>JAECXV010000202.1:995000-3395000 GCA_018153235.1 Drosophila malerkotliana malerkotliana | reverse complement strand
GAAAAGTTATGTGGTGTAAAAAATTGGGGATTAAAAACCAAAATTACGACAGCGGCGGACTGTTCGGTGAACTTGGAGATTCCCGGAACCACTTCACACCGGCTGGCCAATATTAATTATGCCCTTTTATTTTTATATATATATATTTTTTTTTTCACCACACACTTTCACTTCACTTGCCGATTTGGTTTTTTTTTTTTATGCGGATTAATTGCACCAAACAATGTATGTGTGTATGCATGTACATATGCCTCGACCGTTGGCGAGCGAACGGATAACGGAAAGGCCAAAAACGGCGAGGAATATGGCGAGGCACACACAACGGAGATGGATGGAAAATTTTGTAATTTTTTGTCTTAGAAAAGTCTCAAGCTGCCGTGGTGTCGGAAAACTCGGACTTGGAGTTGACACGGAGGGAAAAATAATCTTGCAACAGTGTGAACGAAATTTAATGTTCGGATCACTGCTGAAGACCGGCAGAGTGACGGAGACGGAAAAAATTTCGTACTTATCTTTTGGGCGGAACAATGCCTGGACTGCTGGTGGACGATATCCTTGTAGTGGACGAATCCGCCTCGAAGGACCAAAATGTGTAGGGGGGCGTTGGTTCCGCAAAAAGATTTCAGAATGGGGGTTGAAAATTATAAGTCGGGGGCGACTTCAGTTTAAGTACAAAAAACGCGATCAGCTTTATTGGCTGCGTACAGCGAATTGACAACTTAAAAACTAGTACAAAACGAGATCGACGACAACCAACGAGCGAGAAGAGAGGGCACAGAGGGGCGAGTGTGGATGCGCTCTTCAGCGCGGGTGCGCTCTTTAGCGCGGGTGCGCTCTTCAGCGCGGATGCGCTCTTCAGGTGAGCGGCACCACGGCCCCTCACCTAAACACCCGTTATTATTTACGCTTTTTATAAACTTGCCCCCTGCTTTAACGAACTCTCTAGTTCTAGATGATGTAAAGCTTTGTCTTCAGTACAAATCCATCTCTGCCCAATGCAGTCTTCAATAACTTTCAAAAATGGTGTCTAGCTAATGATCTAATACTTAATGGATCTAAATGCAAACATATGTCTTTTTATCGTTCTTGTCCTCTGCAAGCTACTTATTCTATTAATGGGATTGCCTTAGAAAAATTAACCCAGGTTAATGATCTCGGCATCCTATTAGACATCAAACTTAAATTTGCCGACCATCCAGATCGCCCAAAACAAAGCTTTAAGAGCTATAACCGGAGCTCACCTGTACCACGATAACGCAACAATCCACGCCCAACTGGGAGTCCCATCCGTGAAAGCAGAAGTTCAGCGATTCGCCAACAGATACGTGGAGAGACTGGATCGACATCCCAACCCTGAGGCCATCAACCTGTTAGACAACAGCTACACCACTAGGAGGCTGAAACGGACTCACCCACTGGACCTTTGCCACTCGAACGAATGGGACTGAGCTGCATTTCTAGATTTATCCACGCCCACTAAAGGGTTCACCATAAAATTCTAAATGAAACGTCAAGGCTTAAACAAAAATTAAAGTTAAAAGTAGTTCGTAGGACAAGCAAAAATCATATTTGTATATTATAACAAATTACTCAATATTCCATTAAGCTAAGGTATCATTAAAAAATTTAATTATTGTTCATAATTTCGGACAGATTTTAAATGTAACTTTTGAATGATTGATAATAAAAAAAAAAATTTGCCGACCATATTTCCTTAATGGTTAATAAGGCTAAAGGAGTCCTTGGTTTTATCAAAAGGTGGTCAAAAGAATTTAATGACCCCTATATAACCAAAAGGACAATGCTCGGTGTAGTTTTTCTGCATAACCTTATTAACGGGGATGTAGATAGCCAGCATTTACTAACACGCTTAAATTTCAACATTCCTAATAGAAGGACTCGAAACTTTAGTCCTCTGTTCCTTAGCCGTTGTAGTTCGACATATGCACTGCATGACCCTTTTAGGGTATTATGTTCGATGGTCTCTACTCTATTACATCTCTTTCCTGTCCCTCTAATTTAAAATATAGAATTTTAAACTTCCTTACTAACTCCTCTTAGCTTAACAAATTTAAAATAGCTTAATATGTACTAACAAATCGTTTCTCGAGCGCCCCTCGGTAGTCTTGGCCTCTAAGCTTCATGATGAATACAGGAATGCTAGCTGATGCTCTAATTGATGCACAAGCCATTTCCAAATTCTGAAAGACCGCGAAAAAAAAAAAAAAAAAAATATGGGATATGGTATAGCAATCATATAGGATATAGTCGGCCGTCCCGACTTATATACTGCGTGCCAAAGAAAGAAGGGTGTGTGCAAAGTTTGAAGTCGATAGCTTTAAAACTGAGAGACTCGTTCGCGTAGAAACAGACAGACGGACATGCTCATATCAACTCAGGAGGTGATCCTGATCAAGAATATACATAAAATAATAGAATTGATATATACTTTTTAGGGTCGGAGATGTCTCGTTCCCTGCATTGCACTCTTTTGACCAAAATTATAATACCCTCTGCAAGGGTATAAAAATAGATGCGATACATATTACGCAAGAGCTATTTCTCATAAGGATAGAAAATTACTGTTAAGCAATCAGGTAGCGAAATGCGACAACACTTATTATGAAACAAATAATTTCAAAAGAGAACTATTTAATAATTATTATGTGTTAAGCAAAGAAAAAACATGTTTCGCTCGCTTATATATATATATATATATATATATATATATATATATATTATATTTATATATATAAAAGAAAGTCGTGTTCTATGTTACACCACTTATAAATCAAGAACGGAAGAACAGATTTAAGTGAAAATTGGTAGGGAGGTAGCTTAGAGCCAGGAGAAGAACATAGGATACTTTTTGTCCCGTTCGACAATGCGAATTATACTCCACCGAAATGGCTGCTTTTATAGTAATGAATAACAATAAGTAGGCTGAGAGCGTAACGTATTGTACATTTATGTGTGTACATTTTTTTATGCCCCTGAAATAGGGGTCCGCCGATTACTTATTTTAGTCATCAAACAGTCAATTCTAGAGCTGCGCGAGATAGAAGAATACGAGATCAGGAGAACAAATTTATAAAGGTAATGAAAAGGCGCGTTTAAGCATGGCGCAGTTACGTGAATCACAATCGAAAGATGCACGAGATGAACATAATCAACAAAGACCACTTTTCAAAGAAGAGAAGCGCACAGATTTATAGTTAGAAGAAGAATTAACTAACAACGGCAACAAGTTTATCGAGGATTCACATCTGGGCAATTTCTTCGACTAGCATTCCAGTAAGAGCCTGTTGAAAATTCTGCTTATTCCAAAGAGATTATTGTGAACATTCAAAGTGAAAGTTCCAAAGTGAACATTCCTTATTTCGCTTCTTCCTGCCGAGTTACGATTAAAAAAAAAATGGCAACGCATTGGCCATTGCATCTTCTGGCGTTGCAGCAACCTTATTAGATGGAGGCATAATAGCTCATAATAAATGGCATAACATTCAAAATAATCCAGATGCAGCGTGCAACATAAAAACAATTGTCTATGGGCATAGTGCCCATATTTTGGATGAATGCACTATAGGACGTAAAAATTCGCTTGGGGAATTGGATTGGTCATTTAGGGATATAAGGAACAATGATAATTTTTTTTACGGCCTTTTGTTACTCCTTTCAGGTGTTCACGGTTAATGTACGCTGATGAATTCAATGCTTGCTTAAAATCATCGCAACTGTGGCGTAATGTTGAAAAAGAACTGACCAAGAATATGCGCGATCAAATGCTTCAGGATCCATCCTTTCTCTAAACAACTGTTAGATATTGGCGAGGGGAATTTTGCTGTACGTGAAAATACTGGATGTACTTGAAATACTGAAAAACATTTATTAACCAAAATAAATGAAGAAAAAACAGCTAGCCCTTATAGAAAACAAAAAAGGGCAAAACAACGTTTGACGGGGTCGCTAGTTTGTAATAAAACAAGAGATAAAAAATAAACAAATATATATGGTATAATTCTGGAAGGTGCTATTTCAGTAAATGGTAATAATATAGTAAATGACTCCATTAAATGTAAATGGTCTTATTTAATAACATTCAATGGCACCACAATGATTAATAATATATCATATAAAAACGTAGATAATAAAATATTAGAATACAGCCCGAAATTATTATAATTTTGAAATATCCGAATATATAATATCCAACAATTCGGAACATTCATTTGATTAAAAAAACTAATTATCATTAGATTATCCAAAAAAAAATGTTTACGCGTATTTTAAGACGTCCCCGAAAACAATATCTTGATAATTATGGAAGTTATGTTTATTTGAAATCGGCACGGCAGGAGGGCACCTAAGACACTTCTTTTTCTTCTTTTGCGTTTTTCTCGAAACCACATTTTTCAAGACGGTGGGCATGATAACTCAAAAACTGTTCAACCGATTGACTTGAAAATTGAAACACATCTTCTTACATAGATTTTCCAGCCTCTGGCGAGAGGCTGCAGAGATAGCAATGAGTTTATATAAAATAAATAGTGAGCAATACTTTATAGCATTAACCATACTACGAAACAAAATCATGGGAGCGGAATATGACGCCCTGACCAACCATGGAAAAGTTCTTAATTTCAATGCTATTTTATCTAGATGATTTTATCTATAATAGATTTTATCTAATTTTAGATTTGATCTATAATGTCGGAGACCAATCCACGTTCTAAAAGCTGAACTAAGTATTCTTACGTTTTCTTAAGTAAGTATTCTATTAAGTATTCTATTCTTAAGTCTATTACGGAGTTCCATAACGAGGTAAATAAGAAAATGACTCTAATGATCAATAACAAGAAGCAATGCTCTGAGAATCTTTATTTCAGGTCTAAACGGATCAATAGCAGAAACGCTTTTCTCGCTAAATCCACCTGACCTTCCACACACCTTAGAAAAGTGGAAGAGCTAGAATCATTTTAGAGCACAATTCGCCAATAAATATTACGGCTTTCAAAATGAAAACCGAAGCCAAAATAAATACCTAAGGTTTAATTCGGTCCAAACAAAAAAGAATTTTAATAAACCTAAAAATCAAGAAGTAACAAGAAGCAATGCTCTGAGAATCTTTATTTCAGGTCTAAACGGATCAATATAAGAAACGCATTTCTCGCTAAATTCACCTGACCTACCAAACACCTTAGAAAAGTGGAAGAACTAGAATCATTTTGGATCACAATTCGCCAATAGATATTACGGCTTTTAAAATAAAAACCGAAGCCAAAATAAATACCAAAACAGAATTTTAATAAACCTAAAAATCAATGGGGAAACGGTTAAAACCGAAATTTGCCCCAACAGACTAATTTCGGCCATAATAACGTTCAGGGACAGCCAAGCGCGGAACCACTGCGATCCTTCCATACAGTTTTTAAACCGGCCAAAATGGTAATCTAATAATTATCGACAGGGATATAACCCAAATTTTAGCACAAGCCACGGCTTTCGACGTCAATTAACACGACAAGAGTACTTAATGGATGGACTTAAGTCTTTGTATGGCGATGGAGCACTATCTTATAGCACTGTGAAAAACTGGTATTATGAATTCAATCGTGGCCGACGCTCGCTCGAAGACGAAGGTCGTCCAAAAAAACAGTCGTTGTTCCAGAGAACATTGACGCCGTGCATGAACTGATAATGGAAGATCGGTATGTGACATACCGTGAAATAGAGGCATTTCTTCCACTTGCATACATTCGATATAGCATGAGTAAAAAAAAATTTGTTCTCTTTGGATCCCGCACAACTTGACAATCGCTCAAAAAAAAGACTCGTGTGGATTGGTTCAAAAAAAATTTGAAAAAATACAATCGCGGTGTTTTAAAAGATCGTTTATAAGATCGTTACAGGTGACGAATCATGGATCTATGATCTTATGAGCCCGAAATAAAACAGCAATCGACCGTGTGGGTTTTCGAAGACGAGCCAAATCCAACGAAAGTTGTTCGTGGAAGAAGCTCTTCGAAGCAAATGACAAATTGATGAGTCATCTGCCATCAAAAACCATGTTTTGGAGGTGTCTCAATCGGAGTGGATAAAGGGCTTCGACAATTGGTTTGAGCGCATTCAAAAGTGTATAAGTCTTGCTGGAGAATACTTTGAAAAACACAAAACCCATTTTTAATCATAAAAAATCGCATTTTCATTATTAGGCCAGAAATATATATAGCAACCCTCGTACAATACATCAACCAACAAAATAGAAACAATGAAAATTAATAATATTCAGGAGGACCATTTTTTGGGGGAAGGGCAAGATTAAGATTATTCGATAATAAAATATTATCACATGATAACAATTTTCAATATTAAATATATCTTTTATGAAATCAAGGGTTTAGAAACTAACTTGTTAGTCGGTTATAAACTACTTAAAAAAAATTGGGGCTATAATCGACACAAAAAAGGGAGTTATACAATATCATGGGAAAGAGGGAAAATTAATTTTTCATAATAAAGTGTGTAAAGAAAATCTATGCCATTCCGAGGAACAATGTAGTCACCCTCTAAACGAATTCTTAATAAACAAATATTTTAACCAGTTGAAACAAGTTAATTCAAATTCAGTCTGCGTCGAAACAAGCGACTATGACTACAGCTCCGAATAAGAGTGTTCCAAGGATTTTAGTTTAATAAAATCCTTTCAATCCAAAAATGAGGATCTAAAGTCAATAACAAACTAGTTCAGGCAAAAAAAAAAAAAAAAATCTGCCTGAACAACATAAAATTGAAATCAGAAAATGATATGAAAAAATTAAGAAATATAATAATAAGCCATATCAAAGATGAGTATTAAACTAGTATAACTCTTAGATCGTATTAATATTAGAAGAGGTATTAACTTAGTATTAAACTTAAAGAAATTAAAAGAATGTTGTCCGAAAGAATACAACCTAGCAGGAGTCCTTATAATTCTCCAGTTCTTATGGTTCCGAAAAGAGAATAAAACAGGAAAGGAAAAGTAACTTCGAGCGGAGCCGAAGTTTATATACCCTTGCAGTTAAAACCGGATACATATCTCAAATATCGGATATAGTTGTCCCAAAAAAAATCCCAAACTTCTATCTTCAAAAATACCAAAGTTGGTATTTCTACCAAAAACCATTTCCGATCGTTCAGTTATATGGCAGCTATAAGATATAGTCGACCGATCGATATGAAATTTGGTAGGTCGGATTAACTGACCAAAAATATACTCTGTACTAAGTTCCAGCTTTCTATCTTAAAAAAACACGAAAGTTGGGTCATTTCCGATCGTTCAGTTAAATGGCAGCTTTAGGATATAGTCGGCCGATTTTTATAAAATTTGGCATGTCGTAATGTTTTGCCAAAAATAGCTCTCTCTAACTCTCTAACTACTAACTCTCTAACTCTCTAAATACTAAAAAAATATATTTCACCAAATATAACCAAAGGCCTGCTCTGTACTCTTCAAGACCTTTACATATTGCAAAAACCACTAATAGAAAATTTCGGAAACAAATTCCAATTTTAAAATTCCTATTCCTAGAAAATGAGGAACAAGAGGCAATTATTATTGACGAGACTCATTTTCGCGCCCATAGAGGATTAGACGAAAACAAGAAAGGAAAGCTAACTTCGGGCGGAGCCGAAGTTGATATACCCTTGCAGTTAGAACCGGATATATATCGCAAACATCGGATAAAGTTGGCCGATTCTTATGATTACATCATAATAAAACCAATAAATTACAATCAAAAATCTAAAAAAAAAGTCCCAAGCTCCTATCTTCAAAAATACGAAAGTTGGTATTTCTACCAAGTACCATTTCCGATCGTTCAGTTATATGGCAGCTATAGGATATAGTCGGCCGATTCTAATGAAATTTGGTGGGTTGGATTAACTGACCAAAAATAGAATATGTACTAAGTTCCATGTACTAAGCTTTCTATCTTCAAAAACACGAAAGTTGGGTAATTTCGATCGTTCAGTTATATAGCAGCTATAAGAAATAGTCGGCCGATCCTTATGAAATTTGGCATGTAGTAATAATTTGCCAAAAATAGCTCTCATGTCAAATTTGAACTCTCTAACTCTAAAAACACCAAAGTTATACCATTTCCGATCAATCAGTTATATGGCAGCTATAGGATATAGTCGGCCGATCCGGGCCGTTCCGACTTATATACTGCGTGCAAAGGATAGAAGGGTGTGTGCAAAGTTTCAAGACGATAGCTTCAAAACTGAGAGACTAGTTCGCGTAGAAACGGACAGACAGACGGACAGACGGACATGCTCATATCAACTCAGGAGGTGATCCTGATCAAGAATATATATACTTTATAGGGTCGGAGATGTCTCCTTCACTGCGTTGCACACTTTTGGACAAAATTATAATACCCTCTGCATGGGTATAATTACAAACAAATATCTAGACTTTATTATTGGCCAAATTTTTTTTTTTTTAAATTAAAAGATAATACGCGAATCGTCGTCGCATGCAGACGTGTATTTATTGTGCTCCGGAAAAAAAAAAAAAAAAAAAATATTCAACAATATCAAAAAGTGCAGTGACTGGTTTCGTAAATCAACAACAACGCGAAAAGACGCTTTCAGCGATGAAATCGCTAATGTTTATATTGATTAATTAATTAATTAATATAAAACATAACATTTAAAACTCGAACAATATCAATTTCGATTGCAATGAGTCTAAACGACGTTAGCACACAACGTCAACGTGAGCAAGACGAGAGACGGCTCTCAGTACAAAGAAACAACGCTTACTTCACTTTCAAAGCAACCGAAAGTAATGCAAGCTCATCCCAAACACGGTCAATTACCCCAAACTTGGCCGAATTCTTAAACGTAGAGAGCGTGAGAGCGCGTTCTTGCTCCCCCTCGCAACCATCGATGTCTCTGCAGCCAAAGAGCGCAGTAACTAGCACCGCAACCTCTTTGACAACGTCAACCGTAACAACAACAACAACCGCTACTGTAACGACAGCGCGTTTAACGACGTCATCAGCTAGCAGCGCAAACATTGATACTTCAGCCGCTGTGCTGCCCGAAAAAGAGAACAAATACAAAGAAAATATTAAGTCGGCTGTGCAGACTGGTATGGATCGTTACATCCAAATCAAAAAGAAGCTGAGCCCCCTAAACTCCCAACGCAAAATAACCCGTGGCAATGCTAACATAGCCGCAATAGAAACGCCCACGAACTCAAACCGTTTTAAAATCTTGGCAGACTATGAGGATGACGCCGAATCTACAGAAGTCGAAAAAAGGAAGCCTAAGCCCCCGCCAATATACATACGAGAAAAAAGTTCCAACGTTCTTGTCAACAAAATCATAGAGCTCATTGGCAAGGACAACTTTCACATAATACCACTCGTAAAGGGCAATATCCAGGAAACAAAAGTTCAAACGAAGTCTGAAGATAATTACAGAGTATTATCAAAATACCTCACCGACAAAAAAAGAACTTTTATACGTATCAGCTAAAAAGCAGCAAGGGCTTGCAAGTCGTACTTAAGGGCATAGAGCCCGAAGTACCGCCTGCAGAGATAACAAAGGCGCTACAAGAGAAGGGATTTAGCGTTAAGACAGTGTTCAATATCTCTAACAGGGATAGAAAGCCGCAGCCACTCTTTAAGGTTGAACTCGAACCACAAATTAAGCCCCTCAAGAAATACGAAGTGCACCCTATATACAATCTTCAGTTCCTGCTGCACCGCAGAATTACAGTTGAGGAGCCGCACAAACGCAATGGCCCGGTACAATGTGCGAACTGCCAAGAATATGGCCATACAAGGTCTTACTGTAAACTGCGCCCAGTTTGTGTAGTTTGTGGTGAGCTTCATGACTCCGCACACTGCCCAGCGAGCAAAGATGACCAAAACTCGAAAAAGTGCGGCAACTGCGGTGGAAATCACACTGCTAACTACAGAGGTTGCCCAGTTTATAAGGAGCTGAAAAGTCGCATCCACCAGAGGGGACTTACTGCCCGCACCCAAAATAATCAGTATATAGCCTCCAGGTCAAACCCTGATATCTTCTTCTCGACTGCAGCCAGATCCTCACTAGGACTTATAAACTCTGACAAAAAAGTCACATACGCAAGCGCTTTAAAATCAGGACTGGCTACCCCAGCCTCAAAAAGCTCACTGCCGCAATCAGCACACCAAGAACCGAACACGGCTCAGCAGTATCAACTTCCGGAGCAGTCAAAAAGTAACTTTGAAGCTATGATATGCAGTCTACAACAAAGCCTTACGGAGTTCATGTCGTTTATGCGTACAACTATGCAAGATCTAATGCGAAACCAAAATCTATTAATACAAATGCTGGTTTCACAACAATCTAAATAATGACTTCACTACGAATATCTACGTGGAACGCTAACGGCGTTTCGCAGCATAAACTCGAGTTAGCGCAATTCCTACTAGACAATCAAATCGACGTAATGCTGCTTTCAGAAACACATCTTACGAACAGATACAATTTCCAACTACGAGGATATTCATTCTATGGAACAAATCATCCAGACGGTAAAGCACACGGCGGGACTGGAATTTTAATCCGAAGCCGTATCAAGCACCATTATCATACGAAATTTGCAAAAAACTACCTACAGGCCACATTAATAAATATACACCTAAATACTGGCAAGCAATTAACTCTAGCTGCCGTATACTGCCCCCTACGCTTCACCATAGCCGAAGATGAGTTTATGCAGTTTTTCAACTCACTCGGCGACCACTTCATAGCAGCAGGAGACTACAATGCCAAGCACACACACTGGGGATCTCGTCTTGTGACCCCAAAAGGAAAGCAGCTCTATAATGCAATTATCAAAGCTAAGAACAAGCTAGACTATGCTTCTTCTGGCACACCAACATACTGGCCGGCAGACCCAAAGAAACTTCCCGATTTAATTGACTTTGCGATTACCAAAAACATTCCTAAAAATCTGATATGCGCCGAATGCCTTTCGGATCTTTCATCTGATCACTCGCCTGTCCTTTTTACTCTACTCCAACACCCAGGAACATGGATCAATCATCAAATCTGACCTCGCATAAAACCAATTGGGTTAAGTACAGGAAGTACATCAGCTCACACATTGAGCTGAGTCCTCACCTCAGCGACGAAGCCAACGTAGACAGTTTTGTTAATTCGCTGGAGTCTGTACTCGTCTCTGCAGCTCGAGTTTCAACACCTCAAATTATAAACACACAACGCATTCAAAAGAAGACAAATCTACAAATCGAACAGCTCGTCCTCGAAAAGCGAAGCTTACGTCAAGAATGGCAATGTCACAGATCGCCATCTGCTAAGCAACGCTTCAAACATGCCTCACGTCAACTTGATCAAGCTCTACAGCAAGAAGAAACGTATGTCCACCACCGCTACATAGAGCAATTGTCAACTAACAGTACGAAACACTCACTATGGAGAGCTCACCCAACTCTGAGCTCACCGAAAGAAACCGTGATGCCTATTAGAAATTCCACAGGCGGGTGGGCGCGCAGCGACGCAGACAGAGCCAGTACGTTTGCCAAACACCTTAAAAATGTCTTCCAACCAAATCCTGCCACCAATGCGTTTACTTTGCCGACTCTATCAGATGAGCCTCAGCCTCAACATGAGCCGATGGAGTTTCGCCCAAACGAAATCGTTAACTTCATCAAACGACAACTGAATCCGAAAAAATCCCCGGGCTGCGACCTCATAACTCCCAAAATGATCATTGAGCTCCCATACTGTGCCGTTTGCACTCTCACCCAGCTATTTAATGCCATCGCAAAACTTGGCCACTTTCCAGTGAGATGGAAAAAGTCAATTATAATAATGATAGCAAAGCCGGGAAAAGACCACACTATCCCCACGTCGTATAGACCTATAAGCCTATAAGACCTATATACTCTCTTGCCTATCTAAACTCTTTGAAAAATGCCTAATGACTCGGATAAACACATACCTGAGAATCCAGGAAGGAATCCCGTCACACCAATTTGGGTTTCGTGAAAAGCATGGAACAATTGAGCAGGTCAACCGGATAACATCCGAAATTCGGAACGCGTTCGAAAAACGAGAGTACTGTACTGCCATATTTTTAGATGTCTCTCAAGCATTCGATAGAGTCTGGCTGGAAGGTCTAATGTACAAGATCAAGACAATGCTCCCCTACAGCACCCACAAGATTTTGGAGTCTTACCTTCACGACAGAAAATTTGTCGTGAGGTGCAATACTGCTATATCCGATGATTACACTGTTGGAGCTGGAGTTCCTCAAGGCAGCGTGCTAGGGCCAATATTATATGTCCTCTACACAGCAGATATCCCGACAAGCACACGTCTAACAACATCCACGTTTGCCGATGACACAGCTATTCTTAGTCGCTCAAAATGCCCGATTCAAGCAACTGCGCAGCTAGCTCATCATATGGTCGATGTCGAAAAATGGCTGTCAGACTGGCGAATTAAAGTGAACGAACTAAAATGCAAGCATGTTACGTTCACTCTGAACAGGCAAAACTGCCCGCCGATAACATTAAACAACACTCTACTCCCACAAGCAAACGAAGTAACATACCTAGGAGTACATCTCGACAGAAGACTCACATGGCGCCGGCACATTGAAGCCAAAAGAACACACCTAAAGCTAAAAGCCAGCGGTCTTCATTGGCTTATCAACGCTCGGTCACCTCTTAGCCTTGAATATAAAGTCCTGCTGTACAACTCGGTACTAAAACCTATATGGATGTACGGCTCCCAGTTATGGGGGAACGCCAGCAATAGCAACATTGACATAATTCAAAGAGTTCAGTCGAAGATCTTGAGAACAATCACCGGGGCACCGTGGTACGTTCGCAACGAAAACATACACCGCGACTTAAACATTCGACCAGTCAAAGAAGCGATCGCAGAACAGAAGGTAAAGTACTTAACCAAGCTATCGGTGCACCCTAACCACCTGGCGAGAGGTCTCACAAGGTTGAGCAACCAATCACGCCTTCGTCGCAATGACTTACCCACCCAGCGACCGACCTGAGGGACGCGCAACCAGAATGCAGTCTTAGTTTACTGTTAGTTAAATTTTAATGTTAAGATTCGTCAACTTATTGTTAGTCTCAAAATTAAGAGTAGATTCAATAAATAAAAGCAAAGCTATAATAAAAAAAAAAAAAGAAAATTAAAAGAATATATAAAAATCGGACCATTTGTAACCAAAATAAATATTACAGACAGCCAGTAAAAATTCTGAAGCACCAATTCCAATTAGTGAAGGTGAAAATCTTAATAATGATATATTTTACGCAGATAAAAAACCATGAACCAATTTTCACATTCCCGCATTTTCATTAATTTATTAGTATGTATGTAGAAGTGGACTCACAATACACTTCGCAGCTTCAAGACATAGCTCTTCCAATGATCAAATGGAAAGGGCACATTCAACACTTGTTTAGAGGAGCCCTAAATAAATATGTGTTACTCCAATAAGTTTCGTTTTGAAACAGTTTTTATTTTGTACAATTATCTTACAAGAAAGATACATGAAAATCCTTATTCTATTTAAAACTACTTATAAACACACTGCACGCTGACTTGCTATGCGACCCTTTCCATGCACCACTTATATATTTGTGTTATGCTGCAGGGACTCGGTTTTAACCCATGCTCTTTGTCTCGTATTTTCATGGGATCATTCAATCCCTTGAAAATTTTTTTTTTTTTTTATATTAAGTATTAAGTTAAGCATATATTATTTTTATATTAAGTAACTTCATGTAGTGGAAGAATTATTTGGCCTTCCCGTTTGAACGGGTTAACGCCAATATATGAAATCTTATTTCAGATCTAAAAATTGCGCTTGTTTTAAAGACAATAATTTTTTATATAATCATAAGTAGCTTTCGATTGGTTCATTTGCAAAGCAGCGATAAATCTCATTATATTTGAAAAGTGTTGGAAAATGGCGGAGAATGTTTGAGTATTTTGAACAATTTAAAATAAGATTTGAAATATTTTCCCCTGCATTGCATGTGTCGCAAATAGCATTGTCATTAACATTCATTTTCGATAGAGTGTACTTATCGAACGCATGTCCGCTAAGGATTCTATTCAATCGTTTCGAGTCTATACGGTCGAAAATATCCGTTTTATAAAACCAGGGTTTCTTGGTGATGAAAGTCCTTAAGTTTAAATAGCCTTTATTACGTTCCATAGAGAATACGTTACAGTCTCTTTCCCAATCATCTTGAAACTTATTTTTTTTTTGAATATTTAGTTACTTTCCAGCTCAAAAGAGGGGGAAGAATTCCTTGGCCGTCCCGTGAAGACGGGTAAACGCCAACGCCTATGTGTGAAATTAAAAATTTCAAGATACCTATGACAATGCGAACAAATTATTTATAATAATATGACTTGAGGCTTGATGATGTTGATGGAAAATAAACGATAATGAAGTTTTTATGTGAGGGGCCGTTGGGCCCCTGAACTTAAGAGCCCATCCGCGCTGAAGAGCGCAGCCGCGCTGAAGAGCTCATCCGCGCTAAAGAGTGCATCCGCGCTAAAGAGTGCATCCGCGCTCGCCCCTCTATGCACTCTCGCACTCTCGTCGGCCGTCATCGATCGTCCGTTCTTTTCTAAGTTAGGTTTAATCTCTTGTTAGCAGCGAAATAAAGCTGAACGCGTTTTTTGAAATCAACCAGGACGCCCCCGACTTCTTTCTTTTTATACCCTTGCAGAGGGTATTATAATTTTGTCCAAAAGTGTGCAACGCAGTGAAGGAGACATCTCCGACCCTATAAAGTATATATATTCTTGATCAGGATCACCTCCTGAGTTGATATGAGCATGTCCGTCTGTCCGTCTGTCCGTCTGTCCGTCTGTCTGTCTGTCCGTCTGTCTGTTTCTACGCAAACTAGTCTCTCAGTTTTAAAGCTATCGTCTTAAAACTTTGCACACACCCTTCTATCCTTTGCACGCAGTATATAAGTCGGAACGGCCCGGATCGGCCGACTATATCCTATAGCTGCCATATAACTGATTGATCGGAAATGGTATAACTTTGGTGTTTTTAGAGTTAGAGAGTTTAAATTTGACATGAGAGCTACTTTTGGCAAAACATTACGACATGCCAAATTTCATAAGGATCGGCCGACTATATTCTATAGCTGCCATATAACTGATTGATCGGAAATGACCCAACTTTCGTGTTTTTAGAAAGCTGGAACTTGGTACAGATTATATATTTGGTCAGTTGATCCGACCTACCAAATTTCATTAGGATCGGCCGACTATATCCTATAGCTGCCATATAACTGAACGATCGGAAATGGTATTTGGTAGAAATATCAACTTTCGTATTTTTGAAGATAGAAGTTTGGGACTTTTTTTAGATTTTGTATTGTAATTAATTGGTTTTATTATGATGTAATCAAAAGGATCGGCCAACTATATCCGATGTTTGCGATATATATCCGGTTTTAGCTGCAAGGGTATATCAACTTCGGCTCCGCCCGAAGTTAGCTTTGCTTTCTTGTTTTTTACTACTTCTGGAATATTTTGCGGCAGCAACGCCCCCCTACAACACTTTGGTCCTTCGAGCCGGATAATTCCGGGATTTTCTTCTCGGCAGTTCTCGGCATTATTCCGCCAAAAGATAAGTACATTTTTCCGTCTCCTTCTCTCTGCCGGTCTTCAGAAGTGGTCCGAACATTAAATTTCGTTCACACTGCTTCAAGATTATTTTTCCCTCCGTATCAACTCCAAGTTCGAGTTTTCCGACACAATGGCAGTTTGAGATTTTCTACTCTTCTTCGTCTTCAAATTTTGCAAATTTTTCCATCCGTCTCCGTTTTGTGTGCTGCCCATATTCCTCGCTGTTTTCGGCCTCTCCGTTATCCATTCGCTTGCAAGGTCGAGGCATATGTGCATCCAAGTTAAATTGTTTGTAGTTCGGTGAATTAAAAAAATGAAAATTTTATTTTTTGATTTCACAACTTGGTGTTAAACCTTTATTTATTAAACGCAAAAATTACAAGACACTTTTGGTTTTTTCTTAAATACTTTTGTCAACCGTTCGCGGTCTCGGTCAAAATAGGACTGACTTCTTAATTCTAAATCTGATCCAAAGAACCTCGGCCATCAGTTGTGTTTAGATTAGAGGCTTAAGATGAAACTGTCGCATCTTATTGTGAAATTCGATTACGCTGATCGATGCAATTTGGTGGGTACTTGAAACGCAAAAGGCGTAATTGATTGGGCTTCGGAGGGAAGCTGATGTTTACTTTTGATTTTGATTTGTTTATGGGGAACCGAGATCGCGCCTCAGAGCCAAAGACAAAGCCGAAGGCAAATGCAGAGTTTGAAAATATTGTTTATAAGATTCATAAGTGGAAAGCCATAAGTGGCCTGGATTTATGGGTTGGATAATTGAGCCAAAGATCAAGCCAAAGGCAAATGCAGAGATTGAAAATATTGTTTATAAAAGCCATATGTGGCCTGTATTTAGGGGTTGGATAACTCTCCCCCTTCTAAAATGGATCGTCCTGATTCAATATGAAACTCGTTTAAATGATCTCTTAATTCTGTTAAAAAAATTTCTTGGTTAATAGATTTTTTCTGGTTCAGGCCGATGTTTTTTGGTTACAAATAATATAGCATTTTTGTATTTTATAATAAGTGAAAGAATCAAAAATATAATGATTAAAATTAATAATATAAAGGTAAGTGATATTTTAGTATTCTTAATTTTAACGAATGGGTTTAAAATGTTTATATTATCTAAAGAAAGATCAGAGTTATTTGATAATATGTAATCGGATATTTCATAATTTTTAAAGTGGTTCGTAGTTACGTATTCAAGAATTTTATTTTGCAAATTGGTATATGAGATATTATTAATTTTAGTTGTACCATTAAATGTTATTAAAAACGAACCGTTTAAATGGGAGTTGTTAACAATATTGTTCCCATTTATAAGGATGGCACCATCTTGTATGATGTCTATTTTTTTATTTTTTTCTCTTATTTTTTTACAGGTTGATTTCTCACCATTTAATAATCGGGTAAAACACGTTTTTTGGTTACTTAGAGTGCAATAATTATTAAAAAGTTCGTTCTTAAAATTAGACATTTCGTAAAAAATATTTTCGCATTTTGCGACTTGATTGCTTAATACTAGTTTTCCATCGATTTGGGAAATCGCTCTAGCGTGATATATTTCACATCTGTTTTTTATTATTGGGTATTTTATATAAATTATTAAAAGTTCTTTATGCAATGCGATTTTAAAAGAAGAGATGTCCATTAAATCAGCTATAATTACTGGTTTTTGTTCATGTTTTAATATTTCCAAGATGTCATCATTGTTTAAAATTTTGGTATTAAAAACGTCTATTTTTGCTAGAGTGATTGTGTCAATTAAATTTTGCAGATCAAATGTTAATAATCGCAAGCGATGTTTTCGAAGTGGTAGATCTTGATCAATAAATACTTTTTTAAAATCATCGGAAAGAGATTCTATTTCTTTGAATAATCGGGAATTGATAATAGACTGCTTATTATTGTTTTCAATTAATTCATTAATTTTATTCTGAACTGTAATAAAATCATCATGGTCCGGAGTTCCAGCTAACCATTTCCACACGGTGCCTAACTCATTTATCCCTCTTTTTGATCTAGTTGATACTAATTGCGATAAAATTAGTTCGATTACTTTTATGTCATATTTAATTTCCCATTGTGACCTTTTATTAGTATCCCTTTTAATATTATCTGATTCCAAATTTATTATTTCTTTATAAAAGCTTAAGTTAGTTACATGGAATAAATCTGCGTATGAATCGTACGTCAATACGTCTTTATTGTCCTTAAATAGAAGATATTCGTGACTTGTATAGTCAATTATTTCTGATTTTGTTAATAAAATAAGGTGTAGTATGAGCACCTGATAAAACATTTTCTGGGAAAGGAAAGAAAAAAGGATAATATATAAATACTTAGAATTTTATATTATCTTTGTGAATAATTCTATTTCTATTGTTGATTATTATTTTGTTGGGTAAATTTTCCTTATCTATTTGTTTTTTATATCTGGTTTTAAGTTTATTTCTTTCCCCGTGTTTCTTTTCATAGACTACCTGTCCTACATGATATTCTTTTTCTTTTCTGTTTTCATTATGTGTTTCCAACATTTTCTCTTGAGTATTTTTCAAAAGTTCAGGAATGTTATCGAGCTCTATTTTATTATATAATACGTCAAAAGGTTTTTGGTTCGTTGTAGAATGAATGCTCTGATTATATTCTTGAGCGGCTCTTATTATTATTTCGGAAAAGTCAGTTAAATTAAATTCTTCTTTAATGCATCGAGCTAATTCTGTTAATGTAGAATGTGCCCTTTCAACCTGTCCGTTTGACGTGCTGTGCCTCGGATCTGCGTAATATAAAGTTAAATTGCACCTTTGTGCGAAAGATTTAAATTGGGCCGAGGTAAAGCTCGGTTCATTATCGGTCATTATTACTTTTGCTTGTGGAAAATGCTGAAGAAGTTCCATTACTTTACTTTCGATATTTAATTTATTTTGGATTTCTTTTACTACTAGAAATTTTGAGTAAGCGTCAATACAAGTTATGAAAGTAAGACCTTGCGCGTAATATATATCAATGTGTAAATTTTCTCCTTCTTTACTTGGAATTGGGGCTTCCCCAATTGGATTTTTTATTGGGTGCCTGTTATATTTATTTTCGTTACAAATCACGCAATTTTTAATATACTCTTTTAATTTTTTAAAACAGTTTGGCCAATAATATAATTTACTGATCTGTTTGTAATTCTCTTCTAGCCCCCTATGAGCACGGCTGTGCGTTTCTTCTATTATTATAGCTTTATCTTCCTCGTTTTCCACGTCTTGTAGAAAGATTCTTGTAAAAAGGAATGTGTTTGTGAAATTATTTTTTAAAGGTAATTGAATTTTAAATAAGTCCTCTAAGGTACAATGAATTCCTACCGTAATGTTAGGTGGAAGATACTCTCTTAATATAGTTATTAAATTTTCTGGTGTGTCATATTCAATTAAATGTCGTGTCCTGTCAAAAATTTTCAGTGACTCATGTATTGTATACCTCCCCGTTGTTAATAACAGTTGTTGTTTAAATTGATTTAACGGTTTACGGGTCTCTTGTATTACATTTTCAAAACTACTTTCAGCTGAATGCTGTGTTTTCTGATCTGAGTCTGACTGGTCTGTTTGTTCTATATCGCTGTCTGTAATATTATTTATCTGAATTCGAGATAATGCGTCTGCAACTACATTTGTTGTACCGGGCTTAAATGTTATTTTCGGTGTAAAACTTTGAATGAAAGAATACCATCCTTTCATATCTACATTGGGATTTTTATCCGAAATTGTGTAAGATAAAGTTTGATGGTCGGTTTGAATTTCAATTCCAATTACTCCGTATAAGTAATTTCTTAGATTTTTAAGAGCCCATACTATCGCTAAAAAGTTCCTTCTTATTAGTCGCATAAGCTTGTTCTGTTTTAGACAAGGTTTTTGAAATAAAAGTAATTGGTTTTCCTTCTTGAGATAAAACTGCACCAATAGCGACGTCTGAAGCGTCGGTGGTCAAGGTAAATTTTTTATTATAGTCCGGTTGAACTAGTTCTACTTGAGCAATGAGATTTTCTTTCAGCTCGTTAAAAGCTTTAATTGCTGGTTCATCCAGCTGAATTAACATTTTTGTTGACATTCTTTTTGAGATTTTGACATTATGACCTCCAAGATATTTTGTTAGAGGTTTGGCTATGTAGGCGTAGATTGAAACAAATTTTCTATAATAGCCCGTAAAACCTAGGAAACTTTTTAGTTCCCGTTTCAATTTTTTCTGGGTCTGTCTTGATGATGTTATAGGATACCAAATATCCTAGAAAACGGGTTTCGCGTTTGAAAAACTTAGATTTTTCTAAAGAGATTTTCATGTTTGCCCTCAATAATATATTTATAATTTTGCTTAGATCTGTATAGTGTTGTTCAATTGAGTTTGAGAATATTATAATGTCGTCTATATAGACATGACAAGTTTTCCCTATTTGTTCTCTTAGGATATCGTCCATTGCTCTCTGAAAGATTCTTGGTGCATTTGTTAATCCGAATGGAATTCTTAAAAATTCGTATTTTCCATTATTTATTGAAAAAGCTGTTTTTTCGACGTCAGATTCTTTCATTAGTATCTGATGAAATCCTGACTCTAAATCTATTGTTAAAAATATCATGCTTTTGCAAGGGTTCATTGGGTACCTGCATTGGGTACCTGTCAGGTATAGTACTTTCATTTAATTTTTTATAATCAATGACGAGTCTTAATTTACGGCTTCCGTCTTGATTCTCTCCTTTCTTTGGGACTACCAGAAGCGGTGAATTGTAATGGCTTCTGCTAGGCCTTATTATTTTTTCTGATAACATTCTTTTGATTTCGCTATTCACGAAGACGTTGACAGATAGAGCATACGGATATTGCTTCCCGTATATTGGCCTATCGTGAATAAGATTTATTTCCCCCTTTATGTCTGTTCTAAAAGGAATTTGCATATTTATCTTTGAAGGCTTCTTTTCAATCTTTTGCGTCAATCCGCCTAATTGGTCGGTACCTATATTATTTATTTGATTTTTGACGGTATTTACTTCGTCGGCACTCTCAGGATTTTTAATTCTCAAAATATTTTTATTTTTATTGACGGATATTTCTACGTCGGCGTTCTCAGGATTTTTAATTCCCAAGATATTTTTATTTTTATTGACGGATATTTCTACGTCGGCGTTCTCCGGATTTTTTGTTCCCAAGACATTTGTATTTTTGTTGACGGAAATTTCTACGTCGGCGTTCTCGGGATTTTTTGTTCCCAAGATATTTGTATTTTTGTTGACGGATATTTCTACGTCGGCGTTCTCGGGATTTTTAACTCCCAAGCTTTTCTCACTATTTTCAACAAATAATGAATCTGTCTTTTCGCTACCATTATCATCAAAATACTTTTTTATAATAAATTCTTTTAACGGAAGAATATTATTTTCTTCAATTAAACGTATTTCATTTTTCTCCTCATTATCATAATATTTTAACTTCTCCTGTTTCCCATTGTATTCCAAGATTCCCTTATCTATATTTATTATAGCTCCAATTTTTCTTAATAAATTGAATCCAATTAGAATATCAGATTCTAAACCTTCGATTTCATAAAATAATTGTTTTGTTTCAAATATATTTATAATATGGTAATACCTAATAATTGAGTAGCCATGAACTGTTGTTACCTTTTTGTATATTGGTAGCTCGTTTTTATTTTCAAAAATTCCCCTTTTTATGTAACAAGCAGTGGCTCCTGTATCTATTAAAACTTTTAGCTGCTTCTTGGTTTTTCGATCTATCCTATTTAAATAAGGCATTCCTCTGTAGGGGTCTGGTCTAAAAAATGGTCTTCATTAATATTATTTAATCTGGTTACTTTATTAGCTGGCTGACTTTCTGTTCCATCTGATTCCCTTTTTGAGCTTGAGTTTGCTCTCTATTTTGATTTGTGTTATAAAAATTTGAACGATTTTTATTTTGATGATAATTATTATTATATCTACCTTGATTATCGTTTGCCTGCCAATTATTATATCTTCCCTGGTTACTATTTGGCTGCCAATTTTGGCTCGGCTGCCGATTGTTATTAGATTTATTCTGGAGTTGAATCGGTGGATCAACATCCATTGGCTCGATAGCTTGTTGCTTATGATTATTATTTTGATTATTATTTTGCCAAAAATTTCCCTTTTGTGGCCAATTGTAATTTTGGTTATGATTAAAATTATTTCCCATTTTAGTGGTATTATTATTTTGCCGTATTTGATCAAATCGTAAGTTGTTTCCCCGATATTTACTTTCATTTTTAAATCCATTAAACCTATTTGCGAATTGAGCACGGAAGTTGTTTGATTCTAATTCTTGGACCTTTGCCAAAGCATTGGGCAAATCTGGTGGATTTAATGAGAAAAGAGTTTCTGAAATAGATCCATTAAGTCCGGATATAAATACTCGTAGAGCATTTCCCCTTATTGAATTGTTTGTTTCTTTGGTAATTACACTGTCCTTTCCGTATGTCATTATGCTTTTGTTTATTAGTAAGGTCATTTTTTTATTGACTTCGTTATAGTACTCAGTAATTGTCATTCGTCCTTGCCTGAGGATACTTAGTTCTGACTCGAGAACATGTATTGGTCGTTTGTCACTATATATAAAGTCCAATCGGGATAAGATTGCTTTAAAGTTTAAAACTGTGCCATGATTGGTAAGAGCATCATGGGCAGCTCCCATAATTTTATTTCGTAAAATTGTTAGGGCGATAAAATATTGTTCACTTTCAATTTTATAGAGACTCATTGCAGTTTCTGCAGCTTCCCTCCAACCTACATATTGTGTTGCTTCCCCTGTGAAATTTGGTAAGGATTTTACCACTTCAAGTGTTGTATCGCATTTTATAGCTGGGTCAATTGTTTGTACTTTATAATCTTCCACAGTGTTTGCATCTGTGGCTAGCCTTCCTTCTAAACATTCTACTTTCCTGCTAACTTCATTCAATTGAGCGTTTATTAATCTGTTTATCAATTCTACTGTTAAACTGCCGGCTGTGGCTACACTGCCTGCAGAAAAATTTGGTGCTGAACCTCCGGTTGCCATTGTTAGATTTAGTTCACAAAAGCTATTTATCAAATCTTCCAGAATTATTCTTTATATTTTTTTGTTAAATCGCGAATCTTACTTTTTGCAATATATAAATCTTATATTATTTTTCTCAAATTTACAGGTCTTAAATTTTAGTCTTTAAGTTTTTTATTTTAAATTAATTCCTCACGATATTGTCCCGTTGGGGTCTTCCTTCTGTGTGGTTGATGGTTGATAGAGAATGTCCTGTCTTCCTTCCTTGGGTTTTTTTGTTGGAGCGAGTTGTCGTTTTTATTTGAGAATGTCCTGCCTTCCTTTCCTGGTTTTTCTTGTTGGAGTTGTCGTTTTATTTGTTTTTGTTGTTCTTGTTTGTTTTTTTTGTTGTGCGTTGATTTTTTTTTTTTTAGTTTTTGTGTTCTTGTAATTGTTTGGTTTAAAATTTCGGTCCACCTTTGTTTTAATTCACTCTTTATGGATTATTACATTAATTAATTTCCATTTACTTTATTGTTAACGATCACTGTCACTTGGTAGTGTCGTTTGGTGGATGTTTTAATTTTTCCACTAAAAATGTTAAGTTGTTGACCGCGCGAGTTCCGTTTATGTTTAACTTATTTTTCATTAAACTATTTTTTGGAGCTTTATGTGACGCGGCCCCTTGAGTTGGGCGCCAGTTAAATTGTTTGTAGTTCGGTGAATTAAAAAAATGAAAATTTTGTTTTTTGATTTCACAACTTGGTGTTAAACCTTTATTTATTAAACGCAAAAATTACAAGACACTTTTGGTTTTTTCTTAAATACTTTTGTCAACCGTTCGCGGTCTCGGTCAAAATAGGACTGACTTCTTAATTCTAAATCTGATCCAAAGAACCTCGGCCATCAGTTGTGTTTAGATTAGAGGCTTAAGATGAAACTGTCGCATCTTATTGTGAAATTCGATTACGCTGATCGATGCAATTTGGTGGGTACTTGAAACGCAAAAGGCGTAATTGATTGGGCTTCGGAGGGAAGCTGATGTTTACTTTTGATTTTGATTTGTTTATGGGGAACCGAGATCGCGCCTCAGAGCCAAAGACAAAGCCGAAGGCAAATGCAGAGTTTGAAAATATTGTTTATAAGATTCATAAGTGGAAAGCCATAATTGGCCTGGATTTATGGGTTGGATAATTGAGCCAAAGATCAAGCCAAAGGCAAATGCAGAGATTGAAAATATTGTTTATAAAAGCCATATGTGGCCTGTATTTAGGGGTTGGATAACTTCCACATACATACATACACACATACATATTTTTTTGGTGCAATTAATCCACGAAAAATTCGCAAGTGAACAGTTAAATTGTGTGGGGACAAAAATAAGGCATAATTAATATTGGCCAGCCGGTGCGAATTAGTTCCCGAATTTCCAAATTCACCGAACAGTCCGCCGCTGTCGTAATATTTGTTTTTTATCTTCCCCAATCAGTGTCATTTTTTACACCACATAACTTTTCTGTTCCCCCAATTATACAGTCAACTTATCAAAGCTCCACTGTACCAACATATGCCCACATGCCCTTACATATATCCGTACTTGCATGCATGTCCATATAAATTCAAATATTTTCTGCTTCCAATTTCAGGAAATGTATAACCGATAAAATTAAAAAAAAAAAATTTAATTTTCCAAAACCAAGAAATATATACCGCCATTTCACTACAAATCCGTGATTGTGTCGCTTAATTTCTCGAACTAGCCGCCGTCGAAGCCGTGTTGTGTTTCTTTGGTGCTATTTTGTTTTCCGTACGTACAGGGGTACGTACTAGAGGTCTGCATGAATAGCTAAAAAACGACATTCAAATGCACAACCTTGAAATTGAATTGAGTGAGATAGAATGCTGAGACGAAAATAAATGAATGAGTGAGTGCGACTGTGTAGGTCTCACTCGCACAACATTTGGGGGATGAAAACCGAATTGAATGAGTTAGAGTTGCAGTTCGCATTCGAATTGTTTCGAATGCATTCTAGAATGTCCGATACAACTATGCATATTTGCCTGTATTTTTAGACGCTGAAAAAAAATAATTGAAAAGTGGAGGCAAGTCCTTGTAAATTGTTTTGGTTAAATTCATTATTATTTCGCTTAATTTACATATATGTATTATTAAATTTAATTTCTATAATTCTATAATTTCTTAATTACTATACCCTAACTAATTTAAATTTGAATGTAAAAACATTATTTTATTTACATTATCCGAATTATTTGCTAATATGCAACGTTTTTCGGTTATTAAGTTTCTTGCATCCGAAAATATTCTTTCGGAGGATGCGCTACTTGCTGGTATGCAAAATATTTTGCAGCTCGTTTTATGCAATAGTGGAAAAAAATTTTTATGCATATTCCACCAACCTAAGCAATCAAAATTGGTTGCATAAGGGACATTAATGTTGCTATATCCTGTAATCTCCCTTTCAACATCGTCGA
This sequence comes from Drosophila malerkotliana malerkotliana, assembly GCA_018153235.1. Taxonomy (NCBI): domain Eukaryota; kingdom Metazoa; phylum Arthropoda; class Insecta; order Diptera; family Drosophilidae; genus Drosophila; species Drosophila malerkotliana. The sequence continues at coordinate 3,369,791 of JAECXV010000202.1, read as the reverse complement.
CACCTTGGCTTATTGATGCTTCTTCAACGAATTCTGAAAATTCGTCGTCTTCCTCTTTCCACTCGGCTTCTGCGATGTTGGTGTAATCTTTAAAACTTTCCATAATCTTTTTACACTCAGTAACTATTTTTAATTTTTCATTTTCTTCGAAGTTTTTTAGTTTATTTGTTGGCGGAAACAAAAATAGAGCGATCTTGTGCCACATTTCAATATTCGGCTCTATCACAGCCAAAATATTTGTGTAGAGGGCAATCTTTAGGGACTCTCCTATTTTTAAGTCGTTTGTGCCGCTCAAACATGTTTTTTTAGTTTGGTGATATTGGGTATTACCAAATGTATAGTGGGGTATTTGCTAGCCTCAAGTTTTTTTGAGACGTTTTCAAATACCTCTAATATTTTTGCTACAGATGAAAGTTCACCTATGTGAAGGCCTTCTAGTCTTCCAATTTGATTTTTCTCAATTAAAATATTGCTTATGTCCAACCAATTGGCTTCTATTGATTTAATCAAATAGAACACAGTGTTTCATCTAGTTGGACAGAAGCTTTTTAGAGTGAAGCCTAACAGCGAATTGTTCCCAGATTTTTTAAAAAATTTAACAAGTTTGCTGCAGGTTGTCACCATTTCGCCCATCTCAGGAACTTCTTTAATGGCTTTTTCCACTGTATTATTTAGCATATGATTAATACAGTGGATTTTATTATGGTCCCGGAAGGCAGCAATCATGTTTGACCCGCGATCAGTAACGATTACTGGTTTGTCATTTCCCAAGTTGCAATCGAACTCCCTTAAAATTTCATCCATTTTTAACAAAATATTTGCACCTATGAAATAAGGGGAAAAATAAGAATCTTGGATTTAAGAGTTACTTGAATAGCAAACCTGTGCACGCATTATCCTTCATCGACTTCATGGCCATCAAACGCTCAATCAAAACTCCATCCTTTATGTAATGGACTGTGCATGAAATATATGCGGCTTTTAAAAAATTGTCCGTCCATATGTCACTCGTTATGGCATAACCATTACATTTATTTGTGACTATTTCTTGTTTAATTGGGCCGAAATGTGTCTCATACATGGATGAAATTTTTCTCGAAATGGTCGTTGGATGTGGAAGTAGTTTTTCTACATCAACGTTCGGCCCAAACGTTGCTCCAACCTTTAAAATGTACGACACAAATTTTTTTAAGCCGCTATCCTCCACGATTTTGAAGGATCTGCAGTTTTTAATTGCCCATTCCGTCAAAATTTCAACACCCTCCTGTTTCACTTCAGGATTCACTTCCACGAGTGCTGCGTTTTGGGCTTTGTTTGAATTGATTGTGTATCATTTGTGCTTCACTATATTTGATGTGCTGCCGGAAAATTTCAATACGGTGTAGCACATTTTGCATGCCACAAACCCGTCAATTTCCTCTCCATTTTCGTCCTTGATTTTGGCGAAAAACTCCCACACATTACTACGCCCTCTTTTTTTCTACCAGTTGGTAGTCTCCATTTAGTATTTTTTCTTTCATTTCAGATGAAGCAATCACAACCTATTTAATATCTTATAACTTTAGTATCATAAATAAAAAAAATAATTCAAAAATTACATAAATACGTACGCACACATACATACATGTAACGAAGAAGGTATATATGACGGTAGCAAGCTAACTAAATCACAACGCATCAGTTCCTAATTGGTGCAGTTAACGCCAGGGACAAAAATCAATTTAAGTTTGATATTATTAAATCTTCAAATAATCTTTTTTTTTTTTCTTTAATTAATATTATTATAACAATTCATTATATTAAAATTATTATTGTTTTATGACTTATTTTAATAAGCAGTACGAAGTTTTTGCAATAATGCACAAAAAATAAGTCGATAAAATATTTGGCTGAAAATTCTATAAGGATTGACGCCCCTGGGAATTGAACCTTCGTGCTTAGGTTTTGGGCGTCGACATCTAAGCCTTTAAGCTACCAACACAATTTAAAAAGATATGTATATTTCTCAATGATGTAGGTTGGTAGCAACAGCGGGTGCATTGCAGAAATCGTATTTTAAATAAAATGTTAACTTAATGTTTTTTTTATTATAAATTACAAATTTATTTATTTTGTAATCAGAATGGCAGCGTTGTGCCCATATAGTTAATTTTATAATTTTAGTATTTTCCCAACAAAATGTTGCCGTCAAAAAAGTCTGAAAAACTTACATATATAAGAAAGACAAGAGAAACACAAGAAAATGCAAAAAGAAATTAATAAAAACACTTAACATAAACATAAAACATATAATGTATGGAATATTCATACATTCGCGAATAAACACACCTAACACGGGTATTTACCTTTGGGTCAGCAACTTGTTCCTCACTCATAATTATGAAATATAAATTACACGTTTTGCTCAACTGAAGAATATAAAAGAATGCATAGAATGTGTTAAAAACCATTCGAGACATTCGGTTGCATTCGGCATTCCGAAAGCACTCTATTTGCTTCCCACCCCCACTCACTCGGTTTCAAAGCAAGAGAATGCTTATGAGTGAGAATGCTCTCTCACTCTCACACTCCCTCTCACTCAATTCGTTGTGTCTCTTCCACTCATTCATTCTATTCCATTCGGATGTATTCTATGGCTGAGGCAATAAGAATGTATCCATGCAGACCTCTAGTACGTACAGGGGGCCGACGGCATAACCGGCTGCGTAACGACTACCTTCAAAAAAATCTATTAATTATAAATTAATATATTTATAATTATAACCCCCACAATTTATTTTATTATTACTTCCGCTCGAGCGAAGGGCCAGGTTTGTTTTAAGTCACCGTTCCGGCCACTCAACCGTTAAAATTATTTAAAAAAATTAATATTCGAAAATTATTAATAATTTAATTATCAACCTTCTGTCCGAATAGAGCCGCGGTTTCAATTTCACCTTTCCGGCTTCGGGATAAATAAATCCAATTAATTAAAGATTAAGGTTTCAACTCCACTCTTCCATAATAATTAAATACGACAATTAGTCAAAATTATTTATAATTAATTATTTATTTTCGTTTTTTTGCGTGTTAAATCCAAGCCAAGGTCAAGTCCACCTTTCCGGCTCCGCAAATTCGAAAATAGTTAAGAATTCAATATTTACGTTCGAGCCACACTGGTCGAAATATACATATAAGTTATGTGACACATTACTTAGGGGCCCTTGCCCAATTTATAAACAACTTTGAGCCAAGAGCTCTTTTCCAATTAACTCTGACTGACTCCGAGATTAACCCGTGGTCAGCTATTTCTGTAAACAAAGCTTCCAATCGATTCCCACCCAGATCAGTTTCACACTCTCCGCTTCAAACGGATTCTATAAACATCCAAGTCGATATTGTAAACACCAGAGCCCCAAAAGGGAGCCCCAAGTCCGCTAATGTAAACATCGATTTCCGGCAGAATTTCAATTCTGCAAAATATCAATTTCAAATTCAATTGACAAATTTCATCATCCTATTTTCCGGGTTCGAACCCCACTCATGGCAATCATGACCTCCAAAGTTTTTCGGCTTCATTATGCTTAGTGGTCTCTTTTCCGATGCTACTAAACATGTGAGGTTGAAAAACGGTATTCCCAGATATCGACAGGTGGCAGCCCCACCTCTGGGATAGGTTGCACCTGGCTAATCACCGGATCAACCGAATAAAAACCGATTAACGAAACTAATACAAGAAGAGAAGAAACCAACCACCCCCCCAACCCGTTGACGACCATTCGCATATCGAAACGGACACGAATTGGACAATGGAACGTGAGGACTTTAATGGAACCAACCAGACTGGCGCAGTTTGAAGGAGAAATGGAGAAAAAGCAGATCGCAATCGCAGGCATCAGTGAGATGAGGTGGAGAGGCACCGGGACAACAACAACATCAAGCGTCAATCTAGTGATGCACAGCGGGACCAATGATGGAGGCAGGAGCGGAGTCGGGATATATGTGTCCAAACAGTACAAACAGGCACTAATTTCCTGGAGCCCAGTATCCGACAGAATCATCATTGCCAGATTCCGATGCAAAGCTAGACACATCACCATCGTGCAGTGCTATGCCCCAACAGAAGACGCCAGCGACGACATCAAAGACGACTTCTACAACGCCCTCACATCCTCACTCACTAGGATCGAAAGAGGTGACATAAAAATTCTCATGGGAGACTTCAATGCGAAAATCGGCCCCAACAACAACGGACTGGAAACAATCATGGGCCGACATGGTGTTGGCACACGCAGCAATAATGGTGACAGGCTAATCGACTTATGTCAGACCTTCCAACTGGTTATTGGCGGCACTGTATTCCCCCACAAGGAAATCCATAAATACACATGGACCTCTCCAAGTGGACATACTCGCAACCAAATCGACCACATCTGCATAAGTAGGAAATGGAGACGCTCGATGATGGATGTTAGAAATAGGAGAAGCGCGTCTATCGACAGTGACCACGAGCTGATAATCGGAGAGCTTTTAATCAAGCTCAGACGAAACAGCAACACTGTCAACAGGACCACAAGAAGACCGCCTCCCATTAACGTACAACGGCTGAGTGACTCCAACCTATCCACCAGAATGGCCACAACGTTGCGTGAACAAATGACAACACAACCGTTGAATCACTCATGGGAACAAACATGCAGTATACTGAGGAGCACCGCGGAGGAGATGCTTGGCACCCGACAACGCAGGCGCACGGATTGGATATCAGCGCACACTTGGGAACTTATCAGCAAACGGAACAGCCTAAAGTCGAAAGCAGATCATGACTGCAGAGCTCGCGACGAACACAAGGAGCTGTGCAAGATGGTGAAGAAAGCAGCACTTAACGACAAGAGGAAATTTCTGGACAGGCTCGCTGAAAATGCAGAAAGCGCAGCCAACTCGAACAACATGCGCTCACTGTACCAGATAATTAGTCAACTGACCGGAAGCTGCCATAAACGAACCCAACCAGTGCGGGACACAGCTGGAAGACTCCTTACTGATGATGAGGCACAACTCCAGAGATGGCGACAGCACTTTATGGAGATCAGCTGCACAGAACAACCGAGCAGCACGCAAGATAACTTCAGGAGTATTGTACCGAGCAATAACCTCAGAGTATCACCCACGGCACCATCAATTAGAGAAATAAAGGATGCAATCAGGAAATTAAAACGCAACAAAGCGGCTGGAGATGACGGCATACCGGCCGAACTTCTCCAGATTAACACGCAACTAATGGCCGAAACACTGCATCCACATTTCAATAATATATGGGAAAGTGAGCGGATCCCAACAGCCTGGAAAAAAGGAATCATCATTAAGCTACCGAAGGAAGGAGACCTCAGTGACTGCAACAACTGGCGAGGCATTACCCTGTTGAACACAAGTTACAAGGTACTAGCCACTCTGCTAAACGAACGTCTTCAGGAAAAAATAGAGCCAACAATACGAGATGAACAAGGAGGTTTCAGACCACACAGGAGCTGCGTAGACCAGGCAAACACACTACGCGCAATAACCGAACAAACTGTGGAATGGCGCTCGCCGCTGTACCTCCTGTTCATAGATTTCCAGAAGGCATTCGATTCGGTAGACAGAGCAGCGATATGGAGGGCACTTGCAAGAAAGGGAGTGCCAGTGAAAATCATAAACATAGTGAAAGCTATGTATAATGATGCTGAGCTGGCGGTACTGCACAACGGGAAAATTAGTGCACCCTTCCAGACGAACACAGGCGTCAAGCAAGGATGTCCTCTATCACCACTTCTGTTCAACTTGGTAGTCGACGAAATTATGAGAGAAGTATGCATGAGCAGACGCGGAATCACCTGGAACTTCACCCGACATCTAGAAGACTTGGATTACGCGGATGACATATGTCTCTTGGCTCACAAATTCGAAGACATTCAAGCCAAAGCTAGGGACCTCGAGACCCGAGCCAGCGCAGTAGGCTTAAAGATCAACGCATCAAAAACGAAAGCTATGCGGATCAACAACTCCAACACAAACAACATCACAATCGGAGATAATACCATCGACTTCGTGGACAGCTTCACCTACCTCGGTACTATCATAACATCTAATGGTGGAGTGGAAAGTGATGTGGAGAACCGACTGCGCAAAGCGAGGTCTGCATTTGGAAGACTACAACGAGTATGGAGAAACCAGCAGATAAACAGAAAAACAAAGCTGCGCATATTCAACTCGTGTGTAAAATCCATACTGCTATACGGATCGGAGACGTGGCTGACCACTCAAAGGATATTGATGAAGTTGCAGGCTTACATCAATAAGTGCCTAAGAATAATACTTGGGGTATTCTGGCCAGATAGAATATCCAATGAGGACTTATGGCACTGCACAGGAGAGGTCCCAATCCAGGAACAAATAAAGAAACGGAAATGGAAATGGATTGGCCACGCTCTGAGGAAGGAACCAGGAAGCATCGTAAGGATGGCTCTGGAATGGAACCCACAAGGAAGCAGAAGAGTGGGTCGCCCAAAGATGACCTGGCGCCGTACAGCACTCCTAGAAATATCCCGGAAGAACATCAGCTGGGACACAATAAAGCAAACAGCGGCAAATAAAGTTAGGTGGAGAGCCCTTGTAGAGGCCCTAAGCTCCCAAGAGGAGTAATAAGGAAAAAAAAAAAAAAAAAAAAAAATTTCTGACTCTCTTGGATGATTCTTCTAATCAGATTTTTGAGATAAATCTCTTAAGCCGAGGTTTGATTATTAATCATTGAACAAAAGTCAGGCAGTCCATTTTGGATCCCGAACAGTGCAGTCATTTTTAAAGTAGAACGCGAGCAGTGCAAGTTAAGTTACATCACAGTTACAAAAAGTGTAAACTAGTATTTTAATAAATAAAGATAAAAGTTAAAAAATAATTTTTTATTAAAATTACTAAGCAAATTATTAATTTATACAGACCGTCATCGATTTTTTTCCGAACGAGCACGAATTTTCCGGTACTTGTCCATTTTCCGTCCCTCTAACGCTGCTTCTACTCCGCATCAGGCAACATCCGCCTAGAATCTCAGCAAACCTCGTCCCCTTTGGTTTTTTTGGGTTCCTGAAGTTTTCTTCCACATTCGAATTGTGCCGCTTATGTTCCTTTCGACATCGGCGCTACTAATTCCCACTTGTGCCTTGTAATCGCATTTCATCCGCGATCTCACCGTTCTAATCACATTAGTGTGACCGGCCACCGCTTCGTACGAGGCACCTACTGCGCAAGTCAGTCGACAAGCGCTGACCAGGGAATTGAATTCTGAGAATGCCCACGGGAGACGACAAAAAGCCGCGTCCGATCCCAACCATCCGTTTGGACGCGAACGCCTCTGTTGAAGCCTAAGGCGACTAGTGCCATTCCGTCGATGCAATCCCCGGTCCTTCACAGAGACAGACTCGCTCCTTTGCGAAAATGGCTCCAAGTGCGGTCGAAGTGGCGCTGAAAAAGTTCATCGCCACAACAGATCGAATTATCCAATTTAAACACCAATTTATAAACACTCCGTGCGCCAGAGAAACGGGAATAGGCTCCCAATTCATGCGCGAAGTCCATCGGGACCAAATTCGGGCACTGTGAGAGAGGTGGAGGAGAGCTATGAGAGCTGCTCCGATTTTCTAGCCGTGTCAGACGACAATGCGGCCACCTCGACAGTGCTTCCGTCAATGTCCACACGCCCGCGCTTACAGGCTGCCGGTTACCTCCGGTGGATACCGAGGTCTTCGCTGGTGATTATCTTCGGTGGCCCACCTTCAGAGACTTGTTTACGGCCATTTACATCCAAAACTCGCGGCTCACCCCGGTAGAGAGGTTGTTCCACTTACTGTCCAAAACAAGTGGAGACGCCCATGCCATTGTTTCTAAGGCTCCGCTTACCCATGAGTGGTTTGTCGTCGCTTGGCAAAGCCTCACAGACCGCTTTGAGAACCGGCGGCTATTGGTCAATAGCCAGTTGAAAATCCTTTTCAACCTCCAGGCTATTTCTCAAGAGTCTGGGGTCGCGCTGAAGGAGCTGCAAGCCACCATTCAGAGTTCTCTGACAGCCCTTGAAATGTCCTGCATTAATGTTGAGGCTTGGGACTGTCTCCTGGTATTTATGATTTCGTCAAAGCTCCCCAAAGTCACACTTCCTATGTGGGAGCTATCCGTACATAATAAGGCCGAGATTCCAACATGGAACTATTAAAATAAGATAACTTCCTGACAGAGCGAAATCGCACTCTGGAGGCCATCGACGACGTCAGGCCTAGTAGCTCCGTGCAATTTCCGCCAAGGTCGGGACTTCCTACAGCCCCTGCTCGGAGGCTCACTTCATACGAGACTCGAGTGGTTTCGGGTCATAAGGGCTGCAATCTCTGTTCGAGGGAGGAAAACCCCATTCGCGTTTCCTAGAAATGGATGTAAATGGGCGCTCCGACTACATTAAGAGGAAGCAGTTATGTTTAAACTGTTTTGCCCGAGGGCACCAGCAGCGAGACTGCACGAGCGCCCATATCTGCTTCACATGCCACAGCCGACACAACACCCTCCTGCACCGTGGCAATCCGTTCGTCACGGCTCCAAGTCCGCCTAAGCCAGCAAACGGCTCAGAGGATCAGTCGAATGTGCGTGTTTCGTGTTTCCACACGTGTTTCGCTTCCGGGTCAGGAGCCGTCCTACTGGGCACGGCCCATATCAATGTGTGCCATTTGGGGTGCACCGTCCAGGCACGAGCACTGATAGACTTAGGCTCCGAAGCGACTTTCATAATGGAACGACTGTGCAACCTTGTCAAGTTTCCCTTCAAGACGATTCACGCACAAGTTTCCAGCCTTAATCAGACCATTTCCGCGCAGTCTACTAAATTTTGCCGTCTAGACCCGGGCTACAAATAGAGACTGCGGCTAACGTTCTTCCGCAGTTGGCAGGAAATCGGCCATCATATCCGATTTTGCGAGATCGTTTCAAGGGGCTGCCCGATATTCCCCTGTCGGACCTCAACTTCTTTGAGAGCTTCCAAGTCGATTTGTTATTAGGAGCTGACATTCTTCCGTCCATTCTCCTCGGTAATTCCAAGGCTAACATCTGCGGGTCACTTCTCGGTCAAGAGACCATTTTTGGATGGGTGCTGACAGGCCCATTATCTCCAGCCAACATCCGCAGCGTGTCTGTTTTTTCCGCACGAGTTGCCCGCAGCATCGATGACTCACTGGATCAGCATGGATGCCCACACAGATCAGTTCGGAATCGGATTCAGGTTGGCTGTAAGACGTGTGGTCAGGATCACCACACGCTGCTGCACCTCGTGGAGAAGCCGCGGGCTCGGCGCAAGACACGTCAAGAGGAGCACCGGTCACGGAGCGCGGGAGACAGTACACGGAGTGTCTCAGCTGGCGCTCGGCCGTCGTCCGCCAATTCCCGGCGCTGTTTGGGTGCTTCTCGGCCTTCGTCCGCCACTTTCCGGCACTCACAAGCTGATCCACCATCGACTTCCCGGCGCTCGTCGGCAAACTCCATTCTTCCCCCACTGACCGGGTGTCGTCAAGCACTCCTCGGCATTCTTCCGCCACAGGCCGGCAGTCGTCAAGCGCTCCACTGCTTTCGTCCGCCACTTATCGGGTGCCGTCCATCGCTTGTCCGCCCGCGTCATCCGCGCCAAGGTAATTTTCCGCCTTTCCTCGAGGGCCCCTGCAGGACGCGGTCGCTGCTCCCACCCTATCGTCGCTCAACACCGGGGAAGCGAAACCGCGTCAACACCGGGATCCGGATCTTCGACACGGGGGCCTTTATCGACCCGTGTACGCCCTCGAGCTGCAGTGACGCATCGCTAACGACGAGGGATCTGTTGCAACCCGAGTGATTGCAAGGGGGCGGGATGTTTATGTGAGGGGCCGTTGGGCCGCTGAACTTAAGAGCGCATCCGCGCTGAAGAGCGCACCCGCGCTGAAGAGCTCATCCGCGCTCGCCCCTCTATGCACTCTCGCGCTCTCGTCTTTTCTAAGTTAAGTTTAATCTCTTGTAAGCAGCGAAATAAAGCTAAAGTTTTTTGAAATCAACCAGGACGCCCCCGACTTCTTTATTTTTTATACCCTTGCAGAGGGTATTATAATTTTGGTCAAAGGTTTGCAACGCAGGGAAGGAGACATCTCCGAGCCTATAAAGTATATATACTCTTGATCAGGATCACCTCCTAAGTTGATACGAGCATGTCCGGGTGTCCGTCTGTCTGTCCGTCTGTCTGTCCGTTTGTCTGTTTCTACGCAAACTAGTCTCTCAGTTTTAAAGCTATCGTCTTGAAACTTTGCACACACCCTTCTTTCTTTTGCACGCAGTATATAAGTCGAAACGACCGGGATCGGCCAACTATATCCTATAGCTGCCATATAACTGATTGATCGGAAATAGTATATCTTTGGTGTTTTTAGAGTTAGAGAGTTCAAATTTGACACGAAAGCTATTTTTAGCAACACATTACGACATGCCAAATTTCATAAGGATCGGCCGACTATATCTTATAGCTGCCATATAACTGAACGATCGGAAATGACCCAACTTTCGTGTTTTTGAAGATAGAAAGCTGGAACCTTGTACAGATTTTATTTTTGGTCAGTTGATCCAACCTACGAAATTTCATTAGGATCGGCCGACTATATCCTATAGCTGCCATATAACTGAACGATCGGAAATGGTATATGGTAGAAATATCAACTTTCGTGAAGATAGAAGAACTTTTTGAAGATAGAAGCTTGGGACTTTTTTTTAGATTTTATATTATATCTAGCAGTACCCTGCCACGTTTCGCTGTGGCATATTGTGGTTGCACGCATAAGAAATACAAGTAAGTCAAACAAAAAATAATAATTTTCAAATTAATTTAATTCTGTAATACTTGTGGGTATACAATATTCTTTGTTTCCCCATTCTCCGCGTAAATATAAAGATTATTTGGTTTTCCGACACGGGAACACGCAACACATAATTGTCCGTGTGAAAAAAAATCTTCATCCAAATCCAAACCACAAAACTCCAGAGATTGACCTTGAGCTTTATTTGTGGTCATTGTGAACGCCAAACGAATGGAAAACTGCAATCTCTTGAACTGGAACGGTGTATCAGTCGGGAACATAGGAATCCTAGGAATGGGGACATCTTCACCTTTAAAAGGACCACTTATGATCGTTGCTTCTACAACGTTATTCATCAATTTCGTGACTGCGAGTCGCGTACCGTTGTAGAGTTTCGGCTGATTCATATTCCGGAGCATGATAATCGGCACACCTATTTTTAATTTCAATATGTGTGGGGGCATTTTAGGCAGATCAAGTGAGTGTAGAAACTCCGTAGGGTAATTAACTGCTTAACTTCCTATGCTCGAGGATATCGCTTGGAACACTTCCCGTCAGTATGCATGGTGAACTTGGATTGAGGGTACCACATGGGCCATGGATCATGTTCATGATGACAACTGCATGCAAATCCGTATTAACCTCGGCCCGTGGAATCTCAGCGCATATCACATCGTCGATTTCGTCTGGAGTAATTTTATCATACAGCCAGATCAGTATGTGCGCATGCGGCAATCCTCTCTTCTGCCATTCTACTGAATACATCCAGCACTGCACAGATCCAAAAACTCCATGTTTCACAATGAAATCCATCAGTGACTTGAGCTTTTGTCTGAAAACACGGGCTGTGATGTATGCTTATCCGTAGACGATTGTCCAGGAAATAACAGCTGCACTATCTCGTCCCAAGCTGAATTGCATGTGAAGGTGATAAATAAGTCTGGACGGTCGTAGCAACGAACATATGCCATGGCATCTTGAGCATATTCCTGCATGTGGCGTAAACTACCTATGTATGAGGATGGCAAAATCGTGAGCTTTCCAACGTTGGTTGTATTACGGTCATTCATCACAGCATCCCGCAAATGGATATATTCCTCGGACCGAAGTTTCGTCTGATTCAATCGGAGGAACAGCAAACGTTCTGTTTCAATTTTTGCATACATATCGACAATGTACTGATGAAACAACTGACGACATTTCAATATATGATTGTCATCGGTCCTCCGAACCATTAATCGGTATGAGTAAAAGTTCATTGCGCTGCACTTTTTATTCGTTTCTACACCATTGACTGGATCTACCATCCTCACATTGAAATGATATCCATCGGCACCATCCCAGAAGATGAGTGGATACTGCAAAGCATCGTAACAACGGTGAGTTTCCGCGACGTTTACCAATTGATCGTTTTGTCGATGGAGAACAATATCTCGAGATTGGAACTGATCCCCGACTATGACAATTGCCACTTCGTCTATGGTTGGAGCATTGTATCTCCTGATATGTTCTCTAGCAGGCGTTTTGTCTGCATGAATGACATTTTATGGGTATCCGAAGGCATCATATCGATTGCTGTTTTGAACAAACGCACCAAATGGTTCCGTTCGTGAAAAAGCTTCTGTAGCTGCGAAATAATGGGCTTCTTCAGCGAGGTATTGATTCCATAACGTGCATCGACTTCAGCTCCATCATCACCAATGAAGTACATTTGAAAAAATTTGTGTTCGCTGTCTGAGAACGGAAGCAGGGAACTGGCTTTGTGATAGATTTGTCCTTTGATTTTAAAAGTTGGCATGAATTGCGCAGTTATAATTTCCGCACCAAATGACGTCATTTGAAAGCAGGAGTTGTATTTCCTAATGTTCGACAGGAAATGCTTCGATTCAGCAGAAGATCCAGCTAATAGAGAGTGCAGAGGCTCTGGTGGTGCTTCAAGTTGAGGCAATTTCACTTTCCCGGAAGCGCAACATAATGGTTGGTTCCTTGTTGAATTTGAGAGTCTGACAGTGTGTGCAGACCTGATTCATTCGGCCAATAACGACATTGCAGTTCATGCTATAATCAACAGTTGGATTATTTCGGAATGCAAGACGATTGTATTGCAGGTTTCGATCTGTTGCAAGCTGTAAACGCGCTTCAGCTACCCCTGCCCTGTCGCGTTCATTATTTTGAGACCGAATCAAATCGATCGCTGCAGAACGCGACTGCCTAACTCTCAATCGTGTTCGCTCAAGCCTAGCTGCTCGCTTGCGGTGGACATCATATCCCGAGAACGGTTCATCCGAAATCAAAAATTCAAAAATTCCGTTAGTATATTGTATTATCTAGTCCCTGGACGATGGATTTGTAAAAATTTTGATTAAAAAAAAAATGGCGACGGTTTTAACAAAAAAATATACTTTTTTTAAGGTATAAGACGTACATTTCGCGTACGTTCGCGACCTCATGTTTTTTGCCAATTTTATGAAAAATGAAAAATCCATTAGAACCATAATTTACACTAGCAAAAGAACTCACCAAATGCTATCGGAAACAAAAAAAAAGTATCAGGAAATGTTTTTTTCTTTAATTTCTTGGCACTTATTGCGTGCGAGCTTTTGCGACCCCAGGAAATGCCCACATACTATATAACCCCTTAAAATCATTTATGCTCATATTAGGTGGGGCATAGACGCTGAATATGTTAAAGTTGTGCCTAAGGGTTTTAGTTGACATACCGATAGATTCGATTTTTGAGTTAAGACTAAAGATTTTAATGTTAATATTCTTTTTCACGTAAATCCCTACTGTTAAGAGGAGCCCCAAAATAAAGGTCGTACTCCAATGAGTTCCGTTGAAAAACTGATTTTATTCTGTACACTTCTCTTATAAGTAAGAAACATGAAAATCTTAAACCTATTTAAAACTACTTATCAACGCACTGCACGTTGACATGCTATGCGACCCTTTCTTAAGTGCGATAAGCGGATGCGTTTATGTTTGTGTTATTTTTGAAGCTTATGTTTGTGTTATTTATGTTAGGCTGCAGGTGATCGTTTTTAGACCATGCTGTTTGTCTCTTATTTCATGGGTCTGATCTCTTGAAACTCTAACTTACGAATTTGTATATAAAATAGTGTTCAATGCTTGAACACCTACACCCCCGTAACTATCCTCACGAGGCTTGCAAATGAAATTATAGTTTGCTAGACTACACATGGCATTATCTACTACGCTAATTTCAGAAAGAATGGCAATGTCAATATTATTATTAACAAAAAAAGTTTCCAACAGCTGTTTGTTATTTTGAGAAGTTAAGCTTTGAATATTATATTGAAGTATTTTTATAGGCTTCATGGTAAAAGATTAAAAGATTAAAGATTTCATTTTTTAATATCGATTTCGGAGTTGGCTTTGGATATAATATCCACTAGGGATTGTTCGGATCGTTTATTAACAGGAAGGAGGCAATCTCCGAAGAAATGTTGATTAGACTGTTCTCAGCTGTTTCCAAGGCTGAGTTCTGATAAGAACTGGCTGAAGGTGGGATGGAAGAGCCAGAATCAGCCGGTTGGTTGGAAAGAGGATACCCTTGAAGGGGAACAAATCTGTCCTCAGATCGTGATCTTTATTAATTGGTTTCCAGTTGGACATCGTCTCTTGCGACTTTCTACCTTCGATTGATTTGTTTTTATAATTGTAAGATATTTTGTTGTGGAGATTCAGCAGCTAATTCAATGTTATCCTGCCCACCGCAATTGCAGAATTTTTAGGGAATCTAAAAATAGGAATTTTTTTGTAGTAGAAGGAATTTGTTGGTATTAAAAAGCTCAGGAGTGGAGGGAGCTAGTTTATTAAAAAGATCCAGATATCTTATTTAACTTCTACTCTAGATAGATTCTGCGATATCATACACTTCTGTTTGGCAAACGCTCTTTTCGAACATTTAAGGGAGGTAGCTGTGCAGGAGAAGTTGCAGTTTTTAGACTTCATGTCTCGTGTGTCGTGCATGTCTCTTCTCTTGGATGATTATGGGAAAAATTGCAAAACTTCTCTTAAGTCTGCTAAAAGTGCTGAGGAAAATGCCCAAATCTGAAGCACCTAAAATATTGACTAAAAGGAACATAAACTTTAACTTTAACCTTTGTATAAAGGAAGTTAATATCCTCTAGAATCTGGAATTCAAAAATAATCCTAACCCTGGACGTGGGGACAAATTCTTTGTTTTTATACCCTTGCAGAGGGTATTATAATTTTGTCCAAAAGTGTGCAACGCAGTGAAGGAGACATCTCCGACCCTATAAAGTATATATATTCTTGATCAGGATCACCTCCTGAGTTGATATGAGCATGTCCGCTTGTCCGTCTGTCCGTCTGTCTGTCTGTCTGTCTGTCCGTTTCTACGCGAACTAGTCTCTCAGTTTTAAAGCTATCGTCTTGAAACTTTGCACACACCCTTCTTTCTTTTGCACGCAGTATATAAGTCGGAACGGCATGGATCAGCCGACTATATCCTATAGCTGCCATATAACTGATTGATCGGAAATGGTATAACTTTGACGTTTTTAGAGTTAGAGAGTTCAAATTTGACATGAGAGCATTTTTTGGCAAAACATTACGACATGCCAAATTTCATAAGGATCGGCCGACTATATCCTATAGCTGCCATATAACTGAACGATCGGAAATGACCCAACTTTCGTGTTTTTGAAGATAGAAAGAAGGAATTTAGTACAGATTCTATTTTTGGTCAGTTGATCCAACCTACTAAATTTCATAAGGATCGGCCGACTATATCCTATAGCCTATCCTATAGCTGAACATATAACTGAACGATCGGAAATTACCCAACTTTTGTGTTTTTGAAGATAGAAGTTTGGGATATTTTTAGGTTTGGTTTTTGTATTATATTAAATTGGGTTATATTATCATATTTTCATAAGGATCGGCCAACTATATCCGATGTTTGCGATATATATCCGGTTTTAACTGCAAGGGTATATAAACTTCGGCTCCGCCCGAAGTTAGCTTTCCTTTCTTGTTTTTTTTCTTATTGATTCTAATAATTTCGTGAATGGGCACTGGGGTTGAAATAAATTCTTTTAAATCATCCGTAATAAATTTAATTGGAATTTGGAAAATAATACCAGTCTTCAAAAAAAAAGGAAACCATCGAACTACCGAAATGAGCTGACGTGTTTGCCCGAGCTCTGGGAAAACTGCAACATAAAACAGTTAAACAAACAAAAAAAAACTGGGATAACCTAATATAAGCGAATAGACGCTGACCCACAATTTATTAAAAGCAGTAAAAGACAAGTTTTTTATAACAGTTGTGATGTGCTAGACCAAAACTAGTGCATTGTTTGCAAAACTAGTGTACTGCTGTAATTGGTAAATGTGCAATAAGGTTTGCCACCTCATCGGTCACTTTTGACTTCAAATAGTGTTCAAACATTAGGTTGAACATAACAAATAAAAGATTAAATAATTTTAAAATATTTAAAATATTAAAATTAAATAATACTTTCACTAATTATTTAAAAAAAAATGTTTTAACAAAATATAAGAACAAAAATAGATATACAGTCCACTAAAAATTCTAATCAAAGGAAAGGTTAAATTAATGTTAAGAGGAGCCCCAAAATAAGGTCGTACTCCATTGAATTCCGTTTAGAAACGGTTTTTATTCTGTACAATTCTCTTATAAGTAAGATACATGAAAATCTTAAATCTATTTAAAACTACTCATCAACGCCTGCACGCTGACATGCTATGCGACCCTTTCTCAAGTGCGATAAGCGCACCACTTATGTCTGTATTTGTGTTAGGCTGCAGGGGATCGGTTTCAGACCATGCTGTTTGTCTCGTATTTTCATGGGTCCGATCCCTTGAAACTCTATCTTTGGAATTTATATCTAAAATTGTGTTCAATGCTTGAACATTCTGCAAAGGGTGTATGTTGTTTTAGATTAACATTTTATTTCTCTTTACTTTATATCTTTTAACAGATTATTTTTGTATGTTTTTTTGGGTTTTGTATTAAATTTATAAATTTCATTTCTTCAGTATTAAAATTATTATAATTATATTTGTTCGATAACAAAATGTAGTGGACTGTACATATGAGTATTTTTGAATTGCAATTTTCCAAATATTTTAAAATTGTTTGTTTTCATTTCATGTTCAACCTAATGTTTGAACATCCTGCAAGGGGCAGGATGTGTGTGTATTTTAAATTTAATTTAAAATATTAATGTTTTCTTCGATTTTTTTGTGGACTGTAATTTTTATATTCATTTTAATTTTTGTGATCACCTTCTACAAAAGGATACAGAAATTAGGTTCTTGTTTTTTACAAACTTGTATCTTCTTTTTTTTTAGTTTAAATAATTTTACTTTTTATTCTTTTTTAATATTTGGCATTGGGGATGGTAAAGCTATATTCAACAATTGTCTTTTTGACTTTAGTTTTCTTAAATAGGATATAATCAATACAGTTATGATTATTATTATAAAAGTAGGAACTATGACCTGACACATGATAAAAATTGACATTTTTTAACTCAAAATTTTGTGTGTTTATATCTTCTATTTGTTTGGCCAGGTGAGCTATTTTCAAAAGGTTTTAGAGGACTTCAAGCTAGTTTTAGAATTTTCCGTTTCAAATTGTTTCTGCTATTTCGGTTTGGTTTGATTTTTATTTATTTCATGTTGGCTATTTTTCTTTTTAATTCTACTATTGAAAATAGATAATTTTTTATCTAACTCCTTCATTAATGAATTATGTAAATTGTTATATAACCATTTGAATTTGCTAAATTTAAATTTTTGACTATTATTATTGTCCCTTTCTTCATGAAATATTTTATGTTTCCCAAAGGACACCACGATAAATGACAGTTTTTGTATTTTTGTCTTGAAGGTTCTACATATTTTCCTCTTTCTTTCCTCCACTTTTGGATTGTATTTACCAAGGCTGTAGAAAAAATTGATTTTAATGGGATTGGATCTTGTGCGACCTCACACTATCCATCCGAAAATTGTTTTTTGTCCGAGAAATAAACCTCTTCTTACTATCTTGGGCATAATAATTTGTGGATATAAATCTGCACCAGTTATTACATCAATTCGACCAGGTTTATCGAAATTGGGATAGGCTAAATAATAGCCTTTTCAATCACATTTATTAACATTTAAATTATTCGTGGGAAGAGTTTGCTTTAACTTTGGTATAATAATTGCGTTTGTGCTAAATTCTTTTGAATATTTTCTATTTTTCTTGAGTGTCAATTTTTAATTTGAGATTTGAAACACAGACACCTCTTGGTGATACTCCACTTATTTGTGAGGGAGATTTTCTTTTAGGCAATTTTAATTTTTGAGCTGCCTTTCTAGAAATTAAAGTACTTTGTGACTCTGCATTTTTTAAGTTCACCATCTTGACCTTTTATTTAAACAGAAGCGGTGGCCAACAACACTTGTTCAAAGGTCAGGCACGTATTTACTATTGCCTTGTTTATGTGGATCATGCTATGGTGATTATTTCTATGGCAATACGAGCATTCTAACCAGCTATTGCACTTAATATCAGAACTGTGCTTTAAACATAAGTGGCACCAGTTCCATTTTTTAACAAAGTGCATTCTTTCCTGTGGACTTAATGCTTTAAATTTGTAGCAATAAACTAATAGATGCCAGGGCATTTGGCACATCGGGCAGTTTTGGTTATTTGTGTTATTTTTAATTATTTTCTTTGTGGGTATCTCATTTCCCACTGATGTGAACGAACTAAGCCGTTGGTCTAAAAACTCACTTGATTTTTTAATTTGGCCCTCATACTATTGTAGAGCCTCAATATTTAATTTTTTTAAATAATAGGCGCAAAAATGCAATCTGATTCTTCGGTCAGATTTGTTTTTAGGCCCATCATATAAATATATTCATTGATTCATGAATCAATTTTTAAGATGCCTATATGAGTCCAAATTTAATTTTGGAAGCTCAATGAGGCGATTAAGCTGATCTGAGAATATTTTTCTATTATTCTCATATCGCTTAATGAGTAATTCCCAGGCTGCATCGTAATTATTGCCTATTATTGCCTTATTGAGCCAAGCAATAAATGGGAAATCACATTTCGTGCTTCCCCTTTTAGAGCACTTTTACTTCGACTTAAATCCGTTCTTGAATGAACCAGCTCCTTAAACAATTCATAAAAATGGTTCCAATCTTTGGAATTTTCAAAGAAATTTGGGACCTAAATTTTTGGTAGGCTAGGTAGTTCGTCCATTCTGACGCTACCACCTTCTACCTTGTTGACTGTTTTTTCTTGGATTTTATTGTCCATTAGCTCGATGTATATTTCAACATCATCTTTGAGCTCTATAACTTTGCTCATATATTTATTATTGAGCCCTTCAATAGTTATTATATCGGACACTGTCTCGATTTTACTAAGAAACATTTTTAATTTTTTAATTCTTATAGGAAAGGTTTCATTTTTCCTCTCCTGAATCTCCACTTAAGTTTTCTCGATGTAATCCTTGAGGTTCTTTATAGCCTTTTCAAGCCTTAATAAAAGCTCAGCTAATATATTTTTTAATTTTGTCGTTGGCGGACTTAAATTTCGATAGCATGCTTTCGAAATATTTTTTTAAGAAATAGTCATGCTCTACAGGACCGAGTTGAACCAAATCATTATGGTTCGTAAAGGTTTTTTGCTCCAAATTTTTTATTGCCTCCCTTCTGAATATAAATTTTTTGCCAGAAGCGCATCTATTTGACGGGTGATGCGCACTTGGTCTTCAATAATTGGAGTTTTATCCTTAGTGGACATATTAAAATTTTTTTTTAAATTAAATTAAGTTCTAAAACTAAATTCAAGTATATATATAAAAGTAAAAAAGAAACTTGCCGAGGACTAATTTCTAATTATTGCTGCTGATGTTGTAGCCGCTGCCGTTGCTACTCCTGATGTTGTTGCGGCTGCCGCTGCTGCTCCTGATGTTGTTGCCGCTGCCTCTGCTGCTCCTGATATTGTCGCTGTGGTTGGATGCCGGTGATCTTGATGTGGGGTTGCCTTAGTTGTTGATGCCTTCCTCGATGTCGCTGCTGTTGCTATTGTGTTTCACCTATTTTTTATACCCTTGCAGAGGGTATTATAATTTTGGTCAAAAGTGTGCAACGCAGTGAAGGAGACATCTCCGAGCCTATAAAGTATATATACTCTTGATCAGGATCACCTCCTAAGTTGATACGAGCATGTCCGGGTGTCCGTCTGTCTGTCCGTTTGTCTGTTTCTACGCAAACTAGTCTCTCAGTTTTAAAGCTATCGTCTTGAAACTTTGCACACACCCTTCTTTCCTTTGCACGCAGTACGGCCCGGATCGGCCGACTATATGCTATAGCTGCCATATAACTGATTGATCGGAAATGGTATAACTTTGGTGTTTTTAAAGTTAGAGAGTTAAAATTTAACATGATGATTAACATGATTAACATAAGCAAAATAATACGACATGCTAAATTTCGTAAGGATCGGCCGAATATATCCTATAGCTGCCATATAACTGAACGACCGGAAATGACCCAACCTTGACCCAACTCGTGTTTTTGAAGATAGAAAGCTCGAACTTGGTACAGATTATATATTTGGTCAGTTGATCCGACCTACCAAATTTCATTAGGATCGGCCGACTATATCCTATAGCTGCCATATAACTGAACGATCGGAAATGGTATTTGGTAGAAATATCAACTTTCGTATTTTTGAAGATAGAAGTTTGGGACTTTTTTGATTTTGTATTATAAAAAATTGGATTATATATTCCTATTGCCATAAGGATCGGCCAACTATATCCGATGTTTGCGATATATATCCGGTTTTAACTGCAAGGGTATATAAACTTCGGCTCCACCCGAAGTTAGCTTTCCTTTCTTGTTTTTATGTGGTTTGATTTTGGTGTATGTTTTTTAATTTTTGTGGATGTGGTATGGGGGTTCTTTGGGGTTTTATCTTTTGGTGGATGTTGTTTGGGGGGTTCTTTGGTGTTGTATTTTATTTTTATTTATTTTTTTTATGTCGTCTACTATCACTGTGTACAAAATTTATACACTTTATATAATTTTTTTTTTTTTTTTTAACTTTTAACTTCTCCGATGTACGTCCTTGGATACGTCAACACAAATATATATGTATATATTTTTTTTTTACCTTTTCCGATTTAAAGCCTCGGATACCATAATACACAAATAGTTTTTCGTATATTTGCATATAATTTTTTATCTCGGTTTTATATCGAAATAAAAACACACATCAGAAAGGAAAATATTTTTTTCTTTCTCTTGCTTAATGCTCATTGGCATTTATATTATTTTATTCTCTGTGTTCCTTAACCCTGTGGGGGGAAACAACAGAGGACTACGGTTTTTAAACTGGGCTCTTTTTTACCCAGATCGCAGCCTTATATTTTAGCTACCTTGGGCTGAGAATTTTTATTTTTCTTCAGCCACTTATAGGTGCCAGTTTTTTAAACCTGAGTCTCTTACCGGAGTGGGGAAAACGACAGGGTGTCTCGAGGGACCAAATGCTAAGAGGAGCCCCAAAATAAGGTCCTACTCCAATGAATTCCGTTTAGAAACTGTTTTTATCCTGTACAATTTTCTTATAAGTAAGATACATGAAAATCTTAAATCTATGACATGCTATGCGACCCTTTCTCAAGTGCGATAAGCGCACCACTTATGTCTGTATTTGTGTTAGGCTGCAGGAGATCGGTTTTAGACCATGCTGTTTGTCTCGTATTTTCATGGGTCCGATCCCTTGAAACCGTATCTTTCTTCGTATTCTCCGTTGTCGTGTCGGCTGGATCTACGTACCCATCGACCTGACCATTAACTGATAATGCGTATTCAAGCAGTTATACAAGTTATACAAGCTACGTGTTTCTCAACACATGTGATTCTCAACACATGTTATTCTCCGTAATAGTATATATCGTAATTACAGTTTTCTAAAATTACAAAGAGCTTAAAAAAAATATTTTGAGTAAATATAACTTTTAGATTTTTGTGAATTTAACAGTTAGTCAAAAAATTTGGATAACATGAAAAGCTCTTTTCTGTATCTGTTGCAGGAATTCGCACCATCAGAGGCCCAAAGTAGTCCACACCCGTGTAGCTGAAAGGTCTATGAAAGGCTGCTACTCTTGGATAGGGAAGTTCCGCTATGCGCGTCGGTTTAGGGACCGCCTTTCGGTTCTTGTATTGCTGGCAGGAACGTCGTATCCGAGCAAGGGTGGATCTCAGCTTTGGTATCCAAAATCATAGTCGTAGTTCGTTGACCACCGTCTCGTGGTTAGCGTGCAGAAATCTTTGGTGAAATTCCTCTATGATAAGCTGCGTAATGTGGCTGCCGCAGGGGAGTACAACGCGGTCGCTTCCCTTCATCATCTTGGCACGTTCATCCAGCTTTAATACTCCATCGGAATCCATATACGGACCTAGCTTGTATAGTAGGTTATTCTTCTTCAATGGTTTTCCTTGTAAAATTAACCGTATCTCCGTCTGGTAGTACTCCGCTTGAGCGTACGACCACAGAAGACTCTCCGCGACCCTGGTATCTTCTTGTGATGGCTGATTTTCGATGTCCGATCGTTGTAGAGCCTTGGCCTTCCATCGCCTCATACACCATACCGTTCTCGCGGTACTCCATAGCAGACGGGTCCAGATTGAGAGCTGCTCGGAGTCTATGAGGGTCGCGCGTCCTATGTCTGTGAATCCGTCACAAACGCCGATGAATTGCGCCTTCAATTCCATTCCTGACTCGTCTCCTTCTTCCGCCTCGGTCAGCGGCCAAAATTGCCTCTCTTGCCAAAGAAATCTCGGCCCATTCAACCAACGACTTTCTCGGTTGAAATCAGGTCCTTTGTTCCACTTAGTGGCGTCGTCTACCACGTTCTCGGAGAAAGGTACCCAGCGCCAGTCCTTGACGCTAGTACCGTCTAGAATCTCGATCACACGGAATGCTACAAATTGTTAGTACTTCCTCTGGTCCGATCGCAGCCAACTCAGCACGGTCCTCGAGTCGGTCCAGAAAGTCCGTGTGCTCAGCTTCGCGCCAAGGGAAAGCTCCAGAGTTTGAGCCAACCTCGCTCCAAGCACTGCTCCCATGAGTTCAAGCATTGGTATGGATGTCGGTCTTAGAGGGGCTACCTTGGTTTTGCTGCCCATTAGACTGCAGTGGATACCTGCCTCATTTTCAAATCGTATATAGGTGTGCATCTCCACTTCTGAATCCATCAGCGACTCCTTCATGTGGCATCTTGGGATGGTCATTTTTTCAACGTCCGGGATATACCGAAGCCATCGCTTCCATTTAATCCATTCTGCCTCAGGTATGGGGTCATCCCAGGTACATCCACTTCGCCATATCCTGAAATATTATTTTCGCATACATCACGTAGAAGGATATGAGCCCTAAAGGATCATATATAGACATCAACACACTAAGAAACTCTCGTTTGGTGGGTCGTTGCCTTCCTTGTAGAAGTTCTTTATGGCAATATCGTGGGGATACACGGTAGCGAATGAGATCTTCTTGCGTGTCCCACCACATTCCCAGCACCTTCTCGGTCTGTCCATCTGTTGTTTCATCTAGTCTTACTAGCGTGGATGCTCCTTCGCCGAGTGCGCTTAATACTTCTCTGGATTTCGATACCCAGTTTCGAATGAGGAATCCGCCCTGAAGATGAATGTAGTGGACCTGACGCGCGGGGCTTATAGCTTCTTTCTCCATGTCGACTCTGTCCAGCATGTCGTCTACATAGTGATTCTCCAGTATGCACTTAACAGCTCGTGGGTATTCCTTCTTGAACAACTCTGCATTTCTGTTCTTCACGTACTGGGCACAGCTGGGGGAGCAACTAGCCCCAAACGGCATTACCTGCATGGCGTAGTTCTCTCTCCGTTGTGTGTATGGGTCTATAAATACAAAGCGTTGGTATCTCTGATCTTCTGTGTGTATCCTGACCTGATGAAACATCTCGGCGATATCGCCGCCGATAGCAATACGTTTCTCTCTAAACCTGTGAAGTATTGGTACCAACTGTGCTAGTTGGTCAGGTCCCTTCAGAAGCATTGTGTTCAGCGAGATCCCTTCCGTCTTCGCAGCCGCATCCCAGACTATGCGAAGCTTTCCTGGCTTGTTCACGTTTAGCGCGGGAAAGATAGGTAGATACCAATATGGCTTTTCCTCTGCTTCTTCCGACGTAATGGACCGCGCATATCCTTTTTTCACCTACTCATCTATCTGTCGGCGAATATCCTTCGCAAGCTCCGGCTCGCGAGTCAATTTCTGGTCCAGGCATCGTGCCCGCTTTAGGGCTGTCGGTAAACTATCCGGCAGCTTGTCGTCTTTATACCTCCAAAGCAGACCTGTTTCAAATCGGCCATTTATACGCCTCGTGTTCTTCTCCAGCTGCTGTATAGCCAACTGGTCATCATTGGATACGCTCTTGCTATTCATCTCCGGTCTAGGGCCGCCGTCCGACCACATGCACTGCTCAAGCAGGCGCAAGATCTCCTTGTTCTCGTCATCTTCACATGCACATATGTGAAACACGTGGTAATTTGGGGTTATGTCATCACCCACACTGTTGAAGCTTCTTCCTTTAATCGTCCACCTCAGGCGGGTCTTCTCAGCAATCGGTTCTTCTGTTGTGCCTTCCTTGGTGCAAAGCACGCGGCCTAGTTTGCAATTATTGAGACCTATCAGGAGCCTGGGCTGTGCTGAGTCGTATCCGGACAGTGGTAGATGTCGAAGGTGTGTGTGCTGTGCTTTCAGGTGGGTTATATCTAACGACTGTGACGGGAGATCAAGAGACTGGACTGAGTGAACGTCGCGAAGATCATATAGCTTCGTTTGGCCAATGCTGGAGATCCTTAAGTCGAGTTTGACCGAGGCGTCTTCATACCAGTGTATGCCGGCAGTCCATTGCATACATAGAGGCTTCGGTTGTCCCTTTACTCCAAGGTCTTCTAGCAATGGGGCGTCGATCAAGGTTAGAGATGACCCGTCATCGATGAAGGCATACGTGTTGACTTGCCTACCATTTCCATACAAAGTCACTGGCAATACCCTGAATAGCATTTCCACACCTTCTTGTCGGTGTGCATGGCACCTGGCTTGGACGGGAGCCGTGCTGCCGCGATGCAACAGGGGATGATGGCGTTCTAGGCATCCATCTATTCCGCAAGGATTGGGGACGCCGCATCTTTCCACCTTGTGGCTCTGGAAACATCTCCAGCACAACCCACACCGTCGAGTAGCATTCCAGCGATCGCGGGTCGTCATTTCCAGGAATGCTGGACACTCCTGCAGGGTTCTGCAATTGCGGGTGCACAGCCGACAGCCTTGGCGCACAGTGTGTGTATGAACCGTACCCCTTCTCTCCGTTCTTGACGACGAGCTTGAGACTATTACATGGCTCGCTCCTTCTGCCATCTGCGATAGCCACGTACTAAACTCTGCCAACGTACACACTGTTAGAGAGGCTTTGTGCATTCCCCAAAACGTCTGCACCATCGATGGCAACTTGCTCACTAGCTCCTGCGTGAGCGCTGGGTTGTTTAAGTACTGGTCCAAACTGGAGGCTTTCATCGTAGCGCAAATATTTTGCGCCTCCACCGAGAAGTCAACCAGCATTTCAAGCTTATTCTCCCTCACTTGAGGAAATTGTTTAATTCTTGTCACTAACAAGTCAATGATAATTTCGGGTCGCCCAAATCGCATTCTTAGCGTGGCGATTATCTGCGGAACACAGTCCGCATGCAGCATTAGACTTTTTACTGCGTTCCTGGCTGGTCTTCCAACGCATGCCGAAGCCGCATTAGGTTCTCGGCATCCGTGAATCCGCATAGCTCCGACGTCTGTTCATACGTTGCGATGAATAAGGGCCAGTCCTCCGGCCTTCCGGAAAACTTCACCAACTCAGCCACGCTAGTCTTCCTCGCTGTCAATTGTTCGTAAGATGGTCTGCCCACAGGTTTAGTGACCCTAGCAGCTGAGTTGTCCTCCCCACTGGTAGAAAAGAGCCATGGGAGCCCAGCGTGGGCTCTCTACGTACTGCCGTTTCCTTCCACAACGGAAACTTCACCAATTTTATCCGTACCAGCATTCTGGTACCGTGTACTAGATGCTCCAGGCATCTTTTCTGCGTGGCCAGTCTCCGATAGCCTCTCCCTTGGGAGCTTACCCATGAGCGCCTTTCGCCTATGTAGAAGTTGTTGTCGCAACTGCAGCAACTGATCTTCTTCCTCCAACAACCTTAGCTCCGTCTGCAGGTCCTGCGCTTCCTTTGAGGCCTCGTTGACGTCATTAGTTCCGATCCTCATCTGGTCGCCACCTGAGTAACTTTGGCAGTTGTCCCCAGCCGTCAGGCTGGTCAGCTTTTCTGTCCTGATCAACGTCGAGTTCTGTGCATGGACACTCTGCACAGATCCATCCTACGCCGCCATCCTCTAGAGCAGCACACTTAGGATGGCACATGCTCACGCAGCCGGCGCCGATACAGCCAACTGTCACGTGCTCGTCCTCCACTTCACAGAGGAAGCATGTCGCCACCAATCTTGCCTCTCCACCGGATCCAGTAGGCATCTCCATGTTGATTTCGCTCTGTGACTCAAGTATTCTCCAAGAATACACCAGAAAAGAACGGGGCAGCAAGGGCAAACAGTGGTACAGTCGGTAAATTAATAGTTATACAATTCATAATGAAAACTTAATTCTATCTCCTCACTTTTCGTACGCTTCCCTCGAGTGTCAAATAGAAAAGAAAAGCTAAGGCACATGGTTACCGGCTGAGTTAACAGAGATTTAACACCCGCTTAAACTATCGGTTCCGCAACTTCGGCGTTGCCGGATGCCGCGGGAGCAGTTTTGCTATCTATCGTAACAATATCTATATCGATAATATTATTCGTTAGAAACTTAGATAAAATTATGAAAGCAATTCTCCAGGCAAGAATTGACTTCTTTAACAAAAACTTAATAGTTATTTCGAACAACAAGTTGAAAATCTATTGTAACGGTCTAATAGACTGAGTTTTAAATGTGTGAATATATAATACATATGTTATGTAATATTTATTTATTTATTTCCGACAACGGATAAATCCTTATATTGCTACAAAGTAACAACTTTCATCATAATAGGTGCCTGGTTATCAAGACTTTTTTAGAGCCCCACTTGATTTGGAGGCTAGGCGGCAAAGATGTAACATATGAAAGAGCCCGCTATCGGCTCATTTAAAAGCTAAATGGCCCTGTGATACTCGATCCGAAAGGAGGTAAAAGTACGAATATCCCTTTGAGGAAAATCAAAGTTCAATCAACCCAGTAAAAAAGGTCAATAAGTTATGTCAGCGTTTATATTATTGAAAAAAGTCAAATTGCCAGTTGCCAGATAAGACTCTAACCAACTTAATAAGAAGGAAGAAACACATAATTCATATAATTTGGCCAGAAGGTCAGAATGGCAAACTTTTTGAAAGACTTGGGAGAAGTAAGTGTAAATGGCAACAACCCGAAATTGGTTTTCAAAAGTTTTAATGCAGTGCTTAGAGAAACTAAATTAGTTGAAGTGGACCTCACAGGCAAGAAACCAAGCTGGCTGGGAAATATAAAATTACGAGTCAGAAACGTCAATTTTTTAGTAACTATCCGCTTCAGTATCTTAGCGAAGTTGCAAATAGAAGTAATAGAAGAAGTGGGAAGTAAACCTGATAGAAGTAAACTTCCACCGATAGGGAAATTTACCAGATGAGAGCGTTAAGGAGAACAGTAGTTGAGGCGTAGTAGAAAGGGAAGCGATACTCTTCTTCAGAAAGAATGGGGAGATACCATCCAAGTCTGGGGTGTGTGGCTCGGTAAAATGTCCTCTTGCTTCAACTAGGTCACAGTCCAATATGTCCATATTACTCACATTGAGAAAACGCTCAATCCAAAAAGAGTTCCATTATCACTTCAAGGAACCATCGGATCCAAGTTAGAGGCAAAGTATTTTGCAAAGTGTTCCGAAACGGTCTGATCCAAGTCGGCTCCTAAATAACCATAACATATGGATGAAGGTATGTCCTATCTTGTCTTTTTGCTGTTAACAAACCGCCAAAAAGCTTGAGGATTAGATCTGAGACTGGTTGTAAAAAAACTTATTAAGGAATTCAAATTCCGCTTAAATTGCCGTTACAGCTCCCCTGCTCGAGCCTTCCCTATTTTATAAATCTTTTGTATTGCTTATCCCTTCTATTGTTTAAGTTATTTGAACATTTTGGATAGAAGGAAAGCCTATAGGATCTTCGTATTCTCACAGGAGCATTAGTATCAAAAATAATTTATTCATATATGACTATAACTATAACTATAACTACAACTATTACTATTCTAATGCCCTTAATTGTAACCTACACATAAATACAACATTAGAGATAAGATCCACTGTAATTAGACTTTAAGCTTTTTCTGATCGCTGCTAAGAGGTAGTTGAATTTAGACCGTACAAGAGTTCGGACGTAATAATAAAGTCATACCGAGAGTCTAGCAAACTTCTCTTTGTCTAATACGTTAAACTCAACTAGCAATTGAGCCATCTAAACATTAACTCATTTATTATCGACTTCGGACCCGGCTGAAATTGCTCCTGGTCCGAAAAGACACGGAGATCGAAGAAGATCTGGCACGTGTGGGACTTCTACTAAACTGAGTTCAAACATCGACGTAACTATATTAAAAAGGGCATTCACAAAATTTAGTATAACAATCATCAATTGAGCCTGGTCGCACCTGGCTAATCACTGGATCGACTGAAAAACAATTGATTAACGAAACCAATACAAGAGAAGAAACCAACCACCCCCCCAACCCGTGGACGACCATTCGCATATCGAAACGGACATGAATTGGACAATGGAACGTGAGGACTTTAATGGAACCAACCAGACTGGCGCAGTTTGAAGGAGAAATGGAGAAAATGCAGAGAGTGGGTCGCCCAAAGATGACCATGCGCCGTACAGCACTCCTAGAAGTAGCCCAGGAAAAACATCAGCTGGGACACGATAGAGGCCCTAAGCTCCCGAGAGGAGTAATAAGGAGAAAAAAAACAAAAAATCAATTGAGCCATCCAAAACAAGGTGAAACACAAAAAAAAACCGCAATAATAAGTATCAAGTTATTATTCAGATGATAATATGGGATGGGGTGAGGTAGAAGGCAAAAATCTATAAAACTCAATATGAATTAATAATGGCTTGTGGTGCCTGTCACATGGACCTAATGGTACATTGCATAATTCTACTTAACTAACCACGTTATAAAAAATATAAGATCAAGAATTAAACCCTTAATCCATTCTTTAACCACTGTACATTGCTGTATAAATAGTAGCGTTATCTTTATGGTAAGACCATTTAAAAACGTGAAAAATATTGGGGTATTAAGGAAACGCTGTCTGTATTATAGATTTTAAGGTTTCTGCACTCATTTTGGAAGTAACAAATTGCAGGTCGCAAGTGCCAAAGACTGATACCGACCCACAAACCATTACGCCTCCACAAGCCATTGTATCCTTTGGGGCCATCCAAATTAAATTTATTTTTCGTCGGAAAAAACCACTCTCTGCCATTCGCTCGTCCAGCTCATGTGCTTGCGCGCAAGGAGCAGTCGTGAAGCTTTACGTGCATCATTTAACGGTGTTTTTTTTTTAAGTTTCATTCGTTTAAGATGATCAGCCGCGAAATCACTCCTTTAACTGTTTTCACACTGGCTTTAACCCCGCAAATTTCTGTAATTTTGTGTGCTGAGAGATTTGATAGGCTTCAATTTGGCCTATTTCATACTCGGATAATTCTTCTTCGCGTCCCATTCTTCAATGAATTAAAAGAAAATATATGAAATTAAAAATTTGCATCAAAAATGTGTCACTAAGCCGCCGAGTTTAATTGCAAACTAAAAATCTTTCAGCTGAACTAAAAAATTGCACAGAAATGAGCGAAAAAAATAGCAAAACAGAATATGCAAAGTAAAAAAGTGTATATACGGTCCAAACAGGTATTGGACGGCTAGGCGATAATGATGAAATTACCCTCCTGTTACTGGTGCATGTGGAGGCGTATCCAATACGCATAGCTTGCAGGATAGCCGACGAGGACTCATCGATTTTTTCATTAGACTCAACAGTAGTCCTGCGCTAACTTGCACAGTGCATTCGGTTGGGTAGACATCGCAAATTTACCAATATGAAGGTAAATTCTTCTTTTTCGGGACAGCCTCCTTCGATGCCATTGGGGTCTGTTTCAGTGTAGCCTTTTTGCTCCCAGTGTTGGTAGGAAAATAAAAGTGAGTAACAATATGCACCTCGGCCCCATTGGGTGCAGCCGAATTGGCCAGGCCGTGATCCACTTTGGCCTTAAGGATTTCGAAAAGCGATTCTAGATCTAGAACCTTATGATTTAGCTCGTCTTTTTTGGAATGTGCATCATTTCCAATGACGCAGCTATCGCATTGCCACACTAAGTTCGGAATGTTTATAAACAATTTTATAGCCTCCGAGGGCAAATCCGGTGTGGGGTGTGTGGTAGACACGCCGGCAGATTGTCGCGCACAGAATAGATACTGTCCAAACGAAACGCGACATGGGCGAAATAGTAAACGTCCGAATGAAAAGAAAACCAGATGCAAGATTTTTGGCAAAATATTACAACACACCAAATTTCATAAGGACTGGCCGACTACATCCTATAGCGGCCACAAAATGGAACAATCGGAAATGTCCCAACTTTCGTATTTTTTAATATAGAGAGTTGAAAGATATCGACTGACTATATATCGATATTTGGTATTTGATATTTGGTAAAAAAAAACCAATTTTGGTATTTTTGAAGATGGAAGCTTGGGACTTTTTTTTAGATTTTGTATTGTTATAAATTGGTTATATTTTGATATTCTCTTAAGGATCGGCCAACTATATCCTATGCTTGAAAATTATATCCGGCCCAAAGGTATATCAACTGCGGCTCCGCTCGGAGTCAGCTTTAACTGCTTTCACTGTTTTAACTGCTGATCACTCAAATACTAGTAGTATTTGCACTAACTTAATTTGTCAAGGAACAATCAAAATAGAAGGAATTTTCCAAGCCCCTTGCTGAGGTTGTAACTTGCATAGTTTTTTGTGAATACGACTCTGATTGATATTTACTGTGTTTATGTGATGGAAATCAAAAATTCTTCAAAGCGTGATATAGAAATAAACCCTGCTTATGCTACACATATCATTTCGTGATTTGATTTAAATAGAGATACCAACCGTGAAAAAATTAGGTATTTGAGTTTATATCTTAGACCAGTGTTGCTCATTCATCGCTTCAGGTCGACCATTTTGGCAGAAACACAAACAAGAATGAATGTTTGGCAGTGAAAAGTTTTCGGAACTCCAACAACAAAACGCATTCGGATTAGCCCGATTGAGGGAATAGGGAAAACACGAAAAATTACTATTGTAATTGGCTTTTGCCTATGCTGAGACTAACGAAGCTTATGGCGTGAGCAACGGAGCCTTATGGCGTGAGCAGTAACACGCAACTCCATATGCATGAGCATTTGCAAAAACAAATGAGCAGCGAGAGCAATAGGATGAGCAACACTGTTTAAGACTATCACAAAAAGAAAAAACCAAGCAAAGCCATCGCGATTTATCCATCGACAAAAATAAATTTTTCATTTACAATCGGCAAAAAAGGACCGGAAAATTAATTTCCATCGAAATATTTGTGTACTTTTACAGAAATTAACCAAAATTTTTTTGATTCTAAGGCCAATATCCTCACAAAAAAGAATTTATTGCATTGTTTTAAATAAATAATTCAAAATATACTTATAAGCAGCAACAATTAAAAGGATACTTTTCAAAAACTTGTTTAAAATACTGCATGATTTTTGGTCTATATAAAAGCAATCAAAAAATGTTATAGTTTCACACAGAATTTTAAAATAAAAGATTTCACCATTTTCACCAGTGTTAGTCCATATTTTAAATTTTTTTTTAGTTACAAATTTATGTGCATAACACTTTCGTAAAAATATCTAGAGTAGTTCGTCGTCTTTGTCAGTTTTCTAAATATCTATCTTCGTCCCGTGTGTGGTTTTCTAAGTCAATGATCTTGTATTTGAAGTTACCAACGACTTCAGTCTTTGTATTGCAGCCTTTTGAATAACAGACATTCAGACTTGTAACAGACATTCTGATCGTTTCAGGTACAACCCGAGGTGCAGCTCGAGACGCACCTCTGTACGATCCACGATAGATCCCCAATGGGTAGGCACAACCACAGGGTTTCTTCTCCAAGAAATTCACACCGACGCAAAAGAAGTACAGCACCTATGATAGAAAGCTGACTTCTATCTATCAGGCCATTTTTCAGGACTTAAAATTTTTACTGACCACAAGCCACTGATGTACGCCACTGAGTCAAAAAAGCGAGAAACCATCACTTCGGCTCGTCAACTGGATTTTATCAGCCAATTCAGCACCGAAATCCGGAAAATCTTTGGAGAAGAATACAACGTGGCTGATCTTCTCTCCCGCATCGACGCCATCAAACTCATCGTTTTCGACGTAATGGCCCTGAAACAGAAAAACGATGATGTACTACAATCGATACTCAATTCTGACGCAGAAAATACCATTTGACTAACAAAATTGTCTCTTTTAGGCTCAAGCAAGCAATTGTACTGCGACGTCGCCAATAAGCGGATACGCCCGATACGCCCAGATTCCTCCGACAATCCGTGGTTAAAGCCCTGCATTGCAACACTTGCAACACTACGTTTGGCACCGCATGACGAAGGATGTGGCTGAAATCGGATGGCTTTTACATCTAGTGTTAAAAAGCCAAAATTCAACGTCACACCAAATCGCCTCTGAGGAAATATGCCGCAAGGGACGCACATTTTTAACACATTAATATCGACATCGTCTTGCCTTCATCGAACGGATACCGAAACTGCTTTACGTGTATCGATCGTTTCTCAATATGGCCCGCAGCAATTCCCTTAGTCGACATCACAGCACAATCTATAGCCAACGCGTTGATTTCGATCTGGTTCTCTCAGTACGGAATCGCTTTTCACATCACAATGGATTTACGGCCGAACTCACGCAAGTATCGATATTGTGAGAGTCTATCTCCAGTACAAACTTAAATTCGCCTAACGACTTCTACAGCTCCGACCTCCGCTATTGCTACTGTCTTTGCCTCATTCGCTTCTTGATCATTTTCTTGTTTTAAGTATATGATAAATAAATACTCAAAAAATAAAGTACTAATAAATTTTTCTGTGAACCCGCTTTTTTATCTTTTCAATATTAATTTTACGTCCTTATATTAGTACTACCTATCTTGTTTTTAAATATATAGATAGAATGGGATGACATCATGACTCTTTTTCAAATCTATCTGTGTATAATTTAACTAAGCTATCCAAGCAACGGCGATCGACCAAGAGCTCGCTTCGACCATTTGTGTGGCCGCTATAAATTCAAATTTTATTTTAGCTTTAACTCTGTTGCTGAACTTCATTAAATAAAGAACTATTAAAGAACTATTATTTCAATACTGAGGCATAGCCGTTAAACTCAAATCATTTTATTAAATTGGTTATTGTGCCTTAAGGGCCGTAGCAACGGAGTTAATAACTCACAGCATAGCTTCCCAACAATCCAACAATCTTATACGAACTACCGAACTGAGCGGACGTGCTTTGTCCGAGCTCCGGAAAAACTGCACCATAATACAGCTAATCGAAAAACTGGGGCAACCCAATATAAGCGAAAAGACGCTGAACTACAATTTCTTAAAAGCGACAGACAAGCCTTTTATAACAGTTGTGATGTGCTAAACCAAAACTAGTGCATTGTTCAAAAAAAATAAGAGCCACGCAATGAGCTTATTGAGCAACGATCAAAAGAACGAGCGTAGAAGCTCAGTGAAACAAAGAAACGGCTTCTACTCTTACTTTTCAACCCGCGATACCGAAGTGGAAAAGTCGGCGATTATAAGCAACCCGGCTTTACTGACCGCTGAAACCCAAAGGGCACGGTCTTGCTCACCCGCTCTGCTCACTCTGACTCCCGCGTCATGGAGTTCGCAGTGTAAAACCCCCCCTCCAATATCGGAAACAAATTTCGCACCAACAACTAGCAGCGCTACAACTTCTGCAACAACAGCGAAAACCTCTGCAACTCAAAGTACCGCGACGTCAACGACTACAGCGAGTACAAAAACAACAAACTCGTAAAGTGCCAAAGCGGCAACGGCCACACAGACTGGAATGGATGGCTACATCCAAATTAAGCGCAAGCTTAGCCCGGAGAGTAATCCGGCAGGCAATAAAACGAAAATTAACCGTGTCCTGAATATCGATAAAGAACCAGACAGATCCACTTCCAACCCAGAAAACCAACCAGCCCAAGACACCGCAAAAAAACCCAAGCCCCCTCCAATTTATATTAGGGAAAAATGCTCGAGTGCCCTGGTCAACAAAATTGCGTCGTTGATCAGGAACGGTGACAACTTTCATGTTGTTCCGCTTATCAAAGGGAACATCCATGAAACAAAGGTGCAAACCAGGACTGAAGAGCACTTCCGAATCGTGTCCAAATATCTAGACACTGTACAGAAAAACTATTACACGTACCAGCTGAAAAACAGTAAGGGCCTACAAGTAGTAGTAAAGGGAATAGAACCTGATGTTACCGCCGCGGAAATAAAAACCGCCCTTCAAGAAAAGGGCTTCGCCGCCAAGAATGTTATTAACATTCTAAATAAAGATAAAAAGCCAAGGTCGAGCTCGAGCCAGAAAGCAGGTCGCTGAAGAAGAACGAAGTCCACCCAATCTACAACCTGCAATATCTTTTGCATCGGAAAATCACTGTTGAAGAGCCACATAAACCCAACGGTCTAGTGCAATGCACTAACTGTCAAGAGTATGGACACACAAGGTCTTACTGCACACTTCGGGCTGTCTGTGTAGTCTGCGGGGACGCCCACAATTCCGCTTGCTGCACAACAAACAAGGACAGTACAGTGAAGAAATGTGGAAACTGCGCAGGCAGCCATACAGCAAACTATAGAGGATGTATGGTGTATAAGGAGTTAAAGAGTCGCATGCGTCAAGCGACCAAAACGCGCAACCAAAATCCACAAAATGTGTACATTGCGTCAAAAACTACGCCATACGTCTTCTTCGCCAAATCTGCGAGATCCTCATTCGGTCCCCTAAACACCACCAACGGCTTCTCCTACGCCGATGCTCTACGATCTGGAAGGGAAATTCCAATTCAGCCCAACTCTCAAAGCGTTCAACAGGCCCCAGAACAGCCACACAGCAAAATGGAAACTATGATGCTTACCCTCCAACAAAGTATGATGGAGCTTATGTCATTCATGAAAACGACCATGCAAACGCTTGTTGAAAACCAGAACATGGTGATACGGCTGCTCGTAGCACAACAGTCTAAATAATCTATACAGGCGCTACGAATATCAATGTGGAACGCCAATGGTGTCTCACGGTGCCTTTCTAACCGAAAACCATATTGACGTTATGCTACTGGTGGAAACGCATCTTACAAGCAAATACAACTTTCATATAAGAGGCCACACAATCTACCGCACAGATCATCCAGATGGGAAAGCCCACGGCGGAACTGGAGTTCTAATCAGCGAACGCATTAAACACCTCTTTCACAAAATGCTTGCAACAAACTTCTTGCAGGCCACATCGATACAAATTCAGTCATGCAACGGAATCCTTTCAATCGCTGCCTTTTACTGCCCTCCTCGTTTCTCAATCTCGGAAGGACAATTTATGGACTTCTACAATTCACTTGGGGATCGATTTATAGCCGCAGGAGACTACAACGCCAAACATACGCACTGGGGATCACGTCTAGTGACTCCCAAAGGAAGACAATTGTACAATGCAATTATAAATGTGAAAAATAAACTGGACTACGTTTTCCCTGGAAGTCCCACACACTGGCCAACAGACTCACGAAAGCTCCCAGACCTTATTGATTTTGCAGTGACAAAAAACATACCTTGCAATCTAATAAGTGCCAAAGCAGTCTCGGACTTATCATCAGACCCCTCGCATGTGCTTCTAACGCTTCTTCAAAGCCCAGAAATAACCGAACACCCCTTCAGCCTGACGACGCCAAAAACGAACTGGCTAAAATACAAAAAGTACGTGAGTGCCCACATAGAACTCGCCCTGGAATTTAACATGGAATCGGACATCGACTACACTACGAGCGCCCTGGAAGAAGTACTCGTTGCGGCAGCTAAAATCTCTACTCCTCATAGGAAAGATGTAGACCGAAACAAACACTTCAAATCTAATCAGCAAATCGAACAGCTCGTGCGAGAAAAGAGGCGCACGCGTCGTGATTGGCAAAACAGCAGATCACCAGCTTCAAAACAACGCCTTAAGGAAGCAACCCGATCACTCGCCCAGGCTCTTCACCAACAGGCAGAAAATGCACAGCTGAGGTACATCCAGAATCTCTCGCCAACAAGCACAAAGTACCCCCTGTGGAGGGCGCACCCAAATCTTAGCGCCCCAATTAAAACGACCACCCCGATAAGAAACTCTTCGAGATGCTGGGCTCGCAGCGACGAAGACCGAGCTGAAACATTCGCCACACATCTCCAAAGTGTCTTCCAGCCAAACCCAGCCTCAAATTCATTCCTCCTCCCAGAAATTCAGCCAGAGTCCTCCCCTCAGCCAGCCGCACCTTCATTCCGGCCGAACGAAATCGAAAAAGTCATAAGAGGGCTAAAACCAAAAAAGGCTCCCGGTGGTGACCTATTGACCCCAAAGATGCTGATCGAACTTCCAAAATGCGCTATAGAGATCGTCTGCAAACTATTTAATGGAATCATTAATCTTGGCTATTTCCCAAAAAAGTGGAAAAAATCCATCATTATAATGATACAGAAGCCTGGAAAAGACCACACAATCATCATACAGACCAATAAGCCTTCTATCTTGTTTGTCTAAATTGTTTGAAAAATGCTTGTTAACTCGCATAATACCACATCTGGAAGCTTGCAATATTATCCCGGCACACCAATTTGGCTTTCGAAGAAACCATGGAACCATCGAACAAGTGAACAGATTAACATCCGAAATACGCTCAGCCTTCGAACAGCGAGAATACTGCAGCGCTATTTTCCTCGACGTATCTCAAGCTTTCGACCGAGTTTGGCTCATCGGACTCATGCACAAAATTAAAACGTATTTGCCAACATACACCCACAAGCTACTGGAATCATACCTCTACAATAGGGTATTCTCAGTAAGATGCAACGCAGCTACTTCGGGCGACTACATCATCGAAGCTGGAGTTCCACAAGGAAGAGTTCCACAAGGAAGCGCACTCGGACCGTGTCTATATGTTTTGTATACTGCGGATATTTCTACGAGCGCACAACTAACAACCTCAACGTTCGCCGACGATACCGCTCCTTAGTCGCTCCAGATGCCCAACGCAGGCAACAATAGTGGAAAGGTGGCTGTCCGACTGGCGCATTAAAATAAACGAACAAAAGTGTAAACATATAACGTTTATTCTTAATAGACAAACATGCCCTCCGCTTTTACTAAACGGTATGCAGATCCCTCAAGCTAACGACGTAACGTACCTTGGCGTTCACCTTGATAGACGACTTACCTGGCGCAAGCACATCGAATGCAAAAATATGCATCTAAAACTGAAAGCCAGCAGCCTCCACTGGATCATAAACTCACGATCGCCACTGTGCCTGGACTACAAGTTACTACTGTACAATTCAGTCCTAAAGCCAATCTGGACGTATGGCTCCCAGCTGTGGGGGAACGCGAGCAGCAGCAACATAGACATCATACAGCGCGCACAATCAAAAATCTTGAGAACTATCACAGGGGCACCTCGGTATGTTCGCAACGAAAACATCCACCGGGATCTGGGCATCCTCGCAGTGAAAGACGAAATCCAGAAGCAAAAAGAGTCACACAAAGAAAAACTGTCTTCGCACCCAAATTTTCTCGCTCGGGGATTGACTCGGGTTTCTAGCGTATCCCGCCTTAGACGCAACGACCTCCCAACCCAGCAATCGATTTTAGGGCCGTCCGTATCAGTCAATATGACTGTTAGTTAAGTTAAAAATATAAGATTTGATACACCTCTTGTTAGTTTCGCAAAAAAAAGATTCAAGAAATAAAACCAACGTTAAAAAAAAAAAAAAAAAAAACAAAGCTTCCCAGCGAGAAGGAAGAATTGCCGGGGCCACAGCCAGGCATCCCGCTGATCTCTTTTCAGGTGTGTCGCCACACACTCTTCCGACCACAGTGCGGGAGTACCAAATTATATATTTTGTTTGGTCATTGAGGGTTTTCAATGCCATTAAAATAAAGCGAATTTATATTTAATTTAAAACGATACAAATTTTTATTCCTGCATGCAGATGAAGCCAGATGAACCGCAGATAGACCAGCTTATGGTGCATGCAGGGACTCAAGTAAATACAGAGACAGGGCGGCCGACAAGTCACCTCGAGCTAAAGCTCTCGAAAGTGGAGAGGGCGGCCCGACCTAGACATTGCCGAGCTAAAACTCTCTATAGAAACCCTGTTGAGTCGAGCGGCCGAGAGAGAGTCGGCTTGCGATCAACAAAGCTTTTGTACAAACTTAAGCCTAATAAAAAAACATTACACTAACCATTACACTAAACATTATATAAACATTATTTAAACATAAACATTAAACGCCGTGCTGCTGCCTGACCCGACATAATTTATATAAGGAATTTATAATTAGGCAGATGTTAATTGTTAGAAGAATTGTTTGATGCATAAACTAGAATTGTCACAATTCTTGAGCGAAAACCATATTGACGTTATGCTACTGGTGGAAACGAATCTTACAAGCAAATAAAATTTTCAAGTAAGCGGCTAAACAAAATACCACAATGTTCATCTGGATGGTAAAACCTACGGCGGAACCGGAGTTCTAATCAGAACGCATCAAACACCATGATGCGTCTAGTGACTCCCAAAGAAAGGCAATTGTACAATGCAATTAAAAATGTGAAAAACAAACAGGACTATGTTTGCCCTGGAAGTCTCACATACTGGCCAACAGATTCACGCAAGCTCCCAGACCTTATTGATTTTTCGGTGACAAAAAACATACCTCACAATCTAATAAGTGCCAAAGCAGTCTCAGACTAATCATCAGATCACTCGCCTGTGCTTTTAACGCTTCTTCAAAGCCCAGAAATAACCGAACACCCACATAGTGCCCACATACTTGGCCCGGAGCCTAATATGGAATCGGACATCGACTACACTACGATCGCCCTACAAGAAGTACTCGTTGAGGCAGCTCAAATCTATACTCCTTAAGGGAAGGAAGTAGACCGAAACAAATACTACAAATCCAATCAGCAAATCGAATATCGAATCGAATATGGAAGGAAGGAGCGAGGAAGAAGGAGGAACCGGATCACTCGACCATGCTCTTCACCAACAGGAAGAAAATGCACAGCTTAGGTACATTCAGAATCTTTCGCGAAAAAGTACAAAGTATTCCCTTTGGAAGGGCCACCAAAATCTTAGCGCCCCAATTGAAACGACCACCCCGGTAAGAAACTTTTCGGGATGCTGTGCTCACAGGGACGATAAATAAAAAAAATATAGAATAAAAAAAACAGTTCCAAGATTCCATCTCAAAAAAACCAAATTTTTATATTTACCAAATACCATTTCCGGTCGTTCAGTTATATAGCAGATATAGGATATAGTCGGGCGATTCCGGCCGTCCCGACTTATAATGGA
The DNA here is from genome assembly GCA_018153235.1 of Drosophila malerkotliana malerkotliana. Taxonomy (NCBI): domain Eukaryota; kingdom Metazoa; phylum Arthropoda; class Insecta; order Diptera; family Drosophilidae; genus Drosophila; species Drosophila malerkotliana. The sequence continues at coordinate 3,330,018 of JAECXV010000202.1, read as the reverse complement.
AAAGAAGGGTGTGTGCAAAGTTTCAAGTCGATGGCTTTATTACTGAGAAACTTGTTTTCGTAAAAACAAAAAAGGAAAGCTAACTTCGGGCGGTTGATATACCGATATAGCCGATGTTGATATACCCTTGCAGGTATAACCGGATATACGAGTATATCACAAACGTCGGATATAGTTAAATGACCCTTATGAGAATATCATAATATACAACAGTGTTGCTCATCCCATTGCTCTCGCTGCTCATTTGTTTTTGTAAATTTTCATGCATACGGAGTTGTGTGTGACTGCTAACGCCATAAGGTTCCGTTACTCACGCCATAAACTTCGTTGGTCCCAGCATAGGCAAAGGCCAATTACAATAAAAATGTTTCGTGTTTTCTATTCTTCTCAATCGTGCTAATCCGAATGGGAAATTGCTCTCCCGTATGGAGAGCACTCATATACACAATTTATTACAATAAAATATCTTAAAAAAGTCCCAAACATCTATCTTCAAAAATATCAAAGTTGGTATTTCTACCAAATACCATTTCCGATCGTTCAGTTATATGGGAGCTATAAGATATAGTCGTTATGAAATTTGGTAGGTCGGATCAACTGACTAAATATAGAATATGTACAAAGTTCCAACTTTCTATCTTAAAAACACGAAAGCTCGGTCTTTTCCTATCGTTCAGTTAAAATGCAGCTAAAGGATATATGAAATTATGGCACGTCGTATTATTTCGCCAAAAATAGCATTCAAAACTCTCTAACTCTAAAAATATTAAAATTATGGAATATATATACTTTATAGGGTAGAAGATGTCTCCTTCACTGCGTTGCACACTTTTGGACAAAATTATGCCTTATATTTGTGTGTGTATTTTAAATGTATATACTTTGTAGACTTCCAACCTGCTACCGAAATTTTGTACTTGGTTTTTTAGATTTAAATACCAGGTCCAAACAAATAAGTAAATATTCTCCAAAAGGCCAAACAAAAAAAATTGGAAATTTCATGATTTTTAATTTCGAAATTGTTTGTTATACCAAAGACTATAAAGTACATAGATGGGACATCAGGACCCAAAACGGTAAACTTTTTTCGTCGAGCTTGTAGGAACCTTCCCTCGAGGAGGGAATGCACATGCATACGATTATATTTTTATATATTTTTCTGTGTTCAAATCCTCGTAAGGACTTTTTCTTTTTTATAATTCTTATTTTTTTTTTACTTTTCTTTAAATGTAATATTTTTCTTAATTTTACAATTGTAAAATTGTTTAATTTTTCATTATGTCCGGCTAATAAAACTTCACGGCATTTTGTCATCCGACACTTCCGTCACTTATTTTACTTATCCGTTACTTATCACCGTCACAAAACAATTGTAATAAAATGAAATTAAAAATAATAATAAAGTAAATACGAAAAGTAAAACAAAATATAAAAAAAATAAAAGTTAATATAAAAATAATCATAAAACTAGAACTTTCTAAAAATTGAAACAACCGCCCACTATTGAAATCGAACCAAGGATCCCAATGATAAGGAGCACGCGCTTTCCATCTAGGCTACCCTCCAAGTTGATTTAATGATACAATTAGTTTTAAAGTAAGCGCGAGAATCCATACCAAAAACAGAGCTGAAGAGTAAAGATAGTAGAAGATACTTCTGATCTCTTTGCTCTCAAACTGGTTAGATTTGAACGTTTCAAACTTTTATCGTTCCAAAGATGTTACGTTCTAAAAATAGAATTCTCTCATTCCCTCTCTCATTTGCCAGCCGTTTGTCGTAGAACCCGCTCTTAAATGTTTTAATTTTTACAGCGGGTTCCACGACGCGGCCTGCCAATATGCCGTAGAACCAGCACTTATAAAGATTTACAGCGGGTTCCACAACGAACTGAGGCAATGTTAAGATGATTTTAAAATTTTGAATTTTTTTTATTGGATTATAAATTTAGGAAAACACATTAAAAGACAAATAATAATATACATAGAATATATGTATATATGTGTACATAAATATAATATAAATAGACTTAAAATAAAAAAAAAGGATGTCCCGAGCCTGGTTTGAACTCGTTTTACTTAGCACATCAGCCAAGCACTCTACCAATCGGCTATCCCTCATTTGATGTCGCGCGAAAAATTTCTCAGACTTAACTTGTCGTTCCAGATGTCCAATCTATGTACTTTATAATCTTTGGTTATACTAAGGGTTTTTTTTTTTAATTTTTATACCCTTGCAGAGGGTATTATAATTTTGGTCAAAAGTGTGCAACGCAGTGAAGGAGACATCTCAGACCCTATAAAGTATATATATTCTTGATCAGGATCACCTCCTGAGTTGATATGAGCATGTCCGTCTGTCCGTCTGTCTGTCCGTCTGTCTGTTTCTACGCAAACTAGTCTCTCTGTTTTAAAGCTATCGACTTGAAACTTTGCACACACCCTTCTTTCCTTTGCACGCAGTATATAAGTCGGAACGGCCCGGATCGGCCGACTATATCCTATAGCTGCCATATAACTGATTGATCGGAAATGGTATAACTTTGATGTTTTTACAGTTAGAGAGTTCAAATTTGACACGAAAGCTATTTTTAGCAACACATTACGACATGCCAAATTTCATAAGGATCGGCCGACTATATCTTATAGCTGCCATATAACTGAACGATCGGAAATGACCCAACTTTCGTGTTTTTGAAGATAGAAAGCTAGAACTTAGTACAGATTTTATTTTTGGTCAGTTGATCCAACCTACGAAATTTCATTAGGATCGGCCGACTATATCTTATAGCTGCCATATAACTGAACGATCGGAAATGGTATTTGGTAGAAATATCAACTTTCGTATTTTTGAAGATAGAAGTTTGGGACTTTTTTTAAATTTTTTATTTTAGTTAACTGGTTTTATTATGATGTAATCATAAGGATCGGCCAACTATATCCGATGTTTGCGATATATATCCGGTTTCAACTGCAAGGGTATATCAACTTCGGCTCCGCCCGAAGTTAGCTTTCCTTTCTTGTTTTAAATAAATATAATTTGTTCTCCTTCAGTAAAAGTCTCCCGTGGGCAGATAAAAAAATGAAGATACCATCTATTCCTCTGTGTTCTAAAATTTTAGTATAAGTAACTCACTTAGCTCCGCCTCCTGCGAGTGGGTTCTCTTATATCCCTATTCTGCCGCTGCGGCTTGAAAGACGGAATTAAAAACATTATATGTATATTCATATACATATACATATACGTTCTGTATATTCACTTGCCGTACCCGGACGAGTTTCTTCGATCGCTCTTGCCAGTTTGCAATTATTTTCGATCTTGAACTCAAGCTTTCTCCTTCTGCGACAAGTTGAAATATAACAATTAATCCCTAAAAATAAATTCGACTTAATAAGTTCATTGAACTATTTATTTCCAATTTATATATTTAATCGGTTAAAGTTATCTCTGTTGCGCTTTAACTATACTCTCCAACATAAGTCTCTCCGAGCTGTACTCTCCGGACGTAACCCGTTACATCATAGTTACTGTGGAGTTTGTTTGTCTTCACGACGCCGAACCTTCGTTGCACATCTCTTTTGTAACGTCATCTCTTACATCCGATCTGATCGTCCACTCTCGGCTACAGAGTGCTTCAGAGAGCCTAAGTTCTTTACACGCTATTACAGTGGTCTGCATTCCGTCAAAAATGAGTCTTACTTGCACAGCAAAAAAATGTGAATTTGGTGGAACCATCACAGGTGACTCATACCTGTCTTGTTGGCTCTGCAATAACTGCTCACATATTAAATGTGCTTATCAACAAGAAAATTGGCCTGACATGGTCTTGCATTGCTTGTAGAGAAATTGAGTCAGAGATGCGGACTTTTATGAAACAGACGAGAAATGGTTTCCTAGATGTCCGCAAGCAATTCTCGGCCCTTAATGAGCAATTCCTCGCTCTTGAAACTCAATTCCTTGGGCTAAAAATGTTAAGCGAATCCCCCAGACGAAAATTTCCGAACAACAACCTGCTGACTGCTAAATTACTGAATACCCCTACATCCCATGCTGTACAAGTCGATGAATTTTCTACACCAAACATTTTACCGTCGCCTACTTGTCTACCTACTTATGCTGTTCCAGTACCAAGGGACTTGATGAGCCTTCCTTCAGGGCACTCTAATATTTATCCCTTGCAAGAAGCGATCAGCGTACCAAGTACAAATTTCGAGCCACCTCTCATATTGGAGCCTCCATCGTTGGACATCGTTGGACAATCCCCATCGTTGGACAACCTACCCGCTGCTCTAGCTGTGATGTCCCCAAGGCCTCTGGTAGGTGTGGCGCCTGAAGTTAGATCTTCTGGACTTACGCTGAGGGCGGTTGCTCCTCGTAAGGCCATTTATGTCTCTCGGCTTATGCCGGATGCTACTGTTGATGATGTCAGGAGTCACCTGTTATACCATCTTAAGGTAGCTCCTAATGAAATAGCTGTTTTTAAATTTAACTTTAAGCATAAGCGTTCTATTTCTTCTTTTAAAATAGTTCTACCTGATTCCTACCTTGAAAAAGCACTTGATCCTGTAGTTTGGCCTGAGCGCAGTATCATTCATGAATTCCTAGCAAAAGACGCTCAGAATCCTATCCCGGCAGAAACTGCTTCAAAAAACTGAATAACATAGTATTTTCCTGCTGCTATCAAAACGTTAGAAGTATTCTGGGTAAGCTGAGCCAATTTTTTACAAAGAGTGCTTCTTTTGATTTTGATGCTATCGTGCTTACTGAAACATGGCTTAACTCCTCTGTCTCTGAATATGAAATTCTTGTTTCCAAATTCATAGTGTTTCGATTTGATCGTCCAACTTTTGCAGGTGGTGTCCTCATTGCTGTTACTAATGAGTACCCTTCTGAAATTATTCCTTTCACGAACGAGTTCGGTATTGAGTTCATTGCGGTGAAAATTTTAACTGGCGCGTCACATATTTTCCTGACCTGTTCATACATTCCTCCCATGGCTGAAGATATTGTGTACTTTCACCATCTTGATGCCATTAGGTCTGTTTCTTCGTTGGCCAAGGACCGTGATTTAATCCTAATAATGGGAGATTTCAACCTTCCCATCATTTCCTGGATCCCGTCTGAGGTAGACAATTCCCTGCTTTCCAGTTGTCATAACGACTTTATCGATGGCTTAACCGATCCTGTCCTGCTCCAAATTAATCCAATTCATAACACTCATGGCAGATTTCTGGACCTTATTTTTTCTAATGTGTCATTCTCTGTGACAGTCTTTCGGTCCCCGCCGCTATCGCTTCCTGAAGACTTTCACCACCCTACACTATTAGCATCGGTGTTAATTGATGTGCCTCACAATGATGCTTGCTTCAATGCTAAACCTCGTTTCAAATGCTTCAGAAAGACTGATTTTATGGCCCTTCGGAATCATTTAGCTGAAATCGATTGGAATTTTATTTCATCTATAAACACAATTGAAGCAGCTACGGATTCGTTTTACGAAATAATTCATAATGCCTTGAACAAATTTGTTCCGGAAGTCCCAGTATCATTGTCTACTAAACCACCTTGGTATAATAAGCACCTTTCTCGTCTTGAGAACTGGAAATCCAGAGCTTACAAAAAGTTTCTTAAGTCAGGATCGATGTGCCACCAGTCAAACTTTCTTTATGTTCGCAACCAGTTTATTATTCTCAACGATCAACTCTATAAGCAGTATATCAGGAATTGTAAGGTAAACTTTTGAAATGATCCAAGCACCTTCTACTCTTTTGTCAATATGAAACGTAAATCAAATCTTTTTCCTCCTTCCCTATCATATAAAAATATTTCACATTCTTCTGCGCAAGGTATTGCTAATCTTTTTGCGTCATTTTTTCAAACCACCTATTCGTCCGATTCATATAACCACAATTCTTCTTATCCTTATAAATTACCACATATAAACAACATTTACTTTTCAAAATTTCGAATTCAGGATCTGTTCGAAGCTCTTTCAACAATAGATATATCATTCTCTGCTGGTCCTGACAATGTTCCAAGCTGTGTTCTAAGGTACTGTTCTGATATCCTTTGCTATCCTCTCACTATCTTATTCAACTTATCCTTGGAGCTGGCATGTCTTCCCAAGAGATGGAATGAATCTTTTATTATTCCGCTTCATAAGAAAGGCTCTTAAGCACTTATTGAGAACTACCGGGGGATTGCTAAGCTATCTGCGATTCCCAAATTGCTTGAGAAACTGGTTACTTTCCAACTGCAACATTTTTGTAAAAGCATTATTTCCACTTCACAGCATGGTTTTGTCAAGCATCGCTCTACCACAACTAACCTTCTTGAATTCACTTCGTTTATCCACAGAGTTTTTCTGAGCCGCATGCAAACTGATGTGGTGTACACTGACTTTAGTTAAGCATTTGACTCTGTGAACCACCATCTCCTCCTTCATAAGCTGTGTCTTTTGGGGTTTTCTCCACATATAGTACAGTGGTTGACCTCTTATCTATCGAACCGCACGCAGCGTGTTTTGTTTAAAAACAGTTCATCACAGATTATAAATGTTTCATCTGGTGTCCCACAAGGTAGTCACTTAGGACCTCTTCTGTTTGTTCTTTTTGTCAACGATTTACCTAGTGTTGTAAACTATGCTACTACATTTTTGTATGCTGATGATGTCAAGTTATGTCTTTCTTTCTCAGACCATTTCCATCATAGACACCTGCAACTAGCCCTTAATGAAGTCTTTTTGTGGTGCTCAAACAATCTTCGTCTGCTTAACTGCTCTAAGTGTAAGGTTATGACGTTCAATCGCAGTGTGCCTCACATCGTTTGGTACTCTCTTGGGAATAACGTCTTAGATCGTGTTTTCCTAATTAACGATCTTGGAGTACTTTTTGACAATAAGTTGTCCTTCAACGACCACATATCACTAATAGTTAATAAGGCCAGAGGTGTGCTAGCTTTTATCAAACGTTGGTCTAAAGAATTTGATGATCCTTTCACAACTAAAACTCTATACGTATCGTTGGTTCGTCCTATCTTGGAATACTGTTCTAGCGTTTGGAGTCCGCAATACTTTGTTCACCAAAGGAGGTTTGAATCTGTCCAAAAGCAGTTTCTGCTATTTGCGTTAAAAAGCTTAAACTGGGATACTGCCACTTCCCTCCCGTCGTATAATTGCCGGTTAAAACTACTAAACCTACCTCCTTTAAAAGATGTGCTTATTCTTAACCAGGTTGACTCACAAGTACTTCTTGAAAAATTAATGTTTTCTGTGCCTAATAGAGTAACTAGATCCTTCCGACCCCTTTGGTTACCGATTTATAGGTCTAATTTTGCGGAACACGATCCATTTCGCGTTATTTGTAAAAATTATAACTCATTGTCCCATTTATTATCCCCTGAACTATCCCTAGATTTAATTAAATCCAAAATTATGGAATATCTTTTTACTTAATTTATCCTTACATTTAGTTATAATATTATAGAAATAACAGATCATTGTTAATAATAATAAATAAAATAAAAAAATACAGACCCGTAAACCGTTAAATCAGTTTAAACAACAACTGTTAATAACAACGGGGAGGTATACAATACATACAATACAATACAGTCACTGACATTCTTTGACAGAACACGACATTTAATTGAATATGACCCACCAGAAAATGTAATGCCATGCCAGCATCATATACAGCATCATCGAGATAAATAAAGGCCCAAAACCAATGACTGCCGACCTCTAGCTTATCCAGCTCATTTAAGTTGGTAGTCCGCTATATCGACCGTTTATCCCAGAAGCTCTAGCTTGTCCATGTCGATTGTCAAGAATCTGCTCCGACGACGAAGAAGAGTGCCAAGTGCCAATAGTGCCGGACATAACAAAAAACGGGACAGCAAAGTGCAAACTCAAAAAAGTGATTAACACAAGCGGGAATTCAAGCAACCTGACTTCACACCTGAAAAAGGAAGATGATGATAATTTCGCAAAATGCGCGAAAAAGAACGAATGTGTATGTGTTCGTATGGCAATATTTCGTTGTGCACACTGTTTATAACTTAATATTATCACTTTGTTTATAACTTAATATTTGCTTTAGTAATTTTAATTTTTAGCTATTAACGACCTTTAAATGAAAATATTATGACAATAACGGAGCCTTTCAAGAATGTTGAGGCTTTTGAAGGTATGTTTAAGACCTTTGGTTGTTTTGTAAACCAATAAAATCGAAGGAAAAAGACAGTGGCGTTTGTTGCCTTAATTTGCCATAAACATATTTACTTTTTCCAGATAACAACAATGATTGAGGAGAAATACAGACACTGCGTTTGACGAGTCAATAAGATGTTTATTAATGTGGAGAACGTGGCGTTCACCTGCTATAATGTTACTGTATCTAACTCGAGTCGCTTCTTTCTCACAATCGCAGTCGAATGTGTCATCATAGTCATAGTGTGTATCAAGAGTCACTGAATTCTATATGCTTAACATCTACGAGAATGAATCAGGTTAGTTAGAATGTAATTAATTATATTTAACATGTGTTTTGTCGTCAATTGTTTATCAGGTTTGTCTTGTTCTTTGTCGTTACGTGACTTGTTTCTTATTTAATAAGCAAAATCTAAGTGAAACATATTTTCTACGTTCAAGTTAGTCGCATACCAGTGAGTATGTAGTCTCTTTGTTGAAAGAGTTTCGCAAAGTTTCCAATTGACCGTGTCACGTGAACCACTCTCCCTACGGAGGCTCTCAAAACTCCAAGGCTCTCAAAAGCCAAGGGGTGGCTGAAATGAAGAAGCTCCCAACAGAGGGGCAACATCCGCAGGCGGGACGCGACAGTGTGGAGGAGGACGCCAAGGCATCTTCATTCAAAGCGGAGCTAGTCATGGGACCACCGAACGGCGTGGAGGGAGAGACCCCAGGGTCAACCTCTAAGCCAACCGGCGGGGCCCCTAAGGCAAGCCCTGGTCCATCATCATCTCTCTCGACGCAGCGAAAAAGCTCCTACATAGACACTAGAAGAGCAGGCTTCATTCTCATGAGGGTGGACCCATCGGCAGAATGGGTCAACCCGGACCACGCTAAGATCATAAGTTGTGGAAGAAAGTTCCTGCCCGACTTCCAACCGGCAAATGCGGGAGTGAGGCTGGAGCCGAGGAAGCTGGCTGGAGTAGACTCTACCAAGGAGATTGCGCGAGTGCGAAAAAGCAGAGGACATAAAAAGAAGAACGCAAATTGGAGTCCTGGACAGGGGACCAAAGGATGGGCTTATCTCCAAGGACCTTTATCGAAACGTTTCAAACGAGTTGCATTGGCGCTTCATGGAAAAGATGCTGAAGAGCGAAGGACCCCACCAGAATGCGAAGACGCAGGCTGGTGTCAGGGTAGCGTCAAAGTGATAGCATGCCAACCCGCGCGTTTAGTAGAACTTTACAAGCGTATGATAGCGTCGCTTGGAGAAGTCTACCCTAGGGCAAAGCAGGTGGAGGTTGACTGGGCTGAGATCCAAAGCAAGGGTGGTAGTATGGATCACCGAAAAGCCGGGCGACCCTAACACCATCATAGCGATGCTAACGATATGCAACATGATGCTTCCCACGGCGGACTGGAGAGTCGAAATCCATCCTGAAAGGGAGGATGCTCGGAGGAGAGCGACTTGGCAAGAGAGGTGTTGGGATGGAGGAGGATTCTCTGTTGAGCTCCGAGACGGAAGCAGATGTTACTGTCAATCTTGCAGATAAACCTCCATCATAGAAAGGCAGCGTCAAGGCTTTGTGATACAGCACAGACAAGAGGTCCCGCAAGGGGACCCCACCCCATCCTATCTACTAAAGTGCCAAGGAATTCTACCCTTCCTGGGGCGGCTCGCGGTCCCATCCAGCTTTCCGGATGAAGCTTAGAACTGAATATTGGTAACATATTGGTAACATATATTGGTAACATAACATAATACTACCATTATTTTTTTCTTTTTATTGTTGGCGTAATGTTTTTATTGAACACAAAAAATATATAAAAAATAATAAAAAATACATATATTTTTATGTGATATTTAAAATATTACCATTTTTTTATAAAACAAATATTATCAATCATAAAAAGGTATCTTTTCATCACAGAAATTGTTTTCCTCAGACAATTTAAATTCGCTAGCTTCGGTCGGAACATCAGGTTCATATAACCTTGCAAGATAGGATATAAATTACAAATTCCGGATATAACTGACCGATCTTTACGCAAATTACACCCTTGCAGAGGCTATTATAATTTTTGTCAAAAGTGTGCAACGCAGTAAAGGAGACATCTTCGACCCTATAAAGTGTAAATATTTTTGTCCGTGTCTGTCCGTCTGCAAACTAGTCTCTAAGTTTTAAAGCTATCAACTTGAAACTTATTTCACACACCGTTCTTTCCTTTGTACGCAGTATATGAGCCGGAACAGCCGGAATCGGCCGACTATATCCTATAGCTGCCATATAACTGATTGATCGGAAACTTCGGTGTTTTTAGTGTAAGAGAGTTTGGATTTTGTACGAATGTTATTTTTGTTAAAATAGTACGACCCACCAAATCCCACAAAAATTCAAAATTCATAAACCGCGAGAGCTAAAATTTTGAACGCTTGGATCTCGAAAACTATAAGAGATAGAACTATCCGATTTGGAAATTGAGCTCGTATGGTATTCGCCCAAAAAAAGTTTGGGTTAAAATTATGCCATGTCCACTCCCACCCCCAAAACAGAAATGGTGTCAGCGACAGTACGTTAATGTTTTTGGAAAATGTTGTGATGCCAAACTGTTCCAATGGCTAACCTAATAAAACATCAGCCAAATTTGAACATTTTCAGAGGAGTTATAGATATTTAGTTATATTATATAGTTGATAATCATGAGTTGATAATAAAATTATTTAGTTGATAATTTTATGAAAAAAATTCACCAAAAAATAATTTTTTTTTTCAAAAATGGGAATTTGGGAAACGATTCAAAAAGTCAAATTTACATGTACTTGTGGTTGTATGTGAAAGTTAGAGGCTTTTGATTCATATGCCTTTGTGACATTTGGATGGTCAGGCAAATTTATGTGCAAATTAATATGCGCTCTGTGCGAGCGTCAATCATATCGCTTAGTGAGCGATGTTCAACGTAAAACAAAAATGTTCTGCGAAGAAGAAATTCATCGCTTCAGGTCGACCAATTTGGCAGAAACTAAAAAAAGAATAAGTTTTTTGCCTTGAAAGTTTTCGGCACTCCAACAACAAAATGCATTCGGATTAGCACGATTAAGGAGAATAGGGAAAATACTAAAAATGGTTATTGTTATTTCCCTTTGCCTATGCTGGGAGTCACACACTTACATGTACATGACTTGCATTTCCCGTAGGAAAGAGCATTTCCAATAACAAAGGAAAAACGAGAGCTATGGGAGTGATTTAGAGGTTGGTGATTTTAGAGACTTGCTTAATGACAAAGTTGAGCACAGCTCTGCTCGAAGGACGCGAAACCCATCCCCACTATTGCTAAATTTGCAGGTCAGTTCATTCTTAACGCCATTTCGGACATGCTTGAACCAGTGGGAACCAGTCTGGGCTCGTTGCAAGAATTATATCAGTAACATTTACCCCTTCAAAACAAACGTTAACGGACTTGTCAGAAAGAAAAGACTTCGTGGGTGCCAATAAATAGGTGGTCCTATTATATTTATTCCTAATAGGTATTTCCTAATAGGTGGTCCTATAAGGAAATATCCGAAAGTAAGTTGTTACAGTTCGTTTGAACTGTAAAGAAGTTAGTTTACTTCGATTTACGGAAGTTCCGTTTGAAGTTAGCTTTCCTTTCTTCTTTTAATTAATGTTGACAAAAAAAAACATTTAAAGCTTAAATATGATTGCAGCATTAGCTGTCGTCAGTGCGTGAAAAACAGGCACTTATTTATTGGCGAACATTTCAACCGCTATTTTGATTTGCTGTTTACCATGCATTCACCCTGTTATACAGTGTTTTTGAAGATAGAAAGCTGGAACTTAGTACAGATTCTATTTTTGGTCAGTTCATCTGACCTACCAAATTTCATAACGATCGGTCGACTATATCTTATAGCTGCCATATTACTGAACAATCAGAAATGGTATTTGGTAGATATACCAACTTTGGTATTTTTGAAGATAGAAACTTGGGAGTTTTTTTTTAGATATTTTCCAACTTTATCCGATGTTTGCGATATAAACCCGGTTTTAACTGCAAGGGTATATCAACTTCGGCTCCGCCCGAAGTTAGCTTTCTTTTCTTGTTTTTATATCTTTTTTTCTTGCGCGAACGTTCGCGTTTTTTATTTGCGCACTGCGTTTTTGAGGGAATTTTTTTGTTAACCGGTGTTTACTACCTTAAGATTTAAGGAAAAGAAACTTTTGAATGAATACTGTGGGAGCTGTGATATATTTGGAGGCGAAACAATAAATTTTTTTATTTTACTCCAAGCAAATCTCGGCAATACTTCTTCCCTTTTTTGTGTTGCAACTATATTTCTCTATCTTTCTAATCTCTATTTCTGAATTTTCCTCTGCCTACTTCAATCGCACTCTTCAAAGCTCCCGATTTGTCTCTATTAGGTACAGTGGTTTTTATATTTTTGTTACTTTTGTAATAAGACAACCTACCAGCCATCATTTTTTATTTTTTTTTTTCACGGTCTTTCAGAATTTGAAATGGCTGCATTAGAATTTGAATTAGAGCTGAAAGAGATCAAAATTGTTGAAGTTATAACGCTTTTCCCAAAACAAGTCAGTCCAATCTTGCTAGCGTTCCGGAGTAATAGTGTGCCCTTCCATTTCGCTTATTCCTTTCTTTTACACACTTTTACTCCGGAGCGCTAGTAAAATGGCACTGACTTGTTTTGGGAAAAGCGTTACAACTTCAACAATTTTCACAATTTCCTAATGAAATTGGTCTCATTTTATTCAAAATTAACGAGACAATATTGATATGTGTCAAAAACGACCATTTCTTGGAAGTTGTACCGAAAAAATGGCGTCAAAGTCCGGAAAACACGACTAAAATTCGAAAATGTCAGTTACTTGTGTAAAAATTGTATTCTTTTTTGTTGAAATAAATAAAAGATATTTTTTTTTCAAAAGCTACAACATTTAACTATTAAAAACGCCAAAAATTTTAAAAATGGTTTAAAATTACGCGCTTAGGAATTTTTAGGAGTAAAAAAGTCCCGAAAAACAGTTTTTTCTAAATAAATCAAGATTTTGAGATTTTGAGATCAAGAAATCAATTTCAAAACGGGTTTATACTATACTACTAGAAGACGTTAGTAAAGAAATTTAAAATTCTATGCCTTAAATTTGAAGGACAGGAGAGAGAAGTTATTTAGTAGAGACCAATTTAATTTGAACAAAGGACCCTAAAAGGGTCGTGTTGTGCATAGGTCGGCTAAGGAATAAGGACTAAAGTTTCTAGTCCTTAATTTAAAATTAAAATTTAAATGTTAAAATTTAAGCGTGTTAGTAAATGCTGGCTATCTACATCCCCATTAATTAGGTTATGGAGAAAAATTAAACCGAGCATTGCCCTACGAGTTAAGCTAGGTAAGCTTATAAGTAAAAGTCTGCTACTGTAGGATAGAAGCTGAATATTTGCATCACAGTACAGACTTCTAAGTGCGAATATTAAAAAATTCTTTTCTACGGATTCTATGCGGTCCTTATGTATGTATGGGTCAGTAAATTCTTTTGACCAAGGTGGTTAAAAACCAAGGAATCCTTTAGTGTTTGGACATTGATGATTTTCAATGCCAGTAAATAAAAAATCAGAATTTAATTAAGTTCAACGTTATAAACTTTATTCAGGCCGCATATGAAATTAGGATTTATGAACAATATGGGAAATCCAATTTAGGATGCGAGCCCAGTAAGAAGAGGTTGTTTAAGTGTAAGGTTATGACGTTCAATCGCAGTGTGCCTCACATCGCTTCGTACTCTCTTGGGAATAACGTCTTAGATCGTGTTACCGATTTATAGGTCTAATTTTGCGGAACAAGATCCATTTCGCGTTATTTGTAAAAATTATAACTCATTGTCCCATTTATTATCCCCTGAACTATCCCTAGATATAATTAAATCCAAAATTATGGAATATTTTAACTTTAACTTAATTTATCCTTACTCTTATCCTTATCCTTACTCTTAGTTATAATAATATAGAAATAACAAATCATTGTTAATAATGAATAAATAAAATACAAATTCATTCGACAATACTAAAAGTAAACATAATCAAAACGGAACTCTAAATAAATCTTTAAATATCAATATAAATTTGCACTTATATCTACGGAAAAAATATAGCAGAAAATTAAACTAATATTAATGTAACATTAAGGGCTTTTAGGGCGGCAAGGAATTTGAAAAAATTTTTTAAGAGAGGGAAAAAAACTAAATTTCGTTCTTTTTATTGAAATGAATATCTTATGGCATTTTTGTTTTTTTCTTATTTTTCTGATAAACATTTTTCTTCTCGATAAATTTTTTTTCGTTACATAAGCGTGGCTTTAGCAGCACCACTGCCTTTATAGTAACTAATAGACATGGGTTATCATCGTTTCTTCGATCGTTCTTTTTTTTAGGACTGAACTAGGTCGTTCTTTTTTCGTAAATTCAAAAAATATTAAAAATTAATACTTAAAAAATGTAATATTAAGAATTTTAAAAAATTAAAAAAAAATTAAAAATAACTAAAATTTTTCACATTTTTGAAGTGTTTCCATATTTTACTGTGTTTTCTTTTTAGATACATTTCGCTGTTGTCCACTCAAAAGTATTTACACAAAATTTTCAATTACAGGGATGCATAATAAGGGTGTAAGAAAAATGACTAGGGATTGAGAAAAGGGAATGTGAAAAATTATCAGGGAATAAGAACAAGGAACAAAGATTAAAGAAGGAAGACCAAAGAACAAGAACAAAGACCAAAGAACAAGAACAAAGACCAAGGATCAAAGACCAAAAAACAAAGACCAAAGAACAAAGACCAATAAACAAGAAACAAAGACCAAGGAACAAGGAACAAGTAACAATGACCGATGAACAATGTGAACTAGTTCATATCGGCATTTTGAGTGACCGGGTCTTTTTCGTTCGTTCGTTCAGGAACAACCCAACTCTACATCACAAAGACCATTTATGCAAAGCTTAAGAAACTTATCTGTCCCTAAGAAGCGAGCTATTAAATTATAAAGCGGTTTTTTCCCTTATGGCGTTATGGGCTGCAAGCTTGCGGCATAGCAGAAAAACCAGAATTAGATAAAACGCTAGGAATAATGTCCGAAAATCTCATTGACCAAATTATTCATAGAACAGCTATTGTTGCCAGCTACTAATCTAGGTCCTAGGTCCTCGCGAATCCTATTGTTACGTATTTATAAGTCTAATTTCACCAAACACCGATTTTTTCGTGTCATTTGATACAAAAAATACAACCATTAATTTTTAGCGGTTTTTAAAATTGGAGGAATGCTAGAATTTATGCATTCAACAAGCTTGGAGGCCCAACCAACCGAGGGGCCGCTGCCGCATAAGGTGCGGCTCGAAAAGCGGGAGCCGAGTTATTAGGTATATAGATAAATTAAAAAGATAACGAGTAAGAATCGCTAGAAGGAGAGGAAAGTGAGATAAGCGGCCATTGTAGTTCAAACATAATAACGAGGGACCCTCGTCGAGGGTCGTGTTATGCAATGGCTAAGAAATATTGGACTAAAGTTTTTATTCCTTCTGTTAGGACTATGGAAATGTAATCTGTAAATGCTGGGTGTCTACATAATCATTATTAAAGTTGTGTTGAAAGTGACAAGCAGTGTAGTTCTACCACGATTAAAAATCATTATTCTTATATAGGTCATTCATTGTGACCAGCTTGAAGCTCTGGGTTACATTAATATTCCTGAACTTAAATGGACGACTGTTGCTGGACGATCTTTATCACACACTAGGACCACATCGCAAGCATGTTTGACATGTCCCTAGGGCAAATTAACCATGTAAAAAATTCGGTAGGTCGGCTTTTAGACTTATGTTTTGTATCTGATCCTATTGGTTAGTCTTACTAGAGCCCCCGTGGATACCCCAGAGGATCCACGCTTGAGGTTTCAATTTAAACCATTTCTGGTGTCAATTAGAAGTATTCCTGCGTGGCAAACAAGATTCGATATTTCTTTAAGGCTTAATTTATGTTAGACTTTTTCTTATTTTCTTTAAATTACTTTTTAAACGATTATGACTCTAACTATGATGTTGCCCTTTATATTTTTCACAACCATTTTAGTAATCGATGGTTGTGAATTATATAATAATCGATTAATATTTCAGGCTCACATCAATGAGATCCTGCTGCTAAGGGTAGTCGGAATTCGTTGCAACTTTTCGAGAGTTATGCGACCGATAGTCATATGCGGGCTCTCCAGGAAGGTTGCCTCCTCATCCAGATTGTCTTCCAAAATCTGGACTCTGCCACGCTTCATGCATTCAACTTAGGACTTAGGATTCTATGGCTTGGTTTCGCCCTACCCTTGGGACTTTAGATTTGGCCTTAGCTCCGCGTCTACCAGCGAATCAGGAGCAATAACCCAGCACTTTTTTAGTTCCCGCTTCCGGCTTGGGTCCTGCCAATGAGGCTGGGGTTGCGACATCTCAGGATCTGCCAGCTAACGCGTTTGTAACTCAGAATTGCATGCTGAAGTCGTGTTCTTGCCAACCGCCAACATTCTCGTCCGCGGCCGCTAAGTAGCCTTTTTTACTTCATTTCGGCTCACAAGTTCATCTCATCAACTCACAGTTTGTGGAGGTGGTGGCACCCCAGGCACCGGACCATCGTCTCTGTGGAAGCCGGCAATGAGCGGCGAAGTCATGCAGAAGAGCAGTGATACAGTGAAGGAGGGCGCGAGCGGAGTGACGGAGAAGAATGAGAGTTAGTTTTAATTGACCGAGCAGATGTGCAGAGCAGATGCGACGCAATTATTGCTTAAATAAACAAATTAAATTGTCTTTGAAAAGTGGAAACAATTTGTCCTTATTGAGGGGGACTTACGGGTTTTTACAGTCACAATTATGGTCACTGCCAATTCTGGCAATTGGAAGCCTGCACTGATGCCCACTTCGCCATACACCATGTCTGTTCAGGGTTGTGTTCGACGGTTCGACTGCTATACTATTTGGATATTTCCTTAATGATGTCCGGATGTCAGGCCCCTTAATTCAACCAAAGCTCTCCATACCTTGTTTCGGCTGAGGTCTCACCTAGTCACTTTAACGGGAGACATTTGCAAGATGTACCGCCGAGTAAGAGTCCCCAGAGGATAGCTAGCTGCAATGCATCCTATGACTCTCGCCAGAGGCTCTTGCCATCTCTTCTAACCACAATGATGTGAAGGTTTTCAAGCTTGACACCGGGACGTATGGCACAGAGCCAGCGTATTTTCTATTCGTTCGCTCAATGCACCAGCTGGCTAAGGATGATGGTGCCGGTATTCCCATTGGCTCTCATATTGTTCTCCAAGATTTTCATATGGGGGACCTAATATCTAGTGCCCCAATAAAGACTAAAGCTGTTCAGATAATACCCCAGACATCGGGATTTTTGAAGAAGGATCTTCTTAAATTAAGGAAGTGGTGCTTCAACATTCCGGAGGTGTTGGAAGGAGTGCCCGAGGCTGACAAGGAGTCATACTTAGAATTCGGCGATGGCAGCCCTTTTACAGAGAATTTTGGATTAGCCTCGGACCCTTCTGCTGACCTTCTGCTGTTTTTCTTTAAAGCCCTTCACCCCACCATCAAACCAACCTAGAGATCTATTCTCTATTCCGTCACTCGGTTTTATAACTCGGGCTTTGTAGGTCCTGTCGTCACCAAGGCAAAGATTTTTTTGGGGAAGCTTTGCTGGGAAAATTTGTGTTGGGGTGAAAGCCTTCCCCTATCCCTTTTGTCCGAGTTTCTTCCATTCTGTTACAGTTCTGGTCTGGCTTATCACTACAGGGTGACAATAAATAACCCGGACAAACTTTGAAGCAATCTATTATAAATGTGTTATGATTCAGCCCTTAAATAAATGATATCGATAATGATATTATTTATCGATAGCTTGTACTTTTCTGAAACAAATATATTTACATTTTTGTGATTTCCATCAAACTGTTGTGCTTTCTGTACGGAGTGGACGTTTCAACAGGATTCAGCGTCACCCCATAGAGCCAAATTGACTCAGGACTGGTGCAAAGCCAACATTTCGGACTTTATCACATGTGAATGGTCACCTTACTCGCCTGATCTTAATCCGATGAACTACAGTGTGTGGTCTATTTTGGAGTCCAGGGCATGTGCTTAACGCCACATAAGTTTGGAGGTGCTGAAGCAATCATTGCTCCGAGAATGGGATCGATTATCGGAAGAAGACCTGCGGCCCATTGCGCTAAATTTCCAGAAACGTTTAGGGCTCTGCTTCGCAGCCCAAGGAAGCCACTACGAAACCAGCTGAATATATGTTAACACAATACCTATTTAATAGTTGTGTATCTGCATTTTTTGTCAAATACAGTTCCTTAAAAAGTTATGATCAAAAATGTTTGTCCGGGTTATTTATTGTCACCCTGTATTGTGGCCGAAAGGCCAACCGTTCCAACTTTGCGCCAGAACCTTTATGGCTACGGCTCCGCCCAGGTACATTGCATCATTGTCAAAGTTTCCCGCCATACAGAGAGTGAACGCCCCGCTTGCCTTTCTTGCTTAGTTTGTAGATGATGCTGGTTTGCTTCGTGTTGACCGACGAATTCGGAACTCTGCATTGGATTTTGATGGACGCTATCCGATTATTCTTCCAAGAGGTCAGCCACTTCGGCTAAAATGATTCACTTTCATGAGTTGGATCAAAACTCTGGCCCTCGGGTGCTAAATGCGAAGATCCGGCCCATTGGGGGAGGAAGACCATTTCAATGATTTAATAAAGTGCATACTGCTTTCGCACTAAGCCTCGTCATGTCTACCGACTTATCTACCGACCAAGATAGTTGAAGGTTTCCAAGTCTTTAATGTAACATGTGGATATTTGCAGATCCTTTTTCTACAAGATAGAGTCTTGGAATAAAGAGAGTTTTCGAATCAAATCTTACATGAGCGTATTCATCTGCTTCAGTTCAAAGGCGATCTAGAACCTATTCAAAGTTTCGTTAAAACTATTATTTGTACGCGACGTAAGCCCAGGCAGAAATGATCGAATAATGCTTTCAATTTTGTAGGTGCCAAGAATGAGCTGGTTGAGTTGAAGCGAAGATTCGTCAGCCAGGATAACCTGACGTCTCTTCATGAGTTTTGCCTGTCCGAAACTCTCGAGTGGCTCCCACCACGCTCCCATCCACGGGAAGCTGCTTAGCGTATATATAAACAATATAAATATTTCTTCTTCTGCTGATCCCAACAATTATGCTTGTGTTATGTGATTGTCTATGTGAAATGTCAAAAAAACTCGTATTGTCTTTTATCTCCAAAGAAGGAAAAGATGAGTGCTTTTTTCAGCCAAATAATACGACCGACCAAATTTCATAAGGATCGACCGATTATATCCTATAGCTGCCATATGACTGAACTGTCGGAAATGCCAACTTTCGAGTTTTTAAAAATAGAAAGTTTTGTGTTTCTAAAACAAAACGCACACATGTAAAAAATTTAAGTGTATGCGGAGCAGCAAATAACAATGAGAGCAGAGCATTCACTGAGCGAAAAAAACTAAGTTTTTTATTTCATTATTCTTTAAATAATAAGTTTGAATGAGCACTAAAATGGTATATTTTATTTTGAGGAAAGCTTTTTTAGCAACAGTTCCTAAAAAAACTGAAATCTACGATTCCCTGTCTATATTTTTAAGGAAGAAAACTTGTTCCTACCAAATATCTAAGAAAATTGTTCTCAATGAAAACACTTAGATTTTTAAGTTTGGGCTGTCAAATGGAGCAAAATGGGAGCAAATGAGTAAGGTTTTTAAAAAAATTTGAGAGTGTTCACACTGTCAGTGTGCCGGCAGTGCCACAGTGGTCCGGCTTGTATGAAGAGAGCGGCCAAAAATACTTCTAGTTGAAGTAGGGACTGGAAACTTTGCACAAAATATTTATATTCTTATTCTAAAATAATATGTTAAAATCAGCCAGATTTGGCAACTATATCATATAGCTCCATATAACTGATTGATCGAAAATGCTATAACTTAGGTGTTTTTACAGTTAGAGAGTTCAGTTTTTGTACGAATGCAATATTTGACAAAATAACACGACCTACCAAATTTCATAAGGATCAGCCGACTATAGCTGCCATATAACTGATTGATCGGAAAGAATATAACTTCAGTGTTTTTAAAGCTAGAGAATTCTGATTTGGTACGAATGCTATTTTTGGCAAAATTTCATAAGGATCAGCCGACTATATCCTATAGCTGCTATATAACTGAAAAAACGGAAATTGCCCAACTTTCATGTTAAGATGGTGTTAGTATTTTTACGATATTAGACACATAGGCAAATTTTGGCAAACAAACTTGTTACCCTTGGAGACCGACATACACATTGGTATATAAACGAATTGTAGAATTTTATGGGATCACTACTAAAACTTTAGCTAAACATGAAAAATACGTTCAAAATATAGGCAAAAAACATGCATTTGTTCATAGTAATATAATAATAACAATAATTATTATTAATATATCAAATTATATCTCATTTTATAGAAAATACCTTTAACTTCAAAATCCATTACAAATAATTTGAATTTGAACACGTAAATAATGATCTGACCACTTTAAAGTGCGGTTTAGTTGTGAAATATTCCTGATGCGCGCTGCCGCGCTTTACAAATGAGCAACTGTTCACATCTTCAAATCAATTTTTAGAAAATCCACTTAGATTTTTAGAAAAATCTGGTTTGTCATAAAGAATCTTGGACATTTTAGAGGCGATTTGTTTACTTTTCGTACATTTTTGCTGTTATCAATTTTTTTATTTTTGGCCTATGGGAGCAACTACTGTGACAGTGCTGCGGCGGAATTTCCGAATCTATGCACGCGTGCTATGGAAGTTGAGAGCCCACCACTGGTCTAAACTTAAATTGGCCGCCCATATTTCCACAATGCGGGCAATGTTACGACGGACGAACCCCCATACATTCCTACGGCGGACTGGAGGGTGGACTTCAGAGGCAGGTGGTACTCACCTTAAAGGAGGACACCTCAAAGCTCCTAGAGAAAACGCAACACCGGATTGAGTACGGCTTTGACCACGTGACGGTCTGGATCTACAATGCCAAGAGCAAGGCCGGAGCCGACCTAAAAGAGGCACACTAAATGAATGATGGCTAAGGAGGAGGTCATGTTGGAGCGGAGCGGAGCTCTTTGAAGCGTCGGGGTGAAGGAGAACTAATGGCTAAGTTCCAAAACGAAAACGGAGGTGGAGAATCTCAAGGAGCTCTGTTACAATTGTATAGATAATCCTACTTTACCTCGCCGAGTGTGAAGCTGATGTCGCCCCCATTCAGGAGCCCCGATCCTTATGAGAACATCATAATATAACCCAATTTATTATAATACAAAATCTAAAAAAAAGTTCCAAGCTTCTATCTTCAAAAATACGAAAGTTGATATTTCTACCAAATACCATTTCCGATCGTTCAGTTACATGGCAGCTATAGGATATAGTCGGTCTATCCTAATGAAATTTCGTAGGTCGGACTAACTGACCAAAAATATTCCAGCTTTCCAGCTTTGTACCAAATTCCAGCTTTCTATCTTCAAAAACACGAAAGTTGGGTCATTTCCGATCTTTCAGTTATATGGCAGCTATAAAATATAGTCGGCCAATCCTTATAAAATTTGGCATGTCGTAATGTGATGCCAAAAATAGCTCTCATGTCAAATTTGAACTATCTAACTCTAAAAACACCAAAGTTATACCATTTCCGATCAATCAGTTATATGGCAGCTATAGGATATAGTCGGCCGATCCGGGCCGTTCCGACTTATATACTGCGTGCAAAGGAAAGAAGGGTGTGTGCAAAGTTTGAAGTCGATAGCTTTAAAACTGAGAGACTAGTTTGCGTAGAAACAGACAGACCGACAGACGGTCAGACGGACAGACGGACATGCTCATATCAACTCAGGAGGTGATCCTGATCAAGAATATATATATATTTTATAGGGTCGGAGATGTCTCCTTCACTGCGTTGCACACTTTTGGACAAAATTATAATACCCTTTGCAAGGGTATAAAAATTGAAACGATCGCATTATTTTTTCAAACAAAAAAAATTGTTTGAAAAAACCTCTAAAAAGTAGCCCGGAACATGAGACTACATCCTTAACTAACCAAAAATATTATCTGTATAAATTTCTATCTTCAAAAACAACAAAGTTAACTCATTTCCGATCGTTCAGTTATATGGCAGCTATAGGACATAATCGGCCGATACTTACGAAATTTGGCATGTCGTATTATTTTGCCAAAAATAGCTCTCGTGTAAAATCTAACTCTAAATACACCGAAGTTATACCACTTCCGATTAATCAGTTAGCCGAAGTTGATGTACCCTTGCGTTTAAACCCGGATATGTACTGCAAACATCAGATATAGTTGGCCGATCCTTATAGGAATACGATAATATAACCCCATTTATTATAATACAAAATTTAAAAAAAATCCCAAGCTTCTATCTTCAAAAACACCAAAGTTGGTATTTCTACCAAAAACCATTTCCGATCGTTCAGTTATATGGCAGCTATAGTCGGCCGATCGTTATGAAATTTGGAAGGTCGGATTAACTGACCAAATATATAATCTGTACATGTTTCATCTTTCATTCTTCAAAAACACCAAAGTTATACCATATCCGATCAATCAGTTATATGGCAGCTATAGGATGTAGTCGGCCTATCCCGGGCGTCCCGACTTATATACTGCGGGCAAAGGATAGAAGGGTGTGTGCAAAGTTTTAAGACGATAGCTTTAAAACTGAGAGACTAGTTTGCGTAGAAACAGACAGACGGACAGACAGGCGGACAGATGGTCATGATCATATCAACTCAGGAGGTGATCCTGATCAAGAATATATATACTTTATAAGGTCGGAGATGTCTCCTTCACTGCGTTGAACACATTTGGACAAAATTATAATACCCTCTGCAAGGGTATAAAAATGGGATCAGATTTTTCACCACGTTTTCGGCGTGAATGGCGCAGGCACCAGGCTGACCCATTCTGTCTGACGTTGACTTGGAGAGTAGAGATCTTAATGGAGGATCGGAGTACTATAAAATTAATTTTTAATCGAATCCATTACATTGTAAATAATAAACCTTTTTGTAATATTTCTGCCAATAGAGGAAAATAATTTTTATGAAATTTCACCACACCAAAAAATCAGCACCTTCCCTACAGAAACCATCCATGCTGCTCTTAACAAAATAACTAAATCTGTCTTTAAAATCCAAGCCCCAAATGATCGAGCGGAAAGCACTCCGAGTCCACACTTATCTCGGAGCTGTTTTTCTCGAACTCCCCTAAAGACTATGAAAAGGTAAAAACTCTATAGTGCTTGACAAAAAAAAATGACAAAGGTGACATTTCGACGCAAGTTCACGCCCACCTTGCAAAAGTCGACTTGCCTTCGAATAAGGGAATTTACGATGTAGAATAAGATTATACTTCCACAGCGATGGTTCTCACGCCCGTAGCTACACCGAAAGCAACGGATAAGTCGCTCGCATCCTGATCCATCCCATTCGAGTCACAATGGACCAATCTAAAAGCCCGCAGGAAGCGAGCTAAGAATGTCCACACACAATGTCCAACCATAACAGCATTTTAGGCCGTTTATCTCTCTCTCGCTACACATTCCCCGATACACTAAGAAAAAAAGAAGTTTTTTACCGATCTAAGGGGGGAAATTACGCTGTACTAACCATGGGAATCCGATGATATAGGTATTGTCGCAAGAACGAACTCCAGAATTCCAGAATACAAAGAATTCGAATTGGACAGAAACGCCATACCGGCCATTCAAGAAAGCTTCACGACGGATTCTACTTAACATAAGACACGCACATCGAATTCGGTCGCCTCTTAAGCCACACCGCCCATGCCGGTCGTGAACTGCGACTCATGAGAATTATAGTCCCTTATTTTAATTTCAAGCGTTGAATAGTGTGAGTTAAACGGATACGCAGTACTTCGATTAACCCGCACACTGGGCATGGGGTTAAAAGTTTTTCTTAGTTATGACAAGAGTTGTAGTGTTTATAATTTTACTTAAATTAGTTTTGAATTTGACATAATTCTTTGTTTTTGTTTTTGGACAGCCATTCTCTTGTTTAAGTTCTTAATTCTAAAGTATATACTTATCTTGAAATAGATTTTTTTTGAATTTACACCAACATCGACCTGCGCAGCGGCGTTTAACAATGTCTGTTTTAAATTTTTAGTTAAAAAAAAACTAAAAAAACAAACTTTACGCCTAGAATGTGCTTGCGACAAGAACTGCAAAAAATCATTTTTTTGCTTGGCCACTTAAAAATTAAAGTTTAAAAAAAAAAATAACCTTTCAGTTTGACAGTTTGAAATTAAGGGACCAAAACCCGAACGGTTTGTCAGCCGAATGGACTACCTTGTATAATTGTATCATGGTTTACGCCAGTTCCATCGCCAGTGCCAATGTTACGCACCATTGCTATCGCTTCATTACACACTCCGCAACCACATTGATATGCGTACGATAGCTATTGGCAGTATTAAAAACGACCCCTTGCATGGGCTCGTAAAAGCAAAGTTTCAAAGACTGATTGGGAGCTGGGTCTCTTTTGCTGACGACAGTAGATTTAATCGGATGGGCACTTCTTGCTGCCGAGAGAATGCAGCGACGAAGTACACCAGCCACTTTAAAGAAGCATGGTTAGGGAACATTCTCAATGCATGCCCTCCTACGTATGCTTTAAAACAGTGTTGCGCTAAACACACGAGTTTGAAAGTTTCTCTGCCTGGCCTCTGCCTTCATACCAACTGTTAACATTGTAAATCGACTGTAAAAGTAAGTGTTCTTACGGAAGAAAAACATAGGGCTCTGCAAAACATTCTTACTCCTTTCCCGTACAATAACATTGAGTTATAGTTATTTTGTTTGATATAAATGCAATTTGACGTCCGTCTCCTTCAATCAAAATTTGTACAAGTGAAGCCACTACTTCAGTTTTTCTGGCGTCGACTCGTGCAAATAGCTCTGAACAAATCGAGAGCGTTTTGTCAACAATACTGAAAACTTGGCATCATACGATATAGGAACAT
Organism: Drosophila malerkotliana malerkotliana; assembly: GCA_018153235.1. Classification (NCBI taxonomy): domain Eukaryota; kingdom Metazoa; phylum Arthropoda; class Insecta; order Diptera; family Drosophilidae; genus Drosophila; species Drosophila malerkotliana. Next base: position 3,304,657 of record JAECXV010000202.1, on the reverse strand, counting down.
TAGCTAGTCGCCTCCCAACCTGCAACAACGAAAAGGAAAGCCCATCCTCAGATGATTCGTGTAGAAAGGGATTTAGCTCTTGTAGACTAGGGCTAACAATTACATTTTTCCATATCTTTTCTATTTGAGGGACAGGTGACAGAAACAGGTGAGGGAACAATATCAGAATTCACTACTAATTTCTTCAATTTTCTTATAAAGCGGAACATATTAACGAACACTCGCAGCAGTTTTAGGTGAGAGGAATATCCTTCTATCACTTCTAATAGATGTGAGGTAGATCCGATTGCGGTTAATCCGACCGCATTCTTTTTTGCTTTCATCTGTAGAAGTTCTGGTGACAGATCAAACCGGGGGCTCGTCGGCCACTTATCTTCCGGTTCCTTTAAAAACGATGGACCTGTAAACCAGATCGATTCTACAGTCTCCTACAGTCTCCACTTCTGGACACTATATCTGCATTTTTTTTTAGTTGGTACGTGCCGCCACATGCTATCATCTGACCACTCTTGAATTTAGCAACTCTATTCGATACGAACGTTAACCACGAATCCAACGAAGAGTAACTTGTGAATCCGACCAAAATACACTTCGTTCGATCGGAACTTTTATTATAGGCCTTATCTTGCGGCAGAGATCTGCGAGAAGCTAAGCGGCTCATAGCTCAACACAAGGAAGCGTCTTAATCTTGAGCGGCTGTACCTTAGACTTTGCAGTCAATAACGAAACTTTAAAAACTTCTGCCGATTCGCAACGAATAAGACGCAGGCTCCATAGGCCCTCATCGATGCGTCAGAAAAGGCATGAATTTAAATATCGACTCGGTGACATCGGCTCGGTGAAGAAGAATCTCTGAATTGCGATGTCCTCTTATTGCGACAAGGCAATCTGTATTTTGTTCCACTAAATTTTGCATTTCAATTTCACTGGAATTGTTTCATACCAATCTAGCCTATTTAACCTAACTTCCTGCAATTGGATCTTTTCTTTTACAAGTATAAGGTTTAATAAGCCAAGGGGATCAAGCAGCTTCGATGTCACAGAAAGAATGTTCCGCTTAGCCACCCTTTGACCCATGACTGAAGCATTAATTTCAAATTTAAATATATCTTCTATACCCAAGCGATTCCTTGCGATTATTGACTTAACCGTGCTCTCGGATGAAGTAGGTTGAGGTAAATTTGAAAACAACTTGGTCAATTCAAACCTACCTTCTTCTTTGAAGAACCTGAGTTACTTCAGACTTAACTGTCTTTAGATCCTCAACGCAACCAGTACCCGTTAATATGTCGTCGACGTAAAAATTTAGCCTCTTCAAACACCTTATGACCAGGAATGGGGCTGGCGCAGTGTCATATGTAACAGTGTTGAGCTTGCACAGTTTCAAGGACTCTGATGGGTCATTCCTTTACACTATCAACTGGTATCGCCTATCGGCTTCATTATTTGGAGATACATAGAGCGAATCTGTTTAGCCGGAACCGAAGAAGAGTTGTATATTTTTTCACAAATTCCAAATACATTTTCTTTAAATTCGGATCTCGAAATAATCTTCTCTGGAGCGACAAAAATCGGCGTTTAGCTACCTCAAACAAGTTTTCCAAAACGTTTGGATCCGATTTAAATGGAAGTCTGACTTCGAGTCAACCTGAAGTCAGTACAAAGGTCGTCACTTCACCACAGTGTGTATCTTTTTCTTAACCTGTGAATTAGCTTGACCAATTCGAAGCAAATTGATACCCGATCGCTGCCTACGGATCTGTAGGAGTTGAGCAAGATCTTCAGTAACGAAGTTAATTTGTGACCCAGAGTCAAGTAATGCTCGGGCCAATATGTGCTCGCCATTTTCAGTTCGAACGCGTGGGATCGATTTCGGTAGCAAAACTCTTTCTAAGGATGCAATGCATTGAAAGACCGTGGCGTTGAAATACCACCGAGATGTAGCGCTGGAGGAGGATTTTTATTCTATGACATCGGTGACATTGTGTCGATGAGACGCAGACGGCTGGAAAGCTTTCGGAAGGGTGAATAATTGGCTTATTTGGTTCGCAAGAATGAGACATTCGTTATCGTAAACTCTTTTTAGACTAGCAATAGCTTTGTCATAATGACTCTCCGTAATTCGGAATGCCTTGATAGATCCTAAGGCTTCACCAGAGAGGCAAGAAATTAAATGATTAAACATCTTGATAACAGGAATGTTCACATCTTTGTCTAGAAATTGCAGTAGCTGGCGGGGAATCTTCAGCTAAAGTGAAACCATTAATAAAGACATCAACTCAGCTCCAAATTCATGTTCCCCATCTAATTGCTTAATCTGGTCTTGCAACTCATTTTCCTTAAGAATTGTCAGCAGAAAAGCCTGCACTCTAGATCGATCTTTACTAAAGGAACTGACCCAGCCAAACGTTCTTCTAACCGGCGAACGCTTTTTAGGATCGAGCAGCCGAGGATCAGCCGAGGAAGTTGATGAAAATCAATAAAAATGAATCAAAATATTTTTTGAAGGTTGAATTACTTCAGCGCATTGTATATATATATATATATATATACTTTAGATCATAGATGGGCAAGGCCATGGCTCCTCGAGCTCGCCCTGTGAAAAATTCTGACTGAATCTGAATTTTTGCCCCCCCCCGTGAAAAATTCTGACTACGCTCTTGAGTCGAGGCACTGAGTATCCAAATAAATAGTTGGTTTCCAATGACACCGAAAAAGAAGTATACCCAACCAATTTGTAGGGTAGCGCATCACTTGGCGTTCCGTTAAAATAAAATTCGCCAAACTGCGTGTTATGCGTGAAATGCGTGTTATATGCGTGCAAAGGAAAGAAGTTTCAAGTCGATAGCTTTAAAACTGAGAGACTAGTTCGCGTAGAAACAGATAGACGGACAGACGGACATGCTTATATCAACTCAGGATCCTGATCAAGAATATATATACTTTATAGGGTCGGAGATGTCATACTGCGTTGCACACTTTTGAACAAAATTATAATGCCCTCTGCAAGGGTATAAAAAAAAGAAAGATGTGGCCTTTTCAACGTTATAATTCGATCTACATTATGTTTCTCAAGTCTTAATCCTAACTTATCTAATGCGGCGAAGCGGGGCGAATTCGCACAAGAGCGAATATGAGCTTTCGCTCCCGCTCCGCCTTAGGCTTTCTTATAGAAGATTTAGATGACTAACAATTCAACTTAAAAATACAATTCAATTAAACAAATTCAAATTAACAAATCCAATTTAAAACGACGAATCCGTAAACAATTACATTAATTACACAGTGCGACAGTGAATTGGAACTTTTGAAGAGACCTAGTACGAATTGTTTATTAGGTCGAATATAACAAAAAACCGTGTTTGAAATATTTTTAACACTCTCAAAATCTTGATTTATTTAGAAAAAACGGTTTTCGGGACTTTATTGCTCTTAAAAATTCCTTAACACGTAATTTTACGGCGATTAAAAAATTTCCGATGTTTTTTAATAGTTGAATGTTGTAGCTTTTGAAAAAAAAATATATCTTTAATTAATTAAAACAAAAGGGATAAACATTTTACAAAAAAAACTGTCATTTTTTCGGTACTTCTTCCAAGAAATGGTATCATTTTTGCATATGTTAATGTTGTCTTATTAATCCAAAATTAAAAAAAAATTCAAATTTCGTTTTGAAAACGAAAACGAAAAAATTGGTGCTCCCATTTTCACTTTCACAAGATTTTATCGAATTCCAAAACGAAAAAATTTGTCTTGCCTAAATGAAAAGTAAATGCCTTTTTCTATATTAAATCGGATCTTATTTGCAAAAGGAAAAAAGTAGTTGACTTATTGGTTTATTGTCGTTCTTTTAAGACCTCTAGAAGATCGATTAAGCTTGTAATTATTTTTAAAACGAGTAATTTCAGACCCCACCTCAAATTTGGATATCAAATTTTGCCGTCGGCAACAACAATTTTCGTTTTGGTGAACGACCGATAAGTCTGACACCATAAGTTATCGCCTAATGAATGAAAATGAATCAAAATATTTTTTGAAGGTTGAATTACTTCAGCGCATTGTATATATATATATATGTATATATATACTTTAGATTATAGATGGGCAAGGCCATGGCTCCTCGATCTCGCCCTGTGAAAAATTCTGACTGAATCTGAATTTTTTCCCCCCCTGTGAAAAATTCTGACTACGCTCTTGAGTCGAGGCACTGAGTATCCAAATAAATAGTTGGTTTCCAATGACACCGAAAAGAAGTATACCCAACCAATTTGTAGGGTAGCGCATCACTTGGCGATCCGTTAAAATAAAATTCGCCAAACTGCGTGTTATGCGTGAAATGCGTGTTATATGCGTGCAAAGGAAAGAAGTTTCAAGTCGATAGCTTTAAAACTGAGAGACTAGTTCGCGTAGAAACAGATAGACGGACAGACGGACATGCTTATATCAACTCAGGATCCTGATCAAGAATATATATACTTTATAGGGTCGGAGATGTCATACTGCGTTGCACACTTTTGAACAAAATTATAATGCCCTCTGCAAGGGTATAAAAAAAAGAAAGATGTGGCCTTTTCAACGTTATAATTCGATCTACATTATGTTTCTCAAGTCTTAATCCTAACTTATCTAATGCGGCGAAGCGGGGCGAATTCGCACAAGAGCGAATATGAGCTTTCGCTCCCGCTCCGCCTTAGGCTTTCTTATTTTTTTTTTTTTTTTTTCGCGGTCTTTCAGAATTTGGAAATGGCTTGTGCATCAATAGGAGCATCAGCTAGCATTCCTGTATTCATCATAAAGCTTAGAGGCCCAGACGACCGAGGGGCGCTCGAGAAACGATTTGTTAGTACATATTAAGCTAATTGAAATTTGTTAAGCTAAGAGGAGTTAGTAAGGAAATTTAAAATTCTATATTTTAAATTAGAGGGACAGGAAAGAGATGTAATAGAGTAGAGACCATTGTAGTTCGAACATAATACCCTAAAAGGGTCGTGCAGTGCATATGTCGAACTACAACGGCTAAGGAACAGAGGACTAAAGTTTCGAGTCCTTCTATTAGGAATGTTGAAATTTAAGCGTGTTAGTAAATGCTGGCTATCTACATCCCCGTTAATAAGGTTATGCAGAAAAACTACACCGAGCATTGTCCTACGATTTGTTAAGCTAGGTAAGTTAATAAGTAAAAGTCTGCTACTGTAGGATGGAAGCTGAAGATTTGCATCCCAGTATAGACCTCTAAGTGCAAATATTAAAAAGTTCTTTTGTACGGATTCTATGCGGTCCTTATGTACTCCATATTGGGGACTCCAGACACATGAACCGTACTCTAGTATAGGACGGACCAAAGAAATGAATAAAGTTTTGGTTATATAGGGGTCATTAAATTCTTTTGACCACCTTTTAATAAAACCAAGGACTCCTTTAGCCTTATTAACCATTAAGGAAATATGGTCGGCAAATTTAAGTTTTATGTCTAATAGGATGCCGAGATCATTAACCTGGGTTAATTTTTCTAAGGCAATCCCATTAATGGAATACGTAGCTTGCAGAGGGCAAGAACGATAAAAAGACATATGCTTGCATTTTGATCCATTAAGTATTAGATCATTAGCCAAACACCATTTTTGAAAGTTATCAAGGTCAGACTGAAGACTGCATTGGGCAGAGATGGATTTGTACTGAAGACAAAGCTTTACATCATCTGCATACATAAGAACTAGAGAGTTCGTTAAAGCAGGGGGCAAGTCGTTTATAAAAAGCGTAAATAATAACGGGCCAAGATGACTTCCTTGAGGGACGCCGGATGTAGCACGGACCAGACGGGACTGTATGTTTTTAAATAAGACTCTTTGTGTCCTTCCATCTAGGTAGCTGGAGATCCACGTTAAGAGGTCTTTAGGAAAACCCAGCATATTCAGTTTACTCAACAAAAGTGAGTGATTAACTGAATCAAATGCTTTGCTGAAGTCTGTGTAAATTACATCGGTTTGATATCCCTTACAAAAGCCGTCTATGACAAAGGATGTCAACTCCAATAAGTTTGTGGTGGTGGAGCGACGCTTAATAAAGCCATGCTGACAAGGAGTGATAATCGAAGAGCAAAGGTGTTGCAAATGAGGGGTAATTAATTTTTCAAATAACTTTGGAATTGCCGACAACTTAGAGATGCCTCTGTAGTTGGCAGCCTCGGACTTTTTCCCTTTTTTATGTAGGGGAATTATAAATGATTCCTTCCACTTAAGGGGAAAAATCGAGTTTTCCAAAGATAAGTTGAAAAGTCTAAGTAGAGGTTTGCACAGAGCCCTGGCACAGTATTTTAGCACACAGCCTGGTACTCCATCGGGGCCTGGCGAATAAATGGGTTTGACCCTTAAAAGACCAGATAATAAGTTGTTCTCAGAAAAAAACGGACAGAAAATAAGATTTGCTGCTTGAATGTTATATGCGTAAGGCTGATCAGTCAATTTTGGAGGAGAATAAGTTGTTTGAAAAAATTCTGCGAATAGATCGGCAATGGCCTGATCAGAAGTCGCAGAAGAATTTTCAAACGTAAGCAGGGGTGAAAAAGATACGTGTTTACGCTTAGTGTTTACAAAATTATAAAACTGCTTTGGATCCTGAGTAAATTGTATCCGACAGCGGTCAATATAATTCCTATAACATTCAGCGTTATGCACGGTAAAATTCGACCGAGCTAGTAGGTATCTTGAGAAATCAACACTACTGCAGGTTTTTTTATATTTTAGTAAAAGCTTATTTTTTTTTTTTTTTAAGTTAGCGAGGCACCTTGTAAACCAAGGAGGATTTGTTGAAGCGGACGGATATTTCCAAGGCACACATGAGTCAAAAAATTTATTTAAAGTAAAATAAAATTTTTCTAAAGTGACATTAAGATCAGTGCACGCCAGAATATCAGACCAGTCAAATGTATCAATAAGGCTATTAAGTTTCTGAAAATCAGCTTTACGGAAACAGCGAATCTTATTTACCACGCTCGGAGACATCTGATCGATACCAGGAGTGGTTTCGATTGAGACCTCCAGCGTGGGGTGATATGGATCCTCTGGGGCTGAAAGGGGAAAAGCTCTGGAGAGAGCGGTACCATCCGGATCAGATACAAAACATAAGTCTAAGAGCCGACCAAGCAAATTTCTAACATGATTGATCTGACCTAGGGACATGTCAAACATGCCCGCGGTGAAGTCATGGTAAGTTATAAGTGACAAAGATGGTGAGTTATCGACGTTGGACCACTTTAATTCTGGGATATTAAAGTCGCCCACCGCTACGAGTTGGTCACGATCCGTCATAAGATTAGAGACGTATCAAATAGCGGACAAATGCTGCCAATATGTGGGCGGTTCAGACATAGGAGGTATATATGAACATGTAATGTATAAAGCTTTCACGGACATAGTGATTTTAACGCAAATAAATTCTATGTCACCAAACTCTTGGGATTTCACCTCTTCAGAAGCAAAAGTAGAGTCTAACGAAATGAGGACTCCACCTCCTCTTCGCTGAGATCGATCCCGTCTAAAAGTGGTGTACTTACTTGGAAAAACTTCGGAGCTAAAGATCTCCGGATTTAACCAAGTTTCTGTAAATGCTATTATATGGGATGCAAAGAAAGAACTATCAGAATATAGCTTGGGGAGTTTGCTACGTAGCCCCCTAGTATTCTGATAGGTAAGAGTTAGTGAGGAAATTAGTTTTTTGGGTTAGTGGCCAAAGAAGGCCATTATAGAAGATTTAGATGACTAACAATTCAACTTAAAAATACAATTCAATTAAACAAATTCAAATTAACAAATCCAATTTAAAACGACGAATCCGTAAACAATTACATTAATTACACAGTGCGACAGTGAATTGGAACTTTTGAAGAGACCTAGTACGAATTGTTTATTAGGTCGAATATAACAAAAAACCGTGTTTGAAATATTTTTAACACTCTCAAAATCTTGATTTATTTAGAAAAAACGGTTTTCGGGACTTTATTGCTCTTAAAAATTCCTTAACACGTAATTTTACGGCGATTAAAAAATTTCCGATGTTTTTTAATAGTTGAATGTTGTAGCTTTTGAAAAAAAAAAATATATCTTTAATTAATTAAAACAAAAGGGATAAACATTTTACAAAAAAAACTGTCATTTTTTCGGTACTTCTTCCAAGAAATGGTATCATTTTTGCATATGTTAATGTTGTCTTATTAATCCAAAATTTAAAAAAATTCAAATTTCGTTTTGAAAACGAAAACGAAAAAATTGGTGCTCCCATTTTCACTTTCACAAGATTTTTCGAATTCCAAAACGAAAAAATTTGTCTTGCCTAAATGAAAAGTAAATGCCTTTTTCTATATTAAATCGGATCTTATTTGCAAAAGGAAAAAAGTAGTTGACTTATTGGTTTATTGTCGTTCTTTTAAGACCTCTAGAAGATCGATTTAGCTTGTAATTATTTTTAAAACGAGTAATTTCAGACCCCACCTCAAATTTGGATATCAAATTTTGCCGTCGGCAACAACAATTTTCGTTTTGGTGAACGACCGATAAGTCTGACACCATAAGTTATCGCCTAATGAATGAAAATGAATCAAAATATTTTTTGAAGGTTGAATTACTTCAGCGCATTGTATATATATATATATGTATATATATACTTTAGATCATAGATGGGCAAGGCCATGGCTCCTCGAGCTCGCCCTGTGAAAAATTCTGACTGAATCTGAATTTTTGCCCCCCCCCTGTGAAAAATTCTGACTACGCTCTTGAGTCGAGGCACTGAGTATCCAAATAAATAGTTGGTTTCCAATGACACCGAAAAAGAAGTATACCCAACCAATTTGTAGGGTAGCGCATCACTTGGCGATCCGTTAAAATAAAATTCGCCAAACTGCGTGTTATGCGTGAAATGCGTGTTATATGCGTGCAAAGGAAAGAAGTTTCAAGTCGATAGCTTTAAAACTGAGAGACTAGTTCGCGTAGAAACAGATAGACGGACAGACGGACATGCTTATATCAACTCAGGATCCTGATCAAGAATATATATACTTTATAGGGTCGGAGATGTCATACTGCGTTGCACACTTTTGAACAAAATTATAATGCCCTCTGCAAGGGTATAAAAAAAAGAAAGATGTGGCCTTTTCAACGTTATAATTCGATCTACATTATGTTTCTCAAGTCTTAATCCTAACTTATCTAATGCGGCGAAGCGGGGCGAATTCGCACAAGAGCGAATATGAGCTTTCGCTCCCGCTCCGCCTTAGGCTTTCTTATAGAAGATTTAGATGACTAACAATTCAACTTAAAAATACAATTCAATTAAACAAATTCAAATTAACAAATCCAATTGAAAACGACGAATCCGTAAACAATTACATTAATTACACAGTGCGACAGTGAATTGGAACTTTTGAAGAGACCTAGTACGAATTGTTTATTAGGTCGAATATAACAAAAAACCGTGTTTGAAATATTTTTAACACTCTCAAAATCTTGATTTATTTAGAAAAAACGGTTTTCGGGACTTTATTGCTCTTAAAAATTCCTTAACACGTAATTTTACGGCGATTAAAAAATTTCCGATGTTTTTTAATAGTTGAATGTTGTAGCTTTTGAAAAAAAAAAAATATATCTTTAATTAATTAAAACAAAAGGGATAAACATTTTACAAAAAAAACTGACATTTTTTCGGTACTTCTTCCAAGAAATGGTATCATTTTTGCATATGTTAATGTTGTCTTATTAATCCAAAATTTAAAAAAATTCAAATTTCGTTTTGAAAACGAAAACGAAAAAATTGGTGCTCCCATTTTCACTTTCACAAGATTTTTTCGAATTCCAAAACGAAAAAATTTGTCTTGCCTAAATGAAAAGTAAATGCCTTTTTATACCCTTGCAGAGGGTAATATAATTTTGGTCAAAAGTGTGCAACGCAGTGAAGGAGACATCTCAGACCCTATAAAGTATATATATTCTTGATCAGGATCACCTCCTGAGTTGATATGAGCATGTCCGTCTGTCCGTCTGTCTGTCCGTCTGTCTGTCCGTCTGTCTGTCCGTCTGTCTGTTTCTACGCAAACTAGTCTCTCAGTTTTAAAGCTATCGTCTTGAAACTTTGCACACACCCTTCTATCCTTTGCACGCAGTATATAAGTCGGAACGGCCCGGATCGGCCGACTATATCCTATAGCTGCCATATAACTGATTGATCGGAAATGGTATAACTTTGGTGTTTTTAAAGTTAGAGAGTTCAAATTTGACATGAGAGCTATTTTTGGAAAAACATTACGACATGCCAAATTTCATAAGGATCGGCCGACTATATCTTATAGCTGCCATATAACTGATTGATCGGAAATGACCCAACTTTCGTGTTTTTGAAGATAGAAAACTGGAACTTGGTACAGATTATATATTTGGTCAGTTGATCCGACCTACCAAATTTCATTAGGATCGGCCGACTATATCCTATAGCTGCCATATAACTGAACGATCGGAAATGGTACTTGGTAGAAATATCAACTTTCGTATTTTTGAAGATAGAAGTTTGGGACTTTTTTTAGATTTTGTATTGTAATAAATTGGAATATATATTCCTATTCCCATAAGGATCGGCCAACTATATCCGATGTTTGCGATATATATCCGGTTTTAACTGCAAGGGTATATCAACTTCGGCTCCGCCCGAAGTTAGCTTTGCTTTCTTGTTCTATATTAAATCGGATCTTATTTGCAAAAGGAAAAAAGTAGTTGACTTATTGGTTTATTGTCGTTCTTTTAAGACCTCTAGAAGATCGATTAAGCTTGTAATTATTTTTAAAACGAGTAATTTCAGACCCCACCTCAAATTTGGATATCAAATTTTGCCGTCGGCAACAACAATTTTCGTTTTGGTGAACGACCGATAAGTCTGACACCATAAGTTATCGCCTAAGCTGCCATACTTTTGATAGAATAAACAAGTTAAAAATACTTGTATAATCAAATGGATGGCGATAAATTTGTTGAAATTGGGTAAAATATGTTTTTTAAAAATTAATTAATTTAATTTAAAAACATTAAACATCCGGTGTTGAAAACACCGGAATGAAATGAAAATGAAACCCATTGAAAAGGTGGCATCCCCTTAACTTGGCTTTTCTGCCTTTTCCCCTTAATTCTTTGGGCTACGAAAGATGTAATTGAATATAAAAAAAGGCATTTTTTCGCGTTGTTTGCTGCTGACCAAACCCCAAATCACCTGTTTCGGCAGCAAGAAGTTATGAGAAATGAAACTTTCGATAGCAAAACGATAACTAAAAACTTGTGAAAACCGGAGCACCTAACAAGAAAGGAAAGCTAACTTCGGGCGGAGCCGAAGTTGATATACCCTTGCAGTTAAAACCGAATATATATCGCAAACATCGAATACAGTTGGCCGATCCTTATGAGAATATCATAATAAAACCAATTAACTAAAATAAAAAATTTAAAAAAAAGTCCCAAGCTTCTATCTTCAAATATGCGAAAGTTGATATTTCTACCAAATACTATTTCCGATCGTTCAGTTATATGGCAGCTATAGGATATAGTCGGCTGATCCTTATGAAATTTGGCACGTCGTAATGTTTTGCCAAAGATAGCTTTCATGTCAAATTCTCTCAAATCTTGTCAAATGTCAAATTGAACTCTCTAACTCAAAAAACACCAAAGTTATACCATTTCCAATCAATTAATTATATGGCAACTATAGGATGTAGTCGACCGATCCCGGTCGTTCCGACTTATATACTGTGTGCAAAGAAAAGAAGGGTGTGTGCAAAGTTTCAAGTCGATAGCTTTAAAACTGAGAGACTAGTTCGCGTAGAAACAGACAGACAGACAGACGGACAGATGGACAGACGGACATGCTCATATCAACTCAGGAGGTGATCCTGATCAAGAATATAGTTACTTTATAGGGTCGGGAATGTCTCCTTCACTGCGTTGCACACTTTTGGACAAAATTATAATACCCTCTGCAAGGGTATAATAACGAAAATCTCGGTTTTGGTCCCAAAACGAAAACGAACACTGAAAGTGAAAACCGCTCCGGTATAAAAAATGCCTGTATAAAATAAAAATTAATTTTTGATTTTTATGACAAAAATTGAAATATAACTCTTATTTTCAATTTTTATAATAATAATAAAGAATAAGAATTATTTTTAAATTTTTATGAAAAAAAAAAAATAAAAATTATGATTAAATTTTTATTATAAAAATTGAAAATAAGAGTTATTTTTCAATTTTTATTATACAAATTGAAAATAAAAATTGTGTGCGAATAACTTCTGAACCGAGTCGACTATTAAAAAACGGTTTACATATTTATGATCTGTGGCGCAGTACCTTTCATATGACCGAACGACCTAAAGGACATAATCAAGGATTCCTCAATTATTTAATAAATAACAGTGTTCATTACAAAATGAAGACTCAATACTTACAATAGCTTTCAAACTGAGAGGCGCTTAAACCTGCAGTTTATAACGCACTGAACAGCAAAGAGAAGACGACAACAACATTGATTTATTGTAGTTCGATCCCAGCCACAGCGTTGCACTTTTCATTTAAGGCTTCCAAAATTCCAAAATAAGTGAAAACCTCGTGTCTGAGAGTTGTAAAAGTAACCTTATCCATTTCAGTACAAAAATTAGTACAAGTACAATAGCTTAGGGCTACCGAAGGTCTCGCAGGTTGCAGATATCTAACAGACTTCCATTAAGATTAGCTTTCCTAACGTTAATGAACGTTAGGAACCCATAGCAGGACTTTCCTCAAGAGAAATCAAGGAAACCCTTTAATAAAACATTCGAGGATTTTATTCATAAAAAATATAAATAACCGCCCCAGAAAATTAGCGATTATCCGTTGCCGCCTCTAATAAGTAAAAATTCTGCCCAGTCTCTAACGGAGGGCTCAGGGTATCTGGGGACTTCCTGTTCGAAGAAGCCTCATCCGGGTGCCGTGAATAGACTATCCTGTTTCCTCAGCTTCTTTGGCCGTCTCTGAAAAAAAAATCCGGAGTCGGGATCTATCAAAAAATCCAAGACATCGAAAATGGCGAGTGAGCCACATGTTAAGCAAAAACCGATAAGCCGGGTCTGGTAGGGTCCAATTGAGGGTGGCTGGAAGAAAGTCATCCAAAACCACTCTGTGGAGTGGCTTAAAAAGGTAGAATGGGCGAAAAAAGCGTGGCAAGTGGAAGTGGTTTGGTTCCAGGGGAGCGTCAGGTTGTCAGGACTCTGACGATGAGCGGTCGGTAGAGCTCTTCAAGTCGGCAGCATCCCAGAGCGAGAATATGGATTCCTGCATTCATGAAGGAATCGAGTCACATCGTGAACATGGCTAGCGTGTAGCGAAGGTTGACCCAAAGAAGGGGCCAACAAGTCAATTGGTGCTGATCATAAACTCTCATGCTTCTCCCGCTTACGGGGAGTCACCATGAAGGTGTACAGATCCGACTCAAACAACGTTGCAGCAGCCGTGCAGCTTCAGCAAACTTTAATCAACTTCCGGCATCTTACATGGCCCACGAAGGGCTGGAAGAGCCCCCAAATGGTCTAGTAGTAATGTAGGAAGAGAGAAAGAAGCTCAACATCAGCCTCCTAATAGGATGGGCGAGCGCCACCACAAACGACAGTCTGGTATAGCGATTTGCTCAGGTCTGAAAAATTTCCATTGATGAGAAATGTAATGCGTAATTGATTTTTCCCAAAATAGTTTATTTGAGTGGACTGTACACAAGCTGCGTGTTCTCGGATTCACTGCTAAGTAGAAAGTAGAAACGTAGAAATGTTAAGTAGAAACATTAATGTTGCTCAATCTTTCAGCAACATGAATATTAGTCACATTGAATAGTAGCAACGAGGCCAAAATAGATTCCGTTTCTTAGCATCCCGACCCGTCCTGAAACATCGTTTCTAATCAAGGTAGTATGACGATCTTGGTTATGGGTTGAGTTGCTTATTCTGTAGCAGTTTTCAATTTGACAGCCCGAACCATACCGTCAGATCCAAGGTACGTTGCGATAAGATTTTCCAGTGCCCAGGAAGCTGGTGGAATAATCGAATCCTTGAGGAGGATGATGGTTCCCGATTCTACATTCGGTAACGGTATTTTCCATTTAAGCTTACGTGATGCCTGGTATGTCGTGGCAACGTTTCCAGAAATTCCGAAGTGCGATTTGCGACGAAGGTTTTCATCTTCGATGGTGGATATGATAGCCAGGATAAAACAATTCATAGTTTAATCGCACCATGCAATAACCTGAATTTTCTTGTGTCGTAGTCCTTCCTTGATTGATCGTACCAGGCGACTAAACAGCAGCGCTCCACACAGCTCCAGTCGAGGTAAAGATTGTTGTTTCAGTGGTGCTACCCTAGTTTTGGCAGCCACCAACGAATCCGAATATGTTCCGTCCTTGTTTCGAAACCTGCAGTAAACAGCAGCAGCCTATGCCTTAGTCAATGAATCGGAAAAGGCGTGTAGTTCACTCGAGTCCCCTCTTGCTAAGGACAAATCGTTGTATTTGCAACTTTCGTAGCGTGTCGAGATCTATTCTGCAGTTAATCCATGATTCGGCAATGTTTGGTGGAAGCTCCGAGTCCCAATCGAGATCCAATGGCCATAGCCTTTGGTACATGATTTTGAATTGTGACACAATTGGTGATAGTAGGCCAAGTGGGTCAAAGATACGTTCAACATCTGAGAGGATTTGCCTTTTAGTGCAGTTCGGATTTGATGCCAAGCCGGCTTGGTACATCATCATGTCGTCGGTTGGATTCCAATAAATTCCAAGAACCTTTATTAAAACTTGTACTCGTTCGTTTCTGGAGCTGATAGGGTCTCTGTATTCGGGCTTACATATTCGTGATGAATTCGATACCCCCTTGTCGAGGTCCAATTTGGCGTGTGATATCAGTTGTAATAGCTCATTCTTGTTTGCTAGTAGCTCATCTTCGCGGTTCACTCCATTGAAGACATCGTCGACGTAGAAGTCCTCTAGACGAATTCTTGATGCAGTTGGATATTCGTCTCTGTTCCTGTGCCAGCTGCTCTAATACCCTTACAGCCAAATAGGGCGCACAAGCTGTTCCATAAGATACAGTGCGTAGCTGGTAGTGCTTAAAAGGCGCAGTTGGATGGTCTCTCCATAGGATTCTTTGGTAGTTTTGGTGATCGGTGCTTACCCAAACTTGGCGAAACATTTTGACATGTCTGCGGTGAATAGGGTGATGGGGGAGAGCTTACCTGAATCGTTGCTCAATGCTTTAACTTCGTTCATATGACCAAGAATGATGTATTCCTCCATGCATTTTACGTACTTCACTCGTAGATCCGGATTGCGCTGTAGCCGTTTTTCTACAGCCATGAAGCGAGATTGTGCTCCTTGGAGTGTATCTGCAAACTTCGGATTTGCCGTCTTAAATGGTAGCGCAACGATATACTTTCCATCGTCGTAGCTTTTGTTCTTCTCGAAGAAACTCGAATGTGTCTTCGTGTGGATCCTTGTGAGCGTAGCTGCTGACTTCTATCTCCCTAAATCGTTGTAGTGTACTGTTAATGTTGCATGTGAAGAATAGCGTTGTAGTTGTTGGAAACTCCAACGGATGTGATGACCCATCCAAATATCGAGGATAAGGCAATAAAATTGCTCATGTTGTCGTACATCTTTTGGCCCGATACCAGTATCCGATATGATGAAAGTGCAGGTCCAAGTATGTTAATGCAACGTTCCGAAATGTATGACAACTCAGAACCACTGTCCAATAGTAGCCGGCAGCGTGTTCCATTTGTATGTGTTCCATTTACGTTCTCAACATATACCAAGGCAGTCGGTAGCGTGTTTTGGCGACGCTCCTTTTTGTGTGATATTTCTGCAAGGCCTTGTGCGTATGCAGCCGATTGTGAGCCATGTGCTCGTGATATGTGACTTATTGTCACCGATGTAGTTTGAGAAGCGTCCTGATTACGCTGGTCCTCCCTTCCTGTTGCCACTTCCTGTACCGTAGCCCGCGCAGAGTTCGTCCGCAGAGCCTGCTATGTGGTGCTCGTTCATAGTGCTCGCCAACATGGCAAGCATAGGTCTTTTTGACTTTTCCTGCTGCTTAGTTTGGCCATCCCATCGCGGCTGTCCTCGATCCATTTACGGCGTGTTTCGGCATCCATTTTTTTGCAAAATCAACAAGATGATCCAGCAATCCCGTGTGTTTTCTCCGATTGCGTCTAACGCTCGAATTATCTCGTTTGCTCCATCAGTTACTTTACGTAGGACTGATACATCAATCTTTGTGGTCTCCGGTAGCTTCGTGAATTTCTCCGCTTTCTGTAATTGGTAAATGGGCAATAAGGTTTGCCGCCTCATCTGTCAACAGTGACTTCAAATAGTGAAACTTCTGAGTATTTGATAGATGTCATTTCTTATGAATGGTACTGTCACATATGTCTTGAAATGCTGGCCATTCCTTTTAGTTCACACCAAAATGTTTTATCTGAATTTTCGATAATGCATTGTGCATTGGTTCTGCGTCCATGACGCCATTATGTGAAATAGGTGTACAAGCTGCATCGGAAACGGCTATGTATTCCAGCATCGTTAAAGTTGTTGTAGCAACTGGAGAAGTGCGTCTCCATTGCCAATTGATTCATTTCATTGAGTTGTTGATGGTGTTTGTGGCTTCAATGAGCGCTTTGCTGGGACAAGGAACTCCTTTGCCCTTAGGTACTGTGGAGATCCGTATCGGCAACGAAGAGCGACGGCAGAAATGGGATTGACGCGCTCTCTCAAAAGAAGTAAAGGACGTAAGAAGAAGAAAAGTATTAAATGTTACCCTAGTTGAAGCCCCTGCGATCCTGAACTGATTGCTACTTTTTACGTCATTGAAAATAGTAGACAATCGCTGTTGGGACGTGACACAGCAATCAGCATTAAATTTAGCATTAAATTTGGACATCATCGAACCAGTATTAAGCCCGAGCGCTTGGATATCGCCAGTCGTGATTGCGTTTAAGGACGACGGGGATATCCGGGTATGCTTGGACATGAGACGTGCAAACAAGGCAATACAACGAGAAAACTACCCGTTGCCAACGTTTGAAACGTTTGTGACTAAGCTGAAAGGTGCCAAGTATTTTTCGCGACTCGAAGTTGACCCCGAGAAAGTGAAGGTGATTACAACGTTTAGAGCGCCCAAAAATAAAGAAGAGCTACGCAGTTTCCTCGGTTTAGTCACATATTTTGGGAAATTTGTATCTGATCTGGCGGATAATACAGAGCCTTTGCGGAAATTACTGAAAAGCCATGAAACGTTCTGCTGGGGCAAGCCACAGGAAGAAGCATTCCAAAATCTCAAAGCTAAGATTTCCACAGTTCCAATGCTGTCATATTTTAACCTGCAGGATAAAACGTTTTTAATCGCAGATGCCAGACCAGTGGCCTTGGGAGCAGTGTTATAGCAATTTGATAAATCGAATACTGCACGCATAATATCGTTTACTAGTAAGAGTTGGTCGTCGGTGGAAAAAAGATATTCACAAACAGAAAAAGAAAGCCTGGCATTGGTGTGGGCGGTGGAAAAATTTTATTATTATTTAGCGGGATTAAAGTTTGATCTGATAACTGACCACAAGCCACTTGAATCAATCTTTAAACCAACTTCGCGACCCCCGGCCAGGATTGAAAGGTGGTTGCTGCGATTACAATCTTACCGATTCCGTGTGGTATATAAGGCAGGAAAGGAGAATATTGCAGACTCACTATCAATACTTTGCGAAGTAACCGATGCAGACCCTTATGACTGGGCTGGTGAGGATCACATATTTCGCGTGGTGTTAACCTCAATTCCTAGATCGCTCTCCATATCGAAGGTCACAGAGATGAGCACCCAGGATGAGGAAATAATAGACGTGATGACATGCCTTGGTCAGGATTCATGGAACTTAAATATGTCTAGCTCGTTCTATCCATTTCGTTTAGAACTCTCGATTGAAGGAAATATTCTATTGCGGGGCACAGAACTAGAATATCCGCGGAAGTTACGTGGACCAGTACTTGAACTCGCTCATAAAGGGCATCCCGGGATAAGCGCTATGAAACGGAGTCTTCGTTCCAAAGTTTGGTGGCCGTGTATGGACAAGGACACAGAACAGTATGTTAAGGAGTGCCGCGATTGCCTGTTAGTATCAATGCCATCAAATCCGTCCCACATGAAAAGACATCCGTTTCCGAATGGACCCTGGAGATGCGTAGCGACCGATGGGCCCTTTACCACATGGTGAGAATGTACTCGTATTAATAGACTATTACCTGCGGTATATGGAATTCAAACTCATCAAGTCGATATCATTGAAAACCACTATTGAGGAAATGGAAGAGATCTTTTCTAGATTGGGATTCCGGGAAACATTAACAACTGATAATAGGAGGCAATTTTTCAGCGTCGAATTTAAAAATTTTTGTTAAAGCAGCGGCATTTGGCTAATGCCAATTCCCCCATACTGGCCCCAGGCCAACGGCGAAGTAGAAAACATGAACAGATCTCTGGTGAAACGCCTAAAGATAGCTCATGCCAATAACGAAAATTACAAAAAAGAAATTCAAAAATTTTTATTAATGTATAACGTCACTCCACACGGGACCACGGGCGCACCACCAACAGAGCTAATGTTTAACAGAGTCATAAGGGACAAAATTCCTGGCATACAGGACCTCGTGGGCGAAACGGTTGATTCAGAAGAGAGAGACAGGGACGTTTGGAGCTGATGTTTAAATTGGGGATTTAAAGTCGTTACACGTACCTTCCTTCGTATTCTGTCGAAGGAAGGCAGCTTGTTGCCGGCTGGATCTGCGTACCCATCGACCTCATCATGAACTGATAATGCGTCTCCAAGCTTTTCGAATTCGCTCCAATGCAAAATCGAATCGTTCCAGCAAATCTTCGATTCCATCCCTTGATTGTGTTGCAGGTAAACGCTCAGCTAAGGACACGATCCTCGTGATCGTACCCTTGAGTCTGCGGCAGCCCGCAACCAGTAGTTTGTATTCCTCCATTTAAGGCAATACCTGGCGATGTATTTATTCAGTCAATCCGGGTCTGAAAGACTAAAGTTTTCTATGACGAGAAATGTAATGAGTACTTGATTTTCCCAAAATAGTTTATTTGAGTGGACTGTATACAAGCTGCGTGTTCTCGGATTCACTGCTAAAGAATAACTGACTTATTTACTAAATGTGACGCAGTGCCCTAATGCGTATACAGAAAAGCTAGAAAACAGAACTAATACATAAGAAATGACGACGCGTCGATCTGCGTTGCCATGGTAATTTGGTATACATAATATGTATATACATATGTATTACATATGTTAAGTAAAAACATGCATGTTGCTCAACCTTTCAGCAACATGAATATAAGTCACATTGAATAAAAGCAACGACGCCAAAATAGATTCCGTTTCTCAACAGCCTTAAAAAGGCATGCCCCAAGAAAAAACCAAAAAAGTTTAGAGGTAAAAAAAGGTAATTAAAGGTAAAAGTTAAAAGTTAATCACCCTTTAAGGTTTAAAGCAGTGTTCGGCTGGGCCCTATTCCAGATCATGGCCAAATTTCCTTTTTTAAACTTTCTTTTATTGACTTTCTAAACTTGTCTTTCCGTCAAGTTGCGCCTATTTTTGTCTTTTGTAAAATATAGATCATTGTGCCTACTTAAGCGCCATGTAAACCGTTTTTGCCTGTTCTCCCCAAAATTTGTTAATTTAAAGAACGTTCAAGATAAGTCTTGCCACTAACGCTCCTCGAAGTTTGGGAGGAGAGCAATCGAAAAGACTACGCTGTTAGAGATTTAAATATAATTAAATAACTAATAATAACTAAGTAAGTAAAAATGGAAACATTTCTCAATGTTGATGTAGGCGGTCGGGATAGGCGTGGTCAAGGTTAAGATACAATTTGTGAAGTTCCCTTTCCGTTTGGAAGGGAATGGCAGCACGCAGAGAGCCCACAGTGGACTTCTCGGTGGAGTAGCCAATTGTTTGCGCTACGATGAAAGCCACCAAGTTAGACCAATACTTAAACAACCCAGCGCTCACACAGAAGCTCGCGCAGGAGCTAGTGAGCAGTTTTCCATCGATGGTGCAGATGTTTTGGGGAATGCACAAAGGCTCTCCATACTTATATATACTTTGGCAGAGTTTAGTACGTGGCTATCGCAAATGGCAGAAGAAGCAAGCCATGTGATAGTTCTCAGCCCGTTGTCAAAGACGGAGAGAAGGGCCATGGGACATACACACACTGTGGGCTGTGCCGGCTTTGCACCCGCAATTGCAGAGCCTTGGAAATGATGACCCGCGATCGCTAGAATACTACTCGACGGAGTGGCTTGTGCTGGACATGTTTTCAGAGCTACAAGGTGGAAAGATGCGGCGTCCCCAATCCTTGCCCCCAATCCCCAATCACCAATAGATGGCTGCCTAGAACGCCATCATCTCCTGTTGCATTGCGGCAGCAGGGATCCCGTCCAAGCCAGGCGCTATGCACACTATAGGCGCTATATGAGGGTGTGGCAATGCTATTCAGGGTATTGGCAGTGACTTTATATGGATATTGTCGACAATTCAACTCGTATGCCTTTATTGACGACGGGTCATTTTGAACATTTATCGATGCCCCATTGCTAGAAGACCTTGGAGTGTTCGGACAACCTCAGCCCTTTTGTATGCATTTGACTGCCGGAATGCACCGGTATGAGGACACATCGGTCAGACTAGACTTAAGGAACTCCGGCATTGGCCAAACGAAGCTATATGATCTTTGCGACGTTTACTCGGTCAAGTCTCTTGATCTCCTGACACAGTCGTTGGATATAACCCACCTGAAAGCACAGCACAGACACCTTCGACATCTACCACTGTCCGGATATGACTCAGCGCAGCCCAGGGTTCTCATAGGTCAGAATAATTGTAAACTAGGGCACGTGCTTCGCACCAAGAAAGGTACAACAGAAGAACCGATCGCTAATAAAACCCGTCGGGGGTGGACGATTAACGAATGAACCTCCAACAGTATGGGTGAAAGCATAACCTCAAACTACCACGTGTTTCACATATGTGCATGTGAAGTTAAAGGGAACAAGGAGATCTTGCGCCTGCTTGAGCCTTGCATGTGGTCTGATGGTCGCCCTGGACAGGAGAAGAAAAGCTACTCAAGGGACCGGACCAACTAGAGCAGTTGGTACCAATACTTCACAGGTTTAGAGAGAAACGTACTGCGATTCACGGCGATATCGCAGAGGTGTTTCATCAGGCCAGGATACACACCGAAGATCAGAGATACCAACGCTTTTTATTTATAGATCCATACACACAACGGAGAGAAATCTACGCCATGCAGGTAATGATGTTTGGGCTAGTTATTCTCCCAGCTAAGCCCAGTACGGGAAGTACGTGAATAATCTCGCTTTGTACAGTGCATACTGGAGAATCATTATGCAGACGTCAAGGAAGGATGAGGGATGAGAGAAGATTCCTCATTCGAAACTGGGTATCGAATTCCAGAGAAGTACTAAGCGCACTCGGCGAAAGAGCATCCTCGTTAGTGAGACTAGATGTATTGTATTTTAGCCGCGTGCAGCTTTATGGCCCACATCTTTCTTCATCGGTGGGGCATGGGAGCATTTAATGCGATCCGTGAAGACGGCGTTGAAATCAATCCTCCTGGAAAAACGACCATCGAATGAGTTGCTGAGAGCCGCCCTAAAAAAGGCGGAAGCGATCGCCAACTCGCCAAGAGAACCGACGATGGAGCCCCTTTCTGAAGGAGAGCAGCTCAGGAAGAGCTAGATGGAATTTCAACAACTGGCGGACTCGTTCTGAACTCGTGATAAGGTGGCGGACCAAATGGGGCGAGAAGAGTAAGCCTCTTGTAAAAGGGGATATCGTGTTAGGACCCAATCTGGCGCATATACAAGGCCCACGACGAAGCTGGCAGTCCTATCTACAGAAAGTAATTTGGTAGATCCCTGGCGGAACATACAAGTGGGGAGTGTTGCGATAGTTAGTAGAACTGTTCCAGCGGCATCTGGCAACGCCGAAGTTACAGAACCGATATACTAAGCGGGTATTGAATATCTGTTAAGTCAGCCGGTAACCATGTGCCTAAGCATTTTTTTCGACATTGACATTCGACGGGAAGCGGACGAAAAGTGAGATGATACAATTAAGATTTAATTATGAATTTTCCGACTTTTAATTTCCTAGGAATTCAAAGTGCTTATCAGTAGCTACCGACTGTACCAATATTGGCCCTTGCTGCCCTTGCCTTTCCTTGGCTTATGTCTGTGGTGATCAAAGAAAACAAATAAACTATCAACAGCAACTGGGGTGGCGCTACAAAATTCAAAGATCAGCAACAGTGGGCTTTGAAATATAAAAACCAGCGAGTAATGACAATAATCTTCTAAAATGTCCAAAATAGAAACCAAAAATGATTCTCAATATAATTCTAAATAAACGCTTGTTTTCGAGTCAGTTTCCGAACATTTTCTGACTTACTAAATAGGAGATTCCAAAGACATCTCTTGGAAGTGTTTTTATACCTTTGCAGAGGGTATTGCAATTTTGTTCAAAAGTGTGCAACGCAGTGAAGGAGGCATCTTCGACCCTATAAAGTATATATATTTTTGATCAAGATTACCTCCTGAGTTGATATGAGCATGTCCGTCTGTCAATCCGTCTGTCTGTTTCTACGCAAACTAGTCTCTCAGTTTTAAAGCTATCGAGTTGAAACTTTGCACACACCCTTTAATCTTGCACGCAGTATATAAGTCGGAATAGCTATATATATATAGCCGCCACATAACAGAACGATCGGAAATGGTTTTTGGTAGAAATACCAACTTTGGTATTATTAAAGATAGAAGTTTGGGACTTGTTATAAATTTTGTATTATTATAAATTGGGTTATATTATCATATTCTCATAAGGATCGGCCAACTATACCCGATGCTTGCGATATATATACAGTTTTAACTGCAAGGGTATATAAACTTCGGCTCCGCCTGAAGTTAGCTTTCCTTTCTTGTTTTTTTTTTATATTTAAAAAAAAAGACTTTTACTAAATTTTTCGTATTCAAAAGAAAAGAGGAAGAAATATAATTATTACTTATATTATACAAGAAGCAAATAACAAACATATAGATTATATAAAAAAAATTTAAAATAAAATTATTATACTGAATCTTGACTTTTAGAGTCGGACAAATCGGTTCCAAGATTCTCTGCTGAAAGTAAGTTCTTTACGTCTTTGTCGATAATACTACTATAATAATACTACTACTTTTTGAGGATATAATTAATAATGTTCTACATTGTGTTATTTAATAAACTTTATTTCTAATCTTTATTTCTTGCTTCAAGCGCTTCCTCGGACATCATTCCAATTGGAAGACAAAAACTGTTTATTGTGTCTGCTCCATGAATTAAAATTCTGTGAACGATGGCATGTAAAACCAAGGTATTTATCAACAAAAATTTCTGCAGTTTCCATAGCTTACGATCCAAATGCATCCGTGCTTAAGTAAGTAATAAGTAATTAGGTAAACGCCAAATCGGAACATTCTAACAAAGCGCGAAAGTGCCATGAACAGGCTGTCAAACTTCTTTAAATGATCTATGACTCAAAAGCCAAAAAAAAGATCATAGGCCACAGAAACATGAAATTTTGCCGTCTATTTTCGTTGTTACAAATGAGTACTTTATATGTTAATACTTCATATATGCTATAACTTAAGAACTTATTAGTACTTAAGATCTCAAGAGAATGAAACCTTTCAAATCGACGAATACAGGTCACAAAAAGACCAGTTTATAGAAGCCGGATTACCCGATTTCGAGCTTATCGACAATTTCCTCTACCGAAACTGGATATAGGGATGAGGTTTGGAAATTGTACGTTCCAATCGCCCTGCGAGAGGATGTTATTCTCTCCAGTAATGAACTGCCTTCCTCGGATCCGGCTAAATTTCTTTTGGACAGGAATGACTTCAGATGTTCGGCAACATATTGAAAATGTGAACTGTGAACTATAGTTCATAAAGTTATGAGTATATATAGTTTTAGAAATATTTGAGATATATCTCAAATTAATGAAACTTTCTTTTTTGCATGCAATATATATGTAAGTCGGAACGGTCAGATCGACAGACTATATACTAAAACTCCCATAAAACACGTTAATTGACACTAGTGTACCTGTTGAAGGAAGCAAAAAGAGGTTGATGCGGAAAACACAACGAAGTCGACATATGTATATAGTGACAGCCAAGCGGCTTTAAATCGATCAGCTTGACCCCACTAAATCGAAAATGGTCTCAGCCGTAAATATCCCTTCACAAGATTACCCATCAATTGGGCATTAGTGTCATTGGGTTCCTGGTCACAGGTATATAATTGACAACTGCATAACAGAAAAATTGACATGTATTAGTACCACCAAACGGGTCCAAGGTGATATGGAGGGTATTGGTATACGACTAGACTCAACTAAAAAGAACTCAACTTTTGAAAATAAGCTTTTGAAAATAAGCGACAGACAAGCTTTTTTTTTTTTATAGTAATGTGCTAAACCAAAACTAGTGCATTGTTGAAAAAAAAAAAAATTCGTACCACGCAATGAGCTCATTGAGCAACGACCAAAAGAACGAGCGTAGAAGTTCAGTGAACCAAAGAAACGGCTTCTACTCTTACTTTTCAACCCGCGATACCGAAGTGGAAAAATCGGCGCTTAAAAGCAACCCGGCTTTACTGACCGCTGAAACCCAAAGGGCACGGTCTTGCTCACCCGCTCTGCTCACTCCGACTCCCGCGTCATGGAGTTCGCAGTGTAAAACCCCCCCTCCAATATCGGAAACAAATTTCGCACCAACAACAAGCAGCGCTACAACTTCTGCAACAACAGCGAAAACCCCTGCAACTCAAAGTACCACGACGTCAACGACTACAGCGAGTACAAAAACAACAACCTCGGAAAGTGCCAAAGCGGCAACGGCCACACAGACTGGAATGGATCGCTACATCCAAATTAAGCGCAAGCTTAGCCCGCAGAGTAATCCGGCAGGCAACAAAACAAAAATTAACCGTGTCCTGAATAACGATAATGAACCAGACAGATCCTCTACTAACAGATTTGCCCTACTGGCGGAGGCTGAGGAAAACCAACCAGCCCAAGACACCGCAAAAAAACCCAAGCCCCCTCCAATCTATATTAGGGAAAAAGCTCGAGTGCCCTGGTCAACAAAATTGCGTCGTTGATCGGGAACGGTGAAAACTTTCATGTTGTTCCGCTTACCAAAGGGAACATCCATGAAACAAAGGTGCAAACCAAGACTGAAGAGCACTTCCGAATAGTGTCAAAATATCTGGACACTGTACAGAAAAACTATTACACGTACCAGCTGAAAAGCAGTAAGGGCCTACAAGTGGTAGTAAAGGGAATAGAACCTGATGTTACCGCCGAGGAAATAAAAACCGCCCTTAAAGAAAAGGGCTTCGCCGCCAAGAATGTTATTAACATTCTAAATAAAGATAAAAAGCCACAACCCCTCTTCAAGGTCGAGCTCGAGCCTGAAAGCAGGTCGCTGAAGAAGAACGAAGTCCACCCAATCTACAACCTGCAATATCTTTTGCATCGGAAAATCACTGTTGAAGAGCCACATAAACGTAACGGTCCAGTGCAATGCACCAATTGTCAAGAGTATGGACACACAAGGTCTTACTGCACACTTCGGGCTGTCTGTGTAGTCTGCGGGGACGCCCACAAGTCCGCTTGCTGCACTACAAACAAGGACAGTACCGTGAAGAAATGTGGAAACTGCGGAGGCAGCCATACGGCAAACTATAGAGGATGTATTGTGTATAAGGAGTTAAAGAGTCGCATGCGTCAAGCGACCGCAACGCGCAACCAAAATCCACAGAATGCGTACGTTTCGTCAAAAACCACGCCAGACGTCTTCTTCGCCAAAGCTGCGAGATCCTCATTCGGTCCACTAAACACCACCAACGGCTTCTCCTATGCCGATGCTCTACGATCTGGAAGGGAAATTCCAATTCAGCCTAACTCTCAAAGCGCTCAACAGGCCCCAGAACAGCCACACAGCAAAACGGAAACTATGATGCTTACCCTCCAACAAAGTATGATGGAGCTTATGTCATTCATGAAAACGACCATGCAAACGCTTGTTCAAAACCAGAACATGGTGATACAGCTGCTCGTAGCACAACAGTCCAAATAATCTATGCAGGCGCTACGAATATCAATGTGGAACGCCAATGGTGTCTCACGGCATAAACTAGAATTGTCACAATTCTTGACCGAAAACCATATTGACGTTATGCTACTGGTGGAAACGCATCTTACAAGCAAATACAACTTTCATATAAGAGGCTACACAATCTACCGCACAGATCATCCAGATGGGAAAGCCCACGGCGGAACTGGAGTTCTAATCAGAGAACGAATTAAACACCATTTTCACAAAAGGTTTGCAACAAACTTCTTGCAGGCCACATCGATACAAATTCAGTCAAGCAACGGAATCCTTTCAATTGCTGCCGTTTACTGCCCTCCTCGCTTCTCAATCTCGGAAGGACAATTTATGGACTTCTACAATTCACTTGGGGATCGATTTATAGCCGCAGGAGACTACAACGCCAAACATACGCACTGGGGATCACGTCTAGTGACTCCCAAAGGAAGACAATTGTACAATGCAATTATAAATGTGAAAAATAAACTGGACTACGTTTCCCCTGGAAGTCCCACATACTGGCCAACAGACTCACGAAAGCTCCCAGACCTTATTGATTTTGCAGTGACAAAAAACATACCTCGCAATCTAATAAGTGCCAAAGCAGTCTCGGACTTATCATCAGACCACTCGCCTGTGCTTCTAACGCTTCTTCAAAGCCCAGAAATAACCGAACACCCCTTCAGTCTGACGACGACAAAAACAAACTGGCTAAAATACAAAAAGTACGTGAGTGCCCACATAGAACTCGCCCCGGATTTTAACATGGAATCGGACATCGACTACACTACGAGCGCCCTGGAAGAAGTACTCGTTGCGGCAGCTAAAATCTCTACTCCTCATAGGAAAGAAGTAGACCGAAACAAACACTTCAAATCTAATCAGCAAATCGAACAGCTCGTGCGAGAAAAGAGGCGCACGCGTCGTGATTGGCAAAACAGCAGATCACCAGCTTCAAAACAACGCCTTAAGGAAGCAACCCGATCACTCGACCAGGCTCTTCACCAACAGGAAGAAAATGCACAGCTGAGGTACATCCAGAATCTCTCGCCAACAAGCACAAAATACCCCCTGTGGAGGGCCCACCCAAATCTTAGTGCCCCAATTGAAACGACGACCCCGATAAGAAACTCATCGGGATGCTGGGCTCGCAGCAACGAAGACCGAGCTGACACATTCGCCACACATCTCCAAAGTGTCTTCCAGCCAAACCCAGCCTCAAATTCATTCCTCCTGCCAGTAATTCAGCCAGAGTCCTCCCCTCAGCCAGCCGCACCTCCATTCCGGCCGAACGAAATCGAAAAAAGTCATAAGAGGGCTAAAACCAAAAAAGGCTCCCGGTGGTGACCTATTGACCCCAAAGATGCTGATCGAACTTCCAAAATGCGCTATAGAGGTCGTCTGCAAACTATTTAATGGAATCATTAATCTTGGCTATTTCCCAAAAAAGTGGAAGAAATCCATTATTATAATGATACCGAAGCCTGGAAAAGACCACACAATTCCGTCATCATACAGACCAATAAGCCTTCTATCCTGTTTGTCTAAACTGTTTGAAAAATGCTTGTTAACTCGCATAATACCACATCTGGAAGCTTGCAATATCATCCCGGCACACCAATTTGGCTTTCGAAGAAACCACGGAACCATCGAACAAGTGAACAGATTAACATCCGAAATACGCTCAGCCTTCGAACAACGAGAATACTGCAGCGCTATTTTCCTCGACGTATCTCAAGCTTTCGACCGAGTTTGGCTCATCGGACTCATGCACAAAATTAAAACGTATTTGCCAACATACACCCACAAGCTACTGGAATCATACCCCTTCAATAGGGTATTCTCAGTGAGATGCAACGCAGCTACTTCGGGCGACTACACCATCGAAGCTGGAGTTCCACAGGGAAGCGCACTCGGGCCGTGTCTATATGTTTTGTATACTGCGGATATTCCTACGAGCGCACAACTAACAACGTCAACGTTCGCCGATGATACCGCTATTCTTAGTCGCTCCAGATGCCCAACGCAGGCAACAACCCAACTGGCTAATCATCTCACAATAGTGGAAAGGTGGCTGTCCGACTGGCGCATTAAAATAAACGAACAAAAGTGTAAACATATAACGTTTACTCTTAATAGACAAACATGCCCTCCGCTTTCACTAAACGGTATGCAGATCCCTCAAGCTAACGACGTAACGTACCTTGGCGTTCACCTTGATAGACGACTTACCTGGCGTAAGCACATCGAATGCAAAAAGATGCATCTAAAACTGAAAGCCAGCAGCCTCCACTGGATCATAAACTCACGATCGCCACTGTGCCTGGACTACAAGTTACTACTGTACAATTCAGTCCTAAAGCCAATCTGGACGTATGGCTCCCAGCTGTGGGGGAACGCGAGCAGCAGCAACATAGACATCATACAGCGCGCACAATCAAAAATCCTGAGAACTATCACAGGGGCACCTTGGTATGTTCGCAACGAAAACATCCACCGGGATCTGGGCATCCTCGCAGTGAAAGACGAAATCCAGAAGCAAAAAGAGTCATACAAAGAAAAACTGTCTTCGCACCCAAATTTTCTCGCTCGGGGATTGACTCGGGTTTCTAGCGTATCCCGCCTTAGACGCAACGACCTCCCAACCCAGCAATCGATTTTTAGGGCCGTCTAACTCCGTATCAGTCAATATGACTGTTAGTTAAGTTAAAAATATAAGATTTGATACACCTCTTGTTAGTCTCGCAAAGAGAAGATTCAAGAAATAAAAGCAACGTTAAAAAAAAAAAAAAAAAAAAAAACTTTTGAAAATAAAATTCCAATCCTTTAGGATAGAAAGGACCCACAGCTATAACAGCAATTACTGGGCACTGGCCCCGTGACTACTGCCGAAGATTAAAAAAAAGGAAAAATCAGTCAAGTATCTTTTATGTTACTGCCCTCCCGTCTCTCACACTATCAAATGTATGTGATATATTCCTAACCAACAATTTGGAGGTGTCAGAAATAGATTCACATAAGATACCCAAGGCGCTGGGTTGGAAAATCGTCCGATTTTACTTGAAAAAACTGAAAGTTCTCCCAGCAGGCACTAACGTATAAGTCAAAATCCAAGTGAAAACAAAAAAAAATCACAAAAATGTTGCTATGCTATTGCTATTGCTCTCACTTTAATGACAGCCGGAACAGAGCTAAAATAAAAGGAGTTCAAATTTGGAAGCAAGATAAAGCAATTGAAGTTACTCATTGTGTGTCAGTTGTTCTCTATTACTTAATCTTAAACCTCTTACCTCTTACCTTATCTTAGACATTTATAGAAATTGCTATAGCTCTCCTCCAGGTGTCATCAAATTGAGAGCAGTATAATAAAGCTGTGAACGATTCTACTTTTGGGGAATCGATTCTGTTCAACTAAAATGAAAAAAACGATTTTAAAATCGAATTCATTACAGGTGTAAAGTAAAAATAACAAAACCAATTACTACTGCAGTAGCATAGCCCTTGGTTTTATGATGCTCGCTGCACACTCCACTCTTCTTGATGACACCGGTAGTGTCAGTGCTCCACCCTTGCTATAAAAGCCTACTCCCTCTTTTCAACTGTTGAAGATGCCACCTTTCAGAGGAGGGTCAAGTGGCCGAATTTCTGCTCCCTGTTTCAAACAACTATTGACAGCTATCCTCACCCAATTAAATGGAGAAGCTCAGGCTCATTATTTGTATTTCGGATTCAAGACTGGAGACTATGAGAGCGTAGCAAATAATTGACGTCAATTATGATGTGGCCCTTTGAAGTTGCTTAATAATCTACGTTTAATCTTTCATGTTTGTATTATCAAGCTTCCGCTAATACGCTTAGGGAAATTATTTAAACGATTCAACGATTATATGCAGCCAGAAGCTACCACAAACGCTTAGTGAAAGAATTCTTTTGAATTCATTGTGGGAGTCCATGGCTCGATTCTTGTTGCAATGGCTCAAAAGTGTGAACATGGCTTTGAATACGAATCCACTATATAATCAAAAGGGTGAATGCAGATCGTATAAAAACCAATCATTGTGAATGTACATTATTGCTCATCCTGCTCCCTCCGCTCTGTGCGCTTAAAACTAAGGCATCATGCCCTGGTGCATCCTCACGAGCAGTATAGTGTTACCATATGTTAATGGACTAATGTTTGGAGTTGGAAGATACCTGGCAACTTAAATTTGGTCAGCCTTAGCTTTCACGGGTTCGACTACCATGGACTGTTTTCTCCAAGAAGTCCATATGTGTCGCCTTCTCCTTATATTAACTAGGAGGCTGGACGATGGCAAAATGATGACCTGGTACCAGTGGCGGATCGCCCCAATCCAAAGAAGGGCGTTCAACGTGCGGTATACCCGTTGCTAAGTTCAATTTGCTTCAACTTTAGCGTCACGTCGATATCGCACATTCCATATCTCAAATGGCTAATTATCTAAAATTTACCATCTGCAATTATAAAATGATAATAAAGTATCGTTTAACGATTTATCAATGTTTCAAATACATAATTCCACAACAATTGAACACTCAGCAGGCAAATTAGTTGAAATAAACTCAGAGCGAGTCATTTCAACGTTGGTTTCCAAGTTCAATTGACCAGAGATGAAAGCTAAAACAAATTGCTACTTCGAAATGAAGATGTCGTGACTGGCACCAGGGTTTGCATTTACTACTCCGTAGCAGCGAGATGCATAGAAATATTGCTCTGCTATTGCTACCGCTGTCACTTTTCCGAGAGCGGGAGCGGAGCCGTAGCAGAAAAAAGAAAATTGTCTGCTCTGCTCTGCTCCGAGCTACGAAAAAAATGTTGCTATTCAGTCATGTATTTATTATTCCATTCAAAAATTTATTTAGTAAACAATTAATCGTCGTCTCCAAATAAAATCAAGTTGTCGATCGGATTATCTAAGTGTGTTGAGCTTAGGTGAACAAGGAGTATATTTTCTAGTGTGTCGTGAAATCGTTTAAGCCACGATTATGATTGTTTAAGCCAAAAATTATGATCGCCTTCCCACAGGCAGATACCTGTATCCGCCCCTGCCAGGAACCTTTATTTTGTACTTTTATGGAGGCCATTCAGTGACTCAATAATGTTATCAACATTGCAGCCACGTGTTTTTTTAACGAAAATTGGATCCCAACTTTGGCGTGATGAGGGAAGTAGGTATCCTTTAAGTCAAAGGTCTGGAATAGGTCTGGATTTCTAAGGATAAATCATTACACAGATATGTATGTCGGCCTCCAGGATTTTGTTGAAAGCTAACCCTTCAACTGGGGAAATGTTGGGCAAGGATGCTACCAGTAAAATCTATAGAAGAATAGTCATAATAGGCGCTTAGTTCTAGTTGTATTCATCTCGCCAGGTTATACTATATTTTGTCGATAACGTCTTTTTTCGCTTTCGTTGTATGGTTCAGTGCTTCCAGTAAAATCTATAAAAGAATAGTCATAATAGACGCATTGTTCTAGTTGTATTCATCTCGCCATGTTGTACTATATTTTGTTGATAACTTCTTTTTACGCTTTCGTTGTATGATTCAGTCGCCCGTGAGCTATAGCGCCGCAAACATGGAGCAAAATAAATAGAAAATCTGGTATATTTTACAATACCGCTACGTCAAAGGCATCTCAATCTGCCAATAAAATGTGTGCAGTTTGGGGTCCCGTTTCTATTTCAACCGCACATCGATGGTTTAAAGGTTTTCGTTCTGGGGTAGAGGTGATCAAAGTGAAAATTACGAAAAAATCGCTGAATTGGTCGTGGGAGACCGGCATAGTTGCAGCCGTAGCATCGACCAAAAGCGATCCGTTTTTGGCGAGTGGTACCTCGTCGAGTACCTCGCACCAAAGTTGGAAGTCGAAAGTTGGCCACAAAAAACACTGTGAAAATTGTCTCTCCAAGTATTTTGGCATTATGAAGGTGTCATCTCATTGGGAACAAGTCATCGAACAAAACTGCGCATATTTTACTTGAATTGCATGATTGAAACTAACTTAAACAAAAATTTAAAAATCAATACAAATTTCACTTTTATGAAACCGTATATATGTGTTCTAATATGTAGAATTCTCCCATAAGCACACGGCCTTTCAAAGTCGTTTTACGAAGGTAGTCCAATAAATACTTAGCCTGCAAAAGAAAAACAAAACTTTTGGAAAAGAGGCGATTTATTTCTTAACATAATCTCCTTTTAGCTCGATACACTTGACCCAGCGATGCTCAAACTTCTTTAACCTTTCTGAAAAATACGTTTCCCGAGGTCTGCAAAATAAAGATTTGTGGCGGCAACGACCTCCTCATTTGAAGCAAATTTCTGTCCAGCGAGTGAGTTTTTTAAGTTTGGAAACAAAAAGAAGTCACACGGGGCCAAATCTAGAGAATATAGTAGAGGGTTACCAGTTCCTAGTCTTATGCGACCAATTTGGTTTACGATGGAAGAGCACTTTTTTCTTCGTCAAATGGGGCCGTATTTTCTGCAATTTGGCGGCAAATCGTCCCAATAATTCGGCATAGTATAGCCCTGTGACCGTTTTGCCCTTCTCCAGGTATTCGATGTAGATCACACCATGTGAATCTCAAAAAACGGTGGCCACCACCTTTCCGGCCGATGAGACAGTCTTCGTCTTCTTCGAAGCAGGTTTGCCGGGTGAAGTTTACTTTTGCAACTTCCTTGTTTTCTGGTGAATACCAGTGGATCCATGTTTTGTCAACGGTCACAAAACGACGCAGAAACTCTTGCGGATTGCGCTTAATTAGCGTCAAACACTGCTCTGAAACACTGCACTGAGAAAACGCAGCACCCATTGCACCGATAGCTTTCTCATGCCCAAAATTGTATGCAGGATATTACCCATGTGGTCTATTAAGATTTCTACTAAAGAGAGCTGAGAGAGCTATCTCGCGCATCTTCAATCGGCGGTCTGCCAATACGAGATCGCGGATTTCTGTCACGTTATCCTCCGTTGTAGCCGTTTTTGGGACACCTGGGTGTGTCCCATCAAAAATCGACGTGCGACGTTGAAACTTGTTAAACTAATTTTTGACGGTCGTCATCGAAGGAGAAGAGTCACCGTACACAGAATCCAAAAACATGAATCGAATCACAGAACGATATTGCTCTTTCTCCATTTTTCTAAAATCCGCGAACATTTCCGATTCAACACGCATTCAAGACAAAACTACGATTCCGATCCGGCTGAAATTTCGACATGCTAGAATACTGCCCTCGTACAGTACTAACAGTGTTGGTGTGCAGACAAAGCCTGCGTAGAGATATTTCCAACCAAATGTGATAGGGTTTTGGTCACCGTCGGTTTAAGTTAACTTTACGGTGCTTACAGAAAACGGTAATTGAGTAAATTGAAAGTATGTATATGAAAATGTATATTTGTTATGGTAAGTGGTGCGATCTATAGAAAATGTTTATTTTAAAAGTTTTTTCAGGGACCATAATCATTATGAGTTTTATTTTAAAAATCACAAAAAAATCATAATTCTCCGAGCGAAAAATAAAAATCTTAAATAGTCATTATTCTATAATTGAAAAATAAAATTCACAAAATAATCATTCTCTGATCGAAAAATAAAAATCACGAATAATCATTGTTTTTGATTTTTATATTTTTTTTTCGCATATTTCATGATTTTGACCTATGTATGTATAAGATTTTTTTGATATTTTACTGCATATCTCATCAGACAACATATACAGGTACCAATTAGTACCATGATTTTTTCACTAACAGCCTTCCTTACTCAAACATTGGAAAAACTTCATATGAAGATTATTTAATTAAGAGATACTTGATCCTAAAGGTTCAGATTTTGATTTTTCAATTACTATAGCAAATTCGGCAAGGATTCGCTTTAGGCATTACACATTTGGACAATTTGCAAGTTAAAAACAAGAAAGGAAAGTTAAATTCGGGCGGAGCCGAAGTTTATATACCCTTGCAGTTAAAACCGGATATATATTGCAAACATCGGATATAGTTGGCCGATCCTTATGAGAATATGATAATATAACCCAATTTATTATAATACAAAAACCAAACCTAAAAATGTCCCAAACTTCTATCTTAAAAACACAAAAGTTGGGTCATTTCCGATCGTTCAGTTATATGGCAGCTATAGGATATAGTCGGCCGATCCTAATGAAATTTGGTAGGTTTGATCATCTGGCCGAAAATATAATCTGTATTAAGTTTCAGCTTTCTATCTTCAAAAACACGAAAGTTGGGTCATTTCCGATCGTTCAGTTATATGGCAGCTATAAGATATAGTCGGCCGATCCTTATGAAATTTGGCATGTCGTAATGGTTTGCCAAAAATAGCTCTTTTGTCAAATTTGAACTCTCTAACTCTAAAAACACCAAAGTTATACCATTT
The DNA here is from genome assembly GCA_018153235.1 of Drosophila malerkotliana malerkotliana. NCBI lineage: Eukaryota > Metazoa > Arthropoda > Insecta > Diptera > Drosophilidae > Drosophila > Drosophila malerkotliana. The sequence continues at coordinate 3,269,915 of JAECXV010000202.1, read as the reverse complement.
TCGATCAATCAGTTATATGGCAGCTATAGGATATAGTCGGCCGATTCGGGCCGTTCCGACTTATATACTGCGTGCAAAGGAAAGAAGGGTGTGTGCAAAGTTTGAAGACGATAGCTTTAAAACTGAGAGACTAGTTCGCGTAGAAACAGACAGACAGACGGACAGACAGACGGACAGACGGACAGACGGACATGCTCATATCAACTCAGGAGGTGATCCTGATCAAGAATATATATACTTTATAAGGTCGGAGATGTCTCCTTCACTGCGTTGCACACTTTTGGACAAAATTATAATACCCTCTGCAAGGGTATAAAAATCGTTGGAAATTTTTAAATCCGCTTAAAATTACGCGTTAAGGAATTTTTCAGAGCAAAAAAGTGCCGAGAAGCCGCTTTTTCTAAACAAATCAAGATTTTGAGGGAGTAAGAAATATTTCAAACACGGTTTTGTACTATATTCGACCTAATAAACAATTCCTACTAGAACTTTTCAAAAGTTCCAAATCACTGTCGCACTGTGTAATGTTATTCGTGATGTTTTTTTTGTTTGATCATAGAATAATGATTATTATACCCTTGCAGAGGGTATTATAATTTTGTCCAAAAGTGTGAAACGCAGTGAAGGGTCTCCGACCCTATAAAGTATATATATTCTTGATCAGGATCACCTCCTGAGTTGATATGAGCATGTCCATCTGTCTGTTTCTACGCAAACTGGTCTCTCAGTTTAAAAGCTTTCGACTTGAAACGTTACACACACCCTTCTTTCCTTACTGAACGATCAGAAATGACCCAACTTTGTGTTGGGTGACACAAAAACCTAAATGGTTTTGGTAGAAATACCAACATTGGTGTTTTTTAAGATAGAAGTTTGGGACTTCTTTTTAGATTTTGTATAATAATAAATTGGGTTATATTATCATATTCTCATAAGGAACGACCAACTAGATCCGATGTTGCGATATATATCCGGTTTTAACTGCAAGGGTATATCAACTTCAGCTCCGCCCGAAGTTAGCTTTCCTTTCTTCTTTATTTAGGTCATTGTTCGTACGCAATATTCAAACTTGTTAGTGTGAATATTTAAATCATGAGTTTAATCACATTTGACAAGCAACTTAGCTTATAAATGGGCATTTTTAAGAATGTAGAAAAAAAGAATATTTTAATGTATATATAATTTATATTCTTATATACTTTGACAATGGTTTGCTTACTTACGTTCGGGAAAGATATAAATGTTGGTGATATGTGAAAGAATACCTTCATAATCATCATTTATACTATATATTTGAATTTTTCTTTTAGTGTCTACATTTTCGTTGGATTCTCTTTTATAAATATTTGGGAACTGATTTGCAGTATAAGCATCGTCCCCTTGCATCTGAGAAGATTCATTATCTTTAATATCGTCGGTGCTTGCACTGCGAATCTGGCTAGCATTTTGTGACAAAATTTCTGATGCTTTTCGTCGCACATCTGAATTTAATGCACGGTTTGATAAAACACTTTTAGTAGATAAATTGTAATCTTTATAAAAGTTATCTATTATATTTTGCGGCACTGGTATTGGTTTTGTTATATTTGGAAGTTGTTTAAGGTTTAATCGCATAAGTATGTGCATTTTTATAGACTCTAAACTGTCCAACCGGGCTTTTTCTCGTAATTGTCGTTGTAGCATATTATCAAAATTCAGAAAAACGTTACGGTTTATCGAAACGCTTTGATCGCTTGTTTTAATATTTCTATTCACTTCATTTTGCAATTTGAATTCATTAAAAGGCGGGCTATTATCAATCCGATCTTTTTCGGAAATGGCAGTTATGTTATAATTTGAGCTTATCATGTTTAATTGAGGTCTTTCACTGGCATTTAAAAACTTTCTGTAGCTTTCAGCATTCTCTTGACCATTCACAAATTCAGCAGATAGAAAAAGAAGAAATATGGCAAGAAACAAGTTTTTTTTTGCAATTTTCAATGACGAAACTGAAGTGAACTTTGAGCACTCATTTATTATTTTTAATCTTGGTGTATGGAAAATAAGTCGAAGAAGAGGAGAAAACCACGCAGTATTGGTTTCAAATAAATTATTTTCAAAATTCTGTTGGGTTTCATTTGAACAAATTTTTATTTTAGCAATACATCCTAGATATTGTCCTCGAAATTTATATTTTTCCCAACCGGTATAATTACTGGACGTCATGATTCTAACAAGATCGTTTTTAGATGCTACAAAATAAAAATAGTCATAAATTAGGATTTATTTAAATATTTCGTTTAATTTTTATAAACAAAGCATTACATATCATAAGCTTTGAAAGTAAAGTCAAATAAGATAGGGAAAAAATAAAAAACCTGCGACAAAGCCGCAGCCACGCCCAGCCATTTTTGTGACCAAAAAATTTAATATAGGTGTATAGAACTACACAACATAAAGTATTATTAATGTCTGTATGTTATTTAGTATTTCTTAGACGTGTCCAATAAATCAAATTATCACTTCCACCCCATATTAACCATTTTTTAAATTTAATAGACAAATAGTATAGACTCTTAACAAAAACAAAATATATTTTTTTTCTAATAAAAATATAGAAACAGAGTAAAAGGTCTATAATTTTTTATAAAATTTTCCGAATGAGCTGAACCAAACTGATAAAAAAAAACCTAACATTATCTACTTAGAGCAACACCTTCGTTTGATATATGACTCATTCCGACTCATTCATTGTCAGACGCAATTAGAAAAATTTTAACTCTGAAGAGTTAAGTTTTAGCTCTTAAAATACTATATATAGTATTTTCACGGGTTTTCACCTTCGTGCACAGTCATGTTACCTACATATGTACATACCTGCTTCGGCCGAACCGCCCACATACTTGCACCATTTTTCCGCTATTCAATCCGTTTTTAATATTATGTCCAGCTGGTTGTAAGTCACCCGACTTTAATATCCCAGAAATAAAATGAACTAGTGTTAATAATTTACCATCCCTATCACGAATCATGCACACTTCACCGTAGGCATGCTTGAAATGTCCCTCAGTCAATTTTACTTCGTTAGGCTGGAATATGGAATTCGTTAGACTTGCTGTTTGACATGTGCTTTGTTTCAAATACAGATAGAATTACGCTTTCCCTTTTATAATCCTAAGATTTCATATCATTCCACTCTTGAGGTTTTAATCGCAACCAATACTGCTATTGACCTTCTGTAAGGCTCCCTTACCAATTATACCCTTGCAGAGGGTATAATAATTTTGGTTAAAAGTGTGCAACGCAGTGAAGGAGACATCTTCGACCCTATAAAGTATATATATTCTTGATCACGATCACCTCCCGAGTTGATATGAGCATGTCCGTCTGTCCGTCTATCTGTCCGTCTATCTGTTTCTACGCAAACTAGTCTCTCAGTTTTTAAGCTATCGACCTAAAACTTTGCACACACCCTTCTTTCCTTTGCATGCAGTATATAAGTCAGAACGGCGGACTTTATCCTATAGCTTCTATATAACTGATTGATCGGAAATGGTATAACTTTGGTATTTTTTGAGTTGGGGAGTTCAAATTTTACATGAGAGCAATTTGTGGCAATATTACGACATGCCAAATTTCATAAGGAGCTACCATAATGCTGAACGATCGGAAATAACCCAACTTTCGTGTTTTTGAAGATAGAAACTTAGTAGAGATTATATTTTTGGTCAGTTTATTTGACCTACTAAATTTCATAAGGATCGGCCAACTATATCTTATAGCTGCCATATAACTGAACGATCGGAAATGACCCAACTTTCGTGTTTTTGAAAATAGAAAGCTGGAACTAAGTACAGATTATATTTTTGATCAGTTAATCCAACCTACCAAATTTTATAACGATCGGCTGACTATATCTTAAAGCTGCCATATAACTGAACGATCGAAAATGGTTTTTGGTAGAAATACCAACTTTTTTCTTTTTGAAGATAGAAGTTTGGGATTTTTTTTAGATATTTTATTGTAATTAAATGATTTTATTATGATATTCTCATAAGGATCGGCCAACTATATCCGATGTTTGCGATATATATCCGGTTTTAACTGCAAGGGTATATTAACTTCGGCTCCGCTCAAAGTTAGCTTTTCTTTCTTGTTTAAACTAAATAAGTTTATTATTGAATTTCATTGGTCCGAAATACTGGCATGTCCAGATATAAATATCGGTTTACAATTTATTACACTTGAAATTTATTCGTTGACTCCTGCGTGCCATGGAAATATCCATATCCATCCACATTGGTATACAAAGCATCTTTCAAATAGAATAGCAAATGGAATTTCAAATAGAAATAAATGGCTAAATGACTCAACATGTCTTTTCCTGTCGCTGCTTACTTTGGCAAATACCGGCAAACTCATCGGCAAATACCGATAAGGGAACTACTGATCTTTTGGCACAAACAACGGATCACTTGGATCTGGATCTTTTTTCAAACAACGAATTCACTTTGGACCAGAACCAAATAACGAAATAGTTACTAAAGTAAGTAACATAAACGTAATGGTACGCGGCACCTGTGTGCAGAAAATCTCTTTTCTTTGACCCAGATGTTAAGAAGGATAATTTATTTTGAACAGTCAATAAGAAATGCGCTGCAGATCTGAGAGTTATCTAATGGGCTCATCCAGAGTTGAAAACTTTTGTAAAGTGTATAATTTTTAAAAAGATACCTATCATTTTTTAGTCTAAGTGTCAAATAAAATGTGAGCAGAAGAGAATTTAATAAGCACACCTACACATCTCCACTAATTAAATTTATTGTTAGTGGGGCCTTGCATCGCCGAGGCTATTCAATTTTCTTTTAAAGTATTCAAAAAATTTTATAAATGGCCGCTATCCAAAATTTTTATTTAACTAAGAAAGTTGCACGAGTAAGTTGGAATCGTTTAATTCGTAATAGAAGACAAGGCCTTTGAACGCTTCGAACTGGCTTCTGCTTTATTGGGGGAACTGAAAGTCAACGAGAACGACTTAACCACGCTGATGGAGATGGGCTTCGAGCTAAGCGAGTTCCGGCTGGCTCTCCGGTCCTGTTTCGGTGCCCGTAATGTCGGCCAGGCTATTCAGTTCATCCAGCAGCGTCAGCAGCAGCTAAACAATGCCCGGAAACAATCCAAATCGGAGAGATCCATGCAGAGGAAGAACAATAGATCCAAGAACACGGACTGCGATTGGATGAATCCCAGGAGCATCTGCACACTCACCGAAATGGGTTTCGATCGTCGGTTGGCCAAATTGGCGCTGCAAAGAAGCAACAACGATGTGCCACAAGCGGTGGAACTCCTGCAGACCCAGTTCGATGATCTGGTGTCTGCCTTGCCCATAACCAGTGTCTCTGCGATCATGACGTGATGAGCTGATGACGATCAGCTGAAGCATCTCCTCCGTTTGGGCTTTGAAGAGATCGCCGTACGGGCAGCCCTCGAAAGCACCGACAATGATGTGGAGAAAGCCACTGAATTTTTGCTACGCTCCTTCCAAACTGAAGAGGAGCTCAAGGAAACCATGGATCGAATCCGAAATCTATCAATGCAAGAGAATGAGCCCTCCAGCTCATTGTTTTATAATGGCACTTAAGTGGCATTCATTCAACTACATAGCCCCTTCCCCTTTTTCTCGTATCTGCAAGATTCATAAGTACGAGTTCTATTGACAACTAGAAAAAATGTGATTAGCAGCTGCCTATTCCCTTCCTTTTTTATTTTTGCTCTTCTTGATACCCTACATTTGAGGTTTTTGGATTTGTTTAATATTATTTGAAAGGTTACAACTTAAATTATCTTTTAGTTTATGCCTATATATTTCTAAAGGTTTAGTTTTCAATCATTTTTGCCCTTTTTCTAACATTGTCCGCTAAGTTGTCCGCATGTCCGCTAACTTTTCAGCTTCTAACTCTTAAAAATCTAAAGCTAGGCTCAAACTTAATAAAACTTAGTATTTAAAGCCACTTCGACTTAAATAGTATTATCTTACTATATCCTTTTATTTTTTTTATCCTTTAAACTGGACATTCAGTTTTCGTTTCGATCCAAACCTTCATTTCTTTATTTGATATTTTCAATCTATATTTCTAAACAAACTTGCTAGCCTTATTCTTTGGCAATTATTTATTTTTAATTTTTTGTCGCTTGACTTTCGACCCGGCTTAAACGGTGGCTTTTTTTGTTGTATTTCGACGGCCAACAGAAACCTAAAAAAAAGCGGCGCTTGATTGGATTGAAGGCGTGACCTTGTTGTGGTTAAAAGAGCAGTCGTAAAAATTAGAAAAATTGAATATTTTCCAAATCAGTTTTATTTTGAATTGGAATAAGGTTTCCCCAAGGGCTGATTATAGCTTTTTCACAAAAAAAGGGATATACATTATGAAAGTCTTTGGATTTTTATTAATATTGGTTTTTATTTTTTTAGATTTAAAACTATTTACATATTTTTTCAATTTTTTTTTTTTATAACAAACAAAAAAAATGGTTTCTAACTTTTACGGTTACCTTTTCTGTTTTATGAAGTTTTCTGTTTTTTTTTTTGGTTTTTAAAATTTATCCAACCACATTATATTTTTATACCCTTGCAGAGGGTATTATAATTTTGTTCAAAAGTGTGCAACGCAGTGAAGGAGACATCTCCGACCCTATAAAGTATATATATTCTTGATCAGAATCACCTCCTGAGTTGATATGAGCATGTCCGTCTGTCTGTCTGTCCGTTTCTACGCGAACTAGTCTCTCAGTTTTGAAATTATAAGGATCGGCCAACTATATCCGATGTTTGCGATATATATCCGGTTTTAACTGCAAGGGTATATAAACTTCGGCTCCGCCCGAAGTTAGCTTTCCTTTCTTGTTTGAGTTGATATTAAAATCACATTTTGTTTTACATTTCTTCACCGGCCGCCTCGGGCACAAAGTCAGGGACGTACATAACCCCACACAAAGGAGTATCAAAAAACCCATAAACATCTTTTTTGTTAGCCTGGAGCCAGCCAAAAACACTAAGGAGGCGTTCCAAATCAAGCGGTTATGCAGCTCAATAAAGACGGTCGAGCCGCCAAATAAATTTAACTACGTCCCGCAATGCTACTGCTAATACCAAAGATACTGCCAGCGTGAATATCGTTGTGTAAAGTGTCCAGGTGAGCACTCAAAAGAACGCAGAACGATGTAAAATAAACGAACCAAGCGAACCGGCCCTCTGTCTCTATTGCGAGGACCCTCATGGCCTCTTACAAAGGCTGCGCTGCCTATAAGAGAGCAAAAAACTGTTTGGCCCCAAGCAGCAGCTGTCCCACGGTACCAGCCGCCCCACTTCAACAGGATGGACCCCAACGCTAGCAGGGTTGACCTGCTAGTCACCAATGTCAGGTACACTGAAGCAGCAAGAAGTGCTGCCCCACAAGTGGAGACCAGCTCCAACGCCAACTCAATCCCGCCAGGCAATCCACTGGACGGGGTTATGTCCACAATGGAGGCCATGTTCGAGAGAATGATGGAAAAAGTTATGGGTCGAATGACCCAAATAATCGCCACTATCTGCCACGTCACAATTTGGAACGCCAACGGCCTGGTGAAAAGCAGGCCAGCAGTGGAGCTTTACTGCAAATCTGAAAAAACCGATATTCTCAACCACCCAAAAGAAGAGGTCGCGAGGGTGCGGCCATCCTCATCCGCACAATCAAGTACAATGTCAGCGGCTTGGACTTCGGGATGCTCCTGGACTCCCTCGGGCCCAAGTTCCTCATTGGCGGGGATATTAATGTCAAACATCCTTGCTGGGGCTCCAGAGTCAATGGTCCTACTTAGGCAAATCTGGGCTCGCCATACTACAGGCGCTCCGACCTAATGGCTAACAGATCCGTCGAAGATCCCAGATGTCCTAGACTTCGCCATCACAGGAGGACTGGACTCGGCCGGAATCCAGGTACGAGAAGTATCTGACGGGAGTATATCGGGAAATTCCAGTCCTGGATGTGCTCTGCCACGGATCCTAACACAACTCTGGGATCCCCGGATCAGATTAAGGCGTCCGTCGAGGAACTGACGGCACAGCTCCAAGGCTTTCCAACCGCCCGAGAGCCACTGACAGGACTATCCATTTTTGGAATCCAGACGTCACGGCTTTCAAGCTGGAAAAGCAGCGACTCAGGCGGGTCTGGATGCTGTCCAGAAACCCGAGGAATATGACCAACCTGAATTAAGTCTCCAAGTGGCTCTCTAAACTCTTCGCGGACTTGAGGAAGGAAGCGTTCGATGGGTTCCTTGAACAGTTGGAACCGGGTGACCCACTTAACAATCTGTGGCACGTCACGAAAAGCATACGACGTCCTTTTAAGAGGATCCCACCTGTACAGCGGTCCGATGGCAGTTGGTGCAGGTCAGAGACTGACCGAGCTAACGCGTTCGCCGAACACCTGGAAAGCGTATTCACCCCTTTCTACCGCTGCTCGCCAGAAGAGGCAGCAGAAACGGCACGACTCTAAGTAGAGCCCGCACGAGGTGACGACAGAATACCACCTGGGACGAAAGAGGAGACAGCCGTCCAGATTTCAGTGTCGAGCAACGACAAGGCCCCGGCGATGATGGCATCAATGCCGCCTTCCTGACCGCTGCTGACAACGCTACAGAGGCGTCTGCTGTCATGCAGGAGCATCGAGAGCATCTCGCCAATTGGCAGAAAAGGTGGAATATTCAAGTGAATAACTATAAATCCACCACCACTACATTTTCTCTCCGTCCTGGAAATTTCACACCAGTCCACCTCAACAGCAATCTCATCCCGCAGGTAGAAAACAAGATACCTTGGCTTCACGCTTGACAGGAGGCTTACTTCGAAGCCTCACCTAGACAAAAAGCGAAAGCAGTGTGAAGTAAGATTAAAGGCGTACTATTAGCTGATGGGTAGGAGAACGAAGTTGAGGACCTCTTCGAAAATCCTAATCTATAAAATTGGCTCTCCAAAAGTTCTATCAAAGGCCACAATTCTATTTGTGGTCAGATTTTGAAACAGTCTAAGCTTTGGCTTGATCTAATCATAATCATGATCAGTGATTACCAGCTTAAAAACGTGCAAAGTGGTTTACTCTAGTCAAATCAATTCAGATTTGAAATTCTTGTACTAATTTGCCACGAAAACGTTACAAAGAAGATGTTGCAAAAGGGTATCATAACCGAATAACTTAAAGCTAAAGATGCTCATGTACGTATCGTTGAGGTTGAGATATCGAACGGTACACTTAAAGAATATTCAATAAAAAAAATCGATTTTTTCATCTAGCACAACTGTATTTAATCCCTTAAACGACCCATATTAAAAATGGCCATACTTGATATATCAAGTAAAATTGCTTAAGCGTTCAACGGAAAGGGGGATTTTATGAAAGAGAAATTATTTCCAATCCAAGCAGTCAATACGAACTGCGTTACAGATCTGATTTAAACGGTTAACAAATGGGCCGGTTTATCAATAATTTTATCAGATACATACTCATTTTTTAGTCTTAGTGCCAAATATAATGTGAACAGACTACAATTTAAACAAGACCGGAAAGCAAACTTCGGGTGGAGCCGAAGTTGATACACCCTTGCAGTTAAAACCATTTATATATCGCAAAAATCGAATATAGTTGGTCGATCCTTATGGGAATATCATAATATATATAACTAATTCATTACAAAACAAAATCTAAAAAAAAATCCCAAACTTCTATCTTCAAGAACACCAATGTTGATATTTCTACCAAAAACCATTTCCGATCGTTCATTATATGGCAGCTATAAGATATAGTCGTCCGATCCTTAAGGAATTTGGTAGATTGGGTCAACTAAACAAAGCTTTTTGTCTTTTCATATAGTTCGGTCATATCCGATCGTTCAGTTATATGGCAGCTATAGGATATAGTCGGCCGAACCTTAAATTTGGCATGTCGTTTTATTTTTCTAAAAGGAGCATTCATAAAAAATGTTAACTCTCTAACTCTAAAAACACCAAAGTTATTCCATTTCCGATTAATCAGTTATATGGCAACTATGGGATATAGTCGGCCGATCCCGGTCGTTCCGAATTATACACTGCGTGCAAAGGAAAGAAGGGTGTGTGCAAAGTTTAAAGTTGATGGCTTTACAACTGAGAGACTAGTTTGCGTAGAAACAGACAGACGGACAGATGGACATGCTCATATCAACTCAAGAGGTGATCCTGATCAAGAATATATATACTTTATAGGGTCGGAGATGTCTCCTTCACTGCGTTGCACACATTTGACCAAAATTTTAATACCCTCTGCAAGGGTATAAAAATACACTCACACATATTGACAAATAAAATTAGACACAAACGAAATAATAAGGCGAAAACTTATTTTTGGGAACTCGGCCAGCCATAGTCTATTGAATATTCTATTAAAGTATTCAAAAACTTTCATAAATACACCAGGTTAAAAGCATTTCTGGAGCACAAAAGGGAAAAGAAAGAAAAATTAAGGAGTCGAATGAAAAAGAGAGACTGAGAGTCGAAGAGGTTTCTGAAGATAGTGACTTGCCAATACAGCTTGGAGTTGTGGAATACACTATGGAATCTGGTAGGACAACAACAAGAGCACATGGAAATTGCAAGAAGAAGATTGTGCAAAGCCCTTTGCTGCTCACATTCCTGGATTTATGGAGGCCATTGACGATATCGGCTCTTTGAATCAAACTCCTGAAACAAGGACTAAGCTGCAAGTTCTCGTAGCATACAAGAAATCTTTTGAATTTACTGCTGAAGCTTTCATTTGGTTCAAAGTTCTGACAGCTATAAACTATCTGAATCTTTTTCTCTAGGGAATGAATGCAACAAAAAAATTAAAGAGTGGGAACATTCGAAGTCTTTTTAGTGAACTTAAAGAGTTAAGGGCTTAATGGCCAGTCACTCTTCTGGAATGTCAAATCGTTGCTGCCAGTGATGTGTATAACACACATTTCAAGAGGAGATATGTCTAATAAGAATTTTTCAAGATTTAAAAGTCTTTAAGAAGTCCAGAGATTCTGTAATATGCTCATATATGCACTATTAATATCATATGTATATATATCGACCACCCACTGTACCAAGAGTACTTAAAGGGTACACACTGTAACACTTTGTCGCAGTGTTTATGTTATCCAAGGTCTCGGTCATAAACCTAAGTGCACCGAAATATGAACCGCCCGCTGTACCTTTGCTGCACGCCGAAAAGTGCATATGTCCGCATATACGTAACACGAGTGGACCTTATGCATGTCCACATACCTCCGCCTAAGCGAACATAACATTAATATATATTCATATATAAATATTTAAGAATACATAACCGTCCCTCCGCTGCCGCTTTGGGCAGCGCAGCTACGGGATTTAGACTTCCTTTAATTCATAAGTAAATTTGTAAAATCAGAAACTCCCTTGAGTTCGGAGCGGCAACAAGAGTTGCTCCGACTAAATAAAAAACCTTTACAAACCGAATCAAGAGCCTTCTATTGGGAATCGATTACAAATGCGATCCTGCCAGGAGGATCGAAGATTAGTAGTAAGAAGATTTTAGAAGATTTGCTAGTAACATTCTCGCAATGCTGTTGACATCGATATCAGTCTTGTAAAAAAACTTTTGTTTTGTGACTAAACTTGTGAAGGCTCTGAAATATAACACTTCAATATAATTTAAACAAGGATCGAAAAAAACCCGTGATAAGGCCATGTCCCGGGGCTCGATATGGTTCTCAACGGCTATGAATTCCCTCATTTGGAAGGAATTTTATATTATTCCTCTGAATAAAAAGGGGAAAAAATCAGAACGTGAAAATTATAGTGGCATTTGAATCCTTTAACCAGTACCTTCTTTTAAGTAAACTCAAGTCTTTTGGTCTTTCCAAATGATCCCCTTACTTGGACTTCGATCTACTTAGAAGAAGAAGAACCCAAGGTTTCTCTTTTAAAGACGTATCCTCGCTCCTAGTTCATGTTACTTCTGGTGTCCCTCACAATTTACGCCTTATTAACGATGTACGCTTTTCCTTCACTAACTCACTGGTACTTATGGTTAATGAAGCAAAGGGTGTACTTGGTTTTTATACCGTTGCAGAGGGTATTATAATTTCTGTCAAAAGCGTGCAACGCACTGAAAGAGATATATCTGACCTATAAAGTATATATATTCATTATCAGGATCACCTCCTGAGTTGATATAAACATGTCCGTCTGTCTGTTTCTACGCAAACTAGTCTCTCAGTTTTGAAGCTATCGTCTTGAAACTTTGCAAGACGATATCCTATAGCTGCTATATAACTGAACGATCGGAAATGACCCAACTTCCGTGTTTTTGAAGATGGAACTTAAAACGGATTAAATTTGTGAGGGTACGTCTTAAAATACAAAAGAAAATTATGAAAATAAATTTTAGTTAGATAAATATTAAGTCGATAACAACTTCGCTGTTAACCCAAATTTGGGCTGTTAAGCGCAAACTTTCTGGCACCTCGATCGCGTCACACCTGAAGTACGGCAACATCCTTGACTGCCATTTTAAGATGCGCTGGATATAAGTGTTCTTTTGCATTTAAAGTCTTGAAGCGAAAAGACGCATATTAAAAGAGCACACCTCAAGTAAACCCGGGAAAAATAATAAACCCCAAAAGAGGGCGACAACGCAGTCGAATCAGTGGCGCAACAGCAACACAGACTTGGCCGTGTTGTGGGTGGGAAAACCTACAGGTAAGCAGGGAGATATCCAAGCGCCAGGTGTCTAACGAAAGCCTTTTACCAGAACTCGGACGGGTAGTGCCAGAGAAAGCCACCGGCGACCGAAAAGTCCCCTCGGCGATCCAGAAGTCCGGAGCGAAGCACAGCCACGACAAGTGGTCAAGTGCGGACACCCCTCGATCAGCCCCTAAACGTGCACGGAGCCGGACCAGGCTCAAGCCGCGAACGGCGAGGAGTCCTGCAGCTTCCGGGACGTGTGCGTGATTGGGGCATCATAGGATCAGGAGAAGAGTCAAACCCTTGCGGACTGAGAACCTAAGAGGGAACCTCGTTTATACATAACCTCACTAACTCGTGCCGAACCGCATGTCGACATAAGCTAGCATCGGCCATGTGCAAGCCCGACTCCCACTCTCGTCTATACTGACAACATTTAAGATTCAATAAAAGGATCATTAAGTTAAACGGAATACTTATTTTTTTTTTCTTTTTCTTAGTTAATTTTCTGGTATTAGACCTGTACTCATACCTTTTTTCTATAGAGCATAATTCGGTTTTTGGCATCATGATTAGCAAGACCCCATAATTTTACTTTGAATTTATCACCATTCATCAAGCCATACAGCGCTCCAGTCTACAGGCCTGCAGACGTCGAGGGATTGGTTTATGAGTACCCATAAAACCTGATTGCCAACTATGCCATTATAAAAGAAAACGTATGAAAATTTAATGTATAAAAACTATTAAACTACCTAGATGTAAGATTCTAAAACATTCTTTCTTTATCTACCCCATTTAACTTTTAGTTTTCGTATTCAACTTTATTAAAAATTTAGTGGTTAAGACAAATTAATTTCAGTTGATTAGGACTAAAGTAAACCAGTAGGAGTAAAAACTTAGGCTAAGTAGATTGTAAGGAGAAAGAAAGATGAAAATTAGAGGAATTATATAATGGATTGTGAACTGAAGAAAATGAAGTAAATTAGATTATTTTTATGGGCACCTGAGCTAAACGATTTCTCTTTATATGGGTAAAGGCAGCAATAATTAATAAGTCTTTACAGGAAGGGCGGGCCAAGCAGAAGAACTATCCCATCTCAGTTCTTCAATAACAAAAGCTGTTTGTCTCATATTCATGTCCACCCGAAATGACTGTTTCCCCTCCTAATCCTTTCCAACTCTGTCTACAAAATTTTATTGTGTGGCGGTGATCCTGATTAGGAAGTAACCCAACCCCCTGGACTCTTCACTGAGCTAGGCCGGTCCCGTAGGCAGAGTATGCTACCAATCGGTATCCACTTCACCGTGTTCGTCACAAATTTTGGGTCTGTTGATCCAACCTTTCAAATTTCATATGGTTCGGCTGACTATATCCTATAGCTGTCATATAACTGAATGATCGGAAATGACCCAACTTTCGTATTTTTGAAGATAGAAAGCTGGAACTTAGTACAGATTATATTTTTGGTCAGTTAAGCTGCCATATAAATAGAAATCTGGTAGAAATATCAACTTGGTAACCGTAACCGGCTTCAATTTACGCAGAATCCGAAGCAGTTTTATAACATGGTAAATGTTTGAAAATTCATCTCCGACCTCTGATCAGGCCATTGCCGATCTATTCGCAAGCTTTTTTTCAAACAAATAACTCTCCAGCTAAAATGGCAGATCAGCCTTACGAATAAAACATTCAATCAGCAAATCCTTTTTTCTGTCCGCTTTTCTCGAGAATTGCTTATTATCTGATCTTCTAAGGGTCAAACCCGTTTATTCGCAAGGCCCCAATGGGATACCACACTGTGCGCTAAAATACTTTAAAAAATTTCAATACTGCCAACTACAGAGGCATCTTTAAATTGTTGCCAATTCCAAAGTTATTTTTAACATTAATTACTCCTTTTTTGAAACACCTTTGCATCATGAAACATTTTCAATCATTTCTTGGATCATGTCAGCATGGCTTCATTAAGTGTCGCTCTGGGATTTCAAACTGATATTATTTACACAAACTTAAGTAAAGCATTCGATTCAGTCAATCACTGACCTCCTTACGTGGATCTCCAGCTACTTAGATGGAAGAATACAAAAAAATATTTTTAAAAAATGTACATTCCCACTTTGTCCGCGCTACATCTGGGGTTCCTCAAGGAAGTCATCTTGGCCCGTTACTGTTTAATCTTTTTATAACGAACTCTCTAGTTCTCATATAAGTTATACAACCCATGAAACCAGGCCTCTTACGGCATTTAATAAAAATTTTCCAAATTCAATCCCAGCAATCTTCGCTTTAGCCTTTGCCATTGCCTATGCCTTTGGCTTTGAGGTCCGCTCTTGGATCCCTAACCGAAATTAACAAATAAAACTTAAAGTAAGCATCAGCTTTCGTTAGAAGCCCGATCAATTGCGCCTTCCCTATTCCAAGCCACAAATATACTGCATTGGTGAGCATAATTCCATTTCACAATAGGATGCGACACTTATATCATAAGATTATATTTTAAACAAATAGAAACTTCTTGAAGTTCAAGAAAAGCTTTTGGCCGATGTTCTTTGGATGAGATTTAATTTAAAAAACCAATCACCAATCCACGATACATTCTGAAAGTGATCGCAAAATTTAAATGGAAATCAATTAATGACCAAAAGAAATATTAATTTGACACAATATTATAAAATAACAAGAAAAGAAAGCTAACTTCGGTCGGAGCCGAAGTTTATATACCCTTGCAGTTAAAACCGGATATATATCGCAAACTTCGGATATAGTTGTCCGATCCTTATAAGAATATGACAATATAACCCAATTTATTATAAAACATCACTAGGGCACACTATTTATCCGGAACGCTAGCAAGATTGGACTGAATAGTTTTGGGAAAAGCCAATTTTCAACAATTTTCATAATTTCACAATGAAATTGGTCTCGTTTTATTCAGGATTATTGACAATATTGATGAGTCTAAAATGATACCATTTCTTGGAAGTTGTACCGAAAAAAAGGCGTCTAAGTCCGAAAAACACGACAAAAATTCAAAAATGTCAGTATCTTGCGTAAAAATTGTATCCTTTTTGTTGAAATAAATTAAAGTTTTTTTTTTATTTTTTTTTTTTTTATTCTATTTTTATTTTATTTTTTTTAAAAGCTACAACATTTAACTATTAAAAAACGCCAAAAATTTTAAAATGGGCTTAAAATTACGCGCTTAGGAATTTTAAAGAGCAAAAAAGTCCCGAAAAACAGTTTTTTCTAAATAAATCAAGATTTTGAGGGTGTTAGAAACACGGTTTCATACTATATTCGACCTAATAAACAATTCCTACTAGGTCCCTTCAGAAGTTCCAAATCACTGTCGCACTGTGTTATCTGTGGAATCAAAGACAAAATAATTAACAATCGGGACAAAGGAAAAATAACCAGTGACTACAAACAATAACAAACAATAATAATGAGGTACAGCAAGCTCCAATAGCAATCCAATATCACAATCGTCCGGATAACAATTTTTATAAAGGTATCAATAACAAACAAAATTATAATAATTATTATCCCAGAAATTATTATAATCAAAACCAAACTCAACAAGTAAATACAAACGCCGATCAGAACAAACAGTCTGAACCACATACACTATTAAAGCGAGAACCATTAGGTTCAGCAAATCCACCCGTTTCAAAAGTAATGAGAGTAAATAATATAGAAGAGGATCATTTTTTAGGTCAGAACCCGGAGTGGGATTACCCTACTTGAAAAGAATAGATAAATAAGGGAATTAAAAGTTTTAATTGATAAATGTGCAATATCCTGTTACATAAAAAACTCCCTTTTTTATTTCAAAATAAAAATGAGCTTCCGATTTACAAAAGAGTTTCAACCATTAATGGGTTTACTATAATTATATATAGTATTACCAAATTATAACAGTATTTAATATAAGACAAGTTTTTACGAAATAGATGGATTAGAAATTCTAATTTAGAATCCGACTTACTAATAGGTTTTAATCTCTTAAAAAAAATAGGAGCTGTAATTTGTATTTAGAAAGGAAGCCTTAATTATAACGGCAAAGAAGAAAAATTATTTTACGATGAAGATAATTCATTAAATCAATTGTCGTTAACTAAGGAAAAAAAATATCCTTCTATTAAAAGAGTATATAGTAAAAAAATACTTTGATGAGCAAAAAGAACTCCAACCAGAATCTGTGGTTGAAAAAAGTTTATTAAGCTTGGGATCTACAAATCCTGAGCACGCCGACGAAAAATTATCCGTCAACAAAAAAGTAAAAGGTTTGGGATCAAGAAATCCCAAACGCGCCGACGACGATTTATCTGTCATAAATTTAAAGAAAAATAAAATAAATAACATTAAAATTTTAAACTCCAATCAATTTGAAGATTTGATGAAAAATATAATTGACATAATTTAAAAAGAACATTCAAAAATTAACTAACAAATTCCATTTAGAACTGATATTCGATGAGAAATAAACACCAATATAGACAGGCCAATTTACAGTAAAAAATAACCCTATGCCTTTTCAGTTTCAGATTTCGTTAAGAGTAAAATTAACAGAATGCGAAATGATAATATTATAAGGCCCAGTAGATGTCCTTAAAATTCACCCGTATTAGTGGTACCCAAAAAAGGTCAGAACGAAGATGGTAGCCCAAAAAATAGGCTTGTAATAGACCATAAAAAAAATAAATGGAACACAATACCGGATAGATAGATACCCGATGAAAGACCCGTCTGTAATATTAGCCAACTTAGGGAAAGCTAAATTCTTTTCAACAATTGACTTGGAATCAGGATTCCATCAAATTTTAATGAAGGACTCAGATATTAAAAAAAACATCCTTTTCCATTAACAATGGAAAATTTGAATTTTTACGCATGCCATTCGGTTTAACAAAAGCACCCAGAATGGGATGATGTTCTAAGAGAACTAGTAGGAAAAACATGTCACGTCTACATAGATGATATTATAATTTTCTCAAACACAATCGAGCAACTTTACTCGGATTTGATTAAAATAATAAGCATTTTACAGAGAGAAAAGATGAAAATTTCTCTCGAAAAATTTAATTTATTAAATTGAAAATCCATTTCATGGTTACATGGTATCTCATAATGTAATTAAAAAAGATCCGGAAAAAAATTTCCATTATTTCAAAATATCCAATACCACAAAATATTAGAGAACTTCGAAGTTTTCGAGGCCCAACTGGATATTACCGAAAATTAACCGAAATTATGCTAAAATAGCAAAACCTCTAAATAAATATTTAGGAGGGGAAAATGGAAATTTTCTTTAAAAAAATGTCTTCAAAATTTTCAACACATTTGGACGGTTCAGCTGTACAAGCTTTTAACGAGCTAACGAGCAGCTATACGTTACAAACAAAAAAAAAGGAAGTCAAAAATGAGTCTTACTTGCACAGCAAAAAAATGTGAATTTGGTGGAACCATCACGGCACATATTAAATGTGCTGGAGGAGGACACAATGGACGGATAAATGACCTTATCAACAAGAAAATTGGCCTGACATGGTCTTGCATCGCTTGTAGAGAAATTGAGTCAGAGATGCGGACTTTTATGAAACACGAAAAATGGTTTCCTAGATGTTCGCAAGCAATTCTCGGCCCTTAATGAGCAATTTCTCGCTCTTGAAACTCAATTCCTTGGACTAACGTTGTTAGGCGAATCCCCCAGACGAAAAATTCCGAACAACAACCTGCTGACTGCTAAATTATTGAATAACCCCACATCCCATGCTGTACAAGTCGATGAATTTTCAACACCAAACATTTTACCGTCGCCTACTTGTCTACCTACTGATGCTGTTCCAGTACCAAGGGACTTGATGAGCCTTCCTTCAGGGCACTCTAATATTTATCCCTTGCAAGAAGCGATCAGCGTACCAAGTACAAATCATGAGCCACCTCTCATCTTGGAGCCTCCATCGTTGGACAACCCCCATCGTTGGACAACCTACCCTCTGCTCTTGCTGTGATGTCTCCAAGGCCTCTGGTTGGTTTGGCGCCTGAAGTTAGATCTTCTGGGCTTACGCTGAGGGCGGTTGCTCCTCGTAAGGCCATTTTTGTCCCTCGGCTTATGCCGGATGCTACTGTTGATGATGTCAGGAGTCACCTGTTAAATCATCTTAAGGTAGCTCCTAATGAAATAATGATTTCAACCTTCCCATCATTTCCTGGATCCCGTCTGAGGTAGACAATTCCTTGCTTTCCAGTTGTCATAACGACTTTATCGATGGCTTAACCGATCTTGCCCTGCTCCAAATTAATCCAATTCATAACACTCATGGCAGATTTCTGGACCTTATTTTTTCTAATGTGTCATTCTCTGTGACAGTCTTTCGGTCCCCGCCGCTATCGCTTCCTGAAGACTTTCACCACCCTACACTATTAGCATCGGTGTTAATTGATGTGCCTCACAATGATGCTTGCTTTAATGTTCAACCTCGTTTCAAATGCTTCAGAAAGACTGATTTTATGGCCCTTCGAAATCATTTGGCTGAAATCGATTGGAATGTTCTTTCGTCTATAGACACAATTGAAGCAGCTACGGAGTCGTTTTACGAAATAATTCATAAAGCCTTGAACAAATTTGTTCCTGAAGTCCCATTATCATTCTCTACAAAACAACCTTGGTATAATAAACACCTTTCTCGTCTTAAGAACAGGAAATCTAGAGCTTACAAAAAGTTTCTTAAGTCAGGATCGATGTGCCATCAGTCAAACTTTCTTTATGTTCACAACCAGTTTATTATTCTCAACGATTAACTTTATAAGCAGTATATCATGAATTGTAAGGTAAACTGTCGTAATGATCCAAGCTCCTTCTACTCTTTTGTCAATATGAAACGTAAATCAAATCTTTTTCCTCCTTCCCTGTCATATAAAAATATTTCACATTCTTCTGAGCAAGGTATTGCTAATCTCTTTGCGTCATTTTTTCAAACCACCTATTCGTACGATTCATATAACCACAATTCTTCTTATCCTTATAAATTACCACATATAAACAACATTTACTTTTCAAAATTTCGAATTCAGGATCTGTTCGAAGCTCTTTCAACAATAGATATATCATTCTCTGCTGGTCCTGACAATGTTCCAAGCTGTGTTCTAAGGTACTGTTCTGATATCCTTTGCTATCCTCTCACTATCTTATTCAACCTATCCTTGGAGCTGGCATGTCTTCCCAAGAGATGGAACAAATCTTTTATTATTCCGCTTCACAAGAAAGGCTCTAAAGCACTTATTGAGAACTACCGGAGATTGCTAAGCTATCTGCGATTCCCAAACTGCTTAAGAAACTGGTTACTTTCCAACTGCAACATTTTTGTAAAAGCATTATTTCCACTTCACAGCATGGTTTCCACTTATCGCTCCATGTCAAGCATCGCTCTACCACAACTAACCTTCTTGAATTCACTTCGTTTATCCACAGAGGATTTCTGAGCCGCATGCAAACTGATCTGGTATACACTGACTTTAGTGAAGCGTTTGACTCTGTGAACCACCATCTCCTCCTTCATAAGCTGTGTCTTATGGGGTTTTCTCCACATATATGATACAGTGGTTGACCTCGTATCTATCGAACCGCACGCAGCGTGTTTTGTTTAAAAACAGTTCATCACAGATTATAAATGTCTCATCTGGTGTCCCACAAGGTAGTCACTTAGGACCTCTTCTGTTTGTTCTTTTTGTCAACGATTTACCTAGTGTTGTAAACTTTGCTACTACATTTATGTATGCTGATGATGTCAAGTTATGTCTTTCATTCTCAGACCATTTCCTTCATAGGCACCTGCAACTAGACCTTAACGAAGTCTTCTTGTGGTGCTCAAACAATCTCCTTTTGCTTAACTGCTCTAAGTGTAAGGTTATGACGTTCAATCGCAGTGTGCCTCACATCGTTTCGTACTCTCTTGGGAATAACGTCTTAGATCGTGTTTCCCTAATTAACGACCTTGGAGTCACTTTTGACAACAAGTTGTCCTTCAACGAACACATATAACTAACAGGTTATAAGGCCAGAGGTGTGCTAGCTTTTATCAAACGTTGGTCTAAAGAATTTGATGATCCTTTCACAACTAAAACTCTATACGTATCGTTGGTTCGTCCTATCTTGGAATACTGTTCTAGCGTTTGGAGTCCGCAATACTTTGTTCACCAAAGGAGGATTGAATCTGTCTAAAAGCAGTTTCTGCTATTTGCGTTAAAAAGCTTAAACTGGGATACTGCCACTTCCCTCCCATCGTATAATTGCCGGTTAAAACTACTAAACCTACCTCCTTTAAAAGAGCGCCGTACTTGTGCTGGGGTTATGCTACTTCATGTGCTTATTCTTGGACAGGTTGACTCACAAGTACTTCTTGAAAAATTAATGTTTTCTGTGCCTAATAGAGTAACTAGATCCTTCCGATCCCTTTGGTTACCGATTTATAGGTCTAATTTTGCGGAACACGATCCATTTCGCGTTATTTGTAAAAATTATAACTCATTGTCCCATTTATTATCCCCTGAACTATCCCTAGATTTAATTAAATCCAAAATTATGGAATATCTTTTTTACTTAATTTATCCTTACATTTAGTTATAATATTATAGAAATAACAGATCATTGTTAATAATAATAAATAAAATAAAAAAATACAGACCCGTAAACCGTTAAATCAGTTTAAACAACAACTGTTAATAACAACGGGGAGGTATACAATACATACAATACAATACAGTCACTGACATTCTTTGACAGAACACGACATTTAATTGAATATGACACACCAGAAAATGTAATGCCATGCCAGCATCATATACAGCATCATCGAGATAAATAAAGGCCCAAAACCAATGACTGCCGACCTCTAGCTTATCCAGCTCATCGTGGGCCACCTCAAACTCAGTGCGCAATTTAGCCCAGATATTTAAGTTGGTAGTCCGCTATATCGACCGTTTATCCCAGAAGCTCTAGCTTGTCCATGTCGATTGTCAAGAATCTGCTCCGACGACGAAGAAGAGTGCCAAGTGCCAATAGTGCCGGACATAACAAAAAACGGGACAGCAAAGTGCAAACTCAAAAAAAGTGATTAACACAAGCGGGAATTCAAGCAACCTGACTTCACACCTGAAAAAGGAAGATGATGATAATTTCGCAAAATGCGCGAAAAAGAACGAATGTGTATGTGTTCGTATGGCAATATTTCGTTGTGCACACTGTTTATAACTTAATATTATCACTTTGTTTATAACTTAATATTTGCTTTAGTAATTTTAATTTTTAGCTATTAACGAACTTTAAATGAAAATATTATGACAATAACGGAGCCTTTCAAGAATGTTGAGGCTTTTGAAGGTATGTTTAAGACCTTTGGTTGTTTTGTAAACCAATAAAATCGAAGGAAAAAGACAGTGGCGTTTGTTGCCTTAATTTGCCATAAACATATTTACTTTTTCCAGATAACAACAATGATTGAGGAGAAATACAGACACTGCGTTTGACGAGTCAATAAGATGTTTATTAATGTGGAGAACGTGGCGTTCACCTGCTATAATGTTACTGTATCTAACTCGAGTCGCTTCTTTCTCACAATCGCAGTCGAATGTGTCATCATAGTCATAGTGTGTATCAAGAGTCACTGAATTCTATATGCTTAACATCTACGAGAATGAATCAGGTTAGTTAGAATGTAATTAATTATATTTAACATGTGTTTTGTCGTCAATTGTTTATCAGGTTTGTCTTGTTCTTTGTCGTTACGTGACTTGTTTCTTATTTAATAAGCAAAATCTAAGTGAAACATATTTTCTACGTTCAAGTTAGTCGCATACCAGTGAGTATGTAGTCTCTTTGTTGAAAGAGTTTCGCAAAGTTTCCAATTGACCGTGTCACGTGAACCACTCTCCCTACGGAGGCTCTCAAAACTCCAAGGCTCTCAAAAGCCAAGGGGTGGCTGAAATGAAGAAGCTCCCAACAGAGGGGCAACATCCGCAGGCGGGACGCGACAGTGTGGAGGAGGACGCCAAGGCATCTTCATTCAAAGCGGAGCTAGTCATGGGACCACCGAACGGCGTGGAGGGAGAGACCCCAGGGTCAACCTCTAAGCCAACCGGCGGGGCCCCTAAGGCAAGCCCTGGTCCATCATCATCTCTCTCGACGCAGCGAAAAAGCTCCTACATAGACACTAGAAGAGCAGGCTTCATTCTCATGAGGGTGGACCCATCGGCAGAATGGGTCAACCCGGACCACGCTAAGATCATAAGTTGTGGAAGAAAGTTCCTGCCCGACTTCCAACCGGCAAATGCGGGAGTGAGGCTGGAGCCGAGGAAGCTGGCTGGAGTAGACTCTACCAAGGAGATTGCGCGAGTGCGAAAAAGCAGAGGACATAAAAAGAAGAACGCAAATTGGAGTCCTGGACAGGGGACCAAAGGATGGGCTTATCTCCAAGGACCTTTATCGAAACGTTTCAAACGAGTTGCATTGGCGCTTCATGGAAAAGATGCTGAAGAGCGAAGGACCCCACCAGAATGCGAAGACGCAGGCTGGTGTCAGGGTAGCGTCAAAGTGATAGCATGCCAACCCGCGCGTTTAGTAGAACTTTACAAGCGTATGATAGCGTCGCTTGGAGAAGTCTACCCTAGGGCAAAGCAGGTGGAGGTTGACTGGGCTGAGATCCAAAGCAAGGGTGGTAGTATGGATCACCGAAAAGCCGGGCGACCCTAACACCATCATAGCGATGCTAACGATATGCAACATGATGCTTCCCACGGCGGACTGGAGAGTCGAAATCCATCCTGAAAGGGAGGATGCTCGGAGGAGAGCGACTTGGCAAGAGAGGTGTTGGGATGGAGGAGGATTCTCTGTTGAGCTCCGAGACGGAAGCAGATGTTACTGTCAATCTTGCAGATAAACCTCCATCATAGAAAGGCAGCGTCAAGGCTTTGTGATACAGCACAGACAAGAGGTCCCATATAAAATACATATATTTTTATGTGATATTTAAAATATTACCATTTTTTTATAAAACAAATATTATCAATCATAAAAAGGTATCTTTTAATCACAGAAATTGTTTTCCTCAGACAATTTAAATTCGCTAGCTTCGGTCGGAACATCAGGTTCATATAACCTTGCAAGATAGGATATAAATTACAAATTCCGGATATAACTGACCGATCTTTACGCAAATTACACCCTTGCAGAGGCTATTATAATTTTTGTCAAAAGTGTGCAACGCAGTAAAGGAGACATCTTCGACCCTATAAAGTGTAAATATTTTTGATCAGGATCTCCTCTTGAGTTGATATGAGCATGTCCGTCTGTCCGTGTCTGTCCGTCTGCTGTCCGTCTGTCTGTTTCTACGCAAACTAGTCTCTCAGTTTTAAAGCTATCGACTTGAAACTTTGCACACACCCTTCTTTCCTTTGCACGCAGTATAGTCGGAACGGCCCGGATCGGCCGACTATATCCTATAGCTGCCATATAACTGATTGATCGGAAATGGTATAACTTTGGTGTTTTTAGAGTTAGAGAGTTCAAATTTGACACGAGAGCTATTTTTGGCAAAACATTACGACATGCCAAATTTCATAAGGATCGGCCGACTATATCCTATAGCTGCCATATAACTGAACGATCGGAAATGACCCAACTTTCGTGTTTTTGAAGATAGAAAGCTGGAATTAATACAGATTCTATTTTTGGTCAGTTGACTCAACCTTCCAAATTTCATTAGGATCGGCCGACTATATCCCATAGCTGCCATATAACGAAGTTCCGTTTGAAGTTAGCTTTCCTTTCTTCTTTTAATTAATGTTTACAAAAAAAAAAAACATTTAAAGCTAAAATATGATTGCAGCATTAGCTGTCGTCAGTGCGTGAAAAACAGGCACTTATTTATTGGCGAACATTTCAACCGCTATTTTGATTTGCTGTTTACCATGCATTCACCCTGTTATACAGTGTTGTTGAAGATAGAAAGCTGGAAGTTAGTACAGATTCTATTTTTGGTCAGTTCATCTGACCTACCAAATTTCATAACGATCGGTCGACTATATCTTATAGCTGCCATATTACTGAACAATCAGAAATGGTATTTGGTAGATATACCAACTTTGGTATTTTTGAAGATAGAAACTTGGGAGTTTTTTTTTAGATATTTTCCAACTTTATCCGATGTTTGCGATATAAACCCGGTTTTAACTGCAAGGGTATATCAACTTCGGCTCCGCCCGAAGTTAGCTTTCTTTTCTTGTTTTTATATCTTTTTTTCTTGCGCGAACGTTCGCGTTTTTTATTTGCGCACTGCGTTTTGAGGGAATTTTTTTGTTAACCGGTGTTTACTACCTTAAGATTTAAGGAAAAGAAACTTTTGAATGAATACTGTGGGAGCTGTGATATATTTGGAGGCGAAACAATAAATTTTTTTATTTTACTCCAAGCAAATCTCGGCAATGCTTCTTCCCTTTTTTGTGTTGCAACTATATTTCTCTATCTTTCTAATCTCTATTTCTGAATTTTCCTCTGCCTACTCCACTGCCTACTCCGCACTCTTCAAAGCTCCCGATTTGTCTCTATTAGGTACAGTGGTTTTTATATTTTTGTTACTTTTGATATTAAAATTGGTCTGCTCAACGAAGTTTTGTAATAAGACAACCTACCAGCCATCATTTTTTATTTTTTTTTTTTTCACGGTCTTTCAGAATTTGAAATGGCTGCATTAGAATTTGAATTAGAGCTGAAAGAGATCAAAATTGTTGAAGTTATAACGCTTTTCCCAAAACAAGTCAGTCCAATCTTGCTAGCGTTCCGGAGTAATAGTGTGCCCTTCCATTTCGCTTATTCCTTTCTTTTACACACTTTTACTCCGGAGCGCTAGTAAAATGGCACTGACTTGTTTTGGGAAAAGCGTTACAACTTCAACAATTTTCACAATTTCCTAATGAAATTGGTCTCGTTTTATTCAAAATTAACGAGACAATATATATGTGTAGATATGTATAGATATGTGTCAAAAATGACCATTTCTTGGAAGTTGTACCGAAAAAATGGCGTCAAAGTCCGGAAAACACGACTAAAATTCGAAAATGTCAGTTACTTGTGTAAAAATGGTATCCTTTTTATTGAAATAAATTAAAGATATTTTTTTTTTCAAAAGCTACAACATTTAACTATTAAAAAAACGCCAAAAATTTTAAAATTGGTTTAAAATTACGCGCTTAGGAATTTTTATACCCTTGCAGAGGGTATTATAATTTTGGTCAAAAGTGTGCAACGCAGTGAAGGGAGACATCTCCGACCCTATAAAGTTTATATATTCTTGATCAGCATCACCTCCTGAGTTGATATGAGCATGTCCGTCTGTCCGTCTGTCTGTCCGTCTGCTGTCCGTCTGTCTGTTTCTACGCAAACTAGTCTCTCAGTTTTAAAGCTATCGACTTGAAACTTTGCACACACCCTTCTTTCCTTTGCACGCAGTATAATTTAAATTCGCTAGCTTCGGTCGGAACATCAGGTTCATATAACCTTGCAAGATAGGATATAAATTACAAATTCCGGATATAACTGACCGATCTTTACGCAAATTACACCCTTGCAGAGGCTATTATAATTTTTGTCAAAAGTGTGCAACGCAGTAAAGGAGACATCTTCGACCCTATAAAGTGTAAATATTTTTGATCAGGATCTCCTCTTGAGTTGATATGAGCATGTCCGTCTGTCCGTGTCTGTCCGTCTGCTGTCCGTCTGTCTGTTTCTACGCAAACTAGTCTCTCAGTTTTAAAGCTATCGACTTGAAACTTTGCACACACCCTTCTTTCCTTTGCACGCAGTATAGTCGGAACGGCCCGGATCGGCCGACTATATCCTATAGCTGCCATATAACTGATTGATCGGAAATGGTATAACTTTGGTGTTTTTAGAGTTAGAGAGTTCAAATTTGAGCTATTTTTCAACGAGAGCTATTTTTGGCAAAACATTACGACATGCCAAATTTCATAAGGATCGGCCGACTATATCCTATAGCTGCCATATAACTGAACGATCGGAAATGACCCAACTTTCGTGTTTTTGAAGATAGAAAGCTGGAATTTAATACAGATTCTATTTTTGGTCAGTTGACTCAACCTACCAAATTTCATTAGGATCGGCCGACTATATCCCATAGCTGCCATATAACGAAGTTCCGTTTGAAGTTAGCTTTCCTTTCTTCTTTTAATTAATGTTTACAAAAAAAAAAAACATTTAAAGCTAAAATATGATTGCAGCATTAGCTGTCGTCAGTGCGTGAAAAACAGGCACTTATTTATTGGCGAACATTTCAACCGCTATTTTGATTTGCTGTTTACCATGCATTCACCCTGTTATACAGTGTTGTTGAAGATAGAAAGCTGGAACTTAGTACAGATTCTATTTTTGGTCAGTTCATCTGACCTACCAAATTTCATAACGATCGGTCGACTATATCTTATAGCTGCCATATTACTGAACAATCAGAAATGGTATTTGGTAGATATACCAACTTTGGTATTTTTGAAGATAGAAACTTGGGAGTTTTTTTTAGATATTTTCCAACTTTATCCGATGTTTGCGATATAAACCCGGTTTTAACTGCAAGGGTATATCAACTTCGGCTCCGCCCGAAGTTAGCTTTCTTTTCTTGTTTTTATATCTTTTTTTCTTGCGCGAACGTTCGCGTTTTTTATTTGCGCACTGCGTTTTGAGGGAATTTTTTTGTTAACCGGTGTTTACTACCTTAAGATTTAAGGAAAAGAAACTTTTGAATGAATACTGTGGGAGCTGTGATATATTTGGAGGCGAAACAATAAATTTTTTTATTTTACTCCAAGCAAATCTCGGCAATGCTTCTTCCCTTTTTTGTGTTGCAACTATATTTCTCTATCTTTCTAATCTCTATTTCTGAATTTTCCTCTGCCTACTCCACTGCCTACTCCGCACTCTTCAAAGCTCCCGATTTGTCTCTATTAGGTACAGTGGTTTTTATATTTTTGTTACTTTTGATATTAAAATTGGTCTGCTCAACGAAGTTTTGTAATAAGACAACCTACCAGCCATCATTTTTTATTTTTTTTTTTTCACGGTCTTTCAGAATTTGAAATGGCTGCATTAGAATTTGAATTAGAGCTGAAAGAGATCAAAATTGTTGAAGTTATAACGCTTTTCCCAAAACAAGTCAGTCCAATCTTGCTAGCGTTCCGGAGTAATAGTGTGCCCTTCCATTTCGCTTATTCCTTTCTTTTACACACTTTTACTCCGGAGCGCTAGTAAAATGGCACTGACTTGTTTTGGGAAAAGCGTTACAACTTCAACAATTTTCACAATTTCCTAATGAAATTGGTCTCGTTTTATTCAAAATTAACGAGACAATATATATGTGTAGATATGTATAGATATGTGTCAAAAATGACCATTTCTTGGAAGTTGTACCGAAAAAATGGCGTCAAAGTCCGGAAAACACGACTAAAATTCGAAAATGTCAGTTACTTGTGTAAAAATGGTATCCTTTTTATTGAAATAAATTAAAGATATTTTTTTTTCAAAAGCTACAACATTTAACTATTAAAAAAACGCCAAAAATTTTAAAATTGGTTTAAAATTACGCGCTTAGGAATTTTTATACCCTTGCAGAGGGTATTATAATTTTGGTCAAAAGTGTGCAACGCAGTGAAGGAGACGTCTCCGACCCTATAAAGTTTATATATTCTTGATCAGCATCACCTCCTGAGTTGATATGAGCATGTCCGTCTGTCCGTCTGTCTGTCCGTCTGCTGTCCGTCTGTCTGTTTCTACGCAAACTAGTCTCTCAGTTTTAAAGCTATCGACTTGAAACTTTGCACACACCCTTCTTTCCTTTGCACGCAGTATAATTTAAATTCGCTAGCTTCGGTCGGAACATCAGGTTCATATAACCTTGCAAGATAGGATATAAATTACAAATTCCGGATATAACTGACCGATCTTTACGCAAATTACACCCTTGCAGAGGCTATTATAATTTTTGTCAAAAGTGTGCAACGCAGTAAAGGAGACATCTTCGACCCTATAAAGTGTAAATATTTTTGATCAGGATCTCCTCTTGAGTTGATATGAGCATGTCCGTCTGTCCGTGTCTGTCCGTCTGCTGTCCGTCTGTCTGTTTCTACGCAAACTAGTCTCTCAGTTTTAAAGCTATCGACTTGAAACTTTGCACACACCCTTCTTTCCTTTGCACGCAGTATAGTCGGAACGGCCCGGATCGGCCGACTATATCCTATAGCTGCCATATAACTGATTGATCGGAAATGGTATAACTTTGGTGTTTTTAGAGTTAGAGAGTTCAAATTTGACACGAGAGCTATTTTTGGCAAAACATTACGACATGCCAAATTTCATAAGGATCGGCCGACTATATCCTATAGCTGCCATATAACTGAACGATCGGAAATGACCCAACTTTCGTGTTTTTGAAGATAGAAAGCTGGAATTTAATACAGATTCTATTTTTGGTCAGTTGACTCAACCTACCAAATTTCATTAGGATCGGCCGACTATATCCCATAGCTGCCATATAACTGAACGATCGGAAATGGTATTTGGTAGAAATATCAACTTTCGTATTTTTGAAGATAGAAGTTTGGGACTTTTATTAGATTTTGTATTGTAATAAATTGGATTATATATTCCTATTCCCATAAGGATCGGCCAACTATATCCGATGTTTGCGATATATATCCGGTTTCAACTGCAAGGGTATATAAACTTCGGCTCCGCCCGAAGTTAGCTTTCCTTTCTTGTTAGGAGTAAAAAAGTCCCGAAAAACAGTTTTTTCTAAATAAATCAAGATTTTGAGATTTTGAGATCAAGAAATCAATTTCAAAACGGGTTTATACTATACTACTAGAAGACGTTAGTAAAGAAATTTAAAATTCTATGCCTTAAATTTGAAGGACAGGAGAGAGAAGTTATTTAGTAGAGACCAATTTAATTTGAACAAAGGACCCTAAAAGGGTCGTGTTGTGCATAGGTCGGCTAAGGAATAAGGACTAAAGTTTCTAGTCCTTAATTTAAAATTAAAATTTAAATGTTAAAATTTAAGCGTGTTAGTAAATGCTGGCTATCTACATCCCCATTAATTAGGTTATGGAGAAAAATTAAACCGAGCATTGCCCTACGAGTTAAGCTAGGTAAGCTTATAAGTAAAAGTCTGCTACTGTAGGATAGAAGCTGAATATTTGCATCACAGTACAGACTTCTAAGTGCGAATATTAAAAAATTTCTTCTACGGATTCTATGCGGTCCTTATGTATGTATGGGTCAGTAAATTCTTTTGACCAAGGTGGTTAAAAACCAAGGACTCCTTTAGTGTTTGGACATTGATGATTTTCAATGCCAGTAAATAAAAAATCAGAATTTAATTAAGTTCAACGTTATAAACTTTATTCAGGCCGCATATGAAATTAGGATTTATGAACAATATGGGAAATCCAATTTAGGATGCGAGCCCAGTAAGAAGACGAACGAGAGTGGCGCCAACCTTCCAGAATAGGCTGAGCGGATGCTCGCTAACTTTAAACGCCGAATTAGCAAAGCCGAGCGGCCGAAAGAGAGTCGGCTTGCGACCAACAAAACATCAGTTACTAATTAATTATTATGTTTAAATTAGTTGCTTGCTGCTTGACCCGACATTCTCCACCCAGTTGGGGCTTCTACTCCAACTTCATCCTTAAAGGGCAAAAGGCACAGCTTAGTCAATGCTCGCTTGGTAATTCCAGATGAGGTTTTTATCACCGCCACTCGAAAGATACCATCCCGACCAGGGATTAACTCCATTATTCTCGCAAGCGGCCATTTCATCGGAGGTAGATTCTCGTCTTTTACTAGCACCACATCGTTCGGGGCCAAGGCAGGACCGGAGGCGCGTCATTTGGAGCGCTGCTGGAGAAGGCTTAGGTACTCCTCCTTTCATCGGGACCAGAAAGCCTGCTGCAGGAAAGACACGCGCTGCCAGCTGTCCAACCGGTTGAAGTTCAGCTTTGTGACATCAGGCTCGATAAAGCTGACTGACGGACCACCAGTTAAAAAATGAGCCGGGGTCAGAACATCAAGGTCTGCAGGATTTTCTGAAAGAGACAATAAGGGTCGTGAATTTATAACAGCCCCAATATGGCATAGCAGCGTTCGCAGCTTTTCGGATTCAAGAACTGCAGATCCGACAGCTCGGTAAAAATGGTGCTTGGCGGTTTTAACAGCCGCTTCCGACAGACCACCGAAATGCGGAGATCGAGGAGGAATAAAATGCCATTCGATGGACTCCATAGAGCAAAACTCCAGCAGTGCCCGTTGATGCTCTTCGCTTAGAAATAATCTGCGCAGCTCTTTTAGCTCGTTTTTGGCTCCAACAAAGTTTGTTGCGTTGTCAGACCAAATATGTTGAGGCCTTCGGCGGGTGCATATAAACCGCTTCAAATCCTGCAAAAAAGACATTGTGGACAGATGCCTTACAAGCTCCAGGTGGACGGCTTTGGTAGCAAAACAAATTAAAATGCTAACGTAACATTTTACTGTAGCCTTATTACGCACTTCCGGCTTATAATAGAACGGTCCACAAAAATCCACACCAGTGACTCCAAAGACCTGGGTGCCGCTAACTCTTTGCTCCGGGAGATCAGCCATAATGTGCTCCAACAACCGAGGCTTAGTCCGGAAGCATCGGATGCATTTGTGTACTGCCTTTGTCACGGTTTTTCTCCCCCCAATTGGCCAATATTGGGACCGAATAATTGCCAACAGTGCGCGAGGTCCCGTATGTAAATTTCGCTCATGAAAGTCAACAATTATAGCCTGCGTAACTGGATGGCTTCTTGGATGTATAATTGCATGCTGACTATCAAAATCCAACGACGAATTTTTTAGTCGACCGTCTACGCGCAACAGTCTTAATTTATCCAAGAAGGGAGAGGATGAGGCAAGGGCACTGGATACCGCTATGTCTTTTCCATTTTGAAGAGCCTTTATGTCCTCCCAAAAATGCACACGCTGCACTAGCCGCAATAAAAGCTGTGTTCCAGATTTTATATCGCTAGCCGTAACACCATTGTGGTGAATTCGTTGAGAAAACTTGTATACGTAAGCGAATACCCTCTGCAGTGCTGGAAACGAATTAGCGTACTTAGAAACCGCTGTTATATCTACGTACGGAGATTGAATAAGCAGGACCCTTGCACGTAACTCCAGGGTTGATCACTCAGATGGGACCGCGGTTAGCCACGCCTCTTGGGATCCAATGAGAAACGGAGGACCGTGAGACCACAGCTTATTCTCAACCAATTCATTGGGAAGAGAACCACGCGACAGGATATCTGTTGGGTTCAAAGAAGCGGGAACATACCGCCACTCCATTTCTCTAGTTAGCTTCTGAATGGTCGAAACTCGATTGGCGACGAAAACATTAAACCGAGAGGGTTCTTCTCGAATCCAAGACAGAGCCACAGCAGAATCGCACCAGAAAAAATACTTTTCAACGTAGACCTTCAACTGCTCTACTTCCGACATAAGTCGAGCCAACAACTCGGCTCCCGATAACTCCAGCTTCGGCACCGTAACAGTCTTTAACGGCGCAACTCGGGACTTCGAACAGAGTAAATAGCTTGCAGATCCTGCGCCCTTGGACACGACATAAACGCCCGCCCTATACGCCTCAATGCTGGCGTCACAGAATCCATGGACCTCCACCTCGGATTTCGATGTTAGCACCCATCTAGGGAATTCGGCGCGCTGCGTACTTACAAAGCTGCTACAAATCATATTCCAGTCGCAGTGAAGAGCTTGAGGAAGACTTTCATCCCAGGACAACTTCTCACGGCACAGTTTCTGAAGAAAGATCTTTGCCTTTGAAATTACAGGACCAACAAGGCCTAAGGGGTCTTAAAGCCGAGCGACTGAAGAAAGCACAATGCGCCTAGTGGGCTTTGAGATTGACTGAATCCCTTTAAAAGAAAATAGCAAGCGGTCAGATGCAGGATCCCAAGCAAGACCCAGTGTCTTTGTGAAGTTTCTGCCATCATCAAACCTTAGGAAAGACTCCCGATCTTCTTCAGGTACCTTATCCAGCACGTCAGCAAGAGTGGAGCACCACTTCCTTAACCGAAAATGGCCTTTGGCAAGGATCGCGGATGTTTGCTGCATTATGTTAATAGCTTTTTCTATAAAGTCGCCTCCGGAAAGCAGATCATCCACATAAAAGTCGAGACGCAGAATTTCGGCCCCCTTTGGAAACATTAATTGCTCGTCATCTGCCAACTGATGCATTGTCCGAACTGCTAAAAATGAGGCAGGCTTCGTTCCATAGGTGACCTTTTCCAGCTTAAAAACCTGTAACTCATCCTGGGTGGAATGCCACCAAAGAATACACTGAAGATAGCTGTCCTCAGGAAAAACCCTGACGCAACGATACATTTTACAAATATCTCCAGTAATGGCCACCCGATGGCATCGGAACCTTAACAGAATATGCAGTAACTTTGGCTGAATAACTGGCCAGACATCAACACGTCATTCAATGAGTATCCAGAAGTGGTGACAGCAGATCCATCAAAATCAACCCTGAGCTTGGTTGTTGAACTGTCCTCCTTTAAAACACAATGGTGTGGAAGAAAGTATTGACCAGTGACGCTCGCATCAGCAGGGACTGGAGACATGTGACCCAACTCCAAATACTCCTTTATGAAGGCCGCATATTGCTCCTTCAATTGAGGACAGCGACAGAGCTTCCTTTCGATGGAAAGAAATCGTCGAACGGCTTGAGGGTAAGACTCCCCAGAAACTTAGAACCGCATTTTAACGGAAGCCTCACAGCGTAAGCGCCGGAATCCAGCCGAGCAACATGTTGCACGAAATGCGCATCGCAATCTAGCTCTTCCTTCGTCCGCTTCACAATAGGCTCGGAGCAGTCTTCGATTTCCCAAAACCGGCGGAGCAGAGAATCCAGCTGATCATCCAGCATTGTTGCGCTCTCCGGAACATCCTTGTGGGCAGTGGAAACGAGTGATCTTCTCTGGACATGTGAACCGCCTCCACACACGACCCATCCAAGTCGAGTTTTCTGCAGCAATGGCAGGCCGGCTGAGAGCTTAATTTGCCCAACACACAACAGCTCATAAAACAGACTGGCTCCGATAAGAAGGTCGATGCGCTGTGGGCGGAAAAATTCAGGATCCGGCAAAGAAAGATTGCCAGGAATATTCCAACTGGAGACATCCAAACCGAAGCTAGGCTGCAGGTCCGTGATATTGGCAGCGATGACGGCGTTAACCAGGGCCGAGTATTCGGAACAGTGGGAACTTAGGAGAACATCAACAGAGAATCCATCTGTCGCAAAGCCGGTATCTCCAATACCAGACAC
The DNA here is from genome assembly GCA_018153235.1 of Drosophila malerkotliana malerkotliana. Lineage (NCBI taxonomy): Eukaryota > Metazoa > Arthropoda > Insecta > Diptera > Drosophilidae > Drosophila > Drosophila malerkotliana. The sequence goes on along the minus strand of JAECXV010000202.1, from coordinate 3,235,744 downwards.
CGCCATGAATGATTTGTACCTCCGGAGCTGCAGCTGACTTGCCAGCCGGGAAGTGATCACGTGCACCTGAGATCCTGAATCCAACAGAGCTCGGCATGGAACAAGGGATCCAGCGCGACTACGAACAAAAATGTTCGCTGTAGCAAGCAACGATATATCGCCGCTGCGACCTTGAGCAACTAGTGCATTAGCAGTGGATGGCGAAGAGGCTACAGGCTCGGCGACCTCGGCTATGGCTGACGTGGGAGGACCAACCAAAGGCTGGCCGCTAGATGCCTGCGGCTCCAGGAAATGCAGCAGGCTGTGATGCCTCCTTCCACAACTGCGACAATTAACAGCGAGGCACTTACGCATGTGATGGCCCGTTTGCAGACACTTCCGACAAAGACCGAGTCGCCTGACTTCACCAAGGCGAATCTCAGGGGGCATTGATAGAAATCGGCGGCATGCAGACATTATATGGGACCATCCCCCGCATAGCGCACAGGTAGAGGGAAGCGAATTAGTAACAATAAAGGATGATACACTATTATTTGCACCTCGACGCCTTCCCACATGAGCGCCCGGGGCGTATGCAACCACGTCCATAGCCTCCAGCGTCCTACACCGCTGCTCCAAATTCGGCCATCGACATCCAAGTAGGGATGGCGTCTGAACCTGAGGAGTTTTGACTCTCCTCCCACTTGGCCTGGGTAGCTGGGTCCAACCTTTCAAGCAGAACTTGGACGATGATGCAGCTGGCGATCTGAACTGATGTACCAAAATTCTGTAAGGCCTCGAAGAGCTGCTATTCCAACAGACTGAGGCCCAGAATCTCGTTCACGTGTGCCTGAAATATGAAGCGACGGTTATGAAATCCAATAAATTCAGCGCAACATCGCCCTTGGACACGACATAAACGCCCGCCCTATACGCCTCAATGCTGGCGTCACAGAATCCATGGACCTCCACCTCGGATTTCGATGTTAGCACCCATCTAGGGAATTCGGCGCGCTGCGTACTTACAAAGCTGCTACAAATCATATTCCAGTCGCAGTGAAGAGCTTGAGGAAGACTTTCATCCCAGGACAACTTCTCACGGCACAGTTTCTGAAGAAAGATCTTTGCCTTTGAAATTACAGGACCAACAAGGCCTAAGGGGTCTTAAAGCCGAGCGACTGAAGAAAGCACAATGCGCCTAGTGGGCTTTGAGATTGACTGAATCCCTTTAAAAGAAAATAGCAAGCGGTCAGATGCAGGATCCCAAGCAAGACCCAGTGTCTTTGTGAAGTTTCTGCCATCATCAAACCTTAGGAAAGACTCCCGATCTTCTTCAGGTACCTTATCCAGCACGTCAGCAAGAGTGGAGCACCACTTCCTTAACCGAAAATGGCCTTTGGCAAGGATCGCGGATGTTTGCTGCATTATGTTAATAGCTTTTTCTATAAAGTCGCCTCCGGAAAGCAGATCATCCACATAAAAGTCGAGACGCAGAATTTCGGCCCCCTTTGGAAACATTAATTGCTCGTCATCTGCCAACTGATGCATTGTCCGAACTGCTAAAAATGAGGCAGGCTTCGTTCCATAGGTGACCTTTTCCAGCTTAAAAACCTGTAACTCATCCTGGGTGGAATGCCACCAAAGAATACACTGAAGATAGCTGTCCTCAGGAAAAACCCTGACGCAACGATACATTTTACAAATATCTCCAGTAATGGCCACCCGATGGCATCGGAACCTTAACAGAATATGCAGTAACTTTGGCTGAATAACTGGCCAGACATCAACACGTCATTCAATGAGTATCCAGAAGTGGTGACAGCAGATCCATCAAAATCAACCCTGAGCTTGGTTGTTGAACTGTCCTCCTTTAAAACACAATGGTGTGGAAGAAAGTATTGACCAGTGACGCTCGCATCAGCAGGGACTGGAGACATGTGACCCAACTCCAAATACTCCTTTATGAAGGCCGCATATTGCTCCTTCAATTGAGGACAGCGACAGAGCTTCCTTTCGATGGAAAGAAATCGTCGAACGGCTTGAGGGTAAGACTCCCCCAGAAACTTAGAACCGCATTTTAACGGAAGCCTCACAGCGTAAGCGCCGGAATCCAGCCGAGCAACATGTTGCACGAAATGCGCATCGCAATCTAGCTCTTCCTTCGTCCGCTTCACAATAGGCTCGGAGCAGTCTTCGATTTCCCAAAACCGGCGGAGCAGAGAATCCAGCTGATCATCCAGCATTGTTGCGCTCTCCGGAACATCCTTGTGGGCAGTGGAAACGAGTGATCTTCTCTGGACATGTGAACCGCCTCCACACACGACCCATCCAAGTCGAGTTTTCTGCAGCAATGGCAGGCCGGCTGAGAGCTTAATTTGCCCAACACACAACAGCTCATAAAACAGACTGGCTCCGATAAGAAGGTCGATGCGCTGTGGGCGGAAAAATTCAGGATCCGGCAAAGAAAGATTGCCAGGAATATTCCAACTGGAGACATCCAAACCGAAGCTAGGCTGCAGGTCCGTGATATTGGCAGCGATGACGGCGTTAACCAGGGCCGAGTATTCGGAACAGTGGGAACTTAGGAGAACATCAACAGAGAATCCATCTGTCGCAAAGCCGGTATCTCCAATACCAGACACCGCCATGAATGATTTGTACCTCCGGAGCTGCAGCTGACTTGCCAGCCGGGAAGTGATCACGTGCACCTGAGATCCTGAATCCAACAGAGCTCGGCATGGAACAAGGGATCCAGCGCGACTACGAACAAAAATGTTCGCTGTAGCAAGCAACGATATATCGCCGCTGCGACCTTGAGCAACTAGTGCATTAGCAGTGGATGGCGAAGAGGCTACAGGCTCGGCGACCTCGGCTATGGCTGACGTGGGAGGACCAACCAAAGGCTGGCCGCTAGATGCCTGCGGCTCCAGGAAATGCAGCAGGCTGTGATGCCTCCTTCCACAACTGCGACAATTAACAGCGAGGCACTCACGCATGTGATGGCCCGTTTGCAGACACTTCCGACAAAGACCGAGTCGCCTGACTTCACCAAGGCGAATCTCAGGGGGCATTGATAGAAATCGGCGGCATGCAGACATTATATGGGACCATCCCCCGCATAGCGCACAGGTAGAGGGAAGCGAATTAGTAACAATAAAGGATGATACACTATTATTTGCACCTCGACGCCTTCCCACATGAGCGCCCGGGGCGTATGCAACCACGTCCATAGCCTCCAGCGTCCTACACCGCTGCTCCAAATTCGGCCATCGACATCCAAGTAGGGATGGCGTCTGAACCTGAGGAGTTTTGACTCTCCTCCCACTTGGCCTGGGTAGCTGGGTCCAACCTTTCAAGCAGAACTTGGACGATGATGCAGCTGGCGATCTGAACTGATGTACCAAAATTCTGTAAGGCCTCGAAGAGCTGCTATTCCAACAGACTGAGGCCCAGAATCTCGTTCACGTGTGCCTGAAATATGAAGCGACGGTTATGAAATCCAATAAATTCAGCGCAACATCATAGTTCTCGTCGGAGACTTCCAAGGAACGAACTGCTTCGAAAGCGGACTCCCGAAGGCAAGATCGCAACCTTTGCAAGTTTTCCACCTTACTAATACGAGGATTGCTGCCGACGATTGTAGAGAAGATCGAGTAAAATTCAGCCCATTCCGAGTATCCACCGCTGAACGTAGGGAGCGGCAAAGGAGGCAGCACCTGAAAACTTTGACCTAACCCTGGGTCAGCCTGCATGGTGGACATTCCGTTGGCAAGGGTGGAGTGGGCAGCCATTCAAGATGAGCGAAGGGTCGTCTCGTGCTCAATTTCCGCCTGCATCGTCGCTACGAGCTCCGAAACAGTCCATCGAGTCCATCGAAACAGCTGATCTGCAAAATGTCCAAGTCCTCAAGCTCCCCGTGGATGGCCTTGAAGTCGCTGAACATGGTGGCTATCTGACTATGTCGCACGTCTAGCATGGCATCATCCACCTTGGAAATAGGCTGAAGAGCTCCTTGGATCCTCTTTAAGTCCTGGAGAATACCCAGGACCTTGCATTTTAAAATAGCACTCCGGGTTGGAGTGGGTGCTCCTGTGACGGCGCCGCTGGAGTTCATGATTTATTATATTGAGTTCCGAACAACCCGAAATAAATTTTATTTGCTCGCGGCGAACACGATCTATCGTATGTTTGTATGAAGTCTATGCGCGGGCGAATGCACTTGCGTTGTGGATCGTAAATATGTATGTGTACTTGTGAACTAACGTTTATGTTTATGCCTGTATGTATGTATAATATAATAATATATTATAATTTGTTTATTATTGTAAACAAACTTATAAGCCACGTATGATAATTTTTCACATAACACTGTTTACACAATTGTTTTGTTTTTGTTTTAGTAATTTGTTTATGTGTATATAGATATATTAACGATCACGTCGGGGTTCACCAATGTTTGGTCATTGATGATTTTCAATGCCAGTAAATAAAAAATCAGAATTAAAATAAGTTCAACGTTATAAACTTTATTCAGGTCGCATATGAAATTAGGACTTATGAACAATATGGGAAATCCAATTTAGGATGCGAGCCCAGTAAGAAGACGAACGAGAGTGGCGCCAACCTTCCAGAATAGGCTGAGCGGATGCTCGCTAACTTTAAACGCTGAATTAGCAAAGCCGAGCGGCCGAAAGAGAGTCGGCTTGCGACCAACAAAACATCAGTTACTAATTAATTATTATGTTTAAATTAGTTGCTTGCTGCTTGACCTGACATTTAGCCTTATTAACCATTAAGGAAATATTGTCGAAAAATTTAAGTTTAATGTCTTATAGGACGCCGAGATCATTAACCTGAGTTCATTTTTCTAAGGCAATCCCATTAATAGAATACGCAGCTTGCAGAGGGCAAGAACGATAAAATTGTTTGCTGAACACCATTTTTGAAAGTTATCAAGGTCAGGCTGAAGACTGCATTGGGCAGAGATGGATTTGTATTGAGACAAAGCTTTACGTCATCTGCATACATAAGAACGAGAGAGTTTGTTAAAGCAGGGGGCAAGTCATTTATAAAAACTGTAAATTATAACGGGCCAAGATGACTTCCTTGAGGGACGCTAGATGTAGCACGAACCAGACGGGACTATATGTTTTTAAATAAGACTCTTTGTGTCCTTCCATCTAGGCAGCTGGAAATCCACGTTAAGAGGTCTTTAGGAAAACCCAGCATATTCAGTTTACTCAACAAGAGTGAGTGATTAACTGAATCAAATGCTTTGCTGAAGTCTGTGTAAATTACATCGGTTTGATATCCCTTACAAAAGTCGTCTATGACAAAGGACGTCAACTCCAATAAGTTTGTGGTGGTGGAGCGACGCTTAATAAAGCCATGCTGACAAGGAGTGATAATCGAAGAGCAAAGGTGTTGCAAATGAGGGGTAATTAATTTTTCAAATAACTTTGGAATTGCCGACAACTTAGAGATTCCTCTGTAGTTGGCAGCCTCGGACTTCTTCCCTTTTTTATGTAGGGGAATTATGAATAATTCCTTCCACTTAAGGGGAAAAATCGAGGTTTCCAAAGATAAGTTGAAAGTCTTAGAAGAGGTTTGCACAGAGCCCTGGCGCAGTATTTTAGCACACACCCTGGTACTCCGTCGGGGCCTGGCGAATAAATGGGTTTGACCATTTGAAGACCAGATAATAAGCTATTGTCGGAGAAAAACGGACAGAAAATAAGATTAGATGATTGAATGTTGTATGCGTAAGGCTGATCTGTCAATTTAGGCGGAGAATAAGTTGTTTGGAAAAATTCTGCGTTGTTTGGATCTATTCTGAATAGATCGGCAATGGCCTGATCAGAGGTCGCAGATACATGTTTTCGCTTTGTGTTTACAAAATTATGAAAAAGCTTCAAAATTTACGAATATAACGAATATAATTAATGCAACATTCTGCGTTATGCACGGTTAAATTTGACGAGCTAGTAGATATCTTGAGAAATCAATACTATTGCTGGTTTTTTTATATTTTAGTAAGAGCCTATTTTTAGTATTTTTTTAGTGAGGCTCCAGGTAAATCAACGAGGACTTGTTGAAGCGGACGGATATTTTCATGGCACACATAGATCAAAAAATGTATTTAAGTGTATTAAATTTTTTTCTAAAGTGACATTAAGATCGGTGCATGTCAGAATATCGGACCAATCATATGTATCGATAAGGCTATTAAGTTTGTGAAAATCAGTTTTACGGAAACAGCGAATCTTATTTACCACGCGTGGAGACATCTGATCGATACTAGGAATGTTTTCGAATGAGACCTCCAGCGTGGGATGATATGGATCCTCTGGGGTTGAAAGGGGAAAAGCTCTGGAGAGAGCGGTACCATCGGGAGCCGACCTAACGAACTTCTAACATGGTTAATTTGACCTAGGGACATGTCAAACATGTCCGCGGTGAAGTCATGGTGAGTGATAAGTGACAAAGATGGTGAGTTAACGACGTTGGACCACTTTAATTCTGGGGTATTAAAGTCGCCCACAGCAACGAGCTGGTCACGATTAGTCATTAGATTAAAAACTGAATTCAGTTTACTCATAATCCGAAGCAGGTTTATAACTATGATAACACTAAGCGTAAGCATCTACCTTTTCCTCCGCTGGTTAAGTTTGAAAATTCATCTGCGACCTTTGATCAGGCCATTGCCGAAAAACTTACTCAACTTTCTTTTCAAGAAACTTATCCTATGCCTAAAATGGCAGATCAGAATGAGACAAGAACATTCAATCATACAATCTTAATTTCTGTCCGTCTTTCACCGATAATAGCTTATTATTAGATTTTTAAGGGATTAAACGCGTAGTTCCCCTTAAATCAGGCTGTGTGTTAAAATACTGAGTCAGCGCTCAGTGCAAACCTCTACATAAATTTTTCAATTTATCTTTGGAAACCTCGATTTTTCGAGGTCGACTTCTCGAATTAAGGGGTGGAAAGGACCTTTAGAGGCTGCCAACTAAAGAGCATCGCTAAGTTGTCGGCAATTCCAAAGTTATTTGAAAAATTTTCAACACCTCTCATTTGCAACACCTTTGCTCTTGGATTATCTCTCCCTGTCAGCATGGCTTTATTAAGCATCGCTCCACCAACACAAGTTGGAGTTGATAGTTTGTTAGATGGCTTTTGTAAGGGGTATCAAACCGATGTAATTTACACAGACTTCAGCAAAGCATTTGATTTAGTTAATCACTCACTCTTGTTGAGTAAACCGAATATGCTGGGGTTTTCTATAGACCTCTTAACGTGGATCTCCAGCTTCTTAAATGGAAGGAAACAAAGAGTCTTATTTAAAAACATACAGTCCCGTCTGGTTCGTCCTACATCTAGCGTCCCTCAAGGAAGTCATCTTGGCCCGTTATAATTTACGCTTTTTATAAATGACTTGCCCCCTGCTTTAACGAACTGTCTAGTTCTTATGTACGCAGATGATGTAAAGCTTCGTCTTCATTATTTAAGGAAAGTTAATCTAGTTAGTCCATGCCTTTTCAGTAAAGTCTTGAATAAAGGTCTAATTCACATCACATAATTCACATAAAGGTCTAATTCACAATAGCTTATTATAGTATTATATACTTTACGGAATATCTTTGTTTGTAGGGGGGCGTTGTTTCCGCAAAAGACTCCAGAAATGGGGATGAAATGATAAGTCGGGGGCGTCTTCAGTTAAATCCAAAAGAAACGCGTTCAGCTTTATTGGGCTGCTTACATCGAATACTAACTTAAAAACTAGTACAGAAAGAGACGATCGACGACAACCAACGAGCGAGAGAGAGGGCACAGAGGGGCGAGTGTGGATCCGCTCTTCAGCGCGGGTGCGCTCTTTAGCGCGGATGCGCTCTTCAGCTGAGCGGCACAACGGCCCCTCACCTAAACATTCTCCCCCCCTTGCAACGCTCGGGTTGCAACAGATCCTTCGTCGCTAGCTATGCGTCACTGCAGCTAGAGGGCGTACACGGGTCGATGAAGGCCCCCGTGTCGAAAATCCGGGTCCCGATGTTGACGCTGTTCCGTCTCAGCAGCGACGATAGGGTGGGCGCAGCGAGCGCGTCCTGCGGGGGCCCTCGAGGAGAGGCGGAAAGTTGCCTAGGCGCGGATGACGCGGGCGGAAGAGCGGTGGACGGCACCCGATGAGTGGCGGACGAAAGCAGTGGAGCGCTTGACGACTGCCAGCCAGTGGCGGAAGAATGCCGAGGAGTTGCCGACGAGCGCCGGGAAGTCGATGGCCGTGGATCAACTTGTGAGTGCCGGAAAATGGCGGACGCAGGGCGAGAAGCACCCGAAACGCGCCGGGAGTTGGCGGATGACGGCCGACGAGAGAGCGAGACACCAGGTGTACTGTCTCCCTTGGGCGGTGACCGGTGCTCCTTGGTCCCGGGGTGCAGCAGCGTGTGGTGATCCTGACCACACGTCTTACAGCCGTCCCCACGCCGACAGGATCCGTCGGAGTGCTCGTGGGCCAGGCAGCTCGAGCAATAGCGGTTCACGAGAACCACTCGGAGCCGCTCCTCGGCACTAAGGCGTAGGAAGCGCCGACACTTCTTCAACGGATGACTCCCATTGCAGACTCGGCATCGGTAGGATAGTGTACCTCGAGTACATCTGCTTTCCAGTGACGGGGCGTTGCGTGGGCGTGGGCGTGGCGACATCGTGCTGAATATGACCTTGGAATCTAGAATTAGACCCGGATCAGTCGGATCATCAGCTGATTGCCACCGTGCAGCGTGATGCGATGTGTAAATCGGAGAAGGAGTCGTAACAGAATTATGCTCGCATCCGGAATCGAAACCCTGAACCAGTGAGTCACCGAGGCTGCGGGCAACTCGTGCGGAAAAAACAGACACGCTGCGGGGGTTGGCTGGAGATAATGGGCCTGTCAGCACCCATCCGAAAATGGTCTCCTGACCGAGAAGCGACCCGCAGATATTAGCCTTGGAATTACCGAGGAGAATGGACGGAAGAATGTCAGCTCCTAATAACACATCGACTTGGGAGCTCTCAAAGAAGTTGGGGTCCGCCAGGGTAATATTGGGCAGCCCCTTGAGACGATCTCGCGAAATCGGATATGATGGCAGATTTCCTGCCAACTGCGGAAGAACGTAAGCCGCAGTCTCTAATTGTAGCCCGGGTCTAGACGGCGACCGAATGGAGAAATGGCACAATTTTGGTAGTAGACTGCGCGGAAATGGTCTGATTAAGGCCGGAAACTTGGGCTTGAATCGTTTTGAAGGGAGGCTTGACGAGGTTGAACAGTCATTCCGTTATAAAAGTCGCTTCGGAGCTTGAGTCTATCAGTGCTTGCGCCTGGACGGTGCACCCCAAATGGCACACGTTGATAAGGGCCGTGCCCAGTAGGATGGCTCCTGACCCGGAAGCGAAACACACCTGCACATTCGACTGATCCTCTGAGCCGTTTGCTGGCGTAGGCGGACTTGGAGCGGTAAGCTGCGTAGGTGGACTTGGAGCGGTTGCGAATAGATTGCCGCGGTGCAAGAGGGTGTGGTGTCTGCTGTGGCATGTGGAGCAGGTATGGGCGCTCGTGCAGTCTCGCTGCTGGTGCCCTCGGGCAAAACAGTTTAAACATAACTGCTTTCTTCTTATGTAGTCAGAGCGCCGATTTTCATCCATTTCTAGAAAACGCGGACATGAGCGAATGGGGTGGTCCTCCCTCGAACAGAGATCGCAGCCCTTTTGGCCCGGAACCACTCGAGTCTCGTATGAAGTGAGCCTCCGAGCAGGGGCAGTAGGAAGTCCCGACCTTGGCGGAAATTGCACGGAGCCACTAGGCCTGACGTCGTCGATGGCCTCCAAAGTGCGATGGCGCTCTGTCAGGAAGTTATCTTATTCCTTCCATGTTGGAATCTCGGCCTTATTATGTACGGATTGCTCCCACATGGAAAGTGTGACTTTAGGGAGCTTTGACGAAATCATAAATACCAGGAGACAGTCCCAAGCCTCAACATTTATGGCGGACATTGCTAGGGCTGTCAGACAACTCTGAATGGTGGCTTGCAGCTCCTTCAGCGCGACCCCGGACTCTTGAGAAATAGCCTGGAGGTTGAAAAGGATTTTCAACTGGCTATTGACCAATAGCCGCCGGTTCTCAAAGCGGTCTGTGAGGCTTTGCCAAGCGACGACAAACCCCTCATGGGTAAGCGGAGCCTTAGAAACAATGGCGTGGGCGTCACCACTTGTTTTTGACAGTAAGTGGAACAACCTCTCTACCGAGGTGAGCCGCGAGTTTTGGATGTAAATGGCCGTAAACAAGTCTCTGAAGGTGGGCCACCGAAGATAATCACCCGCAAAGACCTCGGTATCCACCGGAGGTAACCGGCAGCCTGTAGACGCGGGCGTGTGGACATTGACGGAAGCCTGAGTGGATTGGGAGGAAATTTTCTCCCGAAGCTGGGCAATACACCTCGAATAGACGGAGTAACAGTAGCTGTACTTCGCTTCCAGCACTGTCGAGGCGGCCGCATTGTCGTCGGACACGGCTAGCAAATCGGAGCAGCTCTCATAGCTCTTCTCCACCTTCTCCCATAGTGCCCGAATTTGGTCCCGATGGACTTCGCACATGTATTGGGAGCCTATTTCCGTTTCTGGGGCGGATTGAGATCTGTCCAAACGGATGGCTGGGATCGAACGCGGCTTTTTGTCGTCTCCCGTGGGCATTCTCAGAGTCCAATTCGCTTGTCTCATTCTCAGAGTCCAGAGGTCAGCGCTTGTCGACTGACTCGCGCAACAGGTGCCTCGTACGAAGTGGTGGCCGGTCGCACTAACGTGATGAGAACGGTGAGATCGCGGATGATAGGCAATTACAAGGAGCAAGTGCGAACTAGTGGCGCCGATGTGGAAAGTAAAGTCGTGTGCGACACAATTCGAATGTGGAAAGAAAAACTTCAGGCACCAGAAAAAACCCAAAAGGAGACGAGGTTTGCTCGGATTGTAGGCGGATGTTGCCTGATGCGGAGTGGATGCAGCGTTGGAGGCACGGAAAATGGGAAAAGTACCGGAAAATTCGTGCTTGTTCGGAAAAAAGTGATGACGGTCTATATATGTACATATGTATATTTCGACTTGTGTGGTTCGTACTGAATTTAATATATACTGAAATATTAAATTCATAACTATTTTCGATTTTGCGGAGCCGGAAGGTGGACTTAACCTTGGCTTGAATTTAACACACAAAAAATAAATAATTAATTTGTGGCTAACTGTCGGATTTAAATATGATGGAGCCAGAAGGGTGGAGTTGAAAGTCTTAATTTTTAATCAATTGAGCTGGAACGGTGGAATTGAAACCTAAATATTTAATTAATTGAATTTAATTAACACGAAGCCGGGAAGATGGAATTAAAAACGGCGGCTCTATTCGGACAGACGGTGGATAATTAAATTAATTAATTATAATTTAATTTTTCGATAATTAAATTTTCGAAAATAGGAATTAAATAAATTTTCGTAGTTATAATTATAAATACATAAATTTATAATTAATTGATTTTTTAATCTATTTAGTTACGCAGCCGGTTATGCCGTCGGCACCCTGTACGTACCTCAAAGAAAAATAAAAAGAACCGAAAAACACAACACGGCTAGGTCGAGAATTTAAGCGACACAATCACGGATTTGTAGTGAAATGGCGGTTTATAATTGTTGGTTTTAGAAAATGTAAATTTTTTAAATTTTATCGGCTATATATTTCCTGAAATTGGAGGCAGAAAATATTTGGAAATATATGGACATGCATGCAAGGGCATGTGGGGCATATGATGGTACAGTAGAGCTTCGATAAGTGGAATGTATATGTTAGATTCTATCAGATATATATTTTCTGGAATTGAAGGCAGAAAATATATGGACATGCATGCAGGTACGGATATATATGTAAGGGCATGTGGGCATATGTTGGCACAGCACAGTGGTCCGGCTTGTATGGGGAGAGCGGCCAAAAATACTTCTAGTTGAGGTAGGGACTGGAAACTTGGCACAAAATATTTATATTTTTATTCTAAAATAATATGTTAAAATCAGCCAGATCGGCAAACTATATCATATAGCTGTCATATAACTGATTGATCGAAAATGCTATAACTTTGGTGTTTTTACAGTTAGAAAGTTCAGTTTTTGTGCGAGTGCTATATTTGACAAAATAATACGACCTACCAAATAGTCAGCCGACTATATCCTATAGCTGCCATATAAATATTTGATCGGAAATGACCCAACTTTTGTGCTTTTTAAGATAGATAGTTGAAACTTCGTACAGATTTTTGGTCAGTTGATCCAACCTACCAAATTTCATAAGGATCGGCCGACTATATCTTATAGCTGTCATATAACTGAATGATCGGAAATGGTTTTGGTAGAAATACCAACTTCGGTGTTCTTGAAGATAGAAGCTTGGGACTTTTTTTTTAGATTTTGGATTTCAATAGATTGGTTCAATTATGATATTTTCATAAGGAGTGCCATCACAACTAAAACTCTAACCAAACACAGAAAAGACAAACTAAGAACGTTCACAATTATGTACTAAATACAACAATGATTTACATAAAACACAACAAATACTACATATACTTTTTATTGTAAAGCCTAGTACTGAGTTGACGAAAATCCGCTCTTAAAAATCTGACAGCTGTCAAACTCCATATAAAAAAAACGGTATAAAAAAAAAGAAGAAGAATTTTTGGTCTCCTAAATTTTTCGGGTACTGAGTTGAGAAAAATTTTAGGTCTTCAATTGAATGGCGTTGCCGGATCAAAAAAAATAAACAGCTGATTTTGGGGTCTTGAAATAAATCATTTTATTTATTTCAAGAGCTAAAACATGGAGGGAAAATCGATAAAAGGAAAAAATAATCGGACCGAAAAATTTTCGGCGCGCGAGGATAAATTGAAATTAATTAGTGCGGTCAAGGCGAAGCCCATAATATGGGATTTGACCCACAAGGGGCATTTTAATGCCATAAAATGGCATTGAAATGATTTGTGATTGATTTTGATGTTGATTTTGACCCAGTTTTGTTTTTCTTACGCAGCTCCTTAGCGGCGAGATACATAAACAAAACACCAAAATCCAATTGATTTGAATTCATATTTGCTTATTGTTTTTTTGTTTACAAACAATAGCTGTTCAGTATTACCCTTTTTCTTAATTTTTTTGGTCACACAAGCTCGGTAGTTGAATAAAGTGCAATTTCACAAGCGGAATTTCAAGAGCGGATTTTCGTCAACTCAGTACTAGGCTTAAAAAGAATGTTAATACCTTTCTTTAAAATATTAATAACTTCCATGGCACAAACACTTGTTTTAAAAATGTTTAATAAGCTTTTTGCGGAGAGCTTCACTTGCACGTTGCTTGCGCTGCAATACACAATGAATATCATGCTATCACTTTCGATGCTATTCTTGAAGCGGACAGACAGATTAATACAAAAAGATGAATATATTCAAATAGCTAGACCAATTATAAATAAGAATTGGTACATTTAAAGTCAAAATTTGGACTTTGGTTTTTTTATTTTTGGTCACGGGCTGGACCACTGTGCACAGTGGAGCTTTGATAAGTGGACTGTATAATTGGGGGAACAGAAAAGTTATGTGGTGTAAAAAATGACACTGATTGAGGAAGATGAAAACAAATATTACGACAGCGGCGGACTGTTCGGTGAATTTGGAAATTCCGGAACTAATTCACACCGGTGACCAATATTAATTATGCCTTCTTTTTGTCACCACACAATTTCACTGTTCACTTGCGAATTTTTCGCGAATTAATTGCACCAAAAAAATATGTATGTGCATATGTATGTATGTGGATGCACATATGCCTCGAACCGTTGGCAAGCGAATGGATAACGGAGAGGCCGAAAACGGCGAGGAATATGGACAGCACACAAAACGGAGACGGATAGAAAAATTTGCAGAATTTTAAGATTATTATAGATTATTAAACAATCTTGCAGCAGTGTGAACGAAATTTAATGTTCGGATCACTGCTGAAGACCGGCAGAGAGATGGGGACGGAAAAATGTACTTATCTTTTGGCGGAACAATGCCGAGAACTGCTGGCAGAAGAAAATCCAGGAATTATCCGGCTCGAAGGACCAATGTTTGTAGGGGGGCGTTGTTTCCGAAAAGACTCCAGAAATGGGGATGAAATGATAAGTCGGGGGCGTCTTCAGTTAAATCCAAAAGAAACGCGTTCAGCTTTATTGGGCTGCTTACATCGAATACTAACTTAAAACCTAGTACAGAAAGAGACGATCGACGACAACCAACGAGCGAGAGAGAGGGCACAGAGGGGCGAGTGTGGATGCGCTCTTCAGCGCGGGTGCGCTCTTTAGCGCGGGTGCGCTCTTCAGCGCGGATGCGCTCTTCAGCTGAGCGGCACAACGGCCCCTCACCTAAACAATCTTATTTACACTAGCTTAAATATAAGTAATTTATGATTATTATATTTATACAAGGCGTGTTACTCCTTAAATTTAATCTCTAATACTAATCTAGAATACTTTTTTATTTCAATTGTACTTCATTTGTTTACCAGTAACTTTTTACAGTTTGACAGTTTCTATCAACACAATCTACTGCGAAATCTGAATCTACCATACAGTCTAGAATATTATTATTTAAATTATCACAATAAGTCAGTTTTAAGTCTTTTGTCCTATATAAATATTTCAATACTCTTAAAGCATATTTAAAATGAGTTTCGTTTTAGCAGTTTTGGAATCTGCTGAGATAATTCACACTATATGTTATATCCGGTCTTGTGCCTATACTTATGTATAGTAATTCTCCTATTAAGTTTCTATATTTTATTTGTTCGGTTGATTAATTAGCTTGTTCAACCTTTAAATTTGTTTCCATGGGTGTATCGCATAATCTTAAATTTCTAACTTGTATTTTTCCGCTAAAGATTCTATATATTTCGTTTGACGTAATGTCATTTTACTTCTTTCATTATTTTAGTCTACATCTATGCCAAAATAGCTTGTAATTTTATCTAAATCTTTCATATGTAGAAAACATTTTCTTTAAACTAACTTTTACTTTTTCGATTTTGCTCAAGTCTTCGCAACAAATTAACAAGTCATATACAAAAACTAGTAAGTGAATTGGATCCTTTTTTTTTAGTATCTACATATTAACAATAATCGTACTTACTTCTTATAAAACCTAGACCTGTTAAGAATTCATTAATCGTATTATACGGTTGATTCATTAAGATTCATTCTTCATTTTAAGATTCATTAATCGTATTATACTTGGACTTTCTCTAAGACCGTACAGTGCCTTTTGTAATTTATATACTTTGTCTTCATTTATTTCATACCCTGTCGGCATGTTTATATAGACTTCGGTTTTTACTTTGCCATTTAGGAAAGCTGTTTCTACGTCCATTTGTTCTATATATAAATTATTTACACAGCTGTATGATAAAAGTGTTTTTAAAGTTTGCATTTTTCCTACTGGCGAATATACATTTTCAATATCCTCTTTTTGTTGAAAACCTCTAACAACTAGTCTAGCCTTGAAAGTGCCATCATCTTTTCTTTTAAAAACCAACTTCACATCAATGACTTTTTTATTTTTAGGCCTATCAACAGCTATCCAAGTTTCGTTCTTAATCCGACTTTTAATTTCACAATCCATTGCTCTGATCCAGTCTTCATTATTATTTTGAACATTCGCATCGATATGATTAACATATATGTAATGAGTTGTTGGACTACCATATCTACCTACCGGAATTTTTTCCTACTTGATTTTCTCAATGTTTGAATATTATCTACGTAATTGTATTGACTCTGATTCAAATTTTTATTTTCTACCTTTGCTTCTTTTTTAGATTTCTCATCTTCACATATTTCAGATTCTGTCTCACTAAGAACATTATCTTTACCATTGTTATATACTTCCTTTTATTCATCTAAGCAGATTAATTCCGTATTGTCTTCTATTATATCGACATGTCTAACATTAATAATCTTATTGTTCATAAGTACTCGATAACCGTTTCCATTGTAACCTACAAGTAGTCCGACCTTAGCTTTGTCATCCCATTTGCTTTTTCTTAAAACTTCTGGTATTCTAGCAAATTCTCTGCTACCGTAGATTTTTAAATTCTTAACATTTGGCTTAATACTAAAAAATATTTCGAAAGGTGTTTTGTTTTCTTGGGTGTTGGCTATTGATCTGTTCTTTAAATAGGCTACTGCTTTCATAATTTCGGACCTGTACTGCCTATTTACTTTAGCTTCCCGCATAAGACATCTGCCCATGTCCATAGCTGAGCTGTTATATCTTTCTGCTACGCCATTTAGTTCATGTACATATGGAGGACAAGTTAGTATCTCTATTCCTTTATCCCGTATGAAAGTGTAAATGTGTTTGTTTAAATACTCCTTTCCGTTATCACACAGTAATTTTTTCACACATTTGTTAAATTTATTTTCTACGAAGTTAATATAATCTTTGAAATAATTTACCGTGTCCGATTTATTTTTGATACAACATAGCCTAGTACACTTACTATAATCATCTACGAATGTTAGAAAATATTTTTCTCCGCCATAGCCTATAATATGCGTTCCATTTAAGTCTGTATGAATTGTTTCGAGAATTTCTTTAGATTTTATTCTATTATTTTCAAATGGCTTATTGGACATTTTAGATTATAAGCAGTTCGCACACTTCATCTTAGTTTATTCTAGCTTATCTGGCAAACCTTCCAATAATTTTTCCGAAACTACCTTATCTAAATATTAAAAGTTTATATGGCCAAGTTCCCTATGCCACTTTTCTTTATTTGTAAGTTGTAACACATTTGTATAGACTTCTTTAATACTCTTATTTTTTTTTTGCAATACCTTTTATCACATACAAGTTGTTTACTTTATTAGCTACGACTACTAATTAATTATTTTGATCATATTTTGATATGATCCAAAAGTGTGCAATGCAGTGAAGGAGTCATCTCCGACCCTATAAAGTATATATATTCTTTATCAGGATCACTTTCTGAGTTGATATAACCATGTTCGTCCGTGGTTTTCCGTCTGTCCGTCTGTCTGTTTCTACTGTCTGAATTTAGCTTTCCTTTCTTGGTTAGATTTCTGTTTTTTGCAACAATGATATTGTTTTTCGTTATTCTTGATACGCTTAATAAATTCTCCTGAATTCCATTTACACAGTGTTCAAGCATTGAACACTATTATATATACCAATTCTTAAGTTAGAGTTTCAAGGGATCGGACCCATGCAATAAGAGACAAACAGCATGGTCTAAAATCGAGCCCCAGCAGCCTAACACAAACATAAGTGGTGCGCCTATTGCACTTGAGAAATGGTCGCATAGGCTGACCTGGTAGTGCGTTGCAGTGCGTTGATCAGTAGTTTTGAATAGATTTAAAGTTTTAATGTATCTTTCCTATAAAAGAATTTTACAAAATAAAATCAGTTTCCAAAAGGAACTCATTGGAGTAAGACCCTTTATTTGGGGCTATTTATTTGGGCTCCTCTTCACACATAGTAAACATTTTTTTCCTCTACAGTTTTATTTTTATACCCTTGCAGAGGGTATTATATATTGGTCAAAAGTGTGCAACGCATTGAAGGAGACATCTCCGACCCTATAAAGTATATATATTCCTAATCAGGATCACCTCCAGAGTTGATATGAGCATGTCCGTCTGTTTGTCTGTCCGTGTTTCTACGCAAACTAGTCTCTCAGTTTTAAAGATTTCGACTTGAAACTTTGCACACACCCTTCTTTCCATTGCACGCAGTTTATAAGTCAAAACGGCGGACTTTATCCTATAGCTTTCATATAACTGATTGATCGGTATAACCTTGGTGTTTTTAGTGTTAGGGAGTTCAAATTTTACATGAGAGCTATTTTTGGCAAAATAATACGACATGGCAAATTTCATAAGGATCAGCCAATTATATCCTATATCTGTCATATAACTGAATGATCGGAAATGACCCAACTTTTGTGTTTTGAAGATAGAACACCTTGGTGTTTTTAGTGTTAGGGAGTTCAAATTTTACATGAGAGCTATTTTTGGCAAAATAATACGACATGCCAAATTTCATAAGGATCAGCCAATTATATCCTATAGCTGTCATATAACTGAATGATCGGAAATGACCCAACTTTCGTGTTTTGAAGATAGAAATCTGGAACTTAGTACAGATTTTATTTTTGGTCAGTTGATCCAACCAATCAAATTTCATAAGGATCGGCCAACTGTATCGGATAAACTTCGGCTCCGCCCGAAGATAGCTTTCCTTTTGTTTTTTTTTTGCTAATCAAGCGTTTTTTTCGGGAAAATTTATAGCAACACTGGTTTTGTATGCTTTTGACTAAAAACTTTAGTTTGGTTCCGTGTTTTTATTCTGAGTTTTATTCAGTTTTTATTATTTTTTACGGGTTGCACCTGTTGATGCCGTTGTTGTAGTAATACTATTATTCATAATAATTATGTTGAAATTTCATGTATTCAGGCGCGTCTTTAAACCTCCTATCGCCAAAAGAAATTTTTGTTTGCCGTTCGATGGTCTTAGTCGTTTGGTAACTGAAAAGTTAGTATTTTTGGGTGCGGAGATGCTGTAGTTGTGGTTAATGGTATGTATTTGCTTTCAAATTATGTGATAGCTTAGAAAACAGCAGTGGACTTAGTTGCAGCTTAGAAAACAGTTGACGTCTTCTTTCCGCTTCTTTGCAGTATTCTCCGGTTTCTGTTGTACGCTGTGTCTCAGAAGCTCCCCAAAAGTTTGTAATTCGGTGTAGATGTAATATTGGTCATAAGATTGGTAGACATAGTTTAAAAAATCATATATGCCTGGTTAAAAAAGTACTTTAAAATTGTTTTGACCACTAAACATACAACATATGATGTATGTTGGACGCAAACATTTATTGCGACAGGACCCAGAGGGCATCTTACTCTTACTTAAGTATGTTTATCTTACGCTCATATTCTTATTGAATGTTTTACGTTTTTCAGTCTCTGAAAGCAGCACCATGAATAAGGTTGGTTTGCGCTTCGGTTGATCTGTGTATGTATGCGTGACACACATTCACGTACAAGGGTACATGCTCAAGAGTGGTAGAGAACCCTTCGCCTCACTCGATCTCGTATTGCGAGTGGCAGCGACGCCTTTGGGGAGCGGCACCAAGCCTTCAAGGACCGGCGCAAAGCATTGAAGGTGGCCATCCGAGACAGTAAAAGGAGATGCTTCTTGGAGTTGTGTGACTCGGCGGAGGAAAATCCATGGGGCAACGCGTACCGGATAGTGGTGAAGAGGCTGCGCGCAGGAAGTCAGTCCCCCACTGACCCGATCGTACTAAGGTCCATAGTCCACCCCCCCAGCAGACAATGAAATGGCGGAGGAGGTAACGGAAGAGGAAGTCCTGGCCATAGGGAGAGGCCTGGCCCCCAACAAAGCACCCGGCCCGGACTCGGTTCCTAACCGAGCCCTGAAACTGGCTCTGGCACTGCAGCCGGGAAGTTTTGCGGAGCTGTTCAACAGATGCATCCGCGAAGGCACCTTTCCCACCAGGTGGAAGGTGCAGAAGCTCCTGCTACTACAAAAACCAGGGAAACCAAGGGAGGAGGCGTCGTCCTATAGGCCAATCTGCCTGCTGGACACAACGGTCAAGGTCTTCGAGAGGGTGATCGCTTCGAGGCTCGAAGCCGCAATAGAGGAGGCGGGAGGGCTGTCGCCAAAGCAGTACGGGTTCCGGAAAGAAAGGTCTACAGTGGATGCCATAGCAGCGGTGGTTGGAATTGCTCGAAACGCAATAGCAGGAACCAGGTGGAAGGGTGGCTCCAAGCAATACTGCCTAATAGTCACCCTGGACATCAGGAACGCGTTCAACACGGCGGACTGGAGCAATACCCTGGCAGCCCTAAGGCGGTTCAACGTCCCCAATTCTATAATGAACGTTGTCAGCAGCTACTTCAGCTGCAGGGTCCTACTTGTCGACACGGACATGGGCACGGAGACCCACGGCGTCACGGCAGGTGTGCCCCAAGGATCGGTCCTGGGACCGCTGCTGTGGAACGCCATGTATGACGGGATCCTGAGACTGCAGCTCCCAGCGGGATGCGACGTCGTCGGCTTCGCAGACAACGTAGCGTTGGTAGTTGTGGCCAAACATAAGGAGGAAGCGGTGAGAGCGGCTAACAACGCGATTGAAGCAATGGAACAGTGGCTCCAAAATGCGGGACTAAGCCTAGCCCCACAAAAGACGGAAGCGGTGCTGGTCAGCAGCCGCAAGGTTCTAGAAACGGCTACGATTCAGGTTGGTGGAATGGCCATAACCTCCCAGCGGGCCATAAAATACCTTGGGGTGATGATCGACGCCCGGCTTTCCTTCCGTGAGCACCTAGAATATATCCAGGGCAAGGCTGTAGCCACTATCAGGGGCCTCACCCGGATCCTCCTCAATACCAGAGGCCCAAAGCAGAACAAGAGAAGGCTCCTCGTGAGCGTTGCCTCGGCGCAAATTCTGTACGCGGCTCCCATCTGGGCTGAGGCGATGAATACGCCCAGCTACAGAAGAGGAGTTGACGCAGCGTACAGGCTGGGAGCAATAAGGGTGGCGTCCGGCTTCAGGACAGTCTCCGACGACGCCATCCTGGTCATCGCGGGGATGGTCCCGCTGAAAGAGCGCGCTCGAGAGCTTAAGGAGCTAAAGGAAGCTCGCGCTCGTTATGAGGTTGCTGGTGGCGCCCTCGATATAGCTACAAGGGAGGAGGCCAAGGAGAGGTCACTCACAGCCTGGCAGGACTGCTGGGACTCATCGACGAAGGGAAGATGGACGTACACTCTCATTCCCAATCTTAGAAGGTGGGTGTTTCGAAGCCACGGACAGGTCGATTTTTACCTGACGCAGGTATTGAGTGGTCATGGCTGCTTCCGGCAATACCTGAAGCGTTTTGGCCACGCGGAGGAGGACTGGTGCCCGGAGTGCGGGAGATCGGTAGTCGAGGACGCCAAGCACGTTGTCT
This sequence comes from Drosophila malerkotliana malerkotliana, assembly GCA_018153235.1. NCBI lineage: Eukaryota > Metazoa > Arthropoda > Insecta > Diptera > Drosophilidae > Drosophila > Drosophila malerkotliana. The sequence goes on along the minus strand of JAECXV010000202.1, from coordinate 3,214,680 downwards.
TCGAGTGCCGCCGGTTTGCACGAGAGCGCCACCGACTGGAGGCGACGGCGGGCCGCTCACTCTACCCAGGAAACCTTGTGGAGAAATGCTGGAAACCCAGATGCTGTGGGACGCAGTAGCATCCTTCGCTGCAGCGTTAATGCAGAGGCTCAGGAGCATCGAACAGGAGAGGCGGTAGGGTGGAGAGTTGGGGCCTGCTGCGGGCGAAGCAATGCCTAACGGTCGTCCCGCCCGTCCTCAAGCCCTTACTGTCCATTACCCACGACCAACCTCAAACCCCCCCTTTTTGGTTATGTTATGCTAAGTACGTTAAACTATTGTTGTTGAGACTGTGCTGGGTACATGTGTGCGTGCAATTTCGTTTCGAAGCCAGCACACAATTTTCGATTTTTGTAACTTTTTAGGATTCGGTTAATGATGAAAGAAATTATATTATTATTATATTATATTATATTATTATTTGCTATATTGTATTTTATAATATTTCAGCATATGTTTTATATTTGTTTAAGAATACGATCAAGTGGTAGCAGTAGAATTTTTTTATATATATTTTTATGAATCAATCAAAAAAAAGTGTCAGGGTAAATTTTAGTCGACATCACTTGAAATCCCGACATCACTTGTATACAAGGAGTTTTCAGAAAAAAACCTAAGTAAAACATTGCAGTTAACGGAATCAAATTGGGAGGAAACTAAATTGCTGTTGGCGGCACCAGAATAATTAAAAATCCAAGTCAGCCGGTATGTGCTAAAAAATAATTTAGCGGCATTAACGCGAAAAATACTAACCCTAAATAAAAAAGTAATCGTGTTTTGTAAAAGTAATGTAATAATTATTCTAAAATAATTTATATTTTTTTTAGGACAGAATAGTAAAAAAATAACTGGAAGTTTCATCTGAAAGCCAAAATCATGCCCTTAGCTCGATTGAGGTGAACCCGGAAAATGAGGAATCCGATGACGATGATGATCCTGAGTTCAAGTTGGCTATGACGGAGATCAACACATACTCTCCTAAGCAAATTGGACTGCATGAATATATTGGAATACTGGAAAATGAAAAAGTTCACGTATCCTAGTCTCTACCTCGTCTTAGGTAGCTAAGATGGCTGGACCAACGTCTGTGGCAGGACCACCGGCTAGTGGAACAACACCAGTGGCAGAAAAAACAACCAGCTACACCATCAGCAGCATTAAGGGCGGATCCTTCAGAAAGCCCACGCATCAACAAAGAAAATTTACAAAATATGGTATGGTATAAATTAAAAAAAAAAATATTTAAAAATAATAATTAAAAAAAAAAAATCGATAAAAAAGGTAATAATTGTCAATTAAATTTTATAAAAAAAATAAAAAAAAGAAGCCCTCAGTAAAACAAAACTTGAAGAAATTTCTCTGCCTGAGCTCTGCCACACACACACAGTATAAATGTGTGAAACGTCATGCTCACAGCTTACTTTCTGCTATTCGTTACTAATACTAATACGTTAAAATCATATAAATGTATTTGAGTGCCGTCCACTGATATAAACCATCCTTTAATACTTTTGGGAGATTTTAACGCCTGGAGCTATGCCTGGGGATCATGTTCAACAAAATACCAGAGGCGGTAATGTAATCGAGCCAGTCGCTCAGAGCAATTAAGTACTGCAAAATGATGGCTCAGTTACACATTTTAACACACACAAGACTTTCACAAATGTTGATCTCACTTTAACCTCGCCAGTCATCTACCCCTTCTGTAAATGGTCGTCCCTTTCTGACCTTTACGGAAGCGATCACTTCCCGATTCTCACAAATTTAACCCAACAACATAATTTCGCAAAAATAAATTTTAATAAATAAATTAAAAAAGGTGGAGGTGGATTTCTTGGTGGAACAAAGAGCTTCAAAAGTTACAGAAAATAAAAACACATTTTTGGCATGTACAAAAACATCAAATGAACGACGCAAACCTTATTTCTTATAAAACAAGAAAGGAAAGCTAACTTCGGGCGGAGCCGAAGTTGATATACCCTTGCAGTAAATTGTGGGAAAAATTAAACACTGCAACTATTTAGTATAGCTAGTATACTTTAAATTGGATATATTTTGCCTTTTTATCATTTTTAACAATACTATGGAAGTGATTTGAAATATTTATATAAGTTAACTGAAGTTAACCAAGCAGCGGCAATGTCCGATTATTTAAGAGCTCGCTCTGGCCAAACTGCTGACATAGCGTCTGGCCGGAAGCCCATGCATAGTGGCAAGCACTGCACATTTGCGTGGCCGCTATGAAATACTTTTTGTTAGCTTTAAGTTTCAGTTTGTGTCAGAGTCTCATACAATAAAGAGCACCATAAAACCAATCTCCGGCACTGCCGTTAATTTGTAAATTCATTTGTTGAATTGGTCACCGCGCCTCAAGGGCCGTGACAACGGGGCAAGTGCTCCCATCATAACTCCCGTCACTGAACGGATCTTCCCTCGGCAACCGCCAGGGATCTCAACCACTACCTACAAGGAGTAGCAACACCCCCCGGCAACCGCCAGGGGTAACTATCTTACAAATATCTCCAGCGTCTGCAGCATCACCGACTGCAGCGAGGGATAATCAACAACATCATATATCAAACATTATTACACAAACCAATTTATATTATTTGGCGCCCATCGCAAAAGAACCATGTAAGTGAGCACTTTTATTTACACAGTTTTTCTAAGTCTGCATGAAATTTTCTTTGTGTATTAAAAAATAAAAAAAAAAAGAAAGAAAGAAAGACAAGAATAGTAAAATATTGTGCCTTTCGCTAATAAAAAACTGCAGCCCCATAAAATTTTTAAAATTTAAATAATCTTTATTAGTTGGCTGACGGTTTAGCATTAAGATTTTTTATCTATTATAAAATGTTTAAACCATTTTATTTTGTAAACCAATTATTGTCCCAATATTGTTTGCATTTCTGTTTTTTTGTGAATAAATAAATGAATATTTCTACATAACACAAAAAGTGCGGAATAAAAATTCCTAACCAAACCCAAAAAATCGCTGGCAGAAAATTTTAAATTTCAATCGGAAATAATTTATATAATCGCGTGTATTTAATTCAGCTTTTATATGTCTACGGCCGATACGGCCGCACATGCAGTGTGTGGCAATTTGTTGTTTTTATTTTTTTTCTTCGTTTATAATAAGCGGAGGCTCAGTCCCCGCGCACCCCTCACCTTGTCTCTGCTTGGCAAGGCAACAGCGCAGTTCGACGAGCTCGCACACGTAACTGAAGCGGCGGCTCAGCCCCCGCGAACCCCCCACAAGCCCAAATGTCTCTATAGACATGCAATTCGAGCATGCATTAATTCTTTTGGGCGATATTATGGGTACAGCTCCACATGAGCAGCCCTTTTCACCTCTAAAGGAGTATAAGACAATTCCCCAGCGACTCTGAGTCCGAGGCCGCAAATATGGCATTCAGCATGGAACAAATGACGGCCACTATACAGGCGGCCGTTAACCATGCCTCTCGGGAAGCCAATACTGAAAGCCAGCGTAGACAAAATGAGCTACGTCTAGCTATACAAAAACTGACCGAACGGGTCGACGCAACACAAATCGCTCCCGCCCAAGCGGAAGCTCCCCAAATTAAAGCCTATAAACCTATAGAAATTAGGGACGACGTCAAATGTGACGAGCCCCTAGATGCCGTCAACTGCCTGCCCGAATTTACGGGAGCACAGGACGCATACGTCTCCTGGAGACAAGCGGCAGTAGCCGCATACTATATTTTCAGGAATTATGTAAATAGCTCGCGCCATTATCAGGCAGTTATTATTATTAGGAATAAAATATGGGGCCCTGCCGATGCCGTACTGTCTTCGTTTGGCACTGTACTAAATTTCGACGCGATTATAAATCGACTCGACTTTACGTACAGTGATAAACGTCAGATTCACGTTATCGAGCAAGAAATGGGTACTCTCAGGCAGGGAAATCTAACCCTCCTGCAATACTACGACGAGGTCGAGAAAAAACTCACCTTGCCCACCAACAAAGCTACCATGTCGTACGAAGCCTCGGCGGCAAAAGTTTTGTGTGACAAGCGCAGCCTCACGGATGTCCTTTTATCGGCAAAGCCGAAGGATATGCCTTCAGCTCTCGCTTTGGCACAAGAAGTGGAATCTACCCACGAGAGGTACTCCTTCGCGGCTTCATTTGCTAAAAGCCAGGAGGACAAAGGCAAAAATCCGTACTGCGCCAAACAACGCAAGGCGCAGGTACACTCTGCTCCACGCAGTGCAAATACCCATGAACCCATAGACATCGACCCATCGCGGTCCAAGTTTCTTAATCCATCTCAGGCCCCGTCATACCAAAACAGGGAGCCAACCGTGTCCGATCGATCGGGCCTACACAACAAGCAGAAGGTTAACCACGTCGCGCAGAGCGCAGGCGGAACCGGGGAGAAATATACAGCCGCAGCTTCAAGCACGGCTCAGGAAATTGACGACGACGTCATTCAAGATTATGATTCGGACGTCATTAATTTTTTAGGGGAATATCCCTGCTACACGTCGGCCAACGACAAGAGGCCAGCAGACGGGGTTCAACCGGAATCGAATGACCCGCAATACGCGATACAGAATACGATTAAACACGCCCAGAATAAGTTCTGCGACAGGAGAAATGCTTCCCGGCAAAACAGGGTTTTCGAAGTTGGCGAAAAGATCCTAGTGTAGTCTAGCAGGCGACTGAGCAACAAACTGTCACCTTTGAAGCGGACATGGGGACCACAGTCCTCATTAAGGGGAGGGTGGTCCACAAAGACAACCTTAGGTAGGCCGAGAGTGACTCAACTATAGCCCGCCTAATAATTTTTCATCTTTTTTTATTGTCTTTTTCCTAGCCACTTGGCATAAGCTTTTGCTTCCATTATTATTTTAATCATGCTTTAATGGTGGGCTACCCAGTTTCAATTGAATTCACAACACATCAAAATTACAGGTTTTCAACCCTGATTTTCCTTTTGGCCACAACTTCGGCACGCGTCACGGACTATTCCAAAGCCAAATACATTCCCATCGTTGATGGGCAAATCCTGATATGGGAGGAATTTGCCTTTGTAAAGCACTCAGCAAATCTCTCGGAATATAGGCGCGTCATCTAAGAAACTAATGGGATGACCGTCATGTTCCCGCAATCCCACATGCAGAAACTCCTGGTTGTTGACGTCGCCCACCTACGCGACATGCTCGACTCTTTGAGCGTCCATCATAGGGTAGCAAGAAGTTTAGACTTCTTAGGGACTGCGCTAAAGGTGGTGGCTGGAACGCCGGACGCAGAAGATTTTGAAAAAATTAAATTTAATGAATTCCAATTAGCAAATGCAAACAATAGGCAGATTAATATTAACAACAAAATACAAATTCAAATCAATAAAATTTGCGCTACCGTCAACCAACTTCTGAGGTCAGCAAAAAAGTTCCAAATTGATACTGGGCACCTATTCGAGATGCTTTTAACTCGAAATAGGATGATAGCAATGGAGCTACAGGGTTTGATGCTAGCAGTGGCACTTGCCAAAGTTAATATTGTTAGCCCCAGCATCCTAGATCATGCAGACCTGGAAGGTGTGTGGATGGAAGAGCCCACCGAGACCGCGATTAGGGATGTTTTGTCCGTATCGTCCGTTAAGATCTTACAGTCCGATAACATATTACATTTTATTATTAAGTTTCCAAAGATAAAGTCGGCCGAGATTACCGTCGGCCGCAGCAAGATTACCGTTTTCCCAGTGTCACATCACGACACCATGCTCAGGCTGGAAGATAACGTCATTGCCGAATGCAACAGTGAGATCCACACCGTGGAAAAGTGCTCCCCGACATCAGGAGCTACATTTTGCCGATTGGCTCGCAGAAGATCATGCGCCCAAGAGCTTCACGCTGGAGGCACGGCGCATTGCGAGATCCAGCAAAGCGATTTACACCCCATCACTTATGTTGATGAAGGAATAGTAATTGTAAATGATCGCTCGGCTAACGTGTGTGTGGACAATGGCACCTGTGCCCATATAAAAGGCACATATCTCATCACGTTTGAAAAGAGTGCCATGGTCAACGAAACCCGATTGGTCAATCATGACACAACCAGAGGGCTCCAGGATTGGCCAGCTCACCTTCCCTGAACATCACCATGGAACGTGACGTTCTTAGCCTTCCATACCTTCACCGACTGAGTGAACGTAATCTGGAGCACATCAAAGAGTTCGGGAAGGAGATTAATCACCAGCGACTACATCAGTTGGTGTTCATAGCGGGAGCAATATGCTGCGATTTAATTTGCATCGGCTTGACCTATCGGCGAGTCACTCAGGCCCGAAAAACCGCGGCCCAGCTGAAGGAGATGATTGCTCAAATAGGGTCGGCCGAGGGCGGCCTCATTCTTGAGGGCGGAGTAGTTAACTGAAGTTAACCAAGCAGCGGCAATGTCCGATTATTTAAGAGCTCGCTCTGGCCAAACTGCTGACATAGCGTCTGGCCGGAAGCCCATGCATAGCGGCAAGCACTGCACATTTGCGTGGCCGCTATGAAATACTTTTTGTTAGCTTTAAGTTTCAGTTTGTGTCAGAGTCTCATACAATAAAGAGCACCATAAAACCAATCTCCGTCACTGCCGTTAATTTGTAAATTCATTTGTTGAATTGGTCACCGCGCCTCAAGGGCCGTGACAACGGGGCAAGTGCTCCCATCATAACTCCCGTCACTGAACGGATCTTCCCTCGGCAACCGCCAGGGATCTCAACCACTACCTACAAGGAGTAGCAACACCCCCGGCAGCCGCCAGGGGTAACTATCTTACAAATATCTCCAGCGTCTGCAGCATCACCGACTGCAGCGAGGGATAACCAACAACATCATATATCAAACATTATTACACAAACCAATTTATATTATTTTATTTGTTATACTGGGATTCCGGGTAGTAAGTTATTAAAGATTATACAATTTTGTTCATTTTCATTGTTAAGTTTACATCCCTATACTTTTTAAATAACACCCGAATTTTTATTACAAGAAAACCATGGGAATATCCCATGATGACCTAATTTAGGTAATGCCACCAATTGGTTCAATGGAAATCCTCCTTCGTTGAATGAACACGTGCAAGGGTTATCAATTGCGTAACAGGTAGTGCAGGTATGAATGCAATTTACAAGGGGACTGAGTAACTTTAAAATATCAGGTATTACCTTTTTTCTGATTGGTTGAATCGGAATAATATTATCCCTCAAATTTGGGTTGTAAATATTCGTAACGCCTAAATTCATAACACAACAGGTAAAACAGGTATAATATGATCCTAACATTTTATTGCCTTCGTGATACTGAAGCACATGCTGATCGGCGACAGGATCCTCAATTCCGTGTTCCAGAGAGGGTTCGGGACATGGAAGCACGTGCGACGAGAGCCGTTGCAAAACACTGCTGACCATACTACCCGGAGGGATATTCCAGAAATACGTTCCGCAGAGCGGATTCGGGATGCAGAGTCGCATTTTTATCGTCGTCAGAACCCAGACTATCGTGTTTCAGAGAGGATTCGGGACATGGAAGCACGAGCGACCCGTCGCGAAGACCCCGAGGAACGGCGACGAGAGCAGTTACAAAACACTGCTGACCATTCTACTCGGAGGGATAATCCAGAGTACCGAATTCCCGAACGTATTAGGGACATGGAGGCACACGCGGCCCGCCGAGCGGACCTGGAAGAGCGGCGACGAGAGCAGGTGCAAAATACTGCTGACCATTTGGCGCGGAGGACTATTCCGGAGTACCGAAATCCGGAACGGGTACGGGACGCCACAGCGCGTGCTATTCGTCGAGAGGACTCCGAGGAGCGGCGACAAGAGCAGGTGCAAAATACTGCTGACCATGCGACGCGGAGGACTATTCCTGAGTACCGAAATCCGGAACGGGTACGGGACGCCACAGCGCGTGCTATTCGTCGAGAGGACTCCGAGGAGCGGCGACAAGAGCAGGTGCAAAATACTGCTGACCATGCTTCTCGGAGGACCAATCAGCGACTCTGAGTCCGAGGCCGCAAATATGGCATTCAGCATGGAACAAATGACGGCCACTATACAGGCGGCCGTTAACCATGCCTCTCGGGAAGCCAATACTGAAAGCCAGCGTAGACAAAATGAGCTACGTCTAGCTATACAAAAACTGACCGAACGGGTCGACGCAACACAAATCGCTCCCGCCCAAGCGGAAGCTCCCCAAATTAAAGCCTATAAACCTATAGAAATTAGGGACGACGTCAAATGTGACGAGCCCCTAGATGCCGTCAACTGCCTGCCCGAATTTACGGGAGCACAGGACGCATACGTCTCCTGGAGACAAGCGGCAGTAGCCGCATACTATATTTTCAGGAATTATGTAAATAGCTCGCGCCATTATCAGGCAGTTATTATTATTAGGAATAAAATATGGGGCCCTGCCGATGCCGTACTGTCTTCGTTTGGCACTGTACTAAATTTCGACGCGATTATAAATCGACTCGACTTTACGTACAGTGATAAACGTCAGATTCACGTTATCTAGCAAGAAATGGGTACTCTCAGGCAGGGAAATCTAACCCTCCTGCAATACTACGACGAGGTCGAGAAAAAACTCACCTTGCCCACCAACAAAGCTACCATGTCGTACGAAGCCTCGGCGGCAAAAGTTTTGTGTGACAAATTCCGGGATGACGCACTCCGAGTATTTATCTCGGGGCTTAAGCGCAGCCTCACGGATGTCCTTTTCTCGGCAAAGCCGAAAGATATGCCTTTAGCTCTCGCTTTGGCACAAGAAGTGGAATCTACCCACGAGAGGTACTCCTTCGCGGCTTCATTTGCTAAAAGCCAGGAGGACAAAGGCAAAAATCCGTACTGCGCCAAACAACGCAAGGCGCAGGTACACTCTGCTCCACGCAGTGCAAATACCCATGAACCCATAGACATCGACCCATCGCGGTCCAAGTTTCTTAATCCATCTCAGGCCCCGTCATACCAAAACAGGGAGCCAACCGTGTCCGATCGATCGGGCCTACACAACAAGCAGAAGGTTAACCACGTCGCGCAGAGCGCAGGCGGAACCGGGGAGAAATATACAGCCGCAGCTTCAAGCACGGCTCAGGAAATTGACGACGACGTCATTCAAGATTATGATTCGGACGTCATTAATTTTTTAGGGGAATATCCCTGCTACACGTCGGCCAACGACAAGAGGCCAGCAGACGGGGTTCAACCGGAATCGAATGACCCGCAATACGCGATACAGAATACGATTAAACACGCCCAGAATAAGTTCTGCGACAGGAGAAATGCTTCCCGGCAAAACAGGGTTTTCGAAGTTGGCGAAAAGATCCTAGTGTAGTCTAGCAGGCGACTGAGCAACAAACTGTCACCTTTGAAGCGGACATGGGGACCACAGTCCTCATTAAGGGGAGGGTGGTCCACAAAGACAACCTTAGGTAGGCCGAGAGTGACTCAACTATAGCCCGCCTAATAATTTTTCATCTTTTTTTATTGTCTTTTTCCTAGCCACTTGGCATAAGCTTTTGCTTCCATTATTATTTTAATCATGCTTTAATGGTGGGCTACCCAGTTTCAATTGAATTCACAACACATCAAAATTACAGGTTTTCAACCCTGATTCTCCTTTTGGCCACAACTTCGGCACGCGTCACGGACTATTCCAAAGCCAAATACATTCCCATCGTTGATGGGCAAATCCTGATATGGGAGGAATTTGCCTTTGTAAAGCACTCAGCAAATCTCTCGGAATATAGGCGCGTCATCTAAGAAACTAATGGGATGACCGTCATGTTCCCGCAATCCCACATGCAGAAACTCCTGGTTGTTGACGTCGCCCACCTACGCGACATGCTCGACTCTTTGAGCGTCCATCATAGGGTAGCAAGAAGTTTAGACTTCTTAGGGACTGCGCTAAAGGTGGTGGCTGGAACGCCGGACGCAGAAGATTTTGAAAAAATTAAATTTAATGAATTCCAATTAGCAAATGCAAACAATAGGCAGATTAATATTAACAACAAAATACAAATTCAAATCAATAAAATTTGCGCTACCGTCAACCAACTTCTGAGGTCAGCAAAAAAGTTCCAAATTGATACTGGGCACCTATTCGAGATGCTTTTAACTCGAAATAGGATGATAGCAATGGAGCTACAGGGTTTGATGCTAGCAGTGGCACTTGCCAAAGTTAATATTGTTAGCCCCAGCATCCTAGATCATGCAGACCTGGAAGGTGTGTGGATGGAAGAGCCCACCGAGACCGCGATTAGGGATGTTTTGTCCGTATCGTCCGTTAAGATCTTACAGTCCGATAACATATTACATTTTATTATTAAGTTTCCAAAGATAAAGTCGGCCGAGATTACCGTCGGCCGCAGCAAGATTACCGTTTTCCCAGTGTCACATCACGACACCATGCTCAGGCTGGAAGATAACGTCATTGCCGAATGCAACAGTGAGATCCACACCGTGGAAAAGTGCTCCCCGACATCAGGAGCTACATTTTGCCGATTGGCTCGCAGAAGATCATGCGCCCAAGAGCTTCACGCTGGAGGCACGGCGCATTGCGAGATCCAGCAAAGCGATTTACACCCCATCACTTATGTTGATGAAGGAATAGTAATTGTAAATGATCGCTCGGCTAACGTGTGTGTGGACAATGGCACCTGTGCCCATATAAAAGGCACATATCTCATCACGTTTGAAAAGAGTGCCATGGTCAACGAAACCCGATTGGTCAATCATGACACAACCAGAGGGCTCCAGGATTGGCCAGCTCACCTTCCCTGAACATCACCATGGAACGTGACGTTCTTAGCCTTCCATACCTTCACCGACTGAGTGAACGTAATCTGGAGCACATCAAAGAGTTCGGGAAGGAGATTAATCACCAGCGACTACATCAGTTGGTGTTCATAGCGGGAGCAATATGCTGCGATTTAATTTGCATCGGCTTGACCTATCGGCGAGTCACTCAGGTCCGAAAAACCGCGGCCCAGCTGAAGGAGATGATTGCTCAAATAGGGTCGGCCGAGGGCGGCCTCATTCTTGAGGGCGGAGTAGTTAACTGAAGTTAACCAAGCAGCGGCAATGTCCGATTATTTAAGAGCTCGCTCTGGCCAAACTGCTGACATAGCGTCTGGCCGGAAGCCCATGCATAGCGGCAAGCACTGCACATTTGCGTGGCCGCTATGAAATACTTTTTGTTAGCTTTAAGTTTCAGTTTGTGTCAGAGTCTCATACAATAAAGAGCACCATAAAACCAATCTCCGTCACTGCCGTTAATTTGTAAATTCATTTGTTGAATTGGTCACCGCGCCTCAAGGGCCGTGACAACGGGGCAAGTGCTCCCATCATAACTCCCGTCACTGAACGGATCTTCCCTCGGCAACCGCCAGGGATCTCAACCACTACCTACAAGGAGTAGCAAAACCCCCCGGCAACCGCCAGGGGTAACTATCTTACAAATATCTTCAGCGTCTGCAGCATCACCGACTGCAGCGAGGGATAACCAACAACATCATATATCAAACATTATTACACAAACCAATTTATATTATTTTATTTGTTATACTGGGATTCCGGGTAGTAAGTTATTAAAGATTATACAATTTTGTTCATTTTCATTGTTAAGTTTACATCCCTATACTTTTTAAATAACACCCGAATTTTTATTACAAGAAAACCATGGGAATATCCCATGATGACCTAATTTAGGTAATGCCACCAATTGGTTCAATGGAAATCCTCCTTCGTTGAATGAACACGTGCAAGGGTTATCAATTGCGTAACAGGTAGTGCAGGTATGAATGCAATTTACATGGGGACTGAGTAACTTTAAAATGTCAGGTATTACCTTTTTTCTGATTGGTTGAATCGGAATAATATTATCCCTCAAATTTGGGTTGTAAATATTCGTAACGCCTAAATTCATAACACAACAGGTAAAACAGGTATAATATGATCCTAACATTTTATTGCCTTCGTGATACTGAAGCACATGCTGATCGGCGACAGGATCCTCAATTCCGTGTTCCAGAGAGGGTTCGGGACATGGAAGCACGTGCGACGAGAGCCGTTGCAAAACACTGCTGACCATACTACCCGGAGGGATATTCCAGAAATACGTTCCGCAGAGCGGATTCGGGATGCAGAGTCGCATTTTTATCGTCGTCAGAACCCAGACTATCGTGTTTCAGAGAGGATTCGGGACATGGAAGCACGAGCGACCCGTCGCGAAGACCCCGAGGAACGGCGACGAGAGCAGTTACAAAACACTGCTGACCATTCTACTCGGAGGGATAATCCAGAGTACCGAATTCCCGAACGTATTAGGGACATGGAGGCACACGCGGCCCGCCGAGCGGACCTGGAAGAGCGGCGACGAGAGCAGGTGCAAAATACTGCTGACCATGTGGCGCGGAGGACTATTCCGGAGTACCGAAATCCGGAACGGGTACGGGACGCCACAGCGCGTGCTATTCGTCGAGAGGACTCCGAGGAGCGGCGACAAGAGCAGGTGCAAAATACTGCTGACCATGCGACGCGGAGGACTATTCCTGAGTACCGAAATCCGGAACGGGTACGGGACGCCACAGCGCGTGCTATTCGTCGAGAGGACTCCGAGGAGCGGCGACAAGAGCAGGTGCAAAATACTGCTGACCATGCTTCTCGGAGGACCAATCTCGAATTTCGAATTTTGCGAATTTCGAATTTCCGTAGCGCGAGCTACGGAAGAGCTCATCGCCCATCGACCCTGAAGAACGTGCAAGGGAACAGAAAAGAAACACTGGAGAGCACCGACAGCGACGAAGGGATTCTGAGGACAGACAGCGAGAACGGGAGAGGGACGCCAATAACCGGAGAGCAACCAGGAGAAATCCCATCGCAAGAACACAGGAGCAACGGATAAACACATCACAACGCCGGGAAACACGACAACAGCGGAGGATTCGGGAAGAACAAATTCGGCGAATGGCAGAGGATCGACTGTTAAACTTTAGGATGGACCCCCAAAATCGCCTGGATGACTCCCAAAGGCAGTCTCAACGAAACATGGACGCAAGAGCTGAACTTTCGGAGGACGAACTGGAACAGGAACGAGAACAACAGCGAAATAGGATTCGAGTATCAGCGAGGGATCTTTATCACAGGAACATAAAGGAAGGACCAACGGAAATTTGTATTTGCTGTGGAGAAACATGGTTCCGTTCGCAGGTAAGTGGATTATACGTCCTGGCTATCTCCTCCAAATTTCCTCTCCTTAACGTTGGCAACGCCTTTTATTTGTCAAGGAAATTTCCCAGTCCGTCCGGTAAATATAACTTTTGCCACATTTGTCGTCGTGCCATCTCTCTTGGCAAACAACCATTACTCTGCCTTTCCAATGGGTTCGACTTCCCAGAAATTCCTGAGTGCTTAAGGATGTAGTCTCATGTGTGAGGTTGAAAAAATCTTTTTTGATTTTTTTCACATATTTCGATAGTATTGTTTATTAACAATGTACTGTTATAGTTTCAAATAAAAATATTAAATAATGACAGAGATACAGCCCATAATCGAGAGCGCGCCTACACCGAAAAGTATGAGTTTCTCGGTAGCGTCTAAACTTTAAACGCGTTTTTCTCGCAACGACATTTTTGTGTGCGGCGCAGGTGATTCACAAAATTCTATGGTACCGATCTAGCTGAAATTTGGATATGTTGTTCTAAAAAGTAACACCCCTGTCCCTTACTAGAATCAATTATTTTTAATGATTACTTTTTTTTTATCATTAATTTAAGATAAATTTTTTAATTAAAAAAAAATTTTTTTTGTGAGTTCGCCATTTTGTTGTTTATTGATGAAAATATTTCATTCTAGTACGGGACAGAGCCATAAGCTTACAAAACAATAATCTATTCTAATTTTTTGTTTCGGATGACTCTAGCAGTCGAAACCCCCTCGCCAGGGACCTACCTTTTTTTTTATATGCATACTTTGGCATGCTATAAAGTGTATACAAGAATAAATTAAACAAAATATTTTCAAATAGTTTATGATGCCTATAAAAACATATGTGAAAATTAAAACAATCAGCTTATTTTTTTTTTTTTACAAAAAAAATTTTTTGAAATAACCTCTAAAAAGTAGGCCGGAACATGAGACTACATCCTTACATGGACTCACCTGCCTCGAAGAACGCCTTATTTCACCGAGAATTCCTTTTATGAGGATTATTTCCCTCGGCTATGAAAGGCAATGCGGAATCAGAGGGGCAGTAGTGAATGTTCCAATTTCAGTTCCTGATATTGTTACTGCGCTTCCGCGCTCTTTCGACTCTACTCATGTCATCCAAGTCCATTTAAAAAGGAGACTAGAGTACGCTCACAATTTCATGACAGAAACTATTCGACCCGCTCGGGTCCTTGAAGCTGTACGGTACTTAGTGAATACCGAGCTCTACAGAAAGCACAACATTTCACTGAACGAATCATGGCTAGCAGGACTTCAAGAAATTAATGAAATTCCTTTTTTTGAGGAAGAATCTGATCGCTGATCGCTCGCTTCTTCAGCAGCAACATCTATGCCAAAATGCTGCAGAGCTCGAAGAAAATTTAAATCCCGGAGGCCATGAAACATTATTGGAAAATAATGATACTGCTATTCAGCGCATTGCATTGGCACCGGGTGAAGGACGTCACCCAACAAGCTTAACGCTTGACGAAGACGCAGAGGAACTTTCCTTTCCAACTATTTCTTGCGGGGAAATATTTAAAGGAAATACAACCTATGCAAAAAAACCCAGATCCCAAATCCGTTTTTACGACCGTTGTTGCGCTGTAGTTCCTAAAGTTTTATACATGTATAAATTTTACGAAATGCAGCGCATTCAAAATTCTATTTCAATTACTTTACACAAAAAGTCAGGTGCAGTTACCGCTGGTAATCTGTGGGATGAGTCATGTGTTGACAGACTTGTGCAACATGATGATGGCTACCACATCCTTAAAGGGTTACGGTCTGCACCATCTCATTGGGAGGCTGAAAAAAAAAGTTATAGCTATGATTCGACAACTTGGGTTGCCAACATTTTTCATTACTCTTTCCGCTGCTGAAACTAAGTCGAATGAACTTTAAGTCATCCTTTCCCTTCTATTGGACAATAGGGCTATAAGCGAGGAAGAAGCGGCAGCTCTTTCCAGCTCCGAAAAGGCTCGGTTAATCCGATCCGATCCAGTGACGTGCCCTCGATACTTCGATTACAGGTGGCGACAATTAATGAAATTGTTCAAAACCGATATTTTTGGGGAATTCATATTTTCGCATTTTTATTGGAGAATCGAATTCCAGCACAGAGGAAATCCTAAGCTCGAAGACGCCGAAAATACCGTAATAAAAAATACCGCCGTAATAAACTTTATCGATAGGTTTATTACTACAAATGGAGACGATCCTAAGATACAAGAAGTAATTCAGTATCAACGCCACAAGCATAGTGCTTCCTGCCTGAGAGAGTTACGCGGACAGGAGTTCTGCCGATTCAATATGCCATATCCTCCTATGCCCGAAACGCTTCTTTTGCATCCAATGGAAGAAATCGAAGTAAATGTTGAAGAACATAAAACTTTGTTCAAAAAAATTAAGGAAGCTTTAAGGACCACTTCTAATGAAGACGCAGCTTTATATAATAATTTTGATTATTTTCTGACCCACCTTGAAACTAATTTTGAAGCCTTCAAATAAGCCTTACGTTCCAGCTTGAAAAGGCCACAAATTTTTCTTCGCAGACAATACTTTTTGTTAGCTTTAAGTTTCAGTTTGTGTCAGAGTCTCATACAATAAAGAGCACCATAAAACCAATCTCCGGCACTGCCGTTAATTTGTAAATTCATTTGTTGAATTGGTCACCGCGCCTCAAGGGCCGTGACAACGGGGCAAGTGCTCCCATCATAACTCCCGTCACTGAACGGATCTTCCCTCGGCAACCGCCAGGGATCTCAACCACTACCTACAAGGAGTAGCAACACCCCCCGGCAACCGCCAGGGGTAACTATCTTACAAATATCTCCAGCGTCTGCAGCATCACCGACTGCAGCGAGGGATAATCAACAACATCATATATCAAACATTATTACACAAACCAATTTATATTATTTGGCGCCCATCGTAAAAGAACCATGTAAGTGAGCACTTTTATTTACACAGTTTTTCTAAGTCTGCATGAAATTTTCTTTGTGTATTAAAAAATAAAAAAAAAAAAGAAAGAAAGAAAGACAAGAATAGTAAAATATTGTGCCTTTCGCTAATAAAAAACTGCAGCCCCATAAAATTTTTAAAATTTAAATAATCTTTATTAGTTGGCTGACGGTTTAGCATTAAGATTTTTTATCTATTATAAAATGTTTAAACCATTTTATTTTGTAAACCAATTATTGTCCCAATATTGTTTGCATTTCTGTTTTTTTGTGAATAAATAAATGAATATTTCTACATAACACAAAAAGTGCGGAATAAAAATTCCTAACCAAACCCAAAAAATCGCTGGCAGAAAATTTTAAATTTCAATCGGAAATAATTTATATAATCGCGTGTATTTAATTCAGCTTTTATATGTCTACGGCCGATACGGCCGCACATGCAGTGTGTGGCAATTTGTTGTTTTTATTTTTTTCTTCGTTTATAATAAGCGGAGGCTCAGTCCCCGCGCACCCCTCACCTTGTCTCTGCTTGGCAAGGCAACAGCGCAGTTCGACGAGCTCGCACACGTAACTGAAGCGGCGGCTCAGCCCCCGCGAACCCCCCACAAGCCCAAATGTCTCTATAGACATGCAATTCGAGCATGCATTAATTCTTTTGGGCGATATTATGGGTACAGCTCCACATGAGCAGCCCTTTTCACCTCTAAAGGAGTATAAGACAATTCCCCAGCGACTCTGAGTCCGAGGCCGCAAATATGGCATTCAGCATGGAACAAATGACGGCCACTATACAGGCGGCCGTTAACCATGCCTCTCGGGAAGCCAATACTGAAAGCCAGCGTAGACAAAATGAGCTACGTCTAGCTATACAAAAACTGACCGAACGGGTCGACGCAACACAAATCGCTCCCGCCCAAGCGGAAGCTCCCCAAATTAAAGCCTATAAACCTATAGAAATTAGGGACGACGTCAAATGTGACGAGCCCCTAGATGCCGTCAACTGCCTGCCCGAATTTACGGGAGCACAGGACGCATACGTCTCCTGGAGACAAGCGGCAGTAGCCGCATACTATATTTTCAGGAATTATGTAAATAGCTCGCGCCATTATCAGGCAGTTATTATTATTAGGAATAAAATATGGGGCCCTGCCGATGCCGTACTGTCTTCGTTTGGCACTGTACTAAATTTCGACGCGATTATAAATCGACTCGACTTTACGTACAGTGATAAACGTCAGATTCACGTTATCGAGCAAGAAATGGGTACTCTCAGGCAGGGAAATCTAACCCTCCTACAATACTACGACGAGGTCGAGAAAAAACTCACCTTGCCCACCAACAAAGCTACCATGTCGTACGAAGCCTCGGCGGCAAAAGTTTTGTGTGACAAATTCCGGGATGACGCACTCCGAGTATTTATCTCGGGGCTTAAGCGCAGCCTCACGGATGTCCTTTTCTCGGCAAAGCCGAAAGATATGCCTTCAGCTCTCGCTTTGGCACAAGAAGTGGAATCTACCCACGAGAGGTACTCCTTCGCGGCTTCATTTGCTAAAAGCCAGGAGGACAAAGGCAAAAATCCGTACTGCGCCAAACAACGCAAGGCGCAGGTACACTCTGCTCCACGCAGTGCAAATACCCATGAACCCATAGACATCGACCCATCGCGGTCCAAGTTTCTTAATCCATCTCAGGCCCCGTCATACCAAAACAGGGAGCCAACCGTGTCCGATCGATCGGGCCTACACAACAAGCAGAAGGTTAACCACGTCGCGCAGAGCGCAGGCGGAACCGGGGAGAAATATACAGCCGCAGCTTCAAGCACGGCTCAGGAAATTGACGACGACGTCATTCAAGATTATG
The DNA here is from genome assembly GCA_018153235.1 of Drosophila malerkotliana malerkotliana. NCBI lineage: Eukaryota > Metazoa > Arthropoda > Insecta > Diptera > Drosophilidae > Drosophila > Drosophila malerkotliana. Next base: position 3,196,580 of record JAECXV010000202.1, on the reverse strand, counting down.
ATTCGGACGTCATTAATTTTTTAGGGGAATATCCCTGCTACACGTCGCCCAACGACAAGAGGCCAGCAGACGGGGTTCAACCGGAATCGAATGACCCGCAATACGCGATACAGAATACGATTAAACACGCCCAGAATAAGTTCTGCGACAGGAGAAATGCTTCCCGGCAAAACAGGGTTTTCGAAGTTGGCGAAAAGATCCTAGTGTAGTCTAGCAGGCGACTGAGCAACAAACTGTCACCTTTGAAGCGGACATGGGGACCACAGTCCTCATTAAGGGGAGGGTGGTCCACAAAGACAACCTTAGGTAGGCCGAGAGTGACTCAACTATAGCCCGCCTAATAATTTTTCATCTTTTTTATTGTCTTTTTCCTAGCCACTTGGCATAAGCTTTTGCTTCCATTATTATTTTAATCATGCTTTAATGGTGGGCTACCCAGTTTCAATTGAATTCACAACACATCAAAATTACAGGTTTTCAACCCTGATTCTCCTTTTGGCCACAACTTCGGCACGCGTCACGGACTATTCCAAAGCCAAATACATTCCCATCGTTGATGGGCAAATCCTGATATGGGAGGAATTTGCCTTTATAAAGCACTCAGCAAATCTCTCGGAATATAGGCGCGTCATCTAAGAAACTAATGGGATGACCGTCATGTTCCCGCAATCCCACATGCAGAAACTCCTGGTTGTTGACGTCGCCCACCTACGCGACATGCTCGACTCTTTGAGCGTCCATCATAGGGTAGCAAGAAGTTTAGACTTCTTAGGGACTGCGCTAAAGGTGGTGGCTGGAACGCCGGACGCAGAAGATTTTGAAAAAAATTAAATTTAATGAATTCCAATTAGCAAATGCAAACAATAGGCAGATTAATATTAACAACAAAATACAAATTCAAATCAATAAAATTTGCGCTACCGTCAACCAACTTCTGAGGTCAGCAAAAAAGTTCCAAATTGATACTGGGCACCTATTCGAGATGCTTTTAACTCGAAATAGGATGATAGCAATGGAGCTACAGGGTTTGATGCTAGCAGTGGCACTTGCCAAAGTTAATATTGTTAGCCCCAGCATCCTAGATCATGCAGACCTGGAAGGTGTGTGGATGGAAGAGCCCACCGAGACCGCGATTAGGGATGTTTTGTCCGTATCGTCCGTTAAGATCTTACAGTCCGATAACATATTACATTTTATTATTAAGTTTCCAAAGATAAAGTCGGCCGAGATTACCGTCGGCCGCAGCAAGATTACCGTTTTCCCAGTGTCACATCACGACACCATGCTCAGGCTGGAAGATAACGTCATTGCCGAATGCAACAGTGAGATCCACACCGTGGAAAAGTGCTCCCCGACATCAGGAGCTACATTTTGCCGATTGGCTCGCAGAAGATCATGCGCCCAAGAGCTTCACGCTGGAGGCACGGCGCATTGCGAGATCCAGCAAAGCGATTTACACCCCATCACTTATGTTGATGAAGGAATAGTAATTGTAAATGATCGCTCGGCTAACGTGTGTGTGGACAATGGCACCTGTGCCCATATAAAAGGCACATATCTCATCACGTTTGAAAAGAGTGCCATGGTCAACGAAACCCGATTGGTCAATCATGAAACAACCAGAGGGCTCCAGGATTGGCCAGCTCACCTTCCCTGAACATCACCATGGAACGTGACGTTCTTAGCCTTCCATACCTTCACCGACTGAGTGAACGTAATCTGGAGCACATCAAAGAGTTCGGGAAGGAGATTAATCACCAGCGACTACATCAGTTGGTGTTCATAGTGGGAGCAATATGCTGCGATTTAATTTGCATCGGCTTGACCTATCGGCGAGTCACTCAGGCCCGAAAAACCGCGGCCCAGCTGAAGGAGATGATTGCTCAAATAGGGTCGGCCGAGGGCGGCCTCATTCTTGAGGGCGGAGTAGTTAACTGAAGTTAACCAAGCAGCGGCAATGTCCGATTATTTAAGAGCTCGCTCTGGCCAAACTGCTGACATAGCGTCTGGCCGGAAGCCCATGCATAGCGGCAAGCACTGCACATTTGCGTGGCCGCTATGAAATACTTTTTGTTAGCTTTAAGTTTCAGTTTGTGTCAGAGTCTCATACAATAAAGAGCACCATAAAACCAATCTCCGTCACTGCCGTTAATTTGTAAATTCATTTGTTGAATTGGTCACCGCGCCTCAAGGGCCGTGACAACGGGGCAAGTGCTCCCATCATAACTCCCGTCACTGAACGGATCTTCCCTCGGCAACCGCCAGGGATCTCAACCACTACCTACAAGGAGTAGCAACACCCCCCGGCAACCGCCAGGGGTAACTATCTTACAAATATCTTCAGCGTCTGCAGCATCACCGACTGCAGCGAGGGATAACCAACAACATCATATATCAAACATTATTACACAAACCAATTTATATTATTTTATTTGTTATACTGGGATTCCGGGTAGTAAGTTATTAAAGATTATACAATTTTGTTCATTTTCATTGTTAAGTTTACATCCCTATACTTTTTAAATAACACCCGAATTTTTATTACAAGAAAACCATGGGAATATCCCATGATGACCTAATTTAGGTAATGCCACCAATTGGTTCAATGGAAATCCTCCTTCGTTGAATGAACACGTGCAAGGGTTATCAATTGCGTAACAGGTAGTGCAGGTATGAATGCAATTTACATGGGGACTGAGTAACTTTAAAATATCAGGTATTACCTTTTTTCTGATTGGTTGAATCGGAATAATATTATCCCTCAAATTTGGGTTGTAAATATTCGTAACGCCTAAATTCATAACACAACAGGTAAAACAGGTATAATATGATCCTAACATTTTATTGCCTTCGTGATACTGAAGCACATGCTGATCGGCGACAGGATCCTCAATTCCGTGTTCCAGAGAGGGTTCGGGACATGGAAGCACGTGCGACGAGAGCCGTTGCAAAACACTGCTGACCATACTACCCGGAGGGATATTCCAGAAATACGTTCCGCAGAGCGGATTCGGGATGCAGAGTCGCATTTTTATCGTCGTCAGAACCCAGACTATCGTGTTTCAGAGAGGATTCGGGACATGGAAGCACGAGCGACCCGTCGCGAAGACCCCGAGGAACGGCGACGAGAGCAGTTACAAAACACTGCTGACCATTCTACTCGGAGGGATAATCCAGAGTACCGAATTCCCGAACGTATTAGGGACATGGAGGCACACGCGGCCCGCCGAGCGGACCTGGAAGAGCGGCGACGAGAGCAGGTGCAAAATACTGCTGACCATGTGGCGCGGAGGACTATTCCGGAGTACCGAAATCCGGAACGGGTACGGGACGCCACAGCGCGTGCTATTCGTCGAGAGGACTCCGAGGAGCGGCGACAAGAGCAGGTGCAAAATACTGCTGACCATGCGACGCGGAGGACTATTCCTGAGTACCGAAATCCGGAACGGGTACGGGACGCCACAGCGCGTGCTATTCGTCGAGAGGACTCCGAGGAGCGGCGACAAGAGCAGGTGCAAAATACTGCTGACCATGCTTCTCGGAGGACCAATCTCGAATTTCGAATTTTGCGAATTTCGAATTTCCGTAGCGCGAGCTGCTCATCGCCCATCGACCCTGAAGAACGTGCAAGGGAACAGAAAAGAAACACTGGAGAGCACCGACAGCGACGAAGGGATTCTGAGGACAGACAGCGAGAACGGGAGAGGGACGCCAATAACCGGAGAGCAACCAGGAGAAATCCCATCGCAAGAACACAGGAGCAACGGATAAACACATCACAACGCCGGGAAACACGACAACAGCGGAGGATTCGGGAAGAACAAATTCGGCAAATGGCAGAGGATCGACTGTTAAACTTTAGGATGGACCCCCAAAATCGCCTGGATGACTCCCAAAGGCAGTCTCAACGAAACATGGACGCAAGAGCTGAACTTTCGGAGGACGAACTGGAACAGGAACGAGAACAACAGCGAAATAGGATTCGAGTATCAGCGAGGGATCTTTATCACAGGAACATAAAGGAAGGACCAACGGAAATTTGTATTTGCTGTGGAGAAACATGGTTCCGTTCGCAGGTAAGTGGATTATACGTCCTGGCTATCTCCTCCAAATTTCCTCTCCTTAACGTTGGCAACGCCTTTTATTTGTCAAGGAAATTTCCCAGTCCGTCCGGTAAATATAACTTTTGCCACATTTGTCGTCATGCCATCTCTCTTGGCAAACAACCATTACTCTGCCTTTCCAATGGGTTCGACTTCCCAGAAATTCCTGAGTGCTTAAGGATGTAGTCTCATGTGTGAGGTTGAAAAAATCTTTTTGATTTTTTTCACATATTTCGATAGTATTGTTTATTAACAATGTACTGTTATAGTTTCAAATAAAAATATTAAATAATGACAGAGATACAGCCCATAATCGAGAGCGCGCCTACACCGAAAAGTATGAGTTTCTCGGTAGCGTCTAAACTTTAAACGCGTTTTTCTCGCAACGACATTTTTGTGTGCGGCGCAGGTGATTCACAAAATTCTATGGTACCGATCTAGCTGAAATTTGGATATGTTGTTCTAAAAAGTAACACCCCTGTCCCTTACTAGAATCAATTATTTTTAATGATTACTTTTTTTTTATCATTAATTTAAGATAAATTTTTTAATTAAAAAAAATTTTTTTTGTGAGTTCGCCATTTTGTTGTTTATTGATGAAAATATTTCATTCTAGTACGGGACAGAGCCATAAGCTTACAATAATCTATTCTAATTTTTTGTTTCGGATGACTCTAGCAGTCGAAACCCCCTCGCCAGGGACCTACCTTTTTTTTTATATGCATACTTTGGCATGCTATAAAGTGTATACAAGAATAAATTAAACAAAATATTTTCAAATAGTTTATGATGCCTATAAAAACATATGTGAAAATTAAAACAATCAGCTTATTTTTTTTTTTTACAAAAAAAATTTTTTGAAATAACCTCTAAAAAGTAGGCCGGAACATGAGACTACATCCTTACATGGACTCACCTGCCTCGAAGAACGCCTTATTTCACCGAGAATTCCTTTTATGAGGATTATTTCCCTCGGCTATGAAAGGCAATGCGGAATCAGAGGGGCAGTAGTGAATGTTCCAATTTCAGTTCCTGATATTGTTACTGCGCTTCCGCGCTCTTTCGACTCTACTCATGTCATCCAAGTCCATTTAAAAAGGAGACTAGAGTACGCTCACAATTTCATGACAGAAACTATTCGACCCGCTCGGGTCCTTGAAGCTGTACGGTACTTAGTGAATACCGAGCTCTACAGAAAGCACAACATTTCACTGAACGAATCATGGCTAGCAGGACTTCAAGAAATTAATGAAATTCCTTTTTTTGAGGAAGAATCTGATCGCTAAGCAGTAGAGCAACTTCTTCAGCAGCAACATCTATGCCAAAATGCTGCAGAGCTCGAAGAAAATTTAAATCCCGGAGGCCATGAAACATTATTGGAAAATAATGATACTGCTATTCAGCGCATTGCATTGGCACCGGGTGAAGGACGTCACCCAACAAGCTTAACGCTTGACGAAGACGCAGAGGAACTTTCCTTTCCAACTATTTCTTGCGGGGAAATATTTAAAGGAAAGACAACCTATGCAAAAAACCCAGATCCCAAATCCGTTTTTACGACCGTTGTTGCGCTGTAGTTCCTAAAGTTTTATACATGTATAAATTTTACGAAATGCAGCGCATTCAAAATTCTATTTCAATTACTTTACACAAAAGTCAGGTGCAGTTACCGCTGGTAATCTGTGGGATGAGTCATGTGTTGACAGACTTGTGCAACATGATGATGGCTACCACATCCTTAAAGGGTTACGGTCTGCACCATCTCATTGGGAGGCTGAAAAAAAAGTTATAGCTATGATTCGACAACTTGGGTTGCCAACATTTTTCATTACTCTTTCCGCTGCTGAAACTAAGTCGAATGAACTTTAAGTCATCCTTTCCCTTCTATTGGACAATAGGGCTATAAGCGAGGAAGAAGCGGCAGCTCTTTCCAGCTCCGAAAAGGCTCGGTTAATCCGATCCGATCCAGTGACGTGCCCTCGATACTTCGATTACAGGTGGCGACAATTAATGAAATTGTTCAAAACCGATATTTTTGGGGAATTCATATTTTCGCATTTTTATTGGAGAATCGAATTCCAGCACAGAGGAAATCCTAAGCTCGAAGACGCCGAAAATACCGTAATAAAAAAATACCGCCGTAATAAACTTTATCGATAGGTTTATTACTACAAATGGAGACGATCCTAAGATACAAGAAGTAATTCAGTATCAACGCCACAAGCATAGTGCTTCCTGCCTGAGAGAGTTACGCGGACAGGAGTTCTGCCGATTCAATATGCCATATCCTCCTATGCCCGAAACGCTTCTTTTGCATCCAATGGAAGAAATCGAAGTAAATGTTGAAGAACATAAAACTTTGTTCAAAAAAATTAAGGAAGCTTTAAGGACCACTTCTAATGAAGACGCAGCTTTATATAATAATTTTGATTATTTTCTGACCCACCTTGAAACTAATTTTGAAGCCTTCAAATAAGCCTTACGTTCCAGCTTGAAAAGGCCACAAATTTTTCTTCGCAGACAATTTTCCGACCGACTGCTTAATGCTTATAATAGAGATATTCTAGGCTTACAAAGAGCTAATATGGATATTCAATTTATCCTAGATACTTACGCCTGTTGTAGTTATATTATTAACTTCATAAACAAATCAAACAGAGGCGTATCGCAGTTGCTTCGTGAAGCCATGGCAGAAATAAGCCATGGGAATATTTCTATTAAAAGGAAATTACAGCAACTCGGCAATAAGTTTATTAACGCTATAGAAGTATCGGCCCAAGAAGCAGCTTACAATATTTTGGGTCTGCATATGTCGGAGGCAAGTGAAGGTACTATTTTTATAAACACTTGCCATCCAGACAAACGAGTTAGATTGGCTCGCTCAAATGAAGAATTAGAGCGACTACCAAACAACTCGGTGGATATTTTTGAGCGTAATATTCTTGACCGATATGTGCAAAGGCATGCGCAGTTGGAAGGAATTTGTTTAGCAGATTTCGCAGCTTGGTACAGATTTGTCAAGCGGAATGCACGATCTGCCGCTAATCATAGGGAAGACTATGAGGAAGCAAATGATGTGGAATAGATGACGAAGATGAAGTTGCTGAGCAAAGCTATCCACTGATGGATGGGTCTGGTTGTGTTAAGAAACGCAGGCATCCCCTGATTCTTAGGTGGGTTCGCTTTAGCATTAACTCTTCACCTTCCCATTATTTCCGAGAGCATTTAATGCTCTTCTATCCTTGGCGAAATGAAGAAGCTGAACTTCTTTCCAACGACATTGAAAACACATTCCGAGCAAACCACGAAGCCATTAAGACAAAAAAAGGAACTATGATGTGTTTGATGATATGGAGTTAGAAAGAGTTCTGGAAGATTTGCAAGAGGATAGGGGAGATAATGCTCCTGTTGCGGAAGAACCTGCCTCCCAATTTTTAGACGAAGAGTTTAGAGCATTGGCAGTACCTAATATAGAGCGGAACGTAAATATTCTTCAGGATGACAACGCGATAAATAAGCCTGAAGAAGACGGCGAACTTCAATTAATTAGACTTCCCCCGTTAGTTTCCAATGATGACCTTTGTTCGCTAACTCGGTCCCTCAACTACAAGCAAAGACAATATTATGCACATGTGATGCATAATGTTGTGCTTAAAAATATTTTTTACGAATATGTTGGTGGAGGGGACGGTGTAGGAAAAAGCAGACTGATTTCTACCATCTATCAGTCTGTGACTTGGCGAGCAAATAAACTTCCTGGTGCTACGGATTCCGCAATGGTTTATTTATGTGCTCCAACTGGAAAAGCTGCTTTTGGAATTGGAGGACTGACACATCATTCAGTGTTTTCTCTTCCAATTAATCAAGCTTCAGGTCCCTTGAGACCTTTAAGCAATGATAGTTTAAATAGAATCCATTGCAAGTTAATTGATCTCCAATTGATTATAATTGATGAAATTTCTATGGTTGGTTCCAAAATGCTTTCATTTTTGGATCAACGGCTTCGTCAAATTTTCCGAAGCCCTGACTTAAGTTTTGGTGGAAAATCAATTATAGTTTTTGGAGATCTTTCCCCAGTTGGAGACAGTTGGATATTTTCGGAGAGGACAAATGATCTTTATAGCGTTTTAGCAGGAAATAGCTTATGGAGCAACTTTAAGTATTTTGAGCTCACAGAAATAATACTCCAAAGAGGCGATCATGCATTTGCTCAAGCATTCATTTGAATCATTTGAGTCTTTCATGACAATTGCAGATATAGAGCTCCTTAAACAAAGAGTTGTTTCACCTAGCGAGTTAACAATTACAATTCCATAAAACTAGCGCAAATTGGGACGGAAGAGCTGGTTTCCACTGCTGTTAATACAGTGAAAACTGCGAACATATCTGCACGAAACAGAGAAAACACTTTAAGATATGCTCAAAATATGAAAACCTCTGAAACACAGGGTTTGCCATATAATCTTCATCTCAAAACAACGGCTAAATATATGGTAACCGTCAATATAGACACAAGACACGGACTTGTAAATGGAGCAACTGGTCAGCTAATGCAAATTGACTTAGTGAATGGCTCAAATTTAGTGACGCGACTTTGGATTAAATTTTTTGAACCCACGGTTGGCGCTATCGCCAGATCAAAGGTTCGGAACAGTCCCGATCCCGAATGGGCTCCAATATTAAAAGCCTCTCGAGTTTTTCAATGTGGAAGATCCGAACATGCTTCTGTTGACCGAAAGCAATTCCCAATTGTTCCTGCTGAGGCTATTACCATCCACAAAAGCCAAATGTCCCAAATTTCCAAGACGAACTTAAAAAGTTAAGAGAGGAAAAGTTCTTGACTACGCATTATGAAATTGTGATCAGCAGTAATGAAGAAATCTCCCTATATTACCATAATGTTGAGTCTCTTCGAAGCCATCGCGAAAATATTTTCAACGACCCTATTATTTGTTCTGCAAATTTTCTTTGTTTTGTCGAAACTTGGACTCTTCCTAGCGAAGACTTTTCATTACAAGGTTTTGACATTATAAAAATGTCAATTAGAAATTGATTGACATTGATAGCAATTGAATGACAATTGACATTCAATTGATAGCAATCGATTGAATGGTATCGGCAAAAATGGAATTATGATTTATGCCAAGCAAAATATTGCCGAAAATGTAGTTCCCTTGTTCGAGACAAATAAGTCTTTGAGCTGAAGAACTACATATCAATCGATTGCCTTCAAATATCTCGATAATTCTTTTATTGTTGCTTATAGGAATCCTGCTTTTCCTATAACACAATTTCGAAATTAAATTTTGACGGATGATGAAAGAGTACGCAGCTTGGAAAATAATAGCAAATTGGTTATTTTAGGAGATTTTAATATATGCAGATCTACAAACACTGATCGACTTGAGGAAGCATTACATGAATTTAATCTTAGTCCAATCAATAATTGTTCTACTACCAAGCATTTAACGCAAATTGATTGGATATTTGCTGAAAATGAGCTAAGGAATGCTGTTGCTCTTACCAAAGATTATACAGTACATAGATGGGACATCTCATACAAAGAAAAATTTTCTATGGCGGGTTCCAGCAGTGGAACCCGCTGGAACGAGCGGAACGAGCGGGTTCCATTGCGCGACAAGTTAAGTTTGAGAAATTTTTCGCGCGACAAAGAATGAGGAATAGCCGAGTGGTAGAGTGCTTGGCTGGTGTGCAAAGTAAAACGAGTTCAAACCTGGCTCGGGAATTCCATTTTTTTTTCATTTTAAATCTATTTATATTATTGTTTTATTATTTTAATGTGTTTTCCTAAATTTATAATCCAATAAAAAAAAATACAAAATTGTAAAATAACCTTAACATCGTCTCAGTTCGTAGTGGAACCCGCTGTAAAAATGTCTATAAGTGCGGGTTCTACGGCATTTTGTAGGCCGCGTCATGGAACCCGCTCTCAAATGTTTTCATTTACAGCGGGTTCCACGACAAACGCCTGGCAGATGAGATAGGGAGAGAGAGAATTCTATTTTTAGATCGTAACATCTTTGGAACGATGAAAGTTTGAAACGATGTAATCGAACCAATGTAAGAGTAAAGAGATCAGAAATATCTTTTACTATCCTTACTCGTCAACTCTGTTTTTGGTATAGATTCTAGCGCCTCCTTTAACACCAATTTTAAGTATCATAAAATCAACTTCGAGGGTAGCCTAGAAGGATAGTGCGTGGTCCTTATTCATGGGGTCCTGGGTTCGACTTCATTAGCGGGCGGTTGTTTCGATTTTGATAAAGTTTTAGTTTTATGATTCTTTTTATATTTACTTTTATTTTTTTATTTTATTTTTTTAATTGCATTCTATTACAATTGTTGTAATAATAAGTGACGGACGTGTCGGATGACAAAATACCGGAAGAACTCCCTTGAAATTTTATTAGCCGTACATAATGAAGAATTATACAACTTTACAATTGTAAAATTAAAGAAAAATATTACAATTAAAGAAAAAAATAATAATAATTATAAAAGAAAGAAAAAGTTCAAAGTCCTTACGAGGATTTGAACACAGAAAAATTACACATAGAGTAGCTAATCTATGCATTACGCTACCATCCTGTCTCGATCTGCGGCGATCAAAAATACTATTTGTTCTACCAACTACAACATCGGCGCATCGAAAACAGAAACGAGAAATCGAAATTGAAATTTGGAAGCCAAAACATTTTTACTCCGTCGTGCGAGCAGTCACACATATACACATAGGTTCACATTTTTGTTGACGGATACATGGAAAGAGTTCTAAAAATAGAATCGTATGTATGTGCGTTCCCCCCTCACCAACAAGCTCGACGCAAAAAGTTGACCGTTTTGGGCCCTGATGTCCCATCTATGTACTTTATAATCTTTGCTCTTACATACAACACGACCTATAGTCATCATGATGGGATTTTTCTTAAATATAGTTAAGATTTTTTTATTAATTTATTTATTAATTTATTAACTTATTTATTTATTTATTAATTTATTTATATGAATTGTATATATCTTATTATATAAATAAAAGATTTTTATGTTATTTATAAGGATTGTAATAAATTGTTTATTTATAATGTGCAATATAGATTAAGTTATTATAGTATTTCCCTCTCGTGGATTGAGACCTTGTCGTGGTGAGGGGGCTGAGTATGTGAGGATTCATAATAAATATCACGGAAACCAGCATCAATCCTTTGTTTTAATTAGTTAATAAAAAAAACCAGAATCAATCCTTTGTTTTAATTAGTTAATTAAAAAATAAATCTACCACAGATTCAAAATGAAAAGTAATATTTAATGAGTCTATTGTCTCAAAATTTGGCATAACCATTATGTAAAAGTTCGAGGGGTTCAAAATTTGGAGATTTATTGGTGATAGCTATGATAGACATCTTCTATGATTGAATATAGTAAGTAGAAATGTTCCTATATGTACCAGTTATCAATAAAAATTCTAAATTGCGTTTAAAATCACCAAAGTGATTTTAATTTAATTACCAAAGTGATTTAATTTCCCATCTGTACGAAGTTGCACCTTTCTGTTTTTAAAAAAGACGAAATTGCGCCATTTCCGATTGATTCGTATTACTTTGTCAAAAATAGCATTCATACAAAATCCGAGCTCTCTAACTCTAAAAACACCAAAGATATAGAATTTCCGATCAATCCGCTATAGGATATAGTCGGCCGATCCATATGAAACTTGATAAGTCGTATTATGTTGCCAAAAATAGAATCCATAGAAAATTCCAATTCCAACTTTCTAGCTCGAAAAACACCAAAGTTCTGCCATTTCCGATCAATCAGTTATATGGCAGCTATAGGATATAGTTGATCGATCCTTATGAAACTTAATAGATCGTATTATTTTTCCAAAAATAGAATTCGTAGAAAATCCCAACTTTCTAGCTCGAAAAACACCAAAGTTCTGTCATTTCCGATCAATCAGTTATATGGCAGCTATAGGATATAGTTGACCGATCCTTATGAAACTTAATAGGTCGTATTATTTTTACAAAAATAGAATTCATAGAAAATCCCAACTTTCTAGCTCGAAAAACACCAAAGTTCTGCCATTTCCGATCAATCAGTTATATGGCAGCTATACGATATAGTCGACCGATCCTTATGAAACTTAATAGGTCGTAATATTTTTACAAAAATAGAATTCATAGAAAATCCCAACTTTCTAGCTCCAAAAACACCAAAGTTCTGCCATTTCCGATCAATCAGTTATATGGCAGCTATAGGATCCTGGCCGCTCCGACTTATGTACTGCGTGCAAAGGAAAGAAGGGTGTGTGCAAAGTTTCAAGACGATAGCTTCAAAACTGAGAGACTAGTTCGCGTAGAAACAGACAGACAGACGGACAGACAGACGGACAGACAGACGGACAGACGGACATGCTCATATCAACTCAGGAGGTGATCCTGATCAAGAATACATATACTTTATAGGGTCGGAAATGTCTCCTTCACTGCGTTGCACACTTTTGGACAAAATTATAATACCCTCTGCAAGGGTATAAAAAGCCAACGCACATTTTAAAAGAGCCGTTAAAAGAGCCGTTAAAAAGGAAATCGTTTGAAGCTTTTACTTCCAACATAACCCCACTGGCTTCAACAAAGAAGGTTTGGGCTGACATTAAAAAACTTGTAGGAGCCCCATTTCAACAAATTATATATACCCAAGTGAATAAAAATTTCAACACCGAATATACCCGACAAAAACTATCGTTACTAGGCTATACATACTCTCCAAATAACCTAACTTTAGCAGCTCGACAACCTGGAAAGGACTTTTGTATTATTGAACTCGAATCAACTCTACAAACAGCCCATGTTGAAGTACTAAGGATCAGCGGCCAAAGCCAAACTTTTCGAAATCTTTAATTCAATATTTAACCAAAGTCGCTATCCCCATGTTTGGAGGTATGCAGTTACTCCTATATGCAAACCCAACAAACCGCCATCAGAAGTTTCGAATTTCCGCCGCATCTCTCTGCTTTCATGCCTCAGAAAAATCCTCGAAAAAATGCTAGCCCATCGACTTATGTGGTATATAACCAAAACTAAACGTCTAAGTCCGAACCAAGCCGGTTTTAAGCCGCAGCACAGCACTATGGATTCCCTGCTGCTCCTGCAGCACCTTGCGTTGGATGATCTTTCAAAAAAAAATCCCGTCACCCTGTTGGCGATTGATTTTGAAAAAGCTTTCGATCGCGTGGGTGTCCATACGGTTCTTCAACAGCTTGCAACATGGGGGGTGGGTAGGAAAGTCTTTAGTTTAGTAAAGACTTTCATGACTCAGCGCTCATTTCGCGCTAAGATAAATAATGTCCTCTCTTCCTACTTCAAACTTCACAACGGAACGGATCCCCGTTATCTGTTGTTCTGTTTATAAAAGCCTTCAAACAAATTAATAACATCATAGCAAAGCGTAAACAAGTCGAATTAATAATGTATGAAGATGACGCTATTATTGTAAGCAAAATCAACGACCTAGTACAATTAAATAACATTCTAATAACTATACTAGATGAAATTTATAATTGGGGGCTGGGTTTTGTTGCGACACTTTCCCCAAACAAATTGTAAAATATTGCACATATGTAAAAAGCACATGTACTTCTAGCTTACCTACTAGCTTAAAGCACTACCTAGCTTACCCTTTAATACATTTTCAATTTAATGCGTTGATAATTTAAAAATACTATGTGTATATTTCGAAAAGAAAGTTACTTATAAAAAGCAATTAAAAGCTTTAAGAGACAGCCTTGAGAAAAGGATAATGTCATTTAATACCTAGCATCGAAGCACTCTCTTATCCATATAAAATCCCTAATTCAAGTTAGCATACAAGACTACTTAGACCTGGCTATCACACTGCTGTTAGACGTAGCATCAATGCATTTTCGACATCACTATTGAAATTAACTTAGCTGAAGCCGGGCTTCCGTCTATTAAAAATCTGGTATCCTACTCTACAGCAAAACTCATCCCAAAACTGCAAAGCGAATTGCTAAAAATTGTTAAGCAACGCAGAAAATTTAAATGCATCTCCACCCTTCGGCGTTTCATTACACTTGCCAAGCATTTAAAAATCCACCTGCCGCCCACCAAGCATAAACTTCCTTCACTACCTTGACCACGGGACTCCGCCATTCAGACTGGACTTTAAAAACTTCCCAAGGACATCACCCCTGGAGAGTCCTTCCGCAAAGTTTTTACCGAAGAATTGAGCAAGCCGATATTTAAAAACCGAACGTGGCTATTCACCGATGGGTCAAAAAGCGAACACAACACCTCATTCGCATGTGTAGATCAGAATGGACACATCATTGCTGCCGGCCAACTACCAGACTACTACTCAATATTCTCAGCAGAGGCAGTAGCCATACATTCAGCCATAACCTACACGCAAAAGAGACGCGAAGGATTCGTGATTTGCAGCGATAGTTATCATCGCTAGAAGCAGTTCGAAATATTGAAAATAGAAATCCAACGATCTGTAACATCAGAGATTCATTAATACAGAGGCCCGCGAAGCTGGTGCTGTTCTGGGTGCCCAGCCACAAGGGTAGAAAAGGCAACGAGCTCGCGGACGCTGCAGCTAAGTTAACAACAATATCTCCAACCAAACCAAACTACAAGGACACAAGGAGAGCCCTTTCCATCTACCTAAATAACATCAGGATCGATGGCTGGGCATCCTTTCACCATGGGTACAAAAAAGTAAATCCCAACTTGGAGGTGGATCGGTACCCTGCAAAATGCAGCCGCGACAAATCCTATCCACCACCCACTTATTAGACACCTGCCCAAGATTGGCAACTATTAGGAAACGCCATTTCTCAAATTCCCTTTTATCGTCCCATCTCGAAATATCCATTCCCAATATTAATAAAATCTATAAATTTACCAAAGAATGAAACTATTTAATTTCAAATTTAAAAATGCTAGTGCTTGCCGCGATAATTAGTTTTAATATTATTTTGTGTTATTATTAATTTTGTAAATAAATAAATAGATAATAATTTTAATCCTTAACCTAATATTATCTATTTATCATAGTAATTATCAAAGTTTTATTTTTTGGAAATTTTTTGTGCGCAAGAACAAAAATTTTTTTTCTTTTTTTTTTTAAATCAAAAACGAAAACAAAATGATAGATTCGCCAGGACAATTAAGGCTTATCCGGTTATATGGGAGTAAAATCAATTAGCCATGGGTCTTCTTCCTGGACCGACCTCTTGCCTTTAGAATCGCCGATTCTGTTTCCCGTCTCCGTTTCCTGGTTTTTTTTGCTCTCCCAAATATTTCTCTTTTATTTTCTAAATTTTTTTCACTTCCAAATTTTATTCTTTACGGAGTATGCGCTTTGGATCTTATTTATTTTTTATACCCTTGCAGAGGGTATTATAATTTTGGTCAAAAGTGTGCAACGCAGTGAAGGAGACATCTCCGACCCTATAAAGTATATATATTCTTGATCTGAATCACCTCCTGAGTTGATATGAGCATGTCCGTCTGTCCGTCTGTCTGTCCGTCTGTCTGTTTCTACGCGAACTAGTCTCTCAGTTTAGAAGCTATCGTCTTGAAACTTTGCACACACCCTTCTTTCCTTTGCACGCAGTATGTAAGTCGGAACGGCCCGGATCGGCCGACTATATCCTATAGCTGCCATATAACTGATTGATCGGAAATGGTATAACTTTGGTGTTTTTAGAGTTAGAGAGTTCAAATTTAACATGAGAGCTATTTTTGGCAAAACATTACGTCATGCCAAATTTCATAAGGATCGGCCGACTATATCCTATAGCTGCCATATAACTGAACGATCGGAAATGACCCAACTTTCGTGTTTTTGAAGATAGAAAGCTGGAATTTAATACAGATTATATTTTTGGTCAGTTGATCCAACCTATCAAATTTCATTAGGATCGGTCGACTATATCCTATAGCTACCAAATATCTGAACGATCGGAAATGGTACTTGGTAGAAATATCAACTTTCGTATTTTTGAAGATAGAAGCTTGGGACTTTCTTTTAGATTTTTTATTGTAATTAATTGGTTTTATTATGACGTAATCATAAGGATCCGCCAACTATATCCGATGTTTGCGATATATATCCGGTTTTAGCTGCAAGGGTATATCAACTTCGGCTCCGCCCGAAGTTAGCTTTCCTTTCTTGTTTTTTTTTGTGTTTGATTAACCTTCCTTTTCTCAGTTCTTCTGGTACAAAAATCCCCAAGTCCAAAATTTGCCTTAGGTGGCAATTTGCCTTAGAAAATAGGTGGCAACACTGGGGCCTTCCATCTCCATCGGATAGCATAGCCTTACCCGAAGTTTCAAAGGATTTTTCCTCAGAAACTAGAGACCCTCCCAGCTCTGCACCTCCAGTTTCTTTTTAGTTAGATGGCACATTTGTAGTTAGTTATTTTTAGTGTTAGAGTGCCCCCCAGTTTTAACAAGAAAACTCAGTTTTCAGCGGAGTGTTTGTTTTAGTAAGGTAGTTATTGCCGAACCTCCACCTTCCAAGCCCAATGAAGCCTACCTTGTTAATACCCTACCTGAAAGCAAAATAGACAAGAAAAAATGGTACCTATAATTGGCCTAATAATTATGCATAACGCCGTCAAAGCCTGTGTTTTTTTTTTTCATGTGGAAAGTTATTTTCAACTAGTTTCCTAAAAAAACACAATAAATTGCTAAAAAAAAATACTCTGATTTACAGCCTTCCTGGCAGTTAACAATGGCTTTAATTTCCAATCCCATAACAAAAAACATACATGATGTAAAAGTATGATATATCGTTAACAAAAAAAGTATTTTTTTATACCCTTGCAGAGGGTATTATAATTTTGTCCAAAAGTGTGCAACGCAGTGAAGGAGACATCTCCGACCCTATAAAGTATATATATTCTTGATCAGGATCACCTCCTGAGTTGATATGAGCATGTCCGTCTGTCCGTCTGTCTGTCTGTCTGTTTCTACGCGAACTTGTCTCTCAGTTTTGAAGCTATCGTCTTGGAACTTTGCACACATTCTTCTTTCCTTTGCACGCAGTATATAAGTCGGAACGACCGGGATCGGCCGACTATATCCTATAGCTGCCATATAACTGATTGATCGGAAATGGTATAACTTTGGTGTTTTTAGAGTTAGAGAGTTCAAATTTGACATGAGAGCTATTTTTGGCAAAATATTACGACGTGCCGAATTTCATAAGGATCGGCCGACTATATCCTATAGCTGCCATATAACTGAACGATCGGAAATGACCCAACTTTCGTGTTTTTAAAAATAGAAAGCTGAAATTTAATACAGATTCTATTCTATATTCCGGTTTTAACTGCAAGGGTATATCAATTTCGGCTCCGCCCGAAGTTAGCTTTCCTTTCTTGTTTTAAACTCATAATATGAATTTCATATCTGTTTATCTACAAGGATTAGTTTAAGAAAAATGTGCCGATTGTTGCCGTGCTTGCAACAGAAGTTGAACGTGGAGAAAGAAATGAGTTTCTTGAGAAAAAGTTTGTCTGAGACTGATTTTTTTAATATAAAACTGCAATATTTGCTAAATCAATACATGAGTATTTCTTAGGTGGTAAATTAATGGAAATATAGCACAAAATAAAAACAAGAAAGGAAAGCTAACTTCGGGCGGAGCCGAAGTTTATATACCCTTGCAGTAAAAACCGGATACAAATCGCAAACATCCGATACAGTTGGCCGATTCTTATGGGAATATGAATACACAATCCAATTTATTACAATACAAAATCTAAAAAAAGTCCCAAACTTTTATCATCAAACATACCAAAGTTGGTATTTCTACCAAAAACCATTTCCGATCGTTCAGTTATATGGCAGCTATAGGATATAGTCGGCCGATCCTTACAAAATTTTGCATGTCGTATTATTTTGCCAAGCTTTCGTGTAAATTTTGAACTCTCTAACTCTAAAAAAACGAAGTTATACCATTTCCGATCAATCAGTTATATGGCAGCTATAGGATATAGTCGGCCGATACTGCGTGCAAAGGAAAGAAGGGTGTGTGCAAAGTTTCAAGACGATAGCTTTAAAACTGAGAGACTAGTTTGCGTAGAAACAGACAGACGGACATGCTTATATCAACTCAGGAGGTGATCCTGATTAAGAATGTATGTATATAGGGTCGGAGATGTCTCCTTCACTGCGTTGCACACTTTTGACCAAAATTATAATACCCTCTGCAAGGGTATAATAAAAAAATTAACAATTTAATCAATCGGAAACAATCCTAAAATTCGGAATGTGTAAGCAGCATTTTGTGGTGTAGTTCATGACCTAATATTTGGTTTATTGTTTATAATATTTTGTAATTTAATTTAAATGCTTTAACTCTCCCGGCCGTTGAACTGGCGCTCAACCGTCGTACAGCTCTATGGCTGTGAAATTCCTTAGGGTACGTTCCGGAGAGGTTCTTCTTTTGGTAATATTAATTGTTGGAGTCCACAACGATCGTTTGTATCGCAACATGTAGATACATATCAGAAGCAGTATAAAAATTGAAATGGTCAAAGCTGCGTACAAAATGGTTGTCTACTGGTCCAGTTGATTCGGTGAAGTTTTTCATCTCATCACGGCTAGTCGATGTTGCAGAACCTCTAACTTTGCGTCATCCATATCTTGGATATAGATTCTGATTTTGTGTCTATGGGCACAGAGATGTTTCCAAATCGATTGAATGTAGTTCGTGTCTTAGTAGTCATAGTGCCAAAAGGCGGAAGCCGCGGAGGGCGGTCAGAAAGGCATCTGTGGTGAGATTACTCACCAACTCTAAATGAACCTCCTTTGTAGAGAAACAACAGAAACCTGCGATGTAAGCCTCGTCCAATCGTTTGCCTCGAAGCTTCTTATGAATCCATATAGGAACACAGTAGTCTATTCCAGTGTTGAAGAGTGTCTATCCGGCTGGCAGTGCCAGTGTGTTTCGGCTGGCAGATTTCCCAAGATTTGGCACATTAAAGAATATAGCAATACAGGATTTTTTGCATCATAAGCTAGATTAGAACGCTCCAATCTGTCTCCTACACGGATTAGCCCATCGGATCCGAATATGGGGGCTAGCAATACAAGACTCTAGAAAGATAACTCTTGTATTTGCCTTTTTCGTTAAATTCGATCTGCTGAATTGTACGCAGGTTATTGTCCGCTCTTGACTCAATTCGCCTAGGCATAGAGCTTTCGTTGATGCTCTGTTGGATTTGTAGCAGAATTTCATGGAACATGTTGCGGTGCCGGCAGTTGTATAATTCTCCTCCGGATGAGTGCTTTTGCGAGCAAACTGATTGAAATGATGGTTGGCATGTTACCCCAGTTCTCCCTAGATCCATGCAAGAATAGAGGACCATAGAACCAAATATTATTAAGAATTAAGTTGCTGGCGGTAGTTCCTCTGGACAATACATCGCAATCGTTATTTGCGGAGGATACGTTGCGCCATTAAGACTGCTCTGTTACTTCATGAAGATTTTTGCCTTCACTACAACTGGCACAAATAACTCTATGGGGTCGAAGATTTGTGATAACTCAGAGCAGACCACTAGTTTTATTATAACAAGAGTATCGTTATTTTTTGTTCTTCCATTAATTTAATTGTATAACTTAAATGCCATTTGGCATAGGCTGTGCCAATGGTATAAAAAATTTATTATTTTGATTTCCTTTGTCTTGACTTGGAGACGCCGATTGCATTGCCGGCTGGCACGCCGGTACAGCCGCCTGCTATATCACTGCTACCGGTTGCATTGCATCCGGCTGGCCCGCCGCTGTCGGTTGCATTGAAGCTGGTTGGATCGCCCCTGTCGGTTGCATTGCGGACGGCTGCACCACTGCTGCTGATTGCCACATTACCGGCTCAAGACTATGCCTGCACCACCGCTGCTGGTTGGAAAATCATGTCTGTTGCACCATGCCTTTGTATTGAGGCCTCCTCTTCTAGCGTCCATTGAGCTTCGATTTTTGGGGCTTGACAACCCACCCGCGCAGCATTGCGTCTTCCTCTTGTGGCTGACACATGTACCATTGTGGTGCCTGCCTCCTTGGGGTCCACCTCATTGGCCAATGACTCCTCTAGTGGGCAATGGGGTATTACTTAAACCCAACGCTAAATGGGGAAAAATCGAAACAAAAATGCATTAGCTTATAGTTTGAAAAATATTTTCTTAAAATTTCGAGTTCATGACAAAAACCGGTTTTTACGTATTGCCTTTCCATTTTGATTTTGAGATATATTTCGAGTGTTACCGTTTGGCTTCAATGGAGAAAAAAATCGATTGTCAAAAAGAAATGTGTATTGAATATTCATTATTTGTTGCTTTTAAATAGTATAAGACATCAGGATCTCTTAAATCTCTGGATATCAATTAAAACATAAGTGACGGAATGGATAAAATGTTATTTATGGTAGTATAAATTTGAAATTTCCTCAATGGTTTTATGTATAAATAAAAAAAAAAAAAACTTCAGAAAAGTTTAAATTTAAACTAAAGTTACTTCAAACTGTCCCTTTTTGTTCCAACCGATAGTTACAAGGAAACAAGGAATATCGATTAACCATAAACATCAAATTGGAACTATCGATAATATTTTTCTTTATAATATTCAAACGTAACACTGAAAATATATTTCAAATTCGAAATGGACCGGCAAAACGTAAGTACATATTTTTTTTCTTAACTTTTAATTTTAAGAAAATTTTTCTCAAATTATAGGCTCATTAGAAACAAAGAGACCTAGAAAGTTAGTATTTTAAGACGACATCTGGTATTGGTGGAAATCCCAAAGAAAGAAATGGACCAAATTACATGCCACAGATGACATGGGATTGGTCCTGTATATATGCGGCAACATGTTAGCAGATAACCTCACTTGCATTAACTGCGGGCATGATCACGGAGCCTGATACAGAGAGTGTCGAGCTTATAATAATTGGAAGCTAGGAGAAACGGAAGCCATAAATCAACATTTTAGCTTATTTTCGACGCTCAGATCTCAGAGAAGATCAATGCTTCCCCGCTGCTCTTGTAAGTGCATACTCTGCTATGCCTAAATTTTCACACTGGGAACCCCCAATAATACCTTAGACACATAAATACACAAAAAAACAAATGCTGCGCAAACCATAATTGAAAACAATTACTTTTGCAGATTACTAAATGACTAACAAGAAAGGAAAGCTTACTTCGGGTGGAGCTTAGTTCCATCAACCCAGGAGGTGATCCAGCTCAAGAATATATATACATTATATAATATATACATATAATATACATTATAAGCCCATAAAGATGTTTCCTTCACGGCGTTGCACACTTTTGACCAAAATTTTAATGACCTCCGCAAGGGTATACAAACAAAAAATAAGGCTATAATCAATTTTCCGACTTTATTATACCCTGTACTCATCTCTTCCAACTACGTTTCAACCAACCTTTAAAATTTAAGGGTATGGATTAAATAAAATTAAATTAATAAAATTATTAATACAATTATTATAAATTAAATTAATTAAATTAAAATTAAATTAATTAACTCACGCTTCAACGATATACCCGTTGTTGGAAAGGGAGGAGGTATGGCAAAATTTTGACACTAACTTTATCTGCGAGGAGTTCCAAGTTCCAAATCGGATATTGTTATCTCTTATAGTCTTCAAGTTCCACGCGTTCAAAATTTTATTTTATTGGTAATGTTTTTTACATTGGTCATTAAAAATCCGTCAATTTGGATGTCCGTCCGTCAAAATTTGTTTTTATACAAATATAAATAAATCTATATCGTATAAATCTTAACCCGTGTGTATGGGAAATTGTATAGAAATTGTATACTTATAAATTTTCTAGCAGTACCCTGCCACGTTTCGCAGTGGCTATTGTGGTAGCACGCATAAGAAATAAGTCAAACAAAAAAGAATAATTTTCGTGGACTACCTATGTATGAGGATGGCAAAATCGTAAGCTTTCCAACGTTGGTTGTATTACGGTCATTCATCATAGCATCCCGCAAATGGATATATTCCTCGGACCGAAGTTTCGTCTGATTCAAACGGAGGAACAGCAAACGTTCCGTTTCAATTTTTGCATACATATCGACAATGTACTGATGAAACAACTGACGACATTTCAATATATGATTGTCATCGGTCCTCCGAACCATTAATCGGTATGAGTAAAAGTTCATCGCGCTGCACTTTTTATTCGTTTCTACACCATTGACTGGATCTACCATCCTCACATTGAAATGATATCCATCGGCACCATCCCAGAAGGTGAGTGTATACTGCAAAGCATCGTAACAACGGTGAGTTTCTGCGACGTTTACCAATCGATCGTTTTGTCGATGGAGACAATATCTCGAGGTTGGAACTGATCCCCGACTATGACAATTGCAACTTCGTCTATGGTTGGAGCATTGTATCTCCTGATATGTTCTCCAGCAGGCGTTTTGTCTGCATGAATGACAATTTTATGGGTATCCGAAGGCATCATATCGATTGCTGTTTTAAACAAACGCACCAAATGGTTCGTGAAAAAGCTTCTGTAGCTGCGAAATAATGGGCTTCTTCAGCGAGGTATTGATTCCATAACGTGCATCGACTTCAGCTCCATCATCACCAATGAAGTACATTTGAAAAAATTTGTGTTCGCTGTCTGAGAACGGAAGCAGGGAACTGGCTTTGTGATAGATTTGTCCTTTGATTTTAAAAGTTGGCATGAATTGCGCAGTTATAATTTCCGCACCAAATGACGTCATTTGGAAGCGAGAGTTGTATTTCCTAATGTTCGACAGGAAATGCTTCGATTCAGCAGAAGATCCAGCTAATAGAGAGTGCAGAGGCTCTGGTGGTGCTTCAAGTTGAGGCAATTTCACTTTCCCGGAAGCGCAACACAATCCTTTTGGTTCGTTGTTGAATTTGAGAGCCTGACAGTGTGTGCAGACCTGATTCAGCCGGCCAATAACGACATTGCGATTCGAGCTATAATCAACAGTTGGATTATATCGGAATGCAAGACGATGGTATTGCAGGTTTCGATCTGTTGCAAGCTGTAAACGCGCTTCAGCTACCCTTGCCCTGTCGCGTTCATCATTTTGAGACCGAATCAAATGGATTGCTGCAGAACGCGACTGCCTAACTCTCAATCGTGTTCGCTCAAGCCTAGCTGCTCGCGTTTCTGCTGATTCCGCGTTGTGCATCCGCAATGCTCTCAGCCGCTCAGTCTCTCGGATGGAGGCCCGCTCTTCGTCAGTCATGTTCGAAATGTTACGTCTTTTTGCTTTTGTATTGCGAGTATGACGACCAAAATTCGACTTCTTGGGTGGCATGACTTCGTTTCTAATGACTTTGTTTCTAACTGACATTTTCATTTGACATTTTCTTCTTAGCTGGCTGGCTAAATAGAAAAGTAGCCTGAAAATATTCGCAAACGCAGATAAGCTATCAACATCAAAAGTAGACAAAAACCGAGCTGGAACCTCAACGCATGTTGGGTAAAAATTTGGGCTTAAACGGTTCAGAACTTTTCAAGTCTATAAAGGAAGTAGATACGAACAGAGCATTTTTATATATACAGATATGGGTATCTCCTAAAAATCGTCCGATTTGGATGAAATTTGTTTTTTAGATTTATATTAATTATAAAAATAGTTTGATACATTCATTCAAACGAGTACAATATACTCTTATATTATCTAAATACCGGGAATAACAAGGAACGACGGCTATAGTCAAGTTTCCCGACTATACATAACTGGACTTTGGTATGGACTTTAAGCTTTGTACACATCCTTCTTTTCTTTGCACAAAACATAAAAGTCGAACAGCCGGGAATCGGTCGACTATATCCTACCATTGCATACGAATTTACAATCGTATGTACATCTTTACATGCATTCATCTGTATATACATCTAGCGACATTGGAAATTAATATTCGGGTTCTTATTTGCCGATTTTAAATTAAATCAATTTTTATCCATCGAGTTGCTTGGTTTGTTTACTTTTTGTGAAAATCTGACCAGATTTAAATACCCAATTTAATAAAGCTGGCATCTCTACTAAAATTAAATTACGATATGTGTTGCATAAGCAGGGGTTATTTCTATATACCGCATTTAAGAATTCGTGATTGCCATCGCTTTACCAAAAATACAATACCCTTGTACCGGGAACAACAAGAAAGGAAAGCTGACTTTGGGTGGAGCCGAACAATAAAAAATCTAGAAAACAGCCCAAGCTTCTATTTTCAACAATACCAAAGTTGGTATTTGTACCAAATAACATTTTTGATCCTATACCATTTCCAGTTATATGGCAGCTATAAGATATAGTCGGTCGATCCTTATGAAATTTGGTAGTTGGGATCAACTGACCAAAAATAGTATCTTTACGAAGTTTTAACTTTCTGTCTTTAACAACACGAAAATTGTGTCATTTCCGGTTGTTCAGTTATATGGCAGCTATAGGATATAGTAGAAACAGACAGATTAACAGACGAACATGCTTATAGCAACTCAGGAGGTGATCCTTATCAAGAATGTATATACTTTACAATTTTATAATTTTGCTCCAAAGTGTTGAACGCAGTGAAGGAGACATCTCCGACCCACTCGTTTCAGTGGGTTCCAGCGCTGGAACCAGCCATAGGAACACTTTTGTTTTTATGAAATGTCTCATCTATGTACTGTATAATCTTTGGTAGTAGTCATAACTTACTGAACGCTTCAGCGGAATAGAATTCTTTTAATCCGCTTTGAGTTGGAGGACCAGGTCTAATACCAGGTACCAGGTCTTCCACCACTACCAGGTCTTTCAGGGTAGGCCCTTTAGGGTAAACGAGTCGAGCAATGCCATTGTCAAACCACAGCACGTAGCCTTGTCACGACGCGTACTAACTGACCGGTCAGCCGCACCGAAGCCGCCGAGGCGCCTTACCGAATCTTATCCGCAATGAACCGGTGTGATCCTGCAAAGTATCATTAATTTCCAGAGATCGCACGGTCTCCAGGGCTAAATCCCGTAGGCAAGAAACAAGCCATCTTAGCTTCTTAATTTTATTCAAGTGAGGATGGGTGTCAATGGTTGTTTAGAACAAGGAGCAGAAGTCCTGACACTCGTAATAGCAGCACTAGCACCATTGGTGCCGTCGAAAAGAATGGAGTGCAGACTTTTGCCTTATAGAGCGTTTGGACTTATACACATGTAGCCCCGCTCCTCAGTCAATTCTTCTAACTCCTCCTGGGGTTGATTAATCTATCACGCAATCGATTTTCCTCAGACTTCAGAGTGAAATTCTCCCTTCGCACTGTAGCCTTGACTTTGATATGGAAGGCTTCCATCTCCATGATAGAGCTTCTGCTCTTTTCCGCAGCATCCTCTCCCTTCTGGCGACAACAGATGCAATAGTTTGACATCCAGACTTCATTAGTATGCACCTCGGAAAGGTTGCAGGAATACGTTAAAGCAACCACAAATAAGCATCAGTGCAATAAGTTTAATAAAAATCTGTTGCTATGTCATACTGGAGGGGTGCCCATATGGGAAATGAAAGCCATATATGTACGTGTGTGACTACCAGCATAGGCAAAGGGCAAAAAAAATAACCATTTTTCGTGGTTCCCTATTTTTCTTCATCGTGTTAATCCAAACGCAGTTTTTTGTTGCTGCTAAAAACTTTTCACTGCGACAAATTCATTCTTGTTTTTGCTTCTGCCAAAATGGACGACCTCAAGTGATGAGTTTCTTCTGTACAAGCAAAGCGCTGCTTCCTGCTCCTGTGTCTTGAAACATATAGCATGAAAACTTAGTTTTTGAGATTGAGCAATTAAGCCCATTGCTAACACGTGCTTGTTCGCTGCCGCATGTTGCCTTATTACAAAAATTTTTTCTGAAATTGTAGACTTACAACACCAGCAATATTCTTTGGTTCCATCTTCTGGCAGTAAGCGTAACCAAGCCTTACGCTATTTTGGAGCCAAGCATCGCAAAAAATTTGTTTTTAAGCCACTTTCGTCATTTTCAAGCACTTTCTTTAATTTCATAACTTCAATTGGTTAGGGGTAACACTTCAGCTTAAATAAGATCTTAAATAAGAGCTTAAAATAAGATTTTCAATGACACTATCGATGAGAAATAAATTTACGTTCATAGGAAATGCACATAACCATCGGCAAAGCAGAACAAGCTACGATATTGTCATGCCGTAAAGCATATTTTTTTTACAAAACAAACCGTCGATGTCGCAAAAACATTAAAAGCTGGAATAGGAAAAATAAATTTTAAAATAAGCCATATTTCAATTGACCGCGATTAATCCGCGCTTCAAAAGAGAAGTACGCGTTAACGTTATGTGAAAACGTCGGTTAGGCTCATTGTAGACTTGAGGTTCAGTGATTTTGTATCCCTAACCGAAATAAACAAATCAAACTTAAAGTAAACATCAGCTTCCGTTCGAAGCCCAATCAATTGCACCTTCCCCAGCAAATGCGCTTTCCCTATTCCAAGCCCCAAAAAAACTGCATTGGTCAGCATAATTGAATTTCACAATAGGATGCGACTCTTACATCATGAGCCTATATTTTAAACAAATAGAAACTTCTTGAAGTTCAAGAAAAGCTTTTGGCCGATGTTCTTTGGATCAGATTTAAGATTTGACAGTCAGTCATTTTTTGACCCGAGCCGAGATCGGTGACGGAAATAATTAATTCGTTTTTAGGCCGATTTTTAATCCGGCGGTTTCAAATCATTTTGGGTTGTAGCTTTTGAAATATAGATCTTCAAATTTAAAAAAAAGGCAAAAATTTGACGCAAGAATTTAAATTGTTGCAATTTATTCGTGTTTTTCGGATTTTGATGCCTTTTTTCCGGTGCAACTTACAAATATATATGTGCGTATATATATTATATATATATATATTATATATGTATATTATATATTACATATATTATATTATCTCTATATTCTAACTGGAAGTATTTATGTCCGCCTTTTTTTACCCTTGCAGAGGGTATTATAATTTTGTCCAAAAGTGTGCAACGCAGTGAAGGAGACATCTCCGACCCTATAAAGTATATATATTCTTGATTAGGATCACCTCCTGAATTGATATGAGCATGTCCGTCTCTCAGTTTTAAAGCTATCGGAACTTTGCACACACGTTTCTATCCTTATATTATATAATAGCTCCCATATAACTGAGCGATCGGAAATGGTTTTTGGTAGAAATATTAACTTTGGTATTTTTGAAGAAAGAATCTTAGGACTTTTTTTTAGATTTTGTATTATAATAAATTGGATTATATTATCATATTCTCATAAGGATCGGCCAACTATATCCGATGTTTGTGGTATATATCCGGTTTTAACTGCAAGGGTATATCAACTTCGGCTCCGCTCGAAGTTAGCTTTCCTTTCTTGTTTGCATATATTTTTGTCCGCATATATTCAAAATTTATATTCGGCCTTAAAATTCTTCAATTTAATACATCAAACATAAACAAAAATAACAAAATAATATTTAAATGATTTTTGGGAATGCGAATTGGCGGCAAATTGCTGTTTCCTATTTTGCGTAAAAATAAATAATCTTT
The DNA here is from genome assembly GCA_018153235.1 of Drosophila malerkotliana malerkotliana. Classification (NCBI taxonomy): domain Eukaryota; kingdom Metazoa; phylum Arthropoda; class Insecta; order Diptera; family Drosophilidae; genus Drosophila; species Drosophila malerkotliana. Next base: position 3,168,814 of record JAECXV010000202.1, on the reverse strand, counting down.
GAACAAATTTTATATAGTAATGGAAATTGTAAATAAAGGTATTTATTATACCCTTGCAGAGGGTATTATAATTTTGTCCAAAAGTGTGCAACGCAGTGAAGGAGACATCTCCGACCCTATAAAGTATATATATTCTTGATCAGGATCACCTCCTGAGTTGATATGAGCATGTCCGTCTGTCCGTCTGTCCGTCTGTCCGTCTGACCGTCTGTCCGTCTGTCTGTTTCTACGCAAACTAGTCTCTCAGTTTTGAAGCTATCGACTTGAAACTTTGCACACACTCTTCTTTCCTTTGCACGCAGTATATAAGTCGGAACGGACGGGATCGGCCGACTATATCCTATAGCTGCCATATAACTGATTGATCGGAAATGGTATAACTTTGGTGTTTTTAGAGTTAGAGAGTTCAAATTCAACACGAGAGCTATTTTTGGCAAAACATTACGACATGCCGAATTTCATAAGGATCGGCCGACTATATCTTATAGCTGCCATATAACTGAACGATCGGAAATGACCCAACTTTCGTGTTTTTGAAGATAGAAAGCTGGAACTTGGTACAGATTACATTTTTGGTCAGTTAATCCGATCTACCAAATTTCATAACGATCGGTTGACTATATCTTATAGCTGACATATAACTGAACGATCGGAAATGGTATTTGGTAGAAATATCAACTTTCGTATTTTTGAAGATAGAAGCTTGGGACTTTTTTTAGATTTTTTATTTAAGGTAATTGGTTTTATTATGATATTTTCATAAGGATCGGCCAACTGTATTCGATGTTTGCGATATATATTCGGTTTTAACTGCAAGGGTATATCAACTTCGGCTCCGCCCGAAGTTAGCTTTCCTTTCTTGTTTTTAACTGAATATAGTCTGTTTGTTTGTAGTCTTAGTGTTTGTGTTTTGTTTATAGTTCAATTTATGTGTATTTTTTATAGAAAATTAAAATGAGTCCCTTGTGTTTCGTGGAATAAAACTAACGACCTGACCTTGACCTGTGCCTCTTTTTTATATATTTGGTTCAGCAATAATCGCAAATCATTATTTGTGTCAGATTGTATTTATAGAAACATTGGCCATTACCACGTCCAAGATGATGATGATTGTGACCAAAAATAGAATCTGTACGAATTTTCTACTTTCTATCTTCACAAAAAACACGAAAATTAAGTCATTTTCAATCGTTCAGTTATAAGGCAGCTGTAGGATATAGTCGGCCGATCCTCATGAAAATTGGCATTAGTTTGCCAAAAATAGCTTTCGTGTAAAATTTTAACTCTCCAACTTTTAAAACACTAAAGTTATACTATTTCCGATCAATAAGTTATATGGCAGCTATAGGATATAGTCGGCCGATCCCGGCCGTTCTGGCTTATATACTGCGTGCAAAAGGTAGAAGGGTGTGTGCAAAGTTTCAAGACGATAGCTTTAAAACTGAGAGACTAGTTTGCCTAGAAACAGACAGACGGTCAGACGGATAGACGGACATGCTCATATCAACTCAGGAGGTGATCCTGATCAAGAATGTGTATACTTTATAGGGTCGGAGATGTCTTCTTCACTGCGTTGCACACTTTTGACCAAAATTATAATACCCTCTGCAAGGGTATAAATATATATATCAATATCTCTTTTTATAAAAACACAATATGCATAGTTTAAGGTAAGTAACTATATTTTTAGAATTTACATATCCCCGAAAAATCGAATTCTGGACCATAGTGCACTGTGCGATGAGACAATTGCGATCTTTTTATAATTATGCGACCCTTACGTTCGCTACCAGACCTTACTTCAATTGACAAACAAGAAAGTAACGCTTACTTCGGGCGGAGCCGAAATCGATATACTCTTAGAGTTAAGACCGGATATATTATATATCAAAAACATTGGATATAGTTGGCCGATCCTTATTTGAATATCATAATAAAACTTTAATGTTCTTATATTTATTACTCACTAAACACATATATTTAATACTAGAAAGATGATTAAGAGACGAATGCGGTAAAGTCTCAGCAGTGGGGGCGGAAGAAGCTGTTGGGCGAGAGAGAGTTTGTGTTGGAAATGTACTGCCGCAATATCGATACTCGCGTGAGTTATCGAGTTTGGATTTGCTAACGAGAACTAAAGAGGGCTGCCACAGTACCGCCTCCTAGAGTTCCAGTTGAAAGATACTTTGCTGGGAACCTTATCCGTCGTCCTGATCTTGACACTTGCTCGGGTGTCTGGGTAGTTGGCGCTGTAGTCTGCTCCTGCGTCGGAGGTGTTTCGTCTTTGAAGCTGGTTTAAGTCGATTGATGGAAACCTTATTGTCCTTTGTGTGGCTTTTGAGCGTAAAATATTCGTCGTGTTTTGTTACCACTTCGAAAGGACCCTCGTAGTTTGCTGCCAACGGAGTTTTCACTCGATCCACTCGGACGAAGACGTGGGTACAATGGTTTAGATCCACAAATTCTTGCGGTGTATGATGGTGCACTGGCTTAGAGGTTGGCAGTTGGTTTTTGAAGAGCCTCGGTGAACTCGGACTCGGTGTGTTTTTGTATGCTCGGTGCAAAAAATCTGCGTGGCAGCCGTAGTGTGCAGCCGTAATAAACCATTTTAGCTGGGCTCAGCCCGATGTCGCTTTTGATTGTTGTACGTAGGCCTAGTAGGATTAGATGTAGGGAACTGCTCCAGTTGATTTGATCGACGCATTTTAAAGCAGCTTTTAACGTTCTGTGCCAGCGTTCGATCATACCATTGGCTTGCGGGTGGTACGCCGTACTGAGCGTACCAGCCCGATATCAGTGCGTTGGCTACAGATTGTACTGTGATGTCGACTAAGGGAATTGCTGCGGGCCATTTTGAGAAACGATCGATACACATGAGGCAGTATTGGTATCCGTTGGATGAAGGCTGTGGACCAACTATGTCGATATTTATGTGTTCGAAACGGGCGTCTACTCTCCTACCTCCTAACGGGGTGTACTCTCCTAGTGGCGATTCGGTGCGACTATGGATTTTGGCTTACTGGCACGGGATGCGACATCCTTCGCCATACGGGGCCTAATGTAGTGTTTGCTTCAACCACGGTTTGGTGTAGGCATCTGGGCACAAACAGACATATATGGTTATTGGCGACGTGGAAGTACAATTGCTTGTTTGACCCTGAAAGAGACAATTTTGTTGGTGAGATGGTATTTTCGGCTTCAGAATTGAGTAGCGATTGTAGTTCCCCATCTTTTTCCTGTTCCAGTCTCGTCAAATCTTTCGATCTCGTTGAAGTTTATGTGTTTGCTTGCGTCGATGCGTAAGAAAAGATCAGCCACATTGTTTTCTTCTCCAGAGATGTGCCGGATATCGGTGCTGAATTGTCTGATAAAATCCAGTTGCCGAGCGCGTCGAGGTGATGCTTTCTCGCTGTTTTGATTGAAGGCGTACATAAGCGGCTTGTGGTCGGTGAAAATTACGAAGTTTCTGCCCTTCAGTGCGTACTTAAAGTGCAAATGGCCTGATAGATGGTAGTCAGTTCTCTATCGTAGGTGCTGTACTTTTTTTTGCGTCGATGTGAGTTTCTTGGAGAAGAAACCCAGTGGTTGTGTCGGCCCGTTGATGATCTGATGTACTACGGCACCCATGGCGTCGTCGGATGCATCGGTGGTTAGCGTTAATTGCGAGTTTGGTGCCATGTAGTTCAACGTTTGCGTAGCGTTTCCAAGCTCGTTCTTCTGTATACCATAGTATCGGGTTTTGTCGTTCTTTTTATTGTCTTGGATCAGCGTCTGAAGTATGTGTTGATTCTTGGCTGCTCGTGGGATAAACGGCCGATAGAAATTAATCATACCCAGAAACTTTTTCAGGTCTTTAGCGATATTGGCACTTCTTAAAGTTTACGGTGAGATGTACCTTTCGAAGGCGGTCGAGGATCGTGCGGAGGTGCGTGTAATGCTGGGCCTCGGATTCTTAAGCGATCAGAATGTCGTCGATTTGTGCAAAAACGAATTCGAGGCCCTGTATGACGTCGTTTATGTGACGTTGAAAAGTTTGCACTGCGTTGCGCCGACCGAACGTCATGAACAAAAATTTGAAATTGGAAATATCTTGTGGTTCGACAGGAATCTGGTGATATGCTTTTTGCAAATCGATTTTCGAAAATATCTTCTTACCGTATAAGATGCTCGTTACATCCAGTATGTTCGGAATAGGATATCGATCCGGCACTGTTACGTTGTTCAGTACTCGGTAGTCGCCGCACGGTCGCAACTCTCTATTTGCTTTTTTTTATCAGGTGCAATGGGCTGGACCAGTTGCTATTTGAGAGACAGCATATTCCTTTCTCGATGAGGTTGGAGAATTCGGATTGTGCAGCTTTGAGTTTGTCGGGCGCTAGTCGTCGGGCGCGGGCGTGAGTAGGTGAGCCATTGGTCGAGATGAAGTGCGTTACTTCGGACTTTGCTGGCAGCAGGTTCGAGTTGATCGTTGCGATTCAAGACATTTTGATTCGAGAAGCGTAGCTCGATCGTCGTATAACTGCAGGTATAACGGTTTTTGAACAGCGTGTTGAATTGTTGTTCGATGCGGTCTAGACGATCGTCTAAAATGGCGCTGCTGGTTGGCACCGACTTGGCGTCGACGGTGCGTACCTGATGAAAAACACCGACTTCCATCACTTTGTCTGCCAACTCAGCTTAGTTTGCTAGGCTAGCGTCCGATGCTTGCAAGATCGCTTGCACTTGTGTTGGTTAGCGCTGCAGCCACAGTGATTCCAAGAAAGATTCGTGAACTTTGTTTGCGGCGAGTGCCGTGTAACTCGTTGAGCAGTTGTTTGAGGCGCTTGTCACCAAGGTCGGTCTCCGATATTAACTTCGGTATTTTCTTTTGTTCGCTTTCGCAGAAGCGTTCCAGAATGCACGATTTCAAATTTTCGTACCTGCCTGTGCGAGGTTGGTTGACGATGGCGTCGTCAATTCGGGCCAGCACCGGTGCTTCGATTGACGCTAGCATTAAATTTCGTTTCGTCCGAGGTTATTCCCGCCAGAACGAATTGGGCTTCAATTTGCGATACCCATAATTCTGGGTGTTCGGGCCAAAACGGCGGTATTTTAACAGCGTCAAAATCGCGAGTAACGGTATGGTGAAAAACCTCGGCGTCGTCTTGTGTGGCGTCGTTGTTTGCCATTGTAAGCACCAGTACTCACGTGTATATAGTGATCACGTATGGGTCACAAATTTAATGTTCTTATATATATATGTGTATAGTGAGTAACACATATATTTAAAACTAGAAAGATGATTAAGAGACGAATGCGGTAAAGGCTCAGCAGTGGCGGCAGAAGAAGCTGTTGAGCGATTGAGAGTGTGTGTTGAAGATGTACTGCCGCAATATTGATACTCGCGTGAGTTATCGAGATTGGTCGTGCTAGCGAGAACTAAATAGGGTTGCCTCAAAACCATATTATTACAATAATATATCTAAAAAAAATCACAATCTTTTATCTTCAAAAATACCAAAGTTGGTATTTTTATCAAATACAATTTCTAATTGTTCAGTTATAAGGCCGCTATAAGATATAGTCGGCCGATCGTTATGAAGTTTTTTAGGTGGGATCAACTGACCAAAAATTGAATCTGAACGACGTTCCAACTTGGCAGCTATGGGAAACATGGGGTTGGGTTTATATGGCAGCTATGGGAAACATTCGGACGGTTATTGTGAAATTTGAAATGTCGTATTATTTTGCCAAAAATAGCAATAATGCAAAATCCGAACTTTTTTACTATAAAAACACCGAATTTATAGTATTTTCCATCAAAAAGTTACTGGCAGCAATATAAGATGGTCGGCCGATGCTGGCCGTTCCGACTTTTATACTGCGTGCAAAAAAAGAGATGTGTGTAAAGTTCCACGTCGATAGCTTTAAAACTGAGAGACTAGTTCACGTAGAAACAGACAGACAGACGGACATGCTTATATAAACTCAGGAGGTGATCCTGATCAAGAATGTATATACTTGATAGGGTCAGAGATGTCTCCTAAAAAAGTTTATAAAAAAGTTTTTTTTGCCATTTTTTGTTTAAATTAAATGTACGATTAAATAAAATGTACTCGTTGGAGGCCCAGGAAATGTTTTTATTTCTTGGTTTATAGTAACAGAGTGTAAAGTTTGAGTCGAAGTCGATGTGCTAGTGAACTAGATTGATTAGATAGTGAACTGGAAACAGGTAATTTTTCTATTCTTAATATTGTAAAATTTCAGACAAATTTTTATACCCTTGCAGAGGGTATTATAATTTTGGTCAAAAGTGTGCAACGCAGTGAAGGAGACATCTCCGACCCTATAAAGTATATATATTCTTGATCAGGATCACCTCCTGAGTTGATATGAGCATGTCCGTCTGTCCGTCTGTCCGTCTGTCTGTCCGTTTCTACGCGAACTAGTCTCTCAGTTTTGAAGCTATCGTCTTGAAACTTTGCACACACCCTTCTTTCCTTTGCACGCAGTATATAAGTCGGAACGGCCCGGATCGGCCGACTATATCGTATAGCTGCCATATAACTGATTGATCGGAAATGGTATAACTTTGGTGTTTTTAGAGTTAGAGAGTTCAAATTTGACATGAGAGCTATTTTTGGCAAATTATTACGACATGCCAAATTTCATAAGGATCGGCCGACTATTTCTTATAGCTGCTATATAACTGAACGATCGAAATTACCCAACTTTCGTGTTTTTGAAGATAGAAAGCTTAGTACATGGAACTTAGTACATATTCTATTTTTGGTCAGTTAATCCAACCCACCAAATTTCATTAGAATCGGCCGACTATCTCCTATAGCTGCCATATAACTGAACGATCGGAAATGGTACTTGGTAGAAATACCAACTTTCGTATTTTTGAAGATAGGAGCTTGGGACTTTTTTTTTAGATTTTTGATTGTAATTTATTGGTTTTATTATGATGTAATCATAAGAATCGGCCAACTATATCCGATGTTTGCGATATATATCCGGTTCCAACTGCAAGGGTATATCAACTTCGGCTCCGCCCGAAGTTAGCTTTCCTTTCTTGTTATCTCATTTTTTAGTTCAGCTGAAAGATTTTTAGTTTGCAATTAAACTCGGCGGCTTAGTGACACTTTTTTGATGCAAATTTTTAATTTCATATATTTTCTTTTAATTCATTGAAGAATGGGACGCGAAGAAGAATTATCCGAGTATGAAATAGGCCAAATTGAAGCCTATCAAATTTCTCAGCACACAAAATTACAGAAATTTGCGAATAAAATTTTAAAGCCAGTGTGAAAACAGTTAAAGGAGTGATTTCGCGGCTGATCATCTTAAACGAATGAAACTTAAAAAAAAAACACCGTTAAATGATGCACGTAAAGCTTCACGACTGCTCCTTGCGCGCAAGCACATGAGCTGGACGAGCGAATGGCAGAGAGTTGTTTTTTCCGACGAAAAATAAATTTAATTTGGGTGGCCCGAAAGGATACAATCACATATTACTAAGCGTAATGGCTTGTGAAGGCGTAATGGTTTGTGGGTCGGTATCAGTCTTTGGCACTTGCGACCTGCAATTTGTTACTTCCAAAATGAGTGCAGAAACCTTAAAATCTATAATACAGACAGCGTTTCCTTAATACCCCAATATTTTTCACGTTTTTAAATGGTCTTACCATAAAGATAACGCTACTATTTATACAGCAATGTACAGTGGTTAAAGAATGGATTAAGGGTTTAATTCTTGATCTTATATTTTTTATAACGTGGTTAGTTAAGTAGAATTATGCAATGTACCATTAGGTCCATGTGACAGGCACCACAAGCCATTATTAATTCATATTGAGTTTTATAGATTTTTGCCTTCTACCTCACCCCATCCCATATTATCATCTGAATAATAACTTGTTACTTATTATTGCGGTTTTTTTTTGTGTTTCACCTTGTTTTGGATGGCTCAATTGATTTTTGTTTTTTTTTCTCCTTATTACTCCTCTCGGGGAGCTTAGGGCCTCTATCGTGTCCCAGCTGATGTTTTTCCTGGGCTACTTCTAGGAGTACTGTACGGCGCATGGTCATCTTTGGGCGACCCACTCTCTGCATTTTCTCCATTTCTCCTTCAAACTGCGCCAGTCTGGTTGGTTTCATTAAAGTCCTCACGTTCCATTGTCCAATTCGTGTCCGTTTCGATATGCGAATGGTCGTCCACGGGTTGGGGGGGTGGTTGGTTTCTTCTCTTGTATTGGTTTCGTTAATCAATTGTTTTTCAGTCGATCCAGTGATTAGCCAGGTGCGACCAGGCTCAATTGATGATTGTTATACTAAATTTTGTGAATGCCCTTTTTAATATAGTTACGTCGATGTTTGAACTCAGTTTAGTAGAAGTCCCACACGTGCCAGATCTTCTTCGATCTCCGTGTCTTTTCGGACCAGGAGCAATTTCAGCCGGGTCCGAAGTCGATAATAAATGAGTTAATGTTTAGATGGCTCCATTGCTAGTTGAGTTTAACGTATTAGACAAAGAGAAGTTTGCTAGACTCTCGGTATGACTTTATTATTACGTCCGAACTCTTGTACGGTCTAAATTCAACTACCTCTTAGCAGCGATCAGAAAAAGCTTAAAGTCTAATTACAGTGGATCTTATCTCTAATGTTGTATTTATGTGTAGGTTACAATTAAGGGCATTAGAATAGTAATAGTTGTAGTTATAGTTATAGTTATAGTCATATATGAATAAATTTTTTTTGATACTAATGCTCCTGTGAGAATACGAAGATCCTATAGGCTTTCCTTCTATCCAAAATATTCAAATAACTTAAACAATAGAAGGGATAAGCAATACAAAAGATTTATAAAATAGGGAAGGCTCGAGCAGGGGAGCTGTAACGGCAATTTAAGCGGAATTTGAATTCCTTAATAAGTTTTTTTACAACCAGTCTCAGATCTAATCCTAAAGCTTTTTGGCGGTTTGTTAACAGCAAAAAGACAAGATAGGACATACCTTCATCCATATGTTATGGTTATTTAGGAGCCGACTTGGATCAGACCGTTTCGGAACACTTTGCAAAATACTTTGCCTCTAACTTGGATCCGATGGTTCCTTGAAGTGATAATGGAACTCTTTTTGGATTGAGCGTTTTCTCAATGTGAGTAATATGGACATATTGGACTGTGACCTAGTTGAAGCAAGAGGACATTTTACCGAGCCACACACCCCAGACTTGGATGGTATCTCCCCATTCTTTCTGAAGAAGAGTATCGCTTCCCTTTCTACTACGCTTCAACTACTGTTCTCCTTAACGCTCTCATCTGGTAAATTCCCCTATCGGTGGAAGTTTACTTCTATCAGGTTTACTTCTTACTTCTTCTATTACTTCTATTTGCAACTTCGCTAAGATACTGAAGCGGATAGTTACTAAAAAATTGACGTTTCTGACTCGTAATTTTATATTTCCCAGCCAGCTTGGTTTCTTGCCTGTGAGGTACACTTCAACTAATTTAGTTTCTCTAAGCACTTCATTAAAACTTTTGAAAACCAATTTCGGGTTTTTGCCATTTACACTTACTTCTCCCAAGCCTTTCAAAAAGTTTGCCATTCTGCCCTTCTGGCCAAATTATATGAATTATGTGTTTCTTCCTTCTTATTAAGTTGGTTAAAGTCTTATCTGGCAACTGGCAATTTGACTTTTTTCAATAATATAAACGCTGACAAAACTTATTGACCTTTTTTACTGGGACCTATTAGCGGGCTCTTTCATATTTTACATCTTTGCCGCCTAGCCTCCAAATCAAGTGGGGCTCTAAAAAAGCCTTGATAACCAGGCACCTATTATGATGAAAGTTGTTACTTTGTAGCAATATAAGGATTTATCCGTTGTCGGAAATAAATAAATAAATATTACATAACATATGTATTATATATTCACACATTTAAAACTCAGTCTAAAATGACTAAAATTTATTAGACCGTTCCAATAGATTTTCAACTTGTTCGAAATAACTATTAAGTTTTTGTTAAAGAAGTCAATTCTTGCCTGGAGAATTTCTTTCATAATTTTATCTAAGTTTCTAACGAATAATATTATCGATATAGATATTGTTACGATAGATAGCAAAACTGCTCCCGCGGCATCCAGTAACGCCGAACGTGCGGAACCGATAGTTTAAGCGGGTGTTAAGTCTCTGTTAACTCAGCCGGTAACCATGTGCCTTAGCTTTTCTTTTCTATTTGACAATCGAGGGAAGCGTACGAAAAGTGAGGAGATAGAATTAAGTTTTCATTATGAATTGTATAACTATTAATTTACCGACTGTACCACTGTTTGCCCTTGCTGCCCCGTTCTTTTCTGGTGTATTCTTGGAGAATATTTGAGTCAGAGAGCGAAATCAACATGGAGGTGCCTACTGGATCCGGTGGAGAGGCAAGATTGGTGGCGACATGCTTCCTCTGTGAAGTGGAGGACGAGCACGTGACAGTTGGCTGTATCGGCGCCGGCTGCGTGAGCATGTGCCATCCTAAGTGTGCTGCTCTAGAGGATGGCGGCGTAGGATGGATCTGTGCGGAGTGTCCATGCACAGAACTCGACGTTGATCAGGACAAAAAAGCTGACCAGCCTGACGGCTGGGGACAACTACCAAAGTTACTCAGGTGGCGACCAGATGAGGATCGGAACTAATAACGTCAACGAGGCCTCGAAGGAAGCGCAGGACCTGCAGACGGAGCTAAGGTTGTTGGAGGAAGAAGATCAGTTGCTGCAGTTGCGACAACAACTTCTACATAGGCGAAAGGCGCTCATGGGCAAGCTCCCAAGGGAGAGGCTATGGGAGACTGGCCACGCAGAAAAGAAGCCTGGAGCATCTAGTACACGGTACCAGAATGCTGGTACGAATACAATTGGTGAAGCTGCCATTGTGGAAGGAAACGGTAGTACGCAGAGAGCCCACGCTGGGCCCCCTTGGCTCTTTTCTACCAGTGGGGAGGACAACTCAGCTGCTAGGGTCACTAAACCTGTGGGCAGACCATCTTACGAACAATTGACAGCGAGGAAGACTAGCGTGGCTGAGTTGGTAAAGTTTTCCGGAAGGCCGGAGGACTGTCCCTTTTTTATCACAACGTATGAACAGACGACGGAGCTATGCGGATTCACGGATGCCAAGAACCTAATGCGGCTTCGGCATGCGTTGGAAGGACCAGCCAAGAACGCAATACAAAGTCTAATGCTGCATGCGGACTGTGTTCCGCAGATAATCGCCACGCTAAGAATGCGATTTGGGCTACCCGAAATTATCATTGACTTGTTAGTGACAAGAATTAAACAATTTCCTCAAGTGAGGGAGAATAAGCTTGAAATGCTGGTTGACTTCTCGGTGGAGGTGCAAAATATTTGCATCCTCCAATTTGGACCAGTTCTTAACCCAGCGCTCACGCAGGAGCTATTGAGCAAGTTGCCATCGATGGTGCAGACGTTTTGGGGAATGCACAAAGCCTCTCTAACAGTGTGTACGTTGGCAGAGTTTAGTACGTGGCTATCGCAGATGGCAGAAGGAGCGAGCCATGTGATAGTCCCAAGCTCGTCGTCAAGAACGGAGAGAAGGGGTACGGTACATACACACACTGTGCGCCAAGGCTGTCGGCTGTGCACCTGCAATTGCAGAACCCTGCAGGAGTGTCCAGCATTCCTGGAAATGACGACCCGCGATCGCTGAAATGCTACTCGACGGTGTGGCTTGTGCTGGAGATGTTTCCAAAGCCACAAGGTGGAAAGATGCGGCGTCCCCAATCCTTGCGGAATAGATGGATGCCTAGAACGCCATCATCCCCTGTTGCATCGCGGCAGCACGGCTCCCGTCCAAGCCAGGTGCCATGCACACCGACAAGAAGGTGTGGAAATGCTATTCAGGGTATTGCCAGTGACTTTGTATGGAAATGGTAGGCAAGTCAACACGTATGCCTTCATCGATGACGGGTCATCTCTAACCTTGATCGACGCCCCATTGCTAGAAGACCTTGGAGTAAAGGGACAACCGAAGCCTCTATGTATGCAATGGACTGCCGGCATGCACCGGTATGAAGACACCTCGGTCAGACTCGACTTAAGGATCTCCAGCATTGGCCAAACGAAGCTATATGATCTTCGCGACGTTCACTCAGTCCAGTCTCTTGATCTCCCATCACAGTCGTTAGATATAACCCACCTGAAAGCACAGCACACACACCTTCGACATCTACCACTGTCCGGATACGACTCAGCACAGCCCAGGCTCCTGATAGGGCTCAATAATTGCAAACTAGGCCGCGTGCTTTGCACCAAGAAAGGCACAACAGAAGAACCGATTGCTGAGAAGACCCGCCTGAGGTGGACGATTAAAGGAAGAAGCTCCAACAGTGTGGGTGATGACATAACCCCAGACTACCACGTGTTTCACATATGTGCATGTGAAGCTGACGAGAACAAGGAGATCTTGCGCCTGCTTGAGCAGTGCATGTGGTCGGACGGCGGCCCTAGACCGGAGATGAATAGCAAGAGCGTATCCAATGATGACCAGTTGGCTATACAGCAGCTGGAGAAGAACACGAGGCGTATAAATGGCCGATTTGAAACAGGTCTGCTTTGGAGGTATAAAGATGACAAGCTGCCGGATAGTTTACCTATAGCCTTAAAGCGGGCTCGATGCCTGTACCAGTAACTGACTCGCGAGCCGGAGCTGCGAAGGGAATTCGCCGTCAGATAGATGAGTACGTGAAGAAAGGATATGCACGGCCCATTACGTCGGAAGAAGCTGAGGAAAAATCATATTGGTATCTACCTATCTTTCCCGTGCTAAACGTCAACAAGCCAGGAAAGCTTCGCATAGTCTGGGATGCGGCTGCGAAGACAGAAGGGATCTCGCTGAACACAATGCTGCTGAAGGGACCTGACTAACTAGCGCAGTTGGTACCAATACTTCATAGGTTTAGAGAGAAACGTATTGCTATCGGCGGCGATATCGCCGAGATGTTTCATCAGGTCAGGATACACACAGAAGATCAGAGATACCAACGCTTTGTATTTATAGATCCATACACACAACGGAGAGAGAACTACGCCATGCAGGTAATGACGTTTGGGGCTAGTTGCTTCCCCAGCTGTGCCCAGTACGTGAAGAACAGAAATGCAGAGACGTTCAAGAAGGGATACCCACGAGCTGTTAAGTCCATACTGGAGAATCACTATGTAGACGACATGCTGGACAGCGTCGACACGGAGGAAGAAGCTATAAGCCTCGCGCGTCAGGTCCACTACATTCATCTTCAGGGCGGATTCCTCATTCGAAACTGGGTATCGAATTCCAAAGAAGTATTAAGCGCACTCGGCGAAGGAGCATCCACGCTAATGAGACTAGACGACACAACGGATGGAAAGACCGAGAAGGTGCTGGGAATGTGGTGGGACACGAAAGAAGATCTCATCCGCTACCGTGTATCCCCACGATATCGCCATAAAAAACTTCTCCAAGGAAGGCAACGACCCACCAAACGAGAGTTTCTTAGTGTGTTGATGTCTATATATGATCCTTTAGGGCTGATATCCTTCTACGTGATGTATGCAAAAATAATATTTCAGGGAATATGGCGAAGTGGATGTACCTGGGATGACCCCATACCTGAGGCAGAATGGATTAAATGGAAGCGATGGCTTCGGTATATCCCGGACGTTGAGAAAATGACCATCCCAAGATGCCACATGAAGGAGTCGCTGATGGATTCAGAAGTAGAGATGCACACCTTCGTGGACGCAGGCGAGAATGGATTTGCCGCCGTGAGTTATATACGATTTCAAAATGAGGCAGGTATCCACTGCAGTCTAATGGGCAGCAAAACCAAGGTAGCCCCTCTAAGACCGACATCCATACCAAGGCTTGAACTCATGGGAGCAGTGCTTGGAGCGAGGTTGGCTCAAACTCTGGAGCTTTCACTTGGCGCGAAGCTGAGCACACGGACTTTCTGGACCGACTCGAGGACCGTGCTGAGTTGGCTGCGATCGGACCAGAGGAAGTACAAACAATTTGTAGCGTTCCGTATGATCGAGATTCTAGACGGTACTAGCGTCAAGGACTGGCGCTGTTTACCTTCCTCCGAGAACGTGGCGGACGACGCCACTAAGTGGAACAAAGGACCTGATTTCAACCGAGAAAGTCGTTGGATGAACGGGCCGAGATTTCTTTGGCAAGAGAGGCAATCTTGGCCGCTGACAGAGGCGGAAGAAGGAGATAAGTCAGGAATGTAATTGAAAGCGCAATTTTTCGGCGTATGTGACGGATTCACAGACGTAGGACGCGCGACCCTCATAGACTCTCTCGCTCTCAGAGATCACCGGAGGTACAGACTCCCACATCCCTCCCTTATTGATGAGCTTCAGCTTCAATCCTCCTCCGGGTGCCGATGTCGTCTCAGACGTCGATTCCATCTGTTTTGATTCATCCAGTGTCCTGAAATTTAAAGGCTGCAGAACGTCACCTGTGCTTCGGGAGAGTGGAGAGTGATCTTCGGTCTCAGCTGGAGGTTGTGTTTGTGGAATTTTTTTCACATGGCTCACATTCCTTGTTAAAGCTTTTCCCCCGCCTGTTATTCTTATAATGTCTCCCTCTCTTCCTTTTACGACTTATTCGGTGGTGTCAAAATTTGGTGTAAGCTTGTGGGGAAAGATTACGTTTTTAAGAAAAACCTTGTCTCCCACTTCAACATTAATTTCTTTGGCTCCTCTCCTCTTGTCGGCATATTCTTTGCCTTTCTGTTTGTTTACTAAATCACGGTCTCTTTCTACTGAGTCACTGTATTCTCCCATTAAATCCTGCACCCCCGGAATCTTGTCCCTTATTACTCGATTGAACATTAATTCCGTTGGTGCAGACCCTGTGGTTCCATGGGGAGTCACATTGTACATCATAACAAATGATTGTATTTCTTCCTTGAAATTTTTCTTGTTGGTGTATGCAATTTTTAGCCTTTTTACTAACGATCGATTCATATTCTCAACTTCCCCATTGGCTTGAGGCCAATAAGGTGGCGATGTTACTTGCTCGATTCCGCATTGCTTACAATATTCCTTAAATTCTGCACTCACATATTGTCTTCCGTTGTCAGTTTTCAGCTTTTTAGGGTAGCCTAATCTGGTGAAAATTTCTTTCATGGTACTGATCAATGACGTTGATGAGATCGATTTTAGAAATTTATATTCCATATATCTTGAATAGTAGTCGATAAAAACTAGGATGTGCTTGTTGTTAGGTAACGGTCCCAAAAGGTCTGTAGCCACAAAAATCCACGGTCCTTCTGGAAATGTGGTTCGTTTCATAGCAGTGGGATTTAATGCTTGCGATACCATTATACAATCTCTGCATGATTTGACGAATTTCTCCGCGTCTCGATCTATTTGCGGCCACCATACCTTGGACCTTAATCGTCGCTTCATCGCTGACTCTCCCGGATGACCTTCGTGTGCCAACGTTAGAATCGCCTGTCTTCACGCTTTTGGAATAACTATGCGGGTTCCTCGCATTATAATGGATCCAATAAGTGAGAGTTTATGTCTGAACGGAAACAGACTGCTTGACGATGAAGCGTTCCACGATTCGTCCTGCAGGCACGACATTGCATCTACAATCTCCTCGTCGTTAATGCTTTTCTCTGCAATTTCAGTGATCGTCATGGACGACGGAGTCGCGTTTTCGATTACGTGGAGAATGCTATGTTCGCCTTTCATGTCGTAGCAATATCCTGAGTTTAATTTTCATAGACGAGAAAAAGTATCCGCAATATTCTCCTTTCCGGTTTTATATATAACAATGAATTTGAAAGCTTGGAGGCGGAGGAGCCATCTTTCGATTCTCGCTGGAGGCTTCGAAGAGGGTTTAAAAATGGTTTCTAGTGGTTTATGGTCGGTTATTAGTTCGAACTCTAATCCAGCTAAATAATAGAAGAATTTTTCCACTGCCCAAACTAATGATAAGCTCTCCTTCTCGGTCTGCGAATAGCGCTTTTCGACATCTGTCAGGCTTCGACTAGCAAAAGATATTATTTTCGGTTCATCGTCTCCATGGAATTGCAGCAATACAGCTCCCAATGCAACCGGACTGGCGTCTGCAATTAATTGTGTTTTGTGCTTTGGATTGAAATACTGCAAGTTAGGAATTTTCGCCAGACACGATTTCAGTTTATCAAACGCATCCTGTTCCGGAGCATCCCAGGTGAACTTCTTCTTTATTTGCTAACTCTGGAATGAATTTTCCTACATATGTTACAAGGCCCAAAAAACTGCGAGTCTCCTCCTTGTTCTTTGGAGGTCGAAAAGATGTGATGGTGTTAATTTTTTCCGGATCGGCCTCGATGCCATGATTCGATAAAATGTGACCCAAAAAATGTAATTTAGAAGCTTTGTAGAGACATTTCTTTTTATTTAATACTGTATAGTTTTCTTTTAGAATGCCCCGAACTCTTTTCAATGCTTCATCGTGCTCGTCCTCAGTTTTTCCAAAAACAATGATGTCATCTATGTAATTTAGGACATTTGAGGAACCCGACAATAATTGCTCAAGCCACCTTTGGAAAATCTCTGGTGCCGAGTTGACTCCAAACATTAATCGCTTGTAACGAAATAATCCTAACGGAGTTATAAACGTTGTTATTGCTCGGCTTTGTTCATGTAGCTCGAGTTGGTGGTATGCATCCTTGAGATCTAACCTGGAGAAGTATCTAGCATCCCTGAGTTGAGTCATGAACGCTTCAAACGTCGGTAAAGGATAGTTTTCCCTTGAAATGGCTTTATTTGCTCGCCGCATATCCAGGCATAGTCGAATGTCTCCATTTTCTTTGAAAACTAAAACCGTTGGTGAGATCCAGGCACTCGAGCCATTTACAGGTTCAATAATATCACGCTTTAGAGCATCCTGAATCTTTTCGCGCATCTTTCCTTCTAATGCAATTGGTATCCTTCGCATGGGCTGTTGTACTGGTTTTATGTCCTGATTTATTGCCAACTTGACACTGTCGCCCTTCCACTTCGGAAAAACCGATACCTCCTCAATATGATTTATCTGCAGACCCAGCCGTAGCACATCCAACTTAATTGCAGTTTCTCGTCCCAGCAATGACTGTTGTACTTTTTCAATGACGAAAAAGAAGGCAATCATTTCAGCCTGTTTACCGACAGAAATTGGTGCCTCAAATACGCAAATTACATTTAAAATTTGGTCCGAAGCATATCCTTTGAACTGGTTGTGTGAGTTAGGACGAACATTGAACACTGTGGCTTTATTTCTTTTTAGAGTGGACCAGTCGTCTTGGCAGATGAGATTATAGCGAGACCCCGAATCAATGATCAGAGATATGTCTGCCCCCCCCGACTTTGCATTTGAGGCATTCTTCTTGCTCATCACAATTTATTTTGAAACAATCCTCCGTTTTCGGCTTTTTAGTGTAGGAGCCCGTTTCACCTGGGTTAGTAGATCTCCATTGGGAGTTCTGTCTTTTTAAATTCGTCCTGCACATCCGTCCAAAATGGCCCAGCCGACTGCACCGATTACATTTCGACTGTCGAGCTGGACAAGTAAGACAGTCATCTTTGTGGCCAGTACGTCCACATCTCTTGCATTCGAAGTTCCGTCTATTTCCTTTCGATTTACTTGTCACGACTCTGTTTACCGGCTCCTCTGTACCCTTTGTCATCATTGCTGATTCTTTTCTTATTTCTTCGTCAACTTGGCATGCCTCGAGTATTTCATCCAGTGAATGTTCTTTTTCTAATAATTTCCTTTTTAAATCTCCTGATGCCCAAGCGTCGATTACCTTATCTTTAATTTGTTGTCTTAGGCGCAAAACAAATTTGGCAAAACTTTCGTCGCCAGATGGAATCAAACTCCTGAACATGTGTCTTTCGAACGACGAGTTTTGTTTGGGTGAGAAGAACGCTGTCAATTTGTCCACCAACACCTGAAATACATCATTTTGTTCCTCTTCGTCGAAATCGATTACAGCATCTGGTAATGAATACGCTACTGATTGCAGCTGTATTCCACCTAAATGGAGTAGTTTGGTCCTCTTTTGCTTGCACGCAGTGATCTCCTCTGATTCAGTATAGATCTTAAATGCTCTCAGCCATTTCTTTCATTCCAAACGAAGCAGTGCTTTGTCAATGCTTTCGCACAAGAATGGTTTAATGGGTAATTCCGCGTTCATCTGTAAAAATTTGGATATCTCTTACACATATGTATATATATATATATATAATTTATTTAATGAAACTGAGTTTCGCTTCATTCTGTCACTGACTCCAGTTAGTTCGTATCTAACTGTACCTACTTTACTAAACATATGTATGTTTTTTTTTTCTTTTTTTTTCTCTCTGGCTTTTGTCAGTCTTACTGTCCCTGACCTTTGTCAGCTTAGTACATATGTACATATGTACATACATGTATGGCTAACTGCCTCTGAAAACTCCTTTTCAGATAACTCCTTTTCTTTTTTTTTTTTATTATTATTATTATTATTACTGTCTCTGACCTTTGTCAGCTTAGTTCGGGCCTAACTGCCTCTGATCTTTGTCAGATAATCTCTCGCTTTCGCACATTTTCTTGTTTTATTTATTTCAATTTGCATGCACATGTACATACATGTATCGTGTGCAACATGCATACACGTATATGTATGTATGCCGGTGTGTCAACGCCAGTGCTATGTCTATATGACGAACGGCGTGCCAAAAGGATAGTGCAATTGAAAATTGCGAATCTTTTTTTTTTCTTTGCGTTTATTTTTTTTTCTTATTTATATTTTATTTCCTTTTAGTTTCATTATTAAGTATTATTTACCTCGTCGCCAATGTATTACCCGGTAACCATACCAATAATAGAAACTATTGTTAATTATATTCAAATATATATTTATGCGCGGTGGTCTGTTCACTCCGGCTGTAAGAATAAGATTAGATTACAAGAATTGACAAGAGTCAAAGTATGGCCTTATTGAGAGTCATAATGGGTCGCTCTCTCGCTCTCAGAGATCACCGGAGGTACAGACTCCCACAACATGGAAGTTCATTCCACCCGCATCTCCCCACATGGTTGGGGCATGGGAGCGCTTGGTGCGTTCCGTGAAGACGGCGTTGGAATCAATCCTCCTTGACAAACGACCATCGGATGAGTTGCTGAGAGCCGCTCTAATGGAGGCGGAGGCGATCGTCAACTCGCGACCCCTAACATACATCCCATTGGAAGATTTTTTTTTTTTTTTTATACCCTTGCAGAGGGTATTATAATTTTGTCCAAAAGTGTGCAACGCAGTGAAGGAGACATCTCCGACCCTATAAAGTATATATATTCTTGATCAGGATCACCTCCTGAGTTGATATGAGCATGTCCGTCTGTCTGTCTGTCCTTCTGTCCGTCTGTCCGTCTGTCCGTCTGTCTGTCTGTCTGTTTCTACGCGAACTAGTCTCTCAGTTTTAAAGCTATCGTCTTGAAACTTTGCACACACCCTTCTTTCCTTTGCACGCAGTATATAAGTCGGAACGACCGGGATCGGCCGACTATATCCTATAGCTGCCATATAACTGATTGATCGGAAATGGTATAACTTTGGTGTTTTTATAGTTAGAGTGTTCAAATTTGACATGAGAGCTATTTTTGGCAAAATAATACGACATGCCAAATTTCATAAGGATCGGCCGACTATATCTTATAGCTGCCATATAACTGAACGATCGGAAATGACCCAACTTTCGTGTTTTTGAAGATAGAAAGCTGGAACTTGGTTCAGATTATATTTTTGGTCAGTTAATCCGATCTACCAAATTTCATAACGATCGGTTGACTATATCTTATAGCTGACATATAACTGAACGATCGGAAATGGTATTTGGTAGAAATATCAACTTTCGTATTTTTGAAGATAGAAGCTTGGGACTTTTTTTTAGATTTTTATACCCTTGCAGAGGGTATTATAATTTTGGTCAAAAGTGTGCAACGCAGTGAAGGAGACATCTCCGACCCTATAAAGTATATATATTCTTGATCAGGATCACCTCCTGAGTTGATATGAGCATGTCCGTCTGTCCGTCGGTCCGTCTGTCCGTCTGTCTGTCTGTTTCTACGCGAACTAGTCTCTCAGTTTTAAAGCTATCGACTTCAAACTTTGCACACACCCTTCTTTCCTTTGCACGCAGTATATAAGTCGGAACGGCTCGGATCGGCCGACTATATCCTATAGCTGCCATATAACTGATTGATCGGAAATGGTATAACTTCGGTGTTTTTAAAGTTAGAGAGTTCAAATTTTACACGAGCGCTATTTTTGGCAAAATAATACGACATGCTAAATTTCGTAAGGATCGGCCGACTATATCCTATAGCTGCCATATAACTGAACGATCGGAAATGACCCAACTTTCGTGTTTTTGATGATAGAAAGCTTTAACTTAGTACAAATTTTTTTTTTGATCAGTTGATCCAACCTACCAAATTTCATAACGATCGGCCGACTATATCTTATAGCTGCCATATAACTGAACGATCGGATATGGTTTTTGGTAGAAATGCCAACTTTGGTATTTTTGAAGATAGAAGTTTGGGACTTGTTTTAAATTTTGTATTATAATACATTGGCTTATATTATCATATTCTCATAAGGATCGGCCAACTATATCCGATGTTTGCGATATATATCCGGTCTTAACTGCAAGGGTATATCAACTTCGGCTCCGCCCGAAGTTAGTTTTCCTTTCTTGTTTATTGTAATTAATTGGTTTTATTATGATGTAATCATAAGGATCGGCCAAGTATATCCGATGTTTGCGATATATATCCGGTTTTAGCTGCAAGGGTATATCAACTTCGGCTCCGCCCGAAGTTAGCTTTGCTTTCTTGTTTAGATTTTTTATTGTAATTATTTGCTTTTATTATGATGTAATCATAAGGATCGGCCAACTATATCCGATGTTTGCGATATATATCCGGTTTTAGCTGCAAGGGTATATCAACTTCGGCTCCGCCCGAAGTTAGCTTTGCTTTCTTGTTATACCCTTGCAGAGGGTATTATAATTTTGGTCAAAAGTGTGCAACGCAGTGAAGGAGACATCTCCGACCCTATAAAGTATATATATTCTTGATCAGGATCACCTCCTGAGTTGATATGAGCATGTCCGTCTGTCCGTCTGTCCGTCTGTCTGTCTGTTTCTACAGGAACTAGTCTCTCAGTTTTAAAGCTAGCGACTTGAAACTTTGCACACACCCTTCTTTCCTTTGCACGCAGTATATAAGTCGGAACGGCCCGGATCGGCTGACTATATCCTATAGCTGCCATATAACTGATTGATCGGAAATGGTATAACTTCGGTGTTTTTAGAGTTAGAGAGTTTAAATTTTACACGAGCGCTATTTTTAGCAAAATAATACGACATGCCAAATTTCGTAAGGATCGGCCGACTATATCCTATAGCTGTCATATAACTGAACGATCGGAAATGACCCAACTTTCGTGTTTTTGAAGATAGAAAGCTGGAACTTGGTACAGATTATATTCTTGGTCAGTTAATACGACCTACCAAATTTCATAACGATCGGCCGACTATATCTTATAGCTGCCATATAACTGAACGATCGGAAATAGTTTTTGGTAGAAATACCAACTTTGGTACTTTTGAAGATAGAAGCTTGAGACTTTTTTTAGATTTTGTATTGTAATAAATTAGATTATATATTCATATTCCCAAAGGATCGGCCAACTATATCCGATGTTTGCGACATATATCCGGTTTAAACTGCAAGGGTATATAAACTTCGGCTCCGCCCGAAGTTAGCTTTCCTTTCTTGTTTTATTATAGCTTTGCTTTTATTTATTGAATCTACTCTTAATTTTGAGACTAACAATAAGTTGACGAATCTTAACATTAAAATTTAACTAACAGTATACTAAGACTGCATTCTGGTTGCGCGTCCCTCAGGTCGGTCGCTGGGTGGGTAAGTCATTGCGACGAAGGCGTGATTGGTTGCTCAACCTTGTTAGACCTCTCGCCAGGTGGTTAGGGTGCACCGATAGCTTGGTTAAGTACTTTACCTTCTGTTCTGCGATCGCTTCTTTGACTGGTCGAATGTTTAAGTCGCGGTGTATGTTTTCGTTGCGAACGTACCACGGTGCCCCGGTGATTGTTCTCAAGATCTTCGACTGAACTCTTTGAATTATGTCAATGTTGCTATTGCTGGCGTTCCCCCATAACTGGGAGCCGTACATCCATATAGGTTTTAGTACCGAGTTGTACAGCAGGACTTTATATTCAAGGCTAAGAGGTGACCGAGCGTTGATAAGCCAATGAAGACCGCTGGCTTTTAGCTTTAGGTGTGTTCTTTTGGCTTCAATGTGCCGGCGCCATGTGAGTCTTCTGTCGAGATGTACTCCTAGTTATGTTACTTCGTTTGCTTGTGGGAGTAGAGTGTTGTTTAATGTTATCGGCGGGCAGTTTTGCCTGTTCAGAGTGAACGTAACATGCTTGCATTTTAGTTCGTTCACTTTAATTCGCCAGTCTGACAGCCATTTTCCGACATCGACCATATGATGAGCTAGCTGCGCAGTTGCTTGAATCGGGCATTTTGAGCGGCTAAGAATAGCTGTGTCATCGGCAAACGTGGATGTTGTTAGACGTGTGCTTGTCGGGATATCTGCTGTGTAGAGGACATATAATATTGGCCCTAGCACGCTGCCTTGAGGAACTCCAGCTCCAACAGTGTACTCATCGGATATAGCGGTATTGCACCTCACGACAAATTTTCTGTCGTGAAGGTAAGACTCCAAAATCTTGTGGGTGCTGTAGGGGAGCATTGTCTTGATCTTGTACATTAGACCTTCCAGCCAGACTCTATCGAATGCTTGAGAGACATCTAAAAATATGGCAGTACAGTACTCTCGTTTTTCGAACGCGTTCCGAATTTCGGATGTTATCCGGTTGACCTGCTCAATTGTTCCATGCTTTTCACGAAACCCAAATTGGTGTGACGGGATTCCTTCCTGGATTCTCAGGTATGTGTTTATCCGAGTCATTAGGCATTTTTCAAAGAGTTTAGATAGGCAAGAGAGTAGGCTTATAGGTCTATACGACGTGGGGATAGTGTGGTCTTTTCCCGGCTTTGCTATCATTATTATAATTGACTTTTTCCATCTCACTGGAAAGTGGCCAAGTTTTGCGATGGCATTAAATAGCTGGGTGAGAGTGCAAACGGCACAGTATGGGAGCTCAATGATCATTTTGGGAGTTATGAGGTCGCAGCCCGGGGATTCTTTCGGATTCAGTTGTCGTTTGATGATGTTAACGATTTCGTTTGGGCGAAACTCAATCGGCTCATGTTGAGGCTGGGGCTCATCTGATAGAGTCGGCAAAGTAAACGCATTGGTGGCAGGATTTGGTTGGAAGACATTTTTAAGGTGTTTGGCAAACGCACTGGCTCTGTCTGCGTCGCTGCGCGCCCACCCGCCTGTGGAATTTCTAATAGGCATCACGGTTTCTTTCGGTGAGCTCAGAGTTGGGTGAGCTCTCCATAGTGAGTGTTTCGTACTGTTAGTTGACAATTGCTCTATGTAGCGGTGGTGGACTACGTTTCTTCTTGCTGTAGAGCTTGATCAAGTTGACGTGAGGCATGTTTGAAGCGTTGCTTAGCAGATGGCGATCTGTGACATTGCCATTCTCGACGTAAGCGTCGCTTTTCGAGGACGAGCTGTTCGATTTGTAGATTTGTCTTCTTTTGATTGCGTTGTGTGTTTATAATTTAAGGTGTTGAAACTCGAGCTGCAGAGACGAGTACAGACTTCAGTGAATTAACAAAACTGTCTACGTTGGCTTCGTCGCTGAGGTGAGGACTCAGCTCAATGTGTGAGCTGATGTACTTCCTGTACTTAACCCAATTGGTTTTATGTGAGGTCAGATTTGATGATTGATCCCATGTTCCTGGGTGTTGGAGTAGAGTAAAAAGGACAGGCGAGTGATCAGATGAAAGATCCGAAAGGCATTCGGCGCATATCAGATTTTTAGGAATGTTTTTGGTAATCGCAAAGTCAATTAAATCGGGAAGTTTCTTTGGGTCTGCCGGCCAGTATGTTGGTGTGCATAGTCTAAGCATAGAAGAAGCATAGTCTAGCTTGTTCTTAGCTTTGATAATTGCATTATAGAGCTGCTTTCCTTTTGGGGTCACAAGACGAGATCCCCAGTGTGTGTTCTGTGTGTGTGTTCTTGGCATTGTAGTCTCCTGCTGCTATGAAGTGGTCTCCGAGTGAGTTGAAAAACTGCATAAACTCATCTTCGGCTATGGTGAAGCGTGGGGGGCAGTATACGGCAGCTAGAGTTAATTGCTTGCCAGTATTTAGGTGTATATTTATTGATGTGGCCTGTAGGTAGTTTTTTGCAAATTTCGTATGATAATGGTGCTTGATACGGCTTCTGATTAAAATTCCAGTCCCGCCGTGTGCTTTACCGACTGGATGATTTGTTCCATAGAATGAATATCCTCGTAGTTGGAAATTGTATCTGTTCGTAAGATGTGTTTCTGAAAGCAGCATTACGTCGATTTGATTGTCTAGTAGGAATTGCGCTAACTCGAGTTTATGCTGCGAAACGCCGTTAGCGTTCCATGTAGATATTCGTAGGGAAGTCATTATTTGGATTGTTGTGAAACCAGCATTTGTATTAATAGATTTTGGTTTCGCATTAGATCTTGCATAGTTGTACGCATAAACGACATGAACTCCGTAAGGCTTTGTTGTAGACTGCATATCATAGCTTCAAAGTTACTTTTTGACTGCTCCGGAAGTTGATACTGCTGAGCCGTGTTCGGTTCTTGGTGTGCTGATTGCGGCAGTGAGCTTTTTGAGGCTGGGGTAGCCAGTCCTGATTTTAAAGCGCTTGCGTATGTGACTTTTTTGTCAGAGTTTATAAGTCCTAGTGAGGATCTGGCTGCAGTCGAGAAGAAGATATCAGGGTTTGACCTGGAGGCTATGAACTGATTATTTTGGGTGCGGGCAGTAAGTCCCCTCTGGTGGATGCGACTTTTCAGCTCCTTATAAACTGCTGTAGTTAGCAGTGTGATTTCCACCGCAGTTGCCGCACTTTTTCGAGTTTTGGTCATCTTTGCTCGCTGGGCAGTGTGCGGAGTCATGAAGCTCACCACAAACTACACAAACTGGGCGCAGTTTACAGTAAGACCTTGTATGGCCATATTCTTGGCAGTTCGAACATTGTACCGGGCCATTGCGTTTGTGCGGCTCCTCAACTGTAATTCTGCGGTGCAGCAGGAACTGAAGATTGTATATAGGGTGCACTTCGTATTTCTTGAGGGGCTTAATTTGTGGTTCGAGTTCAACCTTAAAGAGTGGCTGCGGCTTTCTATCCCTGTTAGAGATATTGAACACTGTCTTAACGCTAAATCCCTTCTCTTGTAGCGCCTTTGTTATCTCTGCAGGCGGTACTTCGGGCTCTATTCCCTTAAGTACGACTTGCAAGCCCTTGCTGCTTTTTAGCTGATACGTATAAAAGTTCTTTTTTTTGTCGGTAAGGTATTTTGATAATACTCTGTAATTATCTTCAGACTTCGTTTGAACTTTTGTTTCCTGGATATTGCCCTTTACGAGTGGTATTATGTGAAAGTTGTCCTTGCCAATGAGCTCTATAATTTTGTTGACAAGAACGTTGGAGCTTTTTTCTCGTATGTATATTGGCGGGGGCTTAGGCTTCCTTTTTTCGACTTCTGTAGATTCGGCGTCATCCTCATAGTCTGCCAAGATTTTAAAACGGTTTGAGTTCGTAGGCGTTTCTATTGCGGCTATGTTAGCATTGCCACGGGTTATTTTGCGTTGGGAGTTTAGGGGGCTCAGCTTCCTTTTGATTTGGATGTAACGATCCATACCAGTCTGCACAGCCGGCTTAATATTTTCTTTGTTTTTGTTCTCTTTTTCGGGCAGCACAGCGGCTGAAGGCCATTGGAAGATGAGAACGAAGAATCACTGACACCGAATCATTTCCTGCTTGGAAGCTCAACTGGAAGAGGACCGACGATGGAACCCCTACCCGAAGGAGTGGAGCTCAAGAAGAGCTGGATGGAATCACAACAACTGGCGGACTCGTTCTGGAGGCGATGGCTTCAAGAATACCTGCCAGTGATCACCAGGCGGACCAAGTGGTGCGAAAAGGCTAAGCCTCTTGTAGAAGGGGATATCGTGTATGTGTGCGATCCCGGACAGCCGCGTAGCCAGTGGCCGAAAGGAAGAATCCTGAAGGTGAACCTTAGCTCGGACGGTCAAGTGAGGAGCGCCACGGTGAGGACCCAATCTGGCGTTTATACAAGACCCGCGACGAAGCTGGCAGTTCTATCTATCGTGCAGCAAAACTGCACCCGCGGCATCCGGCAAAGCCGAAGTTGCAGGACCGATAGTTTAAGCGGGTGTTGAATCTCTGTTAACTCAGCCGGTAACCATGTGCCTTAGCTTTTCTTTTCTATTTGACACTCGAGGAAAGCGGACGAAAAGTGAGAATATAGAATAAAGTTTTGATTATCCGTAACACTGATCCTGAACAGGCTACTTACTCTGGAGAATGTCACCAGTGCAATCCCGGAATTCCAATTCGTTTTTCGTCTTCAACATGGAACTCCTGAGCAATTGCACAGAGTTGTTAACTTTGCCTTAGAAGCCTTTGAGAACAAGGAGTATGCAGTTGCT
Organism: Drosophila malerkotliana malerkotliana; assembly: GCA_018153235.1. Lineage (NCBI taxonomy): Eukaryota > Metazoa > Arthropoda > Insecta > Diptera > Drosophilidae > Drosophila > Drosophila malerkotliana. Next base: position 3,142,091 of record JAECXV010000202.1, on the reverse strand, counting down.
GCCTTCCCTGACATTCAGCAGGCTTTTGACAGAGTATGCCACCCTGGGCTGCTGTATAAAGCCAAAAGCCTTCTTACGCCACAGCTGTTCCAGCTCGTGAAAAGCTTCCTGGAAGAACGCACATTCCACGTATCTGGTGATGGATACAAGTCGTCCACCGAACCGATTTCTGCTGGTGTTCCCCAAGGTAGCGTCCTCGGCCCTACTCCATACTCTATCTATGCTTCAGATATGCCTACAAAAACGCCGATCACTGAAGTGAATGAGCAAGGCGTGCTTATTGCGACCTACGCTGATGACACTGATGTCCTGACCAAAAGCAGTAGTATCTTGGCAGCCACTTTTGCATTGCAGGAGTATCTGGACGCATTTCACCAATGGGCCACGAACTGGAACATTCGTGTAAACGCAGACAAATGTGCCAATGTAACGTTTAGCAATTGCCGAAGTACCTGCCCAGGAGTCAACCTCAACGATAGTCCAATCAGAGCCCTTCCTGCATACAAGTACCTCGGTGTCACTTTGGACAAAAAACTCACATTTGGCAGGCACATTACCTGTATCCAAAACTCGTTCAGGACTAAAGTGACTCGGATGTCCTGGCTCCTCACACCACGCCACAAGCTCGCACTTGTTGGGATGTAAGGTGCAGATATACTAGTCCATATTAACTCCAAGTCTTTTCAACGGACTCCAGGTTTATGGTATCGCTGCAAAAACCAACCTGAACAAAATCCGGGTTTTGCAAGCGAAAACTCTTTGAAGGATCTCTGGAGCTCCATGGTTTATGCGAACCATAGACATCGAACGAGATCTCAACGTGCCTAAAATCGGAGACAAGCTGCAGGAACTTTCTCGGAAATACATGGAACGACTAAATGAGCAAAGCAACAGCCTAGCTAAAAAACTTGGTACTACTGCTATCATGAACGCTGATCCAAGTAATCGAGTCAAGAGAAGACTGAAAAGACACTACCCTCAAGACCTACCAAACCTGATCTTGACCTAGCCATTTCGTCATCCTCGACATAAATATAAACAAAAATAAAATATAATAAAATAGTATTGTTCAAAATTGTAAAAACCGATTAGATTAAGCTGCCAATCGGGTAGCAGTGCGCTAATCTTAAGAATAATATTTCCACATTCAAAACGTAAAAAAAAAAAAAAAAAAAATGGAATGAGTACTTCTTTATTCAATGAACCTCGAATACAAACTGAAACTTAAAGCTAACAAAATGGATCTCATAGCGGCCACGCAAATATGCAGTGTTTGCCGGCTATGTATGGACATCTGGTCAGACGCTGTGTCAGCAGTTTGGCCAGAGCGAGCTCTTAGATAATCGGACATTGCTGTTGCGCGGTTAACTTACACAACACCCCTTAACACCCAGACGGATCGTAGAACTGGGGGCGGCGACGGTCCGGGCAGATCTACGTGGCGGTCCTTCAGTACCGATTGGCTCAGGCGACTGCTATGGCCCAGTTGGAGTTGTTGATCCCCCAGCTACCGCTTCAGCTGGGGTTAGATGGGAACAGCAGATGATGGGGTGATGGGGGTTAGATGGGAACAGATGTTTGGGCTCTCTTTTGAACTCTGCTGGCGAATGCTTTGTGACGGAATGTGGCGTAGTATGTTGGACAAAAAAGAAACGAGCTAAAGCTAGGTTGACATCAGTGTGACGATCAGTTTTTTCAGGTATCTCGTCGTGGTTTGAACCATTCGTTCGGCCTGTCCCACAGTGGTCGATTTGGCCTCGCTAGTGGCATTTAATTATGATTTTCAAATTTAAATATACTTTAATTTAAGTTTACCTATCGATAACATACACCATGATTAGATGGTAGTTGATGTTTTCTTAGTTCATTAATCAGCTGATGATCAGCTGTGAACTGAATAAGTCAACATATGTTTCTGCAGGTGATATATACAATTTTGGCGCCCTTTTTATTTTAATTTTACCAACTTGTAATGGCTCCTTTATAATTCATCACCAATACCATATGACCATGTTTGAAGGAAAAACATTAAGCTTCATTTCGGAAAGTTCTTCGCAAACATGCGGAATTTGTAGCGCAACTCCAAAATATATGAACGACTTAAAATTGATAAAAACGTTTCCAAAAAACACCAACCTTTTTGAATATGGGGTATCACGTCTCCACGCATGGATTTGATTTTTTAAGTGTGTTTTGCACATTTCATACAGAATACCAATAAACAAATGGCAAGTTCGCAGTGCTGATAAGGATATTGTTGAACAAAATAGGAAAAGTATACAGCAGAAGCTGATAAAAGAGATGAATTTATTGGTGGACACACCAATCGCCGGTACTGGAAGTACTAACAATGGAAACACTGTTATAAAGTCCGGGACATTGGCTTTGCACCAGTCCTGAGTCAATTTGGCTCTATGGGCTGACGCTGAATCCTGTTGAAACGTCCACTCCGTATCACCAAAGTGCTGCTGGGCCCAAGGAAGCACAACAGTTTCCAAAATGTCCCGGCGGTACACTTCCTGATTGATTTTGACCCCTTGATCGATGAAAGAAGGGGTCGTTTGCCAGTGGCGCATATTCCTCCCCGAACCATTAAAGACTGCTCACATAGACGGCGCTCGATTATTGCAGAGGTACCTGGAGCTTTAGCCAACCAGCTTCTGTCATTTTGGTGATTGTGCGCCTGTTGGATGGTCAATATCTTCTCGTCCGTGAAAAGAATACGCTCCTATTTTTGACCTGCGGCCCGACGCTTTAGCTGACGGCATCTTTGGAGTCTCACGCGCTTATTGTCATCCGTAAGAAGATGCACTTTTTGGAGCTTGTAGGTCTTGAGATTAAGTTCATTTTTTGCAATCAACCGAACACTTTCTCGATTCACTCCGATTTCACAGGCTATTCTTCTGACCGAGACTCTGCAATTCCGAGTGATCCGCTTTTTCACTATCTGGCGAATTCTGGAAGTGTTAGCGGTACATGGTCTGCCTCGTCCGGGACGGTCACCTTCATGGCCAAGCTCATTAAATCGCCGGATAGCGTCAGAGACCGTTTGTTTTGGTATGCCAAGCAAACGAACAATGTCGCATTGGCGATTTCCTCGTTGAAACAGTTTTAAAATTTCGCAACGATTGTTAGACATCCCGAAAGAAATATCAAATTGATGGAAATCACAAAAATGTAAATATATTTGTTTCAAAAAAGTACAAGCTATCGATAAATGCATTTATTTAAGGGCTGCATCATAATACATTTATAATAGATTGCTTCACAGTTTGTCCGGGTTATTTATTGTCACCTACAGGGTACATAAACATATACCTATGTATATGTTTGTTATTTGATTCTATTTCCCTATTATTTGATAAAGGGAATAACTGCTCGATTACCCCAAAATAATATTACTTGGTTACTCCATACCCTTAAATGTGAAAGGAACCATCTTTCTTGACTTGACTTTCTAACCGACTTGACTTTCTGATTTGAACCATCTTGGTTCAAATCTGTTGCATCCTAAAGGGTTTGGCAGATTACTGATACAGCGATTGTTGTAGCGGATTGACGTATCGGTGATTCCCTTGACCGGTATAGGGTAACGTTGATAGTCGCTTAGCTTTAGGTTTGGCCAGATGTACCGATACGAAGATTCTTTCATAAAGGTGACGGGCGAGCCGGAATTAACTTCGAACTGGCATGAGCGACCGTTAATGACCATGGCCTCGGATTTCTTGGGGCTGACCAAAGGAATTATTTGATGGGCGTAGGCGATGAAGATTTTGTTGACCCAGCTTGACTGTTACCGCGGCATACCCAAAGTATGTGGCCAGTTCAACCTAGGAATCAAAAGTGGCGTTGCGAAACGGACACTCCTTGCGGACGTGCCGACCCCCACATCCCGCGCAATTCGTACTTATTCCGTGGATGGACTGGGTGCTCCAATACTCGAGGAGTCGGACATTGTAACCTACATTGTTAGAATCCTATCTCCGTCGCCAATTCTATGTATACGCAAGCATTTATTAAATTTATTTATAAATTTATTATTTAAGTAATCCAGTAATTAGGAATGGAGTAGCAAACAGTACACGGATTATTAATATGACGGTTCAGTGAAGACTGACCTAAGTAAAGCGAGATCCCTGCGCGGGAGAATGCAGTCGGATGCATAACATGCACCATCTGCATTGCGAGAATGAACAAACATCTATTTGTTGGTTCAAAGAAATCGCTTACAGTTATTCTTACTCAAAGATCAATGATCAATGCGTAGTCACCCGAGTGTTTTAAAAGCAACTCGCCAAAACACCAGAGACTTGCCAAAACACCCGAGTCTTTCATGTGAGTTTTTCCTACCCATGCTGTATCTACCTCGTTTGATCTGCACAAGCGACCGAAAAATACCCGCGTGTTTTGCATCTTTACACACACAGGCACAAAATCACGAGTGCAAGAAAGGCAAAAAACACATTGTACTTCCACAAAAATTGTGTGTTGGTATTGCCTTTTGTCTTATGAGTGGCACTCGCACACACATTTTTTATTTTATTTTTTTTTTATATAGGGTGCCGAAAAGTGGCACCCTTGCCGTTCTCTGATACGAACTTCGTTCAGTCGATTTGTAAACATCTCTGTGCTCATAGACACAACATAGGAATTCACCAAAGGGATACCCAAGATATGGACGAACCAGAACTGAAGATTCTGCAACATCGACTAGCTGTGATGAGAGGAAAAACTTCACCCTATTAACTAGACCACCAGACAACCACTTCGTTGACCGTCTCAATAATTATACTGCCATATGCTGGTTATACTGGACTCTAACAATTAAAAGAACCAAAAGAGGAAAAACTCCGGAACCTACCCCAAGGCATTTCTTCAATATAGAACTGTATGACAGATGAACATTTGTTTAACGCACGGGAGAATGTTAAGTGATAGCATTTGATATTAAATTACAAAATATTATAAACAATAAACAAAATATAAGGTCATGAACGAAACCGCATATTGATGACTACACAAAACTTCAATAACGGCTTGAGCAAGAATTTTTCGGTTCATGAAATTATTGCAAAATTGGTAAATTATAATTTTTATACCCTTGCAGAGGGTATTATAATTTTGGTCAAAAGTGTGCAACGCAGTAAAGGAGACATCTCCGACCCTATAAAGTATATATATTCTTGATCAGGATCACCTTCTGAGTTGATATGAGCATGTCCGTCTGTCAGTCTGTCTGTCCGTCTGTCTGTTTCTACGCGAACTAGTCTCTCAGTTTTAAAACTATCGACTTGAAACTTTGCACACATCCTTCTATCCATTGCACGCAGTATATAAGTCGGAACGACCGGAATCGGCCGACTATATCCTATAGCTGCCATATAACTGATTGATCGGAAATGGTATAACTTCGGTGTTTTTAGAGTTAGAGAGTTCAAATTTTACATGAGCGCTATCTTTGCAAAAATAATACGACACATTTTACATAAGCGCAAAATAATACGACATGCCAAATTCCGTAAGGATCTGCCGACTATATCCTATAGCTTCCATATAACTGAACGATCGGAAATGGTTTTTGGTAGAAATACAAACTTTGGTATGTTTGAAGATAGAAGTATGGGATTTTTTTAAGACTTTGTATTGTAATAAATTGGATTATATATTTATATTCCCATAAGGATCGGCCAACTATATCCGATGTTTTTTTTTTTTTTTTTTCGGCGGCCTTCAGAATTTGGAAATGGCTTGTGCATCAATAAGAGCATCAGCTAGCATTCCTGTATTCATCATAAAGCTTAGAGGCCCAGACGACCGAGAGGCGCTCGATAAACTATTTGTTAGTACATATTAAGCTATTTGAAATTTGTGAAGCTAAGAGGAGTTAGTAAGAAAATTTAAAATTCTATATTTTCCCTCTAGGACAGGAAAGAGATGTAATAGAGTAGAGACCATTGTAGTTCGAACATAATACCCTAAAAGGGTCGTGCAGTGCATATGTCGAACTACAACGGATAAGGAACAGAGGACTAAAGTTTCGAGTCCTTCTAATAGGAATTATAAAATTTAAGCGTGTTAGTAAATGCTGGCTATCTACATCCCCGTTAATAAGGTTATGCAGAAAAACTACACCGAGCATTGTCCTACGATTTGTTAAGCTAGGTAAGTTTATAAGTAAAAGTCTGTTACTTTAGGATGGAAGCTAAAGATTTGCATCCCAGTATAGACCCCTAGGTGCGAATATAAAAAAGTTCTTTTGTACGGATTCTTTGCGGTCCTTATGTACTCCATATTGGGGTTGCTTGCAGAGGGCAAGAACGATAAAAAGACATATGCTTGCATTTTGATCCATAAAGTATTAGATCAGTAGCTAAAAACCATTTTTGAAAGTTATCAAGGTCAGAATGAAGACTGCATTGGGCGGAGATGGATTTGTACTGAAGACAAAGTTTTACATCATCTGCATACATAAGAACTAGAGAGTTCGTTAAAGCAGGGGGCAAGTCTTTTATAAAAAGCGTAAATAATAACTGGCCAAGATGACTTCCTTGAGGGACGCCAGATGTAGCACAGACCAGACGGGCCTGTATGTTTTTAAATAAGACTCTTTGTGTTCTTCCATCTAGGTAGCTGGAGATCCACGTTAAGAGGTCTTTAGGAAAACCAAGCATATTCAGTTTACTCAACAAGAGTGAGTGATTAACTGAATCAAATGCTTTGCTGAAGTCTGTGTAAATTACATCGGTTTGATATCCCTTACAAAAGCCATCTATGACAAAGGATGTAAACTCCAATGAGTTTGTGGTGGTGGAGCGACGCTTAATAAAGCCATTCTGACAAGGAGTGATAATCGAAGAGCAAAGGTGTTGCAAATGAGGGGTAATTAATTTTTCAAATAACTTTGGAATTTCCGACAACTTAGAGATGCCTCTAAGAACATTCAGCGTTGTGCACGGTAAAATTCGACCGAGCTAGTAGGTATCTTGAGAAATCAACACTACTACAGGTTTTTTGTATTTTAGTAAGAGCCTATTTTTAGTATTTCTTAGGTTAGTGAGGCATCTGGTATACCAAGGAGGATTTGTTGAAGCGGACGGATATTTCCATGGCACACAGGAGTCAAAAAATTTATTTAAAGTATAGTCAAATTTTTCTAAAGTGACGTTAAGATCAGTGCATGCCAGAATATCGGACCAATCGTATGTATCGATAAGGCTATTAAGTTTCTGAAAATCAGCTTTACGGAAGCAGCGAATCTTATTTACTATGCGTGGAGACATCTGATTGATACTAGGAATGTTTTCGAATGAGACCTCCAGCATGGGGTGATATGGATCCACTGGGGTTGAAAGGGGAAAAGCTTTGGAGATCAGATCGGGATCCGGTACCATCGGGATCAGATACAACGCATAAGTCTAAAAGCCGACCTAACGAACTTCTAACATGGTTTATTTGACGTAGGGACATGTCAAACATGCCCGCGGTGAAGTCATGGTGAGTGATAAGTGACAAAGATGGTGAGTTAACGACGTTGGACCACTTTAATTCTGGGATATTAAAGTCGCCCACGGCGACGAGCTGGTCACGATCAGTCGTAAGATTAAAAACGGATTGAATAGCGGGCGGGACAAGTAAGGGCGGTTCAGACGAAGGCGGTATATACGAACATGTAATGTTTAAGTGTAGTATGCACATATATTGAATACCCACTGTACCGAGAGTACTTAAAGGGTGCGCACTGTAACACTTTGTTGCAGTGTTTACATAATCCAAAGTCCCGGTCATAAACCCTAAGTGGCCGAAATATGAACCGATCGTTATGGCTTAGCCCACACACAGAAAGTGCTAGTGTCGGCATAATCGTAACAAACGGTCAGCATATGCATACTCCTCGCGCCTTCACTTGAGAGTGCATAACAAAGGCATAGCCGTCTCTATGCCGCCGCCTGCGAGCAGCGCAGCTAGGAGACTTAGCCTTACTTAGACTTAAAAAATATTGTAAAAGAACAGAGACATTTTGATCGTTGGAGCGGCACCTCAGGTGCTCCTTCTAAATAAAAAACTGAAAAATAATCAAACCACGGAACAACTGAGTTATTCTATGATATGGCGACCGTGATGTCATGGAAGGACGTCGAGGGACTAGAAGGATACACCGAGAAGGATATACCAAAGAGGATAAAAACAAAAAACTACAAAAACTTAAACTGCAAAATGCGAAATAGACACACTGACGAAACAACCTGACCAACAACTGCAACCACACCTGTGCGAGGACACCAACCGAGCTGAAAATTTGAAATGAACCGAGCATAAGTAAAACAGATCAAATAAATGATTCTGACTATTACTTCCAAGAAACATTATATGACATTACAAAATATGACATTATAAAATATGAAAATGAAATAACAGAAATATATAAAAATATATTACGTAATTCTTCTTACAAAGTATGGCTAAGCTAAAGGCATGAAATGGAACAAATTGTACGAAGAGGAATCATGTTGAAATATTAGTAGAGTGCTTTAATGAAGCGCGAATGCTAATGCATGATCATAGGGAAAGATTAAATCAAGATCATTGGGCACAGGTATCGAAACTTTTGATACGGCTACGATCTAATTTAATATTTGTCAAACAAAAGTTCAGTTTAGAAATATCGTTACCAACCGTTCTACACACTCCAATAGCAGTTGACACTGCACCTGACTCGGAATCAACAGAAACGAACAAATCTGAGTCAGAAGAGCTTCCCAAAGTAAACCCCAAAATAGAAGATGAAGATTTGAATAATCTTACTATTCCGGCGGTATACACTGATCTGGATAATTTTACAGATTCAGATACTTCGGGTGTAATAGAAAACAAAATAAGTAACTCCATCACAATGGCACAATCAAATATGGATTTTATTAATACAAAATCTAAGCTTATACCAGTTTTGATGGTAAAGGGGCCCATCCACAGGAGAGCATGTTCGTCAACATGCTCGCCTACTTGAATTTCATTTTTCCCACTAACTAGAGCCAACATTCGTGCGAACATCATTTTTCGATAAATTTTCAAACTATCAACATGTCCACGGACAACGACTGCGGCACTGTAATTGCACTTATGGCATTAAGTATTTGCTTAGAAAAAAAGAAAAAAAAAATGAAGCGAAAAAAAGGAAGCACAGTGCTCATCGAACTCTTTATATTTTATGAGTTGAACTTCTAAAGAGATAATACGCAAATGCTTGTTTTTATATTTGTCGCTTTTGGAGTACCATAATGCAGGCTCATTTTTTAGGCGATAAATAAAATCTAGCAGGAACTTTTAATTCATTTTTCTCTACCAAAACGTTTTTCAAACTGACGTTCGTGCCAACATTGCCATCCATTGGCGAGCATGTTGTTGCGAACGTTGTCAAAATAGAACGATTTCAATTCCATTCGAACATTTTGACGAACACAAAATTTGACAACGAACACTACCATCCACAGGAAAAATTTCGTCGAGCACAACATGTTCGCCGAACATGCTCGCCTGTGGATGGGCCCCTTAAGGCTGAAAATTTAACAAGTTTCATTGATGCTTTACAAATAATACAATCAATAAAAGGCGAGCACGAAGAATTAGCTGTCTCCATTATTAAAACAAAGATAAAAGGTGTCGCCAGGAATCTAATCGGTAATGAAACAACAATTACTGAGGTGATTTCCAGACTAAGAAGCAACGTCAAAGGCGAAACTGTTGAGGTATTATCAGCGAAGCTGATGAACCTACAGCAGCGCAATAAAACTGCTAAGTTCAATTTTCCGAATAACTTGGGATCTTGCTGGCAGAAGTATTGAATTATTGCCAGAACTATGAGCTATTGGTACTTCAATTGGAAATTTTAAATTATTGGGTCTAATTATAAGCCAATCTTCAGATGGCTTGAAGTCTAATTGACAGTTGTATTTTTTGATAAAGTCGATGTCTAGTATGCCTATCTATCGCATTGAATTGGGAAATGTGAATTTAGGATGTGAAAATCGTGTGGAATTATGTATTTAGTTGTCTGTATCTCTATAGAAACTAAACATTTGGATTTTATTATTTCTTGACTTATGCCTTTTATGTCTATGATGTAATCATCTTGGATGTTTTGGAAGTTATCCGAAGTTTCTTTTAAAATGGAAATGCCTGCACCTCTGTCTATTAAAAAGCTAAGTTCTTTCCCAGTAGCTACATTAAAAAATGAAACTAATATATTTTGGCTGAGATTAATGGTGTGAACTCTGACTTCTTTTATTGTTAAGTATTTAAAGGGTTTTGGGAGTTTTCCGATATGTTTTGGTTATTATTTTGGGTCATTCTTACATTGCCTTGGTTATTGCTATTGTGGCCTCGGTTCGAGTTACCACCGCCTCTATAGTTTCCTCTATATCAGAGGGCGGCACGGCCCTATCTCGGGGGCATAGGAAATTTCTCTGCCCGAGATCTGCCACACACCCACAGTATACATGTGTAAAACGTCATGCTCACAGCCTTCTTTCTGCTATTCGTTACTAACACTAATGCGGTAAAATCATATCAATGTATTGGGGTGCCGACCACTGCTCTATATGGGCCTCGCCCTCTATTGTTATTTTGATAATTGTTGTTATAATTATCGTTGTTGTAGTTATTGTGGTTGTAGTTATTGTGATTACCACGAAAACTACCTCTATAACTTCCACGTCCGCGATTTGAGCCCCGCTGTGGATGATTCTTATAATATAGGACGGTGTTTGACTGCCCAGTTGCATCAGTGCAACTATTGACAAATTTAGAAACGGCTTCGTTCATGGTAATAAATGTGCCAGCTTAGTCTGGGAATCACCTCAGTAATTGTTGTTTCATTACCGATTAGATTCCTGGCGACACCTTTTAGCTTTGTTTTAATAATGGAGACAGCTCATTCTTCGTGCTCGCCTTTTATTGATTGTATTATTTGTAAAGCATCAATGAAACTTGTTAAATTTCCAGCCTTACCATCAAAAACTGGTATAAGCTTAGATGCTGTATTAATAAAATCAATATTTGATTGATGGAGTGATGGAGTTACTTATTTTGTTTTCTATTACACCCGAAGTATCTGAATCTGTAAAATTATCCAGATCAGTGTATACCGCCGGAATAGTAAGATTATTCAAATCTTCATCTTCTATTTTGGGGTTTACTTTGGGAAGCTCTTCTGACTCAGATTCGTTCGTTTCTGTTGATTCCGAGTCAGGTGCAGTGTCAACTGCTATTGAAGTGTTTAGAACGGTTGGTAATGATATTTCTAAACTGAACTTTTGTTTGACAAATATTAAATTAGATCGTAGCCGTATCAAAAGTTTCGATACCTGTGACCAATGATCTTGATTTAATCTTTCCCTATGATAATGTATTAGCATTCGCGCTTCATTAAAGCACTCTACTAATATTTCAACCGTGTTCTTTTGAATAGGTCTATTCTGAGTTAGCGACTTGTACGATCTGTTAAAATTAGTTTTTTTGTTTGATAACTCCTCGTATGGAACAAATTGCCATTCCTTGCCTTAAGTTTAGCCATACTTTGTAAGAAGAATTACGTAATATATTTTTATATATTTCTGTTATTTCATTTTCCTAGACTTTAGGTGTTGAAATTTGTGTGTAATAATTTTTGTTTGTGCTGGGTTTTTGTTTTTATTAGATTTTGTCCAGGTCATTTTCTTGACTCAGGAATTTTTTTTCTTTTAACATTTGTTGTGTAATTTATACAATTTTAGTAATACGCTTGCTAACATTATAATAACGATTATCATTAACAATATTGTGATTGTTTGAATATCGATTTTTTCGGATTCAATTTTATTACCGACATTTGCCGTGGAATCCACTACTTTTATATCTACCAAACCCATTTTAGATATTGTATCTATTTTTCTTTTTTTAATTTCTATTTTATTTTTTTTTGTGTCATATTTTGTAATGTCATATAATGTTTCTAGGAAGTAATAGTCAGAATCATTTATTTGATCTGTTTTACTTATGCTCGGTTCATTTCAAATTTTCAGTTCGGTTAGTTTCCTTTCTTCCTTCTACGTCAGCTGGTCGTCGCTGATTTGGCTACGCTGACGCTCCCTCGGTGGCGCAGGAAGTGGCGTATTCCCGCACTCTAATTGCTGCTGCTGTACGGGGCCTGTTGGGCTCAGGCGTTACCGGTGCCGGTCCTCGCACAGGTGTACTAATTACTAATTACACAGTGCGACAAAAAAAATAAAATTTAGAGGAACTTTTGAAGAGACCTAGTAGGAATTGTTTGTTAGGTCGAATATAGTATAAAACCGTACTCACCCTCACCCTTTTTTCAAACACCCTCAATATCTTGATTTATTTAGAAAAAACGGTTTTTTGGGACTTTTTTGCTCTTAATTAAAAATTTTCTCCAAAGCGCGTAATTTTAAACCGATTTTAAAATTTCCGACGTTTTTCAATAGTTAAATGTTGTAGCTTTTGAAAAAAATAGATCTTTAATTTATTTTAACAAAAAGGATAAAATTTTTACGCAAAATACTGATATTTTTGAATTTTTGTCGTGTTTTTCGGACTTTGACGCCATTTTTTTGGTACAACTTCCAAGAAATGGTATCATTTTTGACACATATCAATATTGTCTTGTTAATCCTGAATAAAACAAGACCAATTTCATTAGGAAATTATGAAAATTGTTGAAGTAAATTGTTGAAATAAATAAGTTCACTAGAAAATATTTTAAAAGAAACGCCTAAGAATTTACATTTAGCTTAGCCTTAAAATTTATTGCCTAATCTTATTGCCTTTAAATTACCCATATTACCTTATGTTATACATTTTTATATTATATTTACTATTTATTGTTATTACTTTTATTTACTATTTTTACTATTGTCGCCATTAGAAACTTGTTCCAAAATAATTGAAATGAAGATAATGTTTACTTTAAAAAGACTAAAATGTCATTGTCAAATGTTAAAAGACTAAAGTGTCATTAAGGAATGAAAATTTAATTAAATGAATTGTTCATAATTTGAAACTACACCAGCTGATGTTTTTTCGGAACTAGGCTGTAAAAGGGATCATCAGAGTCATGCTTCAGCGGAAATGATCATAGATAGGGTAGGGCTTCTAGCGAACGCAACACTAGTGTCTCTTGCTTCTCGCTTTAATATCTTGCGGTTATTATAGCTCTTTGAAGATTTTCACAAATTTTTTAAATGAAATTTGTTGTTGTCGCAAGCACTAAATCGATTCTTGTTAATACATATTAATGTGTGGCTAATGTTAGGTTCCACATATCCGCAAGACCACCACCACTAAAGCCGACGACCGATAATAAAGCGTGCCCCGCAAATGTAGAATCTAGATATACGTCCGATCACTGCTACCCCTTACACGCTAGACCTACGCACACACTAAAATATTATTAAACATGTTAGTTTTGCCAACCAATGCACAGTGACGAATTTGCCGGTTTTTGTGGAATTAATTGATGAATGATGAAATTTAAAATAAATGATTAATTGAATTGACACTACAGTATTGAGTTGACATTAACATTTTTTAATTTGGTTTTTAAAATTAAATTAATAATAAAAATGTTAATATATTTAAAATGGGCGTGGCTTCGCATTTTTTTTATTGATTTTTTATTTATTTTTATGGTAAAATTTAAAAAAAATTTAAAATCACAGGCGGAATTTGCTCTGTGGCATTAATTAATAACTTTCAAACGCGGCAAGATATTTGTATGGGTTTTTTTTTCTAGTGTTAAACATGCCATGACAGCTTTTTAAAGCAAAGTTGGTGTGTCCCACCCCAGCCCAAAATTTTTTTTGGCCCCACACTTCCAGCAGCAGCGCAATGATGATTGTAACCGTCCCTCCAAAAAGGCTCAATTGAGCTTAGATGTTCTGTATTAAGAATTTATGGCTCTTATCCCGTTGCTCTCGCTGTTCATTTGTTTTTGCAAATTCTCATGCATACGGAGTGGTGTGAGACTGTTCAAGCCATAAGGCACGTTGCTCATAGCATAGGCATAGGCAATTACAATAACAATTTTTCCTGTTTTCCATATTCTCTTCAATAGTGCTAATCCGAATCCATTTTGTTGTTGGAGTGCCTAAAACTTTTCACTGCAAGAAATTTATTCCTGTTTTTGTTTCTGCCAAAATGGTCGACCTGACAAAATATTTGTTCTCTCCAGACAAAATATTTTTTATATTGATACTTTTAATTTTTCAACAATTTTTGATTCTACAATTTTTTGTAAAAATGAAAAAAACTGAAAAATTAAAAAAAATACAGCCCAGTAGGTATTGCAGCTTTACCGGATATGACTTTTACCGAGCTGACTATCGGAGCCTCGGATCATTTTATCAACACTATCATCACTGCCCCATTTGATGGAGGCATCTTAAAATGGCCCGAACAGTCTTGCCTACTCCTCTGGGTGAGATAAACTTTTCCGCAGCTTATCACCCACCAGCCCTTTCCTGGACTACTGAAGGTTTTTGTACGCTGTTGGATCAGGATCAGGCAGGAAAAAACTTTCTTGTTGGTGGAAATTTTAAAGCAAGAAACCGCTTTCCTGGACTACTGAAGGTTTTTGTACTCTGTTGGATCAGGATCGGGCAGGAGAAAACTTTCTTGTTGGTGGAAATTTTAACGCAAGAAACCGCTTTTGGGTCAGCTTTGCAGCGGATAGAAGGGCATCGTACTGATGGAAGCTTTTAGCCTAAGAACTTCTTTCTCTGACAGTATTTCTACGGCACCATCACGCCTTGACTTTTCTCTTTGCAATAATACTAATAAAAGAGTGTCCATTTCGGAAAGCCTTTGCTGAGGATCTTAAAAAACGATGCCTTTTTCTGGAAGAAACCTTTTAGACTTCTTCACCAAGAAGAAGTGAGATCTACACATACTAGCTTTTTACTAACAATCATACTACTACTAGCTTCTCCCAAGATCTTAGATAGGTCGATTCCTCCACGGAATACCTGGACATTACCTTTGATAGGGACCTTACTTTTGCGCCCCATATCAAACATATTGTTGCAAGTGTGAAAAAGCACTTCCGACGTTATATTGGCTAGTTAAAGGTTTGAGAAAATTGTCCCTCTGAAACAAAGTTACAATTTGTAAAATTCTTCTGGCGCCGATCTGGAAATATTGACTGGCAATATTCGGTGTAGCTGCAAAAGCACACTTAACAAGACAGTTAAAACCGGATGTATATGGCCAGAATTGGATATAGTTGGCAGATTATTATGAGAATATCATAATATAACCAATTTATTACAATACAAAATCTAAAAAAAGACCCAAGCTTCTATCTTCACAAATACAAAAGTTGGTATTTTTACTAAACAGCAAATACCATTTATGATCGTCAAGTTAAAGGGCAGCTATAAGATTAAGTCGCCCGATCGTTAAGTGGGATCCCCTGACCAAAAATAGAACCTGTACGAATTTTCAACTTTCTATCTTAACAATAAACACGAAACTTGGGTCATTTTCGATCGTTAATTTCGTAGTCGGCCGATCCTCATGAAAATTGGCATTAGTTTGCCCAAAATAGCTCTGATGTAAAATTTGAACTCTCTAACTCTAAAAACACCAAAGTTATAGCATTTCCGATCAATCAGTTATATGGCAGCTATAGGATATAGTCGGACGTAGAAACAGACAGACGGACACGCTCATATCAACTCAGGAGATTATCCTGATCAAGAATATATATACTTTATAGGGTCGGAGATGTCTCCTTCACTGCGTGGCACACTTTTGACCAAAATTATAATACCCTCTGCAAGGGTATAAAAACAAGAATAGTGAAATATAGTTCCTTAAACTGACAGCTAAAAAAACTGCAGCGCCACTAACTTTTTCACTATAAGGGGTTATATACAGTTGTACCAAGCACAATAATGAAATTTTATCGATTTTTTTTTGACACTATAGAAAATATTTATTAAAAATGTTTTACTGACGTTGTTTAGTACATGTTTCTGGGTACTTATTTAAATTTTTTCAAAAAAAATATAAAATAATAAAAATGTTATAGCCGAATTCCAAGATCGTCTTTTTTTGATGGTGTTTTGCGGTGGACATCATATCCCAAGAACGGTTCATCCGAAATCAAAAATTCAAAAATATTTCGTTAGTATATTGTATTGCCAAGTCCGTGAACGAAGGATTTGTACAAATATTGATTTAAAAAAAAATTACGACGGTTTTAACAAAAAATTTACTTTTTCAAGGTATTGTAGTATTCAAATATATTGAGCCTGAGCCTGAATACCCACTGTACCGAGAGTATTTAAAGGGTGCGCACTGTAACACTTTGTTGCAGTGTTTACATAATCCAAAGTCCCGGTCATAAACCCTAAGTGAAACATAAACCCGAATTATGAACCGATCGTTATGGCATAACAAACGGTCAGCATATGCATACCCTTCGCGCCTCCACTTGAGAGTGCATAACAACGTATATTATTATATTCCTTTATACATAAGTACATAGCCGTCTCTCTGCCGCCGCCTGCGAGCAGCGCAGCTACGAGACTTAGCCTTACTTAGACTTCAAAAATATTGTAAAAGAACAGAGACATTTTGATCATTGGAGCGGCACCTCAGCTGCTCCTTCTAAATAAAAACCCAAAAAAAAAATCAAACCACGGAACAACTGGGCTATTCTATGACATGGCGACCGTGACAGAGATGGAAGGACATTGAGGGATTAGAAGGATACAGAAGCATAAAAAAAAATCTACAAAAACTTAAACTGGAAAATGCAAAATAGATACATTGACGAAAAAATCTGAGTGAGTAGAGTGAAAGCAATGGGCAATCGCGGAGGAGTTGAAAAAAAGATTAAAAAAAGGGTAGCCCACCTAAAGTGGCTACTCTACGAAAATAATCCACCTCCCGCGTGGGCTACGGTCAAAAACTTCAAACAGAACTTGATTTTCTGCAAGACAAATTAATGAGTAATAAACGCCCAAAAATTGCCGCCACTCACTCAATGCCAATAAGAAAAATTAATGAAAAACTAATAACAAAAACACCTCCATCACCCAAGCCTTTACCAAAACTTAAAAAGACGAAGGATTGACCTGGACCACTGGACAGCCCCCACTGCAACCACACCTGTGCGAGGACCGGCACCGGTATCGCCTGAGCCCAACAGGCCCCGGACAGCAGCAGCAGCAAATAGAGTGCGGGAATACGCCACTTCCTGCGCCACCGAGGGAGCGTCAGCGTAGCCAAGTCAGCGACGACCAGCTGACGTAGAAGGAAGAAAGGAAACCAACCGAGCTGAAAATTTGAAATGAACCGAGCATAAGTAAAACAGATCAAATAAATGATTCTGACTATTACTTCCAAGAAACATTATATGACATTACAAAATATGACACAAAAAAAAAATAAAATAGAAATTGAAAAAGAAAAATAGATACAATATCTAAAATGGGTTTGGTAGATATAAAAGTTGTGGATTCCACGGCAAATGTCGGTAATAAAATTGAATACGAAAAAATCGATATTCAAACAATCACAATATTGTTAATGATAATCGTTATTATAATGTAAGCAAGCGTATTACTAAAATTGTATAAATTACACAACAAATGTTTGAAGAAAAAATTCCAGAGTCAAGACATAGGTGCAGACATTTCCATTTTAAAAGAAACTTAGGATAACTTCCAAAACATCCAAGATGATTACATCATAGACATAAAAGGCATAAGTCAAGAAATAATAAAATCCAAATGTTTAGTTTCTATAGAGATACAGACAACTAAATACATAATTCCACACGATTTTCATATCCTGAATTCACATTTCCCAATTCCATGCGATAGATAGGCATACTAG
The DNA here is from genome assembly GCA_018153235.1 of Drosophila malerkotliana malerkotliana. Lineage (NCBI taxonomy): Eukaryota > Metazoa > Arthropoda > Insecta > Diptera > Drosophilidae > Drosophila > Drosophila malerkotliana. The sequence continues at coordinate 3,124,193 of JAECXV010000202.1, read as the reverse complement.
GCATCGAATTTATCAAAAAATACAACTGTCAACTAGACTTCAAGCCATCTGAAGATTGGCTTATAATTAGACCCAATAATTTAAAATTTCCAATTAAAGTACCAATAGCTCAAAGTTTTGGCAATAATTCAATACTTCTGCCAGCAAGATCCCAAGTTATTCGGAAAATTGAACTTAATTCAAAAGCAGACAGTGTATTAATTCCAAATCAGGAAATTCAACATGATATTTGCCTTTATAAGACTATTAAACACGACAAATACCGACCAAGAAGTCAGTACAGATGAATCACTTTCGAACTACGTTGTAGTCAACACAAATTCAGACAATAGAGAAAAATCCGTACTATCACAACTATCAAAAAACTTCCCTCCACAGTTCAAGTCTCAGCTTACCAGCCTATGCACCCAGTATAGCGATATATTCGGATTGGAAACCGAATCAATAACCACAAATAATTTTTATACACAGAAACTGAGATTAAAAGATGATGAACCAGTTTATATAAAGAACTATCGAAGCCCACAAAGACAGGTGAACGAAATACAAAAGCAAGTAGAAAAATTATTCTCAGACGGGATTGTCGAGAAATCATCCCCCGGATCAAATGTAAAGAAATGGCGATTAGTAATTGACTACTGCCAGATTAATAAAAAATTACTATCTGATAAATTCCCATTACCTAGAATTGATGATATTCTAGGTTGAGCAAAATACTTTTCATGTCTTGACTTAATGTCAGGATTCCATCAAATTGATCTAGAAAAAGGTTCAAGAGATATAACGTCTTTTTCAACGAGCAACGGCTCATATCGCTTCACGCGATTAGCCTTCGGATTATAAATAGCTCCTAATTCGTTTCAAAGAATAATGACTATTGCGTTCTCCGGTCTAGAACCTTCTCAAGCATTTCTTTATATGGATGACTTAATAGTAATCGGTTGTTCCGAAAAACATATGCTTAAGAACTTAACAGATGTTTTTGAGAAAGCTACATCCAGAAAAATGTTCATTTTTTATGCATGAAGTGACTTTTCTAGGTCATAAATGCACTGATAAAGGAATACTTCCAGATGACAAGAAATACGATGTCATTATGAACTACCCAGTTCCGCACGACGCGGACAGTGGTAGACGTTTTGTAGCATTCTGTAACTATTATAGACGTTTTATAAAAAAATTTCGCCGATTATTCACGGCACATAACAAGATTATGTGAAAAGAATGTTCCTTTTAAAGGGACGGATGAGTGTGAAAATGCATTCCAATACTTAAAAACCAAACTTATGGAACCTACCTTACCACATTATCCAGATTTCACTAAAGAATTCTGCATAATAGCAGATGCAAGTAAGCAAACATGTGGAGCGGTTTTAACTCAAAACCATAATGGTCTCCAACTTCCCATTGCATACGCATCAAGAGCATTTACAAAAGGTGAAAGTAACAAATGTACTACTGAGCAGGAATTAGCTACAATTCACTGAGCGATATTACATTTCAGACCATATAAATATGGAACACATTTATTAATAAGAACAGATCATAGACCCTTAATATACCTTTACTCAATGACCAATCCCAGTTCTAAACTAACACGTATGAGGGTCGAACTAGAAGAATACGACTTTACAGTTGAATATTTAAAGGAAAAAGATAATCATGTAGCTGATGCGTTATCAAGGATAACCATCAAAGATCTACAAAATATAACTAGAAATATACTAAAAGTCACTACTAGATATCAAAGTAGACAAAAATTCCGCGCGGAAAATCAAGAACAAGTATTGCCAATACAATCTTTAAATAAAGCTTCTAAGCCCAACGTATACGACGTCATAAACAATGATGAAGTATGTAATGTAGTGACCTTGCAGATAAAAAATATGTTATGTTTATTTAAACAAGGCAGAAAAATTATAGCAAGATATGATATTAGCGATTTACATATATACTAATGGAGTTATTGATTTAGATCAATTTTTCCAAAGGCTTGAAATGCAAGCCGGTATACATAAAATCAGCCAACTCAAAGTGGCACCGTGGGAAAATATCTTTGAATATACTTCAATAGATAAATTCAAATTAATGGGCAATAAAATATTGAAAAAATTAAGAGTAGCGCTACTCAACCCGGGGACCCAAATAACAAATTTAAAAGAAAAAGAAGCAATTTTGTCTACATTTCATGATGATCCAATTCAAGGAGGTCAAACTGGCATATCAACAACTTTGGCCAAAGTAAAAAGACACTAGAGACACAAGAAAAAGGAAAAGCATGTTTTGAGATATAACTGAGTACGTAAGAATAAATGTCAAAAATGCCAGAAATCCAAAATAACTAAACACACAAAGACCCCTTTAACAATTACAGACACACCAATAAATGCTTTCGACACAGTGATAGTGGACACTATTCGTCCACTGCCAAAATCAGAAAATGGCAATGAGTATGCAGTCACTTTAATATGTGATTTAACTAAGTATTTAGTTCCCATACCTGTTCCGAATAAAAATGCCAATACTGTCGCTAAAGCAATATTTGAATCTTTTATCCTGAAGTACGGTCCAATGAAGACGTTCATTACGGACATGGGAACAGAATATAAGAATTCAATTATAGACAATTTGTGCAAATATTTAAATACTAGCAACCCCGGCAAACGTTGTTTTGCCCTTTTTTGTTTTCTATAAGGGCTAGCTGTTTTTTCTTCATTTATTTTGGTTAATAAATATTTTTCAATATTTCAAGTACATCCAGTATTTTCACGTACAACAAAATTCCCCTCGCCAATATCTAACAGTTGTTTAGAGAAAGGATGGATCTTGAAGCATTTGATCGCGCTTATTCTTGGTCAGTTCTTGTTCAACATTACGCCACAGTCGCGATGATTTTAAGCAAGCATTGAATTCGTCAGCGTCCGTTAACCGTGAACACCTGAAAGGAGTAACAAAGGGCCGTAAAATAGTTTATCATTGTTTCTTATATCCCTAAATAACCAATCCAATTCCCCATTCCAATTTTACGTCCTATGGTGCATTCATCCAAAATATGGGCACTATGCCCATAGACGATTGTTTTTATGTTGCACACTGCATCTGGATTATTTTGAATGTTCAATGACAGCTTAAGTGCTGAATGAGCTGTTATGCCTCCATCTAATAAGGTTGCTGCAACGCCAGAAGATGCAATGGCCAATGCGTTGCCATTTTTTTTAATCGTAACTCGGCAGCAAGAAGAGAAATAAGGAATTTTCACTTTGGAACTTTCACTTTGAATGTTCACAATAATCACTTTGGAATAAGCAGAATTTTCAACATCAGGCTCTTACTGGAATGGTAGTCGAAGAAATTGACCAGATGTGAATCCTCGATAAACTTGTTGGCGTTGTTAGTTAATTCTTCTTCTAATTATTAATCTGTGCGCTTCTCTTCTTTGAAAAGTGGTCTTTGTTGATTATGTTCATCTCGTGCATCTTTCGATTGTGATTCACGTAACTGCGCCATGCTTACACGCGCCTTTTCATTATCTTCATAAATTTGTTCTTCGATCTCGTATTCTTCTATCTCGCGCAGCTCTAGAATTGACTGTTTGATGACTAAAATTGGTCCAAATCTGTTCTGCCGTTCTTGATTTATAAGTGGTGTAACATAACATGACTTTCTTTTATATATATAGATTGCAAATATTACATCCACAGCACACCACCACCAGACAGTTGGAACAATAGAAAGAAGTCATAGAACTTTCAATGAGTACATACGATCTTACATATCGGTTGATAAAACTGATTGGGACGTATGGCTTCAATATTTTCTCTTCTGTTTCAACACGACCCCCTCTATGGCACATACTTATTTTCCATATGAGCTAGTATTCGGTAAAACAAGTAATTTGCCAAAACATTTTAATAGCATTGATAGTGTAGAAGCACTATATAATATAGATGACTATGCTAAGGAGAGTAAGTATAGATTAGAAGTAGCCTATAAAAGAGCTTATGTTAGAAGCAAATAAGAATAGAAATAAACTACTATACGATCATAAAGTAAGGGATATAGATATATCAGTAGGTGACAAAGTTTTATTAAAAAACGAGACAGGTCATAAGTTGGATCCTAAATATACAGGACCGTATATAGTAACGGAAATAGGAGATAGAGATAACATAGTAATAACAAATAATAAACATAAAAACAAACAGTTCATAAGGATAGAATAAAAATCTTTATTTCATAAATTGCACTTAGTATGGCCACACAAAGACACACATACATAGATAAATAAATACACATATTCTTTTAATAATTTCATTTTCTTTGATTCTAATAACATAAAACAACACAAAAATAATAAAAAAAAAGGATGTATTATTTAGAAATTTTTATTATAAAAATAACTTCCTTATATTACGTTATTTTTCAAAAGGAGGGAGATGTAGTATGCACATATATTGAATACCCACTGTACCGAGAGTACTTAAAGGGTGCGCACTGTAACACTTTGTTGCAGTGTTTACATAATCCAAAGTCCTGGTCATAAACCCTGGACAGTTATTTTTTCGGTCTTGGTTGACCATCCGCCGGAATAGCCGATATGTAATGAAAAAAATCGATTTTTTCATCTGTTAAAACTGTATATAACCCCTTAATTAATTTCCATAAATTGGCTGATGGTTTAGCGTTAACACATTTTATTATATCCTTGCAGAGGGTATTATAATTTTGTCCAAAAGTGTGCAACGCAGTGAAGGAGACATTTCCGACCCTATAAAGTAAATATATTCTTGATCAGGATCACCTCCTGAGTTGATATGAGCACGTCCGTCTGTCTGTTTTTGCGCAAAAAAGTCCCTCAGTTTTTAACCTATCGTTTTGAAACTTTGCACACACCATTCTTTCCTTTGCACGCAGTACATACATAGGTCGGAACGACCGGCATCGGCCGACTATATCCTATAGCTACCATATAACTGATTGATCGGAAATGATATAACTTTGGGGTTTTTAGAGTTAGAAAGTTTAAAATTTGGCAAAATATTACGACATGCCAAGATTCAAGAAGATCAGCTGACTATATCCTATAGCTGCCATATAACTGATTGATCGGAAATGGTATTTGGTAGAAATATCAACTTTTGTGTTTTTGAAGATAGAAGCTTGGGACATTTTTTTAGATTTTTTATTTGTAGTTAATTGGTTTTATTATGATGTAATCATAAGGATCGGCCAACTATATCAGATGTTTGCGATATATATCCGGTTTTAACTGCAAGGGTATATCATCTTCGGTTCCGCATGAAGTTAGCTTTCTTTTCTTGTTTGTGTGAATAAATAAATAAATAAAAAAAATCAAATAAATATCTTTATATAACAACACAAAAAGTGCGGAATCAAAATTTAGTTTGCAATCCAGAATATTTCATATAATTGTGTGTATTTAATTCAGCTTTTTTATGTCTCTTTTGTTACACAACAATTCTTGGTATTAGCTGGGCAGTCTTGGTTATTTATTTTTCTTTTTCGTTTTGTTTCCCCATTCCATTTTCGAGAATACGGTACGGCCGCGCATGCAGTGTGCGGCACTTTGTTGTTTTTATACCCTTGCAGAGGGTATTATAATTTTGTCCAAAAGTGTGCAACGCAGTGAAGGAGACATCTCCGACCCTATAAAGTATATATATTCTTGATCAGGATCACCTCCTGAGTTGATATGAGCATGTCCGTCTGTCTGTCTGTTTCTACGCGAACTAGTCTCTCAGTTTTAAAGCTATCGACTTGAAACTTTGCATACACCCTTCTTTCCTTTGCACGCAGTATATAAGTCGGAACGACCGGAATCGGCCGACTATATCCTATAGCTGCCATATAACTGATAGATCGGAAATGACCCAACTTTCGTGTTTTTGAAGATAGAAAGCTGGAATTTAATACAGATTCTATTTTTGGTCAGTTGATCCAACCCACCAAATTTCATTAGGATCGGCCGACTATATCTTATAGCTGCCATATAACTGAATGATCGGAAATGACCCAACTTTCGTGTTTTTATACCCTTGCAGAGGGTATTATAATTTTGTCCAAAAGTGTGCAACGCAGTGAAGGAGACATCTCCGACCCTATAAAGTATATATATTCTTGATCAGGATCACCTCCTGAGTTGATATGAGCATGTCCGTCTGTCCGTCTGTCCGTCTGTCTGTCTGTCTGTTTCTACGCGAACTAGTCTCTCAGTTTTAAAGCTATCGACTTGAAACTTTGCACACACCCTTCTTTCCTTTGCACGCAGTATATAAGTCGGAACGACCGGGATCGGCCGACTATATCCTATAGCTGCCATATAACTGATTGATCGGAAATGGTATAACTTTGGTGTTTTTAGAGTTAGAGAGTTCAAATTTGACACGAGAGCTATTTTTAGCAAAACATTACGACATGCCAAATTTCATAAGGATCGGACGACTATATCCTATAGCTGCCATATAACTGAACGATCGGAAATGACCCAACTTTCGTGTTTTTGAAGATAGAAAGCTGGAATTTAATACAGATTCTATTTTTGGTCAGTTGACCCAACCTACCAAATTTCATTAGGATCGGCCGACTATATCCCATAGCTGCCATATAACTGAACGATCGGAAATGGTATTTGGTAGAAATATCAACTTTCGTATTTTTGAAGATAGAAGTTTGGGACTTTTTTTAGATTTTGTATTGTAATAAATTGGATTATATTTTCCTATTTCCATAAGGATCGGCCAACTATATCCGATGTTTGCGATATATATCCGGTTTTAACTGCAAGGGTATATAAACTTCGGCTCCGCCCGAAGTTAGCTTTCCTTTCTTGTTTAAGATAGAAAGCTGGAATTTAATACAGATTCTATTTTTGGTCAGTTGATCCAACCTACCAAATTTCATAAGGATCGGCCAACTATATCCGATGTTTGCGATATATATCCGGTTTTAGCTGCAAGGGTAAATAAACTTCGGCGTCGCCCGAAGTTAACTTTCCTTTCTTGTTTTTATTTTTCTTTGTTTGTCAAGGAGGCTCAGTCCCCGCGCACCTCTTACCTTGTCTACTTGGCAAAGCAATAGCGCAGTTCGACGAGCCCGCAAACAGAACTTAAGGGGTAGCTCAGCCCCCCCGGCCCCTTCACCATCCCAATCGCCTCTGTAGCCATACAATTCGAGCATGAATTAATTTTTTTCGGGCGATTTTATAGCGACAGCTCCACATTAGCAATTCCTTCCAAAGGTATAGGAACACAAGACAATTCTCCATTGATTCTGAGTCCGAGACCGAGACCGATGGGCCGGCCAGATTTTCCACCCCAAAAAGCGCAAACGCTAGCGCACTCACATCCGCGAACATGGCTTTCAGCATGGAACAAATGACGGCCACTATACAGGCGGCCGTTCAACATGCCGTTCAAGAAGCCAATATTGAAAGCCAACGTAGGCTAAACGAACTGCGCCTGGCTATACACCGGCTGACCGAACAGGTCAACGCAGCATAAATCGCTCCCGCCCAAGCGGAAGCTCCCCAAATCAAAGCCTATGAACCTATATAAATTAGGGACGACGTCAAATATGACGAGCCCCTAGATGCCGTCAAGTACCTGCCCGAATTTACGGGAGCACAGGACGCATACGTTTCCTGACGGCAAGCGACAGTAGCCGCATATTATATTTTTAGGAGTTCGCGTTAGTATCAGGCAGTTACCATTATTAGAAGTGCAATAAGAGGCCCTGCCGATGCCGTGCAATCCTCGTTCGGCACTGTGCAAAATTTCGACGCGATAATAAATCGATTCGACTTTACGTACAGTGGCAAGCGCCAGATTCACATCATCGAGCAGAGATGGGTTCTCTCAGGCAGGGAAATATGACCCTCCTACAATACTATGACGGGGTCGAGAAAAAACTCACCTTGCTAACCAACAAAACCACCATGTCGTACAAAGTTTCGGCGGCAAAGGTTTTGTGCGATAAATTAAAGTCACCCAGCGCGAAAAGCTTGTTACAATCAGACATAAGATTAAAAATGGATTGAATAGCGGACAAATGTTGCCAGTGTGTGGGCGTTTCGGACGAAGGAGGTATATATGGACAGTTACAGTTTTAAGGAGGTATATATGGACAGTTATAATTTTAACAAATATCATGAAACGGATCGTGTTCGGTATCTAAACACGGTAGTATTTAAAATTTTTGGTTAGTATCTAAAATTGATAACCAAAGGGGTCGGAAGATCCTAGTTACCCTATCAAATATTGTACCCTATTACCATATCGGCTATTCCGGCGGATGGTCAACCAGGACCGAAAAAATAAATGTCCATTTTCCTCGATTCTTTTTTTGTATTGTCATAAATATCCAAATTTTCATAATCTATTGGATTCATAGAATATGTCAGCTTTTTTCTTAAAAAAAAAGCCAGAAAAGTAAAAAAATGTAATTTTCACCTTTTTATACCCTTGCAGAGGGTATTATCATTTTGTCCAAAAGTGTGCAACGCAGTGAAGGAGACATCTCCGACCCTATAAAGTATATATATTCTTGATCAGGATCACCTCCTGAGTTGATATGAGCAAGTCCGTTAAAACCGGATATATATCGCAAACATCGGATATAGTTGGTCGATCCTTATGATTACATCATAATAAAACCAATTAATTACAATAAAAAATCTAAAAAAAAGTCCCAAGCTTCTATCTTCAAAAACACGAAAGTTGATATTTCTACCAAATACCATTTCCGATCGTTCAGTTATATGGCAGCTATAGGATATAGTCAGCCGATCCTTATGAAATTTGGCACGCGTATTTTTTTCTCTCTAACTCTAAAAACACCGAAGTTATACCATTTCCGATCAATCAGTTATATGGCAGCTATAGAATATAGTCGGCCGATCCGGGCCGTTCCGACTTATATTCTGCGTGCAAAGGAAAGAAGGGTGTGTGCAAAGTTTCAAGTCGATAGTTTTAAAACTGAGAGACTAGTTTGCGTAGAAACAGACAGACGGACAGACAGACGGACAGACAGACGGACAGACTGACGGACAGACGGACTTGCTCATATCAACTCAGGAGGTGATCCTGATCAAGAATATATATACTTTATAGGGTCGGAGATGTCTCTTTCACTGCGTTGCACACTTTTGACCAAAATTATAATACCCTCTGCAAGGGTATAAAAATAAAAAACAATAAAAACTTTAAAACAATAGCACAACATATAATGACATAAAAATTACTTAGTTTCATAGTATTATACATACTTTAATTTACATCATGATACAATTATATAAGGTAGTCCATTCCACTGACATATCGTTCGGGTTTGGTCCCTTAATTCCAAACTGTCAAACTGAAAGGTGATTTTGTTTTAATTCCTTTAACCCTTAAGTGTCCAAGCAAAAAATGACTTTTTGCTATTATTGTCGCAAGCACGTGCTAGGCGTAAAGTTTGTGAATGTTCCAAAGTGCATTGAAAAAAGAGCTTTGTGGGAGCAGTCTTTGGGCTGTACCTTTATTGAGAGCTCTAAAATTTGCGATACGCATTTCAGTGCTTCACAGTGGAAGTCGTTATCAGGCGCAGGGCAGCCACTGAAAAGAAGACGACTTAATTCGACTGCAGTTCCGCAAAAAAAGACAGAACCTGAAAATTTGGCTGAATTAGGCTACGCCAATTGGAGCACGCAAACAGAGTAAGTTAACTGTGTTAAAAATACAATGTATATCTAAAAGAAATTTATTTGGGACTTAGGGACAAAGCGATAGACCGGGCAATTCATGTAGAAAACAAAAACCTGAAAAAAAAAGATAAGTCTTTTAGAAAAGGAAATGCAGTCCTTACGCCAGCAACTAGATGGTTATCAAGATCTAGAAAAGTCTCTAGGCAAAATATTTACTAGTACTCAAATAAATATTTTAAAGAGTGGCGGAAAAAGATCGGTTTTTAATGCAGCCGACATGACTGAAGCAATTTGCCTCCATACCGCGGGCCCTCGTGCTTACCGTCATTTATACAGGAAAGGCTTTCCTCTACCGAGTCGTTCAACCATTTACAATTGGTTGGCAGAGGTAAAAATTACACCAGGAACCCTTGATATCGTGATTGACCTTATGGAAAATGAAGATATGCCCGAAATTGATAAGCTCTGCGTCATGTGCTTCGATGAGATGAAGGTTGCTGCTGCCTATGAATATGACAGCTCCGCGGATGTTGTCTTGGAGCCAAGCAACTATGTACGTGGCTTGAAGAAATCGTGGAAGCAACCAGTATTCTTCGATTTTAACGCTGCAATGGACGTAGCAACTCTGCACTCCATTTTGATGAAATTGCACAAGAAAGGTTTTCCAGTAGTAGCTATTGTGTCAGACTTGGGCCCTGGAAATCAACGCCTTTGGAGGCAGCTTGGTATATCGGAGAGTATGTCACTTGTATGAATGAGTATATATCATAAATTTTAATGAATTTACATTTTTAGCAAAGACCTGGTTTAGCCATCCGGCTGATGCACACTTAAAAGTGTTTGTTTTTTCCGACACTCCACACCTGGTGAAGTTAATCCGTAACCACTATATCGGCTCCGGATTAAACATTAACGGAAAAAAATTGACGAAATCGACCATCCAGCAGACAATTCGGTACTGTGCCCAGTCCGACGTGTCCGTACTGTTTAAGGTAACCGATAGTCACATTTATGTTGAGTCGATGGCTAAACAAAAAGTTAAAATGGCAACGCAACTTTTCTCCCATACAACCGCCAGTTGTATTAGACGTTGCTATGCATTGGGAAATATCATAGAGAATCCGTGCGAAACAGCAGATTTTTTTGATCTTGTGAACGACTGGTTCGATGTGTTCAACACAAAAATGTCAACGAAAAATTCCATTGAAACGACGCAGCCTTACGGAAAACAACTTAAAATGCAACAAGGTATTTTGGTTGAAATGTCAAAGATAATGGGTAGTACGGATCTTGTTGGCAATCGTAAGCTGCCCTTCCAAAAAGGCATTTTGGTAAGCAATGTATCCCTTGACGGTTTGCATAGCTACTTGGCGGAAAAGTATGGCTTGGAGTATATTTTAACAAGTCGTCTTAACCAAGACATTCTTGAAAACTTTTTTGGAGCCATGCGGTCGAAAGGTGGACAGTTCGACCACCCGACTCCATTGCAGTTCAAATATAGATTAAGAAAATATATAACAGGTATTAGAAATACAACCGATTAATATATCATTAATATTAACACCACAAATTGTCACATGTTTAGATATATGTTTTAGAAATGCTTTTATGTTTGTATTTTATGCTGTCCTTCATGTTTTTTTTTTTTTTATTTTTATCAGTTATTGATATCCTTTAAATGTAATTTAGCTAAGAATACAGAATTATTAAATGGCAATCAAGACGATTCTGATGAGTGGTTGAATCTAGACTTTTCTCAAGCCGTCCAAAATATTAAAAACGAAGAGAACGAGCCTAAAGATTGCAATCTCCAATTTGATTGTGACGAACAATTTGAAGAGGTAAACGAGTTGACGGAGGATGCACTAGAATACCTGGCAGGTTTTGTCATAAAAAAATTACGTTTGTGTAATGAGCTAGCAGATGAGGCGACGTTTACATATGTAGATGAGGTTTCGCGTGGAGGGCTGATGAAGCCTTCATCGACATTTAAAAACAAAATAAAACAACTTGAACTCATATTTTTACATATTGTTAAGGACACATTTCATATAACTACAAATTTAAAACACACATTGTTAAACGCCGCTGAGCATGTAGATATAAGTGTAAACATAAAAAAATTTTATTTTAAGATACGCATACACTTTAGAATTAAGAACTTAAACAAAAGATTGGCCATCCAAAAACAAAAACAAAGAATAATGTCAAACTCTAAACTTATAAAAATAAAATTATAAATACTACAACTCTTGTCATAACTAAGAAAAACTTTTAGCCCCATGCTCCGTGTAAGGGTTAATCAAAGTACTGTATAGCCGTTTCACTCGCACTATTCAACGCTTACTATGTTAAAACAAAAATAAGGGACTTATGTCAACGAATGGACTACCTTATATAATTGTATCATGATTTACATAATTCATTTTATTTGATGATGATTTGACTCAATTTCATAGTTAATTTTCAAGCTATGTTCAATCACTAACCATACAGCATATAGACAACCCATTTCATACAACGAAAATGGACTCAAAAATTTCTTGCGACAGGCCCCAGCAGGCCCCAGAGCGAAATCTTAATCTCTTTCTTACGCTCACCTTACGCTCATATTCTCATTGAATGCATTCTGTTTCTCAGTAGCTGAAAGGAGCGCGACGAAGAAGGTTGGTCTGCGCTTGAATTGTTCTTTTTATGTATGCGTGTCACACATTCACATACACGAGGGCATGTGTGCGTGCGATTTCGGTTGCGACTGACGAGGGGTTTCTTCCTTCTTAACAGGAAGTTATGGTGGGCGTTACTAACTCCGTTGCTACTGCAACGTACCGTACCGTACGGTTAACATCAGTTAACTACTCCCCCTTCAAGAATGAGGCCGCCCTCGGCCGACCCCATTAGAGCAATCATCTCCTTCAGCTGGGCCGCGGTTTTTCGGGCCTGAGTGACTCGCCGATAGGTCAAGCCGATGCAAATCAAAGCGCAGCATGTTGCTCCTGATATGAACACCATCTGATATAATTGATGGTGGTTGATCTTCTTCCCCAACTCCTTAATGTGTTCCAGGTAACGTCTCACTCAACGGGTGACGGTAAGGAAGACTGAGAACGTTACGTTCCATAGTGACGTTAAGGGAAGGCAAGCTGGCCACTCCTGGAGCCCTCTTCTGGGCTTTTGGGCTTCTGATGATTGTCCAATCGGGTTTCATTGACAATTAGTGCTTGTTTCCAAAGAGAAAACAAGAGACGGCTTCTTCCAGAGTTATCTGGTTTTGAAAGCAATTGAGATGCTTGTCCGTGGATTGGATGGTGTGGGTTAGCGGCAGCTCATTGTGAATTGTGGCCGCGCTTGAAAATGCCTCCTCTTCTACAACGTTGAGTTGTTGCCTTGGGAGGGCATCCGCAACGAGGTTGTCATTGCCAGGCTTGTAAAAGACTTTGGCACCGCACTCGTCGATGCGTTCTTTCCATTTTTTAATTTTTGTGCTCGGATTAGAATCCGATACCGCGTAGGTCAGCGGTGTAGACGTTTATATCTTTGACCCCATATAGGTAGTGACGCAGCTTTTCTAGCGCCGAAACTATGGCTAACAGCTCCCTTTCGTTATTAGCGTAGTTAACCTCTCTGTCACGGTCACGTTCTGCCAGTATAATTTGGTAATAGCGAGAATTTAAATAGAGTGTTGTGAAACGTCATGCTCACAGCCTACTTTCTGCTATTCGTTACTAACACTAATGCGGTAAAATCATATTAATGTATTGGGGAGCCGACCACTGCTATAAAAGCTTTAACGAAAAATGAAATAAAATAAATTTTTTTCGCTCAGTGAATGCTCTGCTCTCATTGTTTTTTGCTGCTTACGCACACACTCAAACAGAAAAAACCTTGACTTCGGACTAAATATTTTCTGTGACTTCAACACAGAATTTGCTCCAAACTATGAAGGACCTCAAGGAAAATGTGTTGTAGATGTCTTAAAGATATTTCAGGGGTTATATACCTTTTTTTTTTTCAAAAAATCTAACATTTTTTTATTGCTTTATCTTGAAGAAAAACTCCTATTTTCATAGAGATTGGAGCAGTAGAAAAAAAGGTAAAGCGCTCCTAACCGCGCGCTCGTTGCGGCCTTGAACTGAACTTGAAACTTTAAACGCGAATATCTCGAAATGGTGTTTCTTGAAAAATGACTTTCCGGTGACATGGATTGGCGGAAAACTACTGAACCGATTTACTTGAAATTTTTTTTTAAATGTTCGTAATGAAATTCTTCTGTGCTTGAACGATCGACTTTTCACGCACAAACTTTTTGTTCGCCGAAATGAATTTTTTAGTGAAATTTCTAGAGACCAAAAAGTTCATTTTTAGCATAAAACGTTCCCGAATGAATAAAAAAAAAAAAAATTTTTTAAATCGATCGTTCAAGCACAAGGAAATACACTAAACTAATGAAATTTTTTTACTTTTATGGTTTAAGTTGACCTGGGGAACTGTCACCGCAAGGCTCTAAAAAAAAGGCTCTAAGGGAAACAGCCACCCCTTAAAAACTATTTAATATTTTTCCACCAAATTTTGCAAAAACATTGTTAATAAAGTGTACTATCAAAAAATTAAAACATCCGTGTAATTAAATTATTGCTACATACCTAAAAAAAAATCCGAACTTTGCTCTTTTTCTTCGACAACGAAGGTATATAACCCCTTAAGCAATTATGCTAGTCTGTGAAGGGTTTAATCATAGGGAAGATACGACCAAACACTTTCCACTCAATGCTTAAACGTTGTTTTCTAAATTATTTGGACTTATAAATGATGTATCATCAAAAATTAACTACTTTCTTTCCGCCCACTTGATCATAACAGTTTATGACCTAAACACGAATGCTAAATAAGGCCTGAAAAAGTATGCTGAATCAGGACTGAAAAATAGGATAAATCAGTCCTCATTAATAGCCCAGAATCCATTAAAAAATGTTTAAATATACTTTGCGCGGGGTAGAAATTTATCGTTTTTTTCGGACGGACAACGATATGTTTCTAAAAATTTTTCACTTATGAAACAATCTTATTGTTATAAATCTCTTAATTTCCATTAAAAAATTCTTGCATACATTATTTTACTTTGAGACTGCGGTTAAAAAAATAAAAATTAATCTCAAAAATTAGCTTCCTCTGGTGGAAATCGAACCCATGACCTAAATAATAGGTTAATGCCTTCGAAGTTTTAAGGCACTTGAAAGTCGAAAACCCCGATTTTAGCCCAAAACGTCGAGATATTTGTTGCTTTAAAATAAATAAATAAAAAAAAAAAACAAATAATAAATAACTAAAAATAAAATGTCGACATCGTTACCACAGGAATTTAGTAGAGATCTAAAATTACCAAAATTAACACAATATTTTGGAGTTGGTGTGCATTCAGAAAAAAAATAAAGAAACTAGAGAGAAACTTAGGAGTATATGAAAATGAGTAATTACCAATAACTTTATAGGACCGAAGATATCTTCTTCGTTGCGTTGTGTACTTTTCATCAATATTATAATACGTGTTGCAAGGGTATACTTTTGGACAAAAAAAATCTACGCAGAACTCATACAGCTTATTTATATATTATTTAATAAATATATATAAAAAATTTTAGGTTCCATCCAGCCGTGAGGTAACTGTTTCACGTGAACCTTTGTATTCACAGCTATTGATGGGAGTAGACAAAAATATATGTTCTATGTCCCCCGGGAAACCTTCAAATTTGCACCGGGAGAGTTATGAAAATTCAAATAAAAGTCAAACCACTTTGGATAACCCAGCAATACTTGAGCAGCAACTTGAATCACTAGCTTACCCAAAACTACAAATGGAAAAAAATGGTCTATTAGGACTTCAAATAAAATAGTCTCAGAAATCTAACACAGTTCCAAAGTTGTCGTCAAGTTCATTGAGAAACTCCAATATATATAGCAGCAAAAATTCAGAAATATTTAAGAAAGTAAAAAACAACTTTGAACCTTCTTTATGTAATTCAATGACAACAGGATACAACACAAAACCGTTTTATTCAAACGTCAGTTCTTCAGGTAAGATATAATTACCAGACATTTAAAATTTTTTTTATCATATTTTATAAAAATAATTTGTATATTCTTTTATGTTTGCAAAAATGTATTTACAGGCTATAACAACGATGAAGATTTACCACCTCCCCCAAGTCACGTCAGTGCAGTGAGTTCATCTTATAGTGAACTTCGTCGGGCCATCAAGCCAAAGAATAGTTTGCAAAACATGGACGATTAAATTTCTTTACAAAAGGTACAAAAAAATTTAATTCATTAATTGATATTTACTGGCCGCTGTCCACTTAGTGAACAAACCTTCAAATATAGCCTATAAAACGCCACATTCCTACGCATTTAAAGTGAAAAGTGGTGAAATTAAAGGAAGGAAGGAGGATCGAGGAAATCAATCTTTCAGTGACCTGTTCGAAACTTTACGAAAACCTAAAAGAAAGTTTTATACAGATGCCAAGGGCCACGTTTTAAATCACTGACGGAAGTACACAAGCGTAAACTTTAGCGTGCGTTGTTCGTTAACAAACAATTTTCTGGGTGTGTTCGATCTAAATTAATAATATAAGAATCGAAAGTAATTGCTTTAATTTGATTATTTTTTGCTTTATTATAATTTATTTAATTATAATTATAAGCGTATTATAATTTTGGTCAACAGTGAGCAACGTGATGAAGCTGACATCTCTGACCCTATAAAGTATATGTATTCTTCATCAGAATAATCTCCTGCGTTGATATAAGCATGTCCGTCTGTCTGGCCTCCAGTCTGTCTGTTTTTAGTAGAGGTGGGCGCGGGCCTGTATTTTGAGGCCCGGGCCCGCACGAAAACAAAATCTTTTTTGAGAGGCCCGGCCGCACACGAAACTTTTTCACCAAGGCCCGGGACCGGCCCGGCACGCAACTTATTTACACATATTAGGAAATTTAAAAGACATCTTATTTATGTATACATATATATAATTTCATATTTATTAAACCTAACTAAGTATGTTTTTAATTAAAAATAAATTTTTTCCTAAATTTTTGCTTTTTAGCCTAGTGCGTTTTTCATGTAACACATGGCCCGATGTAGAAAAAAGCTTTTCGCTCGTAGACGAACTGGCTGGAAAAGTCAGAATGGTTCGAGCTAATTTGAAAAGGTATAAGGTAGGTCCCTTGCATTTCTCCAAAATTCTAAAATATGTGTACCTGGAGCTACTGGATGGGCCAAATACTTTTCAAGCATACATATATACTTACTTTTCGACATAGACGATATCGTTTTTCTCAACTTTTCTTTTTTTTACATAACTTTTTTTTTACATAAAAATTCTAAAAACTTTCCATTTTCGAAATTAATTGAGCCTATGTTATTAGTTACGTTATCAAAACTACTTTTTTCATGATCTATAAATTCGGAGAGCATTGCTTTTACCAAAGATTATAAAGTACATAGATGGGACATCGGGCCCAAAACGGTCAACTTTTTTCGTCGAGCTTGTTGGTGAGGGGGGAACGCACATGCATACGATTCTATTTTTAGAACTCTTCACATGTATCTGTCAACAAAAATGTGAACCTTTGTATGTATGTGTGACTGCTCGCACGACGGAGTAAAAATGTTTTGGCTTCCAAATTTCAATTTCAATTTCTCGTTTCTGTTTTCGATGCGCTGATGTGGTAGTTGGTGGAACAAATAGTATTTTTAATCGCCGCAGATCGGGACAGGATGGTAGCGTAATGCAGAGAGTAGTTACTCTATGTGTAATTTTTCTGTGTTCAAATCCTCGTAAGGACTTTGAACTTTTTCTTTCTTTTATAATTATTATTATTTTTTTCTTTAATTGTATTAATTTTCTTTAATTTTACAATTGTAAAATTGTTTAATTCTTCATTATGTCCGGCTAATAAAATTTCAAGGGAGTCCTTCCGGCATTTTGTCATCCGACACGTCCGTCACTTATTTTAACTTTAATTGTTATAGAATGAAATTAAAAATAATGATAATAACGTAAAAATTAAAAGTAAAAAAAAAAAAATAAATTAAAAGTAAATATAATAAGAGAATCATAAAACTAAAACTTTATCAAAATCGAAACAACCGCCCGCTAATGAAATCGAACCCAGGGCCCCATGAATAAGGACCGCGCACTATTCATCTAGGCTACCCTCGAAGTTGATTTTATGATACTTAAAATTGGTATTAAAGGAGGCGCTAGAATCTATACCAAAAACAGAGTTGACGAGTAAGGATAGTAAAAGATATTTCTGATCTCTTTACTCTTACATTGGTTCGATTACAACGTTTCAAACTTTCATCGTTCCAAAGATGTTACGATCTAAAAATAGAATTCTCTCTCTCCCTATCTCATCTGCCAGCCGTTTGTCGTGGAACCCGCTCTCAAATGTTTTCATTGATACAGCGGGTTCCACGACGGAAAAAATGAAAACATTTGAGAGCGGGTTCCATGACGCGGCCTACCAAAATGCCGTAGAACCCGCACTTATAGACATTTTTACAGCGGGTTCCACTACGAACTGAGACGATGTTAAGGTGATTTTACAATTTTGTATTTTTTTTTATTGATTATAAATTTAAAAAAACACATTAAAATAATAAAACAATAATATAAATAGATTTAAAATTAAAAAAAATGGACTTCCCGAGCCAGGTTTGAACTCGTTTTACTTTGCACACCAGCCAAGCACTCTACCACTCGGCTATTCCTCATTCGTTGTCTCGCGAAAAATTTCTCAAAGCTAACTTGTCGCGCAATGGAACCCGCTCGTTCCAGCGGGTTCCACTGATGGAACCCGCCATAGAAAATTTTTCTTTGTATGAGATGTCCCATCTATGTACTTTATAATCTTTGCTTTTACCGTAGCTATCACATTTTCCCTTTTTCCCTCTGAGAGGAAATTCATCTCTCTATCAGAAGGGTTTAAGAAAAGTCCAACCAAATGAGCGATTGCCGAAAGAAACCTGACTGGTTGTAATTCGAGAATAAAAAAAAAAATCGCGCGATCAAATCAAAATTGTTTTCAGGTCTATTTCGGGCTTTTACGGGCCTATTTCGGGTTTTTACGGGACCCGCACAAAGCCCGCACGAATTTTCATTTTAAGGCCCGGGACCGTTCCGGGCTTGTGTAAGCCCGCGGGCCACGAAAAAAGCCCGGCCGGTGCCCACCTTTAGTTTTTAGTGTTAGTGTCTGTTTTTAGTGTCTCTCAGTTTTAAAGCTATCGACTAGAAACTTTGCACACACCCTTCTTTCCTTTGCATGCAGTATATGAGTCGAAACGAACGGATCGGCCGCCATATAACCGCCGTGATATAACTGATTGATCGGAATTACTATAAATTTGGTGTTTTTTAGAGCTTGAGAGTTTTCGATAAATTTTTTAGAGAATTTTTGATCGATTCTACTTTTGCCAAAATAAAATTAGATACTCAATTTCATATGGATCGGCCGTCTATATCCTACAGCTGCCATATAACTGAACGATCGGAAATGGTATTTGGTAAAACTACCAACTTTGGTATTTTTGTAGATAGAAGCTTGAAACTTTTTTAAAATTTTATTCCTTAAACTTGTTTTTATTAGGAAATTCTCATAAGGATCGTCAGATATATATCCGATATTGCGATATATATACGATCCTTACTGCAAGGGTATATCAACTTCGGCTCCGCCCAAAGCTAGCTTTCCTTTCTTGTTACTGTCAAACGTTTGCCTGATAAGTCCAGGGACTGATACATATATAAGGTGGTCAAAACAGTCTTATGGTATCAGTATATCAGTGGCGCCACAAAATTTGTTTCGATAATCTTCCTATTCAGTAAACACTTTTACAAGAAACATACACAAAAAAAAAAGAAACGATCCATTCCTAAGTTATATGCGTTTGAGTGAAGCATCTTTTATAATTCCTAGAAAAATGGAAAAAGACAAATTCCGCGTGTTAATAAATTCCGTGTGTTCTTGGTTGGGTTGGCAAGCCGAAAATTGGCTTGACAAATGTTATTGGGACTCAGCTTCATTTAAAACAAAAATTTTTCGTTGGTTTGCCGATTTCAACCATGGTCGGGTGACCACTAAAGGTTTGTTCCTCTCAAAAATGCAAATCTGTGTAAATGTGTGTCGCGCGGGATTACAACCAATCAAAAACAACAACATGTTGATGGTTCCGAGCAGTGTTTGAATATGTTTAAACGAAATAACTAATTTTTACTTACCGTATGTGACAATGGATTAAACTCTATCACTACACCCCGGAGTGGACTCTGAGTTAGAATGATAAACCGGCTCCAAAACGTGGAAAAACGCCACGGTCGGCTTGCAAGGTTCAGAATTTCCAGACCACCAACAGCGACAATTTTATCGGGTTATTGGAGCGTTTGAAGGTCGATTGAAGAAAAACGGTCTCATTAGTAGAAGAAACAAGAAAGGATAGCTAACTTCGGGTAGAGCCGAAGTTGCTATACTCTTGCAGTTAAGATCGGATATATATCGCATGTATCGGATACAGTTGGCCTATCCTTATGAGAATTTCTTTACAAAACCAATTTCGTAGAAAACAAAATTTAAAAAACTGTCCCAGGCTTCTATCTTCAAAAATACCAAAGTTTATATTTCTACCAAATAAAATTTCCAATTATTATTCCAGTTATATGAAAATTTGGTAGGTCGGATCAATTGACCAAAAATAGAATCTGTACGAAGTTCAAACTTTCTATCTTCAAAACACGAAAGCTGGGTCATTTCCGATCGTTCAGTTTTGTGGCAGCTATAAGATATAGTCGGCCGATCCTCATGAAATTTAGCATGTCGTAATGGTTTGCCAAAAATAGCTTTCGTGTCAAGTTTGAACTCTCTAACTTTAAAAACACCAAAGTTATACCAATTCCGATCAATCAGTTATATGGCAGCTATAGGATATAGTCGGCTTATCCGGGCCGTTCCGACTTATATACTGCGTGCAAAGGAAAGAAGAGTGTGTGCAAAGTTTCAAGACGATAGCTTCAAAACTGAGAGACTAGTTCGCGTAGAAACGGACAGACAGACGGACATGCTCATATCAACTCAGGAGGTGATCCTGATCAAGAATATATATACTTTATAGGGCTCGGAGATGTCTCCTTCACTGCGTTGCACACTTTTGGACAAAATTATAATACCCTCTGCAAAGGTATAAAAAAATGGAGGAACTTTTAAAGTGAAATAGAAGGAATTATTTATTAGGCCGTGTTTGAAATATTTGTAACACCTTCAAAATCTTGATTTTTTTAGAAAAAATCGTTTTCGGAACTTTTTTAATCTTATGAATTCCTAAACGAGAAATTTAAAACCATTTTTCTATGGCTGTAATTGGTAAAATCAAGCCTTTTTTAAAACATTTGTACAATTCTTTTTCATACAGTAGGCTAAATAATTAAAGATTTCTTAAGGTGATTTTAATTTACGGTTATGCCACGATTTAAGTCCTTAGCTTAAGCTTAAAAATAGAATGTATTGAATGTTAACCTTTTTTTATATTTTATTCACACTTGGAGAGGGTATTATAATTTTGGTTGCCATGTAACTGATTGATCGGAAATGCTATAACTTTAGTGTTAAAGGTAGCTAAAGGATATAGCCGGGAGAAGGGAGTGTGCAAAGTTTTAAGTCGATAGCTTTATAACTGAGTCTGGTTCGCATAAAAACAAAAAGATAGAAAGACGGATAAACCGACATGCTTGTATTAACTTAGTAGGTGATCCTAAAAAATAATATGTATACATTAAAGCAGTGGTCGGCACCCCAATACATTGATATGATTTTACGGCATTAGTGTTAGTAACGAATAGTAGAAAGTAGGCTGTGAGCATGACGTTTCACACATGTATACTGTGTGTGTGTGGCAGAGCTCGGGCAGAGAAATTTCCTATGCCCCCGAGATAGGGCCGTGCCGACCTCTGCATTAAAGGGTCACAGATGTCTCCTTCTGAAGGAATAAAAAATTTGACATTTGAATTAAATTATACTAAAACGTACTAAAAGATCCGGCATTTTAAGGGTATGATGCAGATATGCATCACCTCCATGTAAAGACGTAAAAATAAATATAGAATAAATATATATAAATTGGAACCTCTGGTCGTTTGATGCATTCGCTTGCCTGTTTATATAACTTGCTTAACTCTTATTCTTTGAGACGACAGAATATAGAGAACTGTACATTTTGGAATTCTATGAACACATAGGGACTGAAATACGTCAACGAAAACCACCACCCTAATATACACACAAATACATATATGTATTTATATATTCATATATACAGCTGTATACAATATGTTAGTGCATGAGCTCATATGAGCTTGATTAACACTATTGTAATCAATTAAAATCATTTACGTACATTATAAATTTGTGTGCTTCTGAGGTTTAGTTAATGTACAATATGCAATATATAAAGGTACAAATATAAAGGAATTCATATTGCGAAATTTATAACTTGAATAAAATATAAATCACATTTGTCGATATATGCATAGTACATTTTTATACATATGTAAAACTCATAAACTCATTTATTCATAATTTTTTAAGAAACCCAGAAATGTAAACATTCAATATTGATTTTTTTGAAATAAGTACTTATGAATACATTATTTGGGAATAGTTTAATTTACAATTCTAGATCTTTAAAATATACATACATGTGCGAATATTATTATTAGCTGCTATTACTTGATACTTTCACATCTTAGAGCTGAACCACTTTTATGATTTACTAAAGTCAAGAATATAAGAATTAATTTAAATAATCGATGTTTCAAACTCTTAAAATTGAAAGAAATAATTAAAAATAATGTCAAACGATTGAAAATATTTAAAATCCAGAGAATTTATGGCTGTTTGACACGACGGCGATATTGAACTGAGCAGCTGATCGGAATAGGAACGTATGAACATATTGTCGCTGCATCTACATATATAAATGTTTAACAACAAATTTGCATAATAAATTATTTTTTTGTTCCTAAATTTTATTGTAAGTATTTGCAAATTAAAGTAATACTCAAAGTTGCACAAAAATTTGAAAGGGACGAAGCCAATCTTTTTATCATACTTTAAAATGAATACGATATATTAAGTACATTCTGGGGTAGTTTCAAAAAAAGACTACATAAAATAGTCTTTAAAAATGGTACAAAAAAAATGTATCAATTCTTAAATTTGTTCAGGGTCAATGTTGATTTATTTGTGCCAAATGCAATTTTTTTTTTAAATCACCCTTGCAGAGGATATTATAAATTTTTCCAAAAGTGTCCAACGCAGTGAAGGAGACATCTCCGACCCTATAAAGTACATATATTCTTGACCAGGATCACCTCCTGAGTTGATATGAGCATGTCCGTCTGTCCATCTGTCTGTTTCTACGCGAACTAGTCTCTCAGTTTTAAGGCTATCAACTTGAAACTTTGCACACATACTTCCTTTTTTGCATGCAGTATATAAGTCAGAACGGCCGGGTTCGGCCCACTATATCGTATAGCTGCCATATAACTGAACGATCGGAAATGGTTTTTGGTAGAAATACCAACATTTGTATTTTTGAAGATAGAACATTGGGTATTATTTAGATATTTTATTGTAATTAATTGGTTTTTTTATGATATTCTCATATGGATCGGCCAACTATATCCGATGGTTGTGATATATATATATATCCGGTTTTAACTGCAAGGGTATATCAAGCTTTTCTTAGCTTTACAGCTTTTCTTTCTTGTTTTTGATAAGGATGCAAACAAAATTGAGTCTGTACGACCACGCCCTCTTTTGCCTCCCATACAAACCAATTCTTGGTATGCTTAGTGCAAATTTAATTGAAACTTTGAACAAAATTTGAACAAAACTTTTAAATATAAACAAAAATTACTGATTTTTTGTCTATTTCCTACATTTTTATAATTTTAGGAATATTAAAGTCCCAATTATGTTGGGATTATACTTTATAATTATTATTATTAAATTTATTATATAGTAGTTAGTATATAGTAGTTTAACAATGTTTTCGTCAATCAAATTGGAGTTCTTATTCTCATTTTTATACCCTTGCAGAGGGTATTGTAATTTTGATCGAAAGTGTGCAACGCAGTGAAGGTTTCTGCGCAAACTAGTCTCTCAGTTTTAAAGCTACCGGCTTGAAACTTTGCACACACTTTTCTTTCCTTTGCACGCATTATATAAGTCGGAACGGATTGGCCGGAACGGGATTGATCGAAAATTGTATAACTTTATACAATTTATAAGTGTTTTTAGAGTTAGAGAGTTCGGATGCATGAATCCTAGATTTGGTAAAATAATACGACATACCAAATTTCATAAGTACCACCCGACTGGGCAAACTGTCATTTTCCATAGCACGCGTGCATGGGGTCGTAAATTTTGCGGTATCGGTGCCGGCACACTGAAAGTGTGAGCACTCTCAAGTTTTTTAAGAAGCTCTCTCATTTGCTCCTATTTTGCCTCATTTGACAGCTCAAACTTAAAAAACAAAATGTTTCCTTTGGGAAGAATTTTCTCAGAAATTGGGTTGGAAAAAGTTTTCTCCATAGAAAAAACAGATAGGAAAGCGTAGTTTTTCATTTGTTTCAAAACTTTTGCTAGAAAAGCTTTCTTTAAAATAAAATACACTATTTTAGTGCCCATTCCAACTTTTGAATTACCGAAAAATGAAATAAAAAATTACGTTCCAGGCTATCACTGGCCTAGAATGACAGATCAGCCTTTTTGAGAATCGCATATTATTGGATCTTTTAAGAATTAAACCTGTTTATTTTCCAGTCCCTGATTGAGTACCAGGTTGTATGCTTAAATAGTGTGCCAGGGCTCTGTGCAAACCTCTACAACTTATCTTTGGAAACGTCGATTTTAGCATGACGTCATTAAGCATCGCTCACCACCACTAATTTATTGCATTTGACAAAATTTTTATTTGCAACAATATGTTTGATATAGGACGCAGAAATGGAGGAATAGCCCTTGAAACCGTGTAGTACACGTGTACTAGAGGTGGAAAAAACATCGATGTAACATCGATGTTATCGATGTTGCCAAAAATATTTTTAACATCGATTGTTTTCTGGAAACATCGATTATCGAAGAGAAGAAATTTTCGCGCAATTTTTACAAAAACTAATCTATTTTACTTGAATTTATAGTGATTTTATAGTGAACAATATTGGTGGTGTTGGTGGCAAAGTGCTTGCGTTATGGACAAGTTCATTAAAAGTAAGTTAACTGAAATATATATAATTTTATGCAAAATGCGTACACATGTATGTATATCAGAGGTCGGCACGGCCCTATCTCGGGGGCATAGGAAATTTCTCTGCCCGAGCTCTGCCACACACACACAGTATACGTGTGTGAAACGTCATGCTCACAGCCTACTTTCTGCTATTCGTTACTAACACTAATGCGGTAAAATCATATCAATGTATTGGGGTGCCGACCACTGATGTATATGTATATGTTAGTGTGCGAATAAACTTCCATTAAAAGGTGCTGTTAAATCGAAGTCGACCAGGACAGACGTTATTATAGCTCTAAGGCGGTATTTGGAGGCCCCAAATTCCCCGGAGAACGTCGAGCCCCTAGAGTTCTACAAGGTTTGAAATTGTACAATATATCCTTTTAAATCTAATGGTTATTTTTTATAGACATGCCCAGATTCCATGGAAGCTTTAAAAAGCATAGCAAAGCAATACTTTTGCGTTTCAGCATCCTCCACGGCGAACGAGAGGATCTTCAGCAAAGCTGCTCAAATCATTAGTGAGCGTAGGAGTTCTCTCAAACCAAATATAGTTAATAAGATGTTATTTTTGAGGAAAAACAGTTTCCTTTTTGATCTCAATTAAATAATAAAAATTTAAACTGCAAAAAAATATTCGTTTTTTTTCGATAATCGATTATAATCGATGTTTTCATCCCAAAACATCGACAACCTCGATTGTGGCCAACATCGATGTTTTTCCAGCTCTACCGTGTACCGTGTCCTCCTTTTCTATCTAAGATATTGCGAAAAACTAGTAGTAGTATGATTACTAGTAAAAAGTTAGTATATGTAGATCTCACTTCTTCGTGGTAAAGAAGTCTGAAAGGCTTCTTCCAGAAAAAGGCAGCGTTTTTTGAGATCCTCAGCAAAGGCTATCCGCAATGGACACTCTTAAGTATTATTCCAAAGAGAAAAGTCAAGGCGTGATGGTGCCGCGTTTCTTGCGTTAAAATTTCCACCAACAAGAAAGTTTTCTCTTGCCTGATACAACAGCGTACAAGAACCTTCAGTAGTCCAGGAAAGGGCTGGTGGGTGATAAGCTGCGGAAAAGTTTATCTCACCAAGAGGAAAAGGCAAGACTGTTCTGGCCATTTGAAGATGGTTCCATCAAATGGGGCAGTAATGAAAGTGTTGAAAAGAGGATCCGAGGCTCCGAAAGTCAGCTCGGTAGAAGTCATATCCGGTAAAGCTGCAATACCTACTGGGCTGAAATTTTTTTTCATTTTTACGAATTATCGTAAAAATAAGTAGTTATTTAAACTACCTACTACAATTAGTAGTTTTTAAAAAACATTGTAGAATCAAAAATTTAAAAACAAATTAAATGTAACAATATGAAATAGGCTTTCCAATTCTTTAGTTGCTAATTTTTTGCCAGTGTTGCTACAAATTTTCTTTTTATTCCATGACTGTAATCGGAAACGGTCCAATTTGATAAGGAAATTATTCTCATTTTCTCATACATACCAAAAATGTTATTTTTCCAGTCAGGTATTTAAATAACAGCAATTAAATTCAGCTGTTTTGTGTTTGCATTTGCCTTTATTTTGTAGTGTGTTTCAAACTAATATTTCTTGAATGTCGAAGCACAAATCCGTCAGGGCGTCAGCCAACGGGTACAACAGGGGGACCTACATGCAAGCAATTACGTGCCGTAACTGTGTACACCGCTGCACTGTGGGCAAAAATCCCGTTTTTGGTGCATAAACTCTAGTTTATAAGATATTGACTTGAAACTTGTTGTATGTTATTATTTGAACTAAAACAAAATTTTGGGTTTTGTTTTTTTTTTTTTAATTTTTGTACCGCACAGTGGTTAAAAATGCACTTTTATTTAAGAAATTATTAAAAATTTTAATTTGATTCACATTTGGTATTACATTATAGAAAAATAAAATTAAAATCTGTTACGTATTTCAAATCCATTGTTAAATTTTACGAACACTGAAAAAAATTGGATTAAATTTTTTTAATAACTCAAAAATTTTAACTTACTCTTTTCCTTGTATTTTAGTTTTCAATATCGTCTGGTACCTCTTCCTCTAATTCGATTTCAAAAGTGTCACTTCGATCATCGTGCCATTTTCTTCATCTGTGTCTTCTACGCACGAGTTTTGGGAAGTACTTCCGTCTTTGTGGCCACCACTTGGGGATATGATTGGCGAATCCAAAAGATCGTCAACCTCTGCTGGCAGAGGCATGCTGTTAGTTTTTGTGAACCAAGAACTAGACAAAGGATCAGACGAATCCATAGCTTTGTGAAAGACATCTGACATATTGTCAATCCGGCTACATTTTCTGGCATGATTTTTTCGGTCAGTCTTAAAAAGTTTGTGTCTTGCTTTGCACTTTCTTCTAAGGAGCCAACAGGAACAATTGATTTTTCAATGATTATGTATCCATGTACTAAAATTTTGAGTACTGTTGGCGACATGGAGCACCAAATAATAATTTGATAATTTTGAATTTTTCTAAATGTATAGGGTAATGACAATTTATGGCTATCAAAATTACATGTAGGCGCTGAATCAAATTGTGATCTATTCCTAATATAGAGGACAATAATTTTGGGTTGGAGAATGCCCGCCTCACCGTATTTCCGTCATTTGTATTGCCACTGCCATTTTGTCTCGGCTTGTCTACATGAAGTCCCATATCTTGTCCCATATCTTTCCAAAACGCTGCTTGAACTTTATATTTTCGTGCCTCCAATTCGATTTTGTCATTTCCCTTAACATGCCACTTTCTAAGCTCAATTCTGTATGATATTTTAAGCAAAAATTAAAAAAAGCGAATCCATGCATGAAGGGAACTTAATCCATACTGATCCGTATGTGGCTTCATGTCAATAAAAATCACTTATAGTAAGAAGCTGGGTGGGCTTTGCCCCACACATTGGACACGACTGGAAGGATTTTGTTCCTGTTAATATGTTTAACACCTTGTCGTCTATAAGTGTCAGGTGCCCATCGAATTTTACAAAAATTGCATTCGATTGAATCCAGGTTTTTAATCTGATTGTCCAAGTTTTCTTTTTCTTCTAATATAAGAGACGTTGTTTTCTTTAAGTATGCTATTTTTAGAGGACGACAAAATCGTATGGACTGAGGCGATTTATTTAAACAAATGACTCTTTGTTGTAGCAAATAGAGAATCATCCAAAGATTGGGACTCTGCGATGACATTTTTGTTTGTATAAACTGTGACCAGTAGACCCATCAAACCCATAGCTAAAAATAAGAGTACACTGAGTAACATCTGAAAGTATTTCACAAACTTCCTTTTGCATCTGTAATATTCTTGAAGCGGTATGGTTCAATAAGTTTTGCAAGGAAACTTTTGCTTCATTTTCGGTGCATGATATTCCAGCAGGTCTACATTTTAATTTCTTCTCGGCTATTTTCGAAAGCTGAAAGCTGGCTAATTAAAGTCGGGAGGGGAGAAAAACACTCCCTTTCTTAAATCACCCTAATCCAAGGTAAAACAGCATATGCCGAAGGATGCGTGTCCGAAGGTTCTACCTTCCAGGCCGACCGCCATGGGGCCACTGAACTGCGTGGAGAGGAAGACCCCAGGGTCAACTTCTAGACCAACCCTGGTCCGGTAGCGACTCACTTGAAGCAGCAGAAAGGCTCCTATAAAAATGGAAGGAGAGCAGCCTTCATTCTAATAAGGGCGGATGCATCGGCCGAAGCCAACCCGGACCAGGCCGAGATTATAAAGTGGGCAAGGGAGGTCCTGCCTGACTTAAAACCGGAAAAGGCGGTTCTGAGGCTAGAGCCGAAGAAACTTGCTGGGTCAGATCCTGACAGGGGGATCGCGCAAAGAGCGAAAAAGCTGAGATCTACGAAGGGAGGAGCCTTCAAAGCTGCCCAGTCGCAGCCGACCAACCGCTCGTTCGTCGATGTGACAAAAGGAAGAACCCTTATTTGAGTCCTGGACAAGGGATCCAAAGATGGGCTCATCCCCAAGGACCTTTGGCGACGAGTGGTTAACGATTTGCATGGGCGCTTCGATCTGTAGAAACCTACAAGCGAATGGTAGCATCGCTCGGAGAAATCTACCCTCCTACTTCCAGCCGACCCCAAAATCATCCTGACGATGCTTACGATGTGCAATCTGACGCTTCCTACGGTGGACTGGGGAGTCGCCAAGGTCGAGGAGGCGTTAGGACTACGGAGGCAGGTCATCCTCACGCTCAACGAGGAGACCGTGAAAAAACTGGAAAGGTCGGAGCACCGAATTACTTATGGATTCGAGCATGTGACGGACCGTATTTCTACATCTGATGCGAGAGCAAGCCAGTTGGAATCGAGCTGGAAGCAGACAACACCTTTGCTCTTCGATTATCTCTCCCTGTCAGCATGGATCACCAGGCTGTGTGCTTAAGTACTGTGACAGAGCTCTGTGCAAACCTCTTCTAAGACTTTTTAACTTATCTTTGGAAGCTTCGATTTTTCCCCTTAAATGGAAGGAATCATTCATATTTTCCCTACATAAAAAAAGGGAAAAAGTTCGATGGTGCCAACTACAGAGGCATCTCTTAATTGTCGGCAATTCCAAAGTTATTTGAAAAATTAATTACCCCTCATTTGCAACACCTTTGCTCTTCGATTATCTCTCCCTGTCAGCATGGCTTTATTAAGCATCGCTCCACCAACACAAATTTACTGGAGTTGATAGTTTGTCATAGATGGCTTTTGTAAGGGATATCAAACCGATGTAATTTACACAGACTTCAGCAAAGCATTTGATTCAGTTAATCACTCACTCTTGTTAAGTAAACTGAATATGCTGGGTTTTCCTATAGACCTCTTAACGTGGATCTCCAGCTACTTAGATGGAAGGACACAAAGAGTCTTATTTAAAAACATACAGTCCCGTCTGGTCCGTGCTACATCTGGCGTCCCTCAAGGAAGTCATCTTGTCCCGTTATTATTTACGCTTTTTATAAAAGACTTGCCCCCTGCTTTAACGCACTCTCTAGTTCTTATGTATGCAGATGATGTAAAGCTTTGTCTTCAGTACAAATCCATATCTGCCCAATGCAGTCTTCAGTCTGACCTTGATAATTTTCAAAAATGGTGTTTAGCTAATGATCTAATACTTAATGGATCAAAATGAGAGCATATGTCTTTTTATCGTTCTTGCCCTCTGCAAGCTACGTATTCTATTAATGGGATTGCCTTAGAGAAATTAACTCAGGTTAATGATCTCGGCGTCCTATTAGACATTTAACTTAAATTTTCCGACCATATTTCCTTAATGGTTAATAAGGCAAAAGGAGTCCTTGGTTTTATTAAAAGGTGGTCTAAAGAATTTGCTGACCCATATATAACCAAAACATTATTTATTTTTTTGGTCCGCCCGATACTGAAGTACGGTTCATGTGTCTGGAGTCCCCAATATAGCGTACATAAGGACCACATAGAATCCGTACAATATAATTTTTTAATATTCGCACTTAGAGGTACTGGGTATACTGGGATGCAAATCTTCAGCTTCCATCATACAATAGAAGACTCTTACTTATAAACTTACCTAGCTTAACAAATCGTAGGACAATGCTCGGTGTAGTCTTTCTGCATAACCTTAGTAACGGGGATGTAGATAGCCAGCATTTACTAACACGCTTAAAATTTAACATTCCTAATAGAAGGACTCCAAACTTTAGTCCTCTGCTCCTTAGCCATTGTAGTTCGACATATGCACTGCATGACCCTTTTAGAGTATTGTGTTCGAACAACAATGGTCTCTACTCTATAACATCTCTTTCATGTCCCTCTAATTTAAAATATAGAATTTTAAATTTCCTTACTAACTCCTCCTAGCTTAAAAAATTACAAATAGCTTAATATATACTAACAAATCATTTCTCGAGCGCCCCTCGGTCGTCTGGGCCTCTAAGATTTATGATGAATACAGGAATGCTAGCTGATGCTCTTATTGATGCACAAGCCACAAGCCAAATTCTGAAAGACCGCGAAAAAAACAAAAAATAAAAATGATTACAATAAAAAGTCTAAAAAAGACACAAGCTTCTAACTAGACACCAAATACCATTTCCGATCGTTCAGTTATATGACAGCTATGATATATAGTCGGCAAAAATAAAATCTGTACGAATTTCCAACTTTCTATCTTCAAAAATACGAACGTTGCGTAATTTTCGATCGTTCAGTTGTATGGCAGCTATAGGATATACTCGGCCGATCCTGTCCCGACTAATATACTGCGTGCAAAGAAAAGAAGGGTGTGTGCAAAGTTTCGAGTCGATAGCTTTAAAACTGAGAGACTAGTTCGTGCTTATATTAACTCGGGAGGTGATCCTGATCAAGAATATATATACTTTATAGGGTCGAGATGTCTCCTTTACTGCGTTGCACAGTTTTGGACAAAATTATAATACCCTCTGCAAGGGTATGATAATGATAGCTTATCACCTTTTTCTATTTCCTATAGGCTTCCCTGGTGTATAAAAGGTTTAAAAAACTTGAAGGGATAAAAATTACAAACGATTTCTAAAGTTAGGGGAGCCTCGAGCAGTAGAGCTATGCAGCCAATTTAAGCGGGAATTTGAATTCCTTAATAAGTTTCTTTACAATATATATAAATCCGATGTCAAAGCTAGCCTTCGATCCAATCCTAAAGCTTTTTGGCGGTTTGTTCACAGCAAAAAATCAATATCGGACATACCTTCATCCATATGTTGTCAGATCGATTTTGATTGCCCCTGGTTCATGAAAACTAGGAATATAGAAAGAGATCTGAAAATCCTAAAGATAGGCGATGTAATACGAACACATTCAGAAAAATATCATGAACGCCTTGGCTCTCAGCTTAGCTCCGAAGAGGCTAATATGGAGACCTAGAAAAAGAAGATTAAAAAGATACCATCCACATGACCTTAAGATTCATATAGCCGTTGTAGTTAAAAAAAATTTAAAATTAAAATAATTTAGAATTATATATAGAAACAACAAAGGAAAGCTAACTTTGGGCGGAGCCGAAGTTTATATACCCTTGCAGTTAAAACCGGATATTTATCGCAAACATCGGATATAGTTGGCCGATCCTTATGGGAATATGAATATATAATCCAATTTATTACAATACAAAATCTAAAAAAAGTCGCAAACTTCTATCTTCAAACATACCAAAGTTGGTATTTCTACCATATATATATATAAAATGCGCTGAAGTAATTCAACCTTTCAAAAAACATTTTGATTCATTTTTATTGATTTTCATCAACTTCCTCGGCTGATCAGGGGGTGGCAGGGGGGGGGCACTTGCCCCCATATATATATATGTATATACTTTAGATCATAGATGGGCAAGGCCATGGCTCCTCGAGCTTGCCCTGTGAAAAATTCTGACTGAATCTGAATTTTTTCCCCCCCCTGTGAAAAATTCTGGCTACGCTCTTGGACATGCCAAATATCGTAAGGATCGGCCGACTGTATTCTATAGCTGCCATATAACTGAACGATCGGAAATGACCCAACTTTCGTATTTTTGAAGATAGAAAGCTGGAACTTGGTACAGATTTTATTTTTGGTCAGTTAATCCGACCTACCAAATTTCATAACGATCGACCGACTATATCTTATAGCTGCCATATAACTGAACAATCGGAAATAGTTTTTGGTAGAAATACCAACTTTGGTATGTTTGAAGATAGAAGTTTGCGACTTTTTTTAGATTTTGTATTGTAATAAATTGGATTATATATTCATATTCCCATAAGGATCGGCCAACTATATCCGATGTTTGCGATAAATATCCGGTTTTAACTGCAAGGGTATATAAACTTCGGCTCCGCCCAAAGTTAGCTTTCCTTTGTTGTTTCTATATATAATTCTAAATTATTTTAATTTTAAATTTTTTTTAACTACAACGGCTATATGAATCTTAAGGTCATGTGGATGGTATCTTTTAATCTTCTTTTTCTAGGTCTCCATATTAGCCTCTTCGGAGCTAAGCTGAGAGCCAAGGCGTTCATGATATTTTTCTGAATGTGTTCGTATTACATCGCCTATCTTTAGGATTTTCAGATCTCTTTCTATATTCCTAGTTTTCATGAACCAGGGGCAATAAAAATCGATCTGACAACATATGGATGAAGGTATGTCCGATATTCATTTTTTGCTGTGAACAAACCGCCAAAAAGCTTTAGGATTGGATCGAAGGCTAGCTTTGACATCAGATTTATATATATTGTAAAGAAACTTATTAAGGAATTCAAATTCCCGCTTAAATTGGCTGCATAGCTCTACTGCTCGAGGCTCCCCTATCTTTAGAAATCGTTTGTAATTTTTATCCCTTCAAGTTTTTTAAACCTTTTATACACCAGGGAAGCCTATAGGAAATAGAAAAAGGTGATAAGCTATCATTATCATACCCTTGCAGAGGGTATTATAATTTTGTCCAAAACTGTGCAACGCAGTAAAGGAGACATCTCGACCCTATAAAGTATATATATTCTTGATCAGGATCACCTCCCGAGTTAATATGAGCACGAACTAGTCTCTCAGTTTTAAAGCTATCGACTCGAAACTTTGCACACACCCTTCTTTTCTTTGCACGCAGTATATTAGTCGGGACAGGATCGGCCGAGTATATCCTATAGCTGCCATACGACTGAACGATCGAAAATTGCGCAACGTTCGTATTTTTGAAGATAGAAAGTTGGAAATTCGTACAGATTTTATTTTTTGGTCAGGGGAGCTCACCTACCAAATTTCATCGGCCGACTATATATCATAGCTGTCATATAACTGAACGATCGGAAATGGTATTTGGTGTCTAGTTAAAATACCAACTTTTGTATTTTTGAAGATAGAAGCTTGCGTCTTTTTTAGACTTTTTATTGTAATCATTTTTATTTTTTGTTTTTTTCGCGGTCTTTCAGAATTTGGCTTGTGGCTTTTGCATCAATAAGAGCATCAGCTAGCATTCCTGTATTCATCATAAATCTTAGAGGCCCAGACGACCGAGGGGCGCTCGAGAAACGATTTGTTAGTATATATTAAGCTATTTGTAATTTGTTAAGCTAGGAGGAGTTAGTAAGAAAATTTAAAATTCTATATTTTAAATTAGAGGGACAGGAAAGAGATGTTATAGATTAGAGACCATTGTTGTTCGAACACAATAGGGTCATGCAGTGCATATGTCGAACTACAATGGGTAAGGAGCAGAGGACTAAAGTTTGGAGTCCTTCTATTAGGAATGTTAAATTTTAAGCGTGGTAGTAAATGCTGGCTATCTACATCCCCGTTAATAAGGTTATGCAGAAAGACTACACCGAGCATTGTCCTACGATTTGTTAAGCTAGGTAAGTTTATAAGTAAGAGTCTTCTATTGTATGATGGAAGCTGAAGATTTGCATCCCAGTATACCCAGTACCTCTAAGTGCGAATATTAAAAAATTATATTGTACGGATTCTATGTGGTCCTTATGTACGCTATATTGGGGACTCCAGACACATGAACCGTACTTCAGTATCGGGCGGACCAAAAAAATAAATAATTTTTTGGTTATGGGTCAGCAAATTCTTTAGACCACCCTTTAATAAAACCAAGGACTCCTTTTGCCGTATTAACCATTAAGGAAATATGGTCGGAAAATTTAAGTTAAATGTCTAATAGGACGCCGAGATCATTAACCGGAGTTAATTTCTCTAAGGCAATCCCATTAATAGAATACGTAGCTTGCAGAGGGCAAGAACGATAAAAAGACATATGCTCTCATTTTGATCCATTAAGTATTAGATCATTAGCTAAACACCATTTTTGAAAATTATCAAGGTCAGACTGAAGACTGCATTGGGCAGATATGGATTTGTACTGAAGACAAAGCTTTACATCATCTGCATACATAAGAACTAGAGAGTGCGTTAAAGCAGGGGGCAAGTCTTTTATAAAAAGCGTAAATAATAACGGGACAAGATGACTTCCTTGAGGGACGCCAGATGTAGCACGGACCAGACGGGACTGTATGTTTTTAAATAAGACTCTTTGTGTCCTTCCATCTAAGTAGCTGGAGATCCACGTTAAGAGGTCTATAGGAAAACCCAGCATATTCAGTTTACTTAACAAGAGTGAGTGATTAACTGAATCAAATGCTTTGCTGAAGTCTGTGTAAATTACATCGGTTTGATATCCCTTACAAAAGCCATCTATGACAAACTATCAACTCCAGTAAATTTGTGTTGGTGGAGCGATGCTTAATAAAGCCATGCTGACAGGGAGAGATAATCGAAGAGCAAAGGTGTTGCAAATGAGTGGTTATTAATTTTTCAAATAACTTTGGAATTGCCGACAATTAAGAGATGCCTCTGTAGTTGGCACCATCGAACTTTTTCCCTTTTTTTATGTAGGGGAAATATGAATGATTCCTTCCATTTAAGGGGAAAAATCGAAGCTTCCAAAGATAAGTTAAAAAGTCTTAGAAGAGGTTTGCACAGAGCTCTGTCACAGTACTTAAGCACACAGCCTGGTGATCCATCGGGGCCTGGCGAATAAATGGGTTTGACCCTTAGAAGACCAGATAATAAGTTTTTCTCAGAGAAAAACGTACAGACAATAAGGTTTGCTGCTTGAGTGTTTTATGCGTAAGGCTGATCTGTCAATTTAGGTGAAGAATAAGTTGTTTGAAAAAATTCTGCGAATAGATCGGCAATGGCCTGATCAGAGGTCGCAGAGGAATTTTCAAACGTAAGCAGGGGTGAAAAACGTACGTGCTTACGCTTAGTGTTTACAAAATTAAAAACTGCTTTGGATGCTGAGTAAATTTTACCCGGCAGCGGTCAATATAATTCCTATAATATTCAGCGTTATGCACGGTAAAATTTGACGAGCTAGTAGGTATCTTGAGATATCAATACTACTGCAGGTTTTTTTTATGTTTAAGTTAAAGCTTATTTTAAGTATTTTTTAGGTTAGTGGTGGGAGCGGACGGATGTTTCCACGGCACACATGACTCAAAAAATGTATTTAAAGTACAATTCAATTTTTCTAAGGTGACGTCAAGATCAGTGCAAATTAAATTGTTTTCGTAACTCGGCAGCAAGAAGAGAAATAAGGAATTTTCACTTTGGAACTTTCACTTTGAATGTTCACAATAATCACTTTGGAATAAGCAGAATTTTCAACATCAGGCTCTTACTGGAATGGTAGTCGAAGAAATTGACCAGATGTGAATCCTCGATAAACTTGTTGCCGTTGTTAGATAATTCTTCTTCTAACTATTAATCTGTGCGCTTCTCTTCTTTGAAAAGTGGTCTTTGTTGATTATGTTCATCTCGTGCATCTTTCGATTGTGATTCACGTAACTGCGCCATGCTTACACGCCTTTTCATTACCTTTATACATCTAGATAAATGTATAAATACATAATATCGTACATAAAAATATGATACGTTACGCTCACAGCCTACTTACTTTTATTCATTACTATATTTAGAAAACGTTTGTATGGGAAATAGAAAAATACTGTTTTGAGGATTTTCCCGGCAATTATTCGAATTTTTCTCACCTTTTAAACATTTTCTAGACCTCCACGAATAATTCAAGACCAAGATAAGATAAATCCGTTCAGCCATTCTCGAGTTTTAGCGAGACTAACGAACAGCAATTGATTTTTATATATATAGATAAGTGAAAGAATCAAATATATAATGATTAAAATTAATAATATAAAGGTAAGTGATATTTTAGTATTCTTAATTTTAACGAAACGGTTTAAAATGTTTATATTATCTAAAGAAAGATCAGAGTTATTTGATAATATGTAATCGGATATTTCATAATTTTTAAAGTGGTTCGTAGTTACGTATTCAAGAATTTTATTTTCCAAATTGGTATATGAGATATTATTAATTTTAGTTGTACCATTAAATGTTATTAAAAACGAACCGTTTAAATGGGAGTTGTTAACAATATTGTTCCCATTTATAAGAATGGCACCATCTTGTATGATGTCTATTTTTTATTTTTTTCTCTTATTTTTTTACAGGTTGATTTTTGAAGGTTGAAGTTTTTTTGTTACTTAGAGTGCAATAATTATTAAAAAGTTCGTTCTTAAAATTAGACATTTCGTAAAAAATATTTTCGCATTTGGCGACTTGATTGCTTAATACTAGTTTTCATCGATTTGGAAAATCGCTCTAGCGTGATATATTTCACATCTGTTTTTTATTATTGGGTATATATGTATACTTTTATATAAATTATTAAAAGTTCTTTATGCAATGCGATTTTAAAAGAAGAGATGTCCATTAAATCAGTTATAATTACTGGTTTTTGTTCATGTTTTAATATTTCCAAGATGTCATCATTGTTTAAAATTTTGGTATTAAAAACGTCTATTTTTGCTAGAGTGATTGTGTCAATTAAATTTTGCAGTTCAAATGTTAATAATCGCAAGCGATGTTTTCGAAGTGGTAGATCTTGATCAGTAAATACTTTTTTAAAATCATCGGAAAGATTCTATTTCTTTGAATAATCGGGAATTGATAATAGACTGCTTATTATTGTTTTCAATTAATTCATTAATTTTATTCTGAACTCCGGACCATGATGAATAAAATTATCATGGTCCGGAGTTCCAGCTAACCATTTCCACACGGTGCCTAACTCATTTATCCCTCTTTTTGATCTAGTTGATAGTAATAAAATAAGGTGTAGTATGAGCACCTGATAAAACATTTTCTGGGAAAGGAAAGAAAAAAAGGATAATATATAAATACTTAGAATTTTATATTATCTTTGTGAATAATTCTATTGCTATTGTTGATTATTATTTTGTTGGGTAAATTTTCTTTAACTATTTGTTTCTTATATCTGGTTTTAAGTTTATTTCTTTCCCCGTGTTTCTTTTCATAGACTACCTGTCCTATATGATATTCTTTTTCTTTTCTGTTTTCATTATGTGTTTCCAACATTTTCTCTTGAGTATTTTTCAAAAGTTCAGGAATGTTATCGTGCTCTATTTTATTATATAGTACGTCAAAAGGTTTTTGGTTCGTTGTAGAATGAATGCTCTGATTATATTCTAGAGCGGCACTTATTACTATTTCGGAAAAGTCAGTTAAATTAAACTCTTCTTTAATGCATCGAGCTAATTCTGTTAATGTAGACTGTGCCCTTTCAACCTGTCCGTTTGACGTGCTGTGCCTCGGGTCTGCGTAATGTAAAGTTAAATTGCACCTTTGTGCGAAGGATTTAAATTGGGCCGAGGTAAAGCTCGGTTCATTATCGGTCATTATTACTTTTGCTTGTGGAAAATGTTGAAGAAGTTCCATTACTTTATTTAGCGTCAATACAAGTTATGAAAGTAAGACCTTGCGCGTAATATATGTCAATGTGTACATTTTCTCCTTCTTTACTTGGAATTGGGGCTTCCCCAATTGGAATTTTTATTGGGTGCCTGTTATATTTATTTTCGTTACAAATCACGCAATTTTTAATATATTCTTTTAGTTTTTTAAAACAGTTTGTAATTCTCTTCTAGCCCCCTATGAGCACGGCTTTGCGTTTCTTCTATTATTATAGCTTTATCTTCCTCGTTTTCCACGTCTTGTAGAAAGATTCTTGTAAAAAGGAATGTGTTTGTGAAATTATTTTTTAAAGGTAATTGAGTTTGAAATAAGTCCTCTAAGGTACAATGAATTCCTACCGTAATGTTAGGTGGAAGATACTCTCTTAATATAGTTATTAAATTTTCTGGTGTGTCATATTCAATTAAATGGCGTGTCCTGTCAAAGATTTTCAGTGACTCATGTATTGTATACCTCCCCGTTGTTAATAACAGTTGTGGCTTAAATTGATTTAACGGTTTACGGGTCTCTTGTATTACATTTTCAAAACTACTTTTAGCTGAATGCTGTGTGTTCTGATCTGAGTCTGACTGGTCTGTTTGTTCTATGTCGCTGTTAGTAATATTATTTATCTGAATTCGAGATAATGCGTCTGCAACTACATTTGTTGTACCGGGCTTAAATGTTATTTTCGGCGTAAAACTTTGTATGAAAGAATACCATCCTTTCATATCTACATTGGGATTTTTATCCGAAATTGTGTAAGATAAAGATTGATGGTCGGTTTGAATTTCAATTCCAATAACTCCGTATAAGTAATTTCTTAGATTTTTAAGAGCCCATACTATCGCATAAAGTTCCTTCTTATTAGTAGCATAATCTTGTTCTGTTTTAGACAAGGTTTTTGAAATGAAAGTAATTGGTTTTCCTTCTTGAGATAAAACTGCACCAATTGCGACGTCTGAAGCGTCGGGGGTCAAGGTAAATTTTTTATTATAGTCCGGTTGAACTAGTTCTACTTGAGCAATGAGATTTTCTTTCAGCTCGTTAAAAGCTTTAATTGCTGGTTCATCCAGGTGAATTAACATTTTTGTTGACATTCTTTTTGAGATTTTTCCATTATGACCTCCAAGATATTTTGTTAGAGGTTTGGCTATGTAGGCGTAGTTTGAAACAAATTTTCTATAATAGCCCGTAAAACCTAGGAAACTTCTTAGTTCCCAAATATTTTCTGGAAGCGGAAATTTTCTAATGGTTTCAATTTTCTTTGGGTCTGTCTTGATGACGTTATAGGATACCATGTATCCTAGAAAACGGGTTTCGCGTTTGAAAAACTTAGATTTTTCTAAAGAGATTTTCATGTTTGCCCTCAATAATATATTTATAATTTTGTTTAGATCTGTATAGTGTTGTTCAATTGAGTTTGAGAATATTATAATGTCGTCCATGTTTTCCTTATTTGTTCTTTTAGAATATCGTCCATTGCTCTCTGAAAGATTCTTGGTGCATTTGTTAATCC
This sequence comes from Drosophila malerkotliana malerkotliana, assembly GCA_018153235.1. NCBI lineage: Eukaryota > Metazoa > Arthropoda > Insecta > Diptera > Drosophilidae > Drosophila > Drosophila malerkotliana. The sequence goes on along the minus strand of JAECXV010000202.1, from coordinate 3,084,285 downwards.
GAATGGCATTCTTAAAAATTCGTATTTTCCAGTATTTATTGAAAAGGCTGTTTTTTCAGATTCTTTCATTAGTATCTCATGAAATACTGACTCTAAATCTATTGTTGAAAAATATCTTGCTTTTCCCAAATTTGATAGAATTACTGATGGGTCTTGCATTGGGTACCTGTCAGGTATAGTACTTTCATTTAATTTTTTATAATTAATGACGAGTCTTAATTTACGGCTTCCGTCTTGATTCTCTCATTTCTTTGGGACTACCAGAAGTGGTGAATTGTAAGGGCTTCTGCTAGGCCTTATTATTTTTTCTGATAAAATTCTTTTGATTTCGCTATTCACGAAGTCGTTGACAGATAGAGCATACGGATATTGCTTCCCGTATATTGGCCTAGCGTGGATAAGATTTATTTCCCCCTTTATGTCTGTTCTAAAAGGAATTTGCATATTTATCTTTGAATGCTCCTTTTCAATATAGTGAACTATTTTTTCCTCAATCCGCCTAATTGGTCGGTACCTATATTATTTATTTGATTTTTGACGGTATTTACTTCGTCGGCACTCTCAGGATTTTTAATTCCCAAGATATTTTTATTTTTATTGACGGATATTTCTACGTCGGCGTTCTCAGGATTTTTAATTCCCAAGATATTTTTATTTTTATTGACGGATATTTCTACGTCGGCGTACTCAGGATTTTTTGTTCCCAAGACATTTGTATTTTTGTTGACGGATATTTCTACGTCGGCGTTCTCGGGATTTTTTGTTCCCAAGATATTTGTATTTTTGGTGACGGATATTTCTACGTCGGCGTATTTATGTACGATATTATGTATTGGTCGTTTGTCACTATATATAAAGTCCAATCGGGATAAGATTGCTTTAAAGTTTAAAACTGTGCCATGATTGGTAAGAGTATCATGGGCAGCTCCCATAATTTTATTTCGTTAGGGCGATAAAATATTGTTCACTTTCAATTTTATAGAGACTCATTGCAGTTTCTGCAGCTTCCCTCCAACCTACATATTGTGTTGGTTCCCTTGTGAAATTTGGTAATGATTTTACCACTTCAAGTGTTGTATCGCATTTTATAGCTGGGTCAATTGTTTATACCTTATAATCTTCCACAGTTTTTGCATCTGTGGCTAGCCTTCCTTCTAAACATTCTACTTTCCTGCTAACTTCATTCAATTGAGCGTTTATTAATCTGTTTATCAATTCTACTGTTAAACTGCCGGCTGTGGCTACACTGCCTGCAGAAAAATTTGGTGCTGAACCTCCGGTTGCCATTGTTAGATTTAGTTCACAAAAGCTATTTATCAAATCTTCCAGATTTATTCTTTATATTATTTGTTAAATCTTACTTTTTGCAATATATAAATCTCATATTATTTTTCTCAAATTCACAAATCTTAAATTATAGTCTTTAATTTTTTTATTATTTTAAATTAATTCCTCACGATATTGTCCCGTTGGGGTCTTCCTTCAGTGTGGTTGGTGGTTGATCGTCATTCCTTCCTTCCTTGGTTTTTCTTGTTGGAATTGTCGTTTTATTTGTTTTTGTTGTTCTTGTTTGTTTTTTTTTTTTGTGCGTTGATTTTTTTAGTTTTTGTGTTCTTTTTTTGTGTGTCTTTTTTTTAGTTTTGTGTTCTTGGAATTGTTTGGATTAAAATTTCGGTCCACCTTTTTTTTAATTCACTCTTTATGGATTATTTCATTAATTAATTTCCATTTACTTTATTGTTAACGATCACTGTCACTTGGTAGTGTCGTTTGGTGAATGTTTTAATTTTTACACTAAAAATGTTGAGTTGTTGACCGCACGAGTTCCGTTTATGTTTAACTTATTTTTCATTAAACAATTTTTTTGGAGCTGTTTAACTTATTTTTCATTAAACAATTTTTTTGACGCGGCCCCGCGTTGGGCGCCAGTTAAATTGTTTTTAGTTCGATTAATTAAAAAAATGTAAATTTTATTTTTTAATACAACTTGGTGTTAAACCTTTATTTATTAAACGTAACAATTACAAGACACTTTTGATTTCTTAAATATTTTTTTTCAACCGTTAGCGGTCTCGGTCAAAATAGGACTGAATTCTCAATTCTAAATCTGATCCAAAGAACCTCGGCCATCAGTTGTGTTTAGATTAGAGGCTTAAGATGAAACTGTCGCATCTTATTGTGAAATTCGATTAAGCTGATCGATGCAATTTGGTGGGTACTTGAAACGCAAAAGGCGTAATTGATTGGGCTTCGGAGGGAAGCTGATGTTTACTTTTGATTTTGATTTGTTTATGGGGAACCGAGATCGGACCTCAGAGCCAAAGACAAAGCCGAAGGCAAATGCAGAGTTTGAAAATATTATTTATAAAATTCATAAGTGGAAAGCCATAAGTGGCCTGGATTTAGGGGTTGGATAATTGAGCCAAAGATCAAGCCAAGGGCAAATGCAGAGATTGAAAATATTGTTTATAAAAGCCATAAGTGGCCTGTATTTAGGGGTTGGATAACTTGCATGCCAGAATATCGGACCAGTCATATGTATCGATAGGGCTATTAAGTTTGTGAAAATCAGTTTTACGAAAACAGCGAATTTTATTTACCACGCGTGGAGACATCTGATCGATACTAGGAATGTTTTCGATTGAGACCTCCAGCGTGGGGTGATATGGATCGTCTGGGGTTGAAAAGGGTAAAGGAAGCAGAAGCGGGAGCTTCTAAGAGTGCAAAGGAAAAATGCAGAAATTGAGATAAGACGGGGAAGAAGAAGAGCTGAGCTTTACTTGGAATTGAATTTAGACAACTTATTAATTCGCCTAAAAAAATATACCACTGAACTCTCGAAGCGATACGGTTTAAGTTAAAACTTAAGAAGGGGCATCTGAGTAACAGGCCAAAAAAAAACGGATTTTCTGGAATTCATTGTACTATGTTCGTCAACCTGCTCGCCTACTTGAATTTTATTTTCCCCACTAACTAGAACCAACATTCGTGCGAACATCATCTATATATATATATAAATGCTCTGTTCGTATCTACGTCATTTATAGACTTGAAAAGTTCTGAACCGTTTAAGCCCAAATTTTTACCCAACATGCGTTGAGGTTCCAGCTCGGTTTATATCTACTTTCGATGTTGATAGCTTATCTGCGTTTGCGAATATATCAGTTTTTTCGCGTTTCCCCGTGCCCCTACTTTTCTATTTAGGCAGACAGCTAAGAAAAATATTTCAAATGAAAATGTCAAAATGTCAGAAACGAAGTCATTAGAAACGAAGTCATGCCACCCAAGAAATCGAATTTCGGTCGTCTTACTCGCAATACAAAAGCAAAAAGACGTAACATTTCGAATAGGACTGACGAAGAGCAGGCCTCCATTCGAGAGACTGAGCGGCTGAGAGCCATGCGGATGCACAACGCGGAGACAGCAGAAACGCGAGCAGCTAGGCGTGAGCGAACACGATTGAGAGTTAGGCAGTCGCGTTCTGCAGCAATCGATTTGATTCGGTCTCAAAATAATGAACGCGACAGGGCAAGGGTAGCTGAAGCGCGTTTACAGCTTGCAACAGATCGAAACCTGCAATACAATCGTCTTGCATTCCGATATAATCCAACTGTTGATTACAGCTTGAATCGCAATGTCGTTATTGGCCGAATGCATCAGGTCTGCACACACTGTCAGGCTCTCAAATTTAACAACGAACCAAAAGGATTGCGCTTCCGGGAAAGTGAAACTGCCGCAACTTGAAGCACAACCATAGCCTCTGCACTCTCTATTAGCTGGATCTACTGCTGAATCGAAGCATTTCCTGTCGAACATTAGGAAATACAACTCTCGCTTCCAAATGACGTCATTTGGTGCGGAAATTATAACTGCGCAATTCATGCCAACTTTTAAAATCAAAGGACAAATCTATCACAAAGCCAGTTCCCTGCTTCCGTTCTCAGACAGCGAACACAAATTTTTTCAAATGTACTTCATTGGTGATGATGGAGCTGAAGTCGATGCACGTTATGGAATCAATACCTCGCTGAAGAAGCCCATTATTTCGCAGCTACAGAAGCTTTTTCACGAACGGAACCATTTGGTGCGTTTGTTCAAAACAGCAATCGATATGATGCCTTCGGATACCCATAAAATTGTCATTCATGCAGACAAAACGCCTGCTGGTGAACATATCAGGAGATACAATACTCCAACTATAGACGAAGTGGCAATTGTCATAGTCGGGGATCAGTTCCAACCTCGAGATATTGTTCTCCATCGACGAAACGATCGATTGGTAAACGTCGCAGAAACTCACCGTTGTTACGATGCTTTGCAGTATACACTCACCTTCTGGGATGGTGCCGATGAATATCATTTCAATGTGAGGATGGTAGATCCAGTCAATGGTGTACAAACGAATAAAAAGTGCAGCGCGATGAACTTTTACTCATACCGATTAATGGTTCGGAGGACCGATGACAATCATATATTGAAATGTCGTCAGTTGTTTCATCAGTACATTGTCGATATGTATGCAAAAATTGAAACAGAACGTTTGCTGTTCCTCCGATTGAATCAGACGAAACTTCGGTCCGAGGAATATATCCATTTGCGGGTTGCTGTGATGAATGACCGTAATACAACCAACGTTGGAAAGCTCACGATTTTGCCATCCTCATACATAGGTAGTCCACATTATTCTTTTTTGTTTGACTTATTTCTTATGCGTGCAACCACAATATGCCACAGCGAAACGTGGCAGGGTACTGCTAGTTTTTCGATAAATTTTCTAACTATCAACATTTCAATGGACAACGACTGCGGCACTGTAATTGCACTTATAGCAATAAGTATTTGCTTAGAAAAAAAGAAAAAAAATGAAGCGAAAAAAAGGAAGCACAGTGCTCATCGAACTCTTTATATTTTTTGAGTTGAACTTCTTATGCATTAATACGCAAATGGTTGTTTTTATATTTATCGCTTTTGGCGTGCCATAATGCAGGCTCATTTTTTAGGCGATAAATAAAATCTAGCAGGAACTTTTAATTCATTTTTCACTACCAAAACGTTTTTCAAACTGACGTTCGTGCCAACATTGCCGTCCTTTGGCGAGCATGTTGTTGAAAACGTTGCCAAAATAGAACGATTTCAATTCCATTCGAACATTTTGACGAACACAAAATTTGACAACTAGTGTTCCACAAGAAAAATTTCGTCGAGCACAACATGTTCGTCCAACATGCTCGCCTGTGGATGGGCCCCTTAAGGCGTACGACTTATCCACTCCTCACTTCCTTGCAAGGCTACCTGCCGTGTTCGGGAGCGCCTCAACGATTTCCTTGTGAATTTAAATCGGTACCGCGATATGATAAACGATTGTTTGTTTGCCGCAATTGGTTGGAATGGACGTGGACGACATTTATTTTTAACAGGACGGGGCCACACAGCACACGCTACAAACGCAATATTGAAATCTAAGTTCGATGAGCGTGTTATTTCGCGAAATGGACCGGTGGAGTGGCCGCCGCGCTCGTGTGATTTGAAAAACCCTTTATATACATATATACATATATGAATATATTCATAAATATTTGTTGAATTAGTTTATCTCTCACGATAGCACAAAAAATAAAAAATGAAGGTGGCTGCAAAATATATAAAAATGTCGAAAGCGAAAACGAAAAAAGATGTAAAGATAATCTTAAGCCTAACTTATCTAATGCGGCGAAGCGAATTCGCAAAAGAGCGAATATGAGCTTTCGATCCCGCTCCACCCTAAGCTATCTTAGACTAGATTTAGAGACTAACAACTACAAAATACAATTCAAATTAAAAACAACTTCAAATTAGTTTCAAAACTAATCAAATACGACGAATCCGTTAACACCTGCCCCGTTGAAGGCCTCCATCCGGCTTCAACCCACTGGCCGCGCCAGCTTGGACTGATCTCCTATACTCCGCTTCAGAGCTAATCCTGACGACAGCGACCCTGACCCTTCCGTCCGCGCCGGCGTGCGTAGCTCCTACCCTTCCTGTGAGCCACTGTTGTGGCGGCTGGTGATCCTATGCGATCAGGACCAGCTCGCCCGTCCGGATGTCGTCCTCCGACGTCCTCCGTCCTTCGACTGCGCATGTAAGCCCAAGACTTACACCCGGGACCATCGCTGCCAAAACGTTTTCTTGATTGTCGAGACAAGCCGCCATCGCCGCAAGCACGTTAGACCCTGCTGGTCCGGGGTGCGCGGCGCTGGTGGGGCGATGAGCGGCCCGCCTGTCAACAGGTGCCCGGGAGTAAGCGCCTCGCCGTCGCTTGGGTCCTGCCTCAGAGGCCCCAGGGGTCGTGAGCTTAGGACGGCCTCGACTCCAACTAGGACGGTCTGTAGCTCCACTGCGGTCAGCCTGGCGTTCCGTACCGCTGGTAGGAGTAGGTTTTTTACCGACTTCACACCTGCCTCCCATAGTCCGCCCATGTGCGGAGCCCGCGGCGGTATGAACGCAAATACGCATCCTTTTCTTGATGAGTATTGCGTGACTGCGTCGACCTCGGCCTCGATTCTCCGACGAAGCTCCGCGAAGTGGCGACTCGCTCCGACGAAGTTCTTTAATACCTTCTGCAGATTCGTAACGAATCTAGACGCAAGCTCAATAGGCTCGCTTCGATGCGTCAGATAAGATATGAACTTGACTGGGTGATATCGAGTCATATGATAACACCGCGCATATGAGCTAGCGAGTCCGGAACGAAAGTTCCTTGACTGGTGACCGGGGTGATCCCGATCGGTTTCTTAACTAAGCGTGCGTTCACGAGCCGGCTTACCCTTGTCTTACAGGATCACGCCTGTCCGTCGCGATTCAAGAGTCGGTAAGGCGTCGCTTAAGGCGTCCTTAGTCGCTTCGTAGCATGGCTACCTGCCGTGGTCGGGAATGGCCCAATTCGACTCTGATACCTTGGGCTTTAGTGGAACCATCCTGCAACGAATCCTTTCTTAGCTCGTCTTTCACACTCTACTCTCCTTGTGCTGCTGGACTCTCCAGAGCCGGTACTTTAGATCAAACTACCGTATCCTTTTTAGAAACGCTCTAACACTTGAATGTCGGAGTGTCCAAGGCCGGTCCTCCTACTCAACGCAACACCTCCTACTGAGCCGCGGCTAGCTCACAGAGTTTCGCGGATCCGTTCAACCGAATTTATAGATTCGACGTGATAGCCCAAGCCCAGAAAGTAATACAAATAGCTTGCAGTTTCCACACTATTTATTTTGAGACCTCTTTACACTAAAAAAGGCTTTCTTTCTCTTTTCTTCGTTGCTCCTTCCATTTCTGTTGGCTCCGTCGTCGGCCTCCTCTGCGGGTTGTTCAGGATACGCCACCGCTACTCCGTCGCCGATGGTACTCCTGTTGCCGCGCTGATAGCGATTCCGCTACCCTCCGCCTTGAGAAACACTTCCTTGGGTCGACTACGACTGGTCAGACGATTTGCAGTGATCTTTCGCCCCTATTCCCGAGAACCTCCGTGCATACGCGCCGGCGGGCCGGGATTAGAGGTTGGCTGCGGTCTGTCGCCTCCACTACACCGGGACACCGTGCATACGCTCCGATGCCAGGTTTGTGAGTTTGTTTGCTGACTGCCGCCTCCGCTACACCGGGACACCCTGCATACGCTCCGGTGCCAGGTTTGGAAGTTGCCTAAGCGTGTCGCCTTCGCTACACCGGGTCACCGTGCATTCGCTCCGGCGCCAGGTTTGGAAGTTGCCGTGTGACGTCTCCGCTACACCGGGACACCGTGCATACGCTCCGGTGCCAGGGTTGGAAGCCGCCGTGTGACTGACCGTATGTCGCGCTCCTGCTACACCAGGACTCCGTGCATACGCGCCAGCGAACCCGAGTTTGTAGTGGCGGGGCTGGTGACCAGGGTGTTCTCCCTCGGTCTTTGACTTGGGCGTGTGATCCCTAGTAGGCCTCCTTGTTTAGCAGGATCACGCCTGTTGGTTGTGATTTCAGGAGTCGGTAAGGCATACGCTAGACTTATCCTTTCCTCACATCCTTGCAAGGCTACCTGCCGTGTTCGGGAATGAACCAACTCGACTACACGACCCTGGGTTTTCAGAGGAAAGTCCAGCAATGGATCCTTTCCTTATTGTTTATTCGCTCTCCTTGCGCTTGGTTGTCGGACTTTCCAAAGGCGGTCCTTCAACTCAAACAAACCGGAACCTTTTTTAGTAACGCTCTAACACTTGAATGGCGGACTCTCCACAGGCGGTCCTCCAACTCAACTCTACAAGCTTCCTAAAAAGACTCGTCTCGAGCCGCTCCAATGGGCCTCCTTTTATACTGACTGGAGCGCCCGTTAATCCTCCTGGATTCTGCTCCTGCCGTTAATCCTTCTTCCAGCATCACGACACTTTCCCGTTGGCGGGTCGCTGTCCGTGGCCCCTCGTTTCCCGCAGCCACGGATCTCTGCTGCTGGTATGTGGTGCACCGGTTGGCTTCCAGGGCCCGCTGCACTCTGCGTCGCAACCCCCCCTTTGCTCCTTGCCGCTCACCCCGCCACACTTTCTAAGGCACGCCTGCGCATCGCGCTGATTCCCCCACTGGACAACTTTCCCAACGTTGCCCCGGGACCCGGTCGCTGTCCGTGGCCCCTCGTTTCCCCCGGCCACGGATCTCTGCTGCTGGTATGTGGTGCACCGGTTTGCTTCCAGGGCCCGCTGCACCCCCGGGTGGCGCTGTTTACCCTTTCACCGGCCACCGTTACGTTCCACGTGGATTCCGTCCTCCCACGGGTAGCCGTTCGCCGGAACCCACGGTAACTAGCTTTCACATTTCCCCCAACCCCCCGTACTGATCCTGGCGACATTTCCTTGGGCTGCCAGGTTGCTGACCGGTGTTTGACCCTCTTTTTCCGCCTTCTCGGCCCCCCCTTTGCCCCCGGCTATCTGTCTTCGCGTGTGGGGAGACTAAATCTTCTCACAATAGATATAAAAAACAAATAGTTAAAGAAAATTATCAAAATAATAATCAACAATAGAAACAGAATTATTCACAAAGATAATATAAAATGCGGAATATTTATATATCATCCTTTTTTTCTTTCCTTTCCCGGAAAGTGTTTTATCAGGTGCTCATACTTCACCTTATTTTATTAACAAAATCAGAAATAATTGACTATACAAGTATTGACGTAGGATTCATACCCAGATTTATTCCACGTAACTAACTTAAGCTTTTATAAAGTAATAATAAAGTTCGAATCAGATAATATTAAAAGGGATACTAATAAAAGGACACAATGGGAAATTAAATATGACATAAAAGTAATTGAACTAATTTTATCACAATTAATATCAACTAGATCAGAAAGAGGGATAAATGAGTTAGGCACCGTGTGGAAATGGTTAGCTGGAACTCCGGACCATAATAATTTTATTCATCATGGCCCGGAGTTCAGAATAAAATTAATGAATTATTTGAAAACAATAATAAGCAGTCTATTATCAATTCCCGATTATTCAAAGAAATAGAATCTCTTTCCGATGATTTTAAAAAAGTATTTACTGATCAAGATCTACCACTTCGAAAACATCGCTTGCGATTATTAACATTTGAACTGCAAAATTTAATTGACACAATCACTCTAGCAAAAATAGACGTTTTTAATACCAAAATTTTAAACAATGATGACATCTTGGAAATATTAAAACATGAACAAAAACCAGTAATTATAACTGATTTAATGGACATCTCTTCTTTTAAAATCGCATTGCATAAAGAACTTTTAATAATTTATATAAAAGTATATATACCCAATAATAAAAAACAGATGTGAAATATATCACGCTAGAGCGATTTCCCAAATCGATGAAAACTAGTATTAAGCAATCAAGTCGCCAAATGCGAAAATATTTTTTACGAAATGTCTAATTTTAAGAACGAACTTTTTAATAAGTATTGCACTCTAAGTAACAAAAAAACTTGTTTTACCCGATTATTAAGTGGTGGTAAATCAACCTGTAAAAAAATAAGAGAAAAAAATAAAAAAATAGACATCATACAAGTTGGTGCCATTCTTAAAAATGGGAACAATATTGTTAATAACTCCCATTTAAACGGTTCGTTTTTAATAAAATTTAATGGTACAACTAAAATTGATAATATCTCCAATCTCCATATACCAATTTGGAAAATAAAATTCTTGAAAATTCTTAACTACGAACCACTTTAAAAATTATGAAATATCCGATTACATATTATCAAATAACTCTGATCTTTCTTTAGATAATACAAACATTTTAAACCCATTCGTTAAAATTAAGAATACTAAAATATCACTTACCTTTTTATTATTAGTTTTAATCATTATATATTTGATTCTTTCACTTATTATAAAATACAAAAATGCTATATTATTTGTAACCAAAAAACATCGGCCTGAACCAGAAAAATCTATAAACCAAGAAATTTTTTTAACAGAATTAAGAGATCATTTAAACGAATTTCATATTGAATCGGGACGATCCATTTTAGAAGGGGGAGAGTTATCCAACCCCTAAATACAGGCCACTTATGGCTTTTATAAACAATATTTTCAATCTCTGCATTTGCCTTTGGCTTGATCTTTGGCTCAATTATCCAACCCATAAATCCAGGCCACTTATGGCTTTCCACTTATGAATTTTATAAACAATATTTTCCTTCGGCGTTGTCTTTGGCTCTGAGGTCCGATCTCGGTTCCCCACAAACAAATCAAAATTAAAAGTAAACATCAGCTTCCCTCCGAATCCCAATCAATTGCGCCTTTTGCGTTTTAAGTACCCACTAAATTGCATCGATCAGCTTAATCGTATTTAACAATGAGATGCGACAGTTTCATCTTAAGCCTTTAACCTTAACACAACTGATGGCCGAGGTTATTTGGATCAGATTTAGAATTAAGAATTCGGTCCTATTTTGACCGAGACCGCGAACGGTTGACAAAAAATATTTAAGAAAATCGAAAGTGTCTTGTAATAATTCAGTTTAATAAATAAAGGTTTAACATCAAGTTGTATAATTAAAAATAAAAATTATATTTTTTTCATTCACCATCTAACAAACAATTTAACTTGTACACCCGAGCACTTGTGCTAACAATGGCAAACAAGGACACCCCACCGTTACCCGCAATTTCGACACAGTTATTAACCGCGTAGATGTTAAAATACCCCCTTCTGGCCCGAAAACCCAGAATTATGTCTATCGCAAATCGAAGCCCAATTCATCGCTCTTTTCTAAAACTCTTTTTTCAAGAACAATTCGTCCACATTAACGGATCGCAACAGCATCACAACTTTAGACATGTATTGGTACCACAGCAAACTTGACAACGCCGCCAAGGAATGTTGCGAACCATGCTCTTTTTCTAATTCTAAATTCTAATTCTTTTTCTAAATTCTAAGGTCTCCACAATTTCTTCAAAACGCAGTTTCTCATCGACACCAGCGCCCACATTTTAATGATGCCACCCTGCAAAAACGCAAAAACTATGCTCACTCCAAAGCTTCATTTCGCCGCCAATAAAAATACAAACTTTGTTTGGACCTTCGTAATAGCTATTCTTCGTGAGTGGATACTAACCGAATCCAAAGTGAAAGCCATTCGGAACTTTGATAAATTACTTATTTCTAAAGACCTGAAAAAGTGTTTGTGTATGATCAACTTCTATCGGCCGTTTATCTCACAATCCCACAAGGCAATAAAAAACGACAAAACACTCTGGTCTACAAAAGCCGATCACGCATTCACCGCCTTAAAGAACGATCTTGCAAACGCTACGTTGTTGAACTCGCAATTAACACTAATCACCGATGCATCCGATGACGCCATGGGTGCCGTAGTACATCATGTCATCGACGGGCAGACAAAACTACTGGGTTTCTTCTCCAAGAAATTCACATCGACACAAAAGAAGAACAGTAGCTATGATAGAGAGCTGACTGCTATCTATCAGGACATTTTGCACTTCAAGTACGCATTGGAGGCAGAAGCTTCATAATTTTCACCGACCACAAGCCGCTGATGAATGCCTTTAGTCGAAATAACGAGAAAGCATCATCACGACACGCCCGTCAACTGGATTTTATTAGCCAATTCAGCAACGGTATCCGGCACATCTCTGGAGAAGAAAACAACGTGGCTGATCTTCTCTTACGCATCGACGCCATCAAACACATAAACTTCGACGAGATGGCACTGGAACAGGAAAACGATGAGGAACTATAATCGGTACTCATTCTGATGCAGAGAATACCATCTCACTAACAAAATTGTCTCTTTCAGGCTCAAGCAAGAAATTGCACTGCCATGTCGCCAATAACCAGATACGCCCGTTCGTGCCCAAATGCCTACGCCAAACTGTGGTCCAAGCCTCTATTTGCTGAGCCATCCAGTAGTTAAGGCAACGAACAAGTTGGACACTACGTCAGGCCCCGCATGGCGAAGGATGTCGCTTAAATCGTACGCTTTTGCATCGCGTGTCAAAAACCCAAAATTCAACGTCACACCAAATTGCCACTGGCGGCAGCGACGCCCGTTTTTAATGGATACCGATACTGCCTCGCGTGTATCGATCGTTTCTCAACATGGCCCGCAGCAGTTCCCTTAGTCACAGCACAACCTGTAGCCAACGCACTAATTTCCGGCTGGTTCGCTCAGTACGAAATCCGTCTTCACATAACAACGGATTTAGGTCGACAATTCAAATCTACATTATGCCAAAAGTTCGCCAAAATTTGTGGTTTTAAACGGCGTACCTTCGTACAACGGCGTATTACCCACCAAAAGCTGCCTTAAAATGTTCCGATCCAATCAACTGGAGAAGTTTTCTGCATTTAATCCATTTAAGGTCTCCGTATAACAATCAAAGGCGACATTTTTACACCGAGCACAAAAAAACACACCGAGTCCGAGTTCTCCGAGGCTCTTCGAAAATCATATCTCAGTTGCCAACCACTAAGCCAGTGCACAATCATACACCGCAAGAATTCACTTTGGCCCGTATGTAAACCATTGTACCGACGTCTTTGTCAAAATGGATCGAGTCAAAACCCCGTTGGAAGCAAACTAAAAGGGTCCGTTCGAAAACACGACAAATATTTTATGCTCAAAGGCCACACAAAGGACAACAAAATTTCCATCGATCGACTCAAACCAGCATACATCTACAAAGGCGAAACTGCCAAGACAACCGAGCAAGTATCAAGATCAGGACGACGAGTCAGATTGGCAGCCAATTATCTTTCCCAACTGGAACTCTATGAGGGGGGTAATGTGGCAACACTCATCTGTAAGCACGACCAAACTCGATAACTCACGCGAGTATCAATAGCGCGGGAGTAAATCTTCAACACACATTCGCCGCCACAGCTGATTCTTTGCCACATTCGATTTTTGATGTCAAAAAGACGAACTCAGGCTCAAGTTGATAAATTAATTAAAAACAAAATATTAGAACCATCAGTATCAGAGTACAATAGTCCATTATTACTAGTACTTAAAGAGTCATTAAATAACGAAAAAAAATGACGATGAATAATTGACTATCGTCAAATTAATAAAAAAATATTTTCTAATAAATTTCCGCGTTTTAGGATCGATAATATCTTAGATCAACTGGGAAGAGCCAAGTATTTCTCGATCAGAAAAAGCGATTAGAATTGCATCATATAGAGCTAGAGATATAACTTCTTTTTCAACAAGCAATGGCTCTTATCGCCTCACGCCCATAACTTTTGTATTAAACGAAGTCATTAAAAACAAGAAAGGAAAGCTAACTTCGGGCGGAGCCGAAGTTGATATACCCTTGCAGTTAAAACCGGATATATATCGCAAACATCGGATATAGTTGGCCGATCCTTATGAGAATATGATAATATAACCCAATTTATTATAATACAAAATTTAATACAAGTCCCAAACTTCTATCTTTAACAATACCAAAGTTGGTATTTCTACCAAAAACCATTTCCGATCGTTCAGTTATATGGCAGCTAAAGAATATAGTCGGCCGATCCTAATGAAATTTGGTTAGTTGGATCAACTGATCAAAAATAAAATCTGTACTAAGTTTCAGCTTTCTATCTTCAAAAACACGAAAGTTGGGTCATTTTCGATCGTTCAGTTATATGGCAGCTATAGAATATAGTCGACCGATCCTTATAAAATTTGGCACGTCGTATTATTTTGCCAAAAATAGCTCTTGTGTCAAATTTGAACTCTCTAACTCTAAAAACACCAAAGTTATACCATTTCCGATCAATCAGTTATATGGCAGCTATAGGATATAGTCGGCCGATCCGGGCCGTTCCGACTTATATACTGCGTGCAAAGAAAAGAAGGGTGTGTGCAAAGTTTCAAGACGATAGCTTTAAAACTGAGAGACTAGTTTGCGTAGAAACAGACAGACAGACGGACAGACAGACGGACAGACAGACGGACAGACGGACATGCTTATATCAACTCAGGAGGTGATCCTGATCAAGAATATATATACTTTATAGGGTCGGAGATGTCTCCTTCACTGCGTTGCACACTTTTGACCAAAGTAGTGACCTTGCATATAAAAGATATGCTATGTTTCTTTAAACATGGTAAGAAAATTACAGCACAACTATTCAGAGCTTGAAAAAGAAGCCGATATTTTAAAAATATCTTTGAAAAAATGTAACTAGATCATTTTAAAATGATGGGGAGTAAATTATTGAAAACATTAGGAGTACCGCTACTCAACCCGGTAACTATCATAACAACTTTTAAAGAGAAAAAAGCTATACAATTCTACATTACATGATGATCCAATACAAGGAGGACACACTGGCATTACAAAAACCTTGGCCAAGGTCAAAAGACAATATTATTGGAAATGTGTGACTTCTGATATAACTGAGTAAATCCAAAAATGCAAAAAATGCCCATAAGCCAAAATAACAATAAATAATAAGACCCCTCTAACCATTACTGAAACCCCTCTGAAGGGTTTCAAGAGAATGTTAGTGGATACAATTGGTCGATTACCTAAATCTAAAAGAGGATATGAATATGCACTCACGCTCGTATGTGATTTGCCGAAATATTAAGTTGCTACACCAATTGCAAACAAAAGTTCAGCGACTGTAGCAACTGCAATATTTGAATCCTTTATTTTAAAGTACAGTAAAAATGAAGACGTTCCTGAAGACGTGAGGAGAGGCCTTACCTCACCAAGACCGAAAAAAGCTCGCCAAAATCGATCAAATTTTAAAGTTTTAATCACTGTTTTCTTCGATTACCATGGCGTGGTGCATCAGGAGTTGTTACCATATGGTCGTACGGTCAATAAACAGCATTAGCTAAAAGTTATCCGGCGTTTGCAAAAAGGCATACGAAAGAAACTTCCTGAATTGTGGAAAAAGAATTCATGGCTTTTGCATAGCGATAACGCGCCTGCTCACTCATCTTTGCTTGTGAGAGATTTTCTGGTCAAAAACATCACCACAATAATGCTTCAGCCACCATATTCAGTGGATATGGCCCCATGTGACTTTTTCTTGTTCCCAAAAGTAAAGAGACCTATGAAAGGATGAAGATTTTCTACGATTGAAGAGATAAAGACTGTATCGCTGGAAGAGGATTTGGAAAGAGGAAGAGGTGCTTTGAGGATTGGAAAAACCGTTGGCATAAATGTATTGTATATGAGGGGGATTACTTTGAAGGGGACAACATAAATATTGATAAATAAATTAATAATTTTTCTTGAAAATACAAAGTTGCCTTACTTTTTAAACACACCACGTATGCTAGAAACCTTTAAGCATAAAAATAAAGAAACTTACGATATGACAAGGAAAGCTTAAGGAATGCTAAAAGAAAGGATCGCGGGATGAGAGCGGAGTCAGTCGAACACCAGCAGCAATCTGAAGCGGATCTAGTCATAATTAATAAAGGAATTGTACAAAGCAGTGTGTTGGTGTTTTACTGCAGGGACATTCATTATATTCCTACAAAGGATAATATGTCAGAGGTTATTTTACATCAAATTCGGGTCAGTTCCAGAAATCACGATATTAAGATGAATGAGGAGATACATAATCGTGCTTTACTCTTGATCGAAATTATGTGTTACGATTTAATCGCATTTAATCGAGAATTGGAACGGGAACGTCAATATGGTCACCAAGCATTAGATTAAGTAGTTGAAACGAATGTACCCCTTTTGAATTACCAACAAAAGGAATCTTACGATACTTTAATGAAGGCAATCGATGATGAAAATGGTGTTTTATATTTTCTAGATGCACCTAGTGGTACTGGCAAGACATTGCTGGCAAGTAGTACATATTTTCTTATCGGGCTACCAACCATCAAATAACTAGTATCCAAAGGCTACACAACCACCCCAACGAGTTGGCGACCACTCTCCTTGACAACAGCGAACAGATGCGGAGGCTGCGCAGAACTCACCCGCTGGACCTCATCCGGAATAACTCATAGATATTCTTATTGTTCCACCTCTAACTTAAGTTACACATAAGCCAAGTTTTCTGTCACATTATTTAATGGTTGTCCTTGTTGGACAGTTTTAAATAAATTCCCCCTTTCATAATAACAAACAAAACAAAAAAAATACCTAGTGCAAAATTACCAACAAATAGCCAGGTTTTCTCCGTCTTTTTTTTTATAATATTTGACTGACTCTCTGTGAAGGTGCAAATTATGTGACTACAGAGTACTTATTATTTTAAGGAAAAGCTTTTCACAAGGGCATTGCTTAAGGGGACCCCCCCCCCATTCTCGATTTTAAATTTTGACGATTTGACAATGGGCTGGCAAATGAACATGAATTACTATTTAGGGTTGAAACTGTGCATACATATATTAACACATAAAAAGGAAGAAAACCATTTTACAACATTTTTATACCCTTGCAGAGGGTATTATAATTTTGTCCAAAAGTGTGCAACGCAGTGAAGGAGACATCTCCGACCCCATAAAGTATATATATTCTTGATCAGGATCACCTCCTGAGTTGATATGAGCATGTCCGTCTGTCCGTCTGTCCGTCTGTCCGTCTGTCCGTCTGTCTGTCTGTCTGTCCGTTTCTACGCGAACTAGTCTCTCAGTTTTAAAGCTATCGTCTTGAAACTTTGCACACACCCTTCTTTCTTTTGCACGCAGTATATAAGTCGGAACGGCCCGGATCGGCCGACTATATCCTATAGCTGCCATATAACTGATTGATCGGAAATAGTATAACTTTGACGTTTTTAAAGTTAGAGAGTTCAAATTTGACATGAGAGCATTTTTTGGCAAAACATTACGACATGCCAAATTTCATAAGGATCGGCCGACTATATCCTATAGCTGCCATATAACTGAACGATCGGAAATGACCCAACTTTCGTGTTTTTGAAGATAGAAAGGTGGAATTTAGTACAGATTCTATTTTTGGTCAGTTGATCCAACCTACTAAATTTTATAAGGATCGGCTGACTATATCCTATAGCTGCCATATAACTGAACGATCGGAAATTACCCAACTTTTGTGTTTTTGAAGATAGAAGTTTGGGATATTTTTAGGTTTGGTTTTTGTATTATATTAAATTGGGTTATATTATCATATTTTCATAAGGATCGGCCAACTATATCCGATGTTTGCGATATATATCCGGTTTTAACTGCAAGGGTATATAAACTTCGGCTCCGCCCGAAGTTAGCTTTCCTTTCTTGTTTTATTTTATTTTGTTGTTGTTGTTTTTTGCAATCAAAGAAAAGCCCTTCTTTTTGGCGGCGCATGTGATTTCCGCTCACTGGAACATCTGAAACCAAAAATTCCAACGGGATTGGAAAGAGTACATGTTTGGCTCTCGTATGAACTAGGATTATTAACTTTGCTCACAAATTAACAAAATGGCAGACCTTTGAAAATTATTTTTTAAAAATTGAGTTTTTTTTTTGAGCCACAAATCAAGCTAAAAAGTAAAGAAGATCTTCACCGATTTGATTTAGCCTAGTTCATACCAGAGCTATATAGGTATAGAATAACGTGTTAATTTGGAACCGATTGGATTAATAGTTTTTGAGAAACCTCATGCGCCAGTTGTAAAAACACTGTTTCGAGAAAAGCGCGTTTAAAGTTTTGAGACCGCTCTCGCCGTCGCCTGAGGCTATAAAGCGGCTATATCTTCAAGACTTTTTGATATTTTTACTTTAAATTTTCAGGGTACATTCTTGAATAGTTGATAGTTCGAACAAAATAAAAAAAAAAAAAATTTTTGAAAACGAGAATGGGGGGGGGGGTCCCCTTAACAGCGTGAATAAAGTTGTTAAATTATATCATTTTTGGAAGCAACTGCAAAAAAATCGAAAGAAAACTCGAGTCACTTTTAAGGACCGAGAAAATCATTTTCAAATAGACCTTGCTAACTAAGGTTAGCAACCCTAAGGAGGGAAGGAGGATGGATTAACGGAGAAAATAACGAGTATAGCAAGGAATTAAAAAAAATGAAAGGGATGTAAAGCAAAGAGAGTTATTTGCTGTTGGTCCTACTTATATGAAAAATAACTTTGAGTATTTGGAGAAATCGGACAAAGAAAAATAAGTCAATTCTAAACTCAGTTTGCTGGATGTTGTACGGGCTGTAAAAAGTTCAATAGAGGTAGAAAAAATTTTATAACTCCTATAACTACGTACATAAATAAATGTGCTTTTATCTAACCAACAACGACAAAAACAATGGGCTAGGTTAGGTTAGGTTGAGGCGGCGATGAGGGGCCGGTTCTGACCCCCATCCACTTGAGCCGCTGGGGCTCCTTGTGATACCGCACAGGCAAGGATCCTACAAAAGGACCTCTCCCTTCCCACTACTTATGTGCCCAAGGGTGCTCTATCCTTCTTGAAACGGCTCGCGGTCCCATCCAGATTTACGGATGAAGGCTACGAGTCTGTGTGGAGCGACCTCCGCGAGGTCTGTAAGGTCTGTAAGTATTGCTGCGCCCAAGAATTTGAGTCGGATGCGCCCCGCGCAGGGCATTGTCACAGGAGGTGTGCGACTGTGTCTTCCTCTTCTTCGTCTCCACAGCTCCTGCAGTAGTCATAATGTGGCACCGCTAGTCTAGCCGCGTGTGCTCCTATTAACCAATGTCCCGTAATGGCCTTGATCGCCAGACTACAGTCCTGCCTATTCAGGGCGATAAGCATCATTGACCTCTTCCTAGATCGGATTGGCCATATCATGCGGGAGTTCCTGCAGTTTTGGAGGTTTCTCCATTTCCGCAGTGATGCGCGGTCAAAGTGATCCCTGCATTTTAGCCTACACGTAGTTAAGGGGATACCTACTGGTTCCTTCTCCGGTAGGAGAGGATTGGTAGTACCTGCTCTTGCTAGTTCGTCGGCGGCGCAGTTACCCTCGTGGTCCCTATGCCCGGGCACCCATATGAGGTGTATGTCATGCTGCTCTGCCATCTCGTTAAGAGATCTGCGACAGTCATTCACTGCCCTGGAGTTGGATGAAAGACCGTCAAGGGCTTTGAGTGCCGCTTGACTGTCTGAAAAGATACAGATTGTGTCCTGATTACCAATAAGTGCTGGGGATCTGAGTGCTTCTCCGATAGCTATTACTTCTGCTTGGAAAACACTACAGTGGTCTGGGAGTCTGAAGGACTCATTTAAACACAGCTGTTCGCAATGGAAACCGCCTCCCACCTGGCCATTCAATTTTGAACCGTCTGTGTAGATATGGAGGGAACCGGCTGGTCCCGGGATTTGTGTGTCCCATTCCTCCCTTGTTGGAATGTAGACCTTGTATTTTAAGGTGGGATTATCGACAGGTACGCAGTAGTCTGTAGACCCCGTTGGCGTGCAGTGGTGCAGATCTAACTTGGTATGTCTGATTGCCTATAGCGTGGCCATCTTGACTCCCACTATCTCTACCGGTAATAGGTCGAGTATGAAGTCTAGTGCGTCCGTAGGAGTGGTACGTAGGCTGCCCGTGATACAGACCTCCGCCATCCTTTGCGTTTTCCTGAGCTTCTCCCTGATTGTGGAGTTGGTGAGAGCAGGCCACCATACCACCACCCCGTAACAGAGGATGGGTCTTATGACCGCTGTATAAAGCCATCTTACTATTTTTGGTGACATTCCCCATTTAAGACCAATGGCTTTTCTGCAAGTATAGAGCGCGATTGTAGCTTTGTTGGCTCTATCCATAGTGTTTGATTTCCAGTCCAGTTTCCTGTCTAGCGTAATCCCTAGGTACTTGGCGCTATCGCTAAGAGATAGTGTTTCTCCTAATAGTTTTGGAAGCCTTAAGTTTGGTATTTTGTACTTCCTGGTGAAGAGGACGAGCTCTGTTTTGGATGGGTTCACACCTAGTCCATTTCTAGCTGCCCACGTTGAGAGGACCCTAAGTTTATCCGTCATGCGGTCACATAGAGTCTGGGGAAATTTTCCTGAGAAGGCAATTGCGACATCATCCGCGTAAGCGATAACTTTGCAACCACCCTATTCTAGGGATCGCAGTAGGCTATTAACCGCCACGTTCCAGAGTAGGGGTGAGAGTACGCCTCCTTGCGGGTGCCTCTTCTGACGTATCTATGAATAGATTCTCCTCCTAGTGACGCCTCAACAGTCCTGTTTACCAGGATCTGCTTTATAAGGCGTACGGATTGATTATCTATTCCTAGTCCTGTCAGTGCATTGGTTATCGAGCTTGGTAGGATGTTGTTGAACGCACCTTCTGTGTCTAGAAAAGCAATGAGTGCGTATTCCTTATCACTAAGTGCCTTCTCGACAAAAGTAGTGATTTCGTGGAGTGCCGTTTCCGTGGATCGGCCTTTCCTATACGCATGTTGTGATCCCGAGATATCATCTGGGCTTATAGTAAGATTAATATGGAGGCTAATATGGTCTCTCAATTGTCTTGAGAAGGAAGGACGACAGGCTTATTGGTCTGAAGTCCTTGGGGGTGCAGTGAGATGGTTTTCCCGCCTTGGGTATAAATACGACTTTCGTCCGCAACCACATTTGGGGTACGATGCCCATCCTGAAAATTGCTGAGAAAGCTATCTTGACCCAAGATCTCAGGTTGGGACCGGCTCTAATTAGTTGAGCCGGGACAATGCCATCTGGGCCCGGGGATTTGAAGGGCTTGAAGCTATTTATTGCCCAGCTGAGATATCTATCATTCAATAGGTATTCAAGTGGATTAGTGGTGGGTGGGCTATTCCCCTGTGTCTGCATTTCCAGGGTTGTGTCTTCTCAAGAGCATCCCGGGAAATGTGTCTCTATGAGAGCCTCTAAGGTTTCTTTGCTGGACGATGTCCAGTTGCCCTCTGAGGTTTTAATGTATCCTACATTTGGTGCAGTAGTTGCAAGGACCTTCCTGAGTCGAGAGGCCTCTGATGTTTGCTGAATGTTCGTGCAGAACTCGGCCCAGGCATTCCTTTTTGCCTTGCGAAGCTCTTTGTTATATCGCCTAAGGTCCGCTTTGTACGACTCCCAGGCTGTCGCCGAGTTTGTTTTTCTGGCAAAATTGAAGGCCTTGCGGGCCTTGGTTTTAAAGGGCGCAAGTGTTTGCGACCACCATGGTGGTTTCTTTGACTTGCTTTTGCCCGATCTGATTTTGGGACAAGCTTTATTGAATGCCCTGGCGCACGCTGCCGTGAGCGTGTCCACCATGGCATCCAGGGCTGCCCTACTATCAACATTCCCTGTTGGAGGATTTCCCAAGGAACTATCTAGCTTCTTTCTATATAACTCCCAGTTCGCTTTTCTCGGGTTGCGTACCGTTAGTCGATTAAAGTTCTCGAAGTTGACCACTAATTCTATGTAACGGTGGTCTGAGAATGAGTGTTTCTCTAGGACTCCCCATCTAACAATCCTGTGTGCTAGTGATTCAGAGTAAAGAGTGACGTCAAGTACTTCTCTTCTGTTCTTGACTATGGAGGTGGGTTCTGTACCCCTGTTACCCACCAAAAGATTGGAGCCTAGGATAAAATCGAAAATTGACTCACCCCTCTCGTTTGTGTCAGTGCTGCCCCACTGATGATGATGGGCGTTAGCATCGCAACCTATGATCAGGTCGATCTTGTGCTTCCTGCTGTCTTCCACCAGCTGTTTGATCAGCGGGTGCGGGGGAAGGGCCTCCTGGTCGTGGCCCATATACGCTGAACATATCCTTAGAGGGCCATTTGGGCTCTCTACGGCTGCGGCTATGTGGTCTTCATTGCTGAAATTGGGTAGCAAAAAGAGGTTAAGGTTCTTTTTTGCGGGGATGCAGGCTCGCCTTTTACCTGTAGTGTTGGCTTTGCAGAGCCTGAACTCCGACGCCCCCAGCCCAAGAATCCTGTCTCCTAGGATCCAGGGTTCCTGGATGAGGGCCACATCTGCTCCACTCTCGGCGAGGTGGAGAAGGAGGGCAGCTGACGCTGCTTTACTGTGGTGGAGGTTTATTTGTAAGATCGTCAGGGACATCCTTACAAACCTCCACCACAGTTATCTCTGCCTCCGTCTCGGAGCCCAGCAGAGAGTCCTCCTCCATTCCGACACCACCAAGCGCCCTTGCCAAGTCGCTTTCCTCCGAGGTGTACCCTTCTAGAATGTCCTCCTCCTCATCCGACATTCCCTCCGGGTGCTCCGTCCTCTCCAGGGCTTTTACGGTCTCCTCATTTAGTGTGAGGACGACCTGCCTCCGCAGTCCCACCGCCTCCTCGACCTTGGCGACTCTCCAGTCCGCCGTGGGGAGCGTCGGGTTGCACATCCTAAGCATTGTCAGGATGGTCTTAGGGACGGCTGGCTTTTCTGTGAGCCACACTCGCACCCTCGGTTTGCTGGGGATCTCGTCCCAGTCAACCGCCACCAGCTTAGCTCCAGGGTAGACCTCTCCAAGCGATGAAACCATCCGCTTGTAAGTCTCCACCGATCGCGCGTCTTGGCAAGCAATCACCTTGACGCTACCCTGGTACCATCCTGCGTCTTCGCATTCTGGTGGGGGTCCTCCACTTCGCAGCATCTCCTCCACGAAGCGCCCATGCAACTCGTTTACCACTCGTCGCCAGAGTTCCTTGGGGATGAGCCCACCCTTGGAGCCCTTGACCAGGACTCCAATTAGGGTTCTTCCCTTCGTCACCTCAGCGAACGAGCGGTTGGGCGGCTGCGGCTGGACCTTCCTCTTCTTGGCCTGGGGGGCTTCTCCTTCTGTGGACCTCTGCCTCTTCGCGCTTTGCGCGGCCTCCTTGGCAGGGTCTGACCCAGTGCGTCTCTTCGGATCCAGCCTTTCTCCCGCCTTTTCCGGATTGAAGTCGGGTAGGATCTCCCTTGCCCACTTAATAATCTCGGCCTGGTCCGGGTTGGCTTCGGCCGATGGGTCCGCCCTCATCAGAATGAAGGCTGCTCTTCTTCTATCCTTGTAGGATCCTCTACGCTGCTTCGAGTGAGACGCTTCCGGACCAGGGTTCTCCTTAGGGGCACCGCCGGTTGGTTTAGAGGTTGACCCTGGGGTCTTCCTCTCCACACCGTTCGGTGGTCCCATAGCTATCCCCGCTTTGGAGGAAGCTGCCTTGGCAACCTGCACCGCACCGGTGCGTCCCGCCTCCAGATGTTGTCCCTCTGTGGGGGACTTCTCCATCTCAGCAACTCCTTGGCTTTTGAGGGCCTTGGAATTTGACGGGCCGTGGCCCCATTTCCGGTCCTTTTTAGGGAGTTCCGTTCTCCGCTTTGGTTTTTATTAGGTAAAGTGATGTTCATGTTTTGGTCCCACGAGTAGGCGGGAAGGGGTTCGTCCATCATGACATAGCCCGCTTGTCACGATAAGCCTGGTTAAAACTGGGAGGTCGGCCTGTCCCCCAGAGTTCGCATATTAGCGTCCGAGCCCCCACTCGGACACGCATCCTTCGGCATATGCTGTTCCACCTTGGATTGGGGTAATTTAAGGAAGGGAGTGTTCTTCTCCCCGCCCGACTACCATTAGCCAGCATCCTCGGCAGAGACATGACCTTACCGGGACCTGTTACCAGCCGCCCTCACGTGGAGAGTATAGTCGCACTACCAGCGGTGTACACAGTTACGGCACGCAATTGCTTGCGCGTAGGTCCCCCTGTTGTACCCGTTGGCTGACGGACAAACAATGGGCTAAAAATCCTAAATAATCATGATACACAGGTTCCTCTTTGTGCACCTTTACCTTACCTTCGGACCTAATTTCGCCAAAGTTCTAACCACAAGCTTGGAAAGCTACGATCACGATCGCTTCGACCAAACAACATACAATCGAATTAGCCTTTTACAAAATGCATTGACGGCATTGACTTTTTTTTTTAAATTATAATTATTTTTACAGTCCCTCGACATTACAACACAATATAAAACAAGAAAGCAAAGCTAACTTCGGTCGGAGCTGAAGTTGATATACCATTGCAGTTAAAACCGGATATACATCGCAAACATCGGATATAGTTGGCCGATCCTTATGATTACATCATGATAAAACAAATTAATTACAATAAAACATCTAAAAAAAGGTCCCAAGCTTCTATCTTCAAATATACAAAATTTGATATTTCTAACAAATACCATTTCCGATCGTTCAGTTGTATGGCAGCTATAGGATATAGTCAGCCGATCCTAATGAAATTTGATAGGTTGGATCAACTGACCAAAAATAGAATCTGTACCAAGTTTCAGCTTTCTATCTTCAAAAACAAGTTGGGTCGTTTTCGATCGTTCAGTCTTATTTTTTTTTTTTTTTTTTTTTTTTTAACGTTGCTTTTATTTCTTGAATCTTCTCTTTGCGAGACTAACAAGAGGTGTATCAAATCTTATATTTTTAACTTAACTAACAGTCATATTGACTGATACGGAGTTAGACGGCCCTAAAAATCGATTGCTGGGTTGGGAGGTCGTTGCGTCTAAGGCGGGATACGCTAGAAACCCGAGTCAATCCCCGAGCGAGAAAATTTGGGTGCGAAGACAGTTTTTCTTTGTATGACTCTTTTTGCTTCTGGATTTCGTCTTTCACTGCGAGGATGCCCAGATCCCGGTGGATGTTTTCGTTGCGAACATACCAGGGTGCCCCTGTGATAGTTCTCAGGATTTTTGATTGTGCGCGCTGTATGATGTCTATGTTGCTGCTGCTCGCGTTCCCCCACAGCTGGGAGCCATACGTCCAGATTGGCTTTAGGACTGAATTGTACAGTAGTAACTTGTAGTCCAGGCACAGTGGCGATCGTGAGTTTATGATCCAGTGGAGGCTGCTGGCTTTCAGTTTTAGATGCATCTTTTTGCATTCGATGTGCTTACGCCAGGTAAGTCGTCTATCAAGGTGAACGCCAAGGTACGTTACGTCGTTAGCTTGAGGGATCTGCATACCGTTTAGTAAAAGCGGAGGGCATGTTTGTCTATTAAGAGTAAACGTTATATGTTTACACTTTTGTTCGTTTATTTTAATGCGCCAGTCGGACAGCCACCTTTCCACTATTGTGAGATGATTAGCCAGTTGGGTTGTTGCCTGCGTTGGGCATCTGGAGCGACTAAGAATAGCGGTATCATCGGCGAACGTTGACGTTGTTAGTTGTGCGCTCGTAGGAATATCCGCAGTATACAAAACATATAGACACGGCCCGAGTGCGCTTCCCTGTGGAACTCCAGCTTCGATGGTGTAGTCGCCCGAAGTAGCTGCGTTGCATCTCACTGAGAATACCCTATTGAAGAGGTATGATTCCAGTAGCTTGTGGGTGTATGTTGGCAAATACGTTTTAATTTTGTGCATGAGTCCGATG
Source organism: Drosophila malerkotliana malerkotliana (assembly GCA_018153235.1). NCBI lineage: Eukaryota > Metazoa > Arthropoda > Insecta > Diptera > Drosophilidae > Drosophila > Drosophila malerkotliana. The sequence continues at coordinate 3,058,515 of JAECXV010000202.1, read as the reverse complement.
AGCCAAACTCGGTCGTAAGCTTGAGATACGTCGAGGAAAATAGCGCTGCAGTATTCTCGTTGTTCGAAGGCTGAGCGTATTTCGGATGTTAATCTGTTCACTTGTTCGATGGTTCCGTGGTTTCTTCGAAAGCCAAATTGGTGTGCCGGGATGATATTGCAAGCTTCCAGATGTGGTATTATGCGAGTTAACAAGCATTTTTCAAACAGTTTAGACAAACAAGATAGAAGGCTTATTGGTCTGTATGATGACGGAATTGTGTGGTCTTTTCCAGGCTTCGGTATCATTATAATAATGGATTTCTTCCACTTTTTTGGGAAATAGCCAAGATTAATGATTCCATTAAATAGTTTGCAGACGACCTCTATAGCGCATTTTGGAAGTTCGATCAGCATCTTTGGGGTCAATAGGTCACCACCGGGAGCCTTTTTTGGTTTTAGCCCTCTTATGACTTTTTCGATTTCGTTCGGCCGGAATGAAGGTGCGGCTGGCTGAGGGGAGGACTCTGGCTGAATTACTGGCAGGAGGAATGAATTTGAGGCTGGGTTTGGCTGGAAGACACTTTGGAGATGTGTGGCGAATGTGTCAGCTCGGTCTTCGTTGCTGCGAGCCCAGCATCCCGAAGAGTTTCTTATCGGGGTGGTCGTTTCAATTGGGGCACTAAGATTTGGGTGGGCCCTCCACAGGGGGTACTTTGTGCTTGTTGGCGAGAGATTCTGGATGTACCTCAGCTGTGCATTTTCTTCCTGTTGGTGAAGAGCCTGGTCGAGTGATCGGGTTGCTTCCTTAAGGCGTTGTTTTGAAGCTGGTGATCTGCTGTTTTGCCAATCACGACGCGTGCGCCTCTTTTCTCGCACGAGCTGTTCGATTTGCTGATTAGATTTGAAGTGTTTGTTTCGGTCTACTTCTTTCCTATGAGGAGTAGAGATTTTAGCTGCCGCAACGAGTACTTCTTCCAGGGCGCTCGTAGTGTAGTCGATGTCGGATTCCATGTTAAAATCCGGGGCGAGTTCTATGTGGGCACTCACGTACTTTTTGTATTTTAGCCAGTTTGTTTTTGTCGTCGTCAGACTGAAGGGGTGTTCGGTTATTTCTGGGCTTTGAAGAAGCACAGGCGAGTGGTCTGATGATAAGTCCGAGACTGCTTTGGCACTTATTAGATTGCGAGGTATTTTTTTTTGTCACTGCAAAATCAATAAGGTCTGGGAGCTTTCGTGAGTCTGTTGGCCAGTATGTGGGACTTCCAGGGGAAACGTAGTCCAGTTTATTTTTCACATTTATAATTGCATTGTACAATTGTCTTCCTTTGGGAGTCACTAGACGTGATCCCCAGTGCGTATGTTTGGCGTTGTAGTCTCCTGCGGCTATAAATCGATCCCCAAGTGAATTGTAGAAGTCCATAAATTGTCCTTCCGAGATTGAGAAGCGAGGAGGGCAGTAAACGGCAGCAATTGAAAGGATTCCGTTGCTTGACTGAATTTGTATCGATGTGGCCTGCAAGAAGTTTGTTGCAAACCTTTTGTGAAAATGGTGTTTAATTCGTTCTCTGATTAGAACTCCAGTTCCGCCGTGGGCTTTCCCATCTGGATGATCTGTGCGGTAGATTGTGTAGCCTCTTATATGAAAGTTGTATTTGCTTGTAAGATGCGTTTCCACCAGTAGCATAACGTCAATATGGTTTTCGGTCAAGAATTGTGACAATTCTAGTTTATGCCGTGAGACACCATTGGCGTTCCACATTGATATTCGTAGCGCCTGCATAGATTATTTGGACTGTTGTGCTACGAGCAGCTGTATCACCATGTTCTGGTTTTGAACAAGCGTTTGCATGGTCGTTTTCATGAATGACATAAGCTCCATCATACTTTGTTGGAGGGTAAGCATCATAGTTTCCGTTTTGCTGTGTGGCTGTTCTGGGGCCTGTTGAGCGCTTTGAGAGTTAGGCTGAATTGGAATTTCCCTTCCAGATCGTAGAGCATCGGCATAGGAGAAGCCGTTGGTGGTGTTTAGTGGACCGAATGAGGATCTCGCAGCTTTGGCGAAGAAGACGTCTGGCGTGGTTTTTGACGAAACGTACGCATTCTGTGGATTTTGGTTGCGCGTTGCGGTCGCTTGACGCATGCGACTCTTTAACTCCTTATACACAATACATCCTCTATAGTTTGCCGTATGGCTGCCTCCGCAGTTTCCACATTTCTTCACGGTACTGTCCTTGTTTGTAGTGCAGCAAGCGGACTTGTGGGCGTCCCCGCAGACTACACAGACAGCCCGAAGTGTGCAGTAAGACCTTGTGTGTCCATACTCTTGACAATTGGTGCATTGCACTGGACCGTTACGTTTATGTGGCTCTTCAACAGTGATTTTCCGATGCAAAAGATATTGCAGGTTGTAGATTGGGTGGACTTCGTTCTTCTTCAGCGACCTGCTTTCAGGCTCGAGCTCGACCTTGAAGAGGGGTTGTGGCTTTTTATCTTTATTTAGAATGTTAATAACATTCTTGGCGGCGAAGCCCTTTTCTTTAAGGGCGGTTTTTATTTCCTCGGCGGTAACATCAGGTTCTATTCCCTTTACTACCACTTGTAGGCCCTTACTGCTTTTCAGCTGGTACGTGTAATAGTTTTTCTGTACAGTGTCCAGATATTTTGACACTATTCGGAAGTGCTCTTCAGTCTTGGTTTGCACCTTTGTTTCATGGATGTTCCCTTTGGTAAGCGGAACAACATGAAAGTTTTCACCGTTCCCGATCAACGACGCAATTTTGTTGACCAGGGCACTCGAGCTTTTTTCCCTAATATAGATTGGAGGGGGCTTGGGTTTTTTTGCGGTGTCTTGGGCTGGTTGGTTTTCCTCAGCCTCCGCCAGTAGGGCAAATCTGTTAGTAGTGGATCTGTCTTATGGCAGCTATAAGATATAGTCGACCGATCCTTATGAAATTTGGCACATCGTAATGTTTTGCCAAAAATAGCTCTCGTGTCAAACTAAACTTTGAAAACACCAAAGTTATACCATTTCGGATCAATCAGTTACATATATGGCAGCTATAGAATATAGTCGGCCGATCCGAGCCGTTCCGACTTATATACTGCGTGCAAAGGAAGGAAGGGTGTGTGCAAAGTTTCAAGACGATAGCTGTTCAAGCATTGAACACTATTTTATATACAAATTCTTAAGTTAGAGTTTCAAGGTATCGGACCCATGAAATAAGAGACAAACAGCATGGTCTAAAACCGATCCCCTGCAGCCTAACACAAACATAAGCATCATAAATAACACAAACATAAGCGCATCCGCTTATCGCACTTGAGAAAGGGTCGCATAGCATGTCAACGTGCAGTGCGTTGATAAGTAGTTTTAAATAGGTTTAAGATTTTCATGTATCTTACTTATAAAAGAATTGTACAGAATAAAATCAGTTTTTAAACGGAACTCATTGGAGTGCGACCTTTATTTTGGGGCTCCTCTTAACATTTGGTCCTTTGAGACAGCCTGACGTTTTCCCCCCTGTGGTAAGAGACTCAGGTTAAAAAAACTGGCACCTATAAGTGGCTGTAGAAAAATAATAATTTTCAGCCCAAGGTAGCTTAAAAATAAAGGCTGCGACCTGGGTAAAAAAGAACCCAGTTTAAAAACCGTAGTCCCCTGTTGTTTCCCCCCAAGAGGTAAGGAGCACAGGGTATAAAATAATATAAATGCCAATGAGCATAAAGAAAAAATTTTTTCGAAAAGTGTGTATTTATCCCGGAACAACTCCGGAATAAAAAATTATATATATTTGTGTTGGCGTATCCGAGGCCCTACATCGGCGAAATTAAAAGTTAAAAAAAAAAAAAAAAAAATTGTTTATATAAAGTGTATAAACTTTGTACACAGTGAGTGTGGAGAAAATAAAAAAAAAACCCCAAAAAACCCCCCAAGCAACATCCGCCAAAATAATAACAACAAACATACACCAAATATAAACAAACCAACACCAACAACCGTTAAAGTTAAAAAGTTAAAAAAAAAAAAAAATCATCCACAAAAATTAAACTAAAAAACGTTCACAAAAAACATACAAAAACAATAGTAACACAACAATAGTAACGGCGACATCGAGAAAGGCAACCCATCAGCAGGAGCAGCAACGGCGGCAACAACATCAGGAGCATCAACATCAGCAACACAACATCAGCAGCAATAATTAGAAAATAGTCCTCGGCAAGTTCCGTTTTTATATACTTGAATTGTGTTTTAGAACTTAATTTAATTAAAAAAAAAAATTTAATTAAAAAAAAAAAAATTTTAAATATGTCGACTAAGGATAAAATCCCCATTATTGAAGACCAGGTGCTCCTCACACGGCAAATAGATGCGCTTCTCGCAAAAAATTCTTATTTAGAAGAGGACAGCGAAATATTAAAAAAATTGGAGCAAAAAGCAATTGCTAACCATAATTATTTGATTAAACTAGGTCCAGTAGACCATGATTATTTTAAAGCAAATCATTACGATAGCATGCTATCGAAATTTAAGCTCGCAAAGGAAAAAATTAGAAAATATATTGGCCAGGTGGAGCTTTTTTTGAGGCTTGAGGGGGCAATAAAGAACTTCGAGGATTACCTCGAGAAACCGTACATAAAAATTCAGGAAAGGAAAAATGAAACCTTTCCAATAAGGATTAAAAAATTTATAATGTTGCTAAATAAAATAGATACAGTGTCCGATTTAATAAAAATAGAAGGGCTCAATAATAAATATATGAGCAAAATTATAGAGCTCAAAGATGATGTTGAAATACACATCGAGCTAATGGATAACAAAATCCAAGAAAAAACTGTTAACAAGGTAGAAGGTGGTAGCCCTAGAATGGACGAACTACCTAGCCTACTAAAAATTGAGGTCCCCAATTTCTCTGGAAATTCCAAAGATTGGGACAATTTTTATGAGTTATTTAAGGAGCTGGTTCATTCAAGAACGGATTTAAGTCCATCCTTGAAGCTAAGCTACCTTAAAAGTGCTCTAAAAGGGGAAGCACGAAATGTGGTTTCCCATTTATTGCTGGGCTCAGGCAATAATTACGATGCTGCCTGGGACTTACTCATCAAGCGATATGAGAATTATAGGAAAATATTCTCAGATCAGCTTAATCGCCTCATTGAGCTCCCAAAAATAAATTTGGACTCATATAGGCACCTTAAAAATACAATTGATTCAATCAATGAATTAATTTATATGATGCGCCTAAAAGCAAATCTGACAGAAGAATCAGATTGGATTTTTGCGCATATTATTTTAAAAAAATTAAATATTAAGGCTCTACAACAGTATGAGGGCCAAATTTAAAAATTGAGTGAAATTCAAAATTTAAAGGATGTCACAGAGTTTTTAGACCAACGGGTTAGTTCGTTGACATCAGTGGGAAATGAGGTCCCAACAAAGAAAATAATAAAAAATATTAACCCGAGTGACCAAAGATGCCCGATGTGCCAAATGCCCGGGCATCCAATTGTTTATTGTTACAAATTTAAAGCTTTAAGTCCTCAGGCCAGAATGGACGTGGCTAAAAAAGTGAATTTGTGCTACCGATGTTTAAAGCACAGTCCAAACATCAGATGTACAAGCGTGCTAATATGCTCATATTGTCAAAAATCACATCATAGCATGTTGCATTGTAAAAGGGAGAATGTAAATACATGCATGACCTCTGAACCAGCGTTGTTGGCCACAGCGTATGTTCAGATTAAAGGTCATGATGGTGAATTCGGAAAGTTCAGAGCATTGATTGACAATGGGTCACAAAGCACTTTGATTTCTGAAGAAGTGGCACAAAAACTTAAGTTGCCTAAAATAAAAGCGCACACTAAAATAAGTGGAGTATCACCAACAGGTGCGTGTGTGTCAAACCACAAGCTAAAATTAACCATTAAGAATAATAGTAAATATTCAAAAGAATTAAGCACAAACGCCATTATTATACCAAGTTTAAAGCAAACTCTTCCCACAAATAATTTAAATATTGATAAATTTGATTGGAAAGGCTATTATTTAGCCGATCCCAATTTTGATAAATCTGGTCATATTGATCTAATAATTGGTGCAGATTTATATCCACAAATTATTATGCCGAAGATAGTTAAAAGAGGTTTACTTCTCGGACAAAAGACGGTTTTCGGATGAATCGTGTCAGGTCGCACAAGATCCAATCCCATTAAAAAAACAATTATTTCAGCCTTGGTAAATACAATCCAAGATTGGAGGAAAGAAAGAAAAAAATATGTGGAACCTTTAAGACAAAATTACAAAATCTGTAATTTATCGTGGTGTCCTTTGGGGAAACATAAAATATTTCAGGAAGAAAGGGACAAAAATAATAGTAAAAAATTTAAATTTCATAATTTCAAATGGTTATACAATTTACCTAATTCATGTATGAAGGAGTTAGATAAAAAGTTATCTATTTTCAATAATACAAACAAAAAGAAAAATAGCCAACACGAAATAAATAAAAATCAAACCAAACCTAAATAGCAGAATCAATTTGAAAGGGAAAATTCTAAAATTAGCTTGAAGTCCTCTAAAACCTTTCGAAAATAGCTCACCTGGCAAAACAAACAGAAGATATAAGAGCACAAAATTTTGAGTTAAAAAAAAAAAAGTCGATTTTCTTCATGTGTCAGGTCATAGCTCCTTATTTTTATAATAATAATCATTACTGTATTGAATATATCCTATTTAAGAAAACTAAAGTCAAAAAGACAATTGTTCAATATAGCATTACCATCCCCAATGCCAAATATTAAAAAAGAATAAAAAGTAAAATTATTTACACTAAAAAAAAAGAAGAAACAAGTTTGTAAAAAACAAGCCTAATTTCTGTATCCTTTTGTAGAAGGTAATTACAAAAATTAAAATGAATATAAAAATTACAGTCCACTAAAATCGAAGAAAACATTAATATTTCAAATTACATTTTGAATACACACTAAAATATAACAAAGGCACTTTTGTGGCCCCTCGCAGGATGTTCAAGCATTAGGTTGAACATGAAATTAAATATATTAAATATTTGGAAAATTGCAATTCAATATAAAATATATATAGATCTGTATAGTGTTGTTCAATTGAGTTTGAGAATATTATAATGTCGTCCATATAGACATGACACGTTTTCCCTATTTTTTCTCTTAGAATATCGTCCATTGCTCTCTGAAAGATTCTTGGTGCATTTGTTAATCCGAATGGCATTCTTAAAAATTCGTATTTTCCATTATTTATCGAAAAGGCTGTTTTTTCGACATCAGATTCTTTCATTAGTATCTGATGAAATCCTGACTCTAAATCTATTGTTGAAAAATATCTTGCTTTTCCCAAATTTGATAGAATTACTGATGGGTCTTGCATTGGGTACCTGTCAGGTATAGTACTTTCATTCAATTTTTTGTAATCAATGACGAGTCTTAATTTACGGCTTCCGTCTTGATTCTCTCATTTCTTTGGGACTACCAGAAGTGGTGAATTGTAAGGGCTTCTGCTAGGCCTTATTATTTTTTCTGATAACATTCTTTTGATTTCGCTATTCACGAAATCGTTGACAGATAGAGCATACGGATATTGCTTCCCGTATATTGGTCTATCATGAATTAGATTTATTTCCCCCTTTATGTCTGTTCTAAAAGGAATTTGCATATTTATCTTTGAATGCTCCTTTTCAATATAGTGAACTATCTTTTCCCTCAGTCCGCCTAATTGGTCGGTACCTATATTATTTATTTGATTTTTGACGGTATTTACTTCGTCGGCACTCTCAGGATTTTTAATTCCCAAGATATTTTTATTTTTATTGACGGATATTTCTACGTCGGCGTTCTCAGGATTTTTGTTCCCAACGTATTTCATTTTTCTCCTCATTATCATAATAATTTAACTTCTCCTGTTTCCCATTGTATTCCAAGATTCCCTTATCTATATTTATTATAGCTCCAATTTTTCTTAATAAATTGAATTCAATTAGAATTCTCTCATTTCTTTGGGACTACCAGAAGTGGTGAATTGTAAGGGCTTCTGCTAGGCCTTATTATTTTTTCTGATAACATTCTTTTGTTATCATTCAGATTCTAAACCTTCGATTTCATAAAATAATTGTTTTGTTTCAAATATATTTATAATATGGTAGTACCTAATAATTGAGTAGCCATGAACTGTTGTTACCTTTTTGTATAGCTCGTCGTAGCTCGTTTTTATTTTGAAAAATTCCCCTTTTTATGTAACAAGCAGTTGCTCCTGTATCTATTAAAACTTTTAACTGATTCTTGGTTTTTTGATCTATCCTATTTAAATAAGGCATTCCTCTCTAGGGGTCTGGTCTAAAAAATGATCTTCATTATTATTATTTAATCTGGTTACTTTATTCGCTGGCTGACTTTCTGTTCCATCTGATTCCCTTTTTTGAGCTTGAGTTTGCTCTCTATTTTGATTTGTGTTATAGAAAGTTGAACGATTTTTATTTTGATGATAATTATTATTATATCTACCTTGATTATCGTTTGCCTGCCAATTATTATATCTTCCTTGGTTACTATTTGCCTGCCAATTTTGGCTCGGCTGCCGATTGTTATTAGATTTATTCTGGAGTTGAATCGGTGGATCAACATCCATTGCCTCGATAGCTTGTTGCTTATGATTATTATTTTGATTATTATTTTGCCAAAAATTTCCCTTTTGTGACCAATTGTAATTTTGGTTATGATTAAAATTATTTCCCATTTTAGTGGTATTATTATTTTGGTATTATTATTTTGCCGTGTTCGATCAAATCGTAAGTTGTTTCCCCGATATTTACTTTCATTTTTAAATCCATTAAACCTATTTGCAAATTGAGCAGGGAAGTTGTTTGATTCTAAATCTTGGACCTTTGCCAAAGCATTGGGCAAATCTGGTGGATTTAATGAGAAAAGAGTTTCTGAAAAAGATCAATTAAGTCCGGATATAAATACTCGTAGAGCATTTCCCCTTATTGAATTGTTTGTTTCTTTTGTAATTACACTGTCCTTTCCGTATGTCATTATAGTTTTGTTTATTAGTAAGGTCATTTTTTTATTGACTTCGTTATAGTACTCAGTAATTGTCATTCGTCCTTGCCTGAGGATACTTAGTTCTGACTCGAGAACATGTATTGGTCGTTTGTCACTATATATAAAGTCCAATCGGGATAAGATTGCTTTAAAGTTTAAAACTGTGCCATGATTGGTAAGAGCATCATGGGCAGCTCCCATAATTTTATTTCGTTAGGGCGATAAAATATTGTTCACTTTCAATTTTATAGAGACTCATTGCAGTTTCTGCAGCTTCCCTCCAACCTACATATTGTGTTGGTTCCCTTGTGAAATTTGGTAATGATTTTACCACTTCAAGTGTTGTATCGCATTTTATATTTTTATTTGCATATTTATCTTTGAATGCTCCTTTTCAATATAGTGAACTATCTTTTCCCTCAGTCCGCCTAATTGGTCGGTACCTATATTATTTATTTGATTTTTGACGGTATTTACTTCGTCGGCACTCTCAGGATTTTTAATTCCCAAGATATTTTTATTTTTATTGACGGATATTTCTACGTCGGCGTTCTCAGGATTTTTGTTCCCAAGACATTTGTATTTTTGTTGACGGATATTTCTACGTCGGCGTTCTCGGGATTTTTTGTTCCCAAGATATTTGTATTTTTGTTGACGGATATTTCTACGTCGGCGTTCTCGGGATTTTTAACTCCCAAGCTTTTCTCACTATTTTCAACAAATAATGAATCTGTGTTTTTGCTACCATTATCATCAAAATACTTTTTTTAATAAATTCTTTTAACGGAAGAATATTATTTTCTTCAATTAAACGTATTTCATTTTTCTCCTCATTATCATAATAATTTAACTTCTCCTGTTTCCCATTGTATTCCAAGATTCCCTTATCTATATTTATTATAGCTCCAATTTTTCTTAATAAATTGAATCCAATTAGAATATCAGATTCTAAACCTTCGATTTCATAAAATAATTGTTTTGTTTCAAATATATTTAGAATATGGTAGTACCTAATAATTGAGTAGCCATGAACTGTTGTTACCTTTTTGTATAGCTCGTCGTAGCTCGTTTTTATTTTGAAAAAATTCCCCTTTTTATGTAACAAGCAGTTGCTCCTGTATCTATTAAAACTTTTAACTGATTCTTGGTTTTTTGATCTATCCTATTTAAATAAGGCATTCCTCTCTAGGGGTCTGGTCTAAAAAATGATCTTCATTATTATTATTTAATCTGGTTACTTTATTCGCTGGCTGACTTTCTGTTCCATCTGATTCCCTTTTTTGAGCTTGAGTTTGCTCTCTATTTTGATTTGTGTTATAGAAAGTTGAACGATTTTTATTTTGATGATAATTATTATTATATCTACCTTGATTATCGTTTGCCTGCCAATTATTATATCTTCCTTGGTTACTATTTGCCTGCCAATTTTGGCTCGGCTGCCGATTGTTATTAGATTTATTCTGGAGTTGAATCGGTGGATCAACATCCATTGCCTCGATAGCTTGTTGCTTATGATTATTATTTTGATTATTATTTTGCCAAAAATTTCCCTTTTGTGACCAATTGTAATTTTGGTTATGATTAAAATTATTTCCCATTTTAGTGGTATTATTATTTTGGTATTATTATTTTGCCGTGTTCGATCAAATCGTAAGTTGTTTCCCCGATATTTACTTTCATTTTTAAATCCATTAAACCTATTTGCAAATTGAGCAGGGAAGTTGTTTGATTCTAAATCTTGGACCTTTGCCAAAGCATTGGGCAAATCTGGTGGATTTAATGAGAAAAGAGTTTCTGAAAAAGATCAATTAAGTCCGGATATAAATACTCGTAGAGCATTTCCCCTTATTGAATTGTTTGTTTCTTTTGTAATTACACTGTCCTTTCCGTATGTCATTATAGTTTTGTTTATTAGTAAGGTCATTTTTTTATTGACTTCGTTATAGTACTCAGTAATTGTCATTCGTCCTTGCCTGAGGATACTTAGTTCTGACTCGAGAACATGTATTGGTCGTTTGTCACTATATATAAAGTCCAATCGGGATAAGATTGCTTTAAAGTTTAAAACTGTGCCATGATTGGTAAGAGCATCATGGGCAGCTCCCATAATTTTATTTCGTAAAATTCACTTTCAATTTTATAGAGACTCATTGCATTTTCTGCAGCTTCCCTCCAACCTACATATTGTGTTGGTTCCCTTGTGAAATTTGGTAATGATTTTACCACTTCAAGTGTTGTATCGCATTTTATAGCTGGGTCAATTGTTTATACCTTATAATCTTCCACAGTTTTTGCATCTGTGGCTAGCCTTCCTTCTAAACATTCTACTTTCCTGCTAACTTCATTCAATTGAGCATTTATTAATCTGTTTATCAATTCTACTGTTAAACTGCCGGCTGTGGCTACACTGCCTGCAGAAAAATTTGGTGCTGAACCTCCGGTTGCCATTGTTAGATTTAGTTCACAAAAGCTATTTATCAAATCTTCCAGATTTATTCTTTATATTATTTGTTAAATCTTACTTTTTGCAATATATAAATCTCATATTATTTTTCTCAAATTCACAAATCTTAAATTATAGTCTTTAATTTTTTTATTATTTTAAATTAATTCCTCACGATATCGTCCCGTTGGGGTCTTCCTTCAGTGTGGTTGGTGGTTGATCGTCATTCCTGGATACAGTTGATTAATGGATGGAGAATGTCCTGTCTTCCTTCCTTTGTTTTTCTTGTTGGAGCGAGTTGTCGTTTTTATTTGAGAATGTCCTGCCTTCCTTCCTTGGTTTTTCTTGTTGGAATTGTCGTTTTATTTGTTTTTGTTGTTCTTGTTTGTTTTTTTTTGTGCGTTGATTTTTTTAGTTTTTGTGTTCTTTTTTTGTGTGTCTTTTTTTAGTTTTGTGTTCTTGGAATTGTTTGGATTAAAATTTCGGTCCACCTTTTTTTTAATTCACTCTTTATGGATTATTTCATTAATTAATTTCCATTTACTTTATTGTTAACGATCACTGTCACTTGGTAGTGTCGTTTGGTGAATGTTTTAATTTTTACACTAAAAATGTTGAGTTGTTGACCGCACGAGTTCCGTTTATGTTTAACTTATTTTTCATTAAACAATTTTTTTGGAGCTGTTTAACTTATTTTTCATTAAACAATTTTTTTGACGCGGCCCCGCGTTGGGCGCCAGTTAAATTGTTTTTAGTTCGATTAATTAAAAAAATGTAAATTTTATTTTTTAATACAACTTGGTGTTAAACCTTTATTTATTAAACGTAACAATTACAAGACACTTTTGATTTCTTAAATATTTTTTTCAACCGTTAGCGGTCTCGGTCAAAATAGGACTGAATTCTCAATTCTAAATCTGATCCAAAGAACCTCAGCCATCAGTTGTGTTTAGATTAGAGGCTTAAGATGAAACTGTCGCATCTTATTGTGAAATTCGATTAAGCTGATCGATGCAATTTGGTGGGTACTTGAAACGCAAAAGTCGTAATTGATTGGGCTTCGGAGGGAAGCTGATGTTTACTTTTTGTTAAGAGGAGCCCCAAAATAAAGGTCGTACTCCAATGAGCTCCTTATGGAAACTGATTTTATTCGGTGAAGTTCTCTTATAAGTACGATACATGAGAATCTTAAAACTATTTAAAACTACTTATCAATGCACTGCACGTTGACCTGCTATGCGACCCTTTCTCCAGTGCGATAAGCGCACCACTTATGTATTTGTTTGTGTATTACTTAAGAATTTCTATAAAACATAGTGTTCAATGCTTGAACACTTTTGATTTTGATTTGTTTATGGGGAACCGAAATCGGACCTCAGAGCCAAAGACAAAGCCGAAGGCAAATGCAGAGTTTGAAAATATTGTTTATAAAATTCATAAGTGGAAAGCCATAAGTGGCCTGGATTTATGGGTTGGATAATTGAGCCAAAGATCAAGCCAAAGGCAAATGCAGAGATTGAAAATATTGTTTATAAAGCCATAAGTGGCCTGTATTTAGGGGTTGGATAACTTGCATATGTAAGTTATCCAACCTTATGTAAGTAAATCCAGGCCCCTTATGGCTTTTATAAGAATATTTTCAAACTTTGCATTTGCCTTTCTCTTTGCCTTGGCTCTATGGTCCGATCTCGGTTTCGAAATTAAAAGTAAACATCAGCAAATTGCATCGATCAGCTTTATTGAATTTCACAATGAGATGCGACAGTTTCATCTTAAGCTTTTAATTCAAATATAAATAAAAGTTTTAAAGTTCAAAAAGAAAAGATCATGGCTGAGGTTCTTTGGATCAGATTTAGAATTAACAAGAAAGAAAAGCTAACTTCGGGCGAAGCCGAAGTTTATATACCCTTGCAGTTAAAACCGGATATATGTCGCAAACATCGGATATAGTTGTCCGATCCTGAGAGATCCTGATGAGAATATCATAATAAAACCAATTAACTACAATAAAAAATCTAAAAAAAAAACCCCAAGCTTCTAACTTCAAAAATACCAAAGTTGGTATTTCAACCAAAACCCATTTCCGATCGTTCAGTTATATGGCAGCTATTAGATATAGTCGACCGATCGTTATGAAATTTGGTAGGTCGGATTAACTGACCAAAAATATAATCTGTGCTAAGTTCCAGCTTTCTGTCTTCCAATATGTCAGCTATAGGATCCCGATCCCGGTCGTTCCGACTTATATACTACGTGCAAAGGAAAGAAAGGTGTATGCAAAGTTTCAAGTTGATAGCTTTAAAACTGAGAGACTAGTTCGCGTAGAAACAGACAGACAGACAGACGGACATGCTCATATCAACTCAGGAGGTGATCCGGATCAAGAATATATATACTTCACAGGGTCGGAGATGTCTCCTTCACTGCGTTGCACACTTTTGACCAAAATTATAATACCCTCTGCAAGGGTATAAAAAGGAAGTCCTATTTTCATCGATACTGCGATCGGTTGAAAAAAAATAATTAAGAGTAACGATAGTGTCTTGTAATAATTAAGTTTAATAAATAACTGTTAACAACCAAGTTTTATAATTTAAAATAAAAACTATATTTTTGTATTTCACCGATAAACAATAAGTTTAATTGGCGCCCAACGTGGGGCCGCGTCACATAAAGTTAAAAAAAAAAAATGTTTAATAAAAAAAATAATAAGTTAAACATAAACGGAATTCGCGCGGCCAACAACTTAATATTTTTAGTGCAAAATTTAAAAAATCCATCAAACGACACTACAAAGTGACAGTGATCGTTAACAACAAAGTAACTGGAAATTATTTTATAAAAGTTAATTAATAATTCATAAATTTATCCATAAAGAGTGAATTAAAAGTAAGGTAGACCGAAGTTTTAAACAACAAAATTACAAGAACACAAAATAATAAATCATCGCACAAAAAACAAACAAGAACAACAAAAACAAATAAAACGGCAACTCGGTCCAACAAGAAAAGCCAAGAAAAGAAGGCAGGTCATTCTCTATCCATTAATCCACTGAATCCAGGAAGGAAGATCAACCACCAACCACACAGAAGAAAGACCCCAACGGGACAATATCGTGGGGAATTAATTTACAATAATAAAAAACTAAAGATTATAAATTAAGATCAGGGAATTTAAGAAAAATAATATAAGATTTATATATTGCTAAAAAGTAAGATTCGCGATTTAATAACTAATATAAAGAATAAACTGGAAGACTTGAAAAATAGCTTTGGTGAATTAAATTTAACAATGGCAACCGGAGGTTCAGCACCAAGTTTTTCTGCAGGCAGTGTAGCAACAGCCGGCTGCTTAACAGTGGAATTGATAAACAGATTAATAAACGCTCAATTGAATGAACTTAGCAGGAAAGTAAAATGTTTAAAAGCAAGGTTAGCTACAGATGCAAAAACTTTGGAAGATTATAAAGTATAAACAATTGACCCAGCTATAAAATGCGATACAACACTTGAAGTGGTAAAAACCTTACCAAATTTCACAGGGGAACCAACACAATATGTAGGTGGAGGGAAGCTGCCGAAACTGTAATGAGTCTCTATAAAATTGAAAGTGTACAATATTTTATCGCCTTAACAATTTTACGAAATAAAATTATGGGAGCTGCCCATGGTGATCTTACCAATAATGGCACAGTTTTAAACTTTAAAGCAATCTTATTCCGATTGGATTTTATATATAGTTTTAGAAGACCAATACATATTCTCGAGTCAGAACTAAGTATCCTCAGGCAAGGACGAATGACAATTACTGAGTACTATAACGAAGTTAATAAAAAATGACCATACTAATAAACAAAACTATAATGACATACGGAAAGGACAGTGTAATTACCAAAGAAACAAACAAATCAATAAGGAGCAGTATCTCTAAAAGTATTTATATCCGGACTTAATAGATCTATTTCAGAAACTCTTTTTCCATTATATCCACCAGATTTGCCCAATGCTTTGGCAAACGTCCAAGAATTAGAATCAAACAATTTCCGTGTCAATTCGCAAACAGGTTTAATGGATTTAAAAATGAAAGTAAATATCGGGGAAACAACTTACGATTTGATCAAATATGACAAAATAATAATACCACTAAAATGGTAAATATTTTGAATCATAACCAATATTATAATTGGCCACAAAAGGGAAATTTTTGGCAAAATAATAATCAAAATAACAATCAAAAGCAACAAGCTATCGAGCCAATGGATGTTGATCCACCGATTCAACTTCAGAGTAAACCTTATAACAATCGACAGCAGAATCATAATTGGCAGGCAAATAATAATCAAGGAAGATATATACTACTATATTACTATACTATAGTACTATAGTACTATATACAATAGTATAGTACTATATATAGTAGAATATACTATATACTATAGTAGTATAGTAGTATAGTACTATAGTACTATAGTAAACTATTTTTTCCCTCAGTCCGCCAAATTGGACCTATATTATTTATTTTTTGCTTTTCGGATAGCTCAACGACGTCTGGATTGAAATTTTTACATTTCAAACGATTTTTATTCATTCGATTTTTGGCGGTATTTACTTCGTCGGCACTCGCAGGATTTTTAATTCCCAAGATATTTTTATTTTTATTGACGAATTTTCTCACTATTTTCAACAAATAATGAATCTGTGTTTTCGCTACTACTATCATCAAAAAATTTTTTTATAATAAACTAGCGACCCCGTCAAACGTTGTTTTGCCCTTTTTTGTTTTCTATAAGGGATAGCTGTTTTTTCTTCATTTATTTTGGTTAATAAATGTTTTTCAGTATTTCAAGTACATCCAGTATTTTCACGTACAGCAAAATTCCCCTCGCCAATATCTAACAGTTGTTTAGAGAAAGGATGGATCCTGAAGCATTTGATCGCGCATATTCTTGGTCAGTTTTTTTTCAACATTACGCCACAGTTGCGATGATTTTAAGCAAGCATTGAATTCATCAATTCATGAAAGAAGTAACAAAGGGCCGTAAAATAGTTTATCATTGTTTAATAGTTTATCATTGATAAAATAGTTTATCAGTTCTGTATATTCACTTGCCGTACCCGGACGTGTTTCTTCGATCGCTCTTGCCAGTTTGCAATTATTTTCGATCTTGAACTCAAGCTTTCTCCTTCTGCGACAAGTTGAAATATAACAATTAATCCCCAAAAATAAATTCGACTTAATAAGTTCATTGAACTATTTATTTCCAATTTATACATTTAATCGGTTAAAGTTATCTCTGTTGCGCTTTAACTATACTCTCCAACATAAGTCTCTCCGAGCTGTACTCTCCGGACGTAACCCGTTACATCATAGTTACTGTGGAGTTTGTTGTTCTTCACGACGCCGAACCTTCGTTGCACATCTCTTTTGTAACGTCATCTCTTACATCCGATCTGATCGTCCTCTCTCGGCTACAGAGTGCTTCAGAGAGCCTAAATTCTTTACACGCTATTACAGTGGTCTGCATTCTGTCAAAAAAGAACTCAAAAATGAGTCTTACTTGCACAGCAAAAAAATGTGAATTTGGTGGAACCATCACATATTAAATGTGTTGGAGGAGGACACAATGGACGGATAAGTGACCTTATCAACAAGAAAATTGGCCTGACATGGTCTTGCATTGCTTGTAGAGAAATTGAGTCAGACTTGACTTTTGTGAAACAGACGAGAAATGGTTTCCTAGATGTCCGCAAGCAATTCTCGGCCCTTAATGAGCAATTCCTCGCTCTTGAAACTCAATTCCTTGGGCTAAAGTTGTTAAGTGAATCCCCCAGACGAAAAATTCCGAACAACAACCTGCTGACTGCTAAATTACTGAATAACCCTACATCCCATGCTGTACAAGTCGATGAATTTTCAACACCAAACATTTTACCGTCGCCTACTAGTCTACCTACTTATGCTGTTCCAGTACCAAGGGACTTGATGAGCCTTCCTTCAGGGCACTCTAATATTCATCCCTTGCAAGAAGCGATCAGCGTACCAAGTACAAATCTCGAGCCACCTCTCATCTTGGAGCCTCCATCGTTGGACATCGTTGGACAACCCCCATCGTTGGACACCCTCTGCTCTAGCTGTGATGTCTCCAAGGCCTCTGGTTGGTGTGGCGCCTGAAGTTAGATCTTCTGGACTTACGCTGAGGGCGGTTGCTCCTCGTAAGGCCATTTTTGTCTCTCGGCTTATGCCGGATGCTACTGTTGATGTACCATCTCCTCCTTCATAAGCTGTGTCTTTTGGGGTTTTCTCCTCATATAGTACAGTGGTTGACCTCTTATCTATCGAACCGCACGCAGCGTGTTTTGTTTAAAAACAGTTCATCACAGATTATAAATGTCTCATCTGGTGTCCCACAAGGTAGTCACTTAGGACCTCTTCTGTTTGTTTTTTTTTGTCAACGATTTACCTAGTGTTATAAACTATGCTACTACATTTATGTATGCTGATGATGTCAAGTTATGTCTTTCTTTCTCAGACCATTTCCTTCATAGACACTTGCAACTTGACCTTAACGAAGTCTTATTGTGGTGCTCAAACAATCTCCTTTTGCTTAACTGCTCTAAGTGTAGGTTATGACGTTCAATCGCAGTGTGCCTCACATCGTTTCGTACTCTCTTGGGAATAACGTCTTAGATCGTGTTTTCCTAATTAACGATCTTGGAGTAATTTTTGACAATAAGTTGTCCTTCAACGACCACATATCACTAACAGTCAATAAAGCCAGAGGCGTGCTAGCTTTTATCAAACGTTGGTCTAAAGAATTTGATGATCCTTTCACAACTAAAACTCTATACGTATCGTTGGTTCGTCCTATCTTGGAATACTGTTCTAGCGTTTGGAGTCCGCAATACTTTGTTCACCAAAGGAGGATTGAATCAGTCCAAAAGCAGTTTCTGCTATTTGCGTTAAAAGGCTTAAACTGGGATGCTGCCACTTCCCTCCCGTCGTATAATTGCCGGTTAAAACTACTAAACCTACCTCCTTTAAAAGAGCGCCGTACTTGTGCTGGGGTTATGCTGCTTCATGTGCTTATTCTTGGACAGGTTGACTCACAAGTACTTCTTGAAAAATTAATGTTTTCTGTGCCTAATAGAGTAACTAGATCATTCCGACCCCTTTGGTTACCGATTTCTAGATCTAATTTTGCGGAACACGATCCATTCCGCGTTATCTGTAAAAATTATAACTCGTTATCCCATTTAATGTCCCCTGAACTATCCCTAGATGTTTTTAAATCCAAAATTATGGAATATCTTTTAACTTAATTTATCCTTACTCTTAGTTATAATAATATAGAAATAACAGTTCATTGTTAATAATAAATAAATAAATAAAAATAAGATTTATTTCTATACGATATATGTATAATGTAAATTGTTCCTTATATCCCTAAATGACCAATCCAATTCCCCAAGCGAATTTTTACGTCCTATAGTGCATTGATCCAAAATATGGGCACTATGCCCATAGACGATTGTTTTTATGTTGCACACTGCATCTGGATTATTTTGAATGTTCAATGACAGCTTAAGTGCTGAATGAGCTGTTATGCCTCCATCTAATAAGGTTGCTGCAACGCCAGAAGATGCAATGGCCAATGCGTTGCCATTTTTTTTTAATCGTAACTCGGCAGGAAGAAGCGAAATAAGGAATGTTCACTTTGGAACTTTCACTTTGAATGTTCACAATAATCACTTTGGAATAAGCAGAATTTTCAACATCAGGCTCTTACTGGAATGGTAGTCGCAGAAATTGCCCAGATGTGAATCCTCGATAAACTTGTTGCCGTTGTTAGATAATTCTTCTACTAACTATTAATCTGTGCGCTTCTCTTCTTTGAAAAGTGGTCTTTGTTGATTATGTTCATCTCGTGCATCTTTCGATTGTGATTCACGTAACTGCGCCATGCTTACACGCGCCTTTTCATTACCTTTATAAATTTGTTCTTCGATCTCGTATTTATCTATCTCGCGCAGCTCTAGAATTGACTGTTTGATGACTAAAATTGGCCCAATTGCGTTTTCTTGGCATTGGTGACTGTAGATAAGTAATCGGCGGACCCCTATTTCAGGGGCATAAAAAAATGTACACACATAAATGTACAATACGTTACGCTCTCAGCCTACTTATTGTTATTCATTACTATAAAAGCAGCCATTTCGGAGGAGTATAATTCCCGTTGTCGAACGGGATGAAAAGTATCCTATGTCCGTCTCCTGGCTCTAAGCTACCATCCTACCAATTTTCACTAAAATCTGTTCTGCCGTTCTTGAGTTATAAGTGGTGTAACTAACACGACTTTCTTTTATATATATATTTTTTTTTTTTTATATATGTCGGAGAGGAGACAAGTCAGTCTCTTGTTAGACCGAGACTATGGTGTGACCATAGGTAGTGGTAGACTATACCAGTTCTGGTATGATGGGGACTCAGTTTGCGAACTGAGGCCGTGTGTGGCTTCGTTGTGTTGCTGGATCTGGTCTCTCTGTTTTTCACTCGTTACTGCTATTCGTTCCGAGCTTTAGCGTGGCGTTCTGTTTTTAACGTGGTGCTGAGGACTGTTGAGTAAGTGGCGACTAAGAGCAACAAGGGCAACGAAGACTCGCAACACCATCCAGGACTTGAAATGGAGGAGCAGCAAGCTAGCGATCAGGCGACTGATGCGGGCCGGCGTGGAGAAGACTGCAATTCTCCGACATCAGAAGTGGGATTCGGCTCTTACCAAACTTTTTCTCGAGACGTATTCGCGTTGTTAGAACAACAAAACCGGAACTTTCTGGAACTGGTTAAGAAGCTACAGACGCCGGCGAGTGAGTTACAACAGACTAGCGAGATTTTCCTGCCGAAATATAATCCGGACGTTGTTGGTATGGATGCCACGCAGTTGTGCGCTACGATCGACATCATCTTACGAGAAAAACCATTAAGTGACAGCGCTCTTATATTAGCGTTAAGTAAAGCTTTGGAAGGCACAGCGGCGCAATGGTTATCTCAAATATGTTACCCGGGAATAACTTGGCAACAGTTCCGGCAATTATTTGAGCAGCGATACGAGACTTCAGAGACGCCAGCCGCCGTCATTTTAAACCTTCTGAATAGCCGTCCAAGCAACGGTGAAAGCCTGCCTGTTTTCGCAAGTCGCAGTGTGACGTCACTGTGCACAAAACTGCGTAATTTGAATCCTGAACAAATATCCATCGCGCTGGTTCTTGGGCACATGGCTAATTTCGATCGGCGTTTGCAGCGAATGATACACACAACGCAAGTTAACAATCGACGTGAACTGCAAGCGGAGCTGCAAGCATTCTCAGCGCTAAGGGAGCGTCCAAATTCAACAAACTGGGAACCAGAGACGAAGCGAGCTAAATCTGCGGAAATCAAATGTTATCAGTGTAGAAAACTAGGCCACAAAAAGCAAGACTGTAGATCTGGATCTCAAGGTTCGACAAATGGAAAGGAGTGGCGGTCAGTACAGCCTCGTCAAGGAAGGACAAACGTATCGTGTTACAGATGTCAGGAGCCGGGACACATAGCCACAAATTGTCAAAAAAAAGTACAGAATGCTGGATTGGGGGTGAGAACGGAAAAAAGAGTGGAGCTATGCGCTATAGTGGAGCCTCAATCGAGTATGCTGGTCAATGGTGAGAGATTTCCAATTACATTTGATTCGGGAGCTGAGTGCTCATTAATTAAGGAAAGCGTTTCTAATAAGTTAGTTGGTAAGAGAATTCACAACGTTATTTCTTTAAAGGGGATAGGTAATGCCAATACCTACAGTACAGCACAAGTCGAATCAAACATCATGATTGATGGCAACTCCTTGGTTGTTTTGTTTCATATAGTACCAGACGAATGTATGAAAAATAATATTGTAATCGGCAGAGAAATATTGGCTCAAGGGTTTTTAGTAGAAGTCTCCTATGATAATTTTAAAGTTGTTCAAACTAAAGTTGTAAACATTTGTGAAACCATTCAGCCTACTAATTTTGACAAAATTGAAACGGAAATGGCCGAAAATGAAAAAGAAACTTTAATATCATTGCTAAAGCAACATTCTCTATCTTTTATCGAAGGCACACCGCAAAGTCGTGTGAATACTGGGGAAATGCATATTCGTTTAATTGACTCGACTAAGACTGTGCAAAGGCGACCATACAGATTTAGCCCAAGCGAACGGGAGTTAGTACGTGCTAAAATTAAAGAATTGATCGAATATAAAGTTATAAGACCTAGTAACTCACCATTTGCGAGTCCTGCATTGTTAGTAAAGAAGAAAGATGGTTCAGCAAGACTTTGCGTTGATTACAGGGAATTAAATAGAAATACTGTAGCTGATAAGTTTCCATTACCTTTAATATCAGATCAAATAGCTAGACTTAGGGGAGCCAAATATTTTACTTCTCTTGACATGGCTAGCGGGTATTATCAGATTTCAATGCATCCTGAATCAATCGAATATACTGCTTTTGTTACCCCTGATGGACAATACGAATTTCTTGCGATGCCTTTTGGACTAAAAAACGCACCTTCAGTGTTTCAAAGAGCTGTATTAAGGGCGCTTGGCAGTCTTGCTCATTCGTTTGTAATTGTTTATATGGATGATTTATTAATTGTTTCAGAAACGAAGGAAGAAGCGTATGAACGTTTGAAACTTTTATTAGACGTTTTAGTGAATGCAGGATTTTCTTTTAACATTTCAAAGTGCTTTTTCATGAGAACTACTGTGCACTATTTGGGCTATGAGATACAAGCAGGGGAGATACGTCCAAATTCTAATAAAATAGAATCACTAGTGGCGTTGCCCCCACCAAAGTCAGTCGTTTCTCTAAGACAGTTCATTGGGTTAGCGTCATACTTTCGCCAATTTATTCCGGGGTTTTCTCAGTTGATGAAGCCTTTATATTTTCTCACATCTGAAAAGACTAGTTTTGATTGGCAAACGCAACACGAAGAAATTCTCAGTAAAATCATAACTGTATTAACAAATAAACCTGTCTTGATTATTTTTGACCCTCAATTTCCCATAGAACTGCATACCGACGCCAGCTCTATCGGGTATGGTGCTATCCTTCTGCACCGCATAAACTCTAAGCCCCATGTGGTTGAATACTTTAGCAGAGCAACTAGCCCCTGTGAGTCCAGATATACATCATATGAATTGGAAACGTTGGCTGTCGTGAATGCTGTAAAACATTTTCGTCACTATCTGCATGGGAGAAAATTCGTAATTTTTACTGACTGTAACTCAATAAAATCTTCTCGAAATAAAGTCGAGTTGTCACCTAGGATTTATCGTTGGTGGGAGTCTCTACAAACATTTGAATTCGAAATTGAATACAGGGAAGGTAAACGTATGGCACATGTCGACTTTCTATCCAGGAACCCGGTGTGTCAAAAGAATAAGTTAGCATCAAATAAAATAGAAGAAAAACGAATTGACTTAACAGAAATATCAGAGAACTGGATAATGGTAGAACAACAAAAGGATCCAGAAATATCAGAAATCCTAACTAAGTTGAAGAATGACGATTTACCACTGGCATTAGTTGCCACTTATGAAATTAGATCAAATGTCTTGTATAGAAAGATTCAAAGAAATTCAAAAACTCGCTGTTTACCTGTAGTTCCTCGTACGTTTCGCTGGTCAGTTATAAATCAGGTACATGAGTCTATCATGCACCTAGGTTGGGAGAAAACACTGGATAAAGTGTATGATCATTACTGGTTTTCGGGTATGACAAAATATCTTCGAAGGTTCGTGGAGAACTGCATTACATGTAGAGTTTCTAAGGGTACGTCAGGAAAACCCCAAATCCTTGGCACACTGTTCACATAGACATATCAGGAAAATTGAGCGGGAAAAGCGATCGTAAAGAATATATCATTGTACAAATAGATGCTTTTACAAAATACGTTTATCTATTTCACACCTTTTTTTTGGATGCTAATACATGTATAAATGCAATGAAATCTTCGATTGCCATTTTTGGCGTGCCAACACGTTTGATTGCCGATCAGGGGCGCAGCTTCACGGGCACAAAGTTTGTGCAATTTTGTTCTAGCCAAAAAATACAATTACATCTAATTGGAACGGGCGCAAGTCGAGCCAATGGTCAAGTTGAAAGAGTCATGAGTACCCTGAAGAATCTTTTGACGGCTGTTGAGACAAGCTCTAGATCGTGGCAGGATGCACTAGGGGATGTGCAGTTAGCTCTTAACTGCACAGTTAATCGTAGCACTAAGTGTAGTCCTTTAGAACTTTTGATTGGTAAAGTTGGACGACCACTAGGGTTGATACCTATTAGTGATACCGAAGATGAAATTGACAAGATACAATCAAGGGAGTTCGCTGCTAAGAACATGGAGGAGGCCGCTAGATATGAGAAGGCAAAATTTGATAAAAATGTGGCTAAAGTAATAAGGTTCTGTGTGGGGGACTTTGTGCTGCTTAAAAACAGTGAGAGACAACAAACAAAACTAGATCCTAAGTTTAGAGGACCCTTTTTGGTGGTCGAGGTATTGGAGGGAGATCGATACCTTTTAAAGTCTACACAGAACAATAGGCGTTACAAGTACCCACACGAAAGTTTGCGAAAGTTACCGGATGTGCAAATTCCAGAAGAGCTTGATATAAATTACAAAGAACAAAGCCATTTGGAAAAGTCTGTTGAAAAAGAAAATTCGTGAAGCCATGTGATTGGCGATGAACGAGAGTTGCTTTAGAAATGTGTTTGATGAATTCGTGAAGCCAAGTGTTGGGCGATGGACGAGTAATGTGTTTGATGGAATCGTGAAGCCAAGTGTTGGGCGATGGACGAGTGATGTGTTTGATGAAATCGTGAAGCCAAGATATGGGCGATGGACGAGTAATATGATTAATGAATTTGTAAAGCCATGTGTTTGGCTTAAGTTAAGTTAAGTTAAGGAAACATCATACGAATTTGAGATTATGTGGTTAAGTTTTTGAAAGCAAATAAAAATTATAAAGTGGAATGAAATTCAGATGTTTATTATAGACACGAGGACGTGTATATGTCAGGATGGCCGTGTCGGAGAGGAGACAAGTCAGTCTCTTGTTAGACCGAGACTATGGTGTGACCAAAGGTAGTGGTAGGCTATACCAGTTCTGGTATGATGGGGACTCAGTTTGCGAACTGAGGCCGTGTGTGGCTTCGTTGTGTTGCTGGATCTGGTCTCTCTGTTTTTCACTCGTTACTGCTATTCGTTTCGAGCTTTAGCGTGGCGTTCTGTTTTTAACGTGGTGCTGAGGACTGTTGAGTAAGTGGCGACTCAGAGCAACAAGGGCAACGAAGACTCGCAACACCATCCAGGACTTGAAATGGAGGAGCAGCAAGCTAGCGATCAGGCGACTGATGCGGGCCGGCGTGGAGAAGACTGCAATTCTCCGACATATATATAGATTCTTTTAACGGAAGAATATTATTTTCTTTAATTAAACTTATTTCATTTGTTTCCGTATAATCATAATATTTTAACTTCTGTTTCCCATTATATTACAAGAATCCCTTATCTATATTTATTATAGCTCTAATTTTAATATCCTTTCAGAGGGTATTATAATTTTGTCCAAAAGTGTGCAACGCAGTGAATGAGACATCTCCGACCCTATAAAGTATATATATTCTTATTCAGGATCACCTCCTGAGTTGATATGAGCATGTCCGTCTGTCCGTCTGTCTGTTTCTACGCAAACTAGTCTCTCAGTTTTAAAGCTATCGACTTGAAACTTTGCACATACCCTTCTTTCCCTTGCACGCAGTATATAAGTCGGAACGGCCCGGATCGGCCGACTATATCTTATAGCTGCCGAACTGCCGAACTGATTGATCGGAAATGGTATAACTTTGGTGTTTTTAGAGTAAGAGAGTTCAAGCTACAAGAAAGCAATTTTTGGCAACACATTACGACATGCCAAATTTCATAAGGATCGGCCGACTATATCTTATAGCTGCCATATAACTGAACGATCGGAAATGGTATTTGATAGAAATATCAACTTTCGTGTTTTTGAAGATAGAAGCTTGGGACTTTTTTTTAGATTTTTAATTGTAATTAATTGGTTTTATTATGATGTAATCATAAGGATCGACCAACTATATCCGATGTTTGCGATATATATCCGGTTTTAACTGCAAGGGTATATAAACTTCGGCTCCGCCCAAAGTTAGCTTTCCTTTCTGGTTCTTAATAAATTGAATCCAATTAGAATATCAGATTCTAAACCTTTGATTTCATAAAATAATTGTCTTGTTTCAAATATATTTATAATATGGTAATATTTAATTATTGAATAGCCATAAACTGTAGTTACCTTTTTCTCTATTGGTAGCTCTTTTTTGCTCTAAAAAAAATTCCGACTTTTATATAATATAACAAGCAGTGGCTCCTTTATCTATTAAAATATTTAATTGCTTCTTGGTTTTTCAATCTATCCTTTTTAAATAAGGCATTCCCTTAAAGGGATCTTGTCTAACAAATGGTCTTCATTGATATTATTTAATTTGGTTACTTTATTAGCTGGCTGACTTTCTTTTCCATCTGATTCCCTTTTTTGAGCTTGAGTTTGCTCTCTATTTTGATTTGTGCTATAGAAATTTGAACGATTTTTATTTTAATAATAAATACTATTATATCTTCTTTGATTATCATTTTCCTGCCAATTATTATACAGTATAATTCACTTAGCTGCCTCGATGCTTAGCTTCATTGTCAAGATAACTGCCTTATTTTCCATTTTTTTTGCATTTATGGTCTCATTTGTATGAAATTAATTACGTTTGCTGCATTCAAGTTAGCTGCCTTTCGCACTCAAGTGCCTCGTTTCGGCAGAATTTAACGGTCTTAATCTATGAATATCATCCAAGTTAACTGCGCCATCTAGGCGCAGTTGATGATAATGAATCCGTTGAGGTGGAATGCGGACAACATATTAATTGGAATGAATATGCTACTATTGATCCAGACATTGTTTGTCATGGTCAATTAACAGACGAAGAAATAGTGCATTCTGTAGTTTCCAAAAATAACGAAGACGGTAGCGATATAGATCAAACTGATGACGACGCAGACAAAGAACCGGAATGCCACACTCTTAAAGAAGGGTTTTTAGCCATTAAGCTGCTAAAGCCTCTTTGCCAAAAGAAATGCGAAGAATTTCTTCCAAGCCTTACATCCTTAGAGGACATATTTTAAGGATGTAAGAATACATTTAGTATCTATATATATATAAAATGCTCTCTTCGTATCTACGTAATTTATAGACTTGAAAAGTTCTGAACCGTTTAAGCCCAAATTTTTACCCAACATGCGTTGAGGTTCCAGATCGGTTTATGTCTACTTTTGATGTTGATAGCTTATCTGCGTTTGCGAATATATCAGTTTTTTTCGCGTTTCCCCGTGCCCCTACTTTTCTATTTAGGCAGACAGCTAAGAAGAAAATGCCAAATGAAAATGTCAAAATGTCAGAAACGAAGTCATTAGAAACGAAGTCATGCCACCCAAGATGTCGAATTTCGGTCGTCTTACTCGCAATACAAAAGCAAAAAGACGTAACATTTCAAATAGGACTGACGAAGAGCGGGCCTCCATTCGAGAGACTGAGCGGCTGAGAGCCATGCGGATGCACAACGCGGATACAGCCGAAACGCGAGCAGCTAGGCTTGAGCGAACACGATTGAGAGTTAGGCAGTCGCGTTCTGCAGAGATCGATTTGATTCGGTCTCAAAATAATGAACGCGACAGGGCAAGGGTAGCTGAAGCGCGTTTACAGCTTGCAACAGATCGAAACCTGCAATACAATCGTCTTGCATTCCGATATAATCCAACTGTTGATTACAGCTCAGGTCTGCACACACTGTCAGGCACTCAAATTTAACAACGAACCAAAAGGATTGTGTTGCGCTTCCGGGAAAGTGAAATTGCCGCAACTTGAAGCACAACCATAGCCTCTGCACTCTCTATTAGCTGGATCTACTGCTGAATCGAAGCATTTCCTGTCGAACATTAGGAAATACAACTCTCGCTTCCAAATGACGTCATTTGGTGCAGAAATTATAACTGCGCAATTCATGCCAACTTTTAAAATCAAAGGACAAATCTATCACAAAGCCGGTTCCCTGCTTCCGTTCTCAGACAGCGAACACAAATTTCTTCAAATGTACTTCATTGGTGATGATGGAGCTGAAGTCGATGCACGTTATGGATTCAATACCTCGGCGAAGAAGCCCATTATTTCGCAGCTACAGAAGCTTTTTCACGAACGGAACCATTTGGTGCGATTGTTCAAAACAGCAATCGATATGATGCCTTCGGATACCCATAAAATTGTCATTCATGCAGACAAAACGCCTGCTGGAGAACATATCAGGAGATACAATGCTCCAACTATAGACGAAGTGGCAATTGTCATAGTCGGGGATCAGTTAAAACCTCGAGATATTGTTCTCCATCGACGAAACGATCGATTGGTAAACGTCGCAGAAACTCACCGTTGTTACGATGCTTTGCAGTATACACTCACCTTCTGGGATGGTGCCGATGGATATCATTTCAATGTGAGGATGGTAGATCCAGTCAATGGTGTAGAAACGAATAAAAAGTGCAGCGCGATGAACTTTTACTCATACCGATTAATGGTTCGGAGGACCGATGACAATCATATATTGAAATGTCGTCAGTTGTTTCATCAGTACATTGTCGATATGTATGCAAAAATTGAAACAGAACGTTTGCTGTTCCTCCGATTGAATCAGACGAAACTTCGGTCCGAGGAATATATCCATTTGCGGGTTGCTGTGATGAATGACCGTAATACAACCAACGTTGGAAAGCTCACGATTTTGCCATCCTCATACATAGGTAGTCCACGACAATTATTCTTTTTTGTTTGACTTATTTCTTATGCGTGCAATCATAATATGCCACAGCGAAACGTGGCAGGGTACTGCTAGTATAAAAATAAATATGTGTATAACAAATGTTATATAAGAACTACAAGCTTAATTCTTTCAATTTGCAATGTTATATAAAATTCATTTAAATGGATCAAATTCATTCTATTTTAGACAGTTTATAAAAATTACGTTAGCTGCCTTTTTAAGATAGCTGCCTCCAAAATCACTGCAATCGAATCGAGGCAGTTAAGCGAATTATACTGTATTCAAAAGGAGCATTCAAAAATAAATAGGCGAATTCCTTTTAGAACAGACATAAAGGGGAATATAAATGTTATTCCCGATAGGCCAATATACGATACCTTGGCAGGTACTCAATGCAAGACCCATCAGTAATTCTATCAAATTTGGGAAAAGAAAGATATTTTTCAACAATAGATTTAGAGTCAGGATTTCATCAGATATTAATCAAAGAATCTGATGTCGAAAAACAGCCTTTTTAATAGATAATGGAAAATACGAATTTTTAAGAATGCCATTCGGACTAACAAATGCACCAAGAATTTTTCAGGGAGCAATGGAAGATATTCTAAGAGAACAAATAGCGAAAACATGTCATGTCTATATGGACGACATTATAATATTCTCAAACTCAATTGAACAACTCTATGAACATCTAAACAAAATTATAAATATATTATTAAGGGCAAACATGAAAATCTCTTTAGAAATATCAATGTTATTTAAACGCGAAACCAGTTTTCTAGGATACATCGTATCCTTTAACGTCGTCAACCCAGAGAAAATTTAAACCATTAGTAAATATCCGCTTCCAAAAAATATTCGGGAACTAAGAAGTTTCCTAGGTCTTATGGGCTATTATAGAAAATTTTGTCATAACCAAACCTCTAACAAAATATCTTGGAGGTCATAATGGCAAAATCTCAAAAAGAATGTCAACAAAAATGTTAATTCAGCTGGATGAACCAGCAATTAAAGCTTTTAACGAGCTGAAAGAAAATCTCATTGCTCAAGTAGAACTAGTTCAACCGGACTATAATAAAAAATTTGCCTTGACCACCGACGCTTCAGACGTCGCAATTGGTGCAGTTGTATCTCAAGAAGGAAAACCAATTACTTTTATTTCAAAAACCTTGTCCAAAACAGAACAAGCTTATGCTACTAATAAGAAGGAACTTTTAGCGATAGTATGGGCTCTTAAAAAATCTTGAAATCTAAGAAATTACTTATACGGAGTTATTGGAATTGAAATTCAAACCGACCATCAATCTTTATCTTACACAATTTCGGATAAAAATCCCAATGTAGATATGAAAGGAGGGTAATCTGTAGGGTATAAGCCCGGTACAACAAATGTAGTTGCAGACGCATTATCTCGAATTCAGATAAATAATATTACTGACAGCGATATAGAACAAACAGACCAGTCAGACTCAGATCAGAACACACAGCATTCAGCTGAAAGTAGTTTTGAAAATGTAATACAAGAGACCCGTAAACCGTTAAATCAATTTAAACAACAACTGTTATTAACAACGGGGAGGTATACAATACATGAGTCACTGAAAATTTTTGACAGGACACGACATTTAATTGAATATGACACACCAGAAAATTTAATAACTATATTAAGAGAGTATCTTCCACCTAACATTACGGTAGGAATTCATTGTACCTTAGAGGACTTATTTCAAATTCAATTACCTTTAAAAAATAATTTCACAAACACATTCCTTTTTACAAGAATCTTTCTACAAGACGTGGAAAACGAGGAAGATAAAGCTATAATAATAGAAGAAACGCACAGCCGTGCTCATAGGGGGCTAGAAGAGAATTACAAACAGATCAGTAAATTATATTATTGGCCAAACTGTTTTAAAAAATTAAAAGAATATATTAAAAATTGCGTGATTTGTAACGAAAATAAATATAACAGGCACCCAATAAAAATTCCAATTGGGGAAGCCCCAATTCCAAGTAAAGAAGGAGAAAATTTACACATTGATATATATTACGCGCAAGGTCTTACTTTCATAACTTGTATTGACGCTTACTCAAAATTTCTAGTAGTAAAAGAAATCCAAAATAAATTAAATATCGAAAATAAAGTAATGGAACTTCTTCAGCATTTTCCACAAGCCAAAGTAATAATGACCGATAATGAACCGAGCTTTACCTAGGCTCAATTTAAATCTTTTCCACAAAGGTGTTGTTTGGTCATCGAGAGTTTTCGATGCCGTAAATAAAAGACGAATTTAAATTTAGTACGAACGTTATAAAAATGTTTATTTATGCCTACAGATGAAGCCGGATGATCATTTGATATACCAGCTTATGGTGCAGGCAGAGACTAATAAATGGGCAGAGAGTGCGGCTCGACTAGACATACGCGAAGCTAAAGCTCTCGATAGTGGAGAGGGCGGCCCGACATAGTGATTCCGAAGCTAAAGCTCTCTTAAAATAGGCCCGTTGAAGTCGAGCGGCCGAGAAAGAGTCGGCTTGCGACCAACTAAGGCGATATATCCATACTTAAGCCATAAATAAACATTACCAAACATTACGCTAACATATTTAAACATTAAAACTACACCGCTGCTGCCTGACCCGACATTCCCCCCTCCGTTGGGGCCTGTCCTCCAACTATATTCGTAAGGGGCGAGGTACAGCTTAATCAGCTCCCAGCGAAGCACTCCAACCCGAAGAGGGATCCGCTCCATAGCTCTGCCCAGCGGCCACATCCATAGCCTCCAAAGTCCTGCATCGCTGCTCCAGAAACTCTGCCAGCGACTCCCAAGTAGGGATGGCGTCGGAACTTG
Source organism: Drosophila malerkotliana malerkotliana (assembly GCA_018153235.1). Classification (NCBI taxonomy): domain Eukaryota; kingdom Metazoa; phylum Arthropoda; class Insecta; order Diptera; family Drosophilidae; genus Drosophila; species Drosophila malerkotliana. Next base: position 3,027,218 of record JAECXV010000202.1, on the reverse strand, counting down.
AAGAATTTAGACTCTCCTCCCACTTAACCTGGGTAGCTGTGTCCAACCGTTGAAGAAGCACCTGGACAATGATGCAGCCGGCTATCTCATTCGTCGAACCCAAATTCTTCAAAGTTCTCATATGGGCATTGAATTTGTCGGATAACCCTCGAAGACCTGTTATTGAATCACCTTCCACTAGAGTGAGGCCAAGAATCTCGTTCACATGAGCCTGAAATATTAAACGACGGCTATTAAATCGTTTATCCAACAAATTCAGCGCGACATCATAATTCTCATCGGAGACTTCCAAGGAGCGAACTGCTTCGAAAGCGGACTCCCGCAGGCAAGATCGCAACCTTTGCAGCTTTTCCACCTTACTGATGCTCGGATTACCGCCGACGATTGTACAGAAAATAGAGTAAAACTCAGGCCATTCAGAGTATCCACCGCTGAAGGTAGGAAGAGGCAAGGGAGGCAAAGCTTGAAACCTTTGACCTGACCCCGAGTCAACCTGCATGGTGGACATTCCGTTAGCTAAGGTGGAGTGGGCAGCAATTCGGGAAGAGCGAAGGGTCGTCTCGTGCTCAATTTCGGCCTGCATTGTCACTACCAGCTCCGAGACAGTCCATCGAAGCTCACTACTGATCTGCGAAATGTCCAAATCCTCAAGCTCCCCGTGGATGGCCTTGAAGTCGCTGAACATGGCGGCCATGACGCACGTTGAGCATGGCATCGTCCACCTTGGAAACAGGCTGAAGAGCTCTTTGGATCCTCTGCAAGTCCTGGAGAATACCCAGGGCCTTGCACTTTAGAACAGCACTACGGGTTGGAGTGGGTGCTCCTGTGTCTGCACCGCTGGAGTTCATGGTTTATTTATTAAGTTCCGACCAACCCGAAGTAAATAATTCCGGCGCCAAATTTTTTTCTCCAAATTTATTTTGCCCGCGACGAACACGACTTGTCCCACTGTGCGCTCAGAACCGTAGCGGAATTGTGGAACGTATATATATATGAAGTCTATGCGCGGGCGAATGCACTTGCTTTGTGGAACGTAAATATGTATGTTTTTTTTAAATGTTTTTTCGCGGCTCAATAGTTTTTAAATTGTTAATTATATTAAGTAAATCACGTCGGGGTCACCAATGTTTGGTCATCGAGAGTTTTCGATGCCGTAAATAAAAGACGAATTTAAATTTAGTACGAACGTTATAAAAATGTTTATTTATGCCTACAGATGAAGCCGGATGATCATTTGATATACCAGCTTATGGTGCAGGCAGAGACTAATAAATGGGCAGAGAGTGCGGCTCGACTAGACATACGCGAAGCTAAAGCTCTCGATAGTGGAGAGGGCGGCCCGACATAGTGATTCCGAAGCTAAAGCTCTCTTAAAATAGGCCCGTTGAAGTCGAGCGGCCGAGAAAGAGTCGGCTTGCGACCAACTAAGGCGATATATCCATACTTAAGCCATAAATAAACATTACCAAACATTACGCTAACATATTTAAACATTAAAACTACACCGCTGCTGCCTGACCCGACAGGTGTAATTTAACTTTACATTACGCAGACCCGAGGCACAGCACCTGAAATGGACAAGTTGAAACGCACATTGTACATTAACCGAATTAGCTCGATGCATTAAAGAAGAATTTAATTTAACTGACTTTTCCGAAATAGTAATAAGTGCCGCTCTAGAATATAATCAGAGCATTCATTCTACAACGAACCAACAAACCTTTTGACGTACTATTTAATAAAATAGAACACGATAACATTCCTCAAAAATACAAATACATATTCTTGAAAAATACTCAAGATAAAATGTTGGAAAAACTTCCCTCAATTCCCTCTCTTTCTCTTAAGCGAACGGTCGTGTTTTTTTTTGTGCGCACTGCGTTTAATTAAAAATATTGGTAAACCGGTTTACCAATAACCGGTTTTATTGGTTTACTCACTTAATCAATTGCATACATATATTGTGAATCTTAAGCTTAATCCGTATCGCTTCGCGAGTGCTGTGGTATATTTGGAGTCGAATTAATAAATGGAATAGTTTCAATTCCAAGCATAGCTCAGCTCTGCTTCTTCCCCGGCTTATCGCTATCTCTATTTCTCTTTTGCACTATTCAAAGCTCCCGCTTCGGCTTCCTATTTGGCACAGTGGTTCAAGGTATTGTGTTCTTTAACTTTTTATATATTAATTTTTGTTTTATTAATTTAAAAAAAAATGGAATTTAAACTTGTCTGCGCTATAAAGTCTTGTAACAAGACAATTTCCACATCCCAGCCTACCATCCATTGCTGGTTATGTGAAAACGTCGTGCAAGCCAAGTGTGCCGGATTCACTGCCTCAGTTTCGGATGCCAATTCCCGTAGGTCGGGTATACACCATTGTTGTGAAAATTGTCGTGCTGTCCAAGGCGAAATGAGGTCATTCATGAGACAGACCAAAAATTGATTTAAAGAGTTGATCACTGGTTTTCGTAAAGTCAATGACCAACTCTGTGCGCTTGACACTCAGTTTAGTGGCCTTCAGCTGCTAAATGAATCCCCTAAGCGTAAGAAATCCGCTGTTTCTAATCCGCCTCAGCCTGCTCAGCCGACATTAATGCAGCCGCTTATATCTTTGGCCACCCCAAGGGCTAGAACTGAAAAAAATTCGTCCGAATTTCTCAGGGACAATGAGCAATTGTCTGATATGTCCGCCATGGCATCTCTTCAAGTGATGCCACAGGTCCTAGGGACCGAAACCCCCATTAGGGTCACCCAAAAGGGTATTCCACAGTCCAGACCACCGGCACCGACTGATGCTGCAGTTCTCGTACCTGTGACACCAAAACCCTTACAGGTGATTCCTCCATCGAAACATATATTTGTTTCTCGGCTAGCCCCTGATACTTCAGAGATTGATATCTCGGCTTATATCAAAGCCAAAACAAAAGCCGATATAAAGTGGAGGACATAACTAAATTTAAATATAATTATACACGGCGCACGTCTTCTTTCAAGATTCGTGTGCCCGCGCTGATGTTCAAGACGATTTTTTCTTCCAGTTTTTGGCCAGAGAATCTTTTCGTCCAAGAACGTCAGCCTAGTTCCGTAAAGAAAAAAGTTAATAAACCAGTGGGAGTGAGACTTCCCAATATCGGAACCACTGACCAACCCTCCACCTCTTCTTTGGCCACTAACCCAAAAAACTAGTTTCCTCACTAACTCTTACCTATCAGAACACTACGGGGCTCTGTAGCAAGCTCCCTAAACTATATTCTGATAGTTCTTCCTTCGCATCCCACATTATAACCTTTACAGAAACTTGGTTAAAGCCGGAGATCTTTAGCTCCGAAGTTTTTCCAAGAAGGTACACCACTTTTAGACGGGATCGACCTCAGCGAAGGGGGGGTGGAGTCCTCATTTCGGTAGACTCTACTCTTGCTTCTGAAGAGGTGAAATCCCGCCTACATATTGGCAGCACTTGTCCGCTATTCGACACGTCTTTAATCTTATGACAGATCGTGACCAACTTGTTGCGGTGGGCGACTTTAATATCCCAGAATTAAAGTGGTCCAACGTCGATAACTCACCATCTTTGTCACTTATCACTCACCATGACTTCCATGATGTTTGACATGTCCCTAGGTCAGATTAACCATGCTAGAAATTCGTTAGGTCGGCTTTTAGACTTATGCTTTGTATCTGATCCTGATGGTACCGCTCTCTCCAGAGCTTTTCCCCTTTCAACCCTAGAGGATCCATATCACCCCACGCTGGAGGTCGAAATTATTCCTGGTATCGATCAGATGTCTCTATGCGTGGCAAATAAGATTCGCTGCTTCCATAAAGCTGATTTTCAGAAACTTAATAGCCTTATTGATACATACGATTGGTCCGATATTCTGGCATGCACTGATCTTAACGTTACTTTAGAAAAATTTTACTATAATTTAAAAACATTTTTGACTCCTGTGTGCCATGGAAATATCCGTCCGCCTCAACAAATCCTCCTTGGTACACAAGGTGCCTCACTAACCTAAGAAATATTAAAAATAGGCTCTTACTAATATACAAAAAAACCTGTAGTGGTGTTGATTTTTCAAGATACCTACTAGCTCGGTCGAATTTTACCGTGCATAACGCGGAATGTTATAGGAGTTATATTGACCGCTGCCGGATACAATTTACTCAGGATCCAAAGCAGTTTTATAATTTTGTAAACACTAAGCGTAAAAACGTATATATTTTACCCCTGCTTACGTTTGAAAATTCCTCGAAGAGGAACCTAATTCTCTGCCTAATTTGACAGATCAGCCTTACGCATTAACATTCAAGCAGCAAATCTTATTTTCTGTCCGTTTTTTTCTGAGAACAACTTATTATCTGGTCTTTTAAGGGTAAAACCCATTTATTCGCCAGGCCCCGACGGAGTACCAGGCTGTGTGCTAAAATACTGCGCCAGGGCTCTGTGCAAACCTCTTCTAAGACTTTTCAACTTTTCTTTGGAAACCTCGATTTTTCCCCTTAAGTGGAAGGAATTATTCATAATTCCCCTACATAAAAAAGGGAAAAAGTCCAAGGCTGCCAACTACAGAGGCATCTCTTAATTGTCGGCAATTCCAAAGTTATTTGAAAAATTACTTACCCCTCATTTCTCTCCCTGTCAGCATGGATTTATTAAGCGTCGCTCCACCACCACAAACTTATTGGAGGGGACATCCTTTGTCATAGATGGCTTTTGTAAGGGATATCAAACCGATGTAGTTTACACAGACTTCAACAAAGCATTTGCTGGGTTTTCCTAAAGACCTCTTGACGTGGATCTCCAGCTACCTAGATGGAAAGACACAAAGAGTCTTATTTAAAAACATACAGTCCCGTCTGGTCCGTGCTACATCCTTCGTCCCTCAAGGAAGTCATCTTGTCCCGTTATTATTTACGCTTTTTATAAACGACTTGCCCCCTGCTTTAACGAACTCTCTAGTTCTTATGTATTCAGATGATGTAAAGCTTTGTCTTCAGTACAAATCCATCTCTGCCCAATAAGTCTTCAGTCTGACCTTGATAACTTTCAAAAATGGTGTTTAGCTAATGATCTAATACTTAATGTATCAAAATGAAAGCATATGTCTTTTTATCGTTCTTGCTCTCTGCAAGCTACTTATTCTATTAATGGGATAGCCTTAGAAAAAATTAACCCAGGTTAATGATCTCGGCATCCTATTAGACATCAAACTTAAATTTGCCGACCGTATTTGCTTAAAGGTAAATAAGGCTAAAAGAGTCCTTAATTTTATTAAAAGGTGGTCAAAATTTAATGACCCCTATATAACCAAAGCACTATTCATTTCTTTGGTCCGTCCTATACTGGCGTACGGTTCATGTGTCTGGAATCCCCAATATGGAGTACATAAGGACCGCATAGAATCCGTACAAAAGAACCTTTTCATATTTGCACTTAGAGGTGTGTACTGGGATGCAAATCTTCAGCTTCCATCCTACAGTAGCAGACTTTAACTTATAAACTTACCTAGCTTAACGAATCGTAGGACAATGCTCGGTGTAGTTTTTCTGCATAACCTTATTAACGGGGATGTAGATAGCCAGCATTTACTAACACGCTTAAATTTTAACATTCCTATTAGAAGGACTCGAAACTTTAGTCCTCAGTCCTTAGCCATTGTAGTTCGACATATGCACTGCACGACCCTTTTAGGGTATTATGTTCGAACTACAATGGTCTCTACTATATTACATCTCTTTCCTGTCCCTCTGATTTAAAATATAGAATTTTAAATTTCCTTACTAACTCCTCTTAGCTTAACAAATTTCAAATAGCTTAATATGTACTAACAAATCGTTTCTCGAGCGCCCCTCGGTCGTCTGGGCCTCTAAGCTTTATGATGAATACAGGAATGCTAGCTGATGCTCCTATTGATGCAAAAGCCATTTCCAAATTATAAAAGACCGCGAAAAAAAGAAACACATAACGAAACACATTAACACATACAAATACTCAAGAGAAAATGTTCAAAACACATAACGAAAACAGAAAAGAAAAAGAATATCATGTAGGACAGGTAGTCTATGAAAAGAAACACGGGGAAAGAAATAAACTTAAAAATAGATATAAAAAACAAGAAAGGAAAGCCTTATATACCCTTGCAGTTAAAACCGGATATATATTGCAAGCATCGGATATAGTTGGCCGATCCTTATGGGAATATGAATATATAATCCAATTTATTTCAATTCAAAATCTACAAAAAGTCCCAAACTTCTATCTTCAAAAATACCAAAGTTGGTATTTCTACCAAAAACCATTTCCGATCGTTCAGTTATATGGCAGCTATAAGATATAGTCAACCGATCGTTATGAAATTTGGTAGGTCGGATTAACTGACCAAAAATATAATCTGTACCAAGTTCCAGATTTCTATCTTCAAAAACACGAAAACACACGTTGGGCCATTTCCGATCGTATAGTTATATGGCAGCTTTAGGATATAGTCGGCCGATCCTTACGAAATTTTGCATGTCGTATTATTTTGCGCTTATGTAAACTTTGAACTCTCTCACTCTAAAAACACCGAAGTTATACCATTTCCGATCAATCAGTTATATGGCAGCTATAGGATATAGTCGGCCGATCCGGGCCGTTCCGACTTATATACTGCGTGCAAAGGAAAGAAGAAGGGTGTGTGCAAAGTTTCAAGACGATAGCTTTAAAACTGAGAGACTTGTTTGCGTAGAAACAGACACACGGACAGATAGACGGACAGACGGACATGCTTATATCAACTCAGGAGGTGATCCTGATCATATATATACTTTATAGGGTCGGAGATGTCTCCTTTACTGCGTTGCACACTTTTGACCAAAATTATAATACCCTCTGCAAGGGTATAACAAATAGTTAAAAAAATTAACCAAATTATAATCAACAATAGAAACAGAATTATTCACAAAGATAATATAAAATTCGAAATATTTATATACCGTCCTTTTTTCTTTCCTTTCCCAGAAAATGTTTTATCAGGTGCTCATACTACACCTTATTTTATTAACAAAATCAGAAATAATTGACTATACAAGTCACGAGTTTTTTTTATCAAAGATTATAAAGTACATAGATGGGACATCTCATACAAAGAAAAGTTTTCTATTGCTGGATCGAGCGGGTTCCATTGCGCGACAAGTTAAGTTTGAGAAATTTTTCGCGCGACAACGAATGAGGAATAGCCGAGTTCAAACCAGTAAAACGAGTTCAAACCATGCTCGGGACATCCATTTTTTTCGGGCCGTTCCGACTTATATACTGCGTGGAAAGAAGGAAAGAAGTCGGGTTCCTGGGAACAATGACAGCCAAAGTCTTTGGCGTTTTATACGGCGGGACCAACGTCTGCGGCAGGACCACCGGCGAGTAGAAGAACATCAGCGGCAGAAAAAACTACCATCTACACCATCAGCAGCATCAAGGGCGGATCCTTTTACGTCATCTGCAGAAGGAACACGCATCAATAAAGAAAATTGAAAAACTGTATGGTATGGTCAAACTTAAAAAAAAAATTTACAGTTTAAAAAATAATGATAAAAAAAAAAACGGTAAAAAAGATATAAATTATCAATTTAGCCCTCAGTAAAACAAAAATTTTAAAATTACAGTCCACTAAAAAATCGAAGAAAAAATAAATTTTTCAAAGTAAATCTAATATTTACTATTATAAAATTTAAATAAATAAATAAAAGAAACAAATTTATTAACAAAATACAAGAACAAAAACAAACATTTATACAGTCCACTAAAAATTATAATCGAAGAAAAGGTTAAAGTAACATCAAATTTATTCAAAAAATGTTAACCAAAAACACATCAAATTTACGCCTCTTTTTGTGGCCCTTTCCAGAATGTTCAAGCATTGAACACTATTTTTTATAGAAATTCTTAAGTTAGAGTTTCAGGGATCGTGCGGCGCAGGTGATTTACAAAATTCTATGTTACCGATCTAGCTGATTTGGATATGTTGTTCTAAAAAGTAACACCTCTATCCCGTACTAGAATCATTTATTTTTAATGATTAGTTTTTTTTTTATAATTAATTTAAGATAAATTTTTTTTAATTTTTTTAAATTTTTTGTTTTGTGAGTTCGCCAATTTGTTGTTTATTGATGAAAATATTTCATTCTAGTACGGGACAGAGCCATAAGCTTACAAAACAATAATCTATTCAACTTTTTTGTTTCGGATGACTCTAGCAGTCGAAATCACCTGCGCCAGGGACCTACCTTTTTTTTTATATGCATACTTTGGCATGCTATAAAGTGTATGAAACTACACAAGAATAAATTAAACAAAATATTTTTAAACAAAAAGTTTATGATGCCTATAAAAACATATTTGAAAATTGAAACGATCGCATTATTTTTTATTCCAAAAAAATTTTTTTGAAATAACCTCTAAAAAGTAGGCCGGAACATGAGACTACATCCTTAAACGAATTTCATATTGAATTGGGATGATAAATTTTAGAAGGGGGAGAGTTATCCAACCCGTAAATCCAAGCCCCTTATGGCTTTTATAAACAATATTTTCAAACTCTGCCATATCTTTGTATGGCGATAAAGCAACATCTATAGCACTGTGAAAAACTGGTATAATGAATTCAATCGTGGCTAACGCTCGCTCGAAGACGAAGGTCGTGAAGGTCGTCCAAAAACAGTCGTTTTACCCAAGGACATTGACGCCGTGCATGAATTTATAATGCAAGATCGTCATGTGACATACAGTGAGATATAGGCATCCTTGGGCATTTCTTCCACCAGCATACATTCCATATTTCATAAACACCGGGACGTAAAAAAAGACAAGAGTCTCCAAGAGACAAGAAGCTCTTCTCAGTAAATGGTGGCATGTTTCTTCGGTAAAACAGATCATGTGGCGACTGTTCCGCTTGAACAACGTGGCACGGTCAGTTCTGAGTGGTACACAACAATTTGTTTCCCTGAAGACTTCGGAGAAATTCGAAAAACGAACCAGAGAAGACGGATCATTGTGCATCATGACAATGCAAGCACTCACACATCAGCTGAAACCAACGCCTTTTTGACCAAAACGTCAAATTGATAAGTCATCCACCATAAAACGCTGACTTAGCACCCAATGACTTGTTTTTATTCCCGCACATCAAGAGAAAATACGTGGTCAACGATTTTCGACTCCAGAAGATGCTCTTGAAGCGTTCAAAACCCATTTTTTGGAGGTGTCTCAATTGGTTTGAGCGCATGCAAAAGTGTATAAATCTTGCTGGAGAATACTTTGAAAAGCAATAAATCCATTGTTTTTCATAAATATTCGCAGAAATATATATACCAACCCTCAAAGTAGGCTGCTTGTCTTTAAATTCGCCAATGTCGGAGCTATGTAAAATTGCCGGACTTTAAATATTTAATTTTGCTAGGGTTAAGCCCATTAGAATGGGCTTAAGAAGAATTAGATTCGGCGCAAAGTGTAGCGGGCCTTGGAAGCCCACCGGTGCACCACAGAGCAGCAACAGAGATCCGTGGCTGGAAGAAGCGAGGGGGCACGGACGGCGACCCGCCAACGGAAAAGTGGCGTGATTCTGGAAGCAGGACTAACGGCAGGAGCAGAATCCAGGAGGATAATTATTATAAAAGGAGGCCCATTGGATCGAATCGGTACGAGGCGTTTTAGGAAGCTTGTATCGTTGAGTTGAAATACCGCCTTTGGAGAGCCCGACATTCAAGTGTTAAAGCGTTACTAAAAAGGATTTGGTTGTTTGAGTTGAAGGACCGCCTTTGGAGAGTCCAACAGCCAAACGCAAGGAGAACGCAAAGAAAAAGTAAGAAAAGGATCGGTTGCAGGACCGATCCAGGGTATCAGAGTCGAGTTGGGCCATTCCCGACTACGGCAGGTAGCCTTGCAAGGAAGAGAAGAAAAACTCCTGAAATCGCAACCAACAGGCGTGATCCTGCCAATCAAGGATAGGCCGACTCGTGAACTCACGCACAAATCAGAGACAAATTGAGAGCACCCCGGTCACAAGCCCGGCAAATGTGGAAAAAAGCCCCGCAACTCCCAACTCCGGACTCGCTAGCGCGTATGTGCGATGTGTGTCCGGTGTAGCGAGAATGCGACAAACGATCAGTAAACGGCTTCTTCTAATCCTGTCTCACTAGCACGTATGCGCGGAGACAGGCAAGCACAGGCAACTCCCAATCTTAGCACTAGCGCGTATGCGCGGTGTTCCGTTGTAGCGGAGGCGGCAGTCTGCATCCAAACTCCCAATCCTGGAGCTAGGGCGTATGCGCGGTATCCAGGTGTTGCGGGGACGACAGTCCGCAGGCAACTTCCAATCCCGGCCCTGGAGTAGTAGAGCGGAAGAGCGTTGCCAATCTTTTGATCAGTCGCAAACGACCCAAAGGGGTGTTCCCAAGAGGTAAGAAGGCCCGCGTATGGCCAGCGAAAGTGCGACGCCCCTAGTCGAAGGCAACGCAGCACGAGGAGTATCAGCGGCGACGGAGCAGCAGCGGCGACACCCGAAACAACCCACAGTGAACGACGGAGCCGGCAGAACCAGGAGGAGCAGCGAAAATACGGAGAGGTATTAGGAGCAAACATTTGTATTTTGGAAAAAGTCTCTAAATAAAGAGGGTGGAAAGTTCTAGGGTGGAAGATCTACAAATTTGGTGGATCAGACCCGCAAACTCTGTGAGCTAGCCGCGGCAAATTGTTGCAAGCGGGAAGCGAAAAACAATTCGTTACACCTGGCGCCTAAACTACGTTATTGCATTGAGTCTAGAAGCAACAAAGCATAGAAATTGGGGGAAAGAACAGGATATACACTCTTTGAAAGGAGGAGTTGATCGAAGTTTGCAGAGTACTCGGCCTTCCATGGCTGACTGGACCGTGGAAACCATCCCTGGTGGGGAAGTTGGTCGCCGAGGCCAAAGACGATGAAGTGCTGGAGTTGACGTGCGGGTTTAAGAAGAGGTTCATGCAAAGGTCCACCCCCAGGCAGAGAGCGACCAGTGAGGCTCACAAAGAGCTTGGCGGTATCAGAGCCGAGAGGAGGAAGAAGCATGGAGCCACAGTCAAGGAAGTATGTCCCGGTTCAGGTGGACTACGCAAAATTGACTAGGCAGGTGCGGGACCGGTCGTTTCGGTTCGACGGAACAGGAGACTGGACATAAACACAATTTTGAGGGCCATGCCAGAGTAACTGCAGGGCAGGTCTCAAAGATAGTTCATAATGAACAACGAGGAGTGGCCAACGTGGGGTAAATTCAAGGCAAGCTTAGTAAACTTTTTCCTGCCGAATAGCGGACAGCGGGAATTCTGACTTTTTTTTAATTAATATGCGTTTTTTGTGGATTTTTTTTTTCTATATGACCAAAAATATGGAACAATATTAGCCGAAGCTGTTCTGACAAGAACTAAGCGGAACTCTGAGCGGATCAAATGTTCAATGACAAACACAAAGAGTAAATAAGTGCTTTCAAAGCAGCAACAAAAATGGCACGAAATTATTAAATGATTTGACGTTGGCCATTCAATCATTGAAAAAGGGTATAGTTCCACCACGCGGATATCGAAAGATATGTCCACGATGATCTTGCGCAAGGATAAGAGTTTGAGAAACACATGAAGATGATGATGAGATGATTTTAGTTGAGCTTATTAAGCAACTTAAGCAGAGGTAACTAGCCTTCAGTTGACACCGTATAATTAAAACAAATATATTATTTAAGGCTTCCAGAAAACTATAAGATATTGAAGTAGATTGATATTTCTTCTGTGAACAATATTTTGCGCCACAACAAAAAGGACATTATTCCATTATTGGAAGGCCTTAGTTGCCAAAATATAGAGAAGATTGAAAGCCAATACCAAAAAATTCATTTTGTAAATTGGCAAAATACGGACAGTACAAAAAAATTTTGGATCGAAGTCAATTTTGATAAGGATTCTGGACGCAACAACACATTTGCAGAGTTGGCCCACGTTGCCATTAATATTTTATCGTTGCCTTGGTCCAACGCCGAAGTAGAGCGTATATTTAGCCAAGTCAACCTTGTCAAGTCTAAACATTTGAGTACACTTAATAGTATAATTCACGGAAGGTAATTGGTTTAATTGTTTCCTCTTATAATGAAAATAAATTACATTCTAAATTATGCATTTACAGATATGGCTTGCGCAGACTTAACAAATGGTATACGTATAAGCTGCCTAATAAATTCCTAAAAATGTTAGGAACCGCATTAACGTATTAGAATAAAAACAAGAAAGGAAAGCTAACTTCGGGCGGCGCTGAAGTTGATATACCGTTGCAGTTAAAACCGGATATATATCGCAAACATCGGATATAGTTGGCCGATCCTTATGAAATTTGGTAGGTTGGATCAACTAACCAAAAATATAATCTGTACTAAATTCCACCTTTCTATCTTCAAAAACACGAAAGTTGGGTCATTTCCGATCGTTCAGTTATATGGCAGCTATAGGATATAGTTGGCCGATCCTTATGAAATTTGGCACGTCGTAATGCCAAAAATAGCACTCATGTCAAATTTGAACTCCCTAACTCTAAAAACACCAAAGTTATACCATTTCCGATCAATCAGTTATAGGGCAGCTATAGGATATAGTCGGCCGATCCCGGCCGTTCCGACTTATATACTGCGTGCAAAGGAAAGAAGGGTGTGTGCAAAGTTTCAAGACGATAGCTTTAAAACTGAGAGACTAGTTCGCGTAGAAACGGACAGACAGACAGACAGACAGACGGACAGACGGACAGACGGACATGCTTATATCAACTCAGGAGGTGATCCTGATCAAGAATATATATACTTTATAGGGTCGGAGATGTCTCCTTCACTGCGTTGCACACTTTTGACCAAAATTATAATACCCTCTGCAAGGGTATAATGAGGAGAATGAGGACTGTATTGACAAAATTTTGAAAATATTGTAAAGATCAGAGCAGCTGCTGTTCAAATTCTACATGAAATGTTATAATAAACTGACTTCGTGTGCTCAACCTCTGCCTACCAGAAAAATATGAGGAATATAATGAATTGAAAAACCAGCTCTTTTAATAACTTTTTAACCCATAAAGATCGGTTGACTATATCTTATAGCTGACATATAACTGTACGATCGGAAATGGTTTTTGGTAGAAATATCAACTTTCGTATTTTTGAAGATAGAAGCTTGGGACTTTTTTTTAGATTTTTTATTGTAATTAATTGGTTTTATTATGATGTAATCATAAGGATCGGCCAACTATATCCGATGTTTGCGATATATATCCGGTTTTAGCTGCAAGGGTATATCAATTTCGGCTCCGCCCGAAGTTAGCTTTGCTTTCTTGTTTTTTCTAATTTTTCAGCTTTTTTGCAACATTTTTCCCGACAAAAACAGCTTTTTTTTCTCAACAAACTTTGGCAACACTGCCTTGGGTACAGAGACTCCACTATTTTCCTTAGTAGGCTACGGTATTCTTGCCCTTTAATTCTTCTCATGACGACCTTATAGGCTGTTTCCCATGGGTTCAACTCCGCCCCATCGCAGATTTTTCTGAAACATTCGCGTTTGCTGGCTTTTATAGACAATTTCAAGGCCCTCTTAGCTGCCTTAAACTCCTCCGTTCTGGTGGTCAGTTCCTCTTCCCTTTTGGAAAAGTCTGATGCTGATGCTCCTCTTCTAATGGGTTTCCTCCTAGGCTGGCACTGTTGCAGGTATCGGCTAATGATCCTCCGCTGCTCCCTCCTGGGAGGATGATGAGGTCCGGTCCAGCGGAGAGTTCTTCTCGATCCAAACGCGTGTCCTTCCATTTCGGTCCTGTCACCTTGGGAATCCGTTTCCTACTTACACCCCCAAGGGCCAAGACCACTTCTAGTGTCGCAAACTGTTTCAGGAGGCTGGTGCCCTTCTCGTTCGATGCTCGGTTTCCACACTTCGGAAGCCAGTCGTTGAGATCTCCTCCAAAGACAACCGGCGATCGGCCTCTTGCATCCGCAACCAAACTTCTTAGCATCCTTAGGTAGCGCAGGGCGTAACAGCTGTTAAATATAACACAATTCGGTGTCACCGTTTTGGCCCGGACAAAACCTTCGCTGGATGTCCTAAAGCTCTGAGGAGCCGTCTCCTGCGACCACAGAGCCGCTCCCTCATACCTACTTGCCAGTCATCTGTTTCCTGGGATACTTCTATACGGTTCCGAGATGAGGACTACCTGTGTCTGCTCGGCTCTGACCGCCTGACTCGCAATGGTGAAAGTTAAGCTGGGTGCAGTTTTTCCTTTGTGAGAGGGCGCTCCTGATGGTAGGACATTTCCCATTCCCACTTCCCGGTTCGTGTCCCGCTTCCTTCCCGGCGTTGCTGCAGAACGCACACTTTGGTTCCTCCGCGCAGTCTTTTGCCATATGGCCGTCCTTGCCACATATCTGGCACATTCGTGAGCGGTTGATGGGCGCTTTGCCATGTGCCCGAATTCGAGGCATTTGAAGCACTTAATGACGCTGATCCTTTCCTTGAGTCTGCATCGCACCCACCCTACATTTAGCCAGCCTATTTTCAGTGCTTTCTAAGCACACCCTGCAGGCAGTCTAATTATGGCTGTCTGCGCCTGGCTAAACATCTTTCTAAAAAGGATATCGGCTACTGGCACCCCTGGAGATTCACCAACTTTCCTGTGGCTTCCGAAACCTACTTCTTTGTGGTGATCTTGGGCAGATCCCTGCACTCGATCTTTATCTTGTGGAACAAAGAGGGCACTTCCACCTAGACCCTTCCGATTCAGAGACCAGAGACCTCTCTTCCGGAGGTTTTTCTGGAGACTGGCCAAATTTTAACGGTTCTGAGTAGCTTTTTCCATACTTCCCAGCCCTGTCAGTCACCTCTTTCGACAAACCAGAGCTTGTCTCTGTATTATTCTAGGCTCCCGCTGCCGGGCGGGAGGGTGATTTGTGGTTTAGGGGTTTTGGGATGATTAGCGGAAGTTTCCCTGTGGGTCGTCGTGGTTGGTGAGCTGTTTATACTTGTATGGGGAATAAGCGCTAGCGCCATCGATATGGTGGCATCGGATGGACCCGGATTAGGGTGTTCCCTTACGGGTAAAACCTTCGCACACCTGATGGGCACCTTTATTGATCACTGTGTTCTGCGCAGGTACTATATGCGGCTTGCGTTTCGCGCAGCGCCACACTACACGTCTGTTCGCTCGGCCCTCGACCACCTGCGTTATTACGACCCAAGGGTGTCTGTTTGGTCTTGAGAGTTTTCAATGCCGGGAAATGAAAGACGAATTTAATTACAGTACGTTATATTTTATTTATGCTGCAGGCAGATGAAACTGGGATCAACCATTGTGATCATCCAGTTTATGGTGCTAAGCAGTGACTAATAATATGGACTGAGAGTGCGGCTCGACTAGACATACGCGAAGCTAAAGCTCTCGATAGTGGAGAGGGCGGCCCGACATAGTGATTGCGAAGCTAAAGCTCTCTTAAAATAGGCCCGTTGAAGTCGAGCGGCCGAGAAAGAGTCGGCTTGCGACCAACTAAGGCGATATATCCATACTTTAGCTTAATAAATAAACTATAACTAATTATTACACTAAACATACATAAACATTATTTAAACATTATTTAAACGCCGTGCTGCTGCTTGAGCCGACAGTGTCCTCCAAAAGAAAGGAATGCATGGAGCCACCGAAAGGGCGATATTTAGGGGAAGCAACGGCAAAGAAGCCAGAGGTACAGCAGCAGGACGGAGCGGCAGCAGCGACCATAACGACAAGAACAGCAAACAGAAAGCTTCGATGACGGAGCCGGGCGGAGCAGCAAGGAGCCGGAGCGGAGCCCGTTTTAAAAATAAGGAATGATTTACATATATTATGTTTGGAAAGGTTCCTTTGAATAAGGGGTTTATAAAGTTTTATTAAATCTGTATTATTTCTATTTTTTTTATTTATCTATAAATTTGGTGGAAGAGACCACAAACTCTGTGAGCTATCCGCGGCAAATTGTTGCGAGCTGGAAGCAGAACAGTTTGTTAAAAGGGGTCGTGCGATAGTCGCGATATTAACATATAAAAAAGTAGCTTGTTAAACTCAGAGAGTAAAGCCATGGTTTGACTTCATGGTGAAGAGTTTCTCCGCTGCCACAATGCCCCGGAATTCGAGTAATATAATTTTTAAAAGTGTCTAAAATTAATGTAGAGAAAGACTTCCGTTGACTTCATTAAATTATTAGACACGATTAGTTCTTCGATCAATAAAGTTTTTGATAGAGTTTAGTTTACTTAGTTAGTTTACAGTTTTCTTAGTTTAACATTTTGACATACGTACCGCGACCTTCCTCTGCTGATGCTCAATCTCTACTACTTCTCATTTTTTAAGCTTTTTAACACTAAAGAAAAGTGTTATGGAACAGAACAACTTATCGATTATAAAATAGGACTGCCAATCCTACATTCGGCTATTCCGGCAATTCATTCGACCCGACCACAACTTCATATATTCGGCGACGGTTTTTTTTATTTGGACCTTCATCATCTCCTACTTTTTCGCCAAGGTATCGACCATGTCTCAACTTACGGGTCACGGCGTACGGCCCTAAGTACTTCTTCCTCAACATCAACCCTGCACCAAACTGCTTTTTTTTTATAGCTAAGGCGTCGGCATGTTTCATCCTTGTGCCTGGACGGTGCTCTATTATGTACTCAATGTCTTGTAAAAACATGGCCCAACGAGATACTTTTACTGGGACATCATTCTTCCACATGGTCATAGCAAACGCATTGCAGTCAGTGACGATCTTAATCTCTCTCCCCAGCAAGTATATTCTCCACTTCTTTAGATCTTGTACTATAGCGAGTACTTCTAGCTCATAAGAAGGATATTTCTCGTCGGCAGCTGAATCCTTTTGAAGCAGGACTGCTCCATATCCGTACATGCTTGCATCACAATGAACTTCTGTTGCACTCTTTTGATTTCCTCTTCCGTTACCTCCTCCGCCATTTCATTGTCCGCTGGGGGGGTGGGAAGCTGGGTGACCTGATTGCCGGCTGGGAACAGCGCTTGCACTATGGACCTTAGTACGGTCGGGTCAGTGGGGGACTGACTTCCTGCGCGCAGCCTCTTCACCACTAACCGGTACGCGTTGCCCATGGATTTTCCTCCCCTGAGTCACACAACTCCAGGAAGCATTTCCTTTTACTGTCTCGGATGGCCACCTTCAATGCTTTGCGCCGGTCCTTGAAGGCTTGTTGAAGGCTGCATAAGCCTCCTTGCTCTCATGCACTCAGCTCGGATGGAGCCAATCTCCTCGCTCCACCAGTAAACAGGAGCGTGGTTTCTGTGGTAGCGGCTTCTCCGCTGCATGCTCGCCATGCAAGTTAAATTGTTTGTAGTTCGGTGAATTAAAAAAATGAAAATTTTATTTTTTTGATTTCACAACTTGGTGTTAAACCTTTATTTATTAAACGCAAAAATTACAAGACACTTTTGGTTTTTTCTTAAATACTTTTGTCAACCGTTCGCGGTCTCGGTCAAAATAGGACTGACTTCTAAATTCTAAATCTGATCCAAAGAACCTCGGCCATCAGTTGTGTTTAGATTGGAGGCTTAAGATGAAACTGTTCATCTGAAACAAACTGAAACTGCATCTTATTGTGAAATTCGATTAAGCTGCTCGATGCAATTTGGTGGGTACTTGAAACGCAAAAGGCGTAATTGATTGGGCTTCGGAGGGAAGCTGATGTTTACTTTTGATTTTGATTTGTTTATGGGGAACCGAGATCGGACCTCAGAGCCAAAGACAAAGCCGAAGGCAAATGCAGAGTTTGAAAATATTGTTTATAAAATTCATAAGTGGAAAGCCATAAGTGGCCTGGATTTATGGGTTGGATAATTGAGCCAAAGATCAAGCCAAAGGCAAATGCAGAGATTGAAAATATTGTTTATAAAAGCCATATGTGGCCCGTATTTAGGAGTTGGATAACTCTCCCCTTCTAAAATGGATCGTCCCGATTCAATATGAAACTCGTTTAAATGATCTCTTAATTCTGTTAAAAAAAATTCTTGGTTAATAGATTTTTCTGGTTCAGGCCGATGTTTTTTGGTTACAAATAATATAGCATTTTTGTATTTTATAATAAGTGAAAGAATCAAAAATATAATGATTAAAATTAATAATATAAATTTAAGTGATATTTTAGTATTCTTAATTTTAACGAATGGGTTTAAAATGTTTATATTATCTAAAGAAAGATCAGAGTTATTTGATAATATGTAATCGGATATTTCATAATTTTTAAAGTGGTTCGTAGTTACGTATTCAAGAATTTTATTTTGCAAATTGGTATATGAGATATTATTAATTTTAGTTGTACCATTAAATGTTATTAAAAACGAACCGTTTAAATGGGAGTTGTTAACAATATTGTTCCCATTTATAAGGATGGCACCATCTTGTATGATGTCTATTTTTTTATTTTTTTCTCTTATTTTTTTACAGGTTGATTTCTCACCATTTAATAATCGGGTAAAACACGTTTTTTGGTTACTTAGAGTGCAATAATTATTAAAAAGTTCGTTCTTAAAATTAGACATTTCGTAAAAAATATTTTCGCATTTTGCGACTTGATCGCTTAATACTAGTTTTCCATCGATTTGGGAAATCGCTCTAGCGTGATATATTTCACATCTGTTTTTTATTATTGGGTATTTTATATAAATTATTAAAAGTTCTTTATGCAATGCGATTTTAAAAGAAGAGATGTCCATTAAATCAGCTATAATTACTGGTTTTTGTTCATGTTTTAATATTTCCAAGATGTCATCATTGTTTAAAATTTTGGTATTAAAAACGTCTATTTTTGCTAGAGTGATTGTGTCAATTAAATTTTGCAGATCAAATGTTAATAATCGCAAGCGATGTTTTCGAAGTGGTAGATCTTGATCAATAAATACTTTTTTAAAATCATCGGAAAGAGATTCTATTTCTTTGAATAATCGGGAATTGATAATAGACTGCTTATTATTGTTTTCAATTAATTCATTAATTTTATTCTGAACTGTAATAAAATCATCATGGTCCGGAGTTCCAGCTAACCATTTCCACACGGTGCCTAACTCATTTATCCCTCTTTTTGATCTAGTTGATACTAATTGCGATAAAATTAGTTCGATTACTTTTATGTCATATTTAATTTCCCATTGTGACCTTTTATTAGTATCCCTTTTAATATTATCTGATTCCAAATTTATTATTTCTTTATAAAAGCTTAAGTTAGTTACATGGAATAAATCTGCATATGAATCGTACGTCAATACGTCTTTATTGTCCTTAAATAGAAGATATTCGTGACTTGTATACTCAATTATTTCTGATTTTGTTAATAAAATAAGGTGTAGTATGAGCACCTGATAAAACATTTTCTGGGAAAGGAAAGAAAAAAGGATAATATATAAATACTTAGAATTTTATATTATCTTTGTGAATAATTCTATTTCTATTGTTGATTATTATTTTGTTGGGTAAATTTTCCTTAACTATTTGTTTTTTATATCTGGTTTTAAGTTTATTTCTTTCCCCGTGTTTCTTTTCATAGACTACCTGTCCTACATGATATTCTTTTTCTTTTCTGTTTTCATTATGTGTTTCCAACATTTTCTCTTGAGTATTTTTCAAAAGTTCAAGAATGTTATCGTGCTCTATTTTATTATATAATACGTCAAAAGGTTTTTGGTTCGTTGTAGAATGAATGCTCTGATTATATTCTTGAGCGGCTCTTATTATTATTTCGGAAAAGTCAGTTAAATTAAATTCTTCTTTAATGCATCGAGCTAATTCTGTTAATGTAGAATGTGCCCTTTCAACCTGTCCGTTTGACGTGCTGTGCCTCGGATCTGCGTAATGTAAAGTTAAATTGCACCTTTGTGCGAAAGATTTAAATTGGGCCGAGGTAAAGCTCGGTTCATTATCGGTCATTATTACTTTTGCTTGTTATTTTGGATTTCTTTTACTACTAGAAATTTTGAGTAAGCGTCAATACAAGTTATGAAAGTAAGACCTTGCGCGTAATATATATCAATGTGTAAATTTTCTCCTTCTTTACTTGGAATTGGGGCTTCCCCAATTGGAATTTTTATTGGGTGCCTGTTATATTTATTTTCGTTACAAATCACGCAATTTTTAATATATTCTTTTAATTTTTTAAAACAGTTTGGCCAATAATATAATTTACTGATCTGTTTGTAATTCTCTTCTAGCCCCCTATGAGCACGGCTGTGCGTTTCTTCTATTATTATAGCTTTATCTTCCTCGTTTTCCACGTCTTGTAGAAAGATTCTTGTAAAAAGGAATGTGTTTGTGAAATTATTTTTTAAAGGTAATTGAATTTGAAATAAGTCCTCTAAGGTACAATGAATTCCTACCGTAATGTTAGGTGGAAGATACTCTCTTAATATAGTTATTAAATTTTCTGGTGTGTCATATTCAATTAAATGTCGTGTCCTGTCAAAAATTTTCAGTGACTCATGTATTGTATACCTCCCCGTTGTTAATAACAGTTGTTGTTTAAATTGATTTAACGGTTTACGGGTCTCTTGTATTACATTTTCAAAACTACTTTCAGCTGAATGCTGTGTGTTCTGATCTGAGTCTGACTGGTCTGTTTGTTCTATATCGCTGTCTGTAATATTATTTATCTGAATTCGAGATAATGCGTCTGCAACTACATTTGTTGTACCGGGCTTAAATGTTATTTTCGGTGTAAAACTTTGAATGAAAGAATACCATCCTTTCATATCTACATTGGGATTTTTATCCGAAATTGTGTAAGATAAAGTTTGATGGTCGGTTTGAATTTCAATTCCAATTACTCCGTATAAGTAATTTCTTAGATTTTTAAGAGCCCATACTATGCTAAAAGTTCCTTCTTATTAGTCGCATAAGCTTGTTCTGTTTTAGACAAGGTTTTTGAAATAAAAGTAATTGGTTTTCCTTCTTGAGATAAAACTGCACTAATTGCGACGTCTGAAGCGTCGGTGGTCAAGGTAAATTTTTTATTATAGTCCGGTTGAACTAGTTCTACCTGAGCAATGAGATTTTCTTTTAGCTCGTTAAAAGCTTTAATTGCTGGTTCATCCAGCTGAATCAATATTTTTGTTGACATTCTTTTTGAGATTTTTCCATTATGACCTCCAAGATATTTTGTTAGAGGTTTGGCTATGTAGGCGTAGTTTGAAACAAATTTTCTATAATAGCCCGTAAAACCTAGGAAACTTCTTAGTTCCCGAATATTTTCTGGAAGCGGATATTTTCTAATGGTTTCAATTTTCTCTGGGTCTGTCTTGATGACGTTATAGGATACCATGTATCCTAGAAAACGGGTTTCGCGTTTGAAAAACTTAGATTTTTCTAAAGAGATTTTCATGTTTGCCCTCAATAATATATTTATAATTTTGTTTAAATCTGTATAGTGTTGTTCGATTGAGTTTGAGAATATTATAATGTCGTCCATATAGACATGACACGTTTTCCCTATTTGTTCTCTTAGAATATCGTCCATTGCTCTCTGAAAGATTCTTGGTGCATTTGTTAATCCGAATGGCATTCTTAAAAATTCGTATTTTCCATTATTTATCGAAAAGGCTGTTTTTTCGACATCAGATTCTTTCATTAGTATCTGATGAAATCCTGACTCTAAATCTATTGTTGAAAAATATCTTGCTTTTCCCAAATTTGATAGAATTACTGATGGGTCTTGCATTGGGTACCTGTCAGGTATAGTACTTTCATTCAATTTTTTGTAATCAATGACGAGTCTTAATTTACGGCTTCCGTCTTGATTCTCTCCTTTCTTTGGGACTACCAGAAGTGGTGAATTGTAAGGGCTTCTGCTAGGCCTTATTATTTTTTCTGATAACATTCTTTTGATTTCGCTATTCACGAAATCATTGACAGATAGAGCATACGGATATTGCTTCCCGTATATTGGCCTATCATGGATTAGATTTATTTCCCCCTTTATGTCTGTTCTAAAAGGAATTTGCATATTTATCTTTGAATGCTCCTTTTCAATATAGTGAACTATCTTTTCCCTCAGTCCGCCTAATTGGTCGGTACCTATATTATTTATTTGATTTTTGACGGTATTTACTTCGTCGGCACTCTCAGGATTTTTAATTCCCGAGATATTTTTATTTTTATTGACGGATATTTCTACGTCGGCGTTCTCAGGATTTTTTGTTCCCAAGATATTTTTATTTTTATTGACGGATATTTCTACGTCGGCGTTCTCAGGATTTTTTGTTCCCAAGACATTTTTATTTTTATTGACGGATATTTCTACGTCGGCGTTCTCGGGATTTTTAACTCCCAAGCTTTTCTCACTATTTTCAACAAATAATGAATCTGGGTTTTTGCTACCATTATCATCAAAATACTTTTTTATAATAAATTCTTTTAACGTATTTCGTTTTTCTCCTCATTATCATAATATTTTAACTTCTCCTGTTTCCCATTATATTCCAAGATTCCGTTATCTATATTTATTATAGCTCCAATTTTTCTTAATAGATTGAATCCAATTAGAATATCAGATTCTAAACCTTCGATTTCATAAAATAATTGTTTTGTTTCAAATATATTTATAATATGGTAATACCTAATAATTGAGTAGCCATGAACTGTTGTTACCTTTTTGTATATTGGTAGCTCGTTTTTATTTTCAAAAATTCCCCTTTTTATGTAACAAGCAGTGGCTCCTGTATCTATTAAAACTTTTAGCTGCTTTTTGGTTTTTCGATCTATCCTATTTAAATAAGGCATTCCTCTGTAGGGGTCTGGTCTAAAAAATGGTCTTCATTAATATTATTTAATCTGGTTACTTTATTAGCTGGCTGACTTTCTGTTCCATCTGATTCCCTTTTTTGAGCTTGAGTTTGCTCTCTATTTTGATTTGTGTTATAAAAATTTGAACGATTTTTATTTTGATGATAATTATTATTATATCTACCTTGATTATCGTTTGCCTGCCAATTATTATATCTTCCCTGGTTACTATTTGGCTGCCAATTTTGGCTCGGCTGCCGATTGTTATTAGATTTATTCTGGAGTTGAATCGGTGGATCAACATCCATTGGCTCGATAGCTTGTTGCTTATGATTATTATTTTGATTATTATTTTGCCAAAAATTTCCCTTTTGTGACCAATTGTAATTTTGGTTATGATTAAAATTATTTCCCATTTTAGTGGTATTATTATTTTGCCGTATTTGATCAAATCGTAAGTTGTTTCCCCGATATTTACTTTCATTTTTAAATCCATTAAACCTATTTGCGAATTGAGCACGGAAGTTGTTTGATTCTAATTCTTGGACCTTTGCCAAAGCATTGGGCAAATCTGGTGGATTTAATGAGAAAAGAGTTTCTGAAATAGATCCATTAAGTCCGGATATAAATACTCGTAGAGCTTTTCCCCTTATTGAATTGTTTGTTTCTTTGGTAATTACACTGTCCTTTCCGTATGTCATTATGGTTTTGTTTATTAGTAAGGTCATTTTTTTATTGACTTCGTTATAGTACTCAGTAATTGTCATTCGTCCTTGCCTGAGGATACTTAGTTCTGACTCGAGAACATGTATTGGTCGTTTGTCACTATATATAAAGTCCAATCGGGATAAGATTGCTTTAAAGTTTAAAACTGTGCCATGATTGGTAAGAGCATCATGGGCAGCTCCCATAATTTTATTTCGTAAAATTGTTAGGGCGATAAAATATTGTTCACTTTCAATTTTATAGAGACTCATTGCAGTTTCTGCAGCTTCCCTCCAACCTACATATTGTGTTGCTTCCCCTGTGAAATTTGGTAAGGATTTTACCACTTCAAGTGTTGTATCGCATTTTATAGCTGGGTCAATTGTTTGTACTTTATAATCTTCCACAGTGTTTGCATCTGTGGCTAGCCTTCCTTCTAAACATTCTACTTTCCTGCTAACTTCATTCAATTGAGCGTTTATTAATCTGTTTATCAATTCTACTGTTAAACTGCCGGCTGTGGCTACACTGCCTGCAGAAAAATTTGGTGCTGAACCTCCGGTTGCCATTGTTAGATTTAGTTCACAAAAGCTATTTATCAAATCTTCCAGAATTATTCTTTATATTTTTTTGTTAAATCGCGAATCTTACTTTTTGCAATATATAAATCTTATATTATTTTTCTCGAATTTACAGGTCTTAAATTTTAGTCTTTAATTTTTTTATTTTAAATTAATTCCTCACGATATTGTCCCGTTGGGGTCTTCCTTCTGTGTGGTTGGTGGTTGATAGAGAATGTCCTGTCTTCCTTCCTTGGGTTTTTTTGTTGGAGCGAGTTGTCGTTTTTATTTGAGAATGTCCTGCCTTCCTTTCCTGGTTTTTCTTGTTGGAGTTGTCGTTTTATTTGTTTTTGTTGTTCTTGTTTGTTTTTTTTGTTGTGCGTTGATTTTTTTTTTTTTTAGTTTTTGTGTTCTTGTAATTGTTTGGTTTAAAATTTCGGTCCACCTTTGTTTTAATTCACTCTTTATGGATTATTACATTAATTAATTTCCATTTACTTTATTGTTAACGGTCACTGTCACTTGGTAGTGTCGTTTGGTGGATGTTTTAATTTTTCCACTAAAAATGTTGAGTTGTTGACCGCGCGAGTTCCGTTTATGTTTAACTTATTTTTCATTAAACTATTTTTTGGAGCTTTATGTGACGCGGCCCCTTGAGTTGGGCGCCAGTTATATTGTTTGTATTTCGGTGAATTAAAAAAATGAAAATTTTATTTTTTTGATTTCACAACTTGGTGTTAAACCTTTATATATTAAACGCAAAAATTACAAGACACTTTTGGTTTTTTCTTAAATACTTTTGTCAACCGTTCGCGGTCTCGGTCAAAATAGGACTGACTTCTAAATTCTAAATCTGATCCAAAGAACCTCGGCCATCAGTTGTGTTTAGATTGGAGGCTTAAGATGAAACTGTCGCATCTTATTGTGAAATTCGATTACGCTGATCGATGCAATTTGGTGGGTACTTGAAACGCAAAAGGCGTAATTGATTGGGCTTCGGAGGGAAGCTGATGTTTACTTTTGATTTTGATTTGTTTATGGGGAACCGAGATCGCGCCTCAGAGCCAAAGACAAAGCCGAAGGCAAATGCAGAGTTTGAAAATATTGTTTATAAAATTCATAAGTGGAAAGCCATAAGTGGCCTGGATTTATGGGTTGGATAATTGAGCCAAAGATCAAGCCAAAGGCAAATGCAGAGATTGAAAATATTGTTTATAAAAGCCATATGTGGCCCGTATTTAGGAGTTGGATAACTTGCACGCTGCCTCAAGCTTAGCTGCAAGGGTGTCAGCCATTTCGTTGGCTCCGCTTGGTGGGACGTTGCCGATGTCACGTGCTGCCTCGGTGAAGTTCCTCGCCTGGAGCGTACCGACTCTGTAGCCTTGGTTCCCTCTGTTCGGTTCCCTCGGTCGTTCTTGAGGGCTACCAATTGAGCACAATATTGCTTCGTGGTCGCTGGCCGTAAAGCTGCCGCTTATCCTTCAGTTAGCGCCCGTCGCTATCCTGCTCCGGCTCTGCTGAAGGTGTGCTGGTTTCCTTCGTTCAGCAATACGAGATCGAGTGAGGCGAAGGTTTCTCTGACCACTCTCCCTCTCGCATTCGTCCTCGGGCAGCCCCAGTCCTGTGCCCACGCGTTGAAGTCCCCTGCTACCAGGACGTCAGAGCGGCCTCTGATATCATTTCCCAGGCAGTCCATCATGCGCTCAAACTCATTGGTGGTTAGGCTAGGTGCCATGTAGCAGCTGTAAAGCCATGCCCCACCTATCCGAGCCCTTACGAATCCCTCCGCACTGTGCACTGAGTGCATTGTCGCGCCGGTTGCGCCGCAGCTCCAGATGGCAGCCTTCCCCGATAGGTCCACTGCCCAGCGGTTGTCTGAGCCAGTCCTATGGGGCTCGCTTAGGAGCGCTATGTCCGTCTTCGTCTCCCTCGCAGTCTGCGACAGCACATCTTGAGCCGCCCTGCAGTGGTTCAGGTTCAGCTGAAGCACTAGCATCCTGTCGTCCTAGGTCCACCTTCTTTCGCTGACATGGGGCAATTTCTGCTTCCCGTCTGATGCCTCACATCCTTCCGGCCCTTGTCTTCACACGAGAAGCATCGAGGGTCCTTTTTGCAGGTGGCCACCCTATGGTCCCACACAGTGATGGCCTTGGCAAGGCTCGCGGGGAAAGCCACGATGGCGGTCTGAGTCTCGCCATAGGTGCTTCTCAGCTTCTTGACCTTCAAGGCGCCTTGGTCCACCGCTGCCTGCTGCGCGATTGCCCCGATGATGTCCTCCGAAGTGGCTAGTGCGTCGAGTCCTCGTAGCTCAACGAGCGACTCCTTGGTCTCCTCCGAGTACGCCCGCACCTCTGCCTTGCTCCCTAGGACCTCCTCGATGCAGCCTTTAAGGGCCTCTGTGGGGTTGTCCTTCTTCCTCGCCAATTCCAGAAGCAGCCCTCCCTTGGCTGTCTTCCTCACTTTTTTGACGCATGGGCCAAGGTCGTCCAGCTTCCCGTCCTCCCTGCGCGTTACCATGCTTAGGATCTGGCTGTACGACAGGCCTGCTGCTTGGATCACTATGGCGTCGGGTCTGGCTCGTCTCCGCTCGGGATTTCTGGGCTTGGCCTTCGCCCATTCAGTCCTTCTCATGCTTGTTTCGGCGCCGCTTCCTTTGCCGGCAGCAGGGTTTGCATTCAGTCTGGTTATCAGGCTCCTTTGCATCGCGGAAATATGTCTCTTATTTTTTTCCGTGACCCACGATAACAGCTCGTTCACTATCGTGCCCAACTCCGTAAGGCATTCTTCGTTTCTTGCCGGCGGGCTGCCAGCCTTATTTTTCTTCGGGGGAGCCGCCCTCTGTGCATTTTATACCTACTGCCAGGTCCACTTTTCTCATGCTTCGACACCTGTCTAAACTGCCGACCACTTTGGTACAGACGCAGACCTCGCAGCCGCCCAATGTGGCGGATTCAACACGGCGGACTGGGGCAATACCCTGGCAGCCCTAAGGCGGTTCAACGTCCCCAATTCTATAATGACATAAAGTCTATATAAAGTCTATAATGAACGTTGTCAGCAGCTACTTCAGCTGCAGGGTCCTACTCTTCGACACGGACATGGGCACGGAGACCTACGGCGTCACGGCAGGTGTGCCCCAAGGATCGGCCCTGGGACCGGTGCTGTGGAACGCCATGTTTGACGGGATCCTGAGACTGCAGCTCCCAGCGGGATGCGACGTCGTCGGCTTTGCAGACGTTGGTAGACGTTTGTAGCGTTGGTAGTTGTTGCCAAACATAGGGAGGAAGCGGTGAGAGCGGCTAACAAGGCGATTGAGGCAATGGAACAGTGGCTCCAAAATGCAGGACTAAGCCTAGCCCTACAAAAGACGGAAGCGGTGCTGGTCAGCAGCCGCAAGGTTCTAGAAACGGCTACGATTCAGGTTGGTGGAATGCATAACCTCCCAGCGGCCCATAAAATACCTGGGGGTGATGATCGACGCCGGGTCTCCTTCCGTGAGCACCTAGAATATATCCAGGGCAAGGCTGCAGCCACTATCCGGGGCCTCACCCGGATCCTCCTCAATACCAGAGGCCCAAAGCAGAACAGGAGAAGGCTCCTCGTGAGCGTTGCCTCGGCGCAAATTCTGTACGCGGCGCCCATCTGGGCTGAGACGATGAATACACCCAGCTACAGAAGAGGAGTTCACGCAGCGTACAGGCTGGGAGCCATAAGGGTGGCGTCCGGCTTCAGGACAGTCTCCGACGACGCCATCCTGGTCATCGCGGGGATGGTCCCGCTGAAAGAGCGCGCTCGAGAGCTTAAGGAGCTAAAGGAAGCTCGCGCTCGTTATGAGGCTGCTTGTGGCGCCCTTGATATAATTACAAGGGAGGAGGCCAAGGAGAGGCCGCTCACAGCCTGGTAGGACTGCTGGGACTCATCGACGAAGGGAAGATGGACGCACACTCTTATCCCCAATCTTAGAAGGTGGGTGTTTCGAAGTCACGGACAGGTCCATTTTTACCTGACGCAGGTATTGATTGGTCATGGCTGCTTCCGGCAATACCTGAAGCGTTTTGGCCACGCGGAGGAGGACTGGTGCCCGGAGTGCGGGAGATCGGTAGTCGACGCCAAGCACGTTGTCTTCGAGTGCCGCCGGTTTGCGCGAGAGCGCCACCGACTGGAGGCGACGGCGGGCCGCTCACTCCACCCAGGAAACCTTGTGGAGACAATGCTGGAAACCCAGATGCTCTGGGACGCAGTAGCATCCTTCGCTGCAGCGTTAATGCAGAGGCTCAGGAGCATCGAGCAGGAGAGGCGGTAGGGTGGAGAGTTGGGGCCTGCTGCGGGCGAAGCAATTCCTAACGGTCGTCCCGCCCGTTCTCAAGCCCTTACTGTCCATTACCCACGACCACAGATGCCATTAATTGATAGAAAGTTTCTGTCAAGTCTGAAATTTTAGTGGAAGTCGCATCTACGGCCACATTTGGATTGACACTATAATGAGTGAGATCTATGTCGTGGCTTGGACTATTTTCATCTCTACCTAAGGGATCGGAGATATGGTCAAGATCTACTGAATGAACTGCGTGGAAAACGACTCCTTTTGCTCCAATTTTTGCGGTTCCATATAAAAGACATCGATACCGATGACACCTTCATAAAGGGTATCATTGTCACGCACTACATGAAAGCACATGCCAACGTCAGCATCATCTAACTTCGTCGCAACTGTGAATGAGCCTAGAGTGTATATCTTCTTACCACCTATTCCCATAAGCTCCTTAATATCAGGTTTGAGAATATCAGGATAAATGCGAGCTTACGCTGTCTCGGAAATGGTACAAATATCGCTGCCAGAATCGAATAAAGCCGTAATCTGGTCGTTGCCAATGTTAATGTTTTTAAACGCTCTGTTAAAAGTTGACCGTGACAGCTGCTGAATGTTTGAGTTTTCATTTTTCACTTCCTTTTGCGCTTCCTTGGTACCGCATTGATTTTCCCTGTGGCCTATCTGATTACATTACAAACATTTTATACCTACTTCCTTACAATCCTTTGCAATATGATTGCTACCGCCACACTTAAAGCAACGTTTGCCATTTTGGTTAGTTTTGACTAAAGAACTGTCAAATTTTGGCTTTGGTTTAAACCCCTGACTCGCGCAAATCTTCTCGTAAGCCTTAAGCTTCTCACGAAACTCCTTAAGATTGGACGCCTGGTACAAACAACTTTTATTTTGCTTCGAATCTGGTATACCCTCCACTATGTATTCTATAATACTTTCTTCGTCCAACTTTGACTGATTTGCTAATGCGGTCATACTGTAGAAGTATTCTAGCAAACTCTCTTTCTGCGTTTTCTTTCTATTTTCGAGCATCATGTGCACCTGTTTTGTTGTAGGCTTCTCTCCAAATTCATTTTTAAAGCTTCTTTTAATGCATCCCAATCATTTATTCCTAGTTGGCTACCCAAGAATAATTTTGCAGCTCCCTTTACCAACTGTCGGCCGTAAATGAATTTTTGAAGATCAGTCCACCCAACTGTAATAGAATTAAGCTCGAAGTCTGAAGAGTGGCTTTCATCAATATCTGGAGAACCATTTCCAGTGAATGCTAAAAGGGAATCTTCAATATCTCTCAGTGTGAACGCCATGGCTAAGGGTTGAGAATTAGAAGAATCTGACTTCGTTGGTTTCCTTGTACACTGACTCCTCTGAACTTTTTGAGTTTTCCTCTTGGTCGATATTTTCCCCCTCAAAGTAGGAGATGAGTCTTTCCTGTAATACGGCTTTGAGGCCTGAACTTGGTAATCCTAATTCATTTAGTTTTTCTCTCAGCTCCGCAAAAGAAAATCGTGTGATCTCTTTAACATTCATATCTTCTTACATACACTTACATAACTTGTTTTATAATACTTTTCTCTCAGATTAATACTTAGATTAGTAATACTTTTTCTTAGATTAATACAAATGAACAATTTAACGGGGAATAACATATTTTTTAGGTTACAATAAATTGTTTTGTTTAACCTCAAATTTGTGGTATAAACTAAATAATGCTTGTATGGATTTATACTTGCGAACCGCCTGCTGTCTCTCGTCTTTTTTGTTGCTCATCTCTGATATTTGCCACTGCTTTGCAAATTCGTCTCGTTGAACTAAAAGCTGCCACCGTTGTCCTCTCTGATGACTGCTTCTCGGGCTGCTTTTCGAACTGCTTATCAACGTCGTCTTCACTCGTGCCTTCAATATCGCCTTCAACTCCAGTGACGTCACTTTGCCGCCTCGTCTCAATACTCCTCTTTGGATCTCTGCTCCGTCATAATCTCCTCCAGATTTTACGTTTCCAAGTTCTCCTCCTGGTCAACTTGTCGCTTTAGCCATTATTGTCGCTCTCTGCGACAACGGATCGTGTAAAACCCTTTCGTCGTCTTCCGTTAGGAATTTACTTGTCGCCACAGAACCAATTTTGCTCTTACTCTCGCAAACTTCGTAGTTTTGTAGTTGCAGAATTTCACAATACTTTGGAAAACTTGGTGGAATTGCGCCATATGATAATTCTCAGCTCTTCTGGATGGATTTTTGTCTCTTAATCTCTTCAGTTTTTTAACTTTTATTTTCTCCGTTTAGTTTTAATTATTAAACTGCGATCGATGGATTCTTAGCACAAAAACTTGATGGTTGTTTGGCCGCGTGCCACACTCAAATTGGCACGTTTTTGGATTGCATCCCTGTTGAGCCCCCATAATTGTAGAGAAAGGCTTCCGTTGACTTAATTAAATTATTAGACACGATTTATTCTTCGATGAATATAGTTTTTGATACAGTTTAGTTTAATTACCATAGTTAGTTTACAGTTTGCTTAGTTTAACATTTTGATATACTGGAGATACACGCGACCTTCCTCTGCTGATGCTCAATCTCTACTACTTCTCATTTTTCACGCTTTTTAACACTAAAGAAAAGTGTGATGGAACAGAACAACTTATCGATTATAAAATAGGACTGCCAATCCTACATTAATTACTTGTATATCCTTTTCTGCTACCGTTCGGGTAACATACTGGAACAGGTATTTTATCCAAAAAAATTATAGGAATCTTCTTCGTAATAATCTTTGTCGTCAAATTTTTGTTCTGACATGAAGTTTTTTTTTTGTTTCCGTGTTGACTGCCCTTTTTGCTATGTTGTGGACTGTCTAAACACCCTGGAGGAGGAGGTGTCGACCTCCATTGGCACTAGTGCTGGTAATTTCCTGTGTTTGTGTGGGGTCTTTGACTATGTCTTAAAGAACCATTCTGGTTGTTGGCTCCTTTTTGAGTCCTAACGAAGTGAGGGGTTTTTTTTAAATACCGTTGGGTTTTTGTAATGGATCTGACAATTTTTCCAATCTGCTTGACGCTGATTGATTGGCTTTTACACTTTCTTTTCGTTTTGTCGGGCGAAACTAGCCGCAAAAACGCTTAGTTCGTGAATTGATTCAGCTTCTTGTGCTGAAGCTAATTTTGATGACGAGCTCTGTGGATGTGCCGGAAAAACAGGTGTTTTTAGAGATTTTTTCAATCCAGATATGAAAGCATGTAAAGCGTAAATTCTGTGCTGCTCACTAAAAATTGCCGATGCGGATTCGTTATATGAATTCTGGGACCGAATTGATCATATAAAGGGCTTGGTTATACTGTAATTCTGGTTTTAATTCAATTTCTTGAAATGTCTTAGTTTGTGGGGTGCTATCTTTAGTTTTAAGTGAGTTTTGCTCATCCAAAACCAGAAACCGTAATTGTTATAATTTTTAAAATAAAAATTATAAAACAAAAATTATTTGTTGATTTTTATGACAAAAATTGAAATATAACTCTTATTTTCAATTTTTATACCCTTGCAGAGGGTATTATAATTTTGGTCAAAAGTGTGCAACGCAGTGAAGGAGACATCTCCGACCCTATAAAGTATATATATTCTTGATCAGGATCACCTCCTGAGTTGATATCTGTTTCTTCCTGTCTGTTTCTACGTAAACTAGTCTCTCAGTTTTAAAGCTATCGTCTTGAAACTTTGCAAACACCCTTCTTTCCTTTGCACGCAGTATATAAGTCGGAACGGCCCGGATCGGCCGACTATATCCTATAGCTGCCATATAACTGATTGATCGGAAATGGTATAACAATGGTGTTTTTAAAGTTAGAGAGTTCAAATTTTAGGTGAGAGCTATGGGTCATTTCCGATCGTTCAGTTATATGGCAGCTATAGGATATAGTCGGCCGATCCTTATGAAATTAGGCATGTCGTAATGTTTTGCCAAAAATCTCTCATGTCAAATTTGAAGTCTCTAACTCTAAAAACACCAAAGTTATACCATTTCCGATCAATCAGTTATATGGCAGCTATAGGATATAGTCGGCCGATCCCGGCCGTTCCGACTTATATACTGCGTGCAAAGGAAAGAAGGGTGTGTGCAAAGTTTCAAGACGATAGCTTTAAAACTGAGAGACTAGTTTGCGTAGAAACGGACAGACGGACAGACGGACAGACGGACATGCTCATATCAACTCAGGAGGTGATCCTGATCAAGAATATATATACTTTATAGGGTCGGAGATGTCTCCTTCACTGCGTTGCACACTTTTGGACAAAATTATAATACCCTCTGCAAGGGTATAACAAGAAAGGAAAGCTAACTTCGGGCGGAGCCGAAGTTTATATACCCTTGCAGTTAAAACCGGATATATATCGCAAACATCGGATATAGTTGGCCGATCCTTATGGCAATAGGAATATATAATCCAATTTTTTACAATACAAAATTTAAAAAAAGTCCCAAACATCAATCTTCAAAAATACGTAAGTTGATATTTCTACCAAGTACCATTTCCGATCGTTCAGTTATATGGCAGCTATAGGATATAGTCGGCCGATCCTAATGAAATTTGGCATGTCGTATTATTTTGCCAAAAATAGCTCTCACCTAAAATTAGAACTCTCTAACTTTAAAAACACCAAAGTTATACCATTTCCGATCAATCAGTTATATGGCAGCTATAAGATATAGTCGGCCGATCCCGGCCGTTCCGACTTATATACTGCGTGCACAGGAAAGAAGGGTGTGTGCAAAGTTTCAAGACGATAGCTTTAAAACTGAGAGACTAGTTTGCGTAGAAACAGACAGACGGACAGACAGACGGTCAGACGGACATGCTCATATCAACTCAGGAGGTGATCCTGATCAAGAATATATATACTTTATAGGGTCGGAGATGTCTCCTTCACTGCGTTGCACACTTTTGACCAAAATTATAATACCCTCTGCAAGGGTATAACAAGAAAGCAAAGCTAACTTCGGGCGGAGCCGAAGTTGATATACCCTTGCATTTAAAACCGGATATATATCGATATAACATCGAATATAGTTGGCCGATCCTTATGATTACATCATAATAAAACCAATTAATTTAAATAAAAAATCTAAAAAAAAGTCCTAAACTTTAACTCTCTAACTTTAAAAACATTAAAGTTATACGATTTCCGATCAATCAGTTATATGGCAGCTATAGGATATAGTCGGTTGATCCAAGCCGTTCCGACTTATATACTGCGTGCAAAGAAAGGAAGGGTGTGTGCAAAGTTTCAAGTCGATAGCTTTAAAACTGAGAGACTAGTTCGCGTAGAAACAGACACACAGATGGACGGACAGACGGACAGACAGACGGACAGACGGACATGCTCATATCAACTCAGGAGGTGATCCTGATCATGAATATTTATACTTTGTAGGGTCGGAGATGTCTCCTTCACTGCGTTACACACTTTTGGACTAAATTATAATACCCTCTGCAAGGGTATAATAAGAATTATTTTTCAATTTTTATAAAAAAAAATATAAATAAAAATTGTTATTAAAAAAATTGAAAATAATTGTTACGATTCAATATAAAAATTGAAAATAAAATTTGAATGCGAATAAATTGTGGACTAAATTCTGAACCGAGTGGACTATTAAGAAACCGCTTACATTTTTATGATCTGTGGCGCAGTACCTTTCAAATGATGTATCGAATGTTCTTAAAGGACACAATCAAGGATTCCTCAATCATTCAATTTATTTAGTTATATTTCTAGTGTGGGTCAACAGGGGTATATTGGGAATCAATGTCCAATACTATCCAGACCACCGCATTGAAGTAAAGACGCTTAGGTACAGATTATATGAGCTGCATGAAGCATGAAAATTGAAAATGTGCTGAACGAGTTTTTAATAAGAAAGGAGCAAGTCTACACTGTCACTTCAGACAATGGCAAGAATGTCATTAAAGCGATCAACTTCATGAACAAAGAATTGAATTCTGAATTTTGTGACGAGTTTGACGATGACGACCTTATGAAAGATATTCGCGTTCACTCTATACATTCGATTTAATGTGCCGCCCATTCCATGCAATTAGCTGTTGCATGGATGACCTGCTAAAAGTAAGGAGTCGGAGATTCCTTGTCGATAGCGCACGATCCATAATACAAACATTGCGAACTCCGACTTATAGGTAAACAAATTAAATGCATAACATTACACTTAACAAGAAAGCAAAGCTAACTTCGGGCGGACCCGAAGTTGATATACCCTTGCAGCTAAAACCGGATATATATCGCAAACATCGGATATAGTTGGCCGATCCTTATGATTACATCATAATAAAACCAATTAATTACAATAAAAAATCTAAAAAAAAGTCCCAAGCTTCTATCTTCAAAAATACGAAAGTTGATATTTCTACCAAAAACCATTTCCGATCGTACAGTTATATGTCAGCTATAAGATATAGTCAACCGATCTTTATGAAATTTGGTAGATCGGATTAACTGACCAAAAATAGAATGTGTACCAAGTGCCAGCTTTCTATCATCAAAAACACGAAAGTTGGGTCATTTCCGATCGTTCAGTTATGTGGCAGCTATAGGATATAGTCGGCCGATCCTTATGAAATTTGGCATGTCGTAATATTTTCCCAAAAATAGCTCTCATGTCAAATTTGAACTCTCTAACTCTAAAAACACCAAAGTTATACCATTTCCGATCAATCAGTTATATGGCAGCTATAGGATATAGTCGGCCGATCCCGGTCGTTCCGACTTATATACTGCGTGCAAAGGAAAGAAGGGTGTGTGCAAAGTTTCAAGTCGATAGCTTTAAAACTGAGAGACTAGTTTGCGTAGAAACAGACAGACGGACAGACGGACATGCTCATATCAACTCAGGAGGTGATCCTGATCAAGAATATATATACTTTATAGGGTCGGAGATGTCTCCTTCACTGCGTTGCACACTTTTGACCAAAATTATAATACCCTCTGCAAGGGTATAAAAACACGAAAGTTGGGTCATTTCCGACCGATCAGTTATATGGCAGCTATAGGATATAGTCGGCCGATCCTTATGAAATTAGGCATGTCGTAATGTTTGGCCAAAAATAGCTCTCATGTCAAATTTAAAGTCTCTAACTCTAAAAACACCAAAGTTATACCATTTCCGATCAATCAGTTATATGGCAGCTATAGGATATAGTCGGCCGATCCCGGCCGTTCCGACTTATATACTGCGTGCAAAGGAAAGAAGGGTGTGTGCAAAGTTTCAAGTTGATGGCTTTAAAACTGAGAGACTAGTTTGCGTAGAAACAGACAGACGGACAGACGGACATGCTCATATCAACTCAGGAGGTGATCCTGACCAAGAATATATATACTTTATAGGGTCGGAGATGTCTCCTTTACTGCGTTGCACACTTTTGACCAAAATTATAATACCCTCTGCAAGGGTATAATTATGGATACATCCGCAACCTCTACTGGATGTGCCAACAAGGTGGATCTCAACGTACACTATGTTGAAAAACGTATGCGTACAAAAGGAGTTTTCAAAAGAAAACCTAAGTGAAACATTGCAGTTAATGGATTCAAATTGGGAGAAAATTAACTTGCTGTTGGCGGCACTAGAACCTGTTTTTATAGCCACTCAAAAATTGCAAAGCGAACAATTATATTTCTGCGATTTTTATAAGCTTTGGCTTGAAACGAAGTTAATACAACAAATATTTCAATATAATCGAAATAATTTTGTAGGATATAGTCGAAATAATTATAGGATATAGTCGGCCGATCCTTATGAAATTTGGCATGTCGTAATATTTTCCCAAAAATAGCTTTCATGTAAAATTTGAACTCTCTAACTCTAAAAACACTAAAGTTATACCATTTCCGATGAATCAGTTATATGGCAGCTATAGGATATAGTCGACCGATCCCGGTCGTTCCGACTTATATACTGCGTGCAAAAGAAAGAAGGGTGTGTGCAAAGTTTTAAGTCGATAGCTTCAAAACTGAGAGACTAGTTCGCGTAGAAACGGACAGACAGACAGACAGACAGACGGACAGACGGACATGCTCATATCAACTCAAGAGGTGATCCTGATCAAGAATATATATACTTTATAGGGTCGGAGATGTCTCCTTCACTGCGTTGCACACTTTTGGACAAAATTATAATACCCTCTGCAAGGGTATAAAAATTGAAAATAAGAGTTATAATTCAATTTTACCAATAGAAATTAAAATAAAAGTTTATTGTGTTTCTGGATTCACCGTTAAAAAATGGGATATGTGTCTTTTTCCCACTCCCCACAATAGTTTTTTTGTCGTTAAATTTTTTTGAACTCATAAGCCTTATTTGCAGTCCCTGTCCATAACGTCGGCTCATTTCTTATCAAAAAGCTCCTGTTGTTATCAAAAAGCTCAACAAGTTCCGGAATGCGCCGGCTATGGCAGCCTCCATGCTCGTATTTGTTCCATTTGTTCTGCCTGCATTTTATGTGGCTGTTGCTTGGTTTCTGATGGCGTTAAGAGCACTAGATCGAATAAATGCCTTCTACTGGTAGATGGTTGGGAATGTGGCTCAGGTTTTTAGTCTTGCTGAGCTTTCTGTCTTTCTACTTTGTAGTGGGGTTCAAAACCGCAGACCCTGTGCTTACTAGTGCCACCTAGCGGGCGGTACGGGTGGTAAATTGGCAACATTAGACGTAGGGATTAGGCAGGACTGCATTTTCTTTAGCGTTTTAGGAGTAGCAGAAGTCTAGCCCTGGCAGTAAGCTATCTTGTAGAAACTGAGATCGAGAATCTGGTGCTTTCTTTTGGAATCAGACTCTGGACCGGCACGGATGTACGTCAGATCCAGATCCATCCACAAATTTTTGGTTGAAGCTATCGCCGAGTAACCCCAGCTTTGGAGCCAGATCCAGATCCATCCACAAATTTTTGGTTGAAGCTATCGCCGAGTAACCCCAGCTTTGGAGCCGAAGGAGGCGAGCATAGGAACGCTAATTCCTGCCCCAAGAGGGCAGCTAAAGTACCCATACCGACCAGAACCAGAACTCCGCCAGTCAACATTGTCTACGCCCAGCCCATCATCCCAGCCCAGCCCATATCAGCATCAATTGGTTTGCGGTGTTGTTTTCGTAGGGTGATCGTCAGACACAAGAAAAAGAGCAGACGAAAGCTCGTGTCTGGTTTAGTCTGCGCGTTGCTGATAGACAGCTAAGAACTCCGTGCGATTAGCTCCCAAACAAATACCCAAAATTAGGGAACGTCGCGATGATGTCAAAGGTGTCGTCCATGCCAAGTGTCATCCAAACCACATGAAGTCTTTAGTAAATCTAAATATAAAGTATAATCTAAAAACCTAGCTTAGCAAATTTAAAATCGGTACAAAGTTAAAATCGGTTAAAAAAAATAGGGTTAAAGCCACAAACTAAAATTGTGTAAAAATATACAAATTTAAAAAAAAAAGGAAAAAAAGGAATAGATCAAAAACGGGTGTGATGTAAATTAGAAAAGATGATGATTAGAAACAAGTAAGAAGTTGAATTAGAAAGAAGGCAAAATTGAATAAAAACGCCGATAAGACAAATTCGGTTAAGTCTCGATGTGGGTGTGTGTGCTGAAAAATTTTAGTCTTCGCGAGTCGCCTTGGACTTGCATTTACTTACAGACTTCTTACGACACCTCCGATATTTGGAAGCGCTTTCAACGGTGGAGTATATCAGGTGAGCAAAGTCTACACAATACTTACCTTTTTCGTCTGCATATGCATGTCATCTCGATTCAGAACCGAAATTTGAAATCAAATGAAATGAAATGAAATGAAAACGTTGAAAATAAAGTTAGCTTGTTAGGCACTATTAAAGAAAAAAAAAGTGAAGATAAAATTAAAAATAAAAAGAAAATATTTGAATATAATGGATAAGAAATTGCATCACATACGTTTGATTTGAAATATTTGCATTTAATAATAAATATTACACTTAGTTAAATATAAATATATAAATAATACGTTAAGAAATCCTTCCTAAATGCAAATACGAATTATTAGCATTGGTGCTAAGTAATAGAAGTTTGTAAAACAGTAGTTATTAAAAAATGAAGTAATCTTTTAGGCTTTAACACAAGACAACAAAAGTAAACAAAACGAGATGTACATCTTTATGTTTAATAAATACTATCCTAGTTCTTGTCCGTCCGTTTGTTAAGCTATCTCTTGTCCGGCCGAAATTGGCTCGTTTTTGGCACGCAAATAAAACTGATTTATCCCAGATATCTATGAGCACCTGTAGGCTATAACCGCTGAAGAACACCACTCCATTCGCTGACGAGCTAGAGCCGGAATTTAATGCGTGCCGTGTTATTAGCTTGCAAAGAACACCAGCTCTATGTTGTTCGTTACAGGAATAATAATATGTAATATCTGAATAACCATGGCGCCCAACGTGGAGCTTGACTGTACAGTGAAGCTTACTCAATAGCGAAACAAACAAACCTTTCTTTTCATTTCCATTTCTATAAATTTCCTAGTCAGCAGTGTCAACTTTCAGTCGCATTGGAATGCAGTTTTTATATTTTCAGAAAGAAAAACAAACTCACCACGAAGAAAGAATTAATACAGCAGTCTCCTTTAATTGTGTTCAACCACAATAGGCAAGCGCTTTGGATTTGGCCAATTACGATCAAATATTAGTTTGGCTAACCGCGCTTGAACTAGCGAGGAATAGGTGAAGTAGCTAAAGGTCTAGTAAGTCGAGAATGCAGGATTACAGAGCTTATGCTTGCGAGCAAGAGTCTGGCCGCAATTTAGGAAGCAAATCTTTAGGCAGTTTTTAGTATTGAAACTTTATTGGGGCTAAGTATGAAGTGCTTGGAAGTACAATCTCAAAGATAACTAATAATAGTAGAGATTGGCCACGCTTGTTACGAAGATCACATAAGTAAAGCAGCTTATGTAGCCGCTGGATGAGTTTTAATTTTTTTGCTGCGCATTTTTCTCGTATCTTTTTCAGATAATTTTCTTTTCCTCTCACAAAAAAAAAAAAAAAATAATAATAATAAGGAAGACCTTCGACAATCAGCTCTTGGTTAGGCATGGAGTTAATTTCTTTATCGTAATATGTATATTTTTGTGGACATAATCTAGTGGCTTATATCTTTAAATATTCAGAATGGTGGTTTTAAGTGGCAGCGCTAAGCACGAGATCTTCAAATGGTATTAGATGCTGTTAAAAGTATGCAGCACGAGTTGCTAACCCAACTAACAGAGAAAATGTCCCTCATGATCCAGTCGAACCTAGCCGCCAGAATTCCCCACCAGCCACTTCAGGGGGCGACAGACCCAAGTCCGTTACTTGATCAGCTTCTTGGCATAGATACTGGCCAGGTGAATGTTGGGCAAAGACAAGCGCAGGCTAACATCTCTCCTCGGTCAAGCGCCTCAGAACTTTCACAAAGGCCAGATAAGGTGGCGCATATAATGAATGGATGGAAACTTCGGTTTAGTGGAGACCCAGGAGGCATTAGCGTAGATAATTTTATTTATAGGGTACACGCGTTAACCGGTCAAACCCTCGATTCAAAGTTCGATGTTATGTGTGGCAACGCAAGTGCTTTGTTTGAGGGTAAAGCCAATGACTTTTACTGGCGATATCATAAATCGGTGCCATCCGTTAAGTGGACCGAATTGTGTGACGCACTTCGCCGTCAGTTTAGGGATACTATAAAAGAGAGTTTCGACTCGTTTTATGACGCCGTGGTTCAATTAACGGACAGCTTAGACTGCCCTTTAGAGAATAAATCTTTAATAGAGATTTTACGGCGAAATTTGCGAGCTGAGATCAGACACGAAATTTTAAATATCCTAACTGAGTCGATCTCAAAGCATCGCGAAATATGTAGATGGAGAGAATGCTTTCTAGAGGAAGTAAAACGGGATCAGATATATAAAAAGGGTACCCCATTCAAAAGTAACGTCTCAGAATATCTTCAAGTTGAGCATAAAGAGTCTGAATCGGAATTCTTTGAGGACGAAGAGGGGGTCATCGAAGCAATATCATTAATATGCTGGAACTGTAGGAAGGAGGGCCACAGGTACCAGGATTGCACGGCTCCTCGTAAAGTGTTTTGTTACGGATGTGGGGCACGCAACACATATAAGCCGGCATGCCTAAAGTGCCAAAAAAACAAGCTGCTGAACACCCAAGCCGCTTACCTCTGAATATTCAAATTTCGGAGCTAAGTGCTCACAATCTTACCCAGGACCAAAAGGAAACCTTGCAGGGAGTAGTGAATCAGTTTCCATCATTTGCCTCCGCTGGATTGGGCAAAACAAATCTTTTATCGCACCATATCGATGTGGGCGAAGCCAAGCCCATAAAGCAACGGCATTTCCCCGTATCGCCAGCTGTAGAGAAGCTGTTATATGGTGAAGTCCATCGAATGTTGGAACTGGGGGTTGTAGAAGAATCAGACAGCGTCGGTCCTCTCCAGTGGTTCTGGTGCAGAAACCTGGTAAGGTAAGACTTTGCCTCGACAGCAGGAAAGTGAACGCCGTGACCGTGAAGGATGCGTATCCGCTTCCACAGATAGATGGTATTCTGAGTCGCTTGCCAAAAGCAATGTTTATAAGCAGTCTCGACTTAAAGGATGCATTCTGGCAAATTCCGCTAGATCCAGCGTCCAGAGATAAGACTGCGTTTACGATCCCAGGTCGCCCACTTTACCAATTTAAGGTATTGCCGTTTGGCTTGTGTAATGCCGGAGAAACAATGTCGCGACTCATGGACAAAGTTATTCCGGCGTCACTGCGAAATGAGGTGTTCATCTACCTCGACGATCTATTTCTAGTTTCGGACACCGTTGAAAACCACATAAGGGTTCTAAAGACAGTGGCGGACTGCATCCGGTCTGCCGGGTTGACAATTAATGTTCAGAAAAGCCATTGCTGCGTTCAGCACGTCAAATATTTAGGGCATGTGATCGGGGAGGGCGAAATACGCACAGATCCCAAAAAAAAATGGCAGCGATTGAAAAGTTTCCTCTGCCGAAAACCTTGAGGAGTCTGAGAAGTCTTCTCGGAATGGCGGGTTGGTACCGTAAATTCATTGACAATTTTGCCACTGTAGCCGCTCCTCTTACTGATTTACTCAGAGCTAAAAGGAAATTCACAATGACCGAAAAAGGACATCAGGCATTCATTGAGCTAAAGCGCAGGTTATGTACTGCGCCCGTCCTTCGAAGCCCAGATTTTACTAAGCCCTTTTACATCCAGTGCGATGCCAGCAAAAGTGGCATAGGTGGAGTTTTGGTCCAAAAAACGGAACAGGGTGATGAATACCCGATCGCATTCGTTTCTAAAAAACTTAATAAGGCACAAAGAAACTATTCAGTAACTGAACAAGAGTGTTTGGCAGCAATAGTAGGCGTGAAAAGATTTCGTCCCTATGTAGAAAGCCAGGATTTCACAATAATTACTGACCATGCATCCCTAAAGTGGTTAATGGGCCAATCGGACCTGAATTCCCGTTTAGCGAGATGGGCTCTTAAACTGCAGGGATTTAAATTTAAGATTGAGCATCGCCGAGGATCACTTAACGTTGTTCCAGATGCTCTGTCAAGGGTCCACGAAGACGAAATAGCGAGTATTGATGCTTCGCATGCGTTGCTGGTGGATGTAGCGTCCGAACATTTTCAAGACCCAGAATATTTAAGCCTGGTAGACAGTGTCAGGTCCAACAGTGCGAAGCTTCCCGACTGGAAGGTTGTGGATAACTTGGTTTACCGACGCTCAGAGCACGCAACAGGCGAGCCCCTTCATGATGTCTATATCTGGAAACTATGAGTACCATTGCAGCTGGTGGGCAATGTTCTGAAAAATGCACACGATCACCCCCTTGCTGCTCATGGACGCGTGCATAAGACGCTAGAAAGAGTACGCCGCTACTATTACTGGCCAGGTTTGGTGAGCGATGTTAAGGCTTATGTCAGTAATTGCGATGCATGCAAGGCTACAAAAGCTCCCAACTGTCCGTTAAGACCTCCCATGGGAAAAGCTCCAGAATCGCAACGATTCTTTCAGCGTTTATACATCGATTTTCTGGGACCATATCCGCGGTCGCGTAGTGGAAACATCGCAATTTTCATAGTTCTAGATCACTTTTCAAAATTTGTTTTTTTAAAGGCCATAAAGAAAATGGAGTCGACTGTCGTAGTGAAATTCATGAAAGAAGAATTGTTCCACTTGTTCGGAGTGCCAGAGTTAATTGTTTCGGATAACGGCACTTAGGGCTGAATTGTTTCAAAAGTTGCTGAGGGAACACCGAATTACCCATAAGCTCACAGCCATTCATGCCCCTCAAGCAAATGCGTCAGAGCGGGTGAATAGATCAATAATAACGGCTATACGTGCATATGTAGATACTACCCAAAAAAATTGGGATGTGAATCTAAGCAGCATTTGCTGCGCCCTCAGGTCAGCTACCCACTCATCCCTCGGGACTTCGCCCTACTATATGGTGTTTGGCCAACACATGGTTACATCTGGAGGTACCTACGCTTTGTTAAGGTCGCTACAATCATTACAGGACAGAGGAATAGCATTCACTAAGTCAGACTCATTAGAGCTAGCTCATAATAAGGCAGTTATGCTGTCAGAAAAACGAGATGGTGTTAACAGAGATCGCTATAATCTTAGATCACGTGAGATTTCCTACTCCATCGGGCAAGAAGTTTTTCGGAAAAAATTTAAAAAAAAAGTAGTTTCCAGACAGGATATAATGCCAAATTAGGTCCTGCTTTTGTAAAGGCACGGTCAGTCAGAAGTTAGGAAATTCGTACTACGATATTGAGGATCTGCAAGGTAAGCTGGTTGGACGCTACCATGCAAAGGATCTGCGGCAATAGTCCTGGCGGGATCAGCCTTGGTGGTTTACCCCAAGTCTGATGTTAGCGGGGGGGTGTTGTAGTGGGGTTCAAAACCGCAGACCCTGTGCTTACTAGTGCCACCTAGCGGGCGGAACGGGTGGTAAATTGGCAACATTAGACGTAGGGATTAGGCAGGACTGCATTTTCTTTAGCGTTTTAGGAGTAGCAGAAGTCTAGCCCTGGCAGTAAGCCATCTTGTAGAAACTGAGATCGAGAATCTGGTGCTTTCTTTTGGAATCAGACTCTGGACCGGCACGGATGTACGTCAGATCCAGATCCATCCACAAATTTTTGGTTGAAGCTATCGCCGAGTAACCCCAGCTTTGGAGCCAGATCCAGATCCACCCACAAATTTTTGGTTGAAGCTATCGCCGAGTAACCCCAGCTTTGGAGCCGAAGGAGGCGAGCATAGGAACGCTAATTCCTGCCCCAAGAGGGCAGCTAAAGTACCCATACCGACCAGAACCAGAACTCCGCCAGTCAACATTGTCTACGCCCAGCCCATCATCCCAGCCCAGCCCATATCAGCATCAATTGGTTTGCGGTGTTGTTTTCGTAGGGTGATCGTCAGACACAAGAAAAAGAGCAGACGAAAGCTCGTGTCTGGTTTAGTCTGCGCGTTGCTGATAGACAGCTAAGAACTCCGTGCGATTAGCTCCCAAACAAATACCCAAAATTAGGGAACGTCGCGATGATGTCAAAGGTGTCGTCCATGCCAAGTGTCATCCAAACCACATGAAGTCTTTAGTAAATCTAAATATAAAGTATAATCTAAAAACCTAGCTTAGCAAATTTAAAATCGGTACAAAGTTAAAATCGGTTAAAAAAAAATAGGGTTAAAGCCACAAACTAAAATTGTGTAAAAATATACAAATTTAAAAAAAAAAGGAAAAAAAAGGAATAGATCAAAAACGGGTGTGATGTAAATTAGAAAAGATGATGATTAGAAACAAGTAAGAAGTTGAATTAGAAAGAAGGCAAAATTGAATAAAAACGCCGATAAGACAAATTCGGTTAAGTCTCGATGTGGGTGTGTGTGCTGAAAAATTTTAGTCTTCGCGAGTCGCCTTGGACTTGCATTTACTTACAGACTTCTTACGACAC
Organism: Drosophila malerkotliana malerkotliana; assembly: GCA_018153235.1. NCBI lineage: Eukaryota > Metazoa > Arthropoda > Insecta > Diptera > Drosophilidae > Drosophila > Drosophila malerkotliana. Next base: position 2,982,743 of record JAECXV010000202.1, on the reverse strand, counting down.
CTCCGATATTTGGAAGCGCTTTCAACGGTGGAGTATATCAGGTGAGCAAAGTCTACACAATACTTACCTTTTTCGTCTGCATATGCATGTCATCTCGATTCAGAACCGAAATTTGAAATCAAATGAAATGAAATGAAATGAAAACGTTGAAAATAAAGTTAGCTTGTTAGGCACTATTAAAGAAAAAAAAAGTGAAGATAAAATTAAAAATAAAAAGAAAATATTTGAATATAATGGATAAGAAATTGCATCACATACGTTTGATTTGAAATATTTGCATTTAATAATAAATATTACACTTAGTTAAATATAAATATATAAATAATACGTTAAGAAATCCTTCCTAAATGCAAATACGAATTATTAGCATTGGTGCTAAGTAATAGAAGTTTGTAAAACAGTAGTTATTAAAAAATGAAGTAATCTTTTAGGCTTTAACTCAAGACAACAAAAGTAAACAAAACGAGATGTACATCTTTATGTTTAATAAATACGCCATTATAATGAAAGAGTAGAAAACCCTGTTGTAACTCCATGCCGATCACAGAGCCGTCGTAGGGTCATAAACTCAAAGGGGCCTGTTGCAGGATCGTTGGGAAAACGCACTGGCCATGGTAGGGTGGGCTGAAGACACCCCTTTTTACATCTCGGGGTGCGCAAAGTGAGAGTACTATCCTAGTTCTTGTCCGTCCGTTTGTTAAGCTATCTCTTGTCCGGCCGAAATTGGCTCGTTTTTGGCACGCAAATAAAACTGATTTATCCCAGATAACTATGAGCACCTGTAGGCTATAACCGCTGAAGAACACCACTCCATTCGCTGACGAGCTAGAGCCGGAATTTAATGCGTGCCGTGTTATTAGCTTGCAAAGAACACCAGCTCTATGTTGTTCGTTACAACTTTGGTTTATAAAAGCTTCTTTTTGGAATTAATAATATTCTTAGGGAATTAATATTATTCCCACGGTTAACTAGCGGCGATATTTGTTCATTTTATTTTCTTTATTTTTTGGTGGGGAATTCAGAAAAAGAGCCTACTCACATTTTGTATATTTATTTGTTGTTGTCGCTGCGTATTTTATTTCCCATTTTGGTGCACTGAACACTGCATTTTAACAATATGAAACAATCCTGAGGAAAAGCAGAATTTAAATTCTTTAACTTCTCTAAAAATCGATAGACTCCCAAATTTTTTGTTTTGAAGAGATAATTAGCCCTGTTTTGAAAAGATAATTGCAATCAAAATTTTTTAAAGAGTTTCAAAGAGAGTCGAAGATAGATGGAATATGATTCGTTGGCTCTATTACATACTGAGGAGTACATACTCGGGGAGGACCTGGTATATCAAGTACTTTCTGTTAACGGATAACGCAAAGAATACCCACACGCCTTATTTAAGCCAGAAAGAAGACCAAAAAAAAACAAACATTGCTTAAAATTTGATTTAGTTACATTTAATTCAACTTTATTTTGATATTACTTTCACAAAACTCTTAAAATATAAAATATGTAATGTTTCCGAACAACATTTAAGATAATCCTTTACTTGATGTGGCTCTATATATAGGTATCTTAAACTTAAAAGCTAAATATAAGAACTGCGAGTGTGTAGTCAGAGCAACTCCAACTAAAATGTAGGACCTTTTCGCATTTTTAGTTAATCTCACAAATCAAAAATGTTATTGACTTTTTATTTATATTATATCGTCCAGGTTATTCGTTTATTTTAGTTTTTTTCCTTTTTGCGTTATTAAAATGACATCTAATTTGTATTACTTAACATGTAATTATAACTATTTAATTATTACTATTTTTGCAACCATAAATCTTTGGGACATTCAACGGGTTTCTATTTAACGCATTTGTTTAAGTTATAATTTGCTATGCATTTAATCGTACTTTGTAAGATTCATTAATCTAGGTGATCACATTGAAATTTGGTTTTAAAAACGCTTGTAAGAGTTATATACTTTATAATATTTTTCATAAGTCTAGAAGCTGCATATTTGAAACTAGGAAATTTGTTAAAAAATTTTAAATAGTCCTTAAAAATGTTTTAAAACAATTCATAAATTCGTGAAATGTTTTTATACTGTGACTTGAGCTAAATTTTATTATTATAATCTTTGTACAAAAAAGCGTCAAAGGTGGAAAATAGTATTACAGAAACGAGAGTAATACTATTAATACGTTCGAAATCCAATAAATATACCAAGGTTAACGTAATGGTACGCATTTACACGGTATGGTATACTCATATACTAAATATTTGTAAAGAGTAATATTTTTACATAAGAACAATCGAAGCAGTAATAATTTATACATATAATAGACAAATTGAATGGTCAATGTATATTTTCTCAAATGCTACTTTATTTTATTTAATGAATATCTTGTTAGGCTTTATTTTTCCCAATATTTTGGGGTTTTTAATTATTATTGCAACAGTACAATTTAGCTGGTCATTTGCTAAAGGCTCTTGCTTAGAGCTAGACTTGTCTGATTTTACATTCTGTTCTCCTTTTTATTTTTCCCATTTATTTAAGACTATTTGAGGTCGTCGGTAAATTAATATCGGCAGTATTAGAGTCGGATTTTTTTATTTTGTCACAATAATCGTTAAAAATATCTCGAAAGCGAATCCAGCACTTTTCCGGTATAGTTATCGAAGTTCGAAAATTATTTTTTACCTAAAAAGTTAAACGAATCGCAATATATTTTAGTGAATATATTAAGTCACTTACTTCACTTATTCTCATATATACTCCTCTGTTATTTTGTCCGATGTCAAAATAAAAATTTTTATTATCCACTTTCATATGCCGCTCTTCTGGTAAGTCCCCTTTGAATCTGATTAAGAAATGTATCTTTGATAAGTTATATGATTATAGTAAAAAAGTATACATATGTGACGCTTAAAAATTTAAAGACACATATGTGTTATTAAAATCTAAAATTTAAGAACATGCATTTGTTGTTTTCAAATTTTTATAATTTTTTTGCGTTTTTTTTGTTTTGTTTTTTATCTATATATATAAAAATCAATTGCTGTTCGTTAGTCTCGCTAAAACTCGAGAATGGCTGAACGGATTTATCTTATCTTGGTCTTGAATTATTCGTGGAGGTCTAGGGAAGGTTTAAAAGGTGAGAAAAATTCGAATAATTGCCGGGAAAATCCTCAAAACAGTATTTTTCTATTTCCCATACAAACGTTTTCTAAATATAGTAATGAATAAAAGTAAGTAGGCTGTGAGCGTAACGTATCATATTTTTATGTACGATATTATGTATTTATACATTTATCTAGATGTATAAAGGTAATGAAAAGGCGTGTAAGCATGGCGCAGTTACGTGAATCACAATCGAAAGATGCACGAGATGAACATAATCAACAAAGACCACTTTTCAAAGAAGAGAAGCGCACAGATTAATAGTTAGAAGAAGAATTATCTAACAACGGCAACAAGTTTATCGAGGATTCACATCTGGGCAATTTCTTCGACTAGCATTCCAGTAAGAGCCTGTTGAAAATTCTGCTTATTCCAAAGTGATTATTGTGAACATTCAAAGTGAAAGTTCCAAAGTGAACATTCCTTATTTCGCTTCTTCCTGCCGAGTTACGATTAAAAAAAATGGCAACGCATTGGCCATTGCATCTTCTGGCGTTGCAGCAACCTTATTAGATGGAGGCATAACAGCTCATTCAGCACTTAAGCTGTCATTGAACATTCAAAATAATCCAGATGCAGTGTGCAACATAAAAACAATCGTCTATGGGCATAGTGCCCATATTTTGGATGAATGCACTATAGGACGTGAAAATTCGCTTGGGGAATTGGATTGGTCATTTAGGGATATAAGGAACAATGATAAACTATTTTACGGCCCTTTGTTACCCCTTTCAGGTGTTCACGGTTAATGTACGCTGATGAATTCAATGCTTGCTTAAAATCATCGCAACTGTGGCGTAATGTTGAAAAAGAACTGACCAAGAATATGTGCGATCAAATGCTTCAGGATCCATCCTTTCTCTAAACAACTGTTAGATATTGGCGAGGGGAATTTTGCTGTACGTGAAAATACTGGATGTACTTAAAATACTGAAAAACATTTATTAACCAAAATAAATGAAGAAAAAACAGCTAGAACTTATAGAAAACAAAAAAGGGCAAAACAACGTTTGACGGGGTCGCTAGTATACAATAAATTTATTAAGTCTAATTTTAGTTTCTGAATTAACGCAGGCGGACATGTGGTAGTAATTTATGTTTTCGTTTTGAATTTGTTTCACTTTTTGAATAAAATTTTTTTGAATTTTTATGAAATGTAGTCTATGTTTCATTTAAAAATCACAAAATAATCATTTATCTCTGATTCAATAATTTTTTTTGATTCGTAGAAGTTTGGTTTTACGCGTGGTTCCTACTGCATACGTACATCCCACAGATTCGAGATATTAAATCGATACAAAATTTAGAAAGATAAGCAATCGTAAGAAATCTCGTAAAAAATTTAATATATTCCTTACGATATTTTAAGATCGATCTTAAGGAGAGGAATGTGAGATGATGCGGTAGATATCACTATAGTTCGCACATAGGACCTTAAGAGGGTCCATCACTATAATTGCTAAGGAATTGGGGTCTAAAGTTTCTATACTTTCTATGGTATTAGAATCGTTAAAATGTAAGCATTTTAGAAATGATTTTTAGGGGAATTTGAAAACACGAAAACAGCTGATTGTTGTTTACATTTTTTGTTTACAATTTTTCAGACACTTGTTATTAATTTGGATTTATGATCTTTAGTTGATTTCTTATTGTATGACCTGTAGTGTAATTTAAAATAAATAAATTTATAAATGTCACTACCGTATTTGGACACCGTCATTTCCCTTTGATTTGTCTTTGGAGTCGCTTCTCTTGGCAATGCAAGTGCTAACTTGCGCGCCAAAAAAAATTTTTTTTCTGGTTTGTTTGGATTCTTGTAGTTTTTGGTTGTATGTATAAAAATACCATAAAAATCATTACATTGCTAGAGTGTGCATCCACAAGGTTCTTGCAGAACAACAAAAACTGAAAAGCTAACGGCGTTTTAAATGACTCCGAGTGGAATATACCCTGTTCCTACATATCTCAATATATTGATTTTTATTGATTCGTATCTTATTTCTAAATGAATATAAATATTATGCTGAAATATTAAAAAATATAGTACATATAACAAATAATATCATTTCTTTCGTCATTTCACCCACTAACGAATACCCGAATTTTCTTAGGAAGCCATGGCTTCGCACGCACACATTCACCCGTGTATGTGAATGTGACACGCATACATACAAAGATCAATCGAAGCGCAGACCAACTTTCCTTATGGTAGTCCTTTCCGAGATTGAAAAAACAAAAAACATTTAATGAGAAGATGAATGAGCGTAAGATGAGCTTAAGAAAGAGAATAAAATCTTTCTTAGGGGCTTGCTGGGGCCTGTCGCAAGAAATTTTTGAGTCCGTTTTCGTTGTATGAAATGGGTAGTCTATATATGTATATGCTGTATGGTTAGTGATAATGTTTAGTGTACTACCGTGTCTTTTCTTTCCGTTTACATGTAATCCAAAGTGGCAAGAAATGACATCATTGCTATTGCCAGGACAAAATGCACTAAATCGACATGACATTACAGCACGTGTTACCGAGAGTATGAGCGTAAGATGAACGAATAATGAGTGTAAGAAAGATCCACATAGCATCTCTCAAGTGGATATTCTTCCGCATGAAATTTTTGTTGATTCTCGGCCGCGTCTAATCTTCAAATTATAAGAATAAAAATACATCGAGCTACCGTTATTATTTGTTTTGGCTCCTGTAATAATTGAAGGTTTATTTTTTAATAAAACTGTTTTGTCATTGAGGGTTTTCAGTGACGTTAATTCCCAAAATTCCTCCAAAATAAGAGTTTGAATTTAATAAGTGCACTTAATAATTTATTTATTTTCCAGGCAGATGATCAAAAATTGTGATAGACCAGTTTTAATGCTAAGCAGTGACTTATTGTAATGTACAGAGAGTGCGGCCCGACTAGACATAGCGAAGCTAAAGTTCTCGATAGCTGAGAGGGCGGCCTAGATGTAAATGCTCGTAGAGCTTCTTGGCGTTGTTGGTCAATTTTTCTACGTCTACGTTTTTCTAGATGTTCCCCTTGCGATTGTGATCTTCTGATCTTTGTACTCTTCTATACTTGTATTTTAGAACTGTAGGATTTTTTTTTATTTTTTTTTATTATAGCTTTGCTTTTATTTATTGAATCTACTCTTAATTTTGAGACTAACAATAAGTTGACGAATCTTAACATTAAAATTTAATTAACAGTATACTAAGACTGCATTATGGTTGCGCGTCCCTCAGGTCTGTCGCTGGGTGGGTAAGTCATTGCGACGAAGGCGTGATTGGTTGCTCAACCTTGTTAGACCACTCGCCAGGTGGTTAGGGTGCACCGATAGCTTGGTTAGGTACTTTACCTTCTGTTCTGCGATCGCTTCTTTGACTGGTAGAATGTTTAAGTCGCGGTGTATGTTTTCGTTGCGAACGTACCACGGTGCCCCGGTGATTGTTCTCAAGATCTTCGACTGAACTCTTTGAATTATGTCAATGTTGCTATTGCTGGCGTTCCCCCATAACTGGGAGCCGTACATCCATATAGGTTTTAGTACCGAGTTTTACAGCAGGACTTTATATTCAAGGCTAAGAGGTGACCGAGCGTTGATAAGCCAATGAAGGCCGCTGGCTTTTAGCTTTAGGTGTGTTCTTTTGGCTTCAATGTGCCGGCGCCATGTGAGTCTTCATGCTTGCATTTTAGTTCGTTCACTTTAATTCGCCATTCTGACAGCCATTTTTCGACATCGACCATACGATGAGCTAGCTGCGCAGTTCCTTGAATCGGGCATTTTGAGCGGCTAAGAATAGCTGTGTCATTGGCAAACGTGGATGTTGTTAGACGTGTGCTTGTCGGGATATCTGCTGTGTAGAGGACATATAATATTTGCCCTACAACGCTGCCTTGAGGAACTCCAGCTCCAACAGTGTAATCATCGGATATAGCGGTGTTGCACCTCACGACAAATTTTCTGTCGTGAAGGTAAGACTTCAAAATCTTGTGGGTACTGTGGGGGAGTATTGTCTTGATCTTGTACATTAGACCTTCCAGCCAGACTCTATTGAATGCTTGAGAGACATCTAAAAATATGGCAGTACAGTACTCTCGTTTTTCGAACGCGTTCCGAATTTCGGAGGTTATCCTGTTGACCTGCTCAATTGTTCCATGCTTTTCACGAAACCCAAATTGGTGTGACGGGATTCCTTCCTGGATTCTCAGGTATGTGTTTATCCGAGTCATTAGGCATTTTTCAAAGAGTTTAGATAGGCAAGAGAGTAGGCTTATAGGTCTATACGACGTGGGGATAGTGTGGTCTTTTCCCGGCTTTGCTATCATTATTATAATTGACTTTTTCCATCTCACTGGAAAGTGGCCAAGTCTTGCGATGGCATTAAATAGCTGGGTGAGAGTGCAAACAGCGCAGTATGGGAGCTCAATGATCATTTTGGGAGTTATGAGGTCGCAGACCGGGGATTTTTTCGGATTCAATTGTCGTTTAATGATGTTAACGATTTCGTTTGGGCGAAACTCAATCGGCTCATGTTGAGGCTGGGGCTCATCTGATAGAGTCGGCAAAGTAAACGCATTGGTGGCAGGATTTGGTTGGAAGACATTTTTAAGGTGTTTGGCAAACGTGCTGGCTCTGTCTGCGTCGCTGCGCGCCCACCGGCCTGTGGAATTTCTAATAGGCATCACGGTTTCTTTCGGTGAGCTTTGATCAAGTTGACGTGAGGCATGTTTGAAGCGTTGCTTAGCAGATCTGTTACATTGCCATTCTCGACGTAAGCGTCGCTTTTCGAGGACGAGCTGTTCGATTTGTAGATTTTTCTTCTTTTGAATGCATTGCGTGTTTATAGTTTGAGGTGTTGAAACTCGAGCTGCAGAGTACAGACTCCAGCGAATTAACAAAACTGTCTACGTTGGCTTTGTCGCTGAGGTGAGGACTCAGCTCAATGTGTGAGCTGATGTACTTCCTGTACTTAACCCAATTGGTTTTATGTGAGGTCAGTTTTGATCCCATGTGGCTGGGTGTTGGAGTAGAGTAAAAAGGACAGACGAGTGATCAGATGAAAGATCCAAAAGGCATTCTGCACTTTTCAGATTTTTAGGAATGTTTTTGGTAATCGCATAGTCAATTAAAGTTTATATGGGTCTGCCGGCCAGTATGTTGATGTGCTAGAAAAAAAATAGTCTAGCTTGTTCTTAGCTTTGATAATTGCATTATAGAGCTGCTTTCCTTTTGGGGTCACGTGACGAGATCCTTAGTGTGTGTGCTTGGCATTGTAGTCTCCTGCAGCTATGAAGTGGTCTCCGAGTGAGTTGAAAAACTGCATAAACTCATCTTCGGCTATGGTGAAGCGTGGGGCGCAGTATACGGCAGCTAGAGTTAATTGCTTGCCAATATTTAGGTGTATATGTATTGATGTGGCCTAAAGGTAGTTTTTTGCAAATTTCGTATGATAATGGTGCTTAATACGTCTTCTGATTAAAATCCCAGTCCCGCCGTGTGCTTTATCATCTGGATGATTTGTTCCATAGAATGAATAAGTATCCTCGCAGTTGGAAATTGTATCTGTTCGTAAGATGTGTTTCTGAAAGCAGCATTACGTCGATTTGATTGTCTAGTAGGAATTGCGCTAACTCGAGTCTATCCTGCGAAACGCCGTTAGCGTTCCACGTAGATATTCGTAGGGAAGTCATTATTTGGATTGTTGTGAAACCAGCATTTGTATTAATAGATTTTGGTTTCGCATTAGATCTTGCATAGTTGTACGCATAAACGACATGAACTCCGTAAGGCTTTGTTGTAGACTGCATATCATAGCCTCAAAGTTACTTTTTCGCTGCTCCGGCGGTTGAAGCTGCTGAGCCGTGTTCGGTTCTTGGTGTGCTGATTGCGGCAGTGAGCTTTTTGAGGCTGGGGTAGCCAGTCCTGATTTTAAAGCGCTTGCGTATGTGACACTTTTGTCAGAGTTTATAAGTCCTAGTGAGGATCCAGCTGCAGTCGAGAAGAAGACTTCAGGGTTTGACCTGGAGGCTGTGAACTGATTATTTTGGGTGCGGGCAGTAAATCCCCTCTGGTGGATGCGACTTTTCAGCTCCTTATAAACTGGTCAACCTCTATAGTTAGCAGTGTGATTTCCACCGCAGTTGCCGCACTTTTTCGAGTTTTGGTGTAATGAAGGTTGAAAGGATACCACCAAGAGTTGAGTTTGGTTGGTCTTTATTTGGAAGGAGCAGCTGAGGTGCCGCTCCAACGTTCAAAATGTCTCTGTTCTTTTACAATATTTCTTAAGTCTAAGTAAGGCTAAGTCTCGTAGCAGCGCTGCTCGCAGGCGGCGGCAGAGAGACGGCTATGTACTTATATATAAAGGAATATAATAATATATGTTGTTATGCGCTCTCAAGTGGAGGCGCGAGGGTATGCATATGCTGACCGTTTGTTACGATTATGCTGACACTAGCACTTTCTGTGTGCGGGCTAAGGCATAACGATCGGTTCATATTTCGGCCACTTAGGGTTTATGACCGGGACTTTAGATAATGTAAACACTGCAACCAAGTGTTACAGTGCGCACCCTTTAAGTACTCTCGGTACAGTGGGTATTCAATATATGTGCATACTACATCTCCCTCCTTTTGAAAAATAACGTAATATAATGAAGCTATTTTTATAATAAAAATTTTTAATTAATACATTTTTATACCCTTGCAGAGGGTATTATAATTTTGTCCAAAAGTGTGCAACGCAGTGAAGGAGACATCTCCGACCCTATAAAGTATATATATTCTTGATCAGGATCACCTCCTGAGTTGATATGAGCATGTCCATCTGTCCGTCTGTCCGTCTGTCTGTCTGTCTGTTTCTACGCGAACTAGTCTCTCAGTTTTAAAGCTATCGTCTTGAAACTTTGCACACACTCTTCTTTCCTTTGCACGCAGTATATAAGTCGGAACGGCCGGGATCGGCCGACTATATCCTATAGCTGCCACATAACTGAACGATCGGAAATGACCCAACTTTCGTGTTTTTGATGATAGAAAGCTGGCACTTGGTACACATTCTATTTTTGGTCAGTTAATCCGATCTACCAAATTTCATAAAGATCGGTTGACTATATCTTTTAGCTGACATATAACTGTACGATCGGAAATGGTTTTTGGTAGAAATATCAACTTTCGTAGTTTTGAAGATAGAAGCTTGGGACTTTTTTTTAGATTTTTTATTGTAATTAATTGGTTTTATTATGATGTAATCATAAGGATCGGCCAACTATATCCGATGTTTGCGATATATATCCGGTTTTAGCTGCAAGGGTATATCAACTTCGGCTCCGCCCGAAGTTAGCTTTGCTTTCTTGTTTTTTATTTATTTGTTTTGTTTTATGTGGTTAGAATCATAGAAAATGAAATTATTAAAAGAATATGTGTATTTATTTATCTATGTATGTGTGTCTTTGTATGGCCATACTAAGTGCAATTTATGAAATAAAGATTTTTAATCTATCCTTATGAACTGTTTGTTTTTTATGTTTATTATTTGCTATTACTATGTTATCTCTTTCTCCTATTTCCGTTACTATATACGGACCTGTATATTTAGGATCTAACTTATGACCTGTCTCGTTTTTTAATAAAACTTTGTCACCTACTGATTTATCTATATCCCTTACTTTATTATCGAATATTTCTATTCTTATTTGCTTCTAACATAACTCTAGCTCTTTTATAGGCTACTTCTAATCTATACTTACTCTCCTTAGCATAGTCATCTATATTATATAGTGCTTCTACACTATCTATGCTATTAAAATGTTTTGGCAAATTACTTGTTTTACCGAATACTAGCTCATATGGACAATAAGTATGTGCCATAGAGGGGGTCGTGTTGAAACAGAAGACAAAATATTGAAGCCATACGTCCCAATCAGTTTTATCAGCCGATATGTAAGATCGTATGTATTCATTGAAAGTTCTATGACTTCTTTCCATTGTTCCAACTGTCTGGTGGTGGTGTGCTGTGGATGTAACATTTTCAATATTTAAATATTTGCACAAATCGTCTATAATTGAATTCTTATATTCTGTTCCCATGTCCGTAATGAACGTCTTCATTGGACCGTACTTCAGGATAAAAGATTCAAATATTGCTTTAGCGACAGTATTGGCGTTTTTATTCGGAACAGGTATGGCAACTAAATACTTAGTTAAATCACATATTAAAGTGACTGCATACTCATTGCCATTTTCTGATTTTGGCAGTGGACCAATAGTGTCCACTATCACTCTGTCGAAAGCATTTATTGGTGTGTCTGTAATTGTTAAAGGGGTCTTTGTGTGCTTAGTTATTTTTGATTTCTGGGAAGTAATAGTCAGAATCATTTATTTGATCTGTTTTACTTATGCTATTACTTCTCATTAAAAGGGTATTAAAATGTTTCATAAATTTTAGGAATTTATGCTATTTTTGAATTTATTTTTTTTTTTTCATTAAAATTTTACATAAATTTTAGGAATTTATCGTATTTTTTCCTTTAATTAAAAAAAAAAAAATTTTCCTAAATTTTGTCTTTTTTCTTATCTAACATTTTTTCCTACCTATTATTTGTACAGCTATACGGGCCATACTTTCAAATTGGGCAAAAGAGGTTCCGCTCAATTTTTCAAAAAATATTATAGTATAATATATTATATATATATATATATATTATATATTATAGTAAATATGCATCGCAGTGCAATCAAAAAAATTATGCAACGCAGTGCATGGGTAAAAAAAAAGTTTCTCCTCAGTTGATTTCCTTTGTTTTTTCCACGTCAGCTGGTCGTCGCCGGCTTGGCTACGCTGACGTTCCCTCGGTGGCGCAGGAGGTGGCGTATTCCCGCACTCTATTTGCTGCTGCTGCTGTCCGGGGCCTTTTGGACTCAGGCGTTACCGGTGCCGGTCCTCGCACAGGTTTGGTTGCAGTGAGGGCTGTCCAGTGGTCCAGGGCAATCCTTCGGGCACGTCTTTTTTAGTTTTGGTAATGGCTTTGGTGGTGGAGGTTTTGTTATTATTTTTTCATGAATTTTCTTTATCGATACTGAGTGAGTGGTGGCAATTTTTGGGCTTTTATTCTTGTTGTTTAGTAATTCTTCTTTCAGAAAATCTAGTTAAGTTTGAAGTTTTTGGGCTGTAGCCCACGCGGGAGGTGGAGTGTTTACGTAGAGTAGCCACTTTAGGTGTGCTACTCTTTTCTTTATTTTTTTCGCGACTCCTCCGCGATTGCCCATTGCTTCACTCTACTCACTCAGATTTTTTGTAGATTTGTAGGTAGTAGATATTTTTGTAGTTTTGTGTTTTTTTTTTTTTGCAGATATTATTCATTTTCCAATTATTCCAATTATTATCCTCCTGGTTCTATCCCTTTTAGTCCTTCGATGTCCTCCGATGTTCCATCGCTGTCACGGTCGCCATGTGATGAAGGTTGAAAGGATACCACCAAGAGTTGAGTTTGGTTGGTCTTTATTTGGAAGGAGCAGCTGAGGTGCCGCTCCAACGTTCAAAATGTCTCTGTTCTTTTACAATATTTCTTAAGTCTAAGTAAGGCTAAGTCTCGTAGCAGCGCTGCTCGCAGGCAGCTGCAGAGAGACGGCTATGTACTTATATATAAAGGAATATAATAATATATGTTGTTATGCGCTCTCAAGTGGAGGCGCGAGGGGTATTCATATGCTGACCGTTTGTTACGATTATGCTGACACTAGCACTTTCTGTGTGCGGGCTAAGGCATAACGATCGGTTCATATTTCGGCCACTTAGGGTTTATGACCGGGACTTTAGATAATGTAAACACTGCAACAAAGTGTTACAGTGCGCACCCTTTAAGTACTCTCGGTACAGTGGGTATTCAATATATGTGCATACTACATTGTTCCAATGTAGTATGCGGTACTTCGGGCTCTAGGCCCTTAAGTACGACTTGCAAGCCCTTGCTGCTTTTTAGCTGATACGTATAAAAGTTCTTTTTTTTGTCGGTGAGGTATTTCGATAATACTCTGTAATTATCTTCAGACTTCGTTTGAACTTTTGTTTCCTGGATATTTACGAGTGGTATTATGTGAAAGTTATCCTTGCCAATGAGCTCTATAATTTTGTTGACAAGAACGTTGGAACTTTTTTCTCGTATGTATATTGGCGGGGGTTTAGGCTTCCTTTTTTCGACTTCTGTAGATTCGACGTCATCCTCATAGTCTGCCATGATTTGAGTTCGGTTTGAGTTCGTGGGCGTTTGCCACGGGTTATTTTGCGTTGAGAGTTTAGGGGGCTCAGCTTCCTTTTGATTTGGATGCAGCGATCCATACCAGTCTGCACAGCCGGCTTAATATTTTCTTTGTTTTTGTTCTCTTTTTCGGGCAGCACAGCGGCTGAAGTATCAATGTTTGCGCTGCTAGCTGATGACGTCGTTAAACGCGCTGTCGTTACAGTAGCGGTTGTTGTTGTTGTTACGGTTAACGTTGTCAAAGAGGTTGCGGTGCTAGTTACTGCGCTCTTTGGCTGCAGAGACATCGATGGTAGCGAGGGGGAGCAAGAACGCGGTCTCACGCTCTCTACGTTTAAGAATTCGGCCAAGTTTGGGGTAATTGACCGTGTTTGGGATGAGCTTGCATTACTTTCGTTGATGAGCTTGCATGAAGTAAGCGTTGTTTCTTTGTACTGAGAGCCGTCTCTCGTCTTGCTCACGTTGACGTTGTTTGCTAACGTCGTTTAGACTCATTGCAATCGAGGTTGATATTGTTCGAGTTTTAAATGTTATGTTTTATATTAATTAATTAATTAATCAATATAAACATTAGCGATTTCATCGCTGAAAGCGTCTTTTCGCGTTGTTGTTGATTTACGAAACCAGTCACTGCACTTTTTGATATTGTTGAATAGTTTTTTTTTTTTTTCCCCGGAGCACAATAAATACACGTCTGCATGCGACGACGATTTCGCGCTGAACTGTAGGATTGATCATTCGATTACTTAAATTGGCTCATTTGTATATTTTTGGCATTGCTGACTGTAAATCAGTTGTCACAGGGCCCTATTCCAAAGGTATATGAAATTTCTCTGCCGCACTTAAACACACACTAGAAATGTGCTAAATGTTACGCTCACAGCCTACACCCTTTTATTTGTTACTTTAAGTGGATCCACTTTGTAGAAGTATAATAAGATTAATTGATTTGGGCGTATTGCAGAGGGTATTATAATTTGGTCCAAAAGTGTGCAACGCAGTGAAGGAGACCCAGGGTTTCCGGTTTCCGATAAAGTATATATATTCTTGATCAGGATCACCTCCTGAGTTTATATGAGCGTGTGCGTCTGTCTGTATGATTCTACGCGAACTAGATTCTCAGTTTTGAGGCTATCGACTTGAAACATTTCACACACCTTTCTTTCCTTTGCACGCAGTATATAAGTCAGAATTTAATCAAGGTACTTATGCTTCGATGTTATTTATCAAATATTATTCACTGAACCTTCCATTTCTTGATGTTCTAAAAATATATTTCTACTATTTCGAATTAGGCGTAGAAAACACAAAAACGAAGCTTTTTAGTTGAAATTTTGGACAGCCTTTCAATCGAAGTTAGTACTTGTTTTGCTAGCTTGAGAGTGCTGAATGAGCGCTTCGGATTTTTCTTCAACTTCAAAGAATATCTTGATGACGATAAACAAGTTTTGAATAGAAAACTATTGGAAGTTATCGATAAATGCCAATCATTAGCAGAAATGTATTCTAATGATTTAAATGGTACAGAAATGTTTCACGATATCAAAGATGTAATTTTTCTTCTGAGAAGGGCCGATAAAGAGCGAGAAAGTCTTGATATCACTCCAAAAGAAATTTTTTTTTTTTTTTTTTTTCGCGGTCTTTCAGAATTTGGAAATGGCTTGTGCATCAATAAGAGCATCAGCTAGCATTCCTGTATTCATCTTAAAGCTTAGAGGCCCAGACGACCGAGGGGCGCTCGAGAAACGATTTGTTAGTACATATTAAGCTAATTGAAATTTGTTAAGCTAAGAGGAGTTAGTAAGGAAATTTAAAATTCTATATTTTAAATTAGAGGGTCAGGAAAGAGATGTAATAGAGTAGAGACCATTGTAGTTCGAACATAATACCCTAAATGGTCATGCAGTGCATATGTCGAACTACAACGGCTAAGGAACAGAGGACTAAAGTTTCGAGTCCTTCTATTAGGAATGTTGAAATTTAAGCGTGTTAGTAAATGCTGGCTATCTACATCCCCGTTAATAAGGTTATGCAGAAAAACTACACCGAGCATTGTCCTATGATTTGTTAAGCTAGGTAAGTTAATAAGTAAAAGTCTGCTACTGTAGGATGGAAGCTGAAGATTTGCATCCCAGTATAGACCTCTAAGTGCAAATATCAAAAAGTTATTTTGTACGGATTCTATGCGGTCCTTATGTACTCCATATTGGGGACTCCAGACACATGACCCGTACTCTAGTATAGGACGGACCAAAGAAATGAATAAAGTTTTGGTTATATAGGGGTCATTAAATTCTTTTGACCACCTTTTAATAAAACCAAGTACTCCTTTAGCCTTATTAACCATTAAGGAAATATGGTCGGCAAATTTAAGTTTTATGTCTAATAGGATGCCGAGATCATTAACCTGGGTTAATTTTTCTAAGGCAATCCCATTAATGGAATACGTAGCTTGCAGAGGGCAAGAACGATAAAAGACATATGCTTGCATTTTGATCCATTAAGTATTAGATCATTAGCCAAACACCATTTTTGAAAGTTATCAAGGTCAGACTGAAGACTGCATTGGGCAGAGATGGATTTGTACTGAAGACAAAGCTTTACATCATCTGCATACATAAGAACTAGAGAGTTCGTTAAAGCAGGGGGCAAGTCGTTTATAAAAAGCGTAAATAATAACGGGCCAAGATGACTTCCTTGAGGGACGCCGGATGTAGCACGGACCAGACGGGACTGAATGTTTTTAAATAAAACTGTTTGTGTCCTTCCGTCTAGGTAGCTGGAGATCCACGTTAAGAGGTCTTTAGGAAAACCCAGCATATTCAGTTTACTCAACAAGAGTGAGTGATTAACTGAATCAAATGCTTTGCTGAAGTCTGTGTAAATTTCATCGGTTTGATATCCCTTACAAAAGCCATCTATGACAAAGGATGTCAACTCCAATAAGTTTGTGGTGGTGGAGCGACGCTTAATAAAGCCATGCTGACAAGGAGTGATAATCGAAGAGCAAAGGTGTTGCAAATGAGGGGTAATTCATTTTTCAAATAACTTTGGAATTGCCGACAACTTAGAGATGCCTCTGTAGTTGGCAGCCTCGGACTTTTTCCCTTTTTTATGTAGGGGAATTATAAATGATTCCTTCCACTTCGAGGAAAAAATCGGGAAAAATCGAAGTTTCCAAAGATAAGTTGAAAAGTCTTAGAAGTGGTTTGCACAGAGCCCTGGCGCAGTATTTTAGCACACACCCTGGTACTCCGTCGGGGCCTGGCGAATAAATGGGTTTTACCCTTAAAAGACCAGATAATAAGTTGTTCTCAGAAAAAAACGGACAGAAAATAAGATTTGCTGCTTGAATGTTATATGCGTAAGGCTGATCAGTCAATTTTGGAGGAGAATAAGTTGTTTGAAAAAATTCTGCGAATAGATCGGCAATGGCCTGATCCGAAGTCGCACAAGAATTTTCAAACGTAAGCAGGGGTGAAAAAGATACGTGTTTACGCTTAGTGTTTACAAAATTATAAAACTGCTTTGGACCCTGAGTAAATTGAATCCGGCAGCGGTCAATATAATTCCTATAACATTGAGCGTTATGCACGGTAAAATTCGACCGAGCTAGAAGGTATCTTGAGAAATCAACACTACTGCAGGTTTTTTTATATTTAAGTAAAAGCTTATTTTTTTTATTTTTTAGGTTAGTGAGGCACCTTGTATACCAAGGAGGATTTGCTGAAGCGGACGGATGTTTCCAAGGCACACATAAGTATTTAAAGTAAAATAAAATTTTTCTAAAGTGACATTAAGATCAGTGCAAGATGGTGAGTTATCGACGTTGGACCACTTTAATTCTGGGATATTAAAGTCGCCCACCGCTACGAGTTGCTCACGATCCGTCATAAGATTAGAGACGTATCGAATGGCGGACAAATGCTGCCAATATGTAGGCGGTTCAGACATAGGAGGTATATATGAACATGTAATGTATAAAGCTTTAACGGACATAGTGATTTTAACGCAAATAAATTCTATGTCACCAAACTCATGGGATTTCACCTCTTCAGAAGCAAAAGTAGAGTCTACCGAAATGAGGACTCCACCTCCTCTTCGCTGAGATCGATCCCGTCTAAAAGTGGTGTACTTACTTGGAAAAACTTCGGAGCTAAAGATCTCCGGATTTAACCAAGTTTCTGTAAATGCTATTATATGGGATGCAAAGAAAGAACTATCAGAATATAGCTTGGGGAGTTTGCTACGTAGCCCCCTAGTATTCTGATAGGTAAGAGTTAGTGAGGAAATTAGTTTTTTGGGTTAGTGGCCAAAGAAGAGGTGGAGGGTTGGTCAGTGGTTCCGATATTGGGAAGTCTCACTCCCACTGGTTTATTAACTTTTTTTTTTACGGAACTAGGCTGATGTTCTTGGACGAAAAGATTCTCTGGCCAAAAACTGGGAGAACAAATCGTCTTGAACATCAGCGCGGGCACACGAATCTTGAAAGAAGACGTGCGCCTTGTATAATTGTATTTAAATTTTTGTATGTCCTCCACCTTTATATCGGCTTTAGTTTTGGCTTTGATATAAGCCGAGATATACTAATGTATATTTTATCGTTGGGGTTAGAGGCTTACAAAACACTTGTGACGGCATTGAAAATTTTTCTGACTCTACCATTGTCCGTGGCTTCGTGTGATCGATCATTCAGTAAACTGAATTTGATAAAATCTTATCTCCGCACAACCATGAACCAAGACAGGCTGTCAAATTTAGCTATACTATCTATCGAAAATGAAGTAGCAGCATCACTCGACTACAATGATATTATTGCTGAATTTGCGGCAATCAAGGCCAAAAAAGTTATATTTTAAAAGTAATATTTTTTTGTCTTGCAAAAACACAAATAATGTTTTTTTCCGTTGTAACTGACAAACGAATCGATATGAAATATAATTCTTTAAACATATAAGCTTTTCATAATTAATAACCTATTTACACTTAAAATACTCCTAATGTTATTCGTAAAGCAAATAGGGAGGGGGCGGAATTTTTCGCTTTGCCCCGGGCGCCAGCAACCCTAGATCCGCCACTGAGTAAGAGAGTTCAAATTTAGCAAGAGAGCTATTGGTGGCAATGTTACGACATGCCAAATTTCATAAGGATCGGCCGACTATATCCTATAGCTGCCATATAGCTGAACGATCGGAAGTAACCCAACTTTTGTGTTTTTGAAGATAGAAAGCTGGAACTTACAGATTATATTTTTGGTCAGTTAATGCGACCTACCAAATTTCATAACGATCGGTCGACTATATCTTATACCTGCCATATAACTGAACGATCGGAAATGGTTTTTGGTAGAAATACCAACTTTGGTATTTTTAAAGATACAAGCGTGGGACTGATTTTATAGATATTTTATTGTAATGAAATGGTTTTATTATAATATTCTAATAAGGATCGCCCAACTATATCCGATGTTTGCGAGATAAACCCGGGCTTAACTGCAAGGGTATATCAACTTAAGCTCCGCCCGAAGTTAGCTTTCCTTTCTTGTTTTGGCTTATTTAGCTTCTCCGGGTCAGGCAGCAAACAACTGTTGTGTTTAAATATTTATTAAGAAAGCTTGCGACCAACAATGCGTAAATTAATTGTTGGTTGCAAGTCGACTCCTTTTCGGCTGCTCGGCTTCAATTAATTCGGCATCTAAAGCTAGCGAGCATCAGCTCAGCCTATTATCAAAGGTTGGTGCACTCTCGTTGGTTATCTTGTTGCGCTCGCTCCCTAAATTGGCTTTCCTTTATAAAATCCCAATTTTTTTTAATGCCCAAATAAGATTTTAATAACGTTTTCAAATTACTAAAACAAAAACAAAACAATTTCATAACAGTGTTTTGTGAACAATTTTCATATGCGGCTTATCAGCACATCAGTGGCTAATAAGCAAACAGTTTGTTTATAATAATAAACAAATTATAATATATAATATATTATGCATAGCTATAAACATAAACGGCAGTTCGCAAGTGCATATATAAACTTACGTTCCACAACGCAAGTGCATAGACTGTATACATACATACGTTTCACAACGAGCGGTTGGTCCGAATATAATCCAATATGAACTCTAGCAGCGCAGTCACAGGAGCACCCACTCCACCCGTAGAGCTATTTTGAAGTGAAAGGCCTTGGGTATTCTCTGGGACTTACAGAGGATCCAAAGAGTTCTTCTGTCTGTTTCCAAGGTGGATAATGACATGCTTCACGGGCGACATGGCCAGATAGTCGCCATGTTCAGCGACTTCAAGGCCATCTACGAGGATTTTAAGGACTTGGACATTCCGCAGATCAGTTGTAACCTAGTAGCTGGATGATCAGTTAGATTCTCTCGACAGCCGGTTTTGGGAGTAAGATTGCGATGCTCATTTTGGGCAACATGTTGCTCGCCTGCATTCCGGCGCTTACGCTTTTAGACTTCCGTTGAAATGCAGTTCTAGGTTACTGGGAGAATCTTACTCCCAGGCCGTTCGACGATTTCTCTCCATCGAAAGGAAGCTCTTCCGCCAGCCTCAATTAAAAGAGCAATATTCTGCCTTCATAAAGGAGTATTTGAGTTTAGGTCATATGTCTCTGTTGATGCTAGCGGCTCTAGCCAGTACTTCTTGCCATACTATTGTGTTTTGAAGGAGGACAGTTCAACAAACAAGCTCGGGGTTGTTTTTGATGGATCTGCTATCACGACTTCTGGATATTTATTTAATGACGTGTTGATGTCTGGCCCAGTTATTCAGCCAAAGTTGCTGCATATTCTGTTAAGGTTCCGATGCCATCGGGTAGCCATTACTGGAGATATTTTCAAAATGTATCGTTGCGTCAAAGTTTTTCCTGAGCACAGCTAGCTGCAGTGCATTATATCGCAGGGTTGCACAAAGGATAAGTTGCAGGTTTTGAAGATTGATACTGTCACCTATAGAACGAAGCCTGCCTCATTTTTATCAGTTCGGGCAATGCATCAGTTGGCAGAGGATGAGCAATTAATGTTTCAAAAAGGGTCAGAAATTCTGCATCGCGACTTTTATGTAGATTATCTTCTTTCCGGAGGCGATTCTATAGATTAGCTAATAGGATCATGCAGCAAACATCTGGAATCCTATTAGCTAATCTATAGCTAATCGCTATTAGCTAATCGTTCTGTCTTCAGTCGCTTGGCTATATGAATTATTAGGCCTTGTTATTGGAAAGGCGAAGATTTTTTCCAAGAAGCTGTGCCGTGAGAAGTTGTCCTGGGATAAAAGTCTTCCTTAAACTCTTTACTCCGACTGGAATATGATTTGTAGCAGCTTTGCAAGTGCGCAGCTCGCCGAATTCCCTAGATGGACGCTAACATCGAAATACGAGGAGGACATCCTTGAATTCTGTAACGCCACCATTAAGGCGTATGATGTGTGAGGAGATAGTCTCCTCACACGCTAAGACAGCACCGGCTAATCATTGGGTGGCCGCTGGAGATAGGCCAAGGACCAATACGAACGGGGAGGGGTAGGGTTCCACCATCGAGTGCAAAGACGGAATCAACGTGGAACATAACGGTTCCCGGAGCAGCAGCAGACGAATGGAAAGGCAAGGTTCCATCGCCCAGTGGGAAGACGGAATCAAAGTGGAACGTAACGGTTCCCGGAGCACCAGTAGACGAATGGAAAGGCAGTAAGGGCGGTGAGGGGCTGAGCTCCATTATCGAGTGGGAAAACGGAGTCAACGTGGAGGCAACGTGGTTCCCGAGGCAACGGTGAGGACATGAGCCCACCGCGCAGCTGTGTTCAGAATGTGCGACAAGACTTGTAGCAGCAAAGGAGCAAGGAGCGACGGGGGAGGCGAAGGAGGCCAGCGGCACATCGCATAGCAACAGCAGGGGTCAGCGGCCGAAAGGAAAGGGCAACGGCCGCACGGACGGCCACCTGCCAGCGGGAAAGTGGCGTGAGATTGGAAGCAGGAGTAACGGCCGCCGGCCAGCGGGAAACTGGCGTGATATTGGAAGCAGGAGTAACGGCAGCCCGCCAACGGGAAAGTGGCGTGATCTGTGGAGCAGAATCCAGGAGGATTAACGGGCGCTCCAGAAGGTATAAAAAGAGGCCCATTGGAGCGGCTCGAGACGAGTCTTTTTAGGAAGCTTGTAGCGTTGAGTTGGAGGACCGCCTGTGGAGAGTCCGCCATTCAAGTGTTAGAGCGTTTCTAAAAAAGATTCGGTTTTGTTTGAGTTGAAGGACCGCCTTTGAAGAGTCCAACAGCCAAACGTAAGGAGAACGAACGAGACAAGAAAGGATCAGTACAGGGACAGTTCCTTCGAAAGTCCTAGGCGACAGGAGACGAGTTGGACCGGTTCCTGGCCTCGGCAGGTAACCTTGCAAGGAAGTGCGGGAAGGATAAGTCTGGCGCACGCCACTCTGACTCCTGACTCACAACCAACAGGCGTGGTCCAGCAACGGAAAGGACAGGCCAACTCAGGATCCCGAGCCCGGTTTGCTCCAGAAGACGAGAAGGACAGAACGAGAAAGTATCGGTGTCGGTTGGTTTCCTCGACAGCTACAGGGTATCAGACTCGAGTTGGGCCATTCCCGGTCAAAGCAGGTAGCCTTGCAAGGAAGTGAGGAAATAATAAGTCTGGAGCACGCCACACGGATTCCTGACTCGCAACCAACCGGCGTGGTCCTGCAGGGCACGGATAAGCCGACTCGGGAACTCGCGCCCGCTTAGAAACGCGATCGGGGAGGCACCGATCACCCACCGAGCAGCTCTTGACCCAGGCACATTGACGCGTACGCGCGTTGGACACCCGGCCGAAGGGAAGCGTGACATACGGTCCTGGACAGGCGACTTCCGACCCCTTCGGGACTGACAAGACTTCGGCGACTCCCAATCCAGGCCCGCCGGTTTCCTGGCGTAGAGGAGCCGGCTGTAGGCAGCAAACTCTGAACCTGGGCCGCTGGTGCGCATGCACAGCGTGTTTTCCTGGCGTTGCGGAGGCGACCATCAGTAGCCATCTCACAAACCGGACTCGCCGGTGCGAAAAGCACGGCGTTTTCCTGGCGTAGCGGAGCCGACTGTAGGCCGCACACTCCGAACTAGGTCCGCCGGTGCGCATGCACGGCGTGTCTCCCTGGTGTTGCAGAGGCGACAGTCAGTAGCTATCTCCCAAACCAGAGTCGCTGGCGCGCAAAGCACGGCGTTCTCCTGGTGTAGCGGAGGCTACAGCCCGCCAACTCCCGAGCCGAGTGCAGCGCGTAGGCGCGGTATCCCCGGCGACTTATTGGAGGCTTTTCACAACAAAGAACAACAAAGAGGAACCCCCGGCAACGAGAGCAACAGCGGAAACACCAGCATCGGAGCAGACCACCAGGACTGCCGAAGGAGGCACCAAGGGTCACGAATATTTGGAGTGGGGCCCGTTCTCGGGAACCCTGTTAAACCATCATTGTAAGCAGAAGGAGCAGCGAATAAAGAGACTGCATAAAATAAAGCTATTTGTATTATTTCTGGGCTCGGGCAATCACGTCGAACTATAAATTCGGTGGAACTAACCCGCAGACTCTGTGAGCTAGCCGTGGCATACTGTGGCGAGCGGAAGCAAAGAAAACAGTTCGTTACAGTGGCTTGCGTTTATGTCGTGTGCAAGGGCACAAGATCTGGAAGCTATTTACTATGCTCAAAGTCCCGAGTTGCGCCTTTAAAGACTTTTAGGGTGCCTTTAGCTTAAGTTATCGGGAGCCGAGTTGTTGGCTCGACTTAAGTCGGAATTAGCACAGTCGAAGGTCTACGTTGGAAAGTATTTTTCCTGATGCGATTCTGCTGTGGCTCTGCCTAGGATTCGAGAAGAACCCTCTCGGTTAAATATATTCGTCGCCAATAGGGTTTCGACAATTAGGAAGATTACTATCCTGCCTTTCCTGTCGCGTGGTGCTCTTCTCAATGAATTGATTGAGAATAAGCTGTGGTCTCACGATCCCCCGTTTCTCCTTGGAGCTCAAGAGGAGTAACCAACCTCCCATCTGAGAGATCGACCCTGGAGTTACGTGCAAGGGTCCTGCTCATTCAGTCCGAGGGTTTTCGCTTACGTATACAAGTTTTCTCAATGAATTCGCCACAAAGGTGTTACGGCTAGCGATATCAAGTCTGGAAAAGAGCTTTTATTGCAACTTGTGCAACGTGCGCATCTTCGGAAGGACATAAAGGCGCTTCAAAATGAAAAGAAGCTAGCTGTATACTGTGCATTTTCCTCATCCTCATTCTCGTTCGCCTTAAAAATTTGTCATTGGATTTTTATAGTCAGTCCAATTATACCTTCTAGAATCCATTCAGTTACACTGGCTATAATTGTTGATTTCCATGAATGGAATTTACATACGGGACCTCCCGCGCTGTTGGCAATCATTACGTCCTAAAATGGCCAAGTGGGGGAAAATGGTGACGAAGGCACTAATCAAAAGCATCCGGTGCTTCCGGACTAAGCCTCGGTTGCTGGAGCACATTATAGCTCATCTCCCGTAACAAAAAGCTAACAGGCTCCTAGGTCTTTGGAGTCACTGGTGTGGATTTTTGTGGGCCTTTTTATTATTTCCACCAAAGCCGTCCACCTAGAGCTTGTAAGAGATTTGTCCACAACTTTTTTTCTGCAGGCCATGAAGCGATTTATATGCACCCGCCGAGGGTGACCTCTCAACATATTTGGGCTGACACTTTTTTGGAGCCAAAAACCAGATAAAGGAGCTAAAGGAAATATATTTTGACTTTTTATTAACAGTCAAAAATATCAATGACCAAACAAGATTTTTTTCGTGAGGGTTGTCCTTATTATAAAAAATATATTTTTGATAAAAAAAATTTGAAATATGTTTCCGCTTCTATCTTCAAAAACAGTAAAGATGGGTCATACCTGACCGTTTAGTTATATGGTAGCTACAGGACTTAGACGTCTGATCCTTATGAAATTGTGTAGGAAATATTATTTTTCAGAAGAATCACCTTCTAGTTGTTATAAGAATGTACGTCTGCTTGACTACGTGAACTAGTCTCTCAGTTTTAAAGCTACCGACATACAACTTTGCACACAACTTTCTTTATGGGCATAAAGAGTTCATATAGCGTGGATATACCGTATACCGTATTAATGCGTGGATGCGTCTCAGAGACTAAGAGATATAGCTATAGAGATATGAACACACACAGTTTAAGTATGTTTCAAATTGTAGAGCCAGTACACGCATTTTTATACCCTTGCAGGGGGTATTATAATTTTGGTCATAAGTGTGCAACGCATTGAAGGATATTCTTGATCAGGATCACCTCCTGAGTTGATATGAGCATCACCGTCTGTCTGTCTGTTTCCACGTCTCTCAGTTTTAAAGCGATCGTCTTGAAACTTCGCACCCACCCTTCTTTCCTTTGCACGCAGTATATATATATATATATTTGCACGCAGTCGGGATCGGCCGACTATATCCTATACCTGCCATATAACTGGTTGATCGGAATTTCTACAACTCCGATGTATAAGAGTTAAAGAGTTCGGCTTTTGTACGAATGCTATTTTTCAGGGACCGTAATTGTTAAAATTTTTAAAATAAAAATTATAAAATAAAAATTATTTGTTTATTTTTATGACAAAAATGGAAATATAACTATTATTTTTAATTTTTATAATAATAATTAAGAATAAGAATTATTTTTCACTTTTTGTAAAAAACAAGAAAGGAAAGCTAACTTCGTGCGGAGCCGAAGTTGATATACCCTTGCAGTTAAAAGCGGATATAAATCGCAAACATCGGATAAAGGTTGCCGGTTCTTATGAGAATATCATCATACAACCAATTAATTACAATAAAATGTATAAAAAAAAGTCCCAAGCTTCTATCTTCAAAAATATCAAAGTTGGTATTTCTTCCAAACACCGTTTCCGATCATTCAGTTATATGTCAGCTATAAGATATAGTCAACCGATCGTTATGAAATTTGGTAGATTAACTGACTAAAAATAGTATGTGTACCAAGTTCCAGCTTTCTATCTTCAAAAACACGAAAGTGTGGTCATTTCCGATCGTTCAGTTATATGGCAGCTATAGGATATAGTCGGCCGATCCTTATGAAATTTGGGTGGTTGGATCAACTGAACAATACTAAAATGTGTACCAAGTTCCAGCTTTCTATCTTCCAAAACACGAATGTTGGGTCACTTCCGATCGTTCAGTTATAAGGCAGCTATAGGATATAGTCGGCCGATCCTTATGAAATTTGGCATGTCGTATTATTTTGCTCTCGTGTAAAATTTTAACTCTCTTGCTCTAAAAACACTGAAGACATACCATTTCCGATCAATCAGTTATATGGCAGCTATAGGATATAGTCGGCCGATCCCGGCCGTTCCGACTTATATACTGCGTGCAAAGGAAAGAAGGGTGTGTGCAAAGTTTCAAGTCGATGGCTTTAAAACTGAGAGACTAGTTTGCGTAGAAACAGACAGACGGATCCTGATCAAGAATATATATACTTTATAGGGTTGGAGATGTCTCCTTCACTACGTTGCACACTTTTGGACATAATTATATTACCCTCTGCAAGGATATAAAAATAAAAATAAAAATTATGATTCAATTTTTATTATAAAATTATTAAAAATTGAACTATTAAAAAACGGTTAACATATTGATGATCTGTGGCGCAGTACCTTTCAAATGATGTATCGAATGTCCTTAAAGGACATATTACAGGATTCCTTAATAATTCAATAAATAACAGTGTTCATTACAAAAGGAAGCTTCGATTATGTGAATTATGTGAAGAAAAATGTTTTTAACAATGGCATCTGCAATGACAACAAACAGTAAACAGGTCCTAAAAATGTTTTTGAAATAATAAACATATCTTATAATTACTTGTTAATGATTTATCAATTTGTCATGTTTAAGATCACTATAGTGGGAGAGATAAAAAATATGTATTGTTTATGAGGTCTGGCACGGTACCTTCTGCTGCTGCATGTTGTTTGCCAATAATACCGCAACAAATTATTTGTAGCAGAAAACAATAAATAAATTGAATAATTAGGGAGTCGTTGATTATGTCCTTAGGGATATAAATACGTTAACCGTTTTTAATAGTCCACTCGGTTCAGAAGTTATTTGCATTCAATTTTTATTTTCAATTTTTATAATAATAATTAAAATTCAACTCTTATTTTCAATTTTTATAATAAAAATTAATTCATAATTTTTATTTTTATTTTTTCATAACGATTGAAAAATAATTCATATTCTTAATAATTATTATAAAAATTGAAAATAAGAGTTATATTTCAATTCTAACAATAGAAATCGAAATAAAAGCCGTCTGTCCGTCTGTCTGTTTCTACGCAAACTAGTCTCTCAGTTTTAAAGCTATCGACTTGATACTTTGCACATACCCTTCATTCCTTTTCACGCAGTATATAAGTCGGAACGACCGGGATCGGCCGACTATATCCTATAGCTGCCATATAACTGATTGATCGGAAATGGTATATCTTCGGTGTTTTTAGAGTTAGTTTGTAGACTTATGTCGTAAATAATACGAATAGCAAAATTTCGTAAGGATCGGCTCGTAAAGATATTATATAGCTGCCATATAACTGAACGATCGGAAATGACCCAACTTTCGTGTTTTTGAAGATAGAAAGCTGGAACTTGGTACAGATTATATTTTTAGTCAGTTAATCCGACCTACCGAATTTCATAACGATCGGCCGACTATATCTTATAGCTGCTGCCATCAGTTCTGTATATTCACTTGCCGTACCCGGACGTGTTTCTTCGATCGCTCTTGCCAGTTTGCAATTATTTTCGATCTTGAACTCAAGCTTTCTCCTTCTGCGACAAGTTGAAATATAACAATTAATCCCTAAAAATAAATTCGACTTAATAAGTTCATTGAACTATTTATTTCCAATTTATACATTTAATCGGTTAAAGTTATCTCTGTTGCGCTTTAACTATATTCTCCAACATAAGTACATAAGAGCTGTTCTCTCCGGACGTAACCCGTTACATTCATAGTTACTGTGGAGTTTGTTGTTCTTCACGACGCCGAACCTTCGTTGCACATCTCTTTTGTAACGTCATCTCTTACATCCGATCTGATCGTCCACTCTCGGCTACAGAGTGCTTCAGAGAGCCTAAATTCTTTACACGCTATTACAGTGGTCTGCATTCCGTCAAAAAGAAGCCAAAAATGAGTCTTACTTGCACAGCAAAAAAATGTGAATTTGGTGGAACCATCACGGGTGACTCATACCTGTCTTGTTGGCTCTGCAATAACTGCTCACATATTAAATGTGCTGGAGGAGGACACAATGGACGGATAAGTGACCTTATCAACCAGAAAATTGGCCTGACATGGTCTTGCATCGCTTGTAGAGAAATTGAGTCAGAGATGCGGACTTTTATGAAACAGACGAGAAATGGTTTCCTAGATGTCCGCAAGCAATTCTCGGCCCTTAATGAGCAATTCCTCGCTCTTGAAACTCAATTCCTTGGGCTAAAGTTGTTAAGCGAATCCCCCAGACGAAAAATTCCGAACAACAACCTGCTGACTGCTAAGTTACTGAATACCCCTACATCCCATGCTGTACAAGTCGATGAATTTTCAACACCAAACATTTTACCGTCGCCTACTAGTCTACCTACTTATGCTGTTCCAGTACCAAGGGACTTGATGAGCCTTCCTTCAGGGCACTCTAATATTCATCCCTTACAAGAAGCGATCAGCGTACCAAGTACAAATCTCGAGCCACCTCTCATCTTGGAGCCTCCATCGTTGGACATCGTTGGACAACCTACCCTCTGCTCTAGCTGTGATGTCTCCAAGGCCTCTGGTTGGTGTGGCGCCTGAAGTTAGATCTTCTGGACTTACGCTGAGGGCGGTTGCTCCTCGTAAGGCCATTTTTGTCTCTCGGCTGATGCCGGATGCTACTGTTGACGATGTCAAGAGTCACCTGTTAAACCATCTTAAGGTAGCTCCTAATGAAATAGCTGTTTTTAAGTTTAACTTTAAGCATAAGCGTTCTATATCTTCTTTTAAAATAGTTCTACCTGATTCCTACCTTGAAAAAGCACTTGATCCTGTAGCTTGGCCTGAGCACAGTGTCGTTCATGAATTCCTAGCAAAAGACGCTCAGAATCCTATCCCTGCAGAAACTGCTTCAAAAACTGAATAACATAGTATTTTCCTGCTGCTATCAAAACGTTAGAAGTATTCTGGGTAAGCTGAGCCAGTTTTTTACAAAGAGTGCTTCTTTTGATTTTGATGCTATCGTGCTTACTGAAACTTGGCTTAACTCCTCTGTCTCTGATTATGAAATTCTTGTTTCTAAATTCATAGTGTTTCGATTGGATCGTCCAACTTTTGCAGGTGGTGTCCTCATTGCTGTTACTAATAAGTACCCTTCTGAAATTATTCCTTTCACGAACGAGTTCGGAATTGAGTTCATTGCGGTGAAAATTTTAACTGGCTCGTCTCATATTTTTCTGACCTGTTCCTACATTCCTCCCATGGCTGAAGATATTGTGTACTTTCACCATCTTGATGCCATTAGGTCTGTCTCTTCGTTGGCCAAGGACCGTGATTTAATCCTAATCATGGGAGATTTCAACCTTCCCATCATTTCCTGGATCCCGTCTGAGGTAGACAATTCCTTGCTTTCCAGTTGTCATAACGACTTTATCGATGGCTTAACCGATCTTGCTCTGCTCCAAATTAATCCAATTCATAACACTCATGGAAGATTTCTGGACCTTATTTTTTCTAATGTGTCATCCTCTGTGACAGTCATTCGGTCCCCGCCGCTATATAACTGAACGATCTGAAATGGTTTTTGGTAGAAATACCAACTTTGGTATTTTTGAAGATAGAAGTTTGGGACTTTTTTTAAGATTTTGTATAATAATAAATTGGGTTATATTATCATATTCTCATAAGGATCGGCCAACTATATCCGATGTTTGCGATATATATCCGGTTTTAACTGCAAGGGTACATAATTTAACAACCAACTCCCAGCTTAGGCTGAGCAGGCCAATTCCCTTTATAAATATTTACCATTTTTTAGTATAATTATTATTATTACTTATTATTAGTATAATTATTATTATTACATAATCTTATACCACTCATGTATGGGCCGTTATGGACAGGGGGCCGTTAAAGCTCATGGGCCGTTATGGACCGTGGCCTTGTCTCATTCCCGACAGCGATCGTATGACTTCTCCAAAAGTCCATGGTTAGCGGTCTGCCACGGGCATGCGGTCTTGCATGAGCTTTTGTTAAGTCTTAAGTTAGTTCATATTTCGTATTCAATAAAGCAAGAGCACCAGCTCATACTAATGAAACTCCGGCACTGAGTCGTCAAATCCTTTATTAACTAATATACCGACTGAGTCTCTAGGCCAGCGGTATCGAGGGCAGTTCCCTTCCACCATATCTCCTTATCTCAGCATAGGTGCAGTACGGCCAACAGGCTACTAATTATTGGAGACAGCGGCGAGGGACACCACTTCGACCGTTCCCCTCCCCTCACACCCATTAATTGGCGCCCAACTACTTCGAATCTCACTCTAAGGAATATTAAATGTAAGTGACTGTGCGCCTAAGATAGCATCCAGGTCAATACGTGAGACTGTAATAAATAAATTGTCTACGAACTCTCCACACCCTACCATTAAAAAGTCAATAAATATCGACAAAAATTTTACCTACAAACTTGTGCCAGAGCTAGCAATTTAAATTCAAATTTAAAAAATACAACAAACAATTATTTGAAATATATATTTGTTTGCATTTTTGAGTGGCGATCACGCATTGGAAAACTTGCCCCTCACCTTTTTCCCTTGATTATTCTGTAAAGATACTTGATTTGCACGTGTTTATTTTGAAAAAAAAACAGAAATTTTGTGTGATTTCTAAGCCTGTTGCTTCGCTCCAACCAATTCCCAACTGGAGTTTTTCTTGGGATGTATAAATTCTGCGGGTTCACTATAATATTTTCTCTTGCAATTAATTGTGCTTCACCCACCGTGTAGTGGCTCCTCTGAAATTATTGTCCATCGTCGCAAGACCCTGAATTGGCTACAGGTGTTGTCCAACTAAACGTCGTGCGCAAACGCAAATTTTCGCCCTTATTACTGCCGATTAACTTACTCAGCCACATTTGCGGCCGATGAGTTGGGAATACAGGGAAGTAAAACAGGAAGTGGACAGTGACGATAGTGAAGAAATCGGATTTTATCACACAACGACACAACTAGAATCACCAACAATGAACCCAGAAATGATACAAGCGCTCATAACAAATGCCGTCAATGTCGCACTAACCGCACAGGAGCAGCGCTGGCGAGCAGAAATTGAATCAGTTAGAAACCAGGTCAGCTCGCTAACTGTGCAGGCACCCCAAGTAGAAGTATATGAAACGGTAACACCGAACCTCACCATAGAGTGCGGTGTCAAATTAGACGCTCCCAACCTTTAGTGGCAGTCATGACGAATACGTGTCGTGGAGGCAGGCCGCATTAGATGCGTATGAGGTATTCAAGAGATACAAAGGCAGCGAGACCCACCCAGTGGTTATTATCAAGAACAAAATTTGCGGTAACGCGCGATCACTCCTCACGTCCCATAATACCGTTTTAAATTTCGATGCAATTCTAGCTAGGCTGGATTGCACATACGCGGACAAAACGTCCCTAAGGGTGCTACGCCAGAATTTAGAAATGGTTCGGCAAGGAGATGCCGACCTTATGACATATTAAGACGAGGTCGAGAGGAAACTCATCCTCGTCACCAACAAGATAGTCATGTCTCATACTATGGACACGGCAACGATCTTGAATAAGGAGGTTAGGGATGACGCCTTTCATGCCTTCATTGCAGGGCTAAAAAGACCTCTCAAATCACTCGTGCTGCCACCACAACCTAAGGACCTTCCGTCCGCACTAGCTTTAGCGCGGGAGGCTGAGAACAGCATTGAAAGAAGTGCGTTCGCGGCATCCTACGCGAAAGCCATAGAAGACAAGGCCCCCTTTTATGAGGGCAATAGACGCAACAATAAAGGTCAGGGAAGACAATGGAAAGCTGAGGATAAAAATCCGCACTTCATTCCTAGGCAGGGCCAAGGTAAGTCTCACGAGGATAACCTATTCCCGAAATGCGAGGATTCTGAAACCATGCACCAGAATAAAGTTCAACCCATGGAAGTAGACCCCTCGACGGCCAAGTTCAGACAGGAGACAAGCTGGAGGAAGCCGCAAAGTAATAATAATTACAAAAGGCAGAACTCGTCCCAGCGTCAATCGGGCCAAAGACGCCAACGCGTTAACAATATAGCCCAACCCCAACAGGAGGAAAGTTACTCCGCCACAGCGGAAACGGAAGTGGCCGACTTTGAAGAAGACGTTGACACTGCCGAACTTAATGACCTCCTTAATTTTTTAGGGAGCGCTGCCGACTGCCGTTCGTCGAGCGACAGTCCCTTTTCTCATACACCATCGAGACTACGGATAAACCCCTAAACTGTTTCAGAAACCAAATTATTTTGGAAGAGGCAAACCAAACACTTCGGCGAGACTTCATTGCTTTTGGCAATAGAACTCGCCACGTTATTCACTTTAATAACAAAACCCTACTTGTCGAATCTGTAAAAGAAATCATCAACGCCAACGTCGTAAACGCGATCCACTGCGACTTTCCGACACTAGCTTGTATTCAACACGCCTTGAGGCAGGAGTTCCCTGCAACGGAATTTTGGCACTGTAAAAACTTTGTAACTGACATTACAAATACCAATGAACAGCTGGAAATCGTTTATGCCGAACACAACCGCGCCCACAGGGCTGCGCAGGAAAATGCCAAGCAAATTCATCGTGACTACTATTTCC
Source organism: Drosophila malerkotliana malerkotliana (assembly GCA_018153235.1). Lineage (NCBI taxonomy): Eukaryota > Metazoa > Arthropoda > Insecta > Diptera > Drosophilidae > Drosophila > Drosophila malerkotliana. The sequence continues at coordinate 2,950,392 of JAECXV010000202.1, read as the reverse complement.
CGAACATGTCAAAACTGGCCAGCGAAGTTGTCGCGAATTGCAAGGTCTGCAATAAAGCCAAATACGATCGCCACCCCAAGCGACAGGAGTTAGGAAGCACCCCAATTTCTTCATATGTAGGGGAGATGTTACATATTGACATTTTCTCTACCGACAAAAAGACCTTCCTAACTTGCCTCGATAAGTTCTCAAAGTTCGCCATTGTACAGCCCTTATCTTCTAGGGCAATAGTTGATGTACGGGCCCCTATACTCCAATTGGTAAATTTCTACCACAAAACTAGAACCATCTATTGTGATAATGAGGCTTCCTTCAATTCTGAAACGATTACGTCTTTGCTGAAGAACCAATACAGCATCGATGTCATTTATGCGCCACCGCTTCACAGTAGCTCCAATGGCCAAGTGGAAAGATTCCACAGCACCTTGGCAGAAATAGCCAGGTGCCTCAAAATCGATAAAAAAATTGACGACACTGTGGAATTAATTTTGCGGGCTACGGTAGAATACAATAGATCGTTGCACTCAGTCACGGATTGTAGGCCAGCGGAAGTTATCCATGCCAGTAGCAACTCGGCTATTAGAGCCAGGATTGACAAGGCGCAACAGACCAACCTCGACAGAATTAACATATCAAGACAAAACAGAGTATTTGAAGTTGGGGAAAAGGTTCTCGTGCGCAATAATAAAAGAATCGGAAATAAGCTGACGCCGCTCTACTCAGAAGAGCGCATAGAAGCAGATCTAAGCACGTCGGTTCTCATTAAAGGGAGGGTGGTCCATAAGGACAATATAAAATAAACATCTACACCATCCATACTCGCCCTTATGTTATACAGAACTCGATACTACCGCAATCCCCACAGGCTTGCCGTGATACTAATCTTACTGCTGTCTATAGCGAGCACGCTAACCACCGACTCTCTCACGCAAAGTATATTCCGTTATTGGATAGAATGGCCAGGAGCTTAGATTTCCTGGACTCGGCACTCTAGGTTGTGGTAGGCACGGCCGACGCGAAGGACCTCTATAATATTAAAAAAAAGGAAGCAGCGCAAGCAATAGGCAGGTTGTAATCAACACAGAAACACATTAACTAACTTACAGATTTAGTAAATAAAATTCTCAAGGAAAAAAGGGACGGGTTAGTTGACCCCGGCCACCTTTTCGAAACACTTCTAGCCAGGAATAGAATCCTTATTTCAGAGTTACAAAATTGCATGCTCGCACTTGTCAAGAACAATATTATAAATATATTTAATCACAACGACCTTAAATCTATCTTTGACGAACAGCTCACGGAGGTCCCCATAGTTAGCCTTATGGCTGTATCTAAGATATAAATTTTTTCAATCTAATGGTTTTACATAGTCCAGTATCCTAGAGTTAAGCTTATCTGTAAAAAAGTCCTCAGCAAGGCAGCAATCAGCAATCTGAAACTCCTTACAATCGTGGACGACGGATCAATAATCGTCAACGAAAAACTTACGAGGATTACCATCGATGACGGTCCCACAGCAGCCATGATAGAGACCCACCTTTTTACTTTTGAAAGGATTTGAACCTCAATTACTCTGTGGAAAAGAGCCTGGGAATCGCGGCCTCTCCCTTAACTAATATCACGGGACACGATCACATACTAAGTCAGCCACTACCACAACGAATGAACGAGCACAACCTGCATCTGATGCAGGAGCTCAAAGACGACGCGTCGGCTGGAAGTGCACCAAGGATATGGTTCGCCGCGGGAGTTGCCGTCAGCCTCACACTATGCGGCTTGGTCCTGCTCCAACAACACTGCAGGCGCAAACGAAAGGCATCCCAATTATGATAGTCCATCGACGAATTGGCTGTCACCGAGGACGGGGTCCAATTTAAGGGGGGAGTAGTTAACAACCAACTCCCAGCTTAGGCTGAGCAGGCCAATTCCCTTTATAAATATTTACCATTTTTTAGTATAATTATTATTATTACTTGTTATTAGTATAATTATTATTATTACAAACTCTTATACCACTTATGTATGGGCCGTTATGGACAGGGGGCCGTTAAAGCTCATGGGCCGTTATGGACCGTGGCCTTGTCTCATTGGCTGACAGCGATCGTATGACTTCTCCAAAAGTCCATGGTTAGCGGTCTGCCACGGGCATGAGGTCTTGCATGAGCTTTTAATAAGTCTTAAGTTAGTTCATATTTCGTATTCAATAAAGCAAGAGCACCAGCTCATACTAATGAAACTCCGGCACTGAGTCGTCAAATCCTTTATTAACTAATATACCGACTGAGTCTCTAGGCCAGCGGTATCGAAGGACAGTTCCCTTCCACCATATCTCCTTATCTCAGCATAGGTGCAGTACGGCCAACAGGCTACTAATTATTGGAGACAGCGGCGAGGGACACCACTTCGACCGTTCCCCTCCCCTCACACCCGTTAATTTATAAGCGTCGGCTCCGCCCGAAGTTTGCTTTCCTTTCTTGTTGTAAACAAAATAATACGACCAAATTTCATAACGATCGGCCGACTATATCTTATAGCTGCCATATAACTGAACTAGCGGAAATGGTATTCATTTTGTGTTTGTAGAGTTAGAGAGTTCAGATTTCGTACGAAAATTTTGGCAAAATACTACGACATATCAAATTTCATAAGGATCGGCCGACTATATCCTATAGCTGCCATATAACTGAACGATCGAAAATGATCCAACTTTCGTGTTTTTGAAGACAAAAAGTTGGAATTTCATACAGATTCTATTTTTGGTCATTGGATCCGACCTATCAAATTTCACATCGATCGGCCGACTATATCTTATAGCTGCCATATAACTGAACGATCGAAAATGGTATTTGATGCTTAGTAGAAATATCAACTTTTGTATTTTTGACGCTTGTGGCTTTTTTTTTTAGAATTTGTATTATAACAAATTGGTTGTATTATGATATTCTCATAATGATCGGCCCCCTTCATCCGATTTTTACGATATATCGACGCATTTCCGCGAAAGTATCGTAAGTCGGTTTTTTTCGAAATTGAGATTTTCATGCAAAATTGTTAGGCACCTAATGTCTCACTACCCTGTGAAATATTATAACTGCAAACCCTATTGTTTAGGTGAGGGCCCGTTGTGCCGCTCACCTGAAGAGCGCATCCGCGCTAAAGAGCGCACCCGCGCTAAAGAGCGCACCCGCGCTAAAGAGCGCGTCCACACTCGCCCCTCTGTGCCCTCTCTTCTCGCTCGTTGGTTGTCTTCGATCTCTTTTTTGTACTAGTTTTTAAGATTAATTCGATGTACGCAGCCAATAAAGCTGAACGCGTTTTTATACTCAACTGAAGACGCCCCCGACTTCTGATTTTTCAACCCCCATCCTGGAATCTTTTTGCGGACTCAACGCCCCCCTACACATTTTGGTCCTTCGAGCCGGATTCAGGATATTCAGGATATTTTGGATCCACCAGCAGTTCAGGCATTGTTCCGCCAAAAGATAAGTACATTTTTCCGTCCCCATCTCTCTGCCGGTCTTCAGCAGTGATCCGAACATTAAATTTCGTTCACACTGCTGCAAGATTGTTTTTCCTTCCGTGTCAACTCCAAGTCCGAGTTTTCCGACACAACGGCAGGTTGAGATTTTCTAATAATCTATAATAATCTTAAAATTCGGCAAATTTTTCTATCCGTCTCCGTTTTGTGTGCTGCCCATATTCCTCGCCGTTTTCGGCCTCTCCGTTATTCATTCGCTTGCCAACGGTCGAGGCATATGTGCATCCGCATACATACATACATACGCACATACATATTTTTTTGGTGCAATTAATCCGCGAAAAATTCGCAAGTGAACAGTGAAATTGTGTGGTGACAAAAAGAAGGCATAATTAATATTGGCCACCGGTGTGAATTAGTTCCGGAATTTCCAAATTCACCGAACAGTCCGCCGCTGTCGTAATATTTGTTTTTATCTTCCTCAATCCGTGTCATTTTTTACACCACACAACTTTTCTGTTTCCCCAATTATACTGTCCACTTATCAAAGCTCCACTGTGCCAACATATGCCCACATGCCCTTACATATATCCGTACCTGCATGTATGTCCATATATTTTCTGCCTTCAATTCCAGGAAATATATAACCGATAAAATTTAACATATACAGTCCACTTATCGAAGCTCTACTGTACCATCATATGCCCCACATGCCCTTGCCCTACTTGCATGCATGTCCATATAATTTCCAAATATTTTCTGCCTCCAATTTCAGGAAATATATAGCCGATAAAATTAAAAAAAAAAAATTTACATTTCCTAAAACCAACAATTATAAACCGCCATTTCACTACAAATCCGTGATTGGGTCGCTTAAATTCTCGACCTAGCCGTGTTGTGTTTTTCGGTTCTGTTTATTTTTCTTTGAGGTACGTACAGGGTGCCGACGGCATAACCGGCTGCATAACACAATAGATTAAAAAATCAATTAATTATAAATTTATGTATTTATAATTATAACTACGAAAATTTATTTAATTCTTACTTTCCGTTCGAGCAAAGGGCCAGGTTTTTCAATTCACCTTTCCGGCCACTCAATAATTAAAGTCGAAGATTTAATTATCGAAAAATTATAATTAATTAATTTAATTATCCACCTTCTGTCCGAATAGAGCCGCGGTTTTTTAATTCCATCTTCCCGGCTTCGTGTTAATTAAATTCAATTAATTAAATATTTAGGTTTCAATTCCACCGTTCCAGCTTCGTGATAATTAACCTCAATTGATTAAAAATTAAGATTTTCAACTCCACCCTTCTGGCTCCATCATATTTAAATCCGACAGTTAGCCAAAAATTAATTATTTATATTTTTGGGTGTTAAGTTCAAGCCAAAGTTAAGTCCACCTTCCGGCTCCGCAAATTTGAAAATAGTTAACAATTTAATATTTCAGTATATATTAAATTCAGTACAAACCACACAAGTCGAAATATACATACATATATAGACCATCATCACTTTTTTCCGAACAAGCACGAATTTTCCGGTACTTTTCCCATTTTCCGTGCCTCCAACGCTGCTTCTACTCCGCATCAGGCAACATCCGCCTACAATCCGAGCAAACCGTTCCACATCGGCGCCACTAGTTCGCACTTGCTCCTTGTAATTGCCGTTCATCCGCGATCTCACCGTTCTCATCACGTTAGTGCGACCGGCCACCACTTCGTACGGGGCACCTGTTGCGCGAGTCAGTCGACAAGCGCTGACCAGCGAATTGGACTCTGAGAATGCCCACGGGAGACGACAAAAAGCCGCGTTCGATCCCAGCCATCCGTTTGGACAGATCTCAATCCGCATCTCCGCGGACGCCTCTTTTGAAGCCTAAGGCTACCAGTGCCAGTCCAAGGGCAAGGAGTGACGAATCCGTCAATACAACCCCCCGGTCCTTCACAGAGGCAGACTCACTCCGTTGCAAAAATGGCTCCAAGTGCGGTCGAAGTGGCGTTGAAAAAGTTCATCGCCACAACAGATCGAATTATCCAATTTGAGGCTAACATAAGTACTCCGGGCGCCCCAGAAACGGAAATAGGCTCCCAATACATGTGCGAAGTTCATCGGGACCAAATTCAGGCACTATGGTAGAAGGTGGAGAAGAGCTATGAGAGCTGCTCCGATTTGCTAGCCGTGTCCGACGACAATGCGGCCGCCTCGACAGTGCTGGAAGCTAAGTACAGCTACTGTTACTCCGTCTATTCGAGATGTATTGCCCAGCTTCGGGAGAAAATTGCTTCCCAATCCACTCAGGCTCCCGTCAATGTCCACACGCCCGCGCCTACAGGCTGCCGGTTACCTCCGGTGGATACCGAGGTCTTCGCGGGTGATTATCTTCGGTGGCCCACCTTCAGAGACTTGTTTACGGCCATTTACATCCAAAACTCGCGGCTCACCCCGGTAGAGAAGTTGTTCCACTTATTGTCCAAAACAAGTGGTGACGCCCACGCCATTGTTTCTAAGGCTCCGCTTACCCATGAGGGGTTTGTCGTCGCTTGGCAAAGCCTCACAGACCGCTTTGAGAACCGGCGGCTATTGGTCAATAGCCAGTTGAAAATCCTTTTCAACCTCCAGGCTATTTCACAAGAGTCCGGGGTCGCGCTGAAGGAGCTGCAAGCCACCATTCAGAGTTGTCTGACAGCCCTAGCAATGTCCGCCATAAATGTTGAGGCTTGGGACTGTCTCCTGGTATTTATGATTTCGTCAAAGCTCCCTAAAGTCACACTTTCCATGTGGGAGCAATCCGTACATAATAAGGCCGAGATTCCAACATGGAAGGAATTAGATAACTTCCTGACAGAGCGCCATCGCACTCTGGAGGCCATCGACGACGTCAGGCCTAGTGGCTCCGTGCAATTTCCGCCAAGGTCGGGACTTCCTACTGCCCCTGCTCGGAGGCTCACTTCATACGAGACTCGAGTGGTTCCGGGCCAAAAGAGCTGCGATCTCTGTTCGAGGGAGGACCACCCCATTCGCTTATGTCCGCGTTTCCTAGAAATGGATGTAAATGGGCGCTCTGACTACATAAGGAGGAAGCAGTTATGTTTAAACTGTTTTGCCCGAGGGCACCAGCAGCGAGACTGCACGAGCGCTCATACCTGCTCCACATGCCACAGCAGACACCACACCCTCTTGCACCGCGGCAATCCATTCGCAACCGCTCCAAGTCCGCCTACGCAGCTTACCGCTCCAAGTCCGCCTACGTCAACAAACGGCTCCGAGGATCAGTCGAATGTGCAGGTGTGTTTCGCTTCCGGGTCAGGAGCCGTCCTACTGGGCACGGCCCTTATCAACGTGTGCCATTTGGGGTGCACCGTCCAAGCACGAGCACTGATAGACTCAGGCTCCGAAGCGACGTTCATAACGGAGCGACTGTTCAACCTCGTCAAGCCTCCCTTCAAGACGATTCAAGCCCAAGTTTCCGGCCTTAATCAGACCATTTCCGCGCAGTCTACAAAATTGTGCCATTTCTCCATTCGGTCGCCGTCTAGACCCGGGCTACAATTAGAGACTGCGGCTTACGTTCTTCCGCAGTTGGCAGGAAATCTGCCATCATATCCGATTTCGCGAGATCGTCTGAAGGGGCTGCCCAATATTACCCTGGCGGACCCCAACTTCTTTGAGAGCTCCCAAGTCGATGTGTTATTAGGAGCTGACATTCTTCCGTCCATTCTCCTCGGTAATTCCAATGCTAACATCTGCGGGTCGCTTCTCGGTCAGGAGACCATTTTTGGATGGGTGCTGACCGGCCCATTATCTCCAACCAACCCCCGCAGCGTGTCTGTTTTTTCCACACGAGTTTCCCGCAGCCTTAGTGACTCAGTGGATTCCAAGGTCATATTCAGCACTATGTCGCCACGCCCACGCAACGCCCAGTCACTGGAGAGCAGATGTACTCGAGGTGTGCAATCCTACCGATGCCGAGTCTGCAATGGGATCCATCCGTTGAAGAAGTGTCGGCGCTTCCTACGCCTTAGTGCCGAGGAGCGGCTCCGAGCGGTTCTCGTGAACCGCTATTGCTCAAACTGCCTGGCCCACGAGCACTCCGACGGATCCTGTCGGCGTGGGGACGGCTGTAAGACGTGTGGTCAGGATCACCACACGCTGCTGCACCCCGGGAACAAGGAGCACCGGTCACCGCCCGCGGGAGACAGTACACGGGGTGTCTCGCTCTCTCGTCGGCCGTCATCTGCCAACTCCCGGCGCGTTTCGGGTGCTTCTCCCCTGCGTCCGCCATTTTCCGGCATTTCCAAACCGATCCACGGCCGCCGACTTCCAGGCACTCTTCGATAACTCCTCGGCATTCTTCCGCCACTGGCCGGCAGCCATCAAGCGCTCCACTGCTTTCGTCCGCCACTCATCGGGTGCCGTCCACCGCTCTTCCGCCCGCGTCATCCGCGCCTAGGCAACTTTCCGCCTCTCCTCGAGGGCCCCCCGCAGGACGCGCTCGCTGCGCCCACCCTATCGTCGCTGCTGAGACGGAACAACGTCAACATCGGGACCCGGATTTTCGACACGGGGACCTTCATCGACCCGTGTACGCCCTCTAGCTGCAGTGACGCATAGCTAGCGACGAGGGATCTGTTGCAACCCGAGCGATTGCAAGGGGGGGGAGAATGTTTAGGTGAGGGCCCGTTGTGCCGCTCACCTGAAGAGCGCATCCGCGCTAAAGAGCGCACCCGCGCTAAAGAGCGCGTCCACACTCGCCCCTCTGTGCCCTCTCTTCTCGCTCGTTGGTTGTCTTCGATCTCTTTTTTGTACTAGTTTTTAAGATTAATTCGATGTACGCAGCCAATAAAGCTGAACGCGTTTTTATACTCAACTGAAGACGCCCCCGACTTCTGATTTTTCAACCCCCATCCTGGAATCTTTTTGCGGACTCAACGCCCCCTACACACCTATAGTTCCGATAAAAATTAAATTTCAATTTTATCGTATGTTACAGTGCTTTACAATGTGCGCGCGAAATTATCGTATGTCCATACAAATTTTTTGCATGGAAATACTTCAAACGTACAAAAATAAAGTAATACAATAACATCTTATGACTTACATCTTATGATTTTGCTTATTGTTTGTAACACATTAAATCAAAAAAAAGCTTCTCTACTTTCGCAGAAATGCGTCGATATAAATCGTTATGTGACTGTGAATTATTTTTTACCGGTGTGGTGTATTTTAGTTTAGAAAGGGGGTGTATGTAGTTTTTTGAAGCCTCGGTGGCGATAAAAAGTTTTATGGATAGCCCTGCTATTTTTCTCTCTATGTACGCTAGCAGGGACCTGTGGCTTACAAAATGAACATAATCATAACGATCTTTAACATCTTCAAAAAATCCTGATGATAATAGTCGGCGTCTTACCTACCTTGGCTTTCTTCATAGGCTTAGTGATTAATCCTTTGTTGTTTTGGCCCTTGCAGTGTCACTATTTGGTCTCTTTGATGCCTGCGCATAACCAGTGTGTACTTGAGCCTGAACTGTGTTCTGTTGTTGAGGTTGCTATGCGTTTTGATATTGTGTTGGCCATGTATTTTTTTGTTCAGATGGCCAAACATTTTATTGCGGAGCCGGCCAAACATTTTTTTTGCCACCTCCGGGTGGCCAAACATTACCCTGAATCGGAAAAGGTGATTGCCTTAGTTGATCTTGACCCGTTCGAATAGTGCGCATAGAAACATCATGATTCATTGAATGAATGCGACCGTGCCTTTCCTGGGTACCGTAAGTAAAATAATGATTTTTGTTTTGTATGGGCATATGTGAATTTCTATCCCTATCGTTGTATCTATGATCGGTTCTCTGACCTATGTCTCTTAATTCTCGAGTAATTAAGGACAAATTGATAACGCTCATGGTTAGATTCGACCTCTTGCGCTAAAGCAAGAGCTTTCGGTAGATCTTTTAGGCTTTTCGAATATCGCTCAAAGTTTTCTTTACTCCAGTTATAAACACACGTAACGCGTTCAAACTGTACTTTTCATTTAGTGACATAGGCATCATTGGATGTCATTATTGTCTTGTTAGTAAGTATGGTCAGTTTTTCTTCGACCTCGTCGTAGAATTCCGTAAACGTCATTTCACCCTGCCGTAATGTTGATAACTCCTTATCAATTAGATAGACCGGTTTCTTGTCGGCTGATCATGGCTTTGAAGTTTAACGGTGTATTAAAAGAGGCCAACACCGTGTTTGCTGAGCGTTTTATTTTTTTTCGCATAATGCCAAGAGCTTGGTGGAATGTTGAACTGCCATCGTATTTTTCAAAAACTTTAAAAGCGAGATGATCCGCTTTCCTCCACGACACATATGTTTCACACTTGCCCTCAAAGTCTGGCAGAGACTTTATTATAGTATCTAAGGGTTCCTTACATATAACACCTTCAATGATTTCGGCATCTGAGTAAGTTTCCACCTCTAGGGTTTCAACTGTAAATTTTGGTATCTACTCATTAATCTCCTGTAATTGTTTTTTAAATGATTTTTTTTTAACTGCGAGCGCACCAGCAACATCACTTTCTACGATCGTTTTTAATTGAGCTTAACTTAACTCCATTTCGCTAACTCTATTAGTTTTTGACCACCGATTTTTTTCTGACGAGTTGTTTTCCTTTGCATTGTCTAACCGCCTTGCCTAATGCACTGACCACTTATTCAAACTTAACAAGAAGTCGTGTAAAATGATTTCACTGTCGCTCATGTGTTTTTTCGTCAATTCTCTTTGCATAGATAATATAATAAAAAGGAATATGTAATAAAGAATATTTTTGAATCATTCAATATGCTTTATACTTTCAATAATTTAAGAAGAATTTTTTTACAATGAATTCCTTAACAATATTTTCTAATTTAAATAGATTCTTAAGTGTTAATACTATTTTATACCATTTTACTATTTTATACTTTATGAAAACTAGGTTGCTGAAGTTAGAGGGCCGCTGCTGGTGTTATTGTCACTGGCTTCTACCTTTATTTAATTGCTTTTAGACCGTTTCAGAAAGAGATTTGCATAGTTTTCGCTATTTATCGTATCTTTATACCCTTGCAAGGGCGGCCACCTGCCAGCGGGAAAGTGGCGTGATCTGTGGAGCAGAATCCAGGAGGATTAACGGGCGCTCCAGAGGGTATAAAAAGAGGCCCATTGGAGCGGCTCGAGACGAGTCTTTTTAAGAAGCTTGTAGCGTTGAGTTGGAGGACCGCCTGTGGAGAGTCCGCCATTCAAGTGTTAGAGCGTTTCTAAAAAGGATTCGGTTTTGTTTGAGTTGAAGGACCGCCTTTGGAGAGTCCAACAGCCAAACGTAAGGAGAACGAACGAGACAAGAAAGGATCAGTACAGGGACAGTTCCTTCGAAAGTCGAAGGCGGCAGGAGACGAGTTGGACCGGTTCCTGGCCCCGGCAGGTAGCCTTGCAAGGAAGTGCGGGAAGGATAAGTCTGGCGCACGCCACTCTGACTCCTGACTCACAACCAACAGGCGTGGTCCAGCAACGGAAAGGACAGGCCAACTCAGGATCCCGAGCCCGGTTTGCTCCAGAAGACGAGAAGGACAGAACGAGAAAGGATCGATGTCGGTTGGTTTCCTCGACAGCTACAGGGTATCAGAGTCGAGTTGGGCCATTCCCGGTCAAAGCAGGTAGCCTAGCAAGGAAGTGAGGAAAGAATAAGTCTGGCGCACGCCACACGGATTCCTGACTCGCAACCAACAGGCGTGGTCCTGCAGGGCACGGATAAGCCGATTCGGGAACTCGCGCCCGCTTAGAAACGCGATCGGGGAGGCACCGATCACCCACCGAGCAGCTCTTGACCCGGGCCCATTGACGCGTACGCGCGGTGGTCACCCGGCCGAAGGGAAGCGTGACATACGGTCCTGGACAGGCGACTTCCGACCCCATCGGGACTGACAAGACTTCGGCGACTCCCAATCCAGGCCCGCCGGTGCGAAAAGCACGGCGTTTTTCCTGGCGCCGGCTGTAGGCAGCAAACACTGAACCGGGGACGCTGGTGCGCATGCATCACCATCTCCCATCTCCCAAACCGGACTCGCCGGTGCGAAAAGCACGGCGTTTTCCTGGCGTAGCGGAGCCGACTGTAGGCCGCAAACTCCGAACCAGGTCCGCCGGTGCGCATGCACGGCATGTCTCCCTGGTGTTGCAAAGGCGACAGTCAGTAGCTATCTCCCAAACCAGAGTCGCTGGCGCGCAAAGCACGGCGTTCTCCTGGTGTAGCGGAGGCTACAGCCCGCCAACTCCCGGCAACTTAGTGGAGGCCTTTCAGTCCGCAGCCGAAGTCCAGACCAGACCAGGTCAAAGAGGTGGAAGGCTCGACGACAGAACAACAAAGAGGAACCCCCGGCAACGAGAGCAACAGCGGAGACACCAGCAACGGAGCAGACCACCAGGACGGCCAAAGGAGGCACCAAGGGTCACGAATATTCGGAGTGGGGCCCGTTCTCGGGAACCCGGTTAAACCATCATTGTAAACAGAAGGAGCAGCAAATATAGAGACTGCATAAAATAAAAGCTATTTGTATTATTTCTGGGCTCGGGCAATCACGTCGAACTATAAATTCGGTGGAACTAACCCGCAGACTCTGTGAGCCAGCCGCGGCATACTGTGGCGAGCGGAAGCAAAGAAAACAGTTCGTTATAATTCATTGTATTTAGCTTTCAGTCCAGTCTCCTGTCTAGCGTGATTTCTAGGTACTTGGGGTCACCACTAAGGGTAAGAGTTTCCCCTGATAGCTTTCAAAGCCTTAAGCTTGATAGCTTGTACTTCTTACCAAAAAGAAAAAGTTCGGTGTTGGATGGATGCACTATTATCCGAGAAATTATTATTAGGAGGTATTCGAGATGGCTCGAATGTTTAATGTGGGGGGTTTTACAATAAGTGCAGTGGTTGAGAGGACCTTCCTAAGTCGGAAGCCTCCGTTGTGTCTTGAATGGTCATGAAAAACTTGATCCAGGCTTTCCTCTTTGCTATACGCTGTTCCTTGTTGTACTGCTTGAGGTCCGGCTTATACGCCTCCCAGGCCACTTCTGTGTTTGCTTAACAAGTGAAGTCAAAGGTTTTATAGGCCTGGGTCTTAAAGGGCGCAAGTGTTTGCAACCACCATGGTGGTTTTTTTTAATTTGCTTTTGCCCGACTTGCCTTGGGGCAGGCCTTATTAAATGTCCTGGCGCAAGCAGCCGTTAGCGTGCCCACCATAACGACTAGGTCTTCCCTGCTATTAACGTCCCTTGTTGGAGGTTCCTCCAAGGATTTATTATCCAAGGAGCTTTTTCTTGTATACCTCCCAGTTTGCCATTGTAGGATTGCGTACTGCCAGCCGAGTGAAGTTCTCGAAACTGACGACTAATTATATGTTTCGATGGTCTGAGAAGGAGTGCTTCTCTAGGACTCCCCGTCTAAAAACCCTGTCTGGTAGGGATTCTGAGTAAAGAGTAATGGCAATCACCATCCAATCAATCATGAAGGTGGGTTCGGTGCCCCTGTTAACCACCAGGTGATTTGAGCTTAGGATAAAATTAAATATTGACTCACCCCTCTCGTTAGTGTCAGTGCTTCCCCACTGATGATGATGGGCGTTGGCGTCACACCCTTTAATCAGGTCAATCTTTTGCTTCTCGCAGTCGTCCACCAGCTACTTGAAAAGCGTGTGCGGGGAAAGGTATCTTGGCCGTGGCCCATGTAGGCAGAGCATACCTTTAGAGGCCCCTATTGGGCTCTCTATTGCTGCGGCTACGTAATCTTCTTCATTATCTTTATAAGGTAAAACATATGCTATTTTTAAAACATCTGACCCAGTATAGCTAAATATATATATCGACCCACACACCATTCCCTACATTAGCTGAGTGTTTATTTCCCCGATTAGCGGATTTTTTCACGCTGGCTGATGCTCGATGCCAGCGAATTTTGAGGTACCATCTGTCCCATACCCAGGGAACAATTTTTTATTTCAAAAAACTTTATTATTATTTTTTATCTATTTCACAAACTTCACAATGAATTTAAGCTAGATCGATTGAAGCTTACTGGCTTGATCCAGGAATAAGACTGCCCATTTTTATACCCTTGCAGAGGGTATTATAATTTTGTCCAAAAGTGTGCAACGCAGTGAAGGAGACATCTCCGACCCTATAAAGTATATATATTCTTGATCAGGATCACCTCCTGAGTTGATATGAGCATGTCCGTCTGTCCGTCTGTCTGTCTGTCTGTTTCTACGCGAACTAGTCTCTCAGTTTTAAAGCTATCGTCTTGAAACTTTGCACACACCCTTCTTTCCTTTGCACGCAGTACATAAGTCGGAACGGCCGGGATCGGCCGACTATATCCTATAGCTGCCATATAACTGATTGATCGGAAATGGTATAACTTTGGTATTTTTTGAGTTAGAGAGTTCAAATTTGACATGAGAGCTATTTTTGGCAAAATATTACGACATGCCAAATTTCATAAGGATCGGCCGACTATATCCTATAGCTGCCATATAACTGAACGATCGGAAATGACCCAACTTTCGTGTTTTTGAAGATAGAAAGCTGGAACTTGGTACAGATTACATTTTTGGTCAGTTAATCCGATCTACCAAATTTCATAACGATCGGTTGACTATATCTTATAGCTGACATATAACTGAACGATCGGAAATGGTATTTGGTAGAAATATCAACTTTCGTATTTTTGAAGATAGAAGCTTGGGACTTTTTTTTAGATTTTTTATTGTAATTATTTGGTTTTATTATGATGTAATCATAAGGATCGGCCAACTATATCCGATGTTTGCGATATATATCCGGTTTTAGCTGCAAGGGTATATCAACTTCGGCTCCGTCCTAAGTTAGCTTTACTTTCTTGTTTTTTATGTGTCTTTATTATACCGACACTCCATTTGGGCGCCAATTAAGATGTTTTGGTTTATGTTATGTTAAGAAGTTTTATTTATTCGGTCCGCTGTCTAGCGAGTCCGATTAATTATATAATGATTATTCACGTGATTTTTTTGAATTGAGATTTTTATTACGAGTTTACGCGGTGATGACCGGCGGGGTCTCCAAAAATCGACTAAACTGTACAGAAAATGTTCTTATCTCTAATGCTAAATCTACCAACAAAAACAAAGTACCGAAATGTTCTTATCTCAAAGCCCGCCTCACTACTACCCAAGTCCATTGGGGTCGGGTCTTACGACTATATGTCCAAATATGTTACATTTTTATAATATCAGATTTTATATTAACTAAATTTGCCGCAGGTGCAAAGTGGTCGATTTGGCGTCGCTAGCCAAATTACGGTAATTTAGGTAAATAAACGGTAATTTAAGTTTACCTATCGATAACATACACCTTGATTAGATGCTAATTGATGTTTTCTAAGCTTATTTATCAGCTGATGATCAGCTGTGAACTGTCAAAGTCAACATATGTTTCGTGATGTATACAATTTGTGCCCCCTTTTGCTTATTGCTTGCATATTTGAATAAAAAGTGCAATTTACGTTTTTTCTAGTGCAAGTTTGGTTTTTAACAACTATTAAGATTAAGATATGTGCTACATAGAAAATCTGTGCTTGTGACTTGTCAGTATATGTTTTACTTATAAATTCTAGTGGATATTAAGTGTATTACAATGCGCGGAAAAGAGCGCACACCAGTCGTTCTGAAGTAGAACTTAACATATTCACCTGCATTCACTCTGGTTGCAATTGTTTGTTAAAGTGTGAATCATTGTCTGTCCGAAATGTCAAAAAGTGCGTATTCCTGCGTATCTACAAGTTATTTTACTTTTTAGGAAGAATTTCAGTGTCGAAGCGCGCACTTTTCTTAGTATGGCACGGCGAAGCGATCCCCACTAAGAAGTTCTTCGTAATGGAAAGCTTTGCATTAAGAGAAGTTTGTAAAAAATATGGTTGTAAGGAAAATGAGCTTTCCGAAATTGGGAAAAATCTGTATTTCATTAGTAGGCTTGTCCAGAAGAAATGTGATAGAAATAAGGCAGCTTTTGGAGAAAAATTCAAGTCAACAAACTATCAGGCATTTCGGAGAAAGTCTCGACGGATTGTTGTTGGCTGCAGGTAGCAGCTTGTATAAGGACGGAAGGCGCAATACATCAAGAATTTTTAGACGAAAAAGCGCTTGCTCTATTTATAGATGTTGGACATTCCAAGTACACATGGCACATATCAAAAAGAGCAGCAAAAGGCCAAAACGTCAATATTTATCCGTGCTACGACAAATTGCTCTCCGCAAAGAAAAAATGCTATCCAAGTGGCATCACAGTCACGAACTATTATGCTGAATTGCATCTACAAAGTTTGGTGGACCATAGTATAAAACGCATCATGGATGTACTATACTATATGAAAATAATATAATTAATTTAATAGTGGCTTACAAATGGGGTTGTGATTTTTTTTTTTTTTTTTTAATAGCAGGATAACGTTTATTTAATACTTAGGGACCTAAATCCTTTAGGGACAACCATTAAATGTTGCTACATGAACTTCACTTATAGATAATTTTACATATTAAAATTGGAGAACTATATTAGAGTAGTAAGTAAGCTTAGTTTATGGTATTTAAGGGAGGTCCAGGGGAGGTCCAGCGGGTGCGTCGTTTTTAGTCTTCTGGGCTGCTCGCTGTTGTCCAGCAGGGAGATGGCCAACAATTGAGAACCTCGTGGATGGTGCGATTGTCATGATAGACGTTGGCCCCAGTGACGATTCCAAGGGCTCTATTTTCGAGCGTTTGTATAGTTCGGACATTCGTCTTGCTCGCAGTGCCCCAGAGCTGTATGCCGCATGTCCAGATTCGGCGTATTGTGGCCTTGTAAATGAGAAGTTTCGTGGACTTCTCAGCCTCGATCTAGAAGTTTCGTGGACTTCTCAGCCTCGATCTCCTACCCATGAGCCAGTAGAAGGATCGAAGTCTTTGAGCCTGTTTCCTCTCCTTTATCAGATAGGGCCTCCAGATGAGCCTCCTGTCTAGGGTGAATCCCAGGTACTTGAGATTGTCTTCCTGTGGGATTAAGAAGCCGTTGAGCTTAACTGGAGGGCAGTTGCCTTTGCAGAGAGAAATTGTGGCGGCACTGGAATTCTCATTATTGACAACAATGTTCCATCGCTTTTGCCAGTCGCTGAGCAAGTCAAGCTGCAATTGCATGGTTTCGGCTGCCCCCATGGCGCTATCGGCGGTGGTAAGGAAGGCGGTGTCGTCTGTCGTCAGTGCAGGTTTTTCTTTTATCATAAAGAAATTTTCCTTTTTAAATCTTGTATCGAATACTTAGGTTTTGAAGTTGGCACAGGAAAAAATTCGACCGAATCCTAGGAAAATACAAGCTCCAGTAGACTTACCGCCTCCGCAATCCGTCACTCAACTGAGACAATTTATTTGACTGGTCTTGTATTTTCGTCAATTTGTACCCAAGTTTTCACAGTTGCTAAAGCCCCTCTATGCTCTAGCTTAAAAAAGTATTTCATTTTTAAGGGAATTTGAGCATGAGAAAATACAACAGAAAGTAATTTCTATCCTATCCAGTGAACCGGTTCTGACTATCTTCTTGACTGTTCTGATACACAATTCCCTATTGAGCTCCAAACAGATGCGAGTGCTGATGGCTATGTCGGAATTTTATTGCATAAAATCGAACACAAGCCACGAGTTATCGAATACTTTACTAAAAGGACCTCGCCAGCGGACCATCGCGTTACAATTCATATGAACTGGAAACACTTGCAGTTTACAATTCTATCGCCATTACCTAACTAACTTCGAGCAAAGACTATAAAGTACATAGATGGGACATCAGGGCCCAAAACGGTCAACTTTTTGCGTCGAGCTTGTTGGTGAGGGGGGAAGGGACATGCATACGATTCTATTTTTAGAACTCTTTCCATGTATCCGTCAACAAAAATGTGAACCTATGTGTGTATGTGTAACTGCTCGCACGACGGAGTAAAAATGTTTTGGCTTCCAAATTTCAATTTCAATTTCTCGTTTCTGTTTTCGATGCGCCGATGTGGTAGTTGGTAGAACAAATAGTATTTTTGATCGCCGCAGATCGAGGCAGGATGGTAGCGTAATGCATAGAGTAGTTACTCTATGTGTAATTTTTCTGTGATCAAATCCTCGTAGGGACTTTGAACTTTTTCGTTCTTTTATATTTATTTTTTTTTTATTTTTCCTTAATTATAATATTTTTCTTTAATTTTACAATTGTAAAGTTGTTTTGTTCTTCATTATGTCCGGGTAATAAAATTTCAAGGGAGTCCTTCCGGCATTTTGTCATCCGACACGTCCGTCACTTATTTTTGCAACCATTGTAATAGAATGCAATTAAAAATAATAATAATAACGTAAAAATTAAAAGTAAAAAAAAATAATAAAAAATTAAAAGTAAATTTAAAAAGAATCATAAAACTAAAACTTTATCAAAATCGAAAAAAACCGCCAGTTAATGAAGTCGAACCCAGGACCCCATGAATAAGGACCGCGCACTATTCATCTAGGCTACCCTCGAAATTGAATTTATGATACTTAAAATTGGTGTTAGAGGAGGCGCTAGAATCCATACCAAAAACAGAGCTGAGGAGTAAGGATAGTAAAAGATATTTCTGATCTCTTTACTCTTACATTGGTTCGGTTACAACGTTTCAAACTTTCATCGTTCCAAAGATGTTACGATCTAAAAATAGAATTCTCTCTTTCCCTCTCTCATCTGCCAGCCGTTTGTCATGGAACCCGCTCTCAAATGTTTTCATTATTAATTTTACGGCCTACCAAAATGCCGTAGAACCCGCACTTATGGACATTTTTACAGCGGGTTCCACTACGAACTGAGACGATGTTAAGGTTATTTTACAATTTTGTATTTTTTTATTGAATTATAAATTTAGGAAAACACATTAAAATAATAAAACAACAATATAAATAGATTTAAAATTTAAAAAAAATGGACTTCCCGAGCCTGGTTTGAACTCGTTTTACTTTGCACACCAGCCAAGCACTCTACCACTCGGCTATTCCTCATTCGTTGTCGCGCGAAAAATTTTTCAAACTTAACTTGTCGCGCAATGGAACCCGCTCGTTCCGCTCGTTCCAGCGGGTTCCACGGCTGGAATCCGCCATAGAAAATTTTTCTTTGTATGAGATGTCCCATCTATGTACTGTATAATCTTTGCTTCGAGATACCATAGATGGTGGTCATACATGCAATATTTAGATTTTGATATTCAGTATAAGCCAGGTGAATGAATTTTCTGTCCCGCAGTCCCATATCAAAAGATCGCATCAAGTCAAAATTCAATTCAATTGAATTAAATTTATTCACTCAAAAAACTTAAATTTACAAAAAGTGCGTGATACTAATATGGAATAGATTTTTAAGAGTCCAGGAAAAATACCTTATCAACTTAGAATAGACAATGGGTAGTGACAAATTGTTTGGTGGAAAATCTGTATAAATATATTATACAGGATTGGAGAAAGGCAGGATCCTTGCGGGCAGCCGGCTGGGATGTATTTTATAGTGTACGTTGCACTTTCCATGTGTACCGACCTATTGGAAAAAAAGCTCTTCACTATCCTAATGATTTTTCATCAAGTCAAAAGGTACAGTAGAAAAAAATATAAATTTGACAGAGATCTTTAACAATTGCTTATTAGCTGAGCAGCAATGCGACGAGGAAACGTCGTCTATTTCGTAAGAAAGAAATCGGAAGCCGTAAATAATGTGCACGAGTCTATTATGGTTGGGAGAAAACTCTGAGAAAATATACTAGTATTATTGGTTCGACAAGAGGTCTAGGTACGTTCGCAAGCCCTCATCTGTCAAGGTACAAGCCAAATTGCATCGTACACCGAAGATTGACATCCCGCGGCTTACAGTCCACATGGACATTACAGGCAAGCTTAGTGGTAAAAATGATCAGAAGGACTATACAATCGTGTCAATAGACGCGTTCACAAAGTAAGTGGCTTTGTGAGGCTAGATAAAGAGAGTTGAAGTAAGGCATTAAAAGCGCTAATATCATTGTTTGGCGTGTTCAGTTCTTCAACCACTATTGGATCAAATAATACGTTGCGTAGTGTTCGGTCAACTCGTTCACTTATGCCATTTCCAAGACTCGTGAGCCAATTGCCTCATCTAGTCGTGGTCATGGTTCTAATAACCCTTCTCAACAATCAGTTTTTGTTACATCCAGCTCAACAAATAAGCCAGTCCTCCTGCCTAAATGGAGAGATGTTGTTCCTTCAACGGTTTTTATCTCGGAAAACAGTGCCCTTTAAAAACTCTGCCAGTATTTGGATTGGTAAAAAAAAAGCGATCTCCATCTACCTCATAAAAGAATAATTCTTATTGGACCGCCCCACAAGCAACAGAGCTAGATACTATCACTCAAGAAATTTCAAAACGAAGTAAATTTTGGTGACGAGCTTTTTCCTTCCTTGGAAACTGGTCGAAAACCAAGAACTATTACTGTTTCCAATCTAAACAAAAATAGTTGTTTAGTCATTGAGGGTTTTTAATGCCAGTAAAAATAAAAGACGAATTGATATAAATTAAAACGTTATAAATGTTTATTCCTGCATGCAGATGAAGCCGGATGATCAGCAGATTGACCAGCTTATCTGCATGCAGGGACTCAAGTTAATGCACAGAGAGGGCTGCCCGTCTAGTCACTTCGAAGCTAAAGATCTCGATAATGGAGAATGCTGCCCAACCTAGACATTTGCGGAGCTAAAACTCTACAAAGAATTGAATCAGAATTGACTCCAACATAATTGAAAAAGGCGTAGGTTCTTTTTTAAATACATTAAAATGCCTTAAATACCTCGAAATACCTTATGTACCTCATAGTGAAATCTTTAAGCTTCACGGCGCGAGCTAGGAATTCATTTTATACACATGGTTTCAAGGTGAAATTTTCTTAGAATTCTTCGTAGATTCCGATTAGAGGTCTGCATGAATACAGTCAAAGCAGCATTTGGCACTTTCACTCAAAGTTCTGACTGACTGAGTGAGACATTGAGTAAAACGGATTTGGCAAATGTGGTAAAGGCATGAGTAAAAAATTTACTTTATCCGAACGGCGACGCAATAATCAAATGAGTTTTGTAACCGAGTACTCGGTTAGTTGTGCGTCGCATTTGTGACGTCAAATTTATTTTTTGTTTTTGTGTTTCTTTTCAATACAAGAAATAGAAAAATAGAAAAGCATGGATTAATTATTATATATACATATGTATGTCATTTATTTAATTTTTCATAACAGAATGCAAAAACATATTTTTTTTTATTGTATCTGCATTGTTAGCAATAATACATCGCTTTTCAGAAATTAAATTTCTAGCATCTGAAAAGGCTCTTTGCAGGTAGCTGCTTGCTACCTGCTGGCCGAGCTGCTTGCAGGTATACAAAAAATTGTGCAACTAGTTTTAGCTTCTGCTCTAACTGCCATTAATGACAAGAATGCCAAAATTTTATCCGAGTACTCGAAGCATTTACTCTGCATTCAGTCATTCTATCCATTCCACATTGGTTTGAATTTCACTTATTTCGCATACAACGAAAACAACCCTTACCAATCCGCAATACACTTTGTTGAAACGGTTTGGCACGCTCAATTGAGACTTAAACTTATTGTACTCAAATAACCGAAAATTTTGAGTGCAATCATGCAGACCTCTAATTCCGATTATGACAAACGATTTTTGCGACAAAAAATTTACCCATTCTATTGTACATACTTAAGCCTAAAAAATAAAAATTATACTAAACATTACATTAATATTATTTAAACATCAAAATTAAACGCCGTGCTGACCCGACAATACCTTTTGACCAGCTTAGTGAAAACTCTGATGATTCTAACCGCTTAATCACGAAAACTCTCGTCCAATTCAATTAGAAAGAAAGAGGAAGTTACATTTAAAGTTATTACCAAAAATCTAGCTTCAACTATGAAGACAAAGTACCCTGTTTGTCAACTGACAAAGTACCCTATTTGTAAACTATTGCTTATGGGTCATCAAGTGATAAGTATTTAGCCGTCCAAAGCGACAGCATGAGTTAACATGAAAAAGCTGTTATCAAGGCAGCCAAAAAAGCCCACTGATACCTTTTTTTCATACAACTCTCAAAATCTCTCCCAACTATGCCGTCTTATGAGGAAGAATTTCGGCGGGTAGAAGGCGGTCGAATTTTGCTCCTGCTCTTGGGGTAACAAGGGAAGTTGGCGGCTAAATGGTTATCGTTTGTCCACCGATTTCTGGGGTGTTATAGATCCTAGTATCGGAAATTTTTGCACTTAGGAGACTTATTCAACAGCTGAACGCTTTTTAATTGTGTATTCAGCGACACTTTCACACAACCATAAGATGATATAATAGAAAAAATAATTAGAAACTAACTATATTTGGAATCGTTTTTTCCGTTTGCTCACTTTTACCGTTTGCAAAAGCGCGTAGACATTCGGATGTATATGTGTATTTACTACAGCTTTGATTTTTAGTTTAAGTTTAAGTAAACCCAAGTTTTTTACTTCAAGTTTGAAGCAAAAAAAGAAGAAAAAAAAGAAAAAAAGACGTCCGATCGCCTTGAAGTAATAAAAAAGTTTTTCTCTCTTTTTCGACCTGTGCACTATGGACAAAAAAAACGGCGTTTCCGCCCGAAGTGGGCGTGGTCAAATTAAAAAAACGAAAAAAATTGGAAACTCGACAAAAATAGTTTAAGCGTATGTGAAAAATTTGAGCCCAGAAACTGGAGATTCTGCCAAAAAATCGTCGTTTCTGCCCATAGTGCTGTGTCAGCATTTTCTCCTCTGCCAGCATCTGGCTTGGCTTGTACCGCATGCATATTGCTTGCTTCCTTACGTACTTCAGCCACTGTGAGGTCAGGCAGCCCACAGTAATTATGTTAAAAAATCGCAATGTCCCAACCGCAAAATCCGGATATTTCTGTGTTTTTGATTTTATTTTTTCTCTCAGTGAACGCACTCTATATTTTCCATTGCTGGAGCGCTCCTTAATTTTTTAAATACTGCCTGACTTGGTCTGTCCCACGTTAGGCTTACCCTTCCGGTAGCTAATGATGTAATTATATTGCTGCAGCTTAAAAACCCATCTAGCTTATCTTCCAAGCGGGCTCTCAATGTTGTTCAGCCAGATTTGCCTTATCGCCCATACTGTGGCTAGGCACTCCTTTTCAGCTGGCAATTTTTTTCCGCCCCTATTATGGTCCTACTGGCGTATGCGATTTCTCGCTCACCCTCCTTGGTGTCCTGCGTCAGGACAGCACCAACGCCAAAGTCGCTGGCGTCCGTTCAAAGTACGAATCTCTTTATTCATTCATTATTAACTAAAGTTAACTAAAGGCTTCATTAGTAACTAAAGGTGCTTTTTTGCGGACCATGCCACTCGGTCCAGGAATTGGAACGGGTCTCCTGCTCCATTGAACCGAAATGACCAATCCCGAACCTACCTAGCACTTTCCCATAGTCCACCTGCACCGGGACAGGCTTTCTCGATTGTGGTTTCATGATCTTCCTATTCTTAGCTCTGCTACCACCAGACTTTCGGCAAGCTGCTCCTGTGACGGCTGCTTGAGACGGGCCAGTGACTAGAAGTCCTTCACACCAGGGAGTCACCTCGCATGCGCGCATACACGATAGGTTGCCTGTATCAGGAGTCTTTTGACTTTTTTCGCGGTGATCCCGATTGACTCCCGATCGACCACGATGAGCTTGAGTTCTGTTCGTTGCGATTAAGAGTCGGTAATTTGTCTTGGTTTGAATATAGCCCAATTCGACTCATGAACCCTGGGATTCAATGGCACCGTCCTATCCTCATACTTAACTCTCGCTGCGCCGTCTGAATCTTCAAAGGCGGTCCTTCAACTAAACAGTACTGAATCTTTCTAGGAAGTTTTTTCAACTCATCGCCACCAGCTTCTTAAAAAGACTCCTCCCGAGTCGCTCCAATGTCTCCCTTTATTCATATATCGCTTGGAGCGCCCTTTAACCCTTTTTGATTTTGCTCCTGCCGTAAATCCAGCTTTCCACCATCCCACCACACTCCCGTTGGCGATGTCCCCTCCAATCTCACGGCCGCGCACCTCTGCTTTTGCCGAAATATGAATCTCAGAGGTACCAGGTGCTTGCCGTGAGACAAAAATTGTTCTACCTATGGGTTCTATTGTTTTCTAAGCGCTTGGCTATGACGGTCAGTACTACCGCAGCCTAAGTCTGTTCTGGCAGTCTGTGCGGTGGATTACCTTGTTCAGTGGATGCTGCGAGTGCTATTTCTAGGACATTCCTTGGTATCACTTGGAGTGATACCATGGAGAATAAAACGGACGAGTTTTGTTCATTGAAGGCATTTTTTTGAACCGTTACTGTTCATGGGTGGATTGTGGGCGGATCAGGTTGTCCAACGATCTCTAGGGCTGCAACATCCCTAGGAGCGGATTTTTTTCGGTTAAAAGGCTCATTTAAAAGTTGAAGGCTGATTGGTTGTTTTTCGAAAAATCAACGATCAAATCATTCAATCCATTATTTATCTGTCGCATAAAGGATCGCATTTTATACTGAAATAACCGACACCCAGAGCTACAGCAGTTGAAGAAGATGCTGGTTACAAAATCAGCAGAACATGTTGGCCTGAGGGGCTGAAATAGGCTTATGGCACGATTTTGACGAGCAGACAATGATATCATGAGAGTCCTTTATTAATTTAAAATAAAACAAGAAAGTGAAGCTAACTTCGGGTGGAGCCGAAGTTCATATACCCTTGCAGGTAAAACCGGATATACATATATCACCAACATCTTATCTTAATATAAGAATATCTTAATATAACCAATTTATTACAAAATAATTTATTATAAAATATTAAAAAAAAATATTTAATTTATCTGCCAAATACCATTTCCGATCGTTCATTTATATAGCAGCTATAAGATATAGTCGGCTTATTGTTATGAAATTTGATAGGTCGGATTAACTTAACAAAACCGCTACAAACGCAAGAGGACAAAAAAAAACAAGAGTGTTAATGTTGCGAATACAATAAGAGCCCGAGAGCGCCATTTTCAACAAAGTCATTGAGGGGCAGCAGACGCAACCTTAACACCGCAAACTTTGTCATTCCAACAGATATCCGGCAACATGGTTCATTCTATCACGACCAGGAATCAACTCCAGTATGCTGGCTATAGGCCTTGGGGAGAAAATGTTCATCCTTCACCAGGACTATAGCACCAACAGACATTACGTGGCCAGGGGATGCGTTATTTGGAACGCTGCTGCAACAGAAGGAGATACTCCTCCTTCCAACGCCACCAGAACACTTGTTGCAAGAAAAAGACTCTCTGCCACCCATTCAGACGGTTGAACTTGAGGGCAGAAAGGTTTGGTTCGATGAATCTTTAAGGAGGGCCGTCATTTAAGAAATGAGCCGGAGTTAGCACATTTTAGTCAGCGCGATTTTCTGAAATCGATGCAAATGATATGGAATTAGCAATCGAGTCAATGTGACATAACAAGGTCCTTAATTCCTCGTGGGACCAACTGCCCGATACAGGTGGTTCTTTGCCGTCATTACTGCTGCTTTTCACAGACCGCCAAAATGGGGAGAGCGGCCCCACTCGATACTTTCGGGCAGGCAAAACTCACGAAGAAACGTCTGGTGATCCTGGCTGAGGGATCTTCTCTTTGTTAACCACAAAATTGGTAGCAATATTCGACCATATCTGCCTGGGTTTACGTCTCGTACAAATAAGTCGTTTAAGTGCGCCCAGAAACCAAGGTTTGGAATGGTCCTTGTCTAGCTCCAAATGGATCGCTTTCGTACTTGGGCCCATTATTCCGAGACTCTGTCTTGTAGAAAAACGGTCCGCAAAAATCCACACCTGTTACATAAAAGACTTGGAAACCTTCAACTCTTTCAGTCGAAAGATCAGCCATGAGACTAAGTGCGAAAACAGTTTATGCACTTGTTTAAACCCCTTGAAACGGTCTATCATCCCCCAATGGGTCAGTATTGGAAACGTACACCCAGTCAAAGAAGTAAGTGAGGCAAGCGGGATTGGGGATGTAACCCATCTGCTCGATTGTAACAAGCATATCTCTTCCTTAAATTCAGGACGCTGGACGATGCGCAACAACAAATGGGCTCTTCCCTGGAGATCCTAGACAGAAATGATTTCGTGACGGATGCGGTGGCAAAATTTGTAAACAAAGGCGAACACCCTCAGTAAGGCGGGAACCGAGTTGGAAAACTTTGACAATGTTGCGATGAAATTTGTGGCGCGAAGTACTATGGTTGCCCTTTCAGCCACAATAGTGATAGGCCAATCATCCTTGAAGGTACAAAAATGGGGTTCCATGCATGGGACCACAGCTGGGAACCCAATAGCTCAGTAGAAATAGTGCCTCTGGGCAGTAGATCGGCTGGGTTGAATGCAATAGGGACATAACGCCATTTAATTTCCTTGTTGAGCTCCTGTATAAAAGAGACTCGATTTGAAAAAAAAACTCGTTAAGTCCGGAAGGTTCGTTTTGAATCCACGACAGGACCTACCAAGGCGGGTTGCAGAATAGCAGAATAGTCCCAGGCTAATCCATCAGTCTTTGTAAACGACCTGTCATTGTCAAATTTTAAGTACGAATCATTGTTACCCTTGGGCACTCCTTCCAAAGCCTCTGGAATGTTGCAACACTTCCCTTATTGAAACTGAAACTTGCTGAAAAGGCTCGATGTCTGGGCTATTATCTCAACAGCTTCAGTTTTCACCAGATATAAGAGGGGCACCAGATGGAGAGCGAGAGGGGGAAGAGGGGGAGAGAATCGTTGGGACTTGAGTGAAGATTGGGGGAAGAAACTACCCATCCAAAACGCGTCTTCTGTACAAGAGGAAGACTATCTTTTAGTTAAAGTTGTCCAACTGAGAGCAGATCAAAAGACATACTGTTTCCAATCACCAAATCCACACGCTGCGCTCTGTGGAAGCTCGGATCAGGCAGGACGACAATGGCCGAAAACTTCCAGTTGGAGACATCTTTGTTTAAGCCAGGTTGATGCTCTGCGCTGTGAGATGGAACAACCGCCTCAATGTTTACCGAATATGTGGATAGGTGAGCCTTCAGGACAACATTAACGGATGCTCCATCCATATTAAATTCAATGTGTCCAAGGCCAGTCAACGCTACAGAGATGTAATGAGATGAACTTGCGAGGCAAAATCAAGTAGCGCTCGGCAGTGAAGGAAGGCTTCTAATTTAATCTAATGGCGGCAAGAACACTACTTCAGTGTGGCGATTCTGGGTCACAAACGCGTTGGCGGTGGCTGAGTGGTCGCAACCCCAGCCTCATTGGCAGAATTCAAGCCATAAGCAACGAAAGAAGTGCTATGTAATGGCTCGCAAGGAAGCAACAGGGCATGATGTCGGCGATAACACGTTGGGCAGCGGACGGATGAGCATCCGCCGACTAAGCGCTCAGACTTGCGGCAGAGGGCAAGACGCCGGACTTCATCGTATAGTTCCTCAATTGGCAAGGCGTGCCAAGGTATCATGTGCCAAGAACCCACCTTTCACCTCAATGTCGACGTGCACATCCATGGCGAGCTGAGAGAATTTCCAATTTAGCTCCATCAATTGCTCTTGAACCGGTCCCGCAGAAGCTGACCTTCTAATGCAGGACCTCCATTTCTTGACAGGTCACCTAAGCTCGTCTCCGCAGCATCCTCTGCCTGCCCGAAGCAGCATATCTAATAGCTTCAGCTCCAGACTTTATTATGTAAATTAAAGGCAAGGTAATGACAACAAACACAACAAGTTTCCGTGGCACTTTTAAGCTGATCACAATTACCAAAACGTGGTGCAATCACGTCGGGATCACTAAAATGTTACGCAGTTATTAGTTGTTTATTGCAGCGGAATAAATAAAAGAGTTGCAATTCCATTTTTAATATTTAAAAGGGGTTCAAAATTGTCTTTGGCTGCTTGGCCCAACAGCAATATTTCAATAAAGGATGAGGGACTATCATCCACATGGAGATCACTCAACACTATAGGACGCGCCAAATGAGCAAACCCAATGCAAAAAGCAGCGAGAAACAAGTGACGCCTGCTTCTAACATAGTTGGCCTTGGCTCAGGAGCAGTCCAACTTTAAAAGTTTCCAATTTCGATTCCATGATCTTTTATGAAACTTATTCACCAAAACCAAGCGGTATCGGATTTTCAGTGGTTCCACTTTCTCAAGGAAGCATTGCCTACAGAACAAGACCAAGATGTTCAACAAATTCTAACATACGTCTGCAATTTATGGACAACATGAATGACATCTTCGATCTCCTTTTATCTCATCAAGAGAAAGCTCATAAAAACGCAAATACATGCCCAACGTAACCTATGGGTATGCACTAACGAGTTCAACTATTTTAAAACTAATTCATTATCGCACGCCATGTCCATAATTTGATTGCCAGACTGCCTACGTAAACTATGGAAAATCTTCTTTACCAGTCGCTTCGTCACCATGAACACTATTGGTAATTTAAAACCAATTCAGTCCACTAGATTTGTGCGGTAAAATCGGTAAGTTTCCACCGACAAACTTAGAAGCAAAGAAATTTGCGCTTCTACAAATAACATCACATTCTACACTACGATTTGAATTTTTGACCAAGGTTTGCGTTGCCCCATCGAACAACTCGCCGATCACAAAAAGGCTTCAATTTTCAAAAAGGCAATTTCGCTTCATCGCAATGCTTAAATCGGAATAATTGAAAGGAAACAGCATAATGGAAAAGGGCATCAAATCATCCAAATCTAGCATTTATGACCAGCATATAAACGAGGTATTTAAAATTTAAAAGCCAGGAGTTTTTTAAATCTTTGAGACTCTTTTGGAACCCAACGAGGTTCCCAATGACGACTCCTATACTTTTAATGCTTGATTGTCAGCCGGAATGTCAGGCTTCCTTTTCTCAACGTTTCTTTCATTCAATCGAACTACCGAACTGAGCGGACGTGTTTGCCCGGGAAAACTACCGAATCGAGCTCCGGGAACACTGCAAAATATTCGCCGTTAACCAACCAAAAAATCAATATAACAGTTGTGATGTCACTTAAGTGTCATTAAGTGACACTAAATGTCACTTAATAAGCTCATTGAGCAACGATCAAACGAACATAGAATCTCAGTGAACCAACGAAACGGCTTCTAATCTTACTTTTCAACCCGCGATGGAAAAATCGGCGATTAAGAGCAATTCGGCTCTACTGATAGCTGAAAGCCAAAGAAAACGGTCTTGCTCACCCGCTCTGCCCACTCCGACTCCCACGTCATGGAGTTCGCAGTGTAAAACCGCCCCTCCAATAGCGGAAACAGATTTCGCAACAATTTTTGCAACTACAGCGAAAACCACTGCAATTCAAAATACCGCGACGTTAACGACTATTGCAAGTAAAAAAAACAACAACAACAAACAACAACAAAAAAACAAACAACAAAAACAACAAAACAACAAGAGACTTGTCATTCGACCACTCGCCTGTGCTTTTAACGCTTCTTCAAAGCCCAGAAAAACCCAAACACCCCTTCAGCTTGACGTCGCCAAAAACGAACTGACTAATACATAATGTACGTGAGTGCCCCCATCGAACACGCCAGCAAATCGAACAGCTCGTGCTGTCTTAAGTTAGCAACCCGATCACTCGACAAGGCTCTTCACTAACAGTAAGAAAACGCACAGCTGAGGTACATCCAGAATCTTTCGCCAACAAGGACAAAGTATCCCCAGTGGACAGCCTACCCAAATCAAAGCGCCTCAATTAAAACGACCACCCCGATAAGAAACTCTTCGGGCTGCTGGGCTCGCAACGACGAAGGCCGAGCTGAAACATTTGCTACACAACTCCAAAGTGTCTCCCAGCCAAACCCTGCCTTGAGTTTATTTCTTTTGCCACTAATTAAGCTCTGCCAACTGACCTTCACTCCGGCCGAAAGAAATTGAAAAAGTCATAAAAGGGCTAAAACCAGTGGCTAAAAAGGGTTAAAAAGGCCTCCAGTGGAGACCTACTAATGCTAAAGATGTTGATCGAACTTCTAAAATGCCCTATAGAGGTCATCTGTATACCATTTAACAGGAAAATTTTTCCTGGCTATTTCCCAAAAAAGTGGAAGTCCATTATCATAATTTAACCGAAGCGTGGAAAAGACCGTATTTCAATCTTTCGACCGAGCTCGGCTTAATGGACTCATGGAAACGCACTCGGTTTTGAATATTGCGGATATTCCTACGAACGCACAACTAACAACGCCAACGTTCGCCGACGATACCGTTATCCTAGTCGCTCCAGATGACTAACCCAAGGAACAAACAAACTCGTTCGCAACGAAAACATCCACCAGGATCTGGGCATACTCGCAGTGAAAGACGAAATCCACAAACAAAAAGAGTCCTACAAAAAAACTGTAGGACTGTTTTTTTTCGGCTCTACGATACCTTACATTTTGATGGTATTTACTTACATTTAAGGGTACATTTAAGGGCAGCGCTTGTGCGACCAATAGGTTAAAACCAAACCTTCTCTCGATTGAGATAACACGTCATCCTCAATTCTTCAAAGTCGAATCGAACTCTCTGGAGCAATGTTGGCTATTGTGGACGCAGCTCGAGAAGCACAGCTACGAAATAATTTCACCAAATTGTAACGATGGCACAAAATGAAACCTTTCATCTAGGTATGAGTCGAGTCGACACAAAACAAGTAATAAAATTAAACTTTGGGCGAAGCCACAGTTAATAAATCGGATCGCAATAAAATTGCACCAATGTTAAGGCAAGTTGCTTAAAGTATCCAAAAACTTTAAACTTACATTTCAAATAAGCTGCATAAAAAAAGCTAGCAAAGCTTTCTTTAAAATAAAATACACAATTTTAGAGCCAATTCCAACTTTTGAATTTACGAAAAATGAGATAAAAAACTATGTTTTTTTCGCTCAGCCATTGCTCTGCTCATTGTTTTTCTCTGCACACTCACTCAAATTTTAAATATGTGTGCGTTTTGCCCCCCACTGAATCAAAAAAAAACTTTCCAATTTTTTATAATACAATTCTTAAATAAAATATTTCAGTTTCCATTTGCCAACATACAACCATAAGCTACTGGAATCATACCTCTACAATAGTGAGTATTCTCAGTGAGATGCAACGCAGCTACTTCGGACGACTACATCATCGAAGCTAGAGTTCCGACAGGAAGCGCACTCGGTTTTGAATATTGCGGATATTCCTACAAACGCACACCTAACAACGCCAACGTTCGCCGACGATACCGTTATCCTTAGTCGCTCCAGATGACTAACCCAAGGAACAAACAAACTCGTTCGCAACGAAAACATCCACCAGGATCTGGGCATACTCGCAGTGAAAGACGACATCCACAAACAAAAAGAGTCCTACAAAAAAAAACTGTCTTCGCACTGTCCTTCCAACCCTGCAATTAATTTTTAGGACTAGCAGTACCCTGCCACGTTTCGCTGTGGCATATTGTGGTTGCACGCATAAGAAATAAGTCAAACAAAAAAGAATAATTTTCGTGGACTACCTATGTATGAGGATGGCAAAATCAAGAGCTTTCCAACGTTGGTTGTATTACGGTCATTCATCACAGCATCCCGCAAATGGATATATTCCTCGGACCGAAGTTTCGTCTGATTCAATCGGAGGAACAGCAAACGTTCTGTTTCAATTTTTGCATACATATCAACAATGTACTGATGAAACAACTGACGACATTTCAATATATGATTGTCATCGGTCCTCCGAACCATTAATTGGTATGAGTAAAAGTTTATCGCGCTGGACTTTTTATTCGTAAAGCATCGTAACAACGGTGAGTTTCTGCGACGTTCACCAATCGATCGTTTCGTCGTCAGCAGGCATTTTGTCTGCATGAATGACAATTTTATGGGTATCCGAAGGCATCATATCGATTGTTGTTGTGAACAGACGCGCCAAATGGTTCCGTTCGTGAAAAAGCTTCTGTAGCTCCGAAATAATGGGCTTCTTCAGCGAGGTATTGATTCCATAACGTGCATCAACTTCATCTCCATCATCACCAATGAAGTACATTTGAAAAAATTTGTGTTCGCTGTCTGAGAACGGAAGCAGGGAACCGGCTTTGTGATAGATTTGTCCTTTGATTTTAAAAGTTGGCATGAATTGCGCACTTATAATTTCCGCACCAAATGACGTCATTTGGAAGCAAGAGTTGTATTCCTTAATGTTCGGCAGGAAATGCTTCGATTCAGCAGTAGATCCAGGTAATAGAGAGTGCAGATGC
The DNA here is from genome assembly GCA_018153235.1 of Drosophila malerkotliana malerkotliana. Lineage (NCBI taxonomy): Eukaryota > Metazoa > Arthropoda > Insecta > Diptera > Drosophilidae > Drosophila > Drosophila malerkotliana. The sequence goes on along the minus strand of JAECXV010000202.1, from coordinate 2,918,515 downwards.
TGTGGTGGTGCTTCAAGTTGCGGCAATTTCACTTTGCCGGAAGCGCAACATAATGGTTGGTTCGTTGTTGAATTTGAGAGTCTGACAGTGTGTTCAGACCTGATTCATTTGGCCAATAACGACATTGCAGTTCGAGCTATAATCAACAGTTGGATTATATCGGAATGCAAGACGATTGTATTGCAGGTTTCGATCTTATGCAAGCTGTAAACGCGCTTCAGCTACCCTTGCCCTGTCGCGTTCATTATTTTGAGACCGAATCAAATCGATTGCTGCAGAACGCGACTGCCTAACTCTTAATCGTGTTCGCTCAAGCCTAGCTACTCGCGTTTCTGCTGATTCCGCGTTGTGCATCCGCATTGCTCTCAGCCGCTCATTCTCTCGGATGGAGGCCCGCTCTTCGTCAGTCATATTCGAAATGTTACGTCTTTATGCTTCTGTGTTGCGAGTATGACGACCCAAATTCCACTTTTTGGGTGGCATGACTTCGTTTCTAATGACTTCGTTTCTAACTGACATTTTGACATTTACATTTGACATTTTCTTCTTAGCTGGCTGCCTGTAGGGACACGGGGAAACGCGAAAAAACTGATATATTCGCAGACGCAGATAAGCTATCAACATCAAAAGTAGACAATAACCGAGCTGGAACCTCAACGCATGTTGTGTCAAAATTTGGGCTTAAACGGTTCAGAACTTTTCAAGTCTATAAAGGAAGTAGATACGAACAGAGCATTTTTATATATATAAACTAGCAGTACCCTGCCACGTTTCGCTGTGGCATATTGTGATTGCACGCATAAGAAATAAGTCAAACAAAAAAGAATAATTTTCAAATTAATTAAATTCTGTAATACTTGTGGGTATACAATATTCTTTGTTTCTCCTCCTTAATCATTCATTATTATTTCTGTATTTTAGTACATAGGTTGCTCTTCACTTAAGCACCTTGTGATACACGACATTTTTTGTTTTATTATCAGGCGCAAAAACAAACAACGCAGATGGTCTTCCGACCCGTGAACATGCCACGTATAATTGACCATGGGAAAAACATGAATGTTCTAGATTTAAACCACAAACTTTTAAGGATTGGCCTTGTGATTTGTTGATTGTCATGGCAAATGCAAGACGTATCGGAAATTGAAGTCTTTTAAATTCAAACGGCATATCGGTTGGGATCATCGGGATCCTCGGAATGAGAACTTCCTCACCTTTGAATTTTCCTATCATTATCGTAGCGTAAATTACATTGTTCATCAATTTACTAACCACCAAACGCGTACCGTTGCACAGTTTTGGTTGGTTTATGTTTCGAAGCATGATTACTACGGAGCCAACCTTTAGGCGTAAATTGTGCGGTGGTAAGCCAGGCACGTCCAAAGAGTTTAAAAATTCAATTGGATAGTTGGTGGCTTCATCTTCATTTGTGACGCAGTCAATAGATTTGAATGAATGCATTGTTCCAATGATCTTATTTTGAATTATGTAGTTCAGGTCATCTACATCTTTATTCTTAGCCGCTAAAATTGCTCGCTCACTCAACCATTCATTATTTTTGTAGTTAGAAATAATATTTGGAAATACATTGTTGATAAGTTCGTCTTTTGATGAGACAAAATTACAGAAATTATTTGGAAATGATATTAAACCGCTCGATTCATCGACAGGTACTTGACCATTACCGATAGTCAGCAATTGCTCCGAGAAATCTTCAGCAGATGTATCATTAAGCAATGTAACTCTCATGTTTGTTGTCAGCTGCAGTTTCTTCACATAGCGCCATAGATTTGACGATTTGAGGCAAGCGTTTATTTCGTCGGCAGCCGTAGATCTTGGAATTACTGGCAGTATTTGGCGGAAATCGCCAGACAGTAAAATCATTGCTCCTCCAAAACATCTCGAGTCATTGCGTAAATCTTTTAATGTTCGGTTAAGTGCTTCTAATGCACGTTTATGCGCCATTGTGCATTCGTCCCAGATGATGATTTTCGATGTCGCTAAAACTTTGGCCATTGCTGAGTTTTTTGCAATATTACACGTTGGTTCTTCAATAGTTTGAAGATTTAACGGTAATTTGAATGCTGAATGAGCCGTACGGCATCCTTCTAACAATGTGGCTGCTATTCCAGAAGAAGCAACTGCAACCGCTATGTTGGATCTCGCCCGAACAGTTGCTAAAACTAATGAAAAATAAATGCAAATAATACAGTTTACTTTACCATTCAATGGATTTATCATTTTAATATTAAAATAATATCCATCTTCTCCTTTCCAAAACATCAGTGGGTATTGCAATGCGTCATATGATCGATGAGTTTCCGATATTTGTTGCAGTTGCCCAGTATCGCGACGTGTAAGCACAATATCGCGTTTTTCAAATTGTTCACCAACAATCAGGATGGCAACTTCGTCTACTGTTGGAGCATTAAATGTGCGTTCGTGTGTTCCAGATGGTCGTTTATCTGCTTTGATGACAACTTTATAGTCATCATTTGGCATGCGCTCTAAAGCACTCTTAAACAACCTGACCAATATTTCTATTTATTTAATAGAAATAGTTTTAATATTGATTTCAGCGCAACACAATCTTTTTGGTTCGTTGTTAAATTTGAGAGCCTGACTATGAATTTGACTTCGTTTGTAACTGACATTTTGACATTTGACATTTTCTTCTTAGCTGTCTGCCTAAATAAAAAGTATGGGCCAGGGAGGAACGCTGTCGAACGGGACAAAAAGTATCCTATGTCCTTCTCCTGGCTCTAAGCTACCTCCCTACCAATTTTCACTCAAATCTGTTCTTCCGTTCTTGATTTATAAGTGTTGTAACATAAAACACGTTGTTCTTTTATATATATAGATATAATTTCCTTTTGTAAAAAAATGAAAATTTTTAATATTAAAAGTGAGGGTCTTGAAAGGCCAATATTATGTTTAACTTTTAAATGTTCATAACTTATGATATGTTTGCAAACTTTTTACCTAATAAAATTTATTTTGCCTCAAAACAGCAGAATTTGTTAAAAAATTACAAAAAAAAATTTATTTTAATAGTAATTTAATTTGTATTTATTATCTATATAAAGTGGTAGCACTGTCCAAGTCTTAATTTTACGAACGTAGTGTTGTGAAAATCCTTAGCGAGGGTACTGAGCTCATATTAACAACAATCCGGCCAACGTTCTGGATAGTTTATGGAAAACACGTTGTAATTATAATTCTTAAAGATTCGCCAATCTCCCCCTTCAAAGTTATTGGGGACCTGCCTCTACATCGCCTTAACCCCCATACGGACATCGCCCTGGAAATCGCCTCTTTTCTGTTAAAAGGAGTATTGCATGATAAAGCATGACTCGATGAAGCATGATAATCAGGAATGACCAGCTCACCCGAAACGAAAGGAAGGTGGTTCACATAATTTTTTTACACACTGGAAAAATGCTGCCTATTTAATAACATCTCTAGAACCTAAAAAAGGTAACAAGAGTCTTAAACCTTGAAGTAGTGAGTATTCTTAGAAGAGTTTACGTCCAAGTGCAGCGTTGGAAGCGTTGGAAAGTTTTTTGTTGTACGAACTGCGAGGTATTCTAACTGACCCATTTTTGCGGTTACCCACAAAAATCTAGGTTAATCTAGGTTACTCATTATAACCTAGACAAAAGATACCAAAACAAAGTTCTTTTTTAAATATATAAATAAGAAGGGCTTGTCGAGATGATTTTTTTAAAGAATTTCTTTTAAATGAGAGTTTATTTTTTTTACTGTACCCGCCATCGTTAGCTCCAAATTCCTCCAACAAATCTGTCAGTGCATCTCGAAACTCGATCATGCCCTGTGCTGGTAAGGCTATTTGAGACCTAGGTCCTCCTCTAGTTATAGTTTGAGAGACCTGAAATTTATTTTATAAGGTAAATTTAATCATGGTATAAAAATAATTAGTTTACCCGAAGAAAACGTCCGCGGGCATTTTCTTTTAAGTCCAAATAATATCTTCTATAATCCTTTATCATCATCTCAGATTTTAGTTTACCATCTTCAGGTAAATTGTCAGTGTTCGGAGGGCCTGCTTTTACCAGGTTTGTATTAATAAATAAATCACAAATTAAATATGTATATGTAGCTAAATTATCAACATAGTTTCATTAATAATATTTCTATGAGGGACGTATTTACTAACATATTAAGTTGCATATTCTAAATGAATAAAGTTATATCTTTTATACATTTATTTCTCTTGAAATTTTTTCATAACTCTCATTACGAATTGCAACACAGTAAGCCATCTTTTTGAGAGTTTTTTAGTTTTATAAAGTAAAACGAAATCAATAAGCGATTGTTTTAATTAAAATGTATTTACAAAAAAAAAACTAAATATAAAATAAAATTTCACGGCATGGTATGTCTTTTTTGCATTTTTTTGGTCGTGCGTAATAAAATTATTTTTTATTTTAAAAAATGGTATCAGTTATTTGTGGCGTGGCATGGGTGTTTGTCGTCGTTGTTTAACATAGTCAAGAGAACTTTTTGTTTAATATAATTTATATTCTTATATACAAAGATTATATTAGATTATAATCTTTATTATTATTATTAAACATAATTTAATAATTATTAAACATAAAATTTAATATTTTTGATAAAGATTCTAAAACCAATATATACAAGCAAGACTTACATTATAAAGACTTAGTAATTTTATATAATAAAATAAAAAAAAAGTACTTATTGGTGATGCTAAGGCTAATAAACCCTTCCAGTTAAGTAAATGTAGTAGATATACATTGGATCTTACATATTTCCAAATATCGGTTAAAATTGGCCGACCAAATCAATTTCATCTAACGTATTCCGTATCGTCTTATACACTGCGTGCAAAAGAGAGAAAGATGTGTGGCAAGTTTGAAGTCGATAGCATTAATACAGAGTCTGTATTACAGACATATGTGTATCTATTATAAAAAAATAAGTCGTTTTTTTCCTGACGCTATAACTCCAGAACGCCCGACTCAAAGAAAATTCAGGAAAAATTGCAACAGAAAAGTGGGCAAATATTTTGTTTTACATACAGCGCCAATACCTAGCTTGTACCATAAACTAATATTTTAAGTAGGCGCCGGGGCGTAATACATTGTTTGACATTGCTGTACATTGTTTGACAGTTACTCATTGTTCTCTGCTCAGTTAATTTCATGTGACAAACCGGTATTGTTTTCACTGTAAAATTGTGAAAAAAGTTCATCAAAAACCGTTAGTTTTGAAAAACTGGAATCGTCATTGATAAATAAGTCACAGGGAACGATGGATATCCAGTTTATCGTCGGCGTTCAAATGTTAACGGATATTGTGAATATTATATGATGCCTTACTTAAGGGCTATTACCAAATTAATAAACAACTTTGACCCAAGAGCTAATTTCCAGACAGCTCGGATATACCCGTAATAAATCCGTGGTCAGCTATTTCTGTCAAGTACGCCTCCAAAGTATTCCTACCCAGATCAGTTCACACTAGAGTTGGGTTGTTCCTGAACGAAAGAACAAGATAGACCCGGTCACTCAAAAGACCTATCTGAACTAGTTCACATCGTTCATCGGTTATTGTTCCTTGTTCTTTGGTTTTTGTTCCAAGTTCTTTGGTCTGTGTTCCTTGGTCTTTGTTCTTGTTCTTTGGTCTTTGTTCTTGTTCTTTGGTCTTTGTTCTTGTTCTTTAGTCTTTGTTCTTTGATCTTTGTTCCTTTTTATACCCTTGCAGAGGGTATTATAATTTTGTCCAAAAGTGTGCAACGCAGTGAAGGAGACATCTCCGACCCTATAAGGTACATATATTCTTGATCAGGATCACCTCCTGAGTTGATATGAGCATGTCCGTCTGTCCGTCTGTCTGTCTGTCTGTTTCTACGCGAACTAGTCTCTCAGTTTTAAAGCTATCGTCTTGAAACTTAGCACACACCCTTCTTTGCTTTGCACGCAGTATATAAGTCGGAACGACCGGGATCGGCCGACTATATTCTATAGCTGCCATATAACTGATTGATCGGAAATGGTATAACTTTGGTGTTTTTAGAGTTAGAGAGTTCAAATTTGACATGAGAGCTATTTTTGGCACAACATTACGACATGCCAAATTTCATAAGGATCGGCCGACTATATCTTATAGCTGCCATATAACTGAATGATCGGAAATGACCCAACTTTCGTGTTTTTGAAGATAGAATGCTGATACTTAGTACAGATTATATTTTTTTTTGTCAGTTGATCCAACCTACGAAATTTCATTAGGATCGGCCGACTATATCCTATAGCTGCCATATAACTGAACGATCGGAAATGGTATTTGGTAGAAATATCAACTTTCGTATTTTTGAAGATAGAAGCTTGGGACTTTTTTTTAGATCTTTAATTGTAATTAATTGATTTTATTATGTTGTAATCATAAGGATCGACCAACTATATCCGATGTTTGCGATATATATCTGGTTTTAACTGCAAGGGTATATCAACTTCGGCTCCGCCCGAAGTTAGCTTTCCTTTCTTGTTCTTATTCCCTAATAATTTTTCACATTCCCTGGTATTTTTTCTCAATCTCTGGTCATTTTTCTTACACCCTTATTGTGCTGTAACTTAAAATTTTGTGTAAACCAACTTGGACAACAGCGAAATGTATCTAAAAAACACAGTGAAATACGGAAACACTTCAAAAGTTAAAAAAATTTAAATATTTTGTTAAATTTTAAAATTTTTAATAATAAATATTTTTTTAATATTTTTTAAATATTAATTTTTAATATTGCTTGAATTTACGAAAAGAACAAAAAAGACCTTGTTCAGTCCTAAAAAAAAGAACGAACGAACTTATTCCCTAAATGGAACGATGATTACCCATGTCTAGTTCCGCCAACGGAACTGTCTAGTTTCGCCTAATGTCCGCCAACGTAAACACAAAGATCCCCTAAGCAATCCCGGAGTTCCGCTAATGTAAACACAAATTTACGTCAGTTAAAAACGTCGAATTCAGATTTCAAATTTAATTGACAAGTTGCATAATCCTATTTTCCGAGTCTCTTGAGTCATTCTCTTAATCAATTTTTGGGATAAATCACTTAAGCCGAGGTTTAATTATTGATCATTGAACCACAGTCCGATTTTGCTCGGCACGGTGAACGGTTCACATAAAAAAATAATTATTAAGTGTCTCTAAATAATTATTATGTTTCTAAAGTTATACAATAAAAAATAAATTTTCTCGGCACGGCGAACGGTTCACATAAAAAAATAATTATTAAGTTTCTAAAGTTATTCAATAAAAAATAAAATAAATATTTTTTTAATTCATCGGTCAACATTGGTCGGTTATATGCACTTGTATTGTATACATTTTTATTTAATTTCAATAACAGGCATTTGTTTTAAAGCTGGTAAGTTGAACTGTGTAAATTGTGTGGATCGTAAATTTGAGGTTAATTTAATGAACCGCCGTACAAGACATGCAAGCCAGCAACAAAGGTATTCACACATTTTAAGCGAAGAGAGACAAAATATAAATTCCTGATTGAAGCACGAGTGAGCACACGAAGATCATTGGCATCATAAAATCGCTTGCCATTCCAATATGATCCCACTGCGATCCACCCTTGCAGTTAAAACCGGATATGTATCGCAAACATCGGATATAATTTTCCGATCCTTATGAGAATATGATAATAACCCAATTTATGATAATACAAAATCTAAAACTTCAATCTTCAAAAATACCAAAGTTGGTATTTCTACCAAATACCATTCGTTATGAAATCTTTATGAAATTTGAAAGGTCGGATTAACTGACCAAAAATATAATCTGTACTAAGTTTTAGCTTTCTATCTTCAACTCAGGAGGTGATCCTGATCGAGAATATATATACTTTATAGTGTCGGAGATGTCTCCTTTACTGCGTTGCACACTTTTGGACAAAATTATAATACCCTCTTCAAGGGTATAAAAATTAAGGTATTGGACCAGTGACGACTGCGCAATGGAAAAAGTTAAGCTGTATCCATTATTTACACAACCGCAGCCACTGAAACCCTTGTTCGATGGAAGTGATCCCGATTCCAGCCATTTTCTTCAACACATACTTGATTACAATCAAGTGGGCTTTTAGACTTATGTTTTGTATCTGATCCTGATGGTAACGCTCTCTCCAGAGCTTTTCCCCTTTCAACCCCAGAGGATCCATATCATTCCACGCTGAAGGTCTCTTTCGAAACTATTCCTGATATCGATCAGATGTCTCTATGCGTGGCAAATAAGATTTGCTGCTTCCGTAAAGCTGACTTTCAGAAACTTAATAGCCTTATCGATACATACGATTGGCGCGATATTTTACTGTACTTTAAATAAATTTTTTGACTCCTGTGTGCCATGGAAATATCCGTCCGCTTTAACAAATCCTCCTTTGTATAAAAGGAGCCTCAATAACCTAAAAAATATTAAAAATAGGCTCTTACTAAAATATAAAAAACCTGCAGTAGTGTTGATTTTTCAAGATACCTACTAGCTCGGTTGAATTTTACCGTGCATAACGCGGAATATTATAGGAATTATATTGACCGCTGCCGGATAACAATTTACTCAGGATCCAAAGCAATTTTATAATTTTGTAAACACTAAGCGTAAAAAAGTATCTTTTTCACCCCTGCTTACGTTTGAAAATTCCTCTGCGACCTCTGATCAGGCCATTGCCGAACTATTCGCAGACTATTTTCAAACAACTTATTCTCTGCCTAATTTGACAGATCAGCCTTACGCATATAACATTCAAGCAGCAAATCTTATTTTCTGTCCGTTTTTTTCTGAGAACAACTTATTATCTGGTCTTTTAAGGGTAAAACCCATTTATTCGCCAGGCCCCGACTGTGCTAAAATGGCACCAGGCTGTGTGCTAAAATACAGCGCCAGGGCTCTGAGCAAACCTCTTCTAAGACTTTTCAACTTATCTTTGGAAACCTCGATTTTTCCCCTCAAGTGGAAGGAATTATTCATAATTCCCCTAAAAAAAAAAGGGAGGCTGCCAACTACAGAGGCATCTCTAAGTTGTCGGCAATTCTAAAGTTATTTGAAAAATTAATTACCCCTCATTTGCAAAACCTTTGCTCTTCGATTATCACTCCTTGTCAGCATGGCTTTATTAAGCGTCGCTCCACCACCACAAAATTATTGGAGTTGACATCCTTTGTCATAGATGGCTTTTGTAAGGGATATCAAACCGATGTAATTAACACAGACTTCAGCAAAGCATTTGATTCAGTTTATCACTCACTCTTGTTGAGTAAACTGAATATGCTGGGTTTTCCTAAAGACCTCTTAACGTGGATCTCCAGCTACCTAGATGAAAGGACACAAAGAGTCTTATTTAAAAACATACAGTCCCGTCTGGTCCGTGCTACATCCGGCGTCCCTCAAGGAAGTCATCTTGGCCCGTTATTATTTACGCTTTTTATAAACGACTTGCCCCTGGTTTAACGAACTCTCTAGTTCTTATGTATGCAGATGATGTAAAGCTTTGTCTTCAGTACAAATCCATCTCTGCCCAATGCAACCTTCAGTCTGACCTTGATATCTTTCAAAAATGGTGTTTAGCTAATGATCTAATACTTAATGGATCAAAATGAAAGCATATGTCTTTTTATCGTTCTTGCCCTCTGCAAGCTACTTATTCTATTAATGGGATAGCCTTAGAAAAATTAAACCAGGTTAATGATCTCGGCATCCTATTAGACATCAAACTTAATTTGCCGACCATATTTCCTTAAAGGTTAATAAGGCTAAAGGAGTCCTTGGTTTTATTAAAAGGTGGTCAAAAGAATTTAATGACCCCTATATAACCAAAGCACTATTCATTTCTTTGGTCCGTCCTATACTGGCGTACGCTTCATGTGTCTGGAGTCCCCAATATGGAGTACATAAGGACCGCATAGAATCCGTACAAAAGAACTTTTTAATATTTGCACTTAGAGGTCTATATTGGGATGCAAATCTTCAGCTTCCATCCTACAGTAGCAGACTTTTACTTATAAACTTACCTAGCTTAACAAATCGTAGGACAATGCTCGGTGTAGTTTTTCTGCATAACCTTATTAACGGGGATGTAGATAGCCAGCATTTACTAACTCATTTAAAATTTAACATTCCTAATAGAAGGACTCGAAACTTTAGTCCTCTGTTCCTTAGCCATTGTAGTTCGACATATGCACTGCATGACCCTTTTAGGGTATTATGTTCGAACTACAATGGTCTCTACTCTATTACATCTCTTTCCTGTCCCTCTAATTTAAAAAAGAATTTAAGCTATAAAGAATTTTAAACTATCTTACTAACTTCTCTTAGCTTAACAAATTTCAAATAGCATAATATGTACTAACAAATCGTTTCTCGATGAATGATGAATATGATGAATACATGATGCATATGCTTTATGATGAATACAGGAATGGTAGCTGATGCTCTTATTGATGCACAAGCCATTTCCAAATTCTAAAAAACCGCGAAAAATAAAAAAATCAAGAAAGGAAAGCTAACTTCGGGCGGAGCCGAAATATATACTATATAATATAATATATTTTTAGAAATATATAATATAATATATTTTTAGAAATATATATATATTATATATTTATATTATATATTAAATAATATATTTATACCCTTGCAGTAAAAACCGGATATCTTGGATCCGGATCCTTATGATAATACATATGATACTATAACCCAATTTATTATAATACAAAATCTAAAAAAAGTCCCAAACTTTTATCATCACACATACCATTTCTTGGTTGGTATTTCTACCAAAAACCATTTCCGATCAATCAGTTATATGGCAGCTATAGGACATGGTCGGCCGATCCCGGTCGTTCCGACTTATATACTGCGTGCGAAGGAAAGAAGGGTGGGTTCAAAGTTTCAAGTCGATAGCTTTAAAACTGATAGACTAGTTCGCGTAGAAACAGACAGACAGACAGACGGACAGACGGACATGCTCATATCAACTCAGGTGATCCTGATCAAGAATATATATACTTTATAGGGTCGGAGATGTCTCCTTAACTGCGTTGCACACTTTTGGACAAAATTATAATACCCTCTGCAAGGATATAAAAATAAGTGCTTTCGCATGATACCCCTTGGATCTAATGTCATTCGTTATTCGAGGCGGCGTCATGCCGACTTGCAAGGTAAAAGATACAACACACATAACACAGTGCGAAAATGATTTGGAACTTTTGAGGAGACCTGTAGGAATTGTTTGTTGGGTCAAATATAGTATAAAACCGTGTTTGAAATATTTCTAACAACCTCAAAACCTTGATTTATTTAGAAGAAACAGTTTTTCGGGACTTTTTTGCTCTTAAAAATTCTTTAACGCATAATTTTATGCGGATTTTAAAATTTCTTACGTTTCTGACCTTTTGAAAATAAATATATCTTCGATTTTTTTAAACAAAAAGGATTACATTTTTACACAAGAAACTGACATTTTTGAATTTTTATCGTGTTTTTCGGACTTTGACGCCTTTTTTCGGAAATGGTATCATTCCAAGAATCCAATTCCAAGAAATGGTATCATTTTTGACACATATCAATATTGTCTCATTAATCTTGAATAAAACGAGACCAATTTCATTACAAAATTATGAAAACTGTTTATGTTATATTTGTATGAAATATTGTATGTTGTAATGAAATTGGTCCTACTAGGTCCTACTACTGGAAATTCCTACTAGGTCTCTTTAAAAGTTCCTCCAATTTTTTTTTTTCGCACTGTGTAATTAATCACTCACAACAACACAATGCATTTTTTATGCAACACATAACACACATAAACTACATTTACACTGTAGTGTAAACACACTACACCATCACAAGATTAGAACAGTGATCGGCACCCCAATACATTGATATGATTTTAACGCATTAGTAATAGTAACGAATAGCAGAAAGTAGGCGGTGAGCATGACGTTTCACACAGTTATACTCTATGTGTGTGGCAGAGCTCGGGCAGAGAAGTGTGTGACTGAGCTAAAAATGCCTATGGGTCGACGTGCAAAAATCGGCCGCCGTACAAGACATGCAAGCCAGCAACAAAGGTATTCACACATTTTAAGCGAAGAGAGACAAAATATAAATTCCTGATTGAAGCACGTGTGAGCACACGAAGATCATTGGCATCATAAAATCGCTTGCCATTCCAATATGATCCCACTGCGAACTACAGTGATAATAAAAACAAAAAAGGAAAGCTAACTTCGGGCGGAGCCGAAGATGATATACCCTTGCAGTTAAAACCGGATATATATCGCAAACATCGGAATTAGTGACAGTTACTTGTTACAGGAGGATATATCCAGAGTTTACTCATGGTGCTCCCGTAATCTTCTTCCATTAAACTTATCTAGGTGTATGTTTACCCGTTACAGTAGGCGGTCTCTTGAAATTTGAACGGGTTATTCCATCAGTAATTATAATTTTCCAGCTAAAGAGGAGGTTTTATACCTTGGTGTCTTATTCGACAGCAAATTTAAATTTTCTGGTCACTAAGACTATATTCTGCCTAAAGCGTATGCTACGCTGGGCTTTTTTAAGAGGCAAGTGAACCAATTCAAAAGTCCATACTCGAGCCTCAGCGTCTATGCTGCATTTACTCGGTCACAGGGTGTCACAGTTCCAATTGTCTTTTAAATGAGCCGATTGAGCGGGCTCTTTCTTATTTTAATTCTTTGCCGCCTAGCCTCCAAATTGAGTGGGGCTCTGATAAGGGTGTGTTTAAACGGTTGTTAATCAGGCACTTATTGAGTTTTTATTAGTATTGTAGTATTATTTATAAGTTTGTAAGTTGTTAATATGTAAGCCATATGTTAGCCATGTAAGGATTTGTCCGTTGGCGAAATAAATAAATAAATTATTTATTATAATTTTGGTCAAAACTGTGCAACGCAGTAAAGGAGACATCTCCGACCCTATAAAGTATATATATTCTTGATCAGGATCACTTCCTGAGTTGATATAAGCATGTCCATCTATCTGTTTCTACGCCAACAAGTCTCTCAGTTTTAAAGCTATCGACTTGAAACTTTGCACCCACCCTTCTTTTCTTTGCATGCAGTATATAAGTCGGAACGGCTGGGCCGACTATATCCTATAGCTGCCATATAACTCATTGATCGGAAATGGTATAACTTTGGTGTTTTTAGAGTTCAAATTTTTTTCAACATGAGAGCTATTTTTGGTCAAATAATACGACATGCTAAATTTCATAAGGCTTGGCCGAGTATATCCTTTAGCTCCCATATAACTGAACGATCGGAAGCGACCCAACTTTCGTGTTTTTGAAGATAAAATCCTTAAACTTGCAACAGATTCTATTTTGGTCAGTTAACTCAACCTACTAAATTTTATAAGGATCGGCCGACTAGTTTTTATGTCTCTTCAGGGTTTTTTTTTAAATTTTCTTTGTATGTTCTTATACCCTTGCATAGGGTATTACAATTTGAGTTAAAAGTGTGCAAAGCAGTGAAGGGCACATCTCCGAACCTATAAAGTATATGTATATATTCATGATCAGGATCACATCCTCAGTTGATATGAGCATGTCCATCTGTCCGTCCGTCCGTGTGTCCGCCTGTCTATTTCGACGCAAACTAGTTACTCAGGTTCAAAGCTATCGACTTGACACTTTGCACACACCCTTCTTTCCTTTGCACGCAGAACACAAATGTGAACGGGCGGGATCGGCTGAATTAATTCTGAAGCTGCCAAATAAGTGAACAATCGGAAATGACCCAATATTGTGTTTTTGAAGATAGTACTTTTGAACTTTCTACAGATTCTAATTTTTGCCAATTGATTGGACCTACCGAATTTTGACCAAACAGCTATAGGATATAGTCGGCCGATCTGGGCCGTTCCGACTTATATACTGCGTGCAAAGGAAAGAAGGGTGTGTGCAAAATTCAAGACGATAGCTTTAAAACTGAGAGACTAGTTCGCGTAGAAACGGACAGACAGACAGACGGACCGACGGACTGACGGACATGCTCATATCAACTCAGGAGGTGATCCTGATCATGAATATATATACTTTATAGGGTCGGAGATGTCTCCTTCACTGCGTTGCACACTTTTGGACAAAATTATAATACCCTCTGCAAGGGTATAAAAATGGGCAGTCTTATTCCTGGATCAAGCCAGTAAGCTTCAATCGATCTAGCTTAAATTCATTAAACAAAGTTTGTGAAATAGATAAAAAATAATAATAAAGTTTTTTGAAATAAAAAATTTTTCTCTGGGGATGGGACAGATGGTACCTCAAAATTCGCTGGCATCGAGCATCAGCCAGCGTGAAAAAATCCGCTAATCGGGGAAATAAACACTCAGTTAATGTAGGGAATGGTGTGTGGGTCGATATATATATTTAGCTATACTGGGTCAGATGTTTTGAAAATAGCATATGTTTTACCTTATAAAGATAATGAAGAAGATTACGTAGCCGCAGCAATAGAGAGCCCAATAGGGGCCTCTAAAGGTATGCTCTGCCTACATGGGCCACGGCCAAGATACCTTTCCCCGCACACGCTTTTCAAGTAGCTGGTGGACGACAGCGAGAAGCAAAAGATTGACCTGATTAAAGGGTGTGACGCCAACGCCCATCATCATCAGTGGGGAAGCACTGACACTAACGAGAGGGGTGAGTCAATATTTAATTTTATCCTAAGCTCAAATCACCTGGTGGTTAACAGGGGCACCGAACCCACCTTCATGATTGATTGGATGGTGATTGCCATTACTCTTTACTCAGAATCCCTACCAGACAGGGTTTTTAGACGGGGAGTCCTAGAGAAGCACTCCTTCTCAGACCATCGAAACATATAATTAGTCGTCAGTTTCGAGAACTTCACTCGGCTGGCAGTACGCAATCCTACAATGGCAAACTGGGAGGTATACAAGAAAAAGCTCCTTGGATAATAAATCCTTGGAGGAACCTCCAACAAGGGACGTTAATAGCAGGGAAGACCTAGTCGTTATGGTGGGCACGCTAACGGCTGCTTGCGCCAGGACATTTAATAAGGCCTGCCCCAAGGCAAGTCGGGCAAAAGCAAATTAAAAAAAACCCCCATGGTGGTTGCAAACACTTGCGCCCTTTAAGACCAAGGCCTATAAAACCTTTGACTTCACTTGTTAAGCAAACACAGAAGTGGCCTGGGAGGCGTATAAGCCGGACCTCAAGCAGTACAACAAGGAACAGCGTATAGCAAAGAGGATAGCCTGGATCAAGTTTTTCATGACTATTCAAGACACAACGGAGGCTTCCGACTTAGGAAGGTCCTCTCAACCACTGCACTTATTGTAAAACCCCCCACATTAAACATTCGAGCCATCTCGAATACCTCCTAATAATAATTTCTCGGATAATAGTGCATCCATCCAACACCGAACTTTTTCTTTTTGGTAAGAAGTACAAGCTATCAAGCTTAAGGCTTTGAAAGCTATCAGGGGAAACTCTTACCCTTAGTGGTGACCCCAAGTACCTAGAAATCACGCTAGACAGGAGACTGGACTGAAAGCTAAATACAATGAATTATAACGAACTGTTTTCTTTGCTTCCGCTCGCCACAGTATGCCGCGGCTGGCTCACAGAGTCTGCGGGTTAGTTCCACCGAATTTATAGTTCGACGTGATTGCCCGAGCCCAGAAATAATACAAATAGCTTTTATTTTATGCAGTCTCTATATTTGCTGCTCCTTCTGTTTACAATGATGGTTTAACCGGGTTCCCGAGAACGGGCCCCACTCCGAATATTCGTGACCCTTGGTGCCTCCTTTGGCCGTCCTGGTGGTCTGCTCCGTTGCTGGTGTCTCCGTTGTTGCTCTCGTTGCCGGGGGTTCCTCTTTGTTGTTCTGTCGTCGAGCCTTCCACCTCTTTGACCTGGTCTGGTCTGGACTTCGGCTGCGGACTGAAAGGCCTCCACTAAGTTGCCGGGAGTTGGCGGGCTGTAGCCTCCGCTACACCAGGAGAACGCCGTGCTTTGCGCGCCAGCGACTCTGGTTTGGGAGATAGCTACTGACTGTCGCCTTTGCAACACCAGGGAGACATGCCGTGCATGCGCACCGGCGGACCTGGTTCGGAGTTTGCGGCCTACAGTCGGCTCCGCTACGCCAGGAAAACGCCGTGCTTTTCGCACCGGCGAGTCCGGTTTGGGAGATGGCTAGTGATGGTCGCCTCCGCAACGCCAGGAAGACACGCCGTGCATGCGCACCAGCGTCCCCGGTTCAGAGTTTGCTGCCTACAGCCGGCGCCAGGAAAAACGCCGTGCTTTTCGCACCGGCGGGCCTGGATTGGGAGTCGCCGAAGTCTTGTCAGTCCCGATGGGGTCGGAAGTCGCCTGTCCAGGACCGTATGTCACGCTTCCCTTCGGCCGGGTGACCACCGCGCGTACGCGTCAATGGGCCCGGGTCAAGAGCTGCTCGGTGGGTGATCGGTGCCTCCCCGATCGCGTTTCTAAGCGGGCGCGAGTTCCCAAATCGGCTTATCCGTGCCCTGCAGGACCACGCCTGTTGGGTGCGAGTCAGGAATCCGTGTGGCGTGCGCCAGACTTATTCTTTCCTCACTTCCTTGCTAGGCTACCTGCTTTGACCGGGAATGGCCCAACTCGACTCTGATACCCTGTAGCTGTCGAGGAAACCAACCGACATCGATCCTTTCTCGTTCTGTCCTTCTCGTCTTCTGGAGCAAACCGGGCTCGGGATCCTGAGTTGGCCTGTCCTTTCCGTTGCTGGACCACGCCTGTTGGTTGTGAGTCAGGAGTCAGAGTGGCGTGCGCCAGACTTATCCTTCCCGCACTTCCTTGCAAGGCTACCTGCCGGGGCCAGGAACCGGTCCAACTCGTCTCCTGCCGCCTTCGACTTTCGAAGGAACTGTCCCTGTACTGATCCTTTCTTGTCTCGTTCGTTCTCCTTACGTTTGGCTGTTGGACTCTCCAAAGGCGGTCCTTCAACTCAAACAAAACCGAATCCTTTTTAGAAACGCTCTAACACTTGAATGGCGGACTCTCCACAGGCGGTCGTCCAACTCAACGCTACAAGCTTCTTAAAAAGACTCGTCTCGAGCCGCTCCAATGGGCCTCTTTTTATACCCTCTGGAGCGCCCGTTAATCCTCCTGGATTCTGCTCCACAGATCGCGCCACTTTCCCGTTGGCGGGCTGCCGTTACTCCTGCTTCCAATATCACGCCAGTTTCCCGCTGGCCGGCGGCCGTTACTCCTGCTTCCAATCTCACGCCACTTTCCCGCTGGCAGGTGGCCGTCCGTGCGGCCGTTGCCCTTTCCTTTCGGCCGCTGACCCCTGCTGTTGCTATGCGATGTGCCGCTGGCCTCCTTCGCCTCCCCCTTCGCTCCTTGCTCCTTTGCTGCTAAAAGTCTTGTCACACATTCTGAACACAGCTGCGCGGTGGGCTCATGTCCTCACCGTTGCCTCGGGAACCACGTTGCCTCCATGTTGACTCCGTCTTCCCACTCGATAATGGAGCTCTGCCCCTCACCGCCCTCACTGCCTTTCCATTCGTCCACTGGTGCTCCGGGAACCGTTACGTTCCACGTTGATTCCGTCTTCCCACTGGGCGATGGAACCTTGCCTTTCCATTCGTCTGCTGCTGCTCCGGGAACCGTTATGTTCCACGTTGATTCCGTCTTTGCACTCAATGGTGGAACCCTACCCCTCCCCGCTCGTATTGGTCCTTGGCCTATCTCCTGCGGCCACCTAATGATTGGCCGATGCTGCTCACGCCCCGTCGCCGCTCTCTCGCCTCCTCGGTCCTCCTTGGCCCCCCTGGTTATCTGTCTTAGCGTGTGAGGAGACTAATTCTCCTCACAGAATTAACAAACGAAGCGGCTATCGCGCTTCATACACGCCGCAGGTCCATTGGGCTTAAATGGTGTATGTCTCCAAAAATAGTAAGATAGTTTTACACGGCGGTTGTGAGACTTATCCTGTTTTACGGGGTAGTGGTCTGGTGTCCTGAGCAGACAAACCCCATATTTAGGAAAAGGTTTAGGAAATCGCAAAGAATGGCGAGTATTTGCATTATAGGCAGACTTCATATTGATTTACTGCCTGTTGAGATATTGGGGGTAAGGTTAGCTACTCAATCGGCAGTAAAGAAGGTCTATGGAAAATGACAAACTATAGACACACCAAGTTGGACCTACACTGTTTCACGCCTACGGGGCTACAGACAGTGGACAGGCTTCTTACATGGACAACCTACCTTCTACGCAAACGTAAACAAGTGCAGGAGAAGCTGCGGCAGCTTGACTGGCTGATTTGACGTAGATCACGCCTGAAGCTATGGGTTAAGTTACTTATTTATAAGGGCATATTGAAGCCAGCTTGGACGTATGGCATCCAACTGTGGGGCACAGCGAGCCCAAGCCATGGGAAAGTCATCCAGCTGGCACAAAACAGAACCCTCAGGACGCTGTCCACGCTCCATTGCACTTGTTGGTTGGGCTTGTATTGAGCCGCGGCCATAAATACTTCTAGTTCAGATATTGTAACGAAATTTACACCAAAATTCTAAAAAATATTTGAAATGCATAGTAAATGCAAAATTGGCCATATCGTACGACTATATCAAATAGCTGCCATAGGAACGATGGGATAAAAATAAGTATATAGTAGGAAAAACTTTTTTGTTTTTCAAGATATGTAAACCAAACTTACAAATTTTATGCGTGTGGCCAGTTTTATACATGCTTGTCAAATATAGTCCAAATCGGAAAACTTTATCATACTGCTGTCATAGCAAAAATTGTAAACAGAAATAAGTACCAGTTACCAGTAATATTCAAATACATTAATAATAATAAACTTTTGTAAACAAATTAGGAGCCATATCAAATAAAATAAAAAAACATAAATTAAATCAAAAAAACAAAGAAAACATAATAGTTAATCAAATTCTTCTAACAAATCTTAAGTTGATTTCTTTAAATTGGACATAAATTTGCAAGGTAATTTCCTTAGTCCTGTAATAAATGGATCAGAAGACAAAATTAGTCTGATAATCAACTTGATTAATATTGCATATTTGCAGTTTTCTTCCGTTTGTATCTATTCCAAAAAGTAGCCATTCTTTTGCATAAGAAATCAATTCGTTTTGGTAGTTGGCTTAGCTCGGGAATGTAACCGTTCTTTTCAATTTGCTCTTGCATAACTTCAATATTTTTTTTTTTATCTTCCAGCGTTCTGCACACCAAAGATTAAAAATATATAGTCGTGTAAATGCACACTTATGGGAATCTCCTAAAAAGTGAATTTCAATGATATAAGTAAATAGAAATATTTCAAAAACATTACAAACACTAGCGACGAGAACAAAACAAAAGCACAATAAGGAACAACTTTTCCTTGGCAAACGCTAGATAGCATCAGTATTTTCCCGATTATATTAACATCTGCAAATTTCTGCAGCTGATTTTAGGCATACAGTACCCTCAAAGTCAGACGAACACATAAACATACATACTATTTGTGGGATTTCGTGGGATCACAACTAAAACTTTAACTAAACATGAAAAAGACGTTCACAAAAAAGACAAAAAAGGGTAAATAGATCTAAAATACACAAAAAAAATTTAATTAGTCAGATAAATTTCATAAAACCCATTTATTAAAGATAATACCTTCAACTTTAAAATGCATTTTAAATTATTAAATTTGGTAAATTTTTGCGAACGTCCGACCACTTTGAACTTCACTTTTGTTTTGACGAAAAGCTCACTAACGTAGCTGCAGCAGCAAAATTGAACACGTGTTCACACTTTGCATTCTATTTTTAGAATGTCCCTTTAGATTTCCGGAAAAAAACGGCTTGCAATGACAAAATGTGGTCAATTTAGAGACAAACTATTTACATTTTCAATAATTATTTTCAAGTCGATTTTTCGATTTATGGCCTACGGGCGCAACCACTGTGCATTGGGGATCTCTATGGTCAGCGCCGAAGTTAAAAGATTCGCCGCTAAATACAAGGACAGGTTGTAAAAACATCCCAACATGTATGCCCCTCATTTGCTGGATAACAGCACCACCACCAGAAGACTTAAAAGGAAGCATCCACTGGATATACCAAATTATCTTTTCTTAGGATTATAACTTGCATTTCTTAAATTCTTTTTGTCAAGGCTTTAATTATTATTAATTATTAAAACACACAAAATTGTGGACAAATTTTAAATAAAACTCTCAAATGTTAAAAAAAAAAACAAAAAAAAAAGAAAAGGCAGGTGCTATCAACTCTCCCTGAGGAACAACAAGTAGGCATTCCCTTAGCAACGTGTAAGTAGCTATTTTTAAGTTTAACTTTAAAAATAGACGTTCTATATCTTCTTTTAAAATAGTCCTACCTGATTCCTACCTCGAAAAACCCTTGAACCTGTTGCCTGACCTAAGCACAGTATCATTCATGAATTCCCAGCCACAGATGCTCAGAATCCTAGCCCTGCAGAAGCTGCAAGAATCTTTTCTCAAATGAGTTCGAAATAGAGTTCATTGCGGTGATTATAATTGGCTCGTCTCATATTTACATGACCTGTTCCTTCATTCCTCCTATGGTATATCGTATATTTTTATCACTTTGAGGCCATTAAGTCTGTTTTTTCGTTGGTCAATGACTCTGATTTAATCCTAATCTAGGGAGATTTCAACCGTCCGCATCAACCATAATGACTTTATCGATGGCTTATCTGATTTTTCACTCCAACTATAAGTGTTACATCCTCTGTGACAGTCATTCGGTCGTCGCCGCTATCTCTTCCTGAACACTTTCAGCATCCTACACTATGAGCATCGGTGTTAATCGATGTTCCCCATAATGATGCTGGCTTTAAGGTTCAACCACGTTTCAATTTCTTTAGGAAGACAGATGTTATTGCCCTTCTCAATCATTTGGCCGAAATCGATTGGATTTTTCTGTCATCGTTAAACAAAATTGAAGTTGCTGGATTCGTTCGACAAAAAATCTCACAATGCGTTGAATAACAAAACCACCTTAGTATAATAAACACCTTTCTCGTCTTAATAAATTAATAAGATAAATTATATTCGATAAATTAATTTCTCGAATAAATTTAATAAGATAGTAAGAAGATACCAAGGGATATTAGAGCAGTGCCTTATAACACATCTAGGGACATTATCAGAATCAGCAGAGAATGAGATATCTTTTGTTGAGAGAACTTGGAACACGTCATGATATTGAAATTTTGACAAATAAATGTTCTGTGTTCCATTATCTTCTCCTTCATAAGCTGTATCTTATGTATCTTATCTATCGAATCGCACGCAGTGGTTTTCGTTACTTCTGGGGTCCCACAAGGTAGTCAATTAGGACCTCTATTTTTTGTTCCTTTTGTTTATGATTTACCTAGTGGTATAAACTATGCTACTATATATATTTATATATTTATATATATTTATATATATTTATATATTTATAATATATTTATGTATGCTGATGATGTCAAGTTATGTTTTTCATTCTCAGACCATTTTCTTTATAGACACTTGCATTTAAACATTAACGAAATATTATTGAAGCGTTCAAACAACTTTCTCTTACCTCACTGCTCAAGGTGTAAGGTTATAACGTTCAATCGCAGCGTACCTCACATCGTCTCGTACTCACTTGGGGATAACGTCCTAGATCGTGTTTGATTAATTAACGATCTTGGATTCCTTTTTGACAATAAGCTGTCGTTTAATAAACATAGACAATGAACATTGACTGTTAATAAAGACAGGGATTGATAGGTTTTATCAAACGTTGGTCATTTTATCAAACAATTTGATGATCCTTTCGCAACTAAGGCTCAATTGAAGTTGCTACGGATTCGTTTAACGAAATAATTTATATTATTGAATATAATATGATATTATTGAAAAAATACTTTAAAAATCAAAAAGTTTTTAGTCTTTTTGGTTTGTTGTATATTGGAATACTAATTTCGAGCTTTCGGCTTATCCACAAAAAAAAAATATCCCAATAAATCCAATGTCTTGGTAGCTGTTGCCTCTTTGCTTTGGGAGATCAGCCATAGCTTGCTCTAGCAACCAAAGACAATGCAATGCCAAAGACAATGAAACGAAGGACCATCATACCGCAGATTTTCGTTGATCAAGTCATTGGGAAGTTCACCAAGGGAAAACATTTTCCCAGGGTCAAAATATCAAAACAAGCGAGTTCCTCTTGAATCTAGAAAAGCCACTTATCGGAATCGAACTAGCTGAAATACGACCCATCGTAATCCTTAAACTGCTGTGCACCAAAGCATCCAAGATAAAGTATGCGAGAAAACCGGAGTCTGGTCGCCAGCAGACTTTAAATTCAAAATATAAATGGCTGTGATTTAATTCAATTGATAAGGAAGTCGAAGATATATCCGACAAAGTTATATCCGAGTCGTCTACAGCTTCTTCTTCTTGAGACACTTTTTGGGACCACCCACCGCGTATACAGGTAGAGAAAATACTTAGTAGAGAGTTAGGCCGATCTACCGTTAATTACTGATCTACTACGTAGTAAGAAAAGGTTTTATTACATTATAATTATCCTTGGAAATTTTGAAGGGTCGAATTGCCTCTAAAGCTACTCGGTAGCGGTCCATCGAAAGTCGCTGCAGATCTCCGAAATGTAAATTTCTTCAAGCTCCCCGTGAAAGGCCTTAAAGGCTCCCAGGAAATCACCGGCCAGCTTGGCATCTTTTACCTTGGACATTGCCTCAAGGTCTCTTTGGACCCTCTTAAAGTTCTGAGGGAAACCATTGGTCTTGGATTTTAACATACCAATCCGAGAAAGAGGTTATGACATTTCCGATTAATCTGATACATGCCAGCTATACGATATAGTTGGCAGATCTCGGCTGTTCCAGATTATACACTGGGTGCAAAGGAAAGAAGGGTGTGTGCAAAGTTTCAATATGATAGCTTTAAAACTGAGAGACTAGTTGGCGTAGAAACAGATGGATAGACGGACATGCTTATATCAACCCAGAAGGTAATCCTGATCAAGAATAAATATACTTTATAGCGTCAAAATCTACTAGGGTCTAGGTTCTACTTCACTGCTTTGCACACTTTTGACCAAAATTATAATACTCTCTGCAAGGGTATAATTAAAGAAGATCGATCAAATAGTTATTGTGCAATCGTGGTCACAGCGAAGGCACTTTTGGAAAAACACGACTTTGAGATAATCGCATTCAAAGTTGCTTGACGCTGTCCGGAGCCGTGACGAACCGTGCCTCAAAACGCTGTTTTCCTATCGAACTATTATTCGGATCTCAATGAAAATTTGGGAAAATATTCTCTAGGGGATATACTACAGGATTCAGCAAAAAAAAATTTTTCGTTTTTTTTGAAGAAATAAAAGGTATATAACCCCTTAAATTCGTAAATCCTTGACCTAGCCGTGTTGTATTTTTTGGTGCTGTTTTTTTTCTTTGGGGTACGTACAGGGTGCCGACGGCATAGCCGGCTGTGTAACAAATAAATTAAAAAAAAAAATTAATTAATTATAAATTTATATATTTATAATTATAACCACCACAATTTATTTAACTAATATTTCCGTTCGAGCGAAGGGCCAGTTTTGTTTTAAGTCTCCTTTCCGGCCACTCAACAATTAAAATTTTTTTTAAAAAATTAATAATCGAAAATTATTAATAATTTAATTATCAACCTTCTGTCCAAATAGAGCGGTTTCGGGATAACTAAATCCAATTAATTAAAGATTAAGGTTTCAAATCCACCCTTCCATAATAATTAAATCCGACAATTAGCCAAAAATTAATTATTATTGATTATTTATTTTTTTGTGATTAATACAAGCCAAGGTCAAGTCCACCTTTCCGACTCCGCAAGTTCGAAGAGAGTTAAGGATTCAATATCTACGTAGGAACCACACTTGTATACATATACATATATACATAAATAGTTCGTCATTAATATGTTTTTCGAACGAGCACGTATTTTTCCATTTTCCGCTGCTTCTATTCCGCATCAGGCAACATCCGCCTACAATCTGAGCAAACCTCGGCTCTTTTTGGATTTTTCTGGTGCCTGAAGATTTTCTTTCCACATTCGAATTGTGCCGCACACGACTTTCCTTTCGACATCGGCGCCACTATTTCGCACTTGCTCCTTGTAATTGCATTTCATCCGCGATCTCACCGTTCTCATCACATTAGTGCGACCGGCCACCACTTCGTACGAGGCACCTGTTGCGCAAGTCAGTCGACAAGCGCTGACCAGCGAATTGGACTCTGAGAATGCCCACGGGAGACAACAAAAGGCCGCGTTCGATCCCAGCCATCCGTTTGGACAGATCTCAATCCGCATCTCCGCGGACGCCTCTTTTGAAGCCTAAGGCTACCAGTGCCAGTCCAAGGGCAAAGAGTGACGAATCCGTCAATACAATCCCCGGTCCTTCAAAGAGGCAGACTCGCTCCGTTGCAAAAAAGGCTCCAAGTGCGGTCGAAGTGGCGTTGAAAAAGTTCATCGCCACAACAGATCGAATTAGCCATTTTGAGGCTAACATAAATACCCCTGGCGCCCCAGAAACGTAAATAGGCTCCCAATACATGTGCGAAGTCCATCGGGACCAAATTCGGGCACTATGGGAGAAGGTGGAGAAGAGCTATGAGAGCTGATCCGATTTGCTAGCCGTGTCCGAAGACAATGCGGCCGCCTCGACAGTGCTGGAAGCGAAGTACAGCTACTGTTACTATTACTGTCTATTCGAGATGTATTTCCCAGCTTCGGGAGAAAATTGCTTCCCAATCCACTCAGGCTCCCGTCAATGTCCACACGCCCGCGCCTACAGGCTGCCGGTTACCTTCGGTGGATACCGAGGTTTTTGCGGGTGATTATCTTCGGTGGCCCACCTTCAGAGACTTGTTTACGGCCATTTACATCCAAAACTCGCGGCTCACCCCGGTTGAGAGGTTGTTCCACTTACTGTCCAAAACAAGTGGTGACGCCCACGCCATTGTTTCTAAGGCTCCGCTTACCCATGAGGGGTTTGTCGTCGCTTGGCCAAGCCTCAAAGACCGCTTTGAGAACCGGCGGCTATTGGTCAATAGCCAGTTGAAAATCCTTTTCAACCTCCAGGCTATTTCACAAGAGTCCGGGGTCGCGCTGATGGAGCTGCAACCCACCATTCAGAGTTGTTTGACAGCCCTAGCAATGTCCGCCATCAATGCTGAGGCTTGGGACTGCCTCCTGGTGTTTATGATTTCATCAAAGCTTCCCAAAGTCACACTTTCCATGTGGGAGCAATCTGTCCATAATCAGGCCGAAATTCCAACATGGAAGGAATTAGACAACTTCCTGACAGAGCGCCGTCGCACTCTGGAAGCAATCGACGACGTCAGGCCTTGTGGCTTCGGGCAACTTCCGCCAAGGTCGGAAACTCCTACTGCCTCTGCTCGAAGGCTCAATTCATACGAGACTCGAGTGGTTCCGGGCCCCAAGGGTTGCGATCTCTGTTCAAGGGAGAACCACCCCATTCGCTTATGTCCGCGGTTCCTGGAAATGGACGTAAATGGGCGCTCGGACTGCATTAAAAGGAAGCAATTATGTTTGAACTGTTTTGCCCTAGGGCACCAGCAACGAGACTGCACGAGCGCCCATACCTGCTTCACATGTCACAGCTGACACCACACCCTCCTGCACCGCGGCAATCCGTTCGCCACCGCTCCAAGTCCGCCTACGACAGCAAGGGCTCGACCCGCACAGACTGCCAGAAGCACAAATGGCACAGAGGATCAGTCGGATGTGCAGGTGTGCTTCGCTTCCGGGTCAGGAGCCGTCCTACTGGGCACGGCCCTTATCAACGTGTGCCATTTGGTGTACACCGTCCAGGCACGAGCACTAATAGACTCAGGGTCCGAAGCGACTTTTATAACGGAATGACTGTTCAACCTTGTCAAGCTTCCCTTCAAGACGGTTCAAGCCATTTCCGTGCAGTCTACTAAATTGTGCCATTTCTCCATTCGGTCGCCGTCTAGACCCGGGCTACAATTAGAGACTGCCGCTTAAGTTCTTCCGCAGTTGGAAGGAAATCTGCCATCATATCCGATTTCGCGAGATCGTCTCAAGGGGCTGCCCGACATCCCCCTGGCGGACCCCAACTTCTTTGAAAGCTCCCAAGTCGATGTGTTATTAGGAGCTGACATTCTTCCGTCCATTCTCCTCGGTAATTCCAAAGCTAACATCTGCGGGTCGCTTCTCGGTCAGGAGACCATTTTTGGATGGGTGAGGCCCATTATCTCCAGCCAACCCCCGCAGCGTGTCTGTTTTTTCCGCACTAGTTGCCCGCAGCCTCGGTGACTCACTGGATCAGGGAGAGGTTCCAAGATCATATTCAGCATGATGTCGCCACGCCCACGCAACGCCCAGTCACTGGAGAGCAGATGTACTCGAGGTACACAATCCTACCGATGCCGAGTCTGCAATGGGATCCATCCATTGAAGAAGTGTCGGCGCTTCCTACGCCTTAGTGCCGAGCAGCGGATCCGAGCGGTTCTCGTGAACCGCTATTGCTCGAGCTGCCTGGGCCACGAGCACTCCGACGGATCCTGTCGGCGTGGGGACGGCTGTAAGACGTATGGTCAGGATCACCACACGCTGCTGCACCCCGGGACCAAGGAGCACCGGACACCGCCCACGGGAGACAGTACACGGGGTGCCTCGCTCTCTCGTCGGCCGTCATCCGCCAACTCCCGGCGCGGTTCGGGTGCTTCTCGCCCTGCGTCCGCCATTTTCCGGCATTCCCAAACCGATCTACGGCCACCGACTTCCCGACACTCTTCGATAACTCCTCGGCATTCTTCCGCCACTGGCCGGCAGCCGCCAAGTGCTCCACTGCATTCGTCCGCCACCCATCGGGTGCCGTCCACCGTTCGTCCGCCCGCGTCATCCGCGCCTAGGCAATTTTCCGCCTCTCCTCGAGGGCCCTCGCAGGACGCGGTCGCTGCGCCCACCCTATCGTCGCTGCTGAACCGCAACAGCGTCAATACCGGGACCCGGATCTTCGACACGGGGGCCTTCATCGACTTGTGTACGCTGCAGTGACGCATAGCTAGCGACGAGGAATCTGTTGCAACCAAAGCGATTGCAAGGGGGAGAGAATGTTTAGGTGAGGGGCCGTTGTGCCGCTCAGCTGAACTTAAGAGCGCATCCGCGCTGAAAAGCGCGTTGTGTGTGTAAATTTCGAGTAAAAAAGATTAATTTGTTTATCAATATTTATTTTGTCCCCTTCAACGGTGTTTCCAATCCTCAAAGCACTTCCCATTTCTGTATAGCCTTGAGCGCTTTCCGCGATGCAGTCTCTTTTCGGTCTTGGCTCACCTGGGCTCTTCCATTGGGACAATTGGGCTTTGGTTTCGAAATCATAACCATACACCCACGAATCGTCAACAGCTATAATCCTTTTGACGTCATTTAACAGCTCACGAGTGATGCACATGCGACGGTTCTTTGGTCAAAATTCTGCAATTTCCGAACAAACTTTGCTGACACACGACACATTCCCAAAACGTTTGAAAAAATTGCAAGGCACGAGCCAAGCTATATACCGAAATCTTCAGCAACTTCTCTGATAGTGATTCGACGATAGTGATTCTTCACTGCTTGAACGTTTTCATCAAATGTTGCCGTTCTAGGGCGTCCAGAGCGAGGCTCGTCATTGGCATCTTCCCGGCCATCTTGGAAGAGCTTGTACCACTTGTAAACATTTTTATACCCTTGCAGAGTGTATTATAATTTTGGTCAAAAGTGTGCAACGCAGTGAAGGAGACATCTCCGACCCTATAAAGTATATATATTCTTGATCAGGATCACCTCCTGAGTTGATATGAGCATGTCCGTCTGTCCGTCTGTCTGTCCGTCTGTCTGTTTCTACGCCAACTAGTCTCTCAGTTTTAAAGCTATCGTCTTGAAACTTTGCACACACCCTTCTTTCCTTTGCACGCAGTATATAATTCGGAACGACCGGAATCGGCCGACTATATCCTATAGCTGCCATATTACTGATTGATCGGAAATGGTATGTTTAATGTTTTTAAAGTTAGAGAGTTCGAATTTGACATGAGAGCTATTTTTGGCAAAATAATACGACATGCCAAATTTCATAAGGATCGGCCGAGTATATCTTATAGCTGCCATATAACTAAACGATCAAAATTGACCCAACTTTCGTGTTTTTGAAGATAGAAAGCTGAAACTTAGTACATATCAAATCATCACACCCATCCCATCAAATTCATACGTAAAACAAGAAAGGAAAGCTAACTTCGGGCGGAGCCCAAGTTGATATACCCTTGCAGTTAAAACCGGATATATAACGTAAGACGTAAATCGGACGTAGTGGGCCGAACATTATAAGAATATCATAAAACAAGAAAGCAAAGCTAACTTCGGGCGGGGCCGAAGTTGATATACCCTTGCAGCTAAAACCGGATATATATCGCAAACATCGGATATAGTTGGCCGATCCTTATGATTACATCATAATAAAACCAATTAATTACAATAAAAAATCTAAAAAAAAAGTCCCAGGCTTCTATCTTCAAAAATACGAAAGTTGATATTTCTACCAAAAACCATTTCCGATCGTGCAGTTATATGTCAGCTATAAGATATAGTCAACCCATCTTTATGAAATTTGGTAGATCGGATTAACTGACCAAAAATAGAATGTGTACCAAGTGCCAGCTTTCTATCATCAAAAACACGAAAGTTGGGTCATTTCCGATCGTTCAGTTATATGGCAGCTATAGGATATAGTCGGCCGATTCCGGTTGTTCCGACTTATATACTGCGTGCAAAGAAAAGAAGGGTGTGTGCAAAGTTTCAAGTCGATAGCTTTAAAACTGAGAGACTAGTTTGCGTAGAAAGAGACAGACAGACAGACGGACAGACGGTCAGACGGACAGACGGACATGCTCATATCAACTCAGGAGGTGATCCTGATCAAGAATATATATATTTTATAGGGTCGGAGATGTCTCCTTCACTGCGTTGCACACTTTTGGACAAAATTACAATACCCTCTGCAAGGGTATAATAACTAATCTATTACAATACCAAATCCTAAAAGAAAAGACTCAAGCTTCTATCTTCAAAAATACAAAAGTTGGTATTTTTACGAAATACCATTACCGATCTTTCAGTTATATGGCAGCTATAGGATATAGTCGACCGATCCCGGCCGTTCCGACTTATAAACTGCGTGCAAAGGAAAGAAGGGTGTGTGCAAAGTTTCAAGTCGATAGCTTTAAAACTGAGCGACTAGTTTGCGTAGAAAGAGACAGACAGACAGACGGACAGACGGTAAGACGGACAGACGGACATGCTCATATCAACTCAGGAGGTGATCCTGATCAAGAATATATATACTTTATAGGGTCGGAGATGTCTCCTTCACTGCGTTGCACACTTTTGGACAAAATTATAATACCCTCTGCAAGAGTATAATAACTAATCTATTACAATACAAAATCCTAAAAGAAAAGACTCAAGCTTCTATCTTCAAAAATACAAAAGTTGGTATTTTTACGAAATACCATTACCGATCTTTCAGTTATATGGCAGCTATAAGATATATCCGGTTAATTGTTATGAAATTTGGTAAAAATACGAAATTTGCGTCAATTCCGATCATTCAGTTATATGTCAGATATAGGATATAGTTGCCCAATCCTTATAAAATTTGGTGGGTCGTATTATTTAAAAAAAAAAAATATAGCATTCGTACAAAATCCGAACTCTTTAACTCTAAAAACACTGGAGTTATTGCACTTCCGATCAATCAGTTTTATGACAACTATAAGATATAGTCGGCCGATCCCAGTCGTATATACTAGTCGTACTATACTTTATACCAGTCGTATATTATATACTGGGGGTAAAGTGAAGAAGGGTGTGTGCAAAGTTTCAAGTCGATATCTTCAAAAATACGAAAGTTGATATTTCTACCAAATACTATTTCCGATCGTTCAGATATATGACAGCTATAGGATATAGTCGGCCGATCCTAATGAAATTTCGTAGGTTGGATCAACTGACCAAAAATAGAGTCTGTACTAAATTCCACCATTCTATCTTCAAAAACACGAGTTGGGTCAAAGTTATACCATTTCCGATCAATCAGTTATATGGCAGCTATAGGATATAGTCGGCCGATTCCGGTTGTTCCGACTTATATACTGCGTCCAAGAAAAGAAGGGTGTGTGCAAAGTTTCAAGTCGATAGCTTTAAAACTGAGAGACTAGTTCACGTAGAAACAGACAGACAGACAGACTGACGGACAGACGGACACACGGATATGCTCATATCAACTCAGGAGGTGATCCTGATCAAGAATATATATACTTTGTAGGGTCAGAGATGTCTCCTTTACTGCGTTGCACACTTTTGACCACAATTATAATACCCTCTGCAAGGGTATAAAAATGCATTTTTATCTTTATACTCTGTACCATTATTCTCGAACAAAGAATAAAACAAAACCTTAAAATGTGTCGTATAATTTGGGGAAGGAGTGTTCATGCCTTACATAATTATTCCACTTTAAGCGGTACATTCCTTTAAAGTTTAACCTCTTCAAGCAAGCCAGTTCGCTTGATTGCTGAGAATTTTCCTACTTTTCCTACTGAGTATTCTGATCATTTAAATTTCTCGATTTGCAACCGTTACATTTTTTGAAAACTGGAAGGAAAAATTTTTAGGAATTTAAGTTTCTTTGCAAAACGTGATTCACGGTTCCAACTACCCAAGTTTCTATCGAGGAAGACTTTACTTCTTTAAAAAAAAGCGCCCATCAGACTAACGGTGCAATATTATTTATGAAATTCAATAACAAATATTCATTATATAAATCAAACTATTAGTAGTTACAGCAGGCACCACAAATAAAAATTATAAATTAAAAAAAAAACTCCTTAAATGTCCTTAAAAAAGGAAAGCTAACCCCGGACGGAGCCGAAGTTGATATACCTGTTCAAGCATTGAACACTATTATATGTAGAAATTCTTAAGTTAAAATTTCAAGGGATCTTGCCCATGAAATAAGAGACAAAGAGCTTGGTCTAAAACCGATCCCCTGCAGCCTAACACAAATACATACATAAGTGGTGCGCTTATCGCACTTGAGAAAGGGTCGCTTAGCATGTCAGCGTGCAGTGCGTTGATAAGTAGTTTTAAATAGATTTAAGGTTTTCATGTATCTTACTTATAAGAGAACTTTACCAAATAAAATCAGTTTCCAAAAGGAACTCATTGGAGTAAGACCTATTTATTTAGGGCTCCTCTTATCATTTGGTCCTTCGAGGCACCCTGACGTTTTCCCCTCTGTGGTAAAAGACTCAGGTTTTAAACTGGAACCTATAAGTGGCTGTGGAAAAATAAAAATTCTCAGCCCAGGGTAGCTAAAAAAATAAGGCTGCGATCTGGGTAAAAAAGAGCCCAGTTTAAAAACACTAGTCCTCTGTTGTTTCCTCCCAAGAGGTAAGGGACACAGAGAATAAAATTAAATAAATGCCAATGAGCATAAAATAAAAAAAAAATAATAAAAATGAGTCAAAAGAAGTATTCTTAACCGTATTTTGGGGCTCCTATTAAAATTGGCACCTAAATAGTGGTTAGATGTGCATTGACACACTCAGTTCAAAGAGCTCAGTTTAAAATCGTAGTCCTCTGTTGTTTCCCCCCAAGTGGTAAGGGACACAGAGATTGAGAATTGCCATAGAGAATAAAAGTGCGTTTATTGTTTAGCTCAGGACTGTCCGAGGCCTTACATCGGAATATTTATAAAAAAATCTTTGGGCAAGGAGTTCAAAACAAAACTTTTGTAGGGAAAGATCCTGATCACAGTTGTGGGAAACCAAAAATAAGATTTTAATTTAAAAAAAAAAAAAAGTTTTTCCGGAACAACGCCGGAAATTCATAAATATTGAAAATAATATACGGCGTGTTCGAGGCCAAATATGGGGCAAATATAAAAAGTCGGGTTCCTGGGAACAACGACAAAAATCTATGATATGGTAAATTAAAAAAAAAAAAAATATTTACAATTCAAACAAGAAAGGAATCCTAACTTCGGACGGAGCCAAAGTTTATATACCCTTGCAGTTAAAACCGGATATATATCGCAAACATCGGATGTAGTTGACCGATCCTTATGATTACATCATAATAAAACCAATTAATTACAATAAAAATCTAAAAAAAAAATCCAAGCTTCTATCTTCAAAAATACGAAAGTTGATATTTCTACCAAATACCATTTCCGATCGTTCAGTTACATGGCAGCTATAGGATATAGTCGGCCGATCCGAGCTGTTCCAACTTATATACTGCGTCCAAAAAAAAGAAGGGTGTGTGCAAAGTTTTATGGACGATAGCTTTAAAACTGAGAGACTAGTTCAGACAGACAGATAATGGTAAAGAGAACATTAATAGCGCATTCGAAAACTTCCTGGTAAGCAATGGGATTAAGAGGCAGCTCACCGTTCACCATACTCCAATCGGCGTGCCAATCGGACGCTAGTGGAAATGGCAAGGAGCATGATGGTTCATGCTAATGCGAACGAGTACCTGTGGGGGGAAGCGATAAAGACTGCTATGTATTTGCGGAACCGATCAGAAACGTCTACATTGCCAGACATGACTCCATACGAAGCATGGTTTGGGAAAAAGCCCAGCGCATCCCATCTTAAAGTGTTTGGTACAAAGACAATTGTGCTAGACAAGACAATGAAAAAAAAGTTTCTCCGAAAGGAATAGAGCATATCCTGGTTGGATATTCAGAAACTGCCAAAGCGTATAGACCCTTCAATCCTAATACGCAAACTATCAAGGAAGCCAGAGATGTGGTGTTCCTTGAGCACGACATAACAAAAACCGAGGATATTTCGACCATAGAATTGGCAGAATTTTTGGTGAGGAGAAAAATGGCGGTTGCGATGGAAATGACGGAGATCATGCAAGGGACGGACAGTCGGGAACCGAAGATGGTGAAGACGAGTTGGTTAATAGCGTCGACAGAGTTCAGCGAGGCCCAGGTAGGCCTAAGATAATTCGTACTGGAAGGCCAGGACGACCACGTAAGGAGTACAATATGCTTAACGCTTTTGGAGTTGCCGACGTCCAAGTACCGAGTGGAGTCAAGGAGGCTTTGAGCTCGACACAGGCTGAAGAATGGAAGGTTTCGATGCAGAAGGAGTATTCTCAACTACAGTCCACCAATACATGGAGTCTTGTAAATCTTTCTCCTGGCGAGAGAACTATTGAATGCAAATGGGTGTTTGCGGTTAAAGGAGACCAGTACGGCAACGTGGAACGGTTCAAGGCTCGCTTAGTCGCAAAAGGTTGTGGACAGGAGTACGGCATAAACTACACAGAAACATTTTCCCCAGTGGCTCGGTATTCTTCCATCCGATTGGTGATTGCACTGGCTGTCGAGAACAAAATGCATCAAATGGACGTCTCAGCTGCGTATTTCAATAGCAACCTACAAGATGTAGTCTACATGCGGCAACCGGAAGGGTTCG
Source organism: Drosophila malerkotliana malerkotliana (assembly GCA_018153235.1). Lineage (NCBI taxonomy): Eukaryota > Metazoa > Arthropoda > Insecta > Diptera > Drosophilidae > Drosophila > Drosophila malerkotliana. Next base: position 2,884,872 of record JAECXV010000202.1, on the reverse strand, counting down.
TGGACAGCGTATCCAAAAAGGGTGTTGAAGTTACACAAGTCTTTATACGGTCTGAAGCAGAGTGGGCGTGAATGGAACCAAAAATTGGACTGTACTCTTCAGCGTATTGCTTTTGTACAATGTCCCAGTTAGCCATGCCTTTATACCAAGAACAACGGCGAAAAATTTAACATAATTGTTGTATATGTCGATGATCTGATTATTGCTTGTTCCAGAAAAGAAGACCTTGTCGACATAAAACTTCAAATCGCACGGGAATTTGAAGTAGTAGGTGGCGGAGAGTTGAATCATTTTTTAGGCATGGAGATCGAGCGGGATGGAGAGACGGGCAGTGTGGCAATTGGCCACAAGCAGTATATCGACGAGCTGTTACGAGATTATGGCATGGAAGGCTGCAGGCCGAATGCAACGCCTTTGGAGGTTGGTTATCAGAACCTTTGGAAGACTGTCCACGAGCCAACCAGAAGCAGTATCAATCGCTTATTGGATCACTGCTGTAACTAGCAATGACTACGAGACCGGACATTTATTGTGTGGCAAAGTTGGCTCAGAGGTGCAGTGACCCCCATAAGGAACATGAGGTGGCCGCTAAACGCGTCCTTCGTTACCTAAAAAGAACTTTGGTGTGCCTGTTCACTGCTTTGTGGATGCAGACTGGGCCGGTGTCTGTACTGACCGCAAATCGTTTAGTGGTTGGGCGTTCTTAATGGCTGGAGCAGCGTTTTCGTGGGAGTCGAAAAAGCAGAGCATCATAGTCAGTAGCACGGAGGCTGAGTATGTGGCACTTTCAACAGCAGCTAAGGAGGCTGCTTACGTGCAGAAGCTGATATCTGAGATGGGTTTCAAGACGGCGCCAACATTGATGATCTACAGTGACAAGATGTAGTCTTGTTTAGCGAAGAATGCGAGTTTTCATGCTATAAGTAAACATATAGATATTAAGTATCATTTCATAAGAGATTTATATAAGAAGAAAGTTATTGATATTTTATATGTTCCAACCGAAAATATGATTTCAGATGTTCTAACTAAAGCTCTATGTAAAATTAAGCACACAGAATGTATTACTTCACTAGGACTAAACTAAAATAGAATCTTTTGAATTAGATATACAGCGGTGAGAAGAAGTGTTGAAAATATTTGCATATGCACCACTGTATATCTTATTCCTCTTATGTTATACACTAAAGTAACGAGTAACGAATTATCTTTCTTCTTTAAGTTCTGGTTATGTCTGCGTGCAGCATTTTTTAGTCTCTAATCAATCGTCAAACCGAATAATTTCAATCTACATTAAAAATTCACACAAAAATATATACAAAGGCACTTATGTGGCCCCTTGCAGGATGTTCAAAAATTAGGTTGAACATGAAATTAAAAACGTACACAATTTTAAAATATTTAAAATATTCAAATTCAAATTAAATAATTCTTTCACAGATAATTAAAAGAAAAAAAATGTATTAACAAAGTACAAGAACAAAAATAGATATTATACAGTCCCCTAAAAATTATAATCGAAGAAAAGGTTAAAATAACATCAAATTTATTCAAAAACAAGAAAGGAAAGCTAACTTCGGTCGGAGCCGAAGTTTATATACCCTTGCAGTTAAAACCGGATATATATCCCAAACATCGGATATAGTTGGCCGATCCTTATGAGAATATGATAATATAATCCAATTTTTTATAATACAAAATTTAAAACAAAGTTGGGTTGGGTCGAAAGTTGGGTCATTTCCGATCAATCAGTTATATGGCAGCTATAGGATATAGTCGGCCGATCCTTATGAAATTCGACATGTCGTATTATTTTGCCAAAAATAGCTTTCACCTGATCAAGAATATATTAACTTTATAGGGTAGGAGATGTCTCGGAGAGACTTTCGGAGACTTGGTCGGAGACTTTTGGACAAAATTATAATACCCTATGCAAGGGTATAATGATAAGTAATCTTTCTTTTTTTGCGTAAGTGACTCACGGTTCCTGCTACCCAAGTTTCTATCGAGGGAGACTTTTCTTCCTTAAAATAAGCCCCATCAGACTAACGATGCAATATTATTGATGAAATTCAATAACAAACATTCAAAATATAAGGTTGTCAAAAAAGTCTTGGAGTATATTTATTGAACTTTCAATTGTTCATAAAGTTTGTTTAACTAATGCTAATTAAGTCAAATATGCGCCGTTTTGTTCGATGATGAGTTTTCAATGAGACGTCAACTTCATTATGCCCCTTTTATAGAAGCTCGCTTCCCTATTGGCAAAAAACTCGGAGAGCAAATTTTTTACCGGAATCTCTTGTGGCCTCTTGTCGCCATGGACAGAAAAAGGTGATAATCAATTTGTGCGAGATTCAGACTGTACGGTGGATGCGAGAAAACCTCCCATCCGAACTCCCGGAGCTTCTGGCGCGTCACCAAAGGTGTGTGTGGCCTGGATGGAAGACAATTGGGCCTCTGTTGATCAAAAATGGGCTCTTCTGCATGAGTGCTGCCTTTAAGCGATCGAGTTGTTAACAGGAAAGGTCTGAATTGAGCGCTTGGCCATATTCCCTGCCATGTGGCCATATGATTCCCTGCCAATCCCAACAAACACACAGAAAAACCTTCCCGGCCGTTAATCCATGCTTGGCCACCGTCTGGGCAGCTTGACCGCTTTTCGATCACGACCGTTTGCGATTCACGTTGTCGTAAGTGACCCACTTTTCATCGCCAGTCGCCATCCGATCCAAAAACGGATGCATTTTGTTGCGATTCAGAAGCGATTTGCATGCTTCCATACGTTTAAAAATATTTTTTTTTTTGCGTCAAGTCGTGTGGCACACATACATTGAGATTCTTTTTTTTTTTTTTTTAACGTTGCTTTTATTTTTTGAATCTTTGTCGGACAGCCACCTTTCCACTATTGTGAGTTGGGCATCTGGAGCGACTAAGGAAGCGGTATCGTCGGCGAACGTTGAGGTTGTTAGTTGTGCGTTCGTAGGAATTTCCGCAGTATACAAAACATATGGACACGGGCCGAGTGCGCTTCCTTGTGGAACTCCAGCTTCGATGGTGTAGTCGCCCGAAGTAGCTCCGTTGCATCTCACTGAGAATACCCTTTTGTAGAGGAATGATTCCAGTAGCTTGTGGGTGTATGTTGGCAAATACGTTTTAATTTTGTGCATGAGTCCGATGAGCCAAACTCGGTCGAAAGCTTGAGATACGTCGAGGAAAATAGCGCTGCAGTATTCTCGCTGTTCGAAGGCTGAGCGTATTTCGGATGTTAATCTGTTCACTTGTTCGATGGTTCCATGGTTTCTTCGAAAGCCAAATTGGTGTGCCGGGATAATATTGCAAGCTTCCAGATGTGGTATTATGCGAGTTAACAAGCGTTTTTCAAACAATTTAGACAAAAAAGATAGAAGGCTTATTGGTCTGTATGATGACGGAATTGTGTGGTCTTTTCCAGGCTTCGGTATCATTATAATGATGGATTTCTTCCACTTTTTTGGGAAATAGCCAAGATTAATGATTCCATTAAACAGTTTACAGACGACATCTATAGCGCATTTTGAAGTTCGACAGCATCTTTGGGGTCAATAGGTCACCACCGGGAGCCTTTTTTGGTTTGGCCCTCTTATGACTTTTTCGATTTCGTTCGGCCGGAATGAAGGTGCGGCTGGCTGAGGGGAGGACTCTGGCTGAATTACTGGCAGGAGGAATGAATTTGAGGCTGGGTTTGGCTGGAAGACACTTTGAAGATGTGTGGCGAATGTTTCAGCTCGGTCTTGTTTGTGTTTGTTTCGGTCTACATCTTTCCTATGAGGAGTAGAGGAAAGAGTGTAGTCGATGTCCGATTCCATGTTAAATTCCGGGGCGAGTTCCAGTTCCAGTATTGTAGCCAGTTCGTTTTTGGCGTCGTCAGGCTGAAGGGGTGTTCGGTTATTTCTGGGCTTTGAAGAAGCGTTAGAAGCACAGGCGAGTGGTCTGATGATAAGTCCGAGACTGCTTTGGCACTTATTAGATTGCGAGGTATGTTTTTTGTCACTGCAAAATCAAAAAGGTCTGGGAGCTTTCGTGAGTCTGTTGGCCAGTATGTGGGACTTCCAGGGGAAACGTAGTCCAGTTTATTCTTCACATTTATAATTGCATTGTACAATTGTCTTCTTTTGGGAGTCACTGGACATGATCCCCAGTGCGTATGTTTGGCGATGTAGTCTCCTGCGGCTATAAATCGATCCCCAAGTGAATTGTAGAAGTCCATAAATTGTCCTTCCGAGATTAAGAAACGAGGAGGGCAGTAAACGGCAGCGATTGAAAGGATTCCGTTGCTTGACTGAATTTGTATCGATGTGGCCTGCAAGAAGTTTGTTGCAAACCTTTTGTAATAATGGTGTTTAATGCGTTCTCTGATTAGAACTCCAGTTACGCCGTGGGCTTTCCCATCTGGATGATCTGTGCGGTAGATTGTGTAGCCTCTTATATGAAAGTTTTATTTGCTTGTAAGATGCGGTTCCACCAGTAGCATAACGGCAATATGGTTTTCGGTCAAGAATTGTGATAATTCTAGCTGATGCCGTGAGACACCATTGGCTTTCCACATTGATATTCGTAGCGCCTGCATAGATTATTTAGACTGTTGTTCTACGAGCAACTGTTTCACCATGTTCTGGTTTTCATGAATGACATAAGCTCCATCATACTTTGTTGGAGGGTAAGTATCATAGTTTCCGATTTGCTGTGTGGCTTTTCTCTGAATTGGAGTTAAGCTGAATTGGAATTTCCCTTCCAGATCGTAGAGCATCGGCATAGGAGAAGCCGTTGGTGGTGTTTAGGGGACCGAATGAGGATCTCGCAGCTTTGGCGAAGAAGACGTATGGCGTAGTTTTTGACGCAATGTACGCATTCTGTGGATTTTGGTTGCGCGTTGCGGTCGCTTGACGCATGCAACTCTTTAACTCCTTATACACCATACATCCTCTATAGTTTGCTGTATGGCTGCCTGCGCAGTTTCCACATTTCTTCACGGTACTGTCCTTGTTTGTAGTGCAGCAAGCGGACTTGTGGGCGTCCCCGCAGACTACACAGACGGCCCGAAGTGTGCAGTAAGACCTTGTGTGTCCATACTCTTGACAGTTAGTGCATTGCACTGGACCGTTGCGTTTATGTGGCTCTTCAACAGTGATTTTCCGATGCAAAATATTGCAGCTTGTAGATTGGGTGGACTTCGTTCTTCTTCAGCGACCTGCTTTCTGGCTCGAGCTCGACCTTGAAGAGGGGTTGTGGCTTTTTATCTTTATTTAGAATGTTAATAACATTCTTGGCGGCAAAGCCCTTTTCTTTAAGGGCGGTTTTTATTTCCGCGGCGGTAACATCAGGTTCTATTCGCTTTACTACCACTTGTATGCCCTTACTGCTTTTCAGTTGGTACGTGTAATAGTTTTTCTGTACAGTGTCCAGATATTTGGACACGATACGAAAGTGCTCTTCAGTCTTGGTTTGCACCTTTGTTTCATGGATGTTCCCTTTGATAAGCGGAACAACATGAAAGTTATCACCGTTCCCGATCAACGACGCAATTTTGTTGACCTGGGCACTCGAGCTTTTTTTGCTGATTAGCTAAAAATTTGATTAGCTGTATTATGGTGCAGTTTTCCCGGAGCTCGGACAAAGCACGTCCGCTCAGTTCGGTAGTTCGTATAGTTGAGATTCTTTTTGAATCCAAGTTTCTTCAAATGGTTTTTAACGGTTTCATGACTCATGCCCAGCTCTTCGCCGATACTACAGCTGCTACTATGCCGGTCTCTCGCGACCAATTCAGCGATTTTGTCGCAATTTTCCTTGGCGCATCTTCGACCACTTTTGCACCAGAACGAAAACGTTGAAACCATCGTTGTGTGGTGGAAATGGCATCTGTATCGGATCTATCAACTGCAAATTTTATTGGCAGCATGAGATGCATTTTTGATATTATCGTAGTATCACTGTAAAATATTCCATATTTTCCCTTTATTTTGCTCCATTTTTGCAACGCCGCTATAACTCACGAACGACTTAAACAAACAATAATAAAGCAAACATCAAACGCGTGAAAAGAGCTTTCCAAAAAGCTATAGCGTGAACCGATGAGACGAATAAAACTAAAACGACGCACTTGCAAAGAAACCTAGCGGAAATACTTCAAGACTTTTTTGACAACCTTTTATAAAATAAGGGGTTATATACAGTTGTACCGCACAAAAAAATGGATTTTTATTGATTTTTTTTTGACACCATAGAAAATATTTATAAAAAATGTTTTACCGACGTTGTTTAATACATGTTTCTGGGTACTTATTTAAATTTTTTCATAAAAAAATATTACATAATAAAAATGTTATAGCCGAATTCCCGGATCGTCTTTTTTCAATGGTGTCTTGCGGTGGACATGATATCCCGAAAACGGTTCATCCGAAATCCAAAACATAAAAAAAATTTTGTTAGTATATTGTGTTGTATAGTCCGTGAACGAAGGATTTTTAAAAATTTTGATTAATAAAAAAATAGATTTTAAGATTTTTATATAAGATTTAAGTATAAGATTTTCGATTTTTATGCTTTAAAAAAGGAGTTTTCAAAAAAAATCCCTCGTTCCCTCGTAATATCATAATAAATAAGTGGTCAAAATTTGGTGTTGATCGGATTAGTAGTTTTTTAGTAATCGTGTCCACCGCAAAGGTAATTTCCCAAAAAAAAGATTCTGAGATAATCGCGTTTAAAGTTTCAAGTTTGTTCAAGTTTCATATGCAGGTAGTGCGCTAAAAATAGCTACAATTTCGGTTCTAATGCTCCGATCGTTATGAATTTTTGTGCAAGTATTCTCAACAGTATATACCTGTGGTCGGCACCCCAATACATTGATATGATTTTAACGCATTAGTGCTAGTAACGAGTAGGCGAAAGTAGGCTGTGAGCATGACGTTTCACACATTTACACTGTGTGTGTGTGGCAGAGCTCCGGCAGAGACATTTTCTATGCCCTCGGGATAGGGCCGTGCCGACCTCTGGTATATACTGTTGATTTTTTAATCAATCACAACTGTATATAACCCTTTAAACTATTAGTAGTTATAAAAGGCACGACAAATAAAAGTTATGAATTCAAAAAAAATCATCGAGAAATTCAGAGCGGACAAGCGGTAACCTCCATAATGAACGGACATGAAAATCATTGTGACTTGCTGCGCAAAAAAAATACTTCGCCGATATTTGAAGTGGGGTGCCGACCCCTAAAAGACAATTCGGAGAATAGATGCTGCTCGATAGTGCAAAATGACAAACTTAATACAATATGGACATCAGTGAGTAAGTAGAAACTTGGTGATGATGCTCAGGAAATTGTTACTCGGTAGTGCAGCGCAGTAGCTGACCCACATGGGTTACATACGAGGGCAACGAGACCTCGGCGGCAGCGTTGCTCAACATGAAAGAGACGCCTAAATCCCAATAAATGTCTCTCAGCCTCTCAGGCCAGTTGAATATATCGACGTTACCAAGTGGAAATTAATGAGCCTTGAATAGATCACATACATTTTCTGGAGTAGAGGGGCCCGAAAAGAAGAGAATCCAAATGCAGGTGCAGATCAGTCGCCGTAATGCAAGAAACTTTGACACAAGGTAATTTAGTATCGGTAACCATTATTAGTAAGAACTAAAACTGTACGACGATGGAAGAGTAATTAGCGATGATTTGTTTTAAATGCGGATTTGATTTCAAATCAGACAGGGGAGCTGGATCAGGGAAGATAAAAAGCTGAAAGTTAGTACAGATTATATTTTTGGTCAGATAATCCGACCTACCAAATTTCATAAGGATCGGCCAACTTTATCCTATAGCTGCCATATAACTGAACGATTTTTTTTTAGATTTTATATTATAATAAATTGGGTTATATTATCATGTTCTCATAAGGATAGTCGACCGATCCTTATGAAGTTTTGTAGAATGAATTAATTAAAATTTTTGCTCGGTGAAAAAAAAATATGAAACAATTAAAAACAAGAAAGGAAAGCTAACTTCGGGCGGAGCTGAAGTTGATATACCCTTGCAGTTAAAACCAGTTATATATCGCAAACATCGGATATAGTTGTCCGATCCTTATGAGAATATCACAATAAAACCAATTAATTACAATAAAAAAATCTAAAAAAAAAAAAAAAGCTTCTATCTTCAAATATACCAAAGATGGTATTTCTACTAAAAACCATTTCCGATCGTTCATTTATATGGCACCTGTAAGATATGGTCGGCCGACCAAAGTAAAATCTGTACGAAGTTTCAACTTTCAACCGTCTTCAAAAACACGAAAGTGGGGTCATTTCTGATGTTTCAGTTTTAATAAAACTAAACATAAAACTTTTATGGCACCTAAAGGATAAAGTCGGCCGATCCTCATGAAATTTGGTGTATTATTATTTGGTATTATCAAAAAAAGCATTCGTACAAAATCCGAACTCTCTAACTCTAAAAATACTGGAGTTATAGCATTTCCGATCAATCAGTGTTATGGGAGCTGCAGGATATAGTCCACCGATCCCGGCTGTTCCGACTGGGTGAGTGCAAAAAAATAAGGATGTGTGCAATTGAGTTTCAATTCGATAGCTTTAAAACTGAGACTAGTTCGCATAGAAACAGACAGACAAACAGACGGACATGCTCATATCAACTAAGGAGGTGATCCTGATCAAGAATTTATTAACTTTATAGGGTCGGAGATGTCTCCTTCACTGCGTTGCGCACTTTTGACCAAAATTATAATACCATCTGCTAGGGTATAGTAAGGATCGGCCCTCAATGTGCTTTTTTTCAATATAAATCCGATCTCAACTGCAAGCGTATATCGACTCCAACTATATCAACTGTGTTATTAAGATTATTTTTATACTTATAGGGTTTGACGATTTATTAGAGACTAAAAAATGCTGAACGCCGACATAACCAGAACTTAAAGAAGAAAGTTAATTCGCTACTCGTTACTTTAGTGTATAACATAAGAGGAATAAGATATACAGTGGAGCATTTATTGATATGAAATATGAAATATTTTCAACAATACTATTACTACTAACGATATTTTTTTTTAAATTTAATAAGATTCCTTTTATATACTAGTTGTACTAAGCCAATCTAGTTTTCTAAACATTACCAAATATGATTTTGCAAAAAACGCATACGATAAAATTTGGTTGGTGAAATTAAAAATAGCAAAAAAAAAAGATGAACAGAATTACTCAATTTCTTAATCTAACACATCAGAAAAATTATATCAAAGTCTCTTCTTTCTCAGAAGAATAAATACAATTGAAGGACCTAGCAGCTAGCATTGCATACTTTGTTTGGTTTGTCTTAGTTTTAAAATCATGGTATCATCTAAATAAAAATAAAGTAAAGTAAAGTAAAATAAACTAAGGAAATTTCTAATAAACTAATAGGAAATTTCTCTGCCAGAACTATGCCCCACACACACAGTGTAAATGTGTGAAACGTCATGCTCACAGCGTACTTTCTGCTATTCGTAATTAACACTAATGCGTTAAAATCATATCAATGTATTGAGGTGCCGACCACTGCACTATGGGAAATATGACCACTTTTCCTGGCCAAAAATAATATCTCAAGAACGAAACAAGATATTTATGTTCTGATTTTTGATTTCAGTTCACATGGTCAATAGATTTAAAATTTTAAAAACTTTTAAAAACAAAAACTAAGCAAGATATTTAGATTTTGATTTTTGATTTGAGTTTATATGGTCAAAAGAACTCAGATTTGAAAAAATTGTGGGCGTGGCACCGCGCCCTATTTAAAAATAACATGCTAACTGTAGAACTAAGCAAGATATTTCAATTTGGTTCCTTGTTAGTGTTTTATAAAGCAATAGTCCTTTTGAAAAAGTAGCTGTGGTTTTTTTTTATTAATTAAAAATTTTTTTATTTAAATTTAAATCGGTTTTGCACTAGTCTCACAGCTAACAGATTCACATTCAAGGTTTTGAGGTTGCCTCCTTAAATTATGAATTTCTTCGAAAGTGCATAAAAGGGCATATTTATATTTCACTCATATGAAGAAAATTAAACCATCTACAACATGGACTAAATTACAATGTCCGACTCGGTTTTACTTAGTTTAAATCTCTTTTTATACCCTTGCAGAGGGTATTATAATTTTGTCCAAAAGTGTGCAACGCAGTAAGGGAGACATCTCCGACCCTATAAAGTATATATATTCTTGATCAGGATCACCTCCTGAGTTGATATGAGCATGTCCGTCTGTCTGTTTCTACGCGAACTAACTCTCAGTTTTAAAGCTATCGTCTTGAAACTTAGCACACACCCTTCTTTCCTTTGCACGCAGTATATGAGTCGGAACGGCCCGGATCGGCCGACTATATCCTATAGCTGCCATATAACTGATTGATCGGAAATGGTATAACTTTGGTGTTTTTAGAGTTAGAGAGTTCATATTTGACATGAGAGCTATTTTTGGCAAAACATTACGTCATGCCAAATTTCATAAGGATCGGCCGATTATATCTTATAGCTGCCATATAACTGAACGATCGGAAATGACCCAACTTTCGTGTTTTTGAAGATAGAAAGCTGGAATTTAATACAGATTCTATTTTTGGTCAGTTGATCCAACCTACTAAATTTCATTAGGATCGGCCGACTATATCCCATAGCTGCCATATAACTGAACGATCGGAAATGGTATTTGGTAGAAATATCAACTTTCGTATTTTTGAAGATAGAAGTTTGGGACTTTTTTTAGATTGTGTATTGTAATAAATTGGATTATATATTCCTATTCCCATAAGGATCGGCCAACTATATCCGATGTTTGCGATATAAATCCGGTTTTAACTGCAAGGGTATATAAACTTCGGCTCCGCCCGAAGTTAGATTTCCTTTCTTGTTAAAAATGTGATTTATTTCTAAGAATTTATTTTGCTAGACTACTGACATTTTCACTTTATTAAAAGGACAACACAAGTTTTTCGGACACTTCACATACATAAACACATAATACAAGCAACATTGAAAAGTATCCATTTCAAAACTTTTGATTTTGTCCATAAAATTTTTAGTATTCACGTTTTTTAAATCGCACCAAAAAATCGTAATTCTAAGTTCATGTAAATGTTAACATTAACAGCTGTTTTTAACAGCTGTTTTTTTTTGCAGTGGCGCCATCTATGCAAATTTCTGGTATGCAACATTAAAAATTAATCTATTGTGAATGATATGCAGTTAAAATTATTTAAATCCTTTAACTTTCAAAAAATGGTTTTTGGCCAGAAAAAGTGGTAAAATTTCCTATAGTGCACTGTTCTAATCTTGTGATGGTGTAGTGAGTGGTGTAAAAGTGTTTTTAATGTGTTATGTGTTGCTTAAACAATGCATTGTGTTGTTGTGAGTGATTACACAGTGCGACAAAAAAAAAATTGGAGGAACTTTTAAAGAGACCTAGTAGGAATTTCCAGTAGTAGAACCAGGTAGGACCAATTTCATTAAAATATACAATATTTCATACAAATATAACATAAACACTGCACTGTGCACTGTCCTATAGTTGCCATAACTTGTTCATAACTGAAAAATCGGAAACGACCCAACTTTCGTGGTTTTGAAGATAGAAAGCTGAAACTTTGTAACGATTTTATTTTGGGTAGTTGATCCGACCTACGAAATTTCATAACGATCAGCCGATTATATCTTATAGCTGCCATATAGCTGAACGACAGGAAATGGTATTTGGTAAAAATACCAACTTTGGTATTTTTGGAGGTAGAAGCTTGGGCCTTTTTTTGTTGATTTATTATTGTGATAAACTGATTATATTATTATTCTCATAAGGATCGGCCAACTAAACAAATTTGAACTGCGTGGGTATTACAGTAGTCTTCATGCCAAATCTTCTAGTCTCTGAGTTTGATGCATTCCTGGCTATATACATGCCTATATAGACTTAGCTGTTGATGTTGATCAAGCATACATATTAAATATACATTTACATATCTAGCATAGCTATTGAACGAAATGCCGGAACGAGATTATAATGCATTATAATGGAATTAAATAAAATTCATGAATCATAAAATAAACAAATACTTTTTCTGGTTTACTTTCTGGTTTCTGATTTTATCGAATTTAGTGAGTCAAAATCATTTCAGCCCTTCTACTACCGACCGCCGAGCTACCGAGCTGCTTGTGGCATGTTAAAAATACCATCTTCGATATATTATTTAATTCAATTTCATAAACTATTTTATAATACATTTTTATAAAGATCTGCAAATTATATTCGATTTTAGCGATTTAAATCCCATCTTAACTGCAAGGATATATCACGTTTGGCCAGTGGCGGATCCAGAGACGATTCTTGGGGGGGGGAAATTGAACTTATTCTTCGATTTGGGGCTCAAACTTTTTATTGCGAGAGAAATACAGTACAAATTATAAAACAAAAATTATCCATCCCAATTTTTAGGTAAACAAAGTGGTTATATTTGAAAAGCCATGCATGCATTACAGAGTGGCTAATTTTATTCGAAATTCAAACAGAAAAATGCTTTTACATAGCGTGTTTCATAATGCGAAACGATGGCTGCCAAGTTTTGCGAATCTTTCGATGACTTCTTCGGCGGTGATTTCGCTGTCATGATGCGTATGAAGCAACGCTAATCCACCTAGTCTTTCTTGAAGCATGGTCGTCCTAAGCCATGTTTTGATGCGGCGAAGACAAGAGAAAGAACGTTCAGAGCTCGCGTTTGTTATGGGAAGTGTACAGAATACTTGGAGATAGGTGTGGATTGTTGGGAATATGTCGACATCACATTTTCTTAGTGTTTCCAGTGCAGAAGTTGGAATTTCATTGCCTTCAGTTTTTTGTTTCTGCTGCCAGTGACATTGCCAGTAACTCAATTCACCTTTGAATTTCAATTTTTGTACGCTCTTGTCATCATCCAGAAGATTCCCGAATCTTTCTATCAAGCATCCGATTAGATCATCCATTTCGTTTTCTTTTAAAAGACTCACTTTTTCTGGGAGCAACACACTCAATTGGTAACCATCCAAAACTTCTTTTGAAAAACGAGCTTCCAAATCTTCTTTGATGGTATCCAGCAGAGGTATGTAGACAGAGACCCTGTAGTAATCTTCGCAAGTTTTCACGTCAATCACGGCTTGCTTCATCAATATCGAGTTTTTCCGTCATTTTCTTGGCATCTGAATAAATCAGTCGGAATATATCATCAACTTTTTCCCTCTTATTTTTCAACGTGGCAAACAACGTCCCAATTATTTTTGAGGCCTTCGCCAAATCAATTGCTTCCTTCTGAAGAACTACGCTGAGCGGATGGGTGAGCGATAGAATGTCGCTGAGACAGAAGAGCCCGACGATGAATTCAAACTTGCACAAAGCCGATAGGAGAATTGTTGCTTTGCCTGCTGTTTCTCTGTTCTTCCACTCACTGATTTTTGACAGAGCTTCGATTATCAACGGTAACTTCGCAACAAATTGAAGGACACCATCGTGTCTCTCTACCCATCTTGTTTCACACAACTGGACAATTTTTTCACCAAGTATCTTTGCTAATACAGTCACACTTTTTGGAAATGAGTTCTTGAAGAATTTGTCCACTTCTCGTATGGCACTGGCAACGTTTTCGATTGATCGTACTTTCACTGACTTTGAATCTCTGGGGTATACGATAGTCGCAAGCGGCATCATGTCCATATGTTTTTTGTGGTTCTTCGTGTCAACTGACGCTGGTGTCACTGTTGTATTTTCATTTTTTTTATTGCAGAGAATATTTTTCTAGCAAACAAGAACAATTTTCAGGTTCTGTGGTTCCATGGGGGGGGTGGGAAATTTCCCTAATTTACCCTCCCCACCCCCCCCTGTGGATCCGCCACTGCGTTTGGCTGCCCCCAAAGTTTCTTTGCTTGCCAAATTTTTAAATTGTAATATATAAACTAACTTATAGTATCATTAAAAACTAATCAAAAGAAGTTTAAAATACCTAGAGAAGCATAGTAATCACTAAATGATGATAAATGATCTCGAAACTCAGCTGCAGTTGAAAGTGCCAAATAAATTTGACTTCGTCTGCCATCCGCACCTATCTGAAAAAAAGAAAATTCAGCAATCATTAGAAATTAAAGACGCACTATAAGTTATTAAAAAAGGATTGATAGAAACAAATGTGGTTATTTTTATACCCTTGCAGAGGGTATTATAATTTTGTCCAAAAGTGTGCAACGCAGTGAAGGAGACATCTCCGACCCTATAAAGTATATATATTCTTGATCAGGATCACCTCCTGAGTTGATATGAGCATGTCCGTCTGTCCGTCGGTCCGTCTGTCTGTCCGTTTCTACGCGACCTAGTCTCTCAGTTTTAAAGCTATCGTCTTGAAACTTGGCACACACCCTTTCCTTTGCACGCAGTATATAATTCGGAACGACCGGAATCGGCCGACTATATCCTATAGCTGCCATATAACTGATTGATTGGAAATGGTATGTTTAATGTTTTTAAAGTTAGAGAGTTCGAATTTGACATGAGAGCTATTTTTGGCAAAATAATACGACATGCCAAATTTCAAAAGGATCGGCCGAGTATATCTTATAGCTGCCATATAACTAAACGATCAAAATTGACCCAACTTTCGTGTTTTTGAAGATAGAAAGCTGAAACTTAGTACATATTCTATTTTTGCTCAGTTAATCCAACCAAACAATTTCATTAGAAATTTATTTTATTTTATTTCATTAGAATCGGCCGACTATACCCTATAGCTGCCATATAACTGAACGATCGGAAATGGTATTTGGTAGAAATATCAACTTTCGTATTTTAGAAGGTAGGAGCTTGGGACTTTTTTTTAAATTTTTTATTGTAATTTATTGGTTTTTGTTTAGTCGTAACTTGCTTAGAAAATAATAGGTGAAGGAAATACGTAGAACTCGCAACTCGGGCTACTTAGCTATGAGACGGGGCATAGCAAGCTACGAGCAAATAAAATAACCCCCAACGAGCACGAGCTGCAAGATCTCTACGTGTGTTCCTTACTCCCATACTTATGAGAAATATTTGAATTTTACCGCCTAAAAATGTTATCACTCTGTTAAGTAGTAAGTAGTACTCGCTCTTATTTACTATTCTTTACTATTCTTTAGTACTCTATTCTTTAGTAGTAAAGAATAGAAGGAGAAGATAGGAAACAGTAATAAAAGAACTTTGATTGAATTCGGTTGATGCGTTGTTACTGGGACCATAGTTGCTGGCCTGAAACAGGCATTTTCGCAGTTTGCCAATTTGGAGCAAACATTTTTTGGCGCCCCCAGGTGGACTCAGAAGGACGTATCATCATATATACATAGCAGATCAGCTATACATTCACCGTGGAATCTCAGTTCGGGCTTGTACTCGACACGCCGCTGGAATTCACCGTTCATATAGCAGATCAGCTTTACATATATACATTCACCGTGGAATCTCAGTTTGGGCTTGTACTGGACACGCCGCTGGATTTCCTTAATCGCTAAGTAACAAATTGATAGAATTTCGGTAAATGACCTACATACATAAGCCTGCAAAAATCATCCAAGGCGTAAGTTTTGAGGCAAACACGTGTCAAGATTACAGGTTGGTTCTTTAGTTGCTTGGTGCCGTTCTTTCTCTCTTCACATGCACATACCATCGCACACATCACACACACATACATACAGCAAAAATACAGTTCATCGATCAGAGGGAGCTTTGGAAATCGTTGCAGCACCTTAATTGCGCTTAGCCCGAGTTTCGTGGATTCGAGTTGTTCAATTTGTCTCTCTGCTGTATTTGTCTTCACCTCACATACAATTCGGGTACAGTTATAACAAAGTTCCAAAGTTAAAATAAGTTCAATCAATAACCTATCGTAACACTAGATAACTGTGCTTTCTACTTGAGAATTCAATTTAAATTAAATCAGTGGCTGGCAGAGATTCACTTATATTGACATTTTAGCGTAAAATTGCATCATGGCTCCGAAGCGACGTTTAAGTCGTCAACAAAGTTCAAGTGCACATGATATCAATGATGGCAACGATCGTGCTAACACATTACTCTCGCGTCTTGAAAGTGTTAAGGGTGACATAGACCGCATGGGAGAGTTTATGCAACAACAAATCGTATCCATTCGAGGCAGCGAATTAGAGTGCAGATTAGACATTTTAAACAATTACATAAATCGTGCATTTAACCTTCAAGATGAAATTGAGTCCATTAATCCGGCATTGTCCTCGCGAGCTGAGCTTGAGGATAAGTGTGTAGCCACAAAATCTATTTATATGTCAGCTAGTGGACAGAATCAAAGACCACCATTACTTAACTCGACCCTTAATACCACAAGCTCCCATAATAAAAATTTACCTCGAATGAATTTACCTAAGTTTTCCGGATGCTACTCAGTGTATAAGAACTTTATTGGTTTATTCACTAGTCTCATAGATAGCGATCCAACTCTTAGCGACGTCGAAAAATTTAATCACCTGTTGTCATGTCTGGAGAAAGAAGCATTGGGGACCGTGAAAGCATATCAAATAACTGATACCAATTACCCAAAGGCACTAGCCGCCTTAAATCGGGTGTACGACAATCAGTGTTTAATTTTTTTTGATTGTATCTCACGCCTCTTCGACATTCCCTCAATGCAGGGTCCGTCCGCTTTGTCACTGCGTCACATGATAGATACTGTCACAGCTATCTACGAATCCTTGCTTTCATTAGGCAGTGACAAAGTAATAGCAAATGCAATGCTCATACACATCGTCATGACCAAGGTGGACGCAAAAACTAAGTCTAAATGGGAAGAAAGTTTAGACTTTCAAAACATCCCCCTTTGGCAGGACTGCCAAGATGCACTCAATAAACGCTACCAACATTTAGCAGCAGATGAAGCTACGTCAAGCACGCAAAGGTCTCGTAAGCTGGGGCGGCCAAATTCTGTAAAGAACTTTAGTAAAACTTCCTTGTCCGTTGCCAATACTACTCGAACCCAGGATCCAAAATGCTATTATTGCAAAGCTGTGGATCACTACATTCACGCGTGCAGTTCGTTTGTGGCCGCAACGGTCGCTACACGATTCAAATTCGCTAAGACATTCCCATTGTGCATAAACTGCCTAAGGAAAGGGCATTCCGTTCTTACGTGTCAATCCTCTAAGTGCCGCGTGTGTTCGAAGCCACATCATTCACTGCTTCATAGATACAGCTCCGACTCTTCACCGTCAGAGCTAGCTTCCACTCAAGAGCCGTTGGTGACACAACCTTTGACCACCTCTGCCGTCCACCACGCGATGACAGCCGACTCAAATCAAATTGTATTAGCTACAGCCCTTGTTAACATCACAGGTAGTAATGGTCAAATGCACATTGCTCGTGTGCTTTTAGATTCCGGGTCACAGGTGAACTTTATAACAGAGGAGTTATCCAAAATTCTAAAACTTAAGCGCGATCGAAAAGACATAAACCTTCTTGGAATAGGTCAATCAGCTGTATCAGCTCGCCATGTAGTTCAAGCAACTATACACTCCAGAACACAGGCATTTCAATTGGAAGCTGACCTTATTGTTCTGAAGTCAATATCATCGTCCCAACCAGAGAGGGCAGTTCAAGTGTTAGACTGGAACCTCCCTGACAACATAAAGTTAGCTGATCCACTGTTCCACAAACCTCAGAGAATTGATATATTGCTTGGTGCTGACGCATTTTTCGAGTTGTTAAAGGAAGGGAAATTCAAGCAGGAAACATATGGTCCAGTCCTACAAAATTCCGTTTTTGGATGGATCGTATCAGGTCGGTGCAAGTCATCAAAAACAAATTTCAAACAGGCTACCTCAATGTTGAGCACGGTTCAAGATCATTGCAGTGTAGACATGTTGATTCGAAAATTCTGGGAAATAGAAAGTCTCCCGAGCATTGCACAGAATAAACTTTACACTCCGGAGCAAATTATGTGCGAAAAGGCATTCATCGAGAGTATTGTTCGGTTACCCTCCGGTCGACTTCAAGTTTCATTGCCATTTAAGTCCAGCCCTACTTGTCTCGGCTCGTCGTTTGAAATCGCAAAAAGGCGGTTCTTAGCACTAGAAAGGAGGATGTCCAATAACGCAGAAATAAATTCCATGTATGTCGCCTTTATGAAGGAGTACATTTCCTTAGGGCACATGACGTTGGTCAATAATGAAATTCCTACTGAGCCTCATTTCTTCATTCCTTATCAATGTGTGCTCAGGCCGCAAAGTTCAAGCACTAAACTTAGAGTGGTTTTCGATGCATCGAGTAAGACAAGCTCTCAAGTGTCATTGAACGAATTGCTGATGATCGGACCAACTATACAGCCGTGTCTATACGCGACATTGCTAAGGTTTCGTTTTCGCAAATACGCTATTACAGCAGATATCGTCAAAATGTATAGACAAGTCGAAATAACTGAATCCCATCGTAATTTTCAACTAATAGTATGGAGACAGTGTAAGGATGAAAAATTGCAAGTCTATCGTTTGAATACCATTACATACGGCACGGCCTGCGCACCGTTCTTAGCTATCCGCTGCCTCAAGTATCTTAGTGAGATATATTCAGTTTCCCACCCTCTAGGATCCTTAGTCTTATCGAATAGCTTCTATGTTGACGATCTTTTGTCAGGCGCGGATACAATCGAAGAACTTACGTCGATGCGAAACGAAGTAGTTGAAATCTTAGGCTCGGCCGGGCTTGTTCTTTCGAAGTGGGCAACCAACTGTGAGCAGTTAATAGATCTTAATCAGTCTACAGATGTATCTGTCGGGGAGCACGAAGATACAAAGGCGTTAGGCCTCGTTTGGAACCCAAAACATGACATCTTTAAGTTTTCTTCGCGAGATATGTGTACAAGCCATGCGCCAACAAAAAGATCTATGTTGTCCCTTACTGCTCGCCTATATGATCCTCTCGGGCTTATCTGTCCTGTGGTCACAAAGGCAAAAATTCTCATCCAACAGATTTGGCTGCTCAAGATAGAGTGGGATGATCCAATTCCTGAAAGCCTTCAGCAGAAATGGCAATCGATCACAATTGGTTTGGAAGAGTTGGATATATTGACAATTCCAAGGCATGTAGGTACGACAAAAAATACCGTATGTCAAATACATGGCTTTGCGGATGCCTCAACTGAGGCATACGGATGTTGCCTGTACATCCGTGTCGAACATCCACATGGTGTGGAAGTTAAATTGCTTACTGCAAAATCAAGAGTGGCCCCTCTGAAAACAAAGTCGGTACCACGACTGGAGCTTTGCGCGGCGCACTTGCTAGCCAACTTGTGGGAAGAAGTTCGTCCATTGATCGACTCTCCAGTTGAACGAGTTGTAATGTGGTCCGATTCAGAAATCGTCTTGTATTGGCTGCAAACACATCCTTCAAAACTAAAAACCTTTGTTGCCAACCGCGTCAGTGAGATTCAAGAGATGACCTCATCGGCTAGTTGGCGCCATGTACCCACTGACAGCAATCCAGCAGACTTTCCATCTCGGGGTTGTACAGTTAACGAATTAAAAAATTCATTTTGGTTTGATGGTCCCCACTTCTTGACTCAAGATCAAAGGCGTTGGCCTCAAAATACAAAAATTCAGCAAATCAACACTAACGAGGAGTTAGAGATTCGGAATATAACTACTAGCCACATTACAACACAACTCGAGCCGAATCCGATAGAAAAAATTGTCGAAAATTCATCTTCATTTCTTAAAGTAATGCGCATTGTTGCGTACTTCCTACGATTTGTTAACGCATCAAAATCTCACTCGTGGTCTTCGCGAAATCCTACCTCGGTTGAGCTCGGCTCGGCCTTCTTACTTGTTGTAAGCGTCATCCAGCAAAATGCATATAAAAGTGAACTCATAAAATTACAAAAATCAGTTAAATTGCCAGACTCACTTCAAAAATTAAGTCCATTCGTTGTGACGGAATCAATCGGAAAGCTCGAGGTGTCTTTGTTGCGAGTAGGAGGTCGATTGTTCAATGCACAGTTAAGCTACAGCGTAAAGTTTCCGCTTCTTATGCCAAAGGGCAACAGATTCGTGAGTTTATACATTCAACATCTGCATAGAACAAACTGTCATGCAGGACCCAGAGCATTGGTTGGTCTTATTCGCCAAACAATGTGGCTCATAAATGCTAGGCGCGAATGTAGCGCGGTCGTACGACAATGTGTACATTGCTTTCGATACAAGCCAAAATTAGCTTCACAAATAATGGGTAACTTACCAGCCGACCGTTTGATAGGAACAAGGCCGTTTGCAATTAGTGGAGTTGACTTATTTGGGCCGATTCGAGTATCGCTAGGAATTCGTGGCAAGCCTCCAATCAAGATGTATGTATCGATATTCATTTGCTTCCTGTCAAAAGCCGTTCATCTTGAACTTGTAAAAGATCTCACCGCTAATACATTCATTATGTGCTTATCTAGATTTGTCGGAAGACGTGGACCCATCGAAAAATTGTATTGCGATAACGCCACGAATTTCTCGGGCTCGTCTCGCATCATACATGACCTAATGAGCAAATTGGAAACCCATAAGGACGCAATGACAGCATTCGGAGCACCTCGCCGATTCGAATTTATCTTCATCCCTCCCAGAGCCCCACATTTTGGAGGGCTCTGGGAGGCGGCCGTTAAATCGGCTAAACACTTGTTTCTCCGAGCTGTGGGTAACGCGTTACTAAAGGAAGACGAGCTCCAGACGGTGATCGTAGAAGTTGAAGCAGTGCTGAATTCGCGGCCGATTATCGCGGACGGCTCAAGCCCAAACGATGGTGAAGCTATAACCCCTGGGCACCTCCTCGTCGGGACCAGTTTGGCGACCTTGCCTCCAGCATCCGCTCAGGCAAATGTGGAACCGAATTTATCGTTTCTTCAGCGCTGGCATTTGGTGTCTGCGATAAAACAACGCTTTTGGAAGGATTGGTCACGAGACTACTTGTTGAGCTTACAACAACGCGTGAAATGGAATAAGGAGTCGCCAAATGTAACTGCTGGAACCGTTGTCGCAATTCAGGAGGACAATCTGCCACCTCAGACATGGCTTCTGGGCATCATCACTGAAACGATTACAGGTGCTGATGGAAGGGTCCGAGTGGCCATCGTAAAAACTAAAAATGGAATCTACAAGCGTGCTATCCATAGACTAGCACCATTACCTATCAATTGAAGCCCTTCGGCCATTCAACGCGGCCGATGTTTAGTCGTAACTTGCTTAGAAAATAATAGGTGAAGGAAATACGTAGAACTCGCAACTCGGGCTACTTAGCTATGAGACGGGGCATAGCAAGCTACGAGCAAATAAAATAACCCCCAACGAGCACGAGCTGCAAGATCTCTACGTGTGTTCCTTACTCCCATACTTATGAGAAATATTTGAATTTTACCGCCTAAAAATGTTATCACTCTGTTAAGTAGTAAGTAGTACTCGCTCTTGTTACTCGCTGCGTCGCAGTTTCGAAGAAAAGAATAGAAGGAGAAGATAGGAAACAGTAATAAAAGAACTTTGATTGAATTCGGTTGATGCGTTGTTACTGGGACCATAGTTGCTGGCCTAAAACAGGCATTTTCGCAGTTTGCCAATTTGGAGCAAACAGTTTTATTATGATGTTATCAGAAGAATCGGCCAACTATATCCAATGTTTGCAACATATATCCGGTTTTAACTGCAAGGGTATATCAACTTTGGCTCCGCCCGAAGCTAGCTTTTCTTTCTTGTTTTTTTTTAACTTACACTTTACAATTACTTACAATCAGGCAACTTTTTAAAATTAACGAACTAACACAAGATTTCTATTTGGGAAAAATTTTGACTCAATCTTGATCTGCTTAGATACCATACGAGTCCAAGTCGGATAGTTTTATCTCTTTTTGACAAAGTTGTTACAAAAGTCGGATAGTTTTATCTCTTGTAGTCTTCGACACGCGTTTAAAATTTTCGCCCATTGGTAGAGTGTATATACCGTGTATATGTATATATCTCCTCTTAAATTGGTCGATTTAGATTTAGTTGGTTTTTCAGACATAAATTAACTATAACAATAAAGGAAAGCTAACTTCGGGCGGAGCCAAAGTTGATATACCCTTGCAGTTAAAACCGGATATATATCGCAAACATCGGATATAGTTGGCCGATATGCCTTTTCAGTTTAAGATTTCGTTAAGAGTGAAATTAAAAGAATGCGAAGTAATAATATTATAAGGCCCAGTAGAAGTACAAGGCCCTTACAATTTACCAGTATTGGTGCTACCCAAAAAAGGTCAGAACGCAGATTGTAGCCCAAAACTAGGCTTGTAATAGACCATATAAAATTAAATGAAAACACAACACCGAATAGATACCCGATGCAAGACCCGTCTGTAATATTATCCAACATAGGGAAGGCTAAATTCTTTTCAACAATTGGCTTGGAATCAGGATTCCATCAAATTTTAATGAAGGACACAGATATTGAAAAAACATACTTTTCCATTAACAATGGAAAATTTGACTTTCTTTCTGAATTCGGTTTAACAAATGCACCCAGAATTTTCCAAAAAGCAATGGATGACATTCTTAGAGAACAAGTAGAAAAAATATTTCACGTCTACATGGATGATATTATAATTTTCTCAAACACAATCGAGCAACATTACTCGGATTTAATTCAAATAATAAGCATTTTACAGAGAGCCAATATGAAAATTTCTCTCGAAAAATTTAGATGTCGTAAATTGGAAACCTCTTTCCTTGGTTATATTGTACCTCACAATGTAATAAAAACAGATCCGGACAAAACTTCCACAATTTAAAAATATCCGATACCACAAAATATTAGAGAACTTCGAAGTTTTCTGGGCCTATCTGGATATTACCGAAAATTTGTCCAAAATTATGGTAAAGTAGCAAAACCTCTAAATAAATATTTAGGAGGGGAAAATGGAAATGTTTCTACAAGAATGTCTTCAAAAGTTTTAATACAGTTGGTCGATTCAGCTGTAGAAGCTTTAACGAGCTATAAAAAAATTTAATAGCACAAGTTGAATTAGTTCAACCAGATTATGGGAAAAAAGTCACTTTAACAACAGACGCATCAGACGTAGCTATTGGGGTGGTATTATCACAAGATAATACTTTTATTTCTAAAACACTTAATGTTGTGGTCTCGTTGAGTTCTATTTTAGATTGCTTTATTGTATGCGAAGCTTACAGAGTGGCCAGATTCTTAAAGTACTACATAGAAGGTGTATAGAATGGAGGAATACAAAACAGATGTGAGATTGACAATATATAACACATCTCCTCCTTCAATTAAGAACAAATGGGATTTTTGGGTTTTCGGAAATCCTTGGGCTTAATTCCTCCCTTAATTAAGAACGAATAGGATTTTAACGTTTTCGGAAATCCTTGGGCTTAAAACGATCTACTTCTTGGCGAACACGACTACTTTGGCGAACTGTTATGCAGGATGAAAGTCGTGGTGGTTGTTTTTGCCTTGGTTGTTGGTTCTTTGACGTGGAGCATTCTCGCGTGGCTCAGGTATATAATTACGTTGCTGAACGGTTGACGGAGTTACCGGTATATCTTCTTGTTGTTGTAGTGGTTGATTTGAAGGCGGCGGAATATCCGGGATCCAAAAGAACTCTTGAGGTTTTTCGATGGAGCTGCTTGCTGGGAACTTCGGTTTTCGCTGGTTGAAGTGGCGCTTGATATAACCATTTATGGTGCGAACCATGAAAAGCATTTTTCCAATTGGACGGTCAATAGAGCCTTCAATCCACTTTTCTCCCCTTGCGAGCGTACGATCATTTTAGTTGGGACTTACTTGGTAACCGATTGCTTGGCTTCGACAGGCTGCTCGAAAAGTTTACTTAGTACGGTACGACCATAAATTAACTCGCCGGGAGATTTTCCGTAGGAATATGGAGTGAACCTGTAAGTAGCAAGGTATTTAGTAACTGCTGCTCGGATTGGTATACCGTATTTGAGGTTTTTCTTGACTGAGAATTTGAACGTCTGAACGAAACGCTCTGCTAATCCATTGGATGTTGGATGGAACGGTGCTGTGGCTATGTGTTTTATTCCATAACGTTGGCAGAATTCCTCAAAGGCGTCAGCCGCAAGTTTCGGACCGTTGTCGCTGACCATGGTTTTTGGATATCCTTCGATGGCGAATATCGATGATAGTGCAGCGATCGTGTTAGCGGTTGTAGTGGACGACATTTGAACTACAAATGGGAACCGCGAGTAAGCGTCTACACAGTAAGCGAATCGAATATTGAGCCGGCGAAGTCGATAAGGATTATCTCCCACGCTGTTGTTGCTGCTTGCCAACTTTGGTATTCTTTTGGAGGAGCAGGATTGTTGCACTTGCAGATGCTGCATGACTGATCAAGGCTTTTAATGTCTGCGTCGATTGTAGGCTACCAAACATGTTGTCTAGCTAGCTGCTTCATTCGAATAAAGCCCCAATATCCTTCTTGTAACAGATTCAGGATACGCGCCTGAAGAGTTACTGGGATTACTTCACGACTGGCATCTGTGTGAAGGCAAAGCATTTTTTTGTTGATTGTGAAGGCAAATTTTCGATTAAAGTATGGCGATAATGCTTCCTCGCCTTGCTGAAGATTTTTTGACCATCCTACAGTAACATACCGTAAGACTTGTTTGAGAAGTTTGTCCTTTTCGATGTGGTTCCAAATGATCTCAGAATTGATCGGTGGTGACAGTTCCATTTCGATGAGGCTTCTTCTTCTCCGTCGAAACCCGGATCCATGCCCACGGGAGGGCGCGATAGGGCATCTGCGTTGCCATGAGCAGATGTAGAACGATACTGAATATCAAAATTAGGCCCAAACAATAGGCCTCTCCTTGCCATCTTGTTGGATATGTGAAAGGACTACACCAATACCAAACGATGATGCATCCGTCGCTAGGACAAGTGGTAGATTTTTATCGAAATGAGCTAGCTGAGTCGCATTGATAATATGGGACTTCAGGGCTGTAAAAGCTTGTTGTTATTGCGGCCCGAAGAGGTATGCTACTTTTTTTCTACGAAGTTGGTTTAAAGGAGCGGCCAACTGAGAATAGTTCGGTATAAAGTTGAAATAGTAATTAACTTTACCCATGAATGCTTCTAATTGCTGCAGATTAGAAGGCGGACGCAACAGTTTAACAGGCTCCAAGCCTAAGCTGTCTGGAAGAATCCCTTGAGCGCTGATTCTTCGTCCTAAGTTCTCAATTTCGTCCTTGAAAAAGAAGCATTTCTCCTTTTTGCATCTAATACCGTTCTCACGAAGAATACTGAGAGCTTGGTCGATTCGCTTTAGATGTTGCTCGCTTGTAGGTGCTGAGATAATGATGTCATCTAAGTAGTTTCCACATCCTTCTACTCCTTTTAGAAGCTGTTCGAAATACCTTTAGAAGATCGCTGGTGCACTGGCAATTCCGTAGGGAAGGCGCTGGTATTGAAATAGGCCAAGGGGTGTGTTGACGACCATGATAGTTTTTAAATCCTCATCCAGTTCCATTTGAAGATAGGCATCCTTTAAATCTATTTTGCTGAATTGCTTGCCGTGACGTATTATGTGAAACAGAGACTCTTTTGTCGGTAACGGGTACTGTTCAACATCGATCTGCGCGTTGACTGCTTGCTTGAAATCGCCACATATTTTGGTATATGCCACCTGGTTTTGGTGCTAGTACAATTGGTGATGCCCAATTACTGAATTTGATTGGCTTCCAAATTCCGGCTTGTGTAAGTCTGTCTGCTTCAGCTCTGAATTTGTCCATCTGTGCGAATGGAATTTGACGGCTCTTGAAAAACTTTGGTGTTGCTGACGGCTTTAAAAAGACACTTGCTTTGAAGTCCTTTATGATACCCATGGCTGGTTCGAACACTTCGTTGTACTTGCTGCAAAGGTCACGTAATTCGTCTTCGTGCACCTCTTGAACGTTTGATACTTGCATGATATCAAAGCCGAAAATTTTGAATAAATCCATACCAAATAGATTGTTTGACGTCTCAATGTTCGCAACGATAATGACTACTTGCTTCTCTTTTTCACCGCACTTTGCAATTGTGTGCAGCTCCCCAAGCAATGGTATTGGTGTATGACTAAACGCATGTAATACTCGGGAACAATTGCGTAATTTAGGCTTATTCAACATCGCGTATGTAGTGGCGTTGATCACGGACGCTGTGGCTCCGGAATCCATTTGAAATGATATAACTTTGCCGTGTATTTCAAGATCTATAAGAATCTTGTTCTGCTGATACTTGACTTGACCTGTAACACTGTTTACAGCTTCAATCGTTTCGATTTCGTTTGCTTCGGATTTGCGACTTTTTTGCATTTGCCATTTACTTTTGTCTTGCTTCGACGTGCATACAACAGCTATATGTCCCTTTCTACCGCACTTGTGACATACGGCATCGCGAAACTTGCACTTCTCTCTGTCATGATTGTGTCCACAACCAGAGCATGATTTTAGCGAAGTTTTGTTTGATTTGGAATCACTTTCACCACCACCAAGGAATGGTTTTTTGTATGGGTGTGAACTGCGTTTATTGGGTCTTGCTTTGATACTGTTTTTTTTTAAGGCTGCCACGGTTTTTGTTGTTGTTTCTCATAGGTTTCTGGAACTATAAGCCCATCTTAAAGAGTTGGTTGGGACTTCTGAAGAGCAGATGCACGGACGGCATCGTATGGTGTATGTACTATGATCTGATCCCGAATCATTTCATTCACATAGTTAGAAGAACAACCGTTGGCATTACAGACGAATTGGCATTCCCGAGCGATCCCGCGCAAGTCGGCTACCCACTCTCTGTGTGTTTGTGAATGTTTCATCTCCCTTTTAAAAAACTCATAGCGAGCAGCAACAACGAGTCGTTTTGTTGTGAAATGATCCGTTAACTTGTCTGTGAGTTCCTTGTATGTATACGTTTTTAAATTGTTGCTCCCGAACAGATTTTTCAATAGTTCGATTATGTTTATGCGACACCACGAAAGAAAATAAGCCTTTTGCCTTATTTCTGCACTAACCGAATACGCGTTAAAATGCTGGGTTCAAGGTAAGACTCCCAGATTTGATTGTCTTTGTCGAATTTGTGGAATGGGGGACACGCAGATAATTCACCCGTGTGGCTTGAATCACCCTGCCCTGGAGAAGCGTTTCTATCCATCATTGCTTGCATCCATTTTTGTTGCTGTTCCATAATGTCTCTCGTAAATGCTTGCTGTTGAGCAAGTATCGATTAGATCAAATCCTCATCCGCCGGCATCTTGATGAAAATCAACGACTACTCGACACGATTTACGCGATTTAACTGTATTTATCTTTCGACTAAAAACATCACTTTTTTCCTCGTCGCCAATATGTTGTGTTCCCGTTGAGTTCTACAAGTATTTTAGACTGCTTTATTGTATGCGAAGCTTACAGAGTTGCAGGATTCTTAAAGTACTACATAGAAGGTGTATATAATGGAGGAGTACAAACCAGATGTGAGATTGACAATATATAACACTTAATAAAACCGAGCAGCTGTACGCTACAAACAAAAAAGAATTGCTTGCCATAGTATGTTGTACTATTTGTACGTAGTTATTGGTATAGAAATCCAAATCCACTATCAACCTTTATCTCACACAATTTCGGATAAAAATCGCAACGAAAATATGAAAGGATGGTATTATTTCATAGAAAGCTTTAGACCGAAAATAATATATAAGTCCGGTACAACAAATGTTGTAGCCGACGCATTATCTCGAATTCAGAAAAATAATATTACCAACAGAGATATAGAACAATCAGACCAGTCAGACTCAAAACACACAGCATTCAGCTGAAAGTAGTTTTGAAAATGTAATACAAGAGACCCGTACACCGTTAAATCAATTTAAACACAACTGTTATTAACAACGGGGAGGTATACAATACATGAGTCACTGAATATCTTTGACAGGACGCGACCAGAAAATTTAATAACTATATTAAGAGAGTATCTTCCACCTAACATTACGGTAGGAATTCATTGTACCCTAAAGGACTTATTTCATATTCAATTACCTTTAAAAAATAATTTCACAAACACATTCCTTTTTACAAGAATCTTTCTACAAGACGTGGAAAACAAAAAGATGAAGCTATAATAATAGAAGAAACACACAGTCGAGCTCATGAAGGCTAAAGAACATTACAAACAAATCAGTAGATTATATTATTGGCCAAACTGTTTTAAAAAATTAAAAGACTATAGATTTGTAACGAAAATAAATATAACAGGCACACAATAAAAATTCCAATTGGGGGAGCCCTTGTTCCAAATAAAGAGGGAATTTACATATAGATATATATTACGCCCAAAATTTAACATTTCTAACTTGTATAGACGCCTATTTAAAATACCTTGTAAAAGAAATCCAAACTGAGTTAAACATTGAAAACAAAGTAATGGAACTACTTCAGCATTTTTCCCAAGCTAAAGTAATTATGACAGATAACCAACCGAGTTTTACCTCGGCCCAATTTAAATGGTTTGTACAAAGGTGTGGAATAAGTTTACGTTACGCATACCTAAGTTTAGAGAGCACACTCGACATTAACGGAAATATCTCGCTGCACAAACTGACTATTCTGAAATAGTTATTAGAGCCGCTCAAAAATATTAGTTAATCAGACCATTCACTCCAAAACAAACCAAGAATCTTTTAATATTCTTTATAATAAAGTTGAGCACGAAAATATTCCCCTTATGTTAAAAAATACACAGTCAAAAATGTCGGAAAAACATAACGAAAACATGTGGGACAAGTTGTTTGTGAGAAAAAACATGGGGAACGAAAATAAGTTTAATTCCAGACATAAAAAACTGGTAGTTAATTCAATAATAGAAATAGGACTATTCATAAAGATAATATAAGATTCTTTTTGCAAAAAAATAAATAATTTTCCTTTTTTCAGCAAATTGTTTTCAAGGCTACTTAAATTGAACTTAATACTTTTAACAAGTTCCGAAATACTTGATTACACAAGTCGCGATTATTTATTATTTAAAGACAACAAAGACGTATTGACGTACGATTCATGTGCAGACTTATTTCATGTAACTAATTTAAGTTTGTATGAAGAAATAATTAACACGGAAACGAGAAGTTCAAATAAATCAGCAAAAACAGATATACAAGTAGAATGGGAAATCAGAACTCATCAGAATAACATTGTCAGAAATAATGCCAAAAAAGGCAAAAAAGAGGAATAAACGAAATAGGAACTTTATGGAAATGGATAGCAGGAACTGATTTCATAATGATTTCATAACTTGTGACGAACACGGTGAAATGGGAACCGATTGGTAGCGTACTCTGCCTAAGGTACTGCTGAATTTTCCAACAACTACGATTCTCTAACTCCTAGAAATATTAATGGGTTGTATTAGGGTTTCAAGTGTTTAAGAAAGAGTTACAACTGAACTTTCCAATGAATACAATCTTGATTTTTTTTGACTTGAATAAATATATAGGATCTAACGTTCTACACCTTTAGTGTAGAAGAAAAATCAAAGGACTGGTTAGGGAATGTTGGGGAAAGCTCGGAAAAGCCCCACGTTGGCCGCCATTTATTCTGTGACGAACACGGTGAAATGGGAACCGATTGGTAGCGTACTCTGCCTAAGGTACTGCTGAATTTTCCAACAACTACGATTCTCTAACTCCTAGAAATATTAATGGGTTGTATTAGGGTTTCAAGTGTTTAAGAAAGAGTTACAACTGAACTTTCCAATGAATACAATCTCGATTTTTTTTGACTTGAATAAATATATAGGATCTAACGTTCTACACCTTTAGTGTAGAAGAAAAATCAAAGGACTGGTTAGGGTATGTTGGGGAAAGCTCGAAAAAGCCTCACGTTGGGCGCCATTTATTCTGTGACGAACACGGTGAAATGGATACCGATTGGTAGCGTACTCTGCCTACGGGACCGGCCTAGCTCAGTGAAGAGTCCAGGAGGTTGTGTTACTTTCTAATCAGGATCACCGCCACACAATACAATTTTGTAGACAGAGTTGGAAAGGATTAGGAGGGGATAAAGTCATTTCGGGTGGACATGAATATGAGACAAACAGCCTTTTTTATTGAAAAACTGAGGTGGGATAGTTCTTCTGCTTGGCCCGCCCTTCCTGTAAAGACTTACTAATTATTTCTGCCTTTACCCATAAAAGAAAAATCGTTTAGCTCAGGTGCCCATAAAAAAATTTAATTTACTTCATTTTAACTGTTCTTCAGTTCACAATCCAATATTTAATTACTCTAGTTTTCATCTTTCTTTCTCCTTACAATCTACTGAGCCTAAATCTTTACTCCTACTGTTTTTCTTTAATCCTATCAATCAATTGAAATTAATTTGTCTTAACCACTAAATCTTTAATAAAGTTTGAATACGAAGACTAAAATTAAATAGGGGTAGATTAAGAAAGAATGTTTTGGAATCTTACATCAAGTTAGATTAATAATTTTTATAGATTAATTTGTCATACGCTTTCTTGTATAATAGCATAGTTAGGCAATCAAGATTAAGGGGACCATTCGCGATTTTAAATTTTGACGATTTTCAATGGGCTGGCAAATGAACACGAATTATTTTTTAGGGTTGTAACTGTGCATACATATATTAACAAATAAAAAGGAAGAAAACCATTTTACAACATTTTTTTTTTATTTTGTTGTTGTTTTTTGCAATCAAAAAAGCCTTTCTTTTTGGCGTCGCATATGATTTCCGCTCACTGGAACATCTGAAACCAAAAATTCCAACGGGATTGGAAAGAGTACATGTTTGGCTCTCGTATGAACTAGGATTATTAACTTTGCTCAAAAATTAATAAAATGGCGGACCTTTTAAAATTATTTAAATTATTTTAGCCACAAATCAAGCTGAAAAGTAAAGAAGATCTTCACCGATATGATTTATCCTAGTTCATACCAGAGCTATATATGTATAGAATAACGTGTTAAAATTTGGAACTGATTGGATTAATAGTTTTTGAGTAACCTCATGCGCCAGTCGTAAAAACACTGTTTCGAGAAAAGCGCGTTTAAAGTTTTGATACGGCTCTCGCCGTCGCCTGAGGCTACCACCATAAATCGGCTATATCTTCAAGAGTTTTTGAGATTTTCACTTGAAATTTTCAGGAAACATTCTTGTTAACTATTAACATAGTTAATAGTTCGAACAAAATAAAAAAATCGATTTTTTTAAACCGAGAATGGCCTAAGGGGACCATCCCAAAGAGGAATTTAAGGGGACCCCCCAAATGGGTACTCACAAACGAATCCCTCGACGTCTGCAGGCCTGTAGACTGGAGCGCTGTATGGCTTGATGAATGGAGATAAATTCAAATTAAAATTATGGGGTCTCGCTAACCATGATGCCAACCAACGAATTATGCTCTATAGAAAAAGGGTATGAGTACAGGTCTGATTCAACAAGAATTATTTAAGCAAAAAAAAAATATAAAATAAAAAAAAACATGAGGTTCCCTTTTAGGTTCTCATTCCGCAAGGTTTCAATCCTTCTCCTGATTCTATGCTGCCCCAATCACGCACACTTCCCGGAAGCTGCAGGAGCTTTTCGCCGACGCGGCTCTATCCTGGTCCGGTTCCGTGCACGTTTAGGGGCTGATCGAGGTATGTTCGCACTTGACCACTTGGCGTGGTTGTTCTTCGCTTGTGACTTCTGGATCGCCGTTCTTTTCGCTCGCCGGTGGCTTTTCCTGGCACTACCCGTCCGAGTTCTACCTAAAAGGCTTTTGTTAGTCCTAGCGTTTGGATATTTTCCCTGCTCACCTGTAGGTTTTCCCACCCACGTGAAGTTGCCGAAATCTGCGCTCAACACGGCCAATTCTGTGTTGCTGTTGCGCCACTGATTTGACTGCGTGTTCACCTTACTTTGAGGTGAACTCTTATAATTTGCGTCTTTTCTCTTCAGAAGTTTAAATGCAAGAGAACATTGGTATCCGGCGCATCTTAAAATGGCAGTGAGGGAGGTTGCCGTACCTTATTTTGAGAGGCGATCGAGGTGCCAGAAATTTCGCGCTTTACAGCTCTTATTTGGATTACAGTGCAGCTGTTATCGACATATATTATCAACTTAATATTAGATAAAATGTGTTATTACCACTTCTGGTCCGACGGTCCGCCTATCGGCATGGGTCTCGCTCCGGCTAGCTCATCGAGGGCCGTGGCTTTCCTGACCCTTCCCATCCGACCGTTAACAATAAATTAATCCTAAAAAACACAAAGTTCTATCGGACATTACTCAACACTGAAACTATTACAAAATTCAAATTCAAGACTCCTAATACTAACACACGTAACATTTATGCTTACCCTATCGAATCACAGATTTTTAATACTCTTGACTTTGAAGTTTCGTGGCCTTCCCTCCCGTCCTTAGCGGAACGCTGACCTTTTCTCGCGTCCGCCCCTAAGTCCAACACCCGATCCCCCCCCTACTTTCCCATTATCCCTTCCTCATGCCCCCTGCCGTACAGCTCTACTCAATATTCATTTTTTCTCAATTACTTTTTGTATTTTTAAGCTAATATTTAAACATTCGGAATCCGTTCTGGAGCTTTTGCTTTGCTTTCAGGCGCTTTCCCTTTTCTAATTTTTATCCCACCACGCGGGGAATTACGTTTCAAATTTTCCCTACCTAGGAGAGCTCTCTTGGGATTTGGGACAACCATACATTGGAGGGAAATTAGATCTTCCAGCTTCCACAGCCGCTTTCAGGCGGGCCGCGCATACGCAGTTGATGGCCCGCAGAAAGGAAGCCGTGTGGAGGAACCAAAACATAAGGCATAAGGTTCACACCCCCCCGGAATTGACAGTGCGAAGAAAAAAATCAAACATCAAAATTCGCCAGGCCCAATTTTTTTCTTTTCAGGACTGGCTTTCTTATCAGGATAAATGGGTCTGGTCGGTCTGGAAAGAAGCAATCCATTAGCCATGGCTCTTCTTCCTGGACCGACCTCTTACCTATATTGTCTGCCGATCCTGCCTCCCGTCTCCGTCTCTTCCTTCGAGATTTTTGGTCGGAATTATCCTTTTTTTATTGGATTATTTTTTCTTCTTTCCTTTTCCTCTTTTTTGGTTGCTCAGGCTTTGCTTCCCGTTAATACATACATGAACCGTCCCGGGTCAACAACCCCTTCAAAAAAATATCCCAAATTTTCCTATATATTACTCGGTGGCATCACTAGGCAGACCATGTCCGACTAGGTGGCATCACTAGGGCCTACCATGTCCGACTCAGTGGCATCGCCTAGTCCGACTTATTTATCGGCAACAACAGGCACACTAGCATTTTACGCTTTAACGTCAAATGCTAATCGAAAAAAAAGGACGATTGAATCCCCTTTTTGGAGCAGACCCATTATCAGGAGGCCCCTCTGGACCCTATCTTCAGCGCACAACGTGGGAGACGACCCCTAGGACTCAACCTCTGCTTCTCAATCTCGACGTTTGGTGCAACTGAGCTTGGGGTTGTAGGCTTGACAGCGTCTTTTGATCTCGCAAGTACCTACTTTAGCGGTCAGGTGCCTGAGTCATTATTCCCTTTCTCTTCCAGGAACCTCCTCGTTGGTATATCTTTTCCTCCTTCTCTCTCCTTGTTACTGTCTCAAATCTTTCAGGTGAAACACTCCCACCGTCTTCCCGTCCAGATTCTCCTCCTCGCACGTGTGGTCCCCGATCGGCTTTCGGATTCGACACCTTACGAACTTTCGTGCAAATTTCGCATTGAAATTCTTCCCAAAGTCGCTGAGAACAAAATTCCTCCGGAGGACTTCTTGGCCAGGTCGAAACCGCACCATGTGCGTTCTCCTATTGTACACTCTTGCACTAGTTTCATGTGCCCCATGCAAGTTCCTTCTTACAGCATCCCTGATCAATGCCTTTCTTTCCGATGAGAGCAGACAAAGGAGCTCGTTGTTCTCTAGAGCTTTCAGCTTCCTTGCTACTTGATAGTCCATCTGTGTTCTATCTGTGAACATGTGCTGTCCAAACAGGGCAAAATGTGGTTTTACTCCCGTCGCCGTATGCACCGACGTCCTTAGAGCCGCCTCAATTTCCGTCAGGTACAGATCCCAATCCCTGTGGTCCTGGTTCAGATACGCTCTAATTGCGTTTAACACCGACTGGTTCACTCTCTCCGCTGCGTTCGACTGAGGGGAACACACCGCTGTTCTGACATGGTGGATTTGGAATTCCTCGATGCTTCCAACATCTTGGATAGCGTGTCTGCCACCACGTTCTCGGTCCCTTTTCAGACCTCGATTGCAATCTGGTACGGTTGTAGCTTGAAAGACCTAGCCAATCTTCAAGCCAGGTTCCATTGCAGGCTCGAATGATCCGTGACCAGCTTACATGGCATCAGTTCGATGTACGGCCGAAAACGTCCCACTGCTAACACGGCTGCCAAACACTCCTTCTCCGTTACGCTGTAGTTGCGCTGCGCTGGGTTTAGCTTCTGGGAAAAGAAGGCTTTAGGACGCTCGCCCTCATCACTGCTTCTATCCCTGTGTCCGAAGCATCGCACTGCACATAAAACATACTATTAAAATCAGGATGTCTTAAGACTGGCGCCGTAGTCAGTGCCTCCTTCAGCATCTTCACCGACTTCTCTGCCTCCTCCGTCATTACGAATTTGCCCTTTCTCAGAGTATCCGTTAGCGGCGCCGCCAGTTCTGCAAAGTTCCGTATGAATCTTCGGTACCATCCTGCCATCCCGAGGAATCGCCGAACTTCCTTGGCACTCTTTGGCACCGTGACCCTGTTGATTGCTTCAACTTTCTCTGCTGTCCTGTATCTCTTCCTGGGCCATTTCCACTTCATCTACTTCAAACATCTACTCTGGGGCGATCTCGAACTCTTGCCAGAAATTCACTCCCATGTATAACTTTTGCTCCAACGATGGACATATGTAGAACAAGATTTCCTTTTTTTTATTTCTATACTCCACCTCCACCACCACCTTGCCTAAGATTTGCTGCGGTGCTCCGTTCGCTGTCCGGACCTTTGCGTGCCACGGCTTCCATGGAATTTCTAGACGCTAGACGATTTTATTCTCTACAGCCTCTTCCGACTGAACTGACCAAAGCTCCAGAATCCAACAGACCTTTCATCTCCATTTCTGCCACCTTGACCAAAGCGTAGGGTTGGGGGTCAATCCTGGTTGCCGCTCGCGTCATTGACATCACCGAGCTGCTTACTCACCTTTTTCCTTCTTCTAAAGCGCTCTCGGATCTTTTTGACCCTTCTGGTCAGCTGGTTCTGCTGGAAGATTCTCTCTCTCGCCTCTTTGTATCACCGCACCCTCTCCTCCAAGCTCTGAATCACCTTTTGTTTCGCTTGCTCTATCCTTCCGGCTCCATCTTGGTTGTCGGGTACGGATTCTCTTTTAGCTATATTAATGCGGCTCACTGCCTCCTCTGGAACTCGGGCTCCTTCGCTGAACGTTGGTATCCCGCTACCCCAACGTTCCTTTTGGCGTTTCCCTGCCTGCAGTTCGGACATGTTGGCGTCAACCCACACTTATAGCAGAAGATCCTTCGCTGCTTTGCTTCGCAGTCCATATAAACGTGACCCTCCTGCTGACAGTTCCAGCACTTGATCACTTTCCGGGGTGCGCCGTTGGTTATTGCTGCCACCGTTTCCTCCGACCTTTCCATTCCGCCTCCTTCGGCTGATTCGTTTGTCCAATAGGAATGTACCTCTTCCAGTCTTCCTACACGTGGATCATCCCGGGGCTTGTATTCAGTGGCCATGCGTTGCCTAAACCCTGTTCCTTTCTCCGGAATTAGGACCCGTTCTACCTCCTTACATTCGTCATGTAGGTGTTCCAGTGTGTACACCCGGATCGGATAGACCCACTGCCTCATCGGCTCCAGCAGATTTCGTTTTGGCGTCTTGATGATCCACTCATTCTCCACTCCTTATTTTATGGATGCCACCAGTCTATTGAGGGCCATAAAATACTCTTCGGATGCTTCCTCGGTCAGCAAGAAGTCCCGTAGCAGCTCAATCCATGACATCGCATACTGTTTTTGTAGGTGCTCTACTCGGAATACGAAATCCTCTGCTCTTATCGTTCAGGAAGGAAGGAAGGCGTTCAGATCATTCGGTCTCGGCGCATCTTCCTGTCTCCAGTTGTTTCCCGCATCTGAGCTCGGTGGTGCTAGTGAAATTGTCGTCTTTTCCGCCTTTCGTTTGTCCTCCTGACGCATTCCTGTACTTGAAGAACCGTCTTCTGACCCTGCCGGCTGATTATTCTCCACCTGCGTCGTCATTGAGGACTCGGCTGATCTAGAGGACGGGATCTTTTCCCTGCTTTGCTCTATCTTCCGGATAATCTGCTCGAATCCTGTCCTCATTCACGCATCTATCCTTCGATCTACCAACTGGCTGAGATCCACCCTTAGCTGCTCTTGGGATGTGTGTATGAGGGCGTGAACCTCCCGACGATTAAACGATGCGTAGGCCTCTGCGTTTTTCATGCTGTATTGCTCCCGTATGGGGTCTAATTGAACATGGGAATAGGTCCGATATGGAGTGGATGCTTGGTCCAGGCTGAGGTTTCTCGGAATCGCCCCCCTTTGTTGTGCGCTAAGGCGGCCGGTCTCTCTAGTATCTGTACCGCCCTGTGCGTCCCCTTCCATGTCCAAATCTATTTCCCTTTCTTCGAGCATTTAAAGACTCGGACCGCCCATGGAAGTGTGATTCGGGGGTTCTCTTTCGGATTTCCGAGTTTTGTTATCTACCAGGAGAACTGTCTTAACTCGCCTACTAAATCTATACTCAACTGAATAAATAAAGGATAAACACTCGGGGAATACTATCACTGTCGGGTCAAGCAGCAGCACGGCGTTTAATGTTAATGTTTAAATAATGCTAAAATAATGTTTATGTATGTTTAGTGTAATAATTAGTTATAGTTTATTTATTAAGCTAAAGTATGGATAAATCGCCTTAGTTGGTCGCAAGCCGACTCTTTCTCGGCCGCTCGATTTCAACGGGCCTATTTTAAGAGAGCTTTAGCTTCGCAATCACTATGTCGGGCCGCCCTCTCCACTATCGAGAGCTTTAGCTTCGCGTATGTCTAGTCGAGCCGCACTCTCTGTCCATATTATTAGTCACTGCTTAGCACCATAAACTGGATGATCACACTGGTTGATCCCAGTTTCATCTGCCTGCAGCATAAATAAAATTTAACGTACTGTAATTAAATTCGTCTTTCATTTCCCGGCATTGAAAACTCTCAATGACCAAACAATCACCAATATCAATAAATAAATATATCAATAACAAGAATAATTAAATAAATAAATATATCAATAACAAAAATAATTAAATAAATAAATATATCAATAACAACAAGAAAGCAAAGCTAACTTCGGGCGGAGCCGAAGTTGATATACCCTTGCAGCTAAAACCGGATATATATCGCAAACATCGGATATAGTTGGCCGATCCTTATGATTACATCATAACAAAACCAATTAATTACAATAAAAAATCTAAAAAAAAAGTCCCAAGCTTCTATCTTCAAAAATACGAAAGTTGATATTTCTACCAAATACTATTTCCGATCGTTCAGTTATATGGCAGCTATAGGATATAGTCGGTCGATCGGTATGAAATTTGGTAGGTCGGATTAACTGACCAAGAATATAATCTGTACCAAATGCCAGCTTTCTATCATCAAAAACACGAATTTTGGGTCATTTCCTATCGTTCAGTTATATGGCAGCTATAGGATATAGTCAGCCGATCCTAATGAAACTTTTTAGGTCGGATTAACTGACCAAAAATATAATCTGTACCAAGTTCCAGCTTTCTATATTCAAAAACACGAAAGTTGGGTCATTTCCGATCGTTCAGTTATATGGCAGCTAAAAAATATAGTCGGCCGATCCTTATGAAATTTGGCATGTCGTATTATTATTAAAATAGCTCTCATGTCAATTTTGAACTCTCTAACTCTAAAAACACCATAGTTATACCATTTCCGATCAATCAGTTATATGGCAGCTATAGGATATAGTCGGCCGATCCCGGCCGTTCCGACTTATATACTGCGTGCAAAGGAAAGAAGGGTGTGTGCAAAGTTTCAAGACGATAGCTTTAAAACTGAGAGACTAGTTTGCGTAGAAACAGACAGACAGACGGACATGCTCGTATCAACTCAGGAGGTGATCCTGATCAGAATATATATACTTTATATTGTCGGAGATGTCTCCTTCACTGCGTTGCACACTTTTGACCAAAATTATAATACCCTCTGCAAGGGTATAAAAATTTAATAAATAAATCGATAAACAAATAAATAACACAAATAAATAAAGAACTGACCACTCACAAAAATTGCAGACTTTTATACTCTTATCAAAACAAATTCTCAATCACGATTTCTTATATTCAGTCTTCTAACTGGGGGCTATAAGGAAGGACTTCTTGGTTTCGGACTGAGTGTTTTTTTCGTCGGATCTGTGATTCCCTGGTAGTAGGGTTAGCGTTATACTTGGCATTGTCGACTATTCTAATCATCAATTTTATTGATGGTTGATAGTCAAGAAGCCTATCACAGTAATTATCACAGTTACATTTTTGGTTCCTCGTGCGCAAATCAGTTTTTGGTTTTCTTGCCAATTCTGACGTCGCATTTGGAATGATTATTGAACCACGATCCTTACTGCCATCAATAAAGTTGAATTCCTAGATTTTTTTCTTCCATCTATCTTTGTAGTCCAGAGATATGCTATTAGGGTGCCTCTC
This sequence comes from Drosophila malerkotliana malerkotliana, assembly GCA_018153235.1. Lineage (NCBI taxonomy): Eukaryota > Metazoa > Arthropoda > Insecta > Diptera > Drosophilidae > Drosophila > Drosophila malerkotliana. The sequence continues at coordinate 2,845,963 of JAECXV010000202.1, read as the reverse complement.
GAGCAGTCACCTATTTAGTTCTCTGGACTATCAAAGTAGATGTTCCTCTTGTGGAGGCTATAGCGTTGATTTAAAATTGGACGCCATATTGTTATTACCACTTCAGGTCCGACGGTCCGCCCATCGGCATGGGTCTGGCTCCGGCTAGCTCATCCAGGGCCGTGGCTTCCCTGACCCTTCCATCCGACCGTTAACAATAAATTAATCCTAAAAAACACAAAGTTCTATCGGACATTACTCAACACTGAAACTATAACAACATTCAAATTCAAGACTCCTAATACTTACACACGTAACATTTATGCTTACCCTATCGAATCACAGATTTTTAATACTCCTGTTGACTTGAAGTTTCGTGGCCTTCCCTCCCGTCCTTAGCGGAACGCTGACCTTTTCTCGCGTCCGCCCCTAAGTCCAACACCCGATCCCCCCTCTACTTTTCCATTATCCCTCCCTCATGCCCCCTGCCGTACAGCTCTACTCAATATTCATTTTTTCTCAATTACTTTTTGTATTTTTAAGCTAATATTTAAACATTTGGAATCCGTTCTGGAGCTTTTGCTTTGCTTTCAGGCGCTTTCCCTTTTCTAATTTTTATCCCACCACGCGGGGAATTACGTTTCAAATTTTCCCTACCTAGGAGAGCTCTCTTGGGATTTGGGACAACCATACATTGGAGGGAAATTAGATCTTCCAGCTTCCACAGCCGCTACCGGAACTCACAAATTTGAAAGAAAATAAATAAAAATTAACCAGGACTTATAATTAGGTACAAACACTATAAATAAAAATAAAAAAAAATGTAACACAAAAAAAATAATTAACAAACACATACTCAATAAAAAAAATACTACTATATAAAAAAAAAAAAAAAAAAATAATAATCGGGGAGTCGATGGCAGTCGTCGAAGTGATTAGATGTGAGGGATTCTCCTAAAGGGATGTCCTCGTTGAGGAGTTCTGGCCTCCTTAGTTTAATTTTCAGATTTTTGATTTTCAGGCGGGCCGCGAAGAAAAAAATCAAACATCAAAATTCGCCAGGCCCAATTTTTTTCTTTTCAGGACTGGCTTTCTTATCAGGATAAATGGGTCTGGTCGGTCTGGAAAGAAGCAATCCATTAGCCATGGCTCTTCTTCCTGGACCGACCTCTTACCTATATTGTCTGCCGATCCTGCCTCCCGTCTCCGTCTCTTCCTTCGAGATTTTTGGTCGGAATTATCCTTTTTTTATTGGATTATTTTTTCTTCTTTCCTTTTCCTCTTTTTTGCTTGCTCAGGCTTTGCTTCTTTTTTTCACATTTTGAAATCTCCGTTTATTCAAGTGACTTTGCCGCCCGCACTACTCGACACTTGCCTTCATTCTAATGTTTCCCAGTTCTCCTGGGCCCCGGAATGGTCATTCGGATAGGCCCGTTCCTACATACATGAACCGTCCCGGGTCAGCAACCCCTTCAAAAAAATATCCCAAATTTTCCTATATATTACTCGGTGGCATCACTAGGCAGACCATGTCCGACTAGGTGGCATCACTTGGGCCTACCTTGTTCGACTCAGTGGCATCCCCTAGTCCGACTTATTTATCGGCCACAACAAATAACATAAATTTATTTTCATAATTTTGTTTTGTCCAATGTTAAGTCGTACCCTCACAAAATGTAAAATAAAAACAGGCGATTTAAAACAAAATAATAAAAAAAAATTCACAATAAATTCCAAATTATTTAATGAAGTAAAATACCTAACTGAAAATATAAAAAATGTAGTCTTCAATCATGAAACCATTTTACGAAAACACCGTTTGCGGTTGCTTATATTCGATTTAAAAAATTTATTAGATACCATTATCTTTTCAAAAACAAAAATTTTTAATACAAAAATTCTAATCCAATTCTAAATTTACAATCACGAAAAACAATCTGTAGTTTAATACTAATACCGACCTAATGAATATTATTGTTTAATAACGATTAATTAGTAATTTATATAAAATACCCCATCATTAATGAAAAATATGACCTATATGAAACAAAAGCTATTTGTTCAACCCGATGGAAAATTATTGATAAACAATATTTATTAAAATTAATTAATAAATATTAATTAATGACAAATTTTAAAGAATAAAGTTTTAACAACTACTGTAAATTAAGTTCTGAAACAAGTTGCTTTATAAAACTTTTAAATGGCCAAAAAGCCAACTGTTCTAAAATAAGAGAAATTAATAAAAACAAGAAAGCAAAGCTAACTTCGGGCGGAGCCGAAGTTGATATACCCTTGCAGCTACAACCGGATATACATCGCAAACATCGGATATAGTTGGCCGATCCTTATGATTACATCATAATAAAACCAATTAATTACAATAAAAAATCTAAAAAAAAAGTTCCAAGCTTCTATCTTCAAAAATACGAAAGTTGATATTTCTACCAAATACCATTTCCGATCGATCAGTTACATGGCAGCTATAGGATATAGTCGGCCGATCCTAATGAAACTTTTTAGGTCGGATTAACTGACCAAAAATATAATCTGTACCAAGTTCCAGCTTTCTATCTTCAAAAACACGAAAGTTGGGTCATTTCCGATCGTTCAGTTATATGGCAGCTATAAGATATAGTCGGCCGATCCTTATGAAATTTGGCATGTCGTAATGTGTTGCCAAAAATAGCTCACAAGTCAAATTTGACTTGTCAAACTCTCTAACTCTAAAAACACCAAAGTTATACCATTTCCGATCAATCAGTTATATGGCAGCTATAAGATATATTCGGCCGATCCCGGCCGTTCCGACTTATATACTGCGTGCAAAGGAAAGAAGAGTGTGTGCAAAGTTTCAAGTCGATAGCTTTAAAACTGAGAGACTAGTTTGCGTAGAAACAGACTGATGGATATGCTCATATCAACTCAGGAGGTGATCCTGATTAAGAATATATATACTTTATAGGGTCGGGGATGTCTCCTTCACTGCGTTGCACACTTTTTGACAAAATTATAATACCCTCTGCAAGGGTATAAAAATAGATATGCTCCAAGGTGGTGCGATTTTAGTTACAGGAACAAACATAGTAGACATAAAAAACTACAAGGTTCATATTTTTTTTTTTTGTGTTTTTATTATCAATCATTCAAAAGTTACATTTAAAATCTGTTCGAAATTATGAACAATAATTAAATGTTTTAATGATACCTTAGCTTAATGGAATATTGAGTAATGTGTTATAATGTAAAAATATGATTTTTGCTTGTCCTACGAACTACTTTTAACTTAATTTTTTTTTTAAGCCTTGACGTTTCAATTATAATTTTATGTTGAACCCTTTAGTGGGCGTGGATAAATTTAGAAATGCAGCTCAGTCCCATTCGTTCGAGTGGCAAAGGTCCAATGGGTGAGTCCGTTTCAGCCTCCTAGTGGTGTAGCTGTTGTCTAACAGGTTGATGGCCTCAGGGTTGGGATGTCGATCCAGCCTCTCCACGTATCTGTTGGTAAATCGCTGAACTTCTGCTTTCACGGATGGGACTCCCAGTTGGGCGTGGATTGTTGCGTTATCGTGGTACAGGTGAGCTCCGGTTATAGCTCTTAAAGCTTTGTTTTGGGCGATCTGGATGATATTTTGGCTGCTTAGACACGCCGTTCCCCATAGCTGGATACCATATGTCCAGATTGGCTTTACAATGGCTTTATATATAAGAAGCTTGACCCTTTGCTTCAGCCTGGACCTCCTTCCAATGAGCCAGTTGAGCTGACGTAGCTTGATCCGGATTTGCGTCCGTTTGCGCAGCAAGTGAGTTTTCCAGGTGAGCCTTCTATCCAGGGTCATACCCAGATATTTGGGTGTAGGGCTGGCTGGAATTGGGGTGCCTCCGAGACTGACTCCAGGACAGTCGCCTCTCCTCATTGTAAACGTCGTTTGGCCTGACTTCTCATGGCTGACGGCGATGTTCCACCTTCAAAGCCACGGGTCGAGGATGTCCAGCTGGCGTTGGAGTCGTGCAGAAGCCTCCTCTGGCAAGATTGAAGAGGCCAAAAATGCCGTGTCGTCGGCATATGTAGCCACTAGAAAGCCCTCCTCTTCAGCGACAGGCATGTCGGCTGTGTACATGGTGTAAAGGATGGGACCAAGTACACTGCCCTGCGGAACTCCAGCTTCAATGGGCCTGTACTTCGATGTCGCATTTCCGCTTCTGACCCTGAACTTCCTGTCGGTCAAGTACGAGTTAAGGAAATCGTAATACTGTTGTGGCAGGTTCCTCTTGAGCTTCGCTTTTAGACCAGGGTGCCAGACCCTGTCAAACGCCTGCTTGACATCCAGGAAAACAGCACAGCAGTAATGTTTTCTTTCGAGGCTGTCCAGGATTTTTGCCACGATCCTGTGGCATTGCTCGGGGGTGGAGTGGGAGCGCCTGAAACCAAACTGGTGATCTGGGATCAAACCAGCCTCGTCCAGTACTGTCTGCAATCTGCGCAAAAATACTCTCTCGAGTATCTTGGAGATTACAGACAGTAAACTAATCGGCCTATATGAGGCGAGATTAGTTTCAGGCTTTCCAGGCTTAGGGATCAGGATGACCTCCGCCTGTTTCCAGCAAGTGGGGAAGTGTCCACTCTCTAGGCACGCATTAAAGATCCTTGTGAGCCTCCTTATTCCTGAAGGTGGGGGAAGCTTGACCGCGAGTGCCTCTATCCCATCTGCACCCGGAGATTTTTTGGCGTTAAGGCCTGACACCTCCTCCTTGACCTCTTCCTCCGATACGGGCTCCATCTGGCTAAGGTCCGTGGGTGGTAGGGCCAGTACGAACTCCGTTTCTGCTCTGTCCTCTTCCGTGCACATGTTGAATGGCTTGAAGGCAGCTTCGAGGTGAGCAGCAAAAGCATCGGCCCTTTCCTGATCCGAACGACACCATCCACCGTCGGATTTTCGTATTTGGGCGACCCTTTGCTTGGGACGCTTTAAATGGCGGGTTAAGTTCCACAAGTTGTGTTGGGGGTCCCCAGGCTCGACCTGGCGCAGGTACTCTTCGAATGCGCAAGTCCGCAACCTCTGCAGCAGCTTCTTGAGTTTTTTGGTTGCACGATTGAAAGCTGTTTTATCGCTGGGGTACCTGGTTTGGAACCAAATCCTTCTCCGTCGTCTCTTCTCATTGAGGAGTGCAGCCACTTCAGGAGACCAAAGGTGTAAATGCCTTTGCAACTTCCTATTGTTGCATGGAGCCCTAGGAGTTGCAATTAAGGCAGCGTTGTGCATCTCTTGAGTGAGATTCTCAACAGCCTGATCGATACCAGCACCCGTGCTAAGGTCTGCATGTGCGCTAGTTAACATGCCCTAGTTAACATTTCCTCTCACAGCCACAGGGAGAGAACACAGAAACGGCAACTGTAAAAACTAACCACGATGGACAACAACAAAAAAGATCGCCAAAAAAGAACTCTGACGGACACGCACAATTCTCGTGCACTCATACATAGTCCCCTACATACTTCTTCATAATAAAAAGATCATTCTTATTCTGTACTCCAAGCTAAACGGTCGTTCATTTGCAAGCCTTCTTTCCAGCGTTTGAAAAAGCGATAGCCATATACGAGATCTCCTCTACTCCCTCGGTTACGAGACTGTAACTGGCGCAGCCGGACTACGAACAAGGGATTAACCATGCCCACTACGCTTATCGTTCAAATTTGCTTGTAGGAGGTGAGTGAACAGGTGACAGCAGTGGTTGTGACACATTAGTAGTGAAATAATTACAAATAATACATACATACTTAAAAGAGAGAACAATTGCAAAGGGAAATAAAACATAACGTGCAAGTGCAAATGGGATTTCGGGAGGGAGCGACACCAAAAATTTGCAAATAAAAATAACGAAACAAACGAAATCAAATTCTAAATGCCATGCAAGCGACCGTATATGTGTACATCAAACGTTGATAGGGCACCGGGTTCGCTAGTACGGGACAATTTACTACTACTATACCAACAAGCTGCTGTGTGCGATGACCGTATAAGTGTACATCAATCGCTGATAAGGCACCGGTATCATCAATACACAGCAGCAGCTCAACAGAAACAAAAAAAACATAAATAAAAAAAAAAAAAATGAATGATAAATAGATAAAAAAAAAAAAAAAAATCGACATCTTAAACTGCTGTGTGTGGCGATCGTGTGTGTGTCGGAGAGCACTTTGTGTGCACATGTGAGAGAGCCATGCTACTATTGCATCAGCCTATAGCTGAATTGCGATTGGTTGTTGTGGTTTTGCGTCTCCAAGAACAATCGTTACGACGCGACGACAGCCTGGCGCCGCTGTCGCCGAGTATGGTTCACTGAAGAAGCAAATTAAGGAAATAGATCAGTCAAACATTAGACTTCGTTGTGACCAGAGCTCGATATCAACGCGTATATCAATCGCCGACAACGGAAGAGGACAATCAGCACACAGTGGTTTACAAAGATAAATGTAAGTTGTGTGATTAACGACCGTATATGTGTACAACAATCGCTGTCAAGACACCGGGATCGTTTCCATTTGTCAATTTACAAGAATGCAAATGTATTATTATGAAAAACAAGAACACTAAAACAAAAGAAAAAAAAATACCAAAAATGGTAGAATAAATTAAACCTGCACAAATATTATACTGTTCCCTTCGGCAAATATCAGGCAAACATGTATTTATTTGTGTTACGCCGCTTGTGAAACTCTTGTTGCGTTGTTGTGCAGTGGCTGCCGCCATGAGCCGATTATGCGCCGGAGTGACGGAGTGACACTTGGTGCCGTTTGGCTTGTACATTGTTGAATTCCCTTTTTGCACTACACACTAAAGAATAATAAAATTAATTGAAAGAAAATGCTATACATTCTATTTCTATATTATATGTCAAAAAAAAAATAGATAAATAAATAAATAAATAAATAAATAAATAATAATAATAATAATAAGAAAAAAGAAGAGAAAACAACAAGCATTCCATGAACAACATAACTTTTATTGTTGTCACGTGTTCACTAACCTCTAATAAAAAAAAATAAAAAGAAAAATAATATATATTTTTTTTGTATATTTACTAAATTGCATACAACAACAAGGTGGAAGGAAACACAGCAGCACTACACGAATGGCATACAACTTACACTAAACACAGGGAAGCAGCAAAACTACAGGTTTTCCTTTTGCTTTGTAAAGAATACATACATATATGTACATAGTATCACATATTATATTATGGTAGTACACTATTTAACCACATTAATACACAAACGAAGCCGTGTGGCAAATTTATCCTAATTTATACTATACTTCAAAAATACATACACATATAATTATTTTACATACATATAGTTACTACTTTACATATTATTACTATTCTATATACATTACATACGTAGCATTACCATACTTCAATATAGCCAGTTTTTTTTCTCAATACATGTAAAACAGTCACCACTAGTAACATAGTTAGGGGCAGATTAGATCTAAAGAGAAAGACCAGCTAGTTCAATCCCAAAACAATATTCCTACCAACGCTATGGATTCCGGTAACGCATCAGGGCTACTAAGTCCCATCCTTGGCAATTCATCAACTCCCTCAAACACAAGCCTGAATCTACAACAACTACTTGCCCTTGCTCACCAACTACCCACCTACGAAGGCCCACCTGACAATCTTGATAGATTCATAAGTAGAGTAGATCAACTACTTTTGTTAGCCGGATCAGTAGACCAAGCAACTTGCGGACAGTACTTACTGGGAACTATCCGTGACAAGATTAAAGGCAGGGCGGACGAGGCCCTGAGTGTCTGCGATGTACTCATCAGTTGGGATGATATCAAAGCAAATCTCAAGCGACTATACTCTAGCAAAAAAACAGAAGAAATGCTTGTTAGAGAGCTACATAATCTTCCGGACGGACTCAGTATGGGAAAACTATATTACACAGCCACCAAAATAAGAAGCGAATTAATGTCCCTGGCCAGAGAAGCAGACCCTAGTGAACACTCACTCACAGTCAAACGGGAACAGTATGACAGATTCAGCCTAAATACTTTCTTAGTTGGACTAAAGGACCCACTTAGGTCAGCCATTAGGAATCAAAGACTAGAGACAATAGAGAAAGCGTACGAGTACGGACAGGTCGAATTAAACTTCTCTAGAAACCTGAACAAACACCAAGAAAATCTACGACGCGACAGCTCGACATACACGAATCACCCATACGCGAAAGGACAATCAACCTATAATAACTCCAATAGACGCTACATATTAGGACAACAGAATTATAATAATGGGAACAACGGCCGCCATGTACCACGACATGATAACACCAACAACGACAATAATAGTCGCTTTACACAGCGACAGCAAAATTTTAACAACAATGATAATAGACGCTTCACAAGTCAATATAATTCCAATAACGATAGTAATGGTCGACACGATAGACAAACTTTGGGTGGGAACCCCTTCCACAATAACACCAAACCAGAGCAGACCCTAAACCACCAAGGCAAGAACAACCATAATCCAAGCGCTCCCTTATGTAACATCAACGATGATGAAAATTTTCTACTAGAAGCCTCGGGAAACCAGTCGGTTACATAAGCAAGAAGAGTCACGGATCTTCCTTGCCATTTGTTTTCCTATCATCAAACTTCATGGTGTCAAACCCTCTCAAATTTCTAATAGATACTGGATCTACCTACTCATTCATAAACCCAGCACTTATTAACGAAGACCGCATCAAAAAACTTACCTCCGATATAAATATCCACACTGTACTCAGTACATTCAAAATTCGGGAATATACAGATGGAATAAATTTCAAACAGTTCAAAAAATACCCAATTTTAAGTTCTTACTATTTAACTTCCACCCTCACTTCAATGGTCTTCTAGGCATGGATTTCCTATCCGGCCTAAATGCAAAAATAAACTTTGCCGACTCCATATTAGAAACATCAGAAACCGCCATTCCAATACTCCAATACCAATACCAATACCAAGACTTTATATATGAAACCACTAATTTGGATAATCAAATAGTCATAACAGGGTGCTTATACACCGCAATCGCAGGATCCGCCTATTTCGAAGTCTGTAATAACTCAGACCAGATCCAAACACTTTATCTGGAAGAACCGTTACAGGCAGAAGAGTTCTCTCCACAAACCCACCAATACTTAAACTACATGTCCGCGGCAACTAATACAGAATTACCGGATAATCAACAATTTAACATTCAGACGGAACACCTCAATAGCGAGGAAAAAAAACATATTCTAAAACTATGCAAATCATTCAAAAGACTTTTTCACGGTGAAAACAAACAACTAACGTTCTCTAACGTAGTCAAACACTCAATACCAACAACAGATAATATACCGATTCACACAAAATCTTACCGTTAGCCATTTATTCATAAAGACGAAGTTCGAAAGCAAATTTCAAAAATGCTGGAACAGAACATCATAAAAAGCAGCTATTCCCCATGGAGTGCACCCGTCTGGGTCGTACCTAAGAAAGGGGACATCACAGGCGAAAAAAAGTGGCGCTTGGTAATCGATTTTCGAAAATTAAATGAAAAAACGATCGCTGATAGATACCCTATTCCGAACATTGCAGATATACTAGACAGCTTAGGAAAGACTATGTATTTCACAACAATAGACTTAGCAAGTGGTTTTCACCAAATACAAATGAACCCACGCGACGCCAACAAGACGGCATTCAACGTCGAAAATGGGCATTATGAGTTCACAAGGATGCCCTTCGGGCTCAAGAACGCCCCTGCCACGTTCCAACGCGTTATGGACAACGTCTTAGGTGACCTAGTTGGTAACGTCTTTCTCGTATATCTCGACGACATAATAGTATTCTCACCCTCACTCCAAAAACACATAGCAGATATTAAATCTGTATTCATAAGGCTGCAAACATAGTGCGCGCTGAGACGAAGACGAAGATGAAGACGAAGTTGAAGACGAAAAACAGTGCAGAACAAATCATATGAATTTGCTCGCCCGCAAACATAGTGCGCGCTGAGACGAAGACGAAGATGAAGACGAAACGAAAGCGTTCAGCTTCAAACGGTGCGGTACTGTTTTTGAAGACGAATCGCTTGCTATTTTGCTTTGTTCCTGACGATTGCTTGCTATTTCGGCTGACGATGAGGATATGGCTTTTTTTATGAGCTTATTGCCACATGTTAGAAAAATGGATTCGCAAACGAAACTTTTATGCATGGACATGCAGAATGGACATGCAGAAATCTGTTTATAACTATGCATACAATGTGGGAAGCTCTTTTCAATTTCAAAATATTCAAAACCCAGCTTCTGACATATCTGTACCATCATCAACTGAATTTGAATCTTCGTCAACCCAATATTCTGATAATGCTTTATCCCCACAGGTGCCGAACCAATACGTTTCATCAGGAAACATTATTACATTTTCAAATTAAGAAAAATATAAAAAATGTAACAATGAAAATTTAAAATGATTAAAATGAATGAAAACAAAAAAATTTTTGAATAATTTTTTACCTTAACGTTACAATTAACCTTTCTGCAGGTATAATTGGGGTTTTATTAGAATTTGTCCAATTTTTAATAATTAGCGGTTCAATTTTTAACAGAATGTAATCAAATGTGCTGATTTTCATTCTGGTATACTTCACAAATTTTTTTTTCATCTTGTCGCAGCTCATTAAATAAATGATGAAATTCGCCGAATACTTTTCTTCCCAAATTAATTGGGTGAATTACTCCATTCACTGTTTTCTTTCGTTTTAATTTTAAAAATAAACTTTCCTCTAACAGTAGCTAATGATCTGAAGAGAAATCCATTGCGACTAACATCACAAAATCGCAAGAAATTCGTCTTGCACTATGTAACCTATTAGCTTACTCGCATCGCAAGAAATTCATCTTCAGCTTCGTCTTCATCTTCGTCTTTGTCTCAGCGCGCACTATGTTTGCAACCTAAAGCTCCAAAACGCAAATCTAAAAATCCAGCCGAGCAAGTGCCACTTTTTAAGGAAGGAAATAAGCTTCCTGGGACACATCGTCACCCAGGAAGGAGTCAAGCCAAACCCACTTAAGATACAAGCCATCAAGGACTTCCCCTGCCCAAAGACAGCTAGGGAAATTAAGTCATTTTTGGGACTATTAGGGTATTACAGGAAATTCATTAAGGACTTCGCAAGAATAACTAAACCCATGACGAGACAATTAAAAGGATGGAAATCTATAATAATAGATGAGGAATTTAAACAGGCATTCGAAACGTCGAAAGATCTCCTTTGTAATGATCCCATACTCATATACCCTGATTTTAATAAGCCGTTCACGTTGACCACAGACGCAAGTAACTATGCGATAGGCTCTGTGTTGTCACAAGGCCCGGAAACTAATGACAAACCCATATCCTTCGCTAGCAGGACACTATCGGATACGGAAGTCCGCTATTCTACGATAGAGAAAGAAATGCTAGCTATCATTTGGTCTGTAGGTCATTTCAGACCATACCTCTTCGGGCGTAGATTCAAAATAGTCACAGACCATAAGCCATTAATCTGGTTAGACAATCTGAAAGGTCAGAATACAAAACTACTTCGATGGAAAACGATCCTGGCCCCTTACGACTACAAAATCGAATACAAAAAAGGGTCGCAAAATGTAGTCGCCGATGCACTTAGCAGAATTGAGCCAAACTTGAACATAAACGAAGACCCACAAATTATACCAATCGCTTCACAACCACTAAATCACTTTAATAGTCAAATAGTATTCCGTACTGGAACAACAACTGCAAGACAAATAGAAACACCGTTTGCCCAAAAAATAAGACACATAATCACAGAACCCGTGCATACTTTCGATTCCGTTACAAACGCCCTCCAAACAATCCTGAAACCGAATAAAACATTCGCAATATTTGCACCAGACGATATTTTCAAAATAATAGAAGAATCCTATAATAACTATTTCTTCGAAAACGACGTATACAAACTTTCCCGCTGCAAAATACAGCTAACCGAAATAACTGATCCCCATGACCAGGAAAACAAAATCCGAGAGTACCACTTTAACACCAATCATAGGGGGATAGATGAAACATATAACCATTTAAAAAGGGACATTTATTATCCGCATTTAAAAGACATTATCACAAAAATTATAACAAATTGCGATACCTGCCTAACCCTCAAGTACGACAGACACCCCCATAGACCACTGTTGCAAACTCCAACCGCCCCAGAGGGACCATTGGTGGTCGTGCATAGAGACATATATTTCATTAACAATGCTTGTAACCTCACCATTATAGACAAATTCACCAAGCTAGCGCAAGCGTACCCCCTTAGCAATAGGAATTCAATAAAAGTCGCCGATGCCCTATTACAGTTTATAAGTCACTACGGCGCACCAAAGGAAATAATTTTCGACCAGGGCGCGGAATTTTCAGGCAGTCTATTCAATGACCTCTTAACCCAATTCCAAATAACAGCTCATAAAACTTCATTTCAACAATCAACGGGCAACGCTTCGGTCGAAAGACTGCATTCCACCTTAACTGAACTATACAGAATAATCATAAACAAAAGAAAGGAAGCACGCCTAGAATGCGGGCATGACCAGATACTCGCAGAAGCTGTTGCAACATATAACAATGCAATACAGTCCAGCACTTCTTATACCCCTTTCGAGCTCTTTCACGGAAGAACTCACATATTCAACAAAACAATAACATTCAACAATCACCACGACTATCTTAAGAAATTAAACGAATTTAGGCAAGAAATATACCCAAAAGTACAGGAACATTTAAACTCGACCACAGAAAAAAGATTGGCTAAATTAAACGAGGACAGAGAGACACCAGTCCAAGTTGAACCTAATGATACGGTATTTAGAAAAGAAAACCGTAGAAACAAGATAACTCCGAGATTTTCATTACACAAAGTAGGTAGAACCAACAACACGTCGCCTGGCTACCTGACTCCGATCCGGCCATTCCCCCTCTGTGGCCTTCTCTTCGGACTGGGAGGGGAGGAGTTAACATGCCCTAGTTAACATTCCCTCTCCACAGCCACAGGGAGAGAACACAGAAACGGCAACTGTAAAAACTAACCACGATGGACAACAACAAAAAAGATCGCCAAAAAAGAACTCTGACGGACACGCACAATTCTCGTGCACTCATACATAGTCCCTACATACTTCTTCATAATAAAAAGATCATTCTTATTCTGCACTCCAAGCTAAACGGTCGTTTATTTGCAAGCCTTCTTTCCACCGTTGGGGGTCTGTGGGCCAATACGTGGGCTCTCCAGTTGAATGGCAGTTATAGGCTCTGCGCTGTATGCATTAGGTTCATATTTAATTTTGTTCAATGACTCAGTAACCATAAAAAATATTACTTAGGTATGTAAACACCGTAAGGAAAATATTAAGCTACATAGCACAGCATAAATTAATTTATTATGACATTGGCGAATATACTATTTCTAATAATTCAGAACTTACACTTGATAATATGAATATTCTCAATCCATACTTCCAAATGAATAATACAAAACTTCCAATTTCTTATATATAATTAATTGTAATCATCGAATATTTATTTTTTTTACTTTTTATAAAATATAAAAACTTTATTTTTGTAAACAGAAAACAACGGTCCGAACTAGAAGAAAAAAAGTAACCATGAAAATTTTGAAAATCAAAATTCAAAACATGAAATTATTATACAAGAAAATACAAATCAAGAAATTTTCACAGAAAAAAATATAAAGCAAGACCAATGCTTTTTTTCCAAACTGACAGACCGATTAAAATAAATTAATAATGAATCTGAGCGATCCATATTAGAAGGGGGAGAGTTATTCAACCCATGAAACCAGGCATTTATAAGCAATTTTCCAAATAAAATCTCTGCGATTTTTGCATTTGCCTTTGCCATTGCCAATGCCTTCCACCCAATGTTGAGGTCCGATTTGGCCCAACCGAAATAAACAAATCAAACTTTAAATAAACATCACCTTCCGTTCGAAGCCCAATCAATTGCGCCTTCCCCAGCAATTGCGCCTTCCCCATTCCAAGACCTAAATAAACTGCATTGGTCAGCATAATTGAATTTCACAATAAGATGCGACACTTTCATCATGAGATTTTATTTTAAAGAAAAAGAAACTACTTGAAGTTCGAGAAAAGCTTTTGGCCGATGGATCAGATTCCATTTGGCAGTCGAAGATTTGGCAGTCAGTCGTATTTTGACCCGAACCGACATCAGTAACAGTGACGATGATCATACATAACTGTATATAAAACAATACACACAAGTTAAGAAAAAATTAAGCTCCGATTACCCAGCTAAAGGCAAGACACGACACGTGAACAGCGTCAGCAATATCCCGGTCAATAGCGTCTGTTTCTCAGACGGTAACACGATTCCCGAAAATATGACGGAAATGATAATAACAACATCAGCGAAACAGAAAAATAACCAATTTATCAAATCTAAAAAAAAGTCCCAAGCTTTTATCTTCAAAAATACGAAAGTTGATATTTCTACCAAAAACCATTTCCGATCGTGCAGTTATACTTGTATGTCAGCTATAAGATATAGTCAACCCATCTTTATGAAATTTGGTAGATCGGATTAACTAATCAAAAATAGAATGTGTACCAAGTGCCAGCTTTCTATCATCAAAAACACGAAAGTTGGGTCATTTCCGATCGTTCAGTTATATGGCAGCTATAGGATATAGTCGGCCGATCCTAATGAAGTTTTGTAGGTCGGATTAACTGACCAAAAATATAATCTGTACCAAGTTTCAGCTTTCTATCTTCAAAAACACAAAAGTTGGGTCATTTCCGATCGTTCAGTTATATGGCAGCTGGCAGTCGGCCGATCCTAATGAAATTTGACAAGTCGTAATATTTTGCCAAAAATAGCTCTCATGTCAAATTTGAACTCTCTTACTCTAAAAAAACCAAAGTTATACCATTTCCGATCAATCAGTTATATGGCAGCTATAGGATATAGTCGGCCGATCCCGACTTATAAACTGCGTGCAAAGAAAAGAAGGGTGTGTGCAAAGTTTCAAGTCGATAGCTTTAAAACTGAGAGACTAGTTTGCGTAGAAACAGACAGACAGACAGACGGACAGACGGTCAGACGGACATGCTCATATCAACTCAGGAGGTGATCCTGATCAAGAATATATATACTTTATAGGGTCGGAGATGTCTCCTTCACTGCGTTGCACACTTTTGGACAAAATTATAATACCCTCTGCAAGGGTATAATAACTAATCTATTACAATACAAAATCCTAAAAGAAAAGACTCAAGCTTCTATCTTCAAAAATACAAAAGTTGGTATTTTTACGAAATACCATTTCCGATCTTTCAGTTATATGGCAGCTATAAGATATATCCGGTTAATTGTTATGAAATTTGGTAAAAATACGAAATTTGCGTCAATTCCGATCATTCAGTTATATGTCAGCTATAGGATATAGTTGCCCAATCCTTATAAAATTTGGTGGGTCGTATTATTTAAAAAAAAAAAATATAGCATTCGTACAAAATCCGAAGTCTTTAACTCTAAAAACACTGGAGTTATTGCACTTCCGATCAATCAGTTATATGATAACTATAAGATATAGTCGGCCGATCCCAGTCGTATATACTAGTCGTACTATACTTTATACCAGTCGTATATTATATACTGGGGGTAAAGTGAAGAAGGGTGTATGCAAAGTTTCAAGTCGATAGCTTTACAAATGAGAAACCAGTTTTAGTAGAACGGCAAAAAAATGAGTTACATGGTAAACATACCCTTGTTAGGAAATGAAAATTGTACCATAAAAAAAAAATCATATAATTAAATGTAACAACAATCTGTTCGTCTGTATCAATGTAACAAAAACAGAAGAAATAAAGACAGGTCCGTTCGCTGTCCGGACCTTTGCGTGCCACGGCTTCCATGGAATTTCTAGACGCTAGACGATTTTATTCTCTACAGCCTCTTCCGACTGAACTGACCAAAGCTCCAGAATCCAACAGACCTTTCATCTCCATTTCTGCCACCTTGACCAAAGCGTAGGGTCGGGGGTCAATCCTGGTTGCCGCTCGGGTCATTGACATCACCGAGCTGCTTACTCCCTGACGTTCCTTTTTCCTTCTTCTAAAGCGCTCTCGGATCTTTTTGACCCTTCTCGTGACCATCGTCATCCCAGCCAGCTGGTTTTGCTGGAAGATTCTCTCTCTCGCCTCTTTGTATCTTCGCACCCTCTCCTCCAAGCTCTGAATCACCTTTTGTTTCGCTTGCTCTATCCTTCCGGCTCCATCTTGGTTGTCGGATACGGAATCTCTTTTAGCTATATTAATGCGGCTCACTGCCTCCTCTGGAACTCGGGCTCCTTCGCTGAACGTTGGTATCCCGCTACCCCAACGTTCCTGTTGGCGTTTCCCTGCCTGCAGTTCGGACATGTTGGCGTCAACCCACACTTATAGCAGAAGATCCTTCGCTGCTCTGCTTCGCAGTCCATGTAAACGTGACCCTCCTGCTGACAGTTCCAGCACTTGATCACTTTCCGGGGTGCGCCGTTGGTTATTGCTGCCACCGTTTCCTCCGACCTTTCCATTCCGCCTCCTTCGGCTGATTCGTTTGTCCAATAGGAATGTACCTCTTCCAGTCTTCTTACACGTGGATCATCCCGGGGCTTGTATTCAGTGGCCATGCGTTGCCTAAACCCTGTTCCTTTCTCCGGAATTAGGACCCGTTCTACCTCCTTACATTCGTCATGTAGGTGTTCCAGTGTGTACACCCGGATCGGATAGACCCACTGCCTCATCGGCTCCAGCAGATTTCGTTTTGGCGTCTTGATGATCCACTCATTCTCCACTCCTTATTTTATGGATGCCACCAGTCTATTGAGGGCCATAAAATACTCTTCCAGCGACTCTCCCTACTTATTAGCCAGTACCATTCGGATGCTTCCTCGGTCAGCAAGAAGTCCCGTAGCAGCTCAATCCATGACATCGCATACTGTTTTTGTAGGTGCTCTACTCGGAATACGAAATCCTCCGCTCTTATCGTTCCTGGACGCCCGGAAAACTGACAACCCCACTTATCTACGGGTACATATTGCCGGCTTCTTTGCTGCGATTCCTGTCCCGGTGGTAAACGATACGCCCCTCCTGCTTTTTCATTCCTAGGCCCGTCTCTTTGCGACCCAAGGAAATTTCTATTAAGGCTTGAACTGCGGGGTCTCCATTCAGTCGGCGGTGCCCAATTTCTGTTCCCTTTCGCCCTTTGGTTTCTTTGACGTCGTCATTGAGGACTCGGCTGATCTAGAGGACGGGATCTTTTCCCTGCTTTGCTCTATCTTCCGGATAATCTGCTCGAATCCTGTCCTCATGCACGCGTCTATCCTTCGATCTACCAACTGGCTGAGATCCACCCTTAGCTGCTCTTGGGATGTGTGTATGAGGGCGTGAACCTCCCGACGATTAAACGATGCGTAGGCCTCTGCGTTTTTCATGCTGTATTGCTCCCGTATGGGGTCTAATTGAACATGGGAATAGGTCCGATATGGAGTGGATGCTTGGTCCAGGCTGAGGTTTCTCGGAATCGCCCCCCTTTGTTGTGCGCTAAGGCGGCCGGTCTCTCTAGTATCTGTACCGCCCTGTGCGCCCCCTTCCATGTCCAAATCTATTTCCCTTTCTTCGAGCATTGAAAGACTCGGACCGCCCATGGAAGTGTGATTCGGAGGTTCTCTTTCGGATTTCGGAGTTTTCTTATCTACCAGGAGAACTGTCTTAACTCGCCTACTAAATCTATACTCAACTGAATAAATAAAGGATAAACACTCGGGGAATACTATCACCAATATCAATAAATAAATATATCAATAACAAGAATAATTAAATAAATAAATATATCAATAACAAAAATAATTAAATAAATAAATATATCAATAACAACAAGAAAGCAAAGCTAACTTCGGGCGGAGCCGAAGTTGATATACCCTTGCAGCTAAAACCGGATATATATCGCAAACATCGGATATAGTTGGCCGATCCTTATGATTACATCATAATAAAACCAATTAATTCCAATAAAAAATTTAAAAAAAAAGTTCCAAGCTTCTATCTTCAAAAATACGAAAGTTGATATTTCTACCAAATACCATTTCCGATCGATCAGTTACATGGCAGCTATAGGATATAGTCGGCCGATCCTAATGAAACTTTTTAGGTCGGATTAACTGACCAAAAATATAATCTGTACCAAATTCCAGCTTTCTATCTTCAAAAACACAAAAGTTGGGTCATTTCCGATCGTTCAGTTATATGGCAGCTATAAGATATAGTCGGCCGATCCTTATGAAATTTGGCATGTCGTAATGTGTTGCCAAAAATAGCTCACAAGTCAAATTTGACTTGTCAAACTCTCTAACTCTAAAAACACCAAAGTTATACCATTTCCGATCAATCAGTTATATGGCAGCTATAGGATATATTCGGCCGATCCCGGCCGTTCCGACTTATAAACTGCGTGCAAAGGAAAGAAGGGTGTATGCAAAGTTTCAAGTCGATAGCTTTAAAACTGAGAGACTAGTTTGCGTAGAAACAGACAGACGGACAGACGGTCAGACGGACAGACGGACATGCTCATATCAACTCAGGAGGTGATCCTGATCAAGAATATATATACTTTATAGGGTCGGGGATGTCTCCTTCACTGCGTTGCACACTTTTTGACAAAATTATAATACCCTCTGCAAGGGTATAAAAATAGATATGCTCCAAGGTGGTGCGATTTTAGTTACAGGAACAAACATATGTAGTAGACATAAAAAACTACAAGGTTCATATTTTTTTTTTTTTTGTTTTTATTATCAATCATTCAAAAGTTACATTTAAAATCTGTTCGGAATTATGAAAAATAATTAAATGTTTTAATGATACCTTAGCTTAATTGAATATTGAGTAATGTGTTATAATGTAAAAATATGATTTTTGCTTGTCCTACGAACTACTTTTAACTTAATTTTTTTTTTAAGCCTTGACGTTTCAATTATAATTTTATGTTGAACCCTTTAGTGGGCGTGGATAAATTTAGAAATGCAGCGCAGTCCCATTCGTTCGAGTGGCAAAGGTCCAATGGGTGAGTCCGTTTCAGCCTCCTAGTGGTGTAGCTGTTGTCTAACAGGTTGACGGCCTCAGGGTTGGGATGTCGATCCAGCCTCTCCACGTATCTGTTGGTAAATCGCTGAACTTCTGCTTTCACGGATGGGACTCCCAGTTGGGCGTGGATTGTTGCGTTATCGTGGTACAGGTGAGCTCCGGTTATAGCTCTTAAAGCTTTGTTTTGGGCGATCTGGATGATATTTTGGCTGCTTAGACACGCCGTTCACCATAGCTGGATACCATAGGTCCAGATTGGCTTTACAATGGCTTTATATATAAGAAGCTTGACCCTTTGCTTCAGCCTGGACCTCCTTCCAATGAGCCAGTTGAGCTGACGTAGCTTGATCCGGATTTGCGTCCGTTTGCGCAGCAAGTGAGTTTTCCAGGTGAGCCTTCTATCCAGGGTCATACCCAGATATTTGGGTGTAGGGCTGGCTGGAATTGGGGTGCCTCCGAGACTGACTCCAGGACAGTCGCCTCTCCTCATTGTAAACGTCGTTTGGCCTGACTTCTCATGGCTGACGGCGATGTTCCACCTTCAAAGCCACGGGTCGAGGAGGTCCAGCTGGCGTTGGAGTCGTGCAGAAGCCTCCTCTGGCAAGATTGAAGAGGCCAAAAATGCCGTGTCGTCGGCATATGTAGCCACTAGAAAGCCCTCGTCTTCAGCGACAGGCATGTCGGCTGTGTACATGGTGTAAAGGATGGGACCAAGTACACTGCCCTGCGGAACTCCAGCTTCAATGGGCCTGTACTTCGATGTCGCATTTCCGCTTCTGACCCTGAACTTTCTGTCGGTCAAGTACGAGTTAAGGAAATCGTAATACTGTTAGACCAGGTCGTCTAAGAGCTTCGCTTTTAGACCAGGGTGCCAGACCCTGTCAAACGCCTGCTTGACATCCAGGAAAACAGCACAGCAGTAATGTTTTCTTTCGAGGCTGTCCAGGATTTTTGCCACGATCCTGTGGCATTGCTCGGGGGTGGAGTGGGAGCGCCTGAAACCAAACTGGTGATCTGGGATCAAACCAGCCTCGTCCAGTACGAGCAAGTTGGGAAGTGTCCACTCTCTAGGCACGCATTATAGATCCTTGTGAGCCTCCTTATTCCTGAAGGTGGGAGAAGCTTGACCGCGAGTGCCTCTATCCCATCTGCACCCGGAGATTATTTGGCGTTGAGGCCTGACACCTCCTCCTTGACCTCTTCCTCCGGTACGGGCTCCATCTGGCTAAGGTCCGTGGGTGGTAGGGCCACCGTCGGATTTTCGTATTTGGGCGACCCTTTGCTTGTGACGCTTTAAATGGCGGGTTAAGTTCCACAAGTTGTGTTGGGGGTCCCCAGGCTCGACCTGGCGCAGGTACTCTTCGAATGCGCAAGTCCGCAACCTCTGCAGCAGCTTCTTGAGTTTTTTGGTTGCACGATTGAAAGCTGTTTTATCGCTGGGGTACCTGGTTTGGAACCAAATCCTTCTCCGTCGTCTCTTCTCATTGAGGAGTGCAGCCACTTCAGGAGACCACAGGTGTAAATGCCTTTGCAACTTCCTATTTTTGCATGGAGCCCTAGGAGTTGCAATTAAGGCAGCGTTGTGCATCTCTTGAGTGAGATTCTCAACAGCCTGATCGATACCAGCACCCGTGCTAAGGTCTGGCTGTGCGCTCTCTAGGGCGTTCTCCATCCACTCGGAGTAGCTCTCTATGCTGGTGCGAGGTCTGATCATCCTGAGTCGGGTGACTTTCTTCTCTACAGGGGTGTTAATTTGGAGTTCCACCGCACTGTGATCGGAGAAGAGATCTTTATTTGCCGAGCAGGCTATGGAGTCCGGATGGATTCCATGGGAGATGGCGAAGTCGAGAAGGTCCGGCAGCCGTTGGGGGTCTGTGGGCCAATACGTGGGCTCTCCAGTTGAATGGCAGTTATAGGCTCTGCGCTGTATGCATTAGGTTCATATTTAATTTTGTTCAATGACTCAGTAACCATAAAAAATATTACTTTGGTATGTAAACACCGTAAGGAAAATATTAAGCTACATAGCACAGCATAAATTAATTTATTATGACATTGGCGAATATACTATTTCTAATAATTCAGAACTGTTTGTAGGGGGGCGTGGTTGCCACCAAAGATTCCAGGGTTAGGGATAAAAAAATAAATAAAAAGTCGGGGCGTCTTCCAGTGGATATAATCTTCAGGTGAGCGGCACAACGGCCCCTCGCCTAAACATTCTCCCCCCCTTGCAATCGCTCGGGTTGCAACAGATCCCTCGTCGCTAGCTATGCGTCACTGCAGCTAGAGGGCGTACACGGGTCGATGAAGGCCCCCGTGTCGAAAATCCGGGTTTCGATGTTGACGCTGTTCCGTCTCAGCAGCGACGATAGGGTGGGCGCAGCGAGCGCGTCCTGCGGGGGCCCTCGAGGAGAGGCGGAAAGTTTCCTAGGCGCGGATGACGCGGGCGGAAGAGCGGTGGACGGCACCCGATGAGTGGCGGACGAAAGCAGTGGAGCGCTTGACGACTGCCAGCCAGTGGCGGAAGAATGCCGAAGAGTTGCCGACGAGCGCCGGGAAGTCGATGGCCGTGGATCGGCTTGTGAGTGCCGGAAAATGGCGGACGCAGAAGGAGAAGCACCCGAACCGCGCCGGGAGTTGGCGGATGACGGCCGACGAGAGAGCGAGACACCCCGTGTACTGTCTCCCGTGGTCGGTGACCGGTGCTCCTTGGTCCCGGGATGCAGCAGCGTGTGGTGATCGACACGCCGACAGGATCCGTCGGAGTGCTCGTGGGCCAGGCAGCTCGAGCAATAGCGGTTCACGAGAACCGCTCGGAGCCGCTCCTCGGCACTAAGGCGTAGGAAGCGCCGACACTTCTTCAACGGATGGATCCCATTGCAGACTCGGCATCGGTAGGATAGTGTACCTCGAGTACATCTGCTCTCCAGTGACGGGGCGTTGCGTGGGCGTGGCGACATCATGCTGAATATGATCTTGGAACCTCTCCCTGATCCAGTGAGTCACCGAGGCTGCGGGCAACTAGTGCGGAAAAAACAGACACGCTGCGGGGGTTGGCTGGAGATAATGGGCCTCACCCATCCAAAAATGGTCTCCTGACCGAGAAGCGACCCGCAGATGTTAGCTTTGGAATTACCGAGGAGAATGGACGGAAGAATGTCAGCTCCTAATAACACATCGACTTGGGAGCTTTCAAAGAAGTTGGGGTCCGCCAGGGGGATGTCGGGCAGCCCCTTGAGACGATCTCGCGAAATCGGATATGATGGCAGATTTCCTTCCAACTGCGGAAGAACTTAAGCGGCAGTCTCTAATTGTAGCCCGGGTCTAGACGGCGACCGAATGGAGAAATGGCACAATTTAGTAGACTGCACGGAAATGGCTTGAACCGTCTTGAAGGGAAGCTTGACAAGGTTGAACAGTCGTTCCGTTATAAAAGTCGCTTCGGACCCTGAGTCTATTAGTGCTCGTGCCTGGACGGTGTACACCAAATGGCACACGTTGATAAGGGCCGTGCCCAGTAGGACGGCTCCTGACCCGGAAGCGAAGCACACCTGCACATCCGACTGATCCTCTGTGCCATTTGTGCTTCTGGCAGTCTGTGCGGGTCGAGCCCTTGCTGTCGTAGGCGGACTTGGAGCGGTGGCGAACGGATTGCCGCGGTGCAGGAGGGTGTGGTGTCAGCTGTGACATGTGAAGCAGGTATGGGCGCTCGTGCAGTCTCGTTGCTGGTGCCCTCGGGCAAAACAGTTCAAACATAATTGCTTCCTTTTAATGCAGTCCGAGCGCCCATTTACGTCCATTTCCAGGAACCGCGGACATAAGCGAATGGGGTGGTTCTCCTTTGAACAGAGATCGCAACCCTTGGGGCCCGGAACCACTCGAGTCTCGTATGAATTGAGCCTTCGAGCAGAGGCAGTAGGAGTTTCCGACCTTGGCGGAAGTTGCCCGAAGCCACAAGGCCTGACGTCGTCGATTGCTTCCAGAGTGCGACGGCGCTCTGTCAGGAAGTTGTCTAATTCCTTCCATGTTGGAATTTCGGCCTGATTATGGACAGATTGCTCCCACATGGAAAGTGTGACTTTGGGAAGCTTTGATGAAATCATAAACACCAGGAGGCAGTCCCAAGCCTCAGCATTGATGGCGGACATTGCTAGGGCTGTCAAACAACTCTGAATGGTGGGTTGCAGCTCCATCAGCGCGACCCCGGACTCTTGTGAAATAGCCTGGAGGTTGAAAAGGATTTTCAACTGGCTATTGACCAATAGCCGCCGGTTCTCAAAGCGGTCTTTGAGGCTTGGCCAAGCGACGACAAACCCCTCATGGGTAAGCGGAGCCTTAGAAACAATGGCGTGGGCGTCACCACTTGTTTTGGACAGTAAGTGGAACAACCTCTCAACCGGGGTGAGCCGCGAGTTTTGGATGTAAATGGCCGTAAACAAGTCTCTGAAGGTGGGCCACCGAAGATAATCACCCGCAAAAACCTCGGTATCCACCGAAGGTAACCGGCAGCCTGTAGGCGCGGGCGTGTGGACATTGACGGGAGCCTGAGTGGATTGGGAAGCAATTTTCTCCCGAAGCTGGGAAATACATCTCGAATAGACAGTAATAGTAACAGTAGCTGTACTTCGCTTCCAGCACTGTCGAGGCGGCCGCATTGTCTTCGGACACGGCTAGCAAATCGGATCAGCTCTCATAGCTCTTCTCCACCTTCTCCCATAGTGCCCGAATTTGGTCCCGATGGACTTCGCACATGTATTGGGAGCCTATTTACGTTTCTGGGGCGCCAGGGGTATTTATGTTAGCCTCAAAATGGCTAATTCGATCTGTTGTGGCGATGAACTTTTTCAACGCCACTTCGACCGCACTTGGAGCCATTTTTGCAACGGAGCGAGTCTGCCTCTGTGAAGGACCGGGGATTGTATTGACGGATTCGTCACTCTTTGCCCTTGGACTGGCACTGGTAGCCTTAGGCTTCAAAAGAGGCGTCCGCGGAGATGCGGATTGAGATCTGTCCAAACGGATGGCTGGGATCGAACGCGGCATTTTGTTGTCTCCCGTGGGCATTCTCAGAGTCCAATTCGCTGGTCAGCGCTTGTCGACTGACTTGCGCAACAGGTGCCTCGTACGAAGTGGTGGCCGGTCGCACTAATGTGATGAGAACGGTGAGATCGCGGATGAAATGCAATTACAAGGAGCAAGTGCGAAATAGTGGCGCCGATGTCGAAAGGAAAGTCGTGTGCGGCACAATTCGAATGTGGAAAGAAAATCTTCAGGCACCAGAAAAACCCAAAAAGAGCCGAGGTTTGCTCAGATTGTAGGCGGATGTTGCCTGATGCGGAATAGAAGCAGCGGAAAATGGAAAAATACGTGCTCGTTCGAAAAACATATTAATGACGAACTATTTATGTATATATGTATATGTATACAAGTGTGGTTCCTACGTAGATATTGAATCCTTAACTCTCTTCGAACTTGCGGAGTCGGAAAGGTGGACTTGACCTTGGCTTGTATTAATCACAAAAAAATAAATAATCAATAATAATTAATTTTTGGCTAATTGTCGGATTTAATTATTATGGAAGGGTGGATTTGAAACCTTAATCTTTAATTAATTGGATTTAGTTATCCCGAAACCGCTCTATTTGGACAGAAGGTTGATAATTAAATTATTAATAATTTTCGATTATTAATTTTTTTAAAAAAATTTTAATTGTTGAGTGGCCGGAAAGGAGACTTAAAACAAAACTGGCCCTTCGCTCGAACGGAAATATTAGTTAAATAAATTGTGGTGGTTATAATTATAAATATATAAATTTATAATTAATTAATTTTTTTTTTTAATTTATTTGTTACACAGCCGGCTATGCCGTCGGCACCCTGTACGTACCCCAAAGAAAAAAAACAGCACCAAAAAATACAACACGGCTAGGTCAAGGATTTACGAATTTAAGGGGTTATATACCTTTTATTTCTTCAAAAAAAACGAAAAATTTTTTTTTGCTGAATCCTGTAGTATATCCCCTAGAGAATATTTTCCCAAATTTTCATTGAGATCCGAATAATAGTTCGATAGGAAAACAGCGTTTTGAGGCACGGTTCGTCACGGCTGCGGACAGCGTCAAGCAACTTTGAATGCGATTATCTCAAAGTCGTGTTTTTCCAAAAGTGCCTTCGCTGTGACCACGATTGCACAATAACTATTTGATCGATCTTCTTTAATTATACCCTTGCAGAGAGTATTATAATTTTGGTCAAAAGTGTGCAACGCAGTGAAGTAGAACCTAGACCCTAGTAGATTTTGACGCTATAAAGTATATTTATTCTTGATCAGGATTACCTTCTGGGTTGATATAAGCATGTCCGTCTATCCATCTGTTTCTACGCCAACTAGTCTCTCAGTTTTAAAGCTATCATATTGAAACTTTGCACACACCCTTCTTTCCTTTGCACCCAGTGTATAAGCTGGAACAGCCGAGATCTGCCAACTATATCGTATAGCTGGCATGTATCAGATTAATCGGAAATGTCATAACCTCTTTCTCGGATTGGTATGTTAAAATCCAAGACCAATGGTTTCCCTCAGAACTTTAAGAGGGTCCAAAGAGACCTTGAGGCAATGTCCAAGGTAAAAGATGCCAAGCTGGCCGGTGATTTCCTGGGAGCCTTTAAGGCCTTTCACGGGGAGCTTGAAGAAATTTACATTTCGGAGATCTGCAGCGACTTTCGATGGACCGCTACCGAGTAGCTTTAGAGGCAATTCGACCCTTCAAAATTTCCAAGGATAATTATAATGTAATAAAACCTTTTCTTACTACGTAGTAGATCAGTAATTAACGGTAGATCGGCCTAACTCTCTACTAAGTATTTTCTCTACCTGTATACGCGGTGGGTGGTCCCAAAAAGTGTCTCAAGAAGAAGAAGCTGTAGACGACTCGGATATAACTTTGTCGGATATATCTTCGACTTCCTTATCAATTGAATTAAATCACAGCCATTTATATTTTGAATTTAAAGTCTGCTGGCGACCAGACTCCGGTTTTCTCGCATACTTTATCTTGGATGCTTTGGTGTAATGGTTTGGTGCAAAGCAGTTTAAGGATTACGATGGGTCGTATTTCAGCTAGTTCGATTCCGATAAGTGGCTTTTCTAGATTCAAGAGGAACTCGCTTGTTTTGATATTTTGACCCTGGGAAAATGTTTTCCCTTGGTGAACTTCCCAATGACTTGATCAACGAAAATCTGCGGTATGATGGTCCTTCGTTTCATTGTCTTTGGCATTGCATTGTCTTTGGTTGCTAGAGCAAGCTATGGCTGATCTCCCAAAGCAAAGAGGCAACAGCTACCAAGACATTGGATTTATTGGGATATTTTTTTTTTGTGGATAAGCCGAAAGCTCGAAATTAGTATTCCAATATACAACAAACCAAAAAGACTAAAAACTTTTTGATTTTTAAAGTATTTTTTCAATAATATCATATTATATTCAATAATATAAATTATTTCGTTAAACGAATCCGTAGCAACTTCAATTGAGCCTTAGTTGTGAAAGGATCATCAAATTGTTTGATAAAATGACCAACGTTTGATAAAACCTATCAATCCCTGTCTTTATTAACAGTCAATGTTCATTGTCTATGTTTATTAAACGACAGCTTATTGTCAAAAAGGAATCCAAGATCGTTAATTAATCAAACACGATCTAGGACGTTATCCCCAAGTGAGTACGAGACGATGTGAGGTACGCTGCGATTGAACGTTATAACCTTACACCTTGAGCAGTGAGGTAAGAGAAAGTTGTTTGAACGCTTCAATAATATTTCGTTAATGTTTAAATGCAAGTGTCTATAAAGAAAATGGTCTGAGAATGAAAAACATAACTTGACATCATCAGCATACATAAATATATTATAAATATATAAATATATATAAATATATATAAATATATATAAATATATAAATATATATAGTAGCATAGTTTATACCACTAGGTAAATCATAAACAAAAGGAACAAAAAATAGAGGTCCTAATTGACTACCTTGTGGGACCCCAGAAGTAACGAAAACCACTGCGTGCGATTCGATAGATAAGATACATAAGATACAGCTTATGAAGGAGAAGATAATGGAACACAGAACATTTATTTGTCAAAATTTCAATATCATGACGTGTTCCAAGTTCTCTCAACAAAAGATATCTTATTCTCTGCTGATTCTGATAATGTCCCTAGATGTGTTATAAGGCACTGCTCTAATATCCCTTGGTATCTTCTTACTATCTTATTAAATTTATTCTTGGAGCTTTCATATTATTCCGCTTCATACGAAAGGCTCAAAAGCACTTGCTGAGAACTTCCTCGGAATTGCTAAGCTATCTGCGATTTCCAAACTGCTAAAGAATCTGGTAAATTGCAAAATGGTTGCAGGCAGGGTTGTTTTGTTTTCCATGGGTGGTAATTTATAGGGATAAGTAGAATTGACGTTATATGAATCGGACAAATCAGTTGTTTAAAAAAATGACGCAAAGAGATTAGCAATACCTAGCTCACAAGAATCTTAAATATTTTTATATGATAGGGAAGGAGGAAAAAGGTTTGATTTACGTTTCATATTGACAAAAGAATAGAAGGAGCTCGGATCATTACGAAAGTTTACCTTACAATTCATAATATACCGCATATACAGTGCATTGTTGAGAATTATAAACTGGTTAAGAATATATAGAAAATTCGACTGTTGAAACATGAATCCTGACTTAAGAAACTTTTTGAACGCTTTCGATTTTCTGTTTTTAAGACGAGAAAGGTGTTTATTATACTAAGGTGGTTTTGTTATTTAACGCATTGTGAGATTTTTTGTCGAACGAATCCAGCAACTTCAATTTTGTTTAACGATGACAGAAAAATCCAATCGATTTCGGCCAAATGATTGAGAAGGGCAATAACATCTGTCTTCCTAAAGAAATTGAAACGTGGTTGAACCTTAAAGCCAGCATCATTATGGGGAACATCGATTAACACCGATGCTCATAGTGTAGGATGCTGAAAGTGTTCAGGAAGAGATAGCGGCGACGACCGAATGACTGTCACAGAGGATGTAACACTTATAGTTGGAGTGAAAAATCAGATAAGCCATCGATAAAGTCATTATGGTTGATGCGGACGGTTGAAATCTCCCTAGATTAGGATTAAATCAGAGTCATTGACCAACGAAAAAACAGACTTAATGGCCTCAAAGTGATAAAAATATACGATATACCATAGGAGGAATGAAGGAACAGGTCATGAGACCATGAATGAAGGAACAAATATGAGACGAGCCAATTATAATCACCGCAATGAACTCTATTTCGAACTCATTTGAGAAAAGATTCTTGCAGCTTCTGCAGGGCTAGGATTCTGAGCATCTGTGGCTGGGAATTCATGAATGATACTGTGCTTAGGTCAGGCAACAGGTTCAAGGGTTTTTCGAGGTAGGAATCAGGTAGGACTATTTTAAAAGAAGATATAGAACGTCTATTTTTAAAGTTAAACTTAAAAATAGCTACTTACACGTTGCTAAGGGAATGCCTACTTGTTGTTCCTCAGGGAGTGTTCATAGCACCTGCCTTTTCTTTTTTTTTTTTTTTTTTTTTAACATTTGAGAGTTTTATTTAAAATTTGTCCACAATTTTGTGTGTTTTAATAATTAATAATAATTAAAGCCTTGACAAAAAGAATTTAAGAAATGCAAGTTATAATCCTAAGAAAAGATAATTTGGTATATCCAGTGGATGCTTCCTTTTAAGTCTTCTGGTGGTGGTGCTGTTATCCAGCAAATGAGGGGCATACATGTTGGGATGTTTTTACAACCTGTCCTTGTATTTAGCGGCGAATCTTTTAACTTCGGCACTGACCATAGAGATCCCCAATCTCTAATTGATCCCCAATCCACTGTAATTGAAAATAATTATTAAAAATGTAAATAGTTTGTCTCTAAATTGACCACATTTTGTCATTGAAAGCCGTTTTTTTCCGGTAATCTAACGGGACATTCTAAAAATAGAATGCAAAGTGTGAACACGTGTTCAATTTTGCTGCTGCAGCTACGTTAGTGAGCTTTTCGTCAAAACAAAAGTGAAGTTCAAAGTGGTCGGACGTTCGCAAAAATTTACCAAATTTAATAATTTAAAATGCATTTTAAAGTTGAAGGTATTATCTTTAATAAATGGGTTTTATGAAATTTATCTGACTAATTAAATTTTTTTTGTGTATTTTAGATCTATTTACCCTTTTTTTGTCTTTTTTGTGAACGTCTTTTTCATGTTTAGTTAAAGTTTTAGTTGTGATCCCACGAAATCCCACAAATAGTATGTATGTTTATGTGTTCGTCTGACTTTGAGGGTACTGTATGCCTAAAATCAGCTGCAGAAATTTGCAGATGTTAATATAATCGGAAAAATACTGATGCTATCTAGCGTTTGCCAAGGAAAAGTTGTTCCTTATTGTGCTTTTGTTTTGTTCTCGTCGCTAGTGTTTGTAATGTTTTTGAAATATTTCTATTTACTTATATCATTGAAATTCACTTTTTAGGAGATTCCCATAAGTGTGCATTTACACGACTATATATTTTTAATCTTTGGTGTGCAGAACGCTGGAAGATAAAAAAAAAATATTGAAGTTATGCAAGAGCAAATTGAAAAGAACGGTTACATTCCCGAGCTAAGCCAACTACCAAAACGAATTGATTTCTTATGCAAAAGAATGGCTACTTTTTGGAATAGATACAAACGGAAGAAAACTGCAAATATGCAATATTAATCAAGTTGATTATCAGACTAATTTTGTCTTCTGATCTTCTGATCACGCCTAGCGCTTAGATCTTAAAACCAAACAAAAAGACGACATATAAGACACCGATTGTATAGTTTTAATTTCAGTTTTTGTACCAACCTCTAAATGGAATTATTCACCAATAAATAAGGATTAAATACTAACTAGTGCTGTATTTGACTAGTTTGACTAACTCAAACTTTTGTGAGCGCGTGTCGTGTATTAACATAAAGAATTATTTCGTGTCACATCGTTAACACAACTCAACACGCGGGTTCGTGATTCACGCAATCAAATTTCGCGTGCCCTAAGATTAATTGATTATTTGTTTATATCTCAATAAATTAATTTATTATATCTCAAATTAAAACAAATACTCGTTTTATTCGGTTTGACGATTGATTAGAGACTAAAAAATGCTGCACGCAGACATAACCAGAACTTAAAGAAGAAAGATAATTTGTTACTCGTTACTTTAGTGTATAACATAAGAGGAATAAGATATACAGTGGTGCATATGCAAATATTTTCAACACTCCTTCTCACCGCGGTACATCTAATTCAATAGATTCTTTTTTAGTTTAACCCTAGTGAAGTAATACATTCTGTGTGCTGAACTTTACATAGAGCTTTAGTTAGAACATCTGAAATCATATTTTCGGTTGGAACATATTCAATATCAATAACTTTCTTCTTATATAAATCTCTTATGAAATGATACTTGATATCTATATGTTTACTTCTAACATGAAGTAACATATAGCTCTGGTTGTCACTGTAGATCATCAATGTTGACGCCGTCTCGAAACCCATCTCAGATACCAGCTTCAGCACGTAAGCTGCCTCCTTAGCTGCTGTTGAAAGCGCCACATACTCAACCTCCGTGCTACTGAGTGCTATAATGATCTGCTTTTTCGACTCACACGAAAACGCTGCTCCAGCCATAAAGAACGCCCAACCACTAAACGATTTGCGGTCAGTACAGTCACCTGCCCAGTCTGCATCCACAAAGCAGTGAACAGGCACACCAGTTCGAACAAAGTGCAGCTTCAAGCCCAAAGTTCCTCTTAGGTAACGCAGGACGCGTTTAGCGGCCACCTCATGTTCCTTATGGGGGTCATTGCACCTCTGAGCCAACTTTGCGACACAATGAACAATGTCCGGCCTCGTAGACATTGCTAGATACAGCAGTGATCCCATAAGCGATTGATACTGCTTCTGGTTGGCTCGTAGACAGTCTTCCAAAATACATAGGTTCTGATGACCAACCTCCAAAGGTGTTGCATTCGGCTTAGAGTCTTCCATGCCATAATCTCGTAACATCTCGTACTGCTTGTGGCCAATTGCCACACTGCCCGTCTCTCCATCCCGCTCGATCTCCATGCCTAAAAAATGATTCAGCTCTCCGCCATCTACTACTTCAAATTCCCGTGCGATTTGATATGTCGACAAGGTCTTCTTTTCTGGAACAAGCAATAATCAGATCATCGACATATACAACAATTAAGTTAAATTTTTCGCCG
Organism: Drosophila malerkotliana malerkotliana; assembly: GCA_018153235.1. Lineage (NCBI taxonomy): Eukaryota > Metazoa > Arthropoda > Insecta > Diptera > Drosophilidae > Drosophila > Drosophila malerkotliana. Next base: position 2,814,430 of record JAECXV010000202.1, on the reverse strand, counting down.
TTGTTTTTGGTATAAAGGCATGGCTCACTAGGACATTGTACAAAAGCAATACGCTGAAGAGTACAGTCCAATTTCTGGTTCCATTCACGCCCACTCTGCTTCAGACCGTATAAAGACTTGTGTAACTTCAACACCCTTTTTGGATACGCTGTCCACGAACCATTCCGGTTGCCGCATGTAGACTACATCTTGTAGGTTGCTATTGAGATACGCAGCTGAGACGTCCATTTGATGCATTTTGTTCTCGACAGCCAGTGCAATCACCAATCGGATGGAAGAATACCGAGCCACTGGGGAAAATGTTTCTGTGTAGTTTATGCCGTCCTCCTGTCTACAACCTTTTACGACTAAGCGAGCCTTGAACCGTTCCACGTTGCCGTACTGGTCTCCTTTACCGCAAACACCCATTTGCATTCAATAGTTCTCTCGCTAGGAGAAAGATTTACAAGACTCCATGTATTGGTGGACTGTAGTTGAGAATACTCCTTCTGCATCGAAACCTTCCATTCTTCAGCCTGTGTCGAGCTCAAAGCCTCCTTGACTCCACTCGGTACTTAGACGTCGGCAACTCCAAAAGCGTTAAGCATATTGTACTCCTTACGTGGTCGTTCTGGCCTTCCAGTACGAATTATCTTAGGCCTACCTGGGCCTCGCTGAACTCTGTCGACGCTATTAACCAACTCGTCTTCACCATCTTCGGTTCCCGACTGTCCGTCCCTTGCATGATCTCCGTCATTTCCATCGCAACCGCCATTTTTCTCCTCACCAAAAATTCTGCCAATTCTATGGTCGAAATATCCTCGTTTTTTGTTATATCGTGCTCAAGGAACACCACATCTCTGGCTTCCTTGATAGTTTGCGTATTAGGATTGAAGGGTCTATACGATTTGGCTGTTTCTGAATATCCAACCAGGATATGCTCTATTCCTTTCGGAGAAACTTTTTTTTCATTGTCTTGTCTAGCACAATTGCCTTTGTACCAAACACCTTAAGATGGGATGCGCTGGGCTTTTTCCCAAACCATGCTTCGTATGGAGTCATGTCTGGCAATGTAGACGTTTCTGATCGGTTCCGCAAATACATAGCAGTCTTTATCGCTTCCCCCCACAGGTACTCGTTCGCATTAGCATGAACCATCATGCTCCTTGCCATTTCCACTAGCGTCCGATTGGCACGCTCAGCCACGCCGTTTTGCTATGGAGTATGGTGAACGGTGAGCTGCCTCTTAATCCCATTGCTTACCAGGAAGTTTTCGAATGCGCCATTAATGTTCTCTTTACCATTATCGCTCCGTATAGCTTTAATCTGCTGCCCAGTTTGCTTCTCAGCCAACAACATAAATTCTTTGAATTTCTCAAAAACTTGGTCTTTTGTTTTAAGGATATACACCCATACATAACGCGTCTTGTCGTCTATGAATGTAGCAAAATAACGCGCTCTACCTTTGGAAACTGTACTCATAGGACCGCACACTTTGTTCGAACGATTTTCCGCCACTTTTTGAAATTGTTTTCACACAAGTCTCGCAAACAAAGTCATTCGTGCTACCGGTTACTCCGCGTAGACCATACACCAGTTCTTTTCGAATCATGGATTTTAAACTTTCAAAATTTAAATGTCCGAATCTATTGTGCCACGTTATTACTTGATTTGTTTTCTCTTTTGCAGCAAAAGCCGTTTTGATCTTATTTTCGAAAATAAACAAGTCATTCTTTTTGTTCGCTTTTAATACCGTTTCGCCGGTCTTATTCTTGACATTAGCACTATTTTTCGAAAAACTTATTTCGAACCCCTTATTAGTTGCTCTCGACACCGAAATAAAATTACACTGAAGGTTTTGTACGAACAATACATCAACCAAATCAATAATGTTTTCTTGCCAAAACAGTTTTACTGTTCCAATGCCTTCAGCCTCAATGTAATTTTCTCCAACCAGCATTATTTTTTCCTTATGCTCACGAATTGAAACATATAACGATTTTTTGCACATAAATGGGCTGTTGCACCACTGTCAATGCACCAAATATTCTTCGTTAATCCACTTTGGCTCGCTGCGGCAGTGAAAACCGAGAACGACTTCTTGTTCTCTTCGCGTTTGCTCACACTATTGGTATCTATTTCTGATCTTGCGTTTTTCTGTTTTGAGTAGCACTTTGCCGAAACATGTCCGTAACGACCGCAGTTCCAACATTCCACATTTTTCATGTCTTTCTTATGCTTGGGCTTTTCCTTTTCGGCACGCAACGAGTACATTTTCTATTCCGCTTTATTTTCCATTTTGTCTCCCACTTTTTGTCGTTCTCCCTCTTCCAGTAACTTAATTTTTAGAGAAATCAAGGAAGGCAAAGAATCACGCGTCTCCATAGCAATTACGAAATTTTCCTACGAATCAGATAGGCTGGACAACAAAATAATTACAATCATTTCTTCTGGAACTGATTGATCGATCTCTTGTAATTTCTCGATGACGTCATTGAAATTACTCAAATGCACTGTGACACTGTCTGACTCTGACATTTTTATATACAGCAACTGTTTAAACAACACACTAGCATGTGAACACTAGCCAGCTTTTTCCAAGCTTCCATCGATGATTCGCAGTGTTAAACATAATTAATCTGGGACGGCTTTATACACAACAAAATACTCGCGAGGGCCTTTTCATCCTTGTTATCAAAGTTTGCCTGCTCTGCAACCGTTCCACTTTTGTTTTTAATTTCACGACCACACACATCACACAGACTTTTCATTTGCACTGCCCACGAACTATAATTGTCACTATCAAGTTTTTCTATTGAGTACTGCGAACTCATCTTGTTCGTCTTGTTCATCAAACACAACCGAATCTCTAATTATCGTATAATCTTTTCGACTATTACGCAGTAGTTTTCTTGGGGGTCTGGGCCAATAACCTATTCGGTTTGACGATTTATTAGAAACAGAACTTAAAGAAGAAAGATAATTCGTTACTCGTTACTTTAGTGTACTTTAGTAGTGCATATGCAAATATTTTCAACACGTTTAAACTTTGAACCGTCGGTCTTTTTTTTTAACCCGCCGTTTAGGTAGCCTAATTTTTTAAACAGAAACTGAAAGAAATTACACTTTTGCTACGATTAAAGGCATATTATCTGAATATTCAATTCAAAATAAAAGCTCTAAAAAAAGAATTTTGGCTAATAAAGCCTAGGAATTTTTTGATTTTAGAGATTTAGCCTGATCCCTAATGCGTAGAGCCTTATTGCAGTGGACTGTATATTTTATTGTTCTTAATTGTTTTGCTGTCTAATTGGTACAGAAGAAAATTTGCAATGTTGCTTTATGTGGTACTTACCCAATATAAAGATGGCAATATGAGCCAAAACTAAATACTAAGCGATAGTTTCCGACTAAAACCAATGCTAAAATGGTTAAATTAGAGCGCAGCGTTGTCGACATTGAAATAGATAACTATTATAAATGCGGCAAAGCTAATGAAAACAATGCTTTAGAGTTTTGGAGAAATGCTAATAACCTGAAGTGTTTTCAAAGGGTTTTGCGCGAGTGCAAGTTTGCTCAGCAGAAATTTGGATAAACTGGTTTTTTTTATACAAAAATATTAATTAATGTTATCTCTATTTAACATAGCCTAGTGGGTAGTGTAGCTGCACGCTAAGCGTTGGGTCGTGGGTTCTCGAACCCCACTCATGACAATCATGACCTCCAAAGTTTTTCGGCTTCATTATGCTTAGTGGACTCTTTCCGATGCTACTAAACATGTGAGGTCGAAACAACGGTATTCCCAGGTATATATCGACAGGTGGCAGCCCCATCTCTGGGATTGGTTGCACCTGGCTAATCACCGGATCAACTGAAAGACAATTGATTAACAAAACTAATACAAGAAGAGAAAAAACCAACCACGCCCCCAACCCGTCGACGACCATTCGCATATCGAAACGGACATGAATTGGACAATGGAACGTGAGGACTTTAATGGAACCAACCAGACTGGCGCAGTTTAAAGGAGAAATGGAGAAAATGCAGATCACAATCGCAGGCATCAGTGAGATGAGATGGAGAGGTAACGGGACAACAACAACATCAAGCCGCAATCTAGTGATGCACAGCGGGACCAATGATGGAGGCAGAAGCGGAGTCAGGATATATGTGTCCAAACAGTACAAACAGGCACTAATTTCCTGGAGCCCAGTATCCGACAGAATCATCATTGCCAGATTCCGATGCAATGCTAGACACATCACCATCGTGCAGTGCTATGCCCCAACAGAAGACGCCAGCGATGACATCAAAGACGACTTCTACAACGCCCTCACATCCTCACTCACTAGGATCGAAAGAGGTGACATAAAAATTCGAATGGGAGACTTCAATGCGAAAATCGGCCCCAACAACAACGGATTGGAAACAATCATGGCCCGACATGGTGTTGGCACACGCAGCAATAATGGTGACAGGCTAATCGACTTATGTCAGACCTTCCAACTGGTTATTGGTGGAAATGTATTCCCCCACAAGGAAATCCATAAATACACATGAACCTCTCCAAATGGACACACTCGCAACGAAATCGACCACATCTGCATGAGTAGGAAATGGAGACGCTCGATAATGGATGTTAGGAATAGGAGAAGTGCGTCTATCGACAGTGACCACGAGCTGATAATCGGGGAGCTTTTAATCCAGCTCAGACGAAGTAGCAACACTGTCAATGGGACCACAAGAAGACCGCCTCCCCTTAACGTACAACGGCTGAGTGACTCCAACCTATCCACCAGAATGGCCACAACGTTGCGTGAACAGATGACAGCACAATCATTCACGGAGAATCACTCATGGGAACAAACATGCAGTATACTGAGGAGCACCGCGGAAGAGATGCTTGTCACCCGACAACGGAGGCGCACGGAATGGATATCAGCGCACACTTGGGAACTTATCAGCAAACGGGTCAGCCTAAAGTCGAAAGCAGATCATGACTGCAGAGCTCGCGACGAACACAAAAAGCTGTGCAAGATGGTGAAAAAATCAGCAAGAAACGACAAAAGAAAATTTCTGGTCAGGCTCGCTGAAAATGCAGAAAGCGCACCCAACTCGAACAACATGCGCTCACTGTACCAGATAATTAGTCAACTGACCGGAAGCTGCCATAGGCGAACCCAACCAGTGCGGGACACAGATGGAAGACTCCTTACTGATGATGAGGCACAACTCCAGAGATGGCGACAGCACTTTATGGAGATCAGCTGCACAGAACAACCGAGCAGCACGCAAGATAACTTCAGGAGTATTGTACCGAGCAATAACCTCAGAATATCACCCACGGCACCATCAATTAGAGAAATAAAGGATGCAATCAGGAAATTAAAACGCAACAAAGCGGCTGGAGATGACGGCATACCGGCCGAACTTCTCCAGATTAACACGCAACTAATGGCCGAAACACTGCAACCACATTTCAATAATATATGGGAAAGTGAGCGGACCCCAACATCCTGGAAAAAAGAAATCATCATTAAGCTACCGAAGAAAGGAGACCTCAGTGACTGCAACAACTGGCGAGGCATTACCCTGTTGAACACAAGTTACAAGGTACTAGCCACTCTACTAAACCAACGTCTTCAGGGAAAAATAGCTGCGTAGACCAGGCAAACACACTACGCGCAATAACCGAACAAAATGTGGAATGGCGCTCGCCGCTGTACCTCCTGTTCATAGATTTCCAGAAGGCATTCGATTCGGTAGACAGAGCAGCGATATGGAGGGCTCTTGCTAGAAAGGGAGTGCCAGTGAAAATCATAAACATAGTGAAAGCTATGTATGATGATGCTGAGCTGGCGGTACTGCACAACGGGAAACTTAGTGCACCCTTCCAGACGAACACAGGCGTCAAGCAAGGCTGTCCTCTATCACCCCTTCTGTGGTACTACTCCCGACACTACTCCCGACATCTAGAAGACTTGGATAACGCGGATGACATATGTCTCTTGGCTCACAAATTCGAAGACATTCAAGCCAAAGCTAGGGACCTCGAGATCCGAGCCAGCGCAGTAGGCTTAAAGATCAACGCATCAAAAACGAAAGCTATGCGGATCAACAACTCCAACACAAACAACATCACAATCGGAGATAATACCATCGACTTCGTCGACAGCTTCACCTACCTCGGTACTATCATAACATCAAATGGTGGAGTGGAAAGTGATGTGGAGAACCGACTGCGCAAAGCGAGGTCTGCATTTGGAAGACTACACCGAGTATGGAGAAACCAGAAGATAAATAGAAAAACAAAGCTGCGCATATTCAAATCGTGTGTAAAATCCATACTGCTATACGGATTGGAGACGTGGCTGACCACTCAAAGGATATTGATGAAGCTGCAGGCTTACATCAATAAGTGCCTAAGAATAATACTTGGGGTATTCTGGCCAGATAGAATATCCAATGAGGACTTATGGCACTGCACAGGAGAGGTCCCAATCCAGGAGCAAATAAAGAAACGGAAATGAAAATGGATTGGCCACGCTCTGAGGAAGGAACCAGGAAGCATCGTAAGAATGGCTCTGGAATGGAACCCACAAGGAAGCAGAAGAGTGGGTCGCCCAAAGATGACCTGGCGCCGTACAGCACTCCTAGAAATATCCCGGAAGAACATCAGCTGGGACACAATAAAGCAAACAGTGGCAAATAAAGTTTGGTGGAGAGCCCTTGTAGAGGCCCTAAGCCTCTTAAAAAAAAAAAAAAAAAAAAAAATATAACGTACATTGGTTTTTTTTCTGATAACTTTTGCCATGCGAGTTTAACTTTACGGTAATAAAAAATTAAAAAGTACCATTTATTTAAATAAGAAATTTAGTGCGTCTTTTTATACCCTTGCAGAGGGTATTATAATTTTGATCAAAAGTGTGCAACGCAGTGAAGGAGAGATCTCCGACCCTATAAAGTATATATATTCTTGATCAGGATCACCTCCTGAGTTGATATGATATGTCTGTTTCTACGCAAACTAGTCTCTCAGTTTTAAAGCTATCGACTTGAAACTTTTCACTCACCCTTCTTTCCTTTGCACGCAGTATACAAGTCGGAACGACCGGTATCGGCTGACTATATCCTATAGCTGCTATAAACTGATTGATCGGAAATGGTATAACTTTGGTGTTTTTAGAGAGCCGACTATATCCTATAGCTGCCATATAACTGAACGCTCGGAAATGACCCTACTTTCGTGTTTTTGAAGATAGAAAGCTGGAACTAAGTACAGATTATATTTTTTGTCAGTTAATCCGACCTACCAAATTTCATAATCGGATCGGCCGACTACATCCTATAGCTACCATATAACTGAACGATCGGAAATGACCCAACTTTCGTGTTTTTAAAGATAGAAAATACAGATTCTATTTTTGTTCAGTTGATCCAACCTACCAAATTTCATACCGATCGGTCGACTATATCTTATAGCTGCCATATAACTGAACGATCGGAAATGGTTTTTGGTAGAAATACCAACTTGGGTATTTTTGAATATAGAAACTTGCGACTTTTTTTAAGATTTTGTATTATGATGAATTGGGTTATATTATCATATGCTCATAAGGATCAGCCAACTATATCCGGTGTTTGCTATATATATCCGGTTTTAACTGCAAGGGTATATAAACTTCGGCTCCGCCCAAAGTTATCTTTCCGTTCTTGTTATTTATCTGAGCTCCACCAAAGGTTATTGTTTATGAAAAAGCTTACTGACTCAACATAATCATTACATTGTTATGTAATATGATGATACAGAATTTGAACAAATATGAAAAATGATAAACAAAAAGGTTCGTGTTGGTCGTGCGTCATTCGTGTTGGACCGAAATCGACCGTGCGTGTTTGTGTTACACAAAATAAATTTTTTCGTGTTCGTGCTGTGTCGTGTTGAAAATTTTAGATTTAGGATCTATGATTCCTCAACCCTAATTGAGAGCGCTTGGGCTTGGGCTGCAATATTTCTGAAGTGCCTTTACTTATTAATATATTTAGAAATGGAAGCAATGAGTTTAAATAGAAAGTAACGGACAGTCTAGCAGTTTTCCAAGGTAGCCTTGCCTTTTCCAAAGTCAATGTGTTTGTTCAATATGGATAACATTTTCAGAACATAACAAAAATTGCATAAATATTGTGATTAAAGTTAACTAAGTTAACCGGCCGACGGCAATAACCAATCGTCCGAAATTGCTCCGGTCAAATTGCTGACACAGCGTCTGGCCGGAAGCTCGTGCATAGTCGGCAAGCACTACCCATTGTAGTAGCCGCTATGATTTTCATTTACATTAGCTTTAAGTTTCATTTAAAGAATAAAGAGCCACTGCTCATCTAAATATAGCTCGGATAATCTGTCATTAAAATCCTATTACTGACATACTGTCTGAGTCCCTAGAAAAGCAGGTAAAGATGGGCAGTCACCCTTCCAATATAAACTTCCTAGTTCATCTTTGGAAACTCTTCGGTTAGCCGGCGAGCAGCCAGTAGTGGACTAGTCCTCCACCCCCATCGAGTTGTCTTCAACTGCGAGGGACCACCTGAGAAGAGAAAAGAAACCACTGTTTGCCGACGGCAATTTCGCAGTTCTTCGGACTTCATTACTTAATTAATTTGCAAAAAAAAATGGCCCTTATTTAAAAATTATAAATAATTTTAATTTTCTTTATATATGGGTGTGGAAAGAGACATGGCGAAGTTCAAAGCTTAGATTAATTTGACAGCAATAGAAACGCTAGCTGCTGGTAAGTCTAACTTTTCTAAGTCTAGTTTTTCCATTTTATCCGGCATTCAAAAACTTTTTTTGGTTCACTTGTAATATAAAATACCAGAAAAAGGGGTCCTTTAAAGCATAGTGAAAAGTCAAGAAATTTCACCTGAGATCTTGGACTTTTGAATCAAATAATGTGAGATAATAACGTTTCCAGTTCTCCTAATTTTTTTTTTTTTAATTTAACTATGTAAAATACTACAACAAAAATTAATTGTTTGGCAATATTAATAAGTTTTGGTGAAAATGTGCATACAATAATTTTGTGGTTAGACCGAATTTTATTCAGTGTACTAAAAGCTTTATAAGAAAGATAAGCTTTCTTAAAGGTGAAATGGAACCACGCAGCTTGCAATTAAAGTAGAAAATACAATACAGTGATAAATATTTCTGGCGCATGAATACTAACAAAAAAAAGGAACAATCATTTTCATTAATTACTAGCTGACCCCGCAAACGTTGTTTTGCCACCAGATGACTTTATAATTTCTGTACAAAATTTACTCAGTTCTAGACTTATCACTATATATGTATATAAAATTTTCGTGTGCAAAATTTTTGTTATCATACTTGTATACATATTTTCCTTTTGGAATATAAGTTAACAATGCAACGGTGATCTGAGATAAGGACACGAAGACAGACGACGCATATGGTCTTACGACGGGCGTTGGCCGACGGCTGTGATCTGTGCGAGTTAGGGTAACGACTAATTTCTTCTTATCTTAGGTTAGTCAGTTCTGAGCTGACAGCCGAAGAATAAAGGCACCTCTTCTAAGTCTTATGTTTTATTCCTAATCACCGTTGGATGCATAACTGTAGCCACGACCCGGCTACCAGTTTACAAGAAGAGGATCAGCAGCATCATCGTCACTGATCGTGGCCACCACCTGGTCTTGATCGATGCCCTGCATCATTACAGAAGTGCAGAGACATCTACAAAGTGTCCGGCCGTTGTGGGCAACAACTTGCCGCATCGGTTTCGTCAGAACCCACTATTCCGTGAGCAGCAGGTGCCACGGTGGAACTCTCCTGTTCTCTCCTGTTCTCCTGAAGAGCTGTTCAGGTGGAGAATGTTGTAGACAAACACGCTGCCACAACTAAACAAAACCTTATCTGGCGCCCAACCAAGTCGAAGACCCCGACGAAATCTCCAAGCCTCGAAAACACGAGGAAAAAAAAATCATCATCTTAAAACTGGTAACGTGGTCTGGACCACACAGAAGACTGCGAAAAGGAAGGAAAACTTTCCTAGATTCATGTAAGTGAAACCCTTTTGTGAATTGCCAGGAAAAATTAAAAGAATCGGTAATAAAATAACATATTTAGATTTGTGTTATTCCTTATAAAACATTTCTTTTTGAAAACAGTGGCGGCATTTAAGTCAAGAAATTAGAGTATTAATTTCTCTCTGTGTTGCGATATTTTTCTTTTCTCAAATCAGTAAAATCAATTCGCGGAGAAGAGTACGGTAAATAGATAAGCGCTTAGTTTAGCGCCTAGCTTGGCGACGGTCCAATATTTTTTTGAGACGATTGTATGAGCGATTCAGAGTCTGAAAGCTTGATTGTTCGGCTAAATAACCTCGCGTTATCAAAAGAGGCCGCCGAACGTATAGTACAGAAAAAACAAAGTATGGATCCACAACAACTACAGGCAATCATAAATGCTGCGGTTTCGGCATTACAGGTGCAGAAACAAGAGTTTGAAGAGAAATTACAAAAAGTCACTGATAGGTTTAGCGCTGCGACACTATCTGCTCCTGATATTGCGGTATACTTGCCAGTTGCTGTAACTGGTAATACGCCTTGTGACGAAGGCCTTGAGGCGGTAAAATCATTGCCAGAGTTTGATGACTCAAAGGGAAAATATGTTTCTTGGTGACAGGCAGCACTAGCATCATATGAGTTGTTCAGACGTTTTGACGGGAGTTCTAAGCATTTCTTATAATCCGTAACAAGATTAGGGGATCTGCTGATTCTATCCTTTCATACTTTAATACTATTCTTAATTTTGAGGCTATTATAAGCCGCCTTGACTTTACCTATTCTGATAAGCGTCCATTGTATTTGCTCGAGCAAGAGCTCAAAATACTAAGCCAGGGGCAGATGTCTATTACACAGTTTTATGAGGAGGTTGAGAAGAAGCTGACACTCCTAACAAATAAGACAACTATGACATATGAGACTGACCATGCTCGATATATGAATGAAAAGTATAGGGCTGATGCCCTACGTGTATTTGTTTCCGGTCTGAAGAGAAACTTAACAGACGTGCTCTTTGCTGCTCAGCCTAGGGACTTGCCATCAGCCTTGGCAATGGCTCAGGAAATAGAGGCAAACCACGAGAGGCATGCCTTTGCCACACAGTATGCCAGGTCCATAGAGGTCCAAACATCTTAGGCAGGTCCAGGGTAATCCGTTACAAGGGACACCCGATTCCAACTACAAACAGATACTTAAAAAGGGGTGGAAAAATCCATATTTTACCAGGGATCAAGGTCAACGAACCGTTGGTGATAATACACCATTAGAGAAGATGGACGTAGATCCAACATCGTCTAAATTCCGTCAAGCGACAAACTTTCGCGACGATCGGAAATGGTTTTTGGTAGAAATACCAACTTGGGTATTTTTGAATATAGAAACTTGCGACTTTTTTTAAGATTTTGTATTATAATGAATTGGGTTATATTATCATATGCTCATAAGGATCAGTCAACTATATCCGGTGTTTGCTATATATATCCGGTTTTAACTGCAAGGGTATATAAACTTCGGCTCCGCCCAAAGTTATCTTTCCGTTCTTGTTATTTATCTGAGCTCCACCAAAGGTTATTGTTTATGAAAAAGCTTACTGACTCAACATAATCATTACATTGTTATGTAATATGATGATACAGAATTTGAACAAATATGAAAAATGATAAACAAAAATGTTCGTGTTGGTCGTGCGTCATTCGTGTTGGACCGAAATCGACCGTGCGTGTTTGTGTTACACAAAATAAATTTTTTCGTGTTCGTGCTGTGTCGTGTTGAAAATTTTAGATTTAGGATCTATGATTCCTCAACCCTAATTGAGAGCGCTTGGGCTTGGGCTGCAATATTTCTGAAGTGCCTTTACTTATTAATATATTTAGAAATGGAAGCAATGAGTTTAAATAGAAAGTAACGGACAGTCTAGCAGTTTTCCAAGGTAGCCTTGCCTTTTCCAAAGTCAATGTGTTTGTTCAATATGGATAACATTTTCAGAACATAACAAAAATTGCATAAATATTGTGATTAAAGTTAACTAAGTTAACCGGCCGACGGCAATAACCAATCGTCCGAAATTGCTCCGGTCAAATTGCTGACACAGCGTCTGGCCGGAAGCTCGTGCATAGTCGGCAAGCACTACCCATTGTAGTAGCCGCTATGATTTTCATTTACATTAGCTTTAAGTTTCATTTAAAGAATAAAGAGCCACTGCTCATCTAAATATAGCTCGGATAATCTGTCATTAAAATCCTATTACTGACATACTGTCTGAGTCCCTAGAAAAGCAGGTAAAGATGGGCAGTCACCCTTCCAATATAAACTTCCTAGTTCATCTTTGGAAACTCTTCGGTTAGCCGGCGAGCAGCCAGTAGTGGACTAGTCTTCCACCCCCATCGAGTTGTCTTCAACTGCGAGGGACCACCTGAGAAGAGAAAAGAAACCACTGTTTGCCGACGGCAATTCGCAGTTCTTCGGACTTCATTACTTAATTAATTTGCAAAAAAAATGGCCCTTATTTAAAAATTATAAATAATTTTAATTTTCTTTATATATGGGTGTGGAAAGAGACATGGCGAAGTTCAAAGCTTAGATTAATTTGACGGCAATAGAAACGCTAGCTGCTGGTAAGTCTAACTTTTCTAAGTCTAGTTTTTCCATTTTATCCGGCATTCAAAAACTTTTTTTGGTTCACTTGTAATATAAAATACCAGAAAAAGGGGTCCTTTAAAGCATAGTGAAAAGTCAAGAAATTTCACCTGAGATCTTGGACTTTTGAATCAAATAATGTGAGATAATAACGTTTCCAGTTCTCCTAATTTTTGTATTTTTTAATTTAACTATGTAAAATACTACAACAAAAATTAATTGTTTGGCAATATTAATAAGTTTTGGTGAAAATGTGCATACAATAATTTTGTGGTTAGACCGAATTTTATTCAGTGTACTAAAAGCTTTATAAGAAAGATAAGCTTTCTTAAAGGTGAAATGGAACCACGCAGCTTGCAATTAAAGTAGAAAATACAATACAGTGATAAATATTTCTGGCGCATGAATACTAACAAAAAAAAAGGAACAATCATTTTCATTAATTACTAGCTGACCCCGCAAACGTTGTTTTGCCACCAGATGACTTTATAATTTCTGTACAAAATTTACTCAGTTCTAGACTTATCACTATATATGTATATAAAATTTTCGTGTGCAAAATTTTTGTTATCATACTTGTATACATATTTTCCTTTTGGAAAAAATGCAACGGTGATCTGAGATAAGGACACGAAGACAGACGACGCATATGGTCTTACGACGGGCGTTGGCCGACGGCTGTGATCTGTGCGAGTTAGGGTAACGACTAATTTCTTCTTATCTTAGGTTAGTCAGTTCTGAGCTGACAGCCGAAGAATAAAGGCACCTCTTCTAAGTCTTATGTTTTATTCCTAATCACCGTTGGATGCATAACTGTAGCCACGACCCGGCTACCAGTTTACAAGAAGAGGATCAGCAGCATCATCGTCACTGATCGTGGCCACCACCTGGTCTTGATCGATGCCCTGCATCATTACAGAAGTGCAGAGACATCTACAAAGTGTCCGGCCGTTGTGGGCAACAACTTGCCGCATCGGTTTCGTCAGAACCCACTATTCCGTGAGCAGCAGGTGCCACGGTGGAACTCTCCTGTTCTCTCCTGTTCTCCTGAAGAGCTGTTCAGGTGGAGAATGTTGTAGACAAACACGCTGCCACAACTAAACATAACCTTATCTGGCGCCCAACCAAGTCGAAGACCCCGACGAAATCTCCAAGCCTCGAAAACACGAGGAAAAAAAAATCATCATCTTAAAACTGGTAACGTGGTCTGGACCACACAGAAGACTGCGAAAAGGAAGGAAAACTTTCCTAGATTCATGTAAGTGAAACCCTTTTGTGAATTGCCAGGAAAAATTAAAAGAATCGGTAATAAAATAACATATTTAGATTTGTGTTATTCCTTATAAAACATTTCTTTTTGAAAACAGTGGCGGAATTTAAGTCAAGAAATTAGAGTATTAATTTCTCTCTGTGTTGCGATATTTTTCTTTTCTCAAATCAGTAAAATCAATTCGCGGAGAAGAGTACGGTAAATAGATAAGCGCTTAGTTTAGCGCCTAGCTTGGCGACGGTCCAATATTTTTTTGAGACGATTGTATGAGCGATTCAGAGTCTGAAAGCTTGATTGTTCGGCTAAATAACCTCGCGTTATCAAAAGAGGCCGCCGAACGTATAGTACAGAAAAAACAAAGTATGGATCCACAACAACTACAGGCAATCATAAATGCTGCGGTTTCGGCCGCATTACAGGTGCAGAAACAAGAGTTTGAAGAGAAATTACAAAAAGTCACTGATAGGTTTAGCGCTGCGACACTATCTGCTCCTGATATTGCGGTATACTTGCCAGTTGCTGTAACTGGTAATACGCCTTGTGACGAAGGCCTTGAGGCGGTAAAATCATTGCCAGAGTTTGATGACTCAAAGGGAAAATATGTTTCTTGGTGACAGGCAGCACTAGCATCATATGAGTTGTTCAGACGTTTTGACGGGAGTTCTAAGCATTTCTTATAATCCGTAACAAGATTAGGGGATCTGCTGATTCTATCCTTTCATACTTTAATACTATTCTTAATTTTGAGGCTATTATAAGCCGCCTTGACTTTACCTATTCTGATAAGCGTCCATTGTATTTGCTCGAGCAAGAGCTCAAAATACTAAGCCAGGGGCAGATGTCTATTACACAGTTTTATGAGGAGGTTGAGAAGAAGCTGACACTCCTAACAAATAAGACAACTATGACATATGAGACTGACCATGCTCGATATATGAATGAAAAGTATAGGGCTGATGCCCTACGTGTATTTGTTTCCGGTCTGAAGAGAAACTTAACAGACGTGCTCTTTGCTGCTCAGCCTAGGGACTTGCCATCAGCCTTGGCAATGGCTCAGGAAATAGAGGCAAACCACGAGAGGCATGCCTTTGCCACACAGTATGCCAGGTCCATAGAGGAGAAACATCTTAGGCAGGTCCAGGGTAATCCGTTACAAGGGACACCCGATTCCAACTACAAACAGATACTTAAAAAGGGGTGGAAAAATCCATATTTTACCAGGGATCAAGGTCAACGAACCGTTGGTGATAATACACCATTAGAGAAGATGGACGTAGATCCAACATCGTCTAAATTCCGTCAAGCGACAAACTTTCAGCGCTCTCAGGGTTCTTCCGCACTGCAGGCACTGGATGCACAGCCACAAAATTTACACAAGAGACCGATGAACTCTCAAAGGTTGTCTGACTTTAGGCGTCAAAGGGTTAAGCATCTGTTTGAAGAAGAAAAGGGTGGTCAAACCGAGGATTAGTATTATCAGCTTGCTACTGATGCGGTAGATGACATAGATGATGAAGAAAAAACGGGCTATGAAAGTGATGCCGTGCTTTTTTTAGGGGGATCGTCCCTACTTCCGTTCGTCCAACGAACAGTAGCGGGGGAACCACGAAAGTTTCTAGTTGACACGGGGGCCTCTAAAAGTTACATAAAGAGAGAGATTGGGTGGCCGACTTCAATTCCCGTTGATTCTCCATTTACTGTTAAGTCGCTTCATGGGGTCGAAAAAATAGAACACAAATGCCAGTTTCATCTTTTTGGTGTAGAAAGCCCTTTCTTCTTATTACCCGGGCTTAAAACTTTTGACGGCATAATTGGCCTTGACCTGTTAGCGCAAGTAGGTGCGACCATTGATCTTAAAAGCAATTCTATTAGATTTAATGGGGGACGTGAGGATCTGCACTTTCAAAAATGCGCTCAGGTTAACTTTACGAATATTGAGGATATTGTCGTGCCCCCAACAGTGCAAGGAGCTTTTCAGCAGATGATGTCTAAATACTCAGGGGCCTTTGCTGACCCAATTAAGAAGTTGCCGTTCAACACAAATGTTGTAGCGACTATTCGGACAGAGTATAATGAGCCGGTTTATTCAAAACTGTACCCGTTTCCGATGGGAGCTGCCGATTTTGTCAATCATGAGATTAAGGACTTATTAAAAAATGACATTATTTGACCATCTCGGTCTCCCTACAATAACCCCATATGGGTTGTCGGTAAAAAGGGCTCCGACGATTCGGGATCGCCCAATAAACGCTTAGTAGTCGATTTCAGAAAATTTAATTTGAAAACTATTGCCATGCCGAGTATAAATATGATACGGTCGAATCTGGGAAGGGCCAAATTTTTCACTACCCTCGACCTTAAGTCCGGATACCACCAGATAGAGCTTCCGGAATCGGACAGGGAGAAAACTTCTTTTTCGGTCAATGGAGGCAAGTACGAGTTCTGCCGGCTTCCCTTCGGACTAAAGAATGCCTCAAGCATTTTTCAAAGGGCAATAGATGATGTCCTCCGGGAGAAAATAGGAAGGATCTGTTAAGTCTATGTTGATGACGTTATTGTCTTTTCAGAAACTGAAGAATCTCATGTTGACCATATTGCGGATGTTTTAAAGTGCCAGCAGAACGCCAACATGCGAGTGTCCAAGCAAAAGTCACACTTTTCTAAAGAAAGTGTCGACTTCCTCGGTTTTGTTGTGACAAAGGAGGGTACTAGGACAAGCAAGGTAAAAGCCATCAAGGATTTTAAACAGCCAAGTAATTTGTTCGAGCTTAGATCGTTCTTGGGCTTAGCGAGTTACTATCGATGCTTCATCAAAGATTTCGCATCAATAGCGAGACCTTTGACAGAGTTACTGAAGGGTGAAGGCGGCAGGGTCAGCAAATACCGTTCAAAAGGCATTTCGGTGAGCTTTGATGAGACCCAGTTAAGCGCATTTGACAAGCTTAGAAATATTCTTGCTTCAGAGGACGTTATCCTCCATTACCCAGATTTTACGCGACCATTTGATTTGACAACTGATGCTGACTCATCCTTTGGCATAGGTGCAGTTTTGTCTCAGGGAAATAGGCCTATAACAATGATATCCAGAACGTTGAAGGATAGGGAATTAAATTATGCCACGAATGAAAGGGAACTACTAGCAATTGTATGGGCCTTGGATAGTCTTCGTCACTATCTCTATGGAAAAAGTGACATAAACATATTTACGGACCATCATTCCCTTATATTTGCGGTTTCTGATAAGAATCCTAATTCTTACCGCATTGAAGAAAGTGGTGCAAAGCTCATGTATAAGCCAGGAAAGGAAAACTGTGTGGCGGACGCTTTGTCGCGACAGCGTATTCACACTTTGCAAAGTTCAGCGGAGTCGGATCGAGCCACTATTCACAGTGAAGAGTCATCAACACTTGTTATTGAGGCCACGGAAAAGCCAGTTAACTGTTTTCAAAACCAAATCATATTGCAGGAGGCGTCCACGTCAAATAAGCGACTATTTATTGTGTTTGGTACTAAGACTCGACATTAAATTGATTTTTCTGATTAGGAGACATTGGTGGACTTAGTGAAAGACGTATTAAAGCCCAACGTCGTGAACGCCATACATTGTAAGCTTCCAATTTTGGCCCGCATTCAAGATAGTCTGGTTCGGCTCTTCCCGGCCACTAGATTTTGGTATTGTAAGTATTGGGTGTCGGACGTTATCAGACCGGACGAGCAAAAAGAAATACTAGTTGTAGAGCATAACAGGGCTCACAGAGCTGCCCAGGAAAATATTAAACAAGTGCTGCTTAATTATTTTCCAAAAATGGGCAAAATAGCAACTGAAATCGTTTTAAACTGCAGGATTTGTCAGAAAGCAAAATATTATAGGCACCCATTAAAGCAGGAATCAGGAATTTCGCCAATACCATCGCGGGTGGGAGAGATGTTACACATGGACATCTTCTCAACAGGGGGAAAGTACTTTCTCACTGCTGTCGATAAATTCAGCAAGTTTGCGGTGGTCCAGCCAATAGCATCGCGCGCCATTTTAGATGTGAAAATTCCAATCCTTCAACTGGTGAATCTCTTCTCTAATGTTCGATCGATTTATTGCGATAATGAGGCATCGTTTAACTCCGAAACTATACGATCCATGCTGAAAAATCATTACGATATCGATATAGCAACTGCCCCACTTTTACACAGCACATCAAATGGACAGGTGGAAAGATTCCACAGTGTCTAAAATTGGAGAGGAAAATGAACGATGTCACGCAATTATTCCTTCAGGCAACTATAGATTACAATAGGTCATTTCACTCTGTCATTAATAAACAAGAAAGGAAAGCTAACTTCGGGTGGAGCCGAAGTTTATATACCCTTGCAGTTAAAACCGGATATATATCGCAAACATCGGATATAGTTGGCCGATCCTTATGATTACATCATAATAAAACCAATTAATTACAATAAAAAATCTAAAAAAAAGTCCCAAGCTCCTACCTTCTAAAATACGAAAGTTGATATTTCTACCAAATACCATTTCCGATCGTTCAGTTATATGGCAGCTAAAGGATATAGTCGGCCGATCCTTATGAAACGTAATGTTTTGCCAAAAATAGCTCTCATGTTAAATTTGAATTCTCTAACTCTAAAAACACCAAAGTTATACCATTTCCGATCAATCAGTTATATGGCAGCTATAGGATATAGTCGGCCGATCCGGGCCGTTCCGACTTATATACTGCGTGCAAAGGAAAGAAGGGTGTGTGCAAAGTTTCAAGACGATAGCTTTAAAACTGAGAGACTAGTTCGCGTAGAAACAGACAGACGGACAGACAGACGGACATGCTCATATCAACTCAGGAGGTGATCCTGATCAAGAATATATATACTTTATAGGGTCGGAGATGTCTCCTTCACTGCGTTGCACACTTTTGACCAAAATTAATACCCTCTGCAAGGGTATAAAAACCTATTGAGATCATCCATGCTAGTGCTGACTCTGCCCCGGACATAACTATGAACCTTAAAAAGGCACAGCAGGAGCAGTTAAGTCGTGACAATCCAGCTCGACAGAATAGGGTATTTAACGTATGTGAGAGAGTTTAAGTAAAAACCAACAAGAGACTGGGAGATAAGCTTACTCCTTTGTATGTCGAGAACAGGGTCGAAGCTGATACTGGGACAACGGTCCTAATTAATGGGAGAGTGGTCCACAGGGACAAATTGTGTTAGGTACCCTAAACTCTGAAAACTTGCAGAGGTAGAGTCTTACCATCGATGTCGAATTTCTGGCTCAGAAGAACGCTCACACAACCGTAGTCAATAGCTAAAATTGAAAATAACGTATCTGCTCTCACTCTTTCAAAAGTAAATGTTGTAAATCATTTAATATTAACACTAATGTCCTAAAGGCGATTCTGAAAGAAGGTTGCACAAAGGCTAACTTGCTGCTTAAGGTGGCTAAGATGAAAATAAGAAATTGTTGAATTTTGTAGAATTAATATTTAGTTTGTATGAAAATACTAGATAGTAAGAAATTGTTGAATTTTGCAAAATTAATATTTAGTTTGTATTAATATTTAGATGAAAATACTAGCTAGTAAGAAATTGTTGAATTTTGTAGAATCAGTATTTAGTTTTTATGGTAGACCATATGTATCTTTTCCGATCGCACACATACCATACGCCAGATATCACACGCTTTCACGTCATAGGCTACGACTTACCATTCGCAGCGATTCAAGGATAACCCATACAGGCTCGCCACCGCAACGAAGTGCTCTCAGACTCCCCTTTAAGCCTGTCCTTTTTTCACTAAACGAAAAAAGCCCGCAGCATATAACGGAGCTGCAATTGCCTACAACAAAATGCCAGCTGCAGCAGCTGCAGCTGCTTAACTGCTTCGCGTTCTGCGTATCGATAAAGATAAAGATTTATCAGACGGCGAAGCAGAGCCTCGATGGTGGTGACTCAAATCCTTGTCTACCTCTTCCAAGTCTTATGTTTTATTCCTAATCACCGTTGGAGGCATAACTGTAGCCACGACCCGGCTACCAGTTTACAAGAAGAGGATCAGCAGCATCATCGTCACTGATCGTGGCCACCACCTGGTCTTGATCGATGCCCTGCATCATTACAGAAGTGCAGAGACATCTACAAAGTGTCCGGCCGTTGTGGGCAGCAACTTGCCGCATCGGTTTCGTCAGAACCCACTATTCCGTGAGCAGCAGGTGCCACGGTGGAACTCTCCTGCAAGAGCTGTGCAGGTTGAGAATGTTGTAGGCAAACACGCTGCCACAACTAAACCAAACCTTATCTTATATATAACAATATAACAGGCCCCGTTATACCACGCAAAGTGTCGACACAACTAATAGTACATGCACGTCGCGGCATCTAGCGCGACACCAGTAATTGATGACAACGCCATCTGCAAGTATGACTCGGATGCCAGTCATTTTTTAGGGGAAAATCCCTGCGTCCCTGCCCGTCTTTAGACAAAAAGTAGCGGGGATCGACATAAGACTTCTCATCGACACGGGTGCGGCCAAAAATTTCATCCGACCATACGAAGAATAAAAACGCGTCCGCCCGGTAAAACCCCCGTTTAAACTTCATTCCATTCATGGGGAAAAATGAAATTTTCCAAAAACACTAACGATTAGCGCTAACATTAGATTTCTGATAAAAAATTGATCTGAGCAGATTTCATACGATCCAAAATTTCAAGTCTGATATTTTTATTATACCCTTGCAAAGGGTATTATAATTTTGTCCAAAAGTGTGCAACGCAGTGAAGGAGACATCTCCGACCCTATAAAGTATATATATTCTTGATCAGGATCACCTCCTGAGTTGATATGTCTGTCTGTTTCTACGCTAACTAGTCTCTCAGTTTTAAAGCTATCGTCTTGAAACTTTGCACACACCCTTCTTTCCTTCGCACGCAGTATAAAAGTCGGAACGGCCGGGATCGGCCGACTATATCCTATAGCTCCCATATAACTGATTGATCGGAAATGGTATAACTTTGGTGTTTTTGAAGATAGAGAGTTCAAAATTGACATGAGAGATATTTTTGGCAAAATAATACGACATGCCATCACATGCATTTCTATCATCAAAAACACGAAAGTTGGGTCATTTCCGATCGTTCAGTTATATGGCAGCTAAAGGATATAGTCGGCCGATCCTAATAAAATTTTGTAGGTCGGATTAATTGACCAATAATATAATCTGTACCAAGTTCCAGCTTTCTATCTTCAAAAACACGAAAGTTGGGTCATTTCCGAACGTTCAGTTATATGGCAGCTAAAGGATATAGTCGGCCGATCCTTATGAAACGTAATGTTTTGCCAAAAATAGCTCTCATGTTAAATTTGAATTCTCTAACTCTAAAAACACCAAAGTTATACCATTTCCGATCAATCAGTTATATGGCAGCTATAGGATATAGTCGGCCGATCCCGGCCGTTCCGACTTATATACTGCGTGCAAAGGTAAGAAGGGTGTGTGCAAAGTTTCAAGACGATAGCTTTAAAACTGAGAGACTAGTTCGCGTAGAAACAGACAGACAGACGGACAGACGGACATGCTCATATCAACTCAGGAGGTGATCCTGATCAAGAATATATATACTTTATAGGGTCGGAGATGTCTCCTTCACTGCGTTGCACACTTTTGGACAAAATTAGAATACCCTCTGCAAGGGTATAAAAATAGTTAGCAATAAAAAATAAAAAATAAATAAAAAAAAAAAGAAAAACAAGAAAGGAAAGCTAAGGAAAGCTCGGACTGAGCTGAATTTGATATGACCTAGCAGTTAAAATCGGATATATATCGAAACTAACGCATATTGGTCGCAGTTGGCAGTTGCAAGGGTATAAAAACCTTCCTGAACGGACGCTACAGAAACTCGCAATTTGTGGCGGCGGGAGGGGGCGTTATCTATTATAGTCTCTCAGATCCACGCTATATGGCTATATCGACTCGGCTGTTGGTGCTGATCAAGATTATACAAATTTTATGGGGTCGGAGATGATTCCTTCTCTATGTTACATGCATTTACACGACTACAATATACCCTTATACTCTTGTAACCTGCGAGTCCACAGGCCGCAGTATACAAACAGAGCATTTATATATATATGCAGTTCTATTATTTCAAATACACTGATTGTAGTTTTAAAATATTAGTAGTATTAAAAAAAACACAAGTTCTTACCTCGGCAACCTTTATAAAACGTCCTCTTCGATTTTGTTTAACATCAAGATAAAACCGCTTTGATTGTATTTGAAGCATTTTAGTAGCCAGTTCTTGCTCCACTCCAGTGCCAACTGAAATTGTTGATAAAATTTAATGACATGTTAAATAAAACAACGTCAGTTTACCTTTGCACGTAGTGTCGAATTCGTTTCTAGTCGAATTTTCCAAATTTCCCATATTGTACTCTAAAATATAGAAATGCATTTTGATTGGGTCATAATTAATTACTTACGTTAGTAACTTACTTGATCCTGAGATTCCTTCATCTCCGCTTTCTAAATCTGACATTATTTATTATTATCTTGATTTAATGTAATAAAACTGTACTAATTTTTTGAATTTTTTATTCTTGAGTTTATCCTTTTATGAAATAGTTTTCTGGTTCTTCGGATTATTTCCAAGGAATAAAATTGTAATTGTACGTATTGTAGGTTTTTCTTCCGTTAAAAGACTTTTTGTTCATGCAAAAGAAGTTAAAGGATTTATATATTCAATTGAGTTATAAAATAAAAATATTAAATTTTGTAATAGCTCATTGAGATATCAACGATTATCCTTAGTTTATTCCAAATATTCAAGAGATTAATTATAATTAATGCGTTAAATGCATATAAGATTTGCATGCATATGAAGATAATTAAAACAAGAAAGGAAAGTTAACTTCGGGCGGAGCCGAAGTTGATATACCCTTGCAGTTTAAACCGGATATATATCGCAAACATCGGATAAAGTTGGCCGATCCTTATAAGAATATGATAATATATTCCAATTTATTATAATATAAAATCTAAAAAAAGTCCCAAACTTCTATCTTCAAAAATACCAAAGTTGGTATTTCTACCAAAAACCATTTCCGATCGTTCATTTATATGGCAGCTATAAGATATAGTCAGCCGGTCGTTATAAAATTTGGTAGGTCGGATTAACTGACCAAAAAGAATTTGTACCAAGTTACAGCTTTCTATCTTCAAAAACACAAAAGTTGGGTCATTTCCGATCGTGCAGTTATATGGCAGCTATAGGATATAGTCTGCCGATCCTTATGAAATTTGGCATGTCGTAATGTTTTGCCAAAAAATGCTCTCATGTCAAATTTGAACTCTCTAACTTTAAAAACGTCAAAGTTATACCATTTCCGATCAATCAGTTATATGGCAGCTATAGGATATAGTCGGCCGATCCGGGCCGTTCCGACTAATATGTTGCGTGCAAAGAAAAGAAGGGTGTGCAAAGTTTCAAGACGATAGCTTTAAAACTGAGAGACTAGTTCGCGTAGAAACGGACAGACAGACAGACAGACGGACAGACGGACATGCTCATATCAACTCAGGAGGTGATCCTGATCAAGAATATATATACTTTATAGGGTCGGAGATGTCTTCTTCACTGCGTTGCACACTTTTGGACAAAATTATAATACCCTCTGCTAGGATATAAATCAGAGGTCGGCACGGCCCTATCTCGGGGGCATAGGAAATTTCTCTGCCCGAGCTCTGCCACACACACACAGTATAAATGTGTGAAACGTCATGCTCACAGCCTACTTTCTGCTATTCGTTACTAACACTAATGCGGTAAAATCATATCAATGTATTGGGGTGCCGATCACTGGTATAAATATATTTTTTGTGCGAGTGCAAGGGTAGGTTTAAATGGCATATAATTGCATGCCATTCCGTCGACCAATGCCAATACCAATGCAGGGCCAGAGATACCTTTTGTAAGTAAAAGAAGTTACGTTCTTCATCTTCCATCTGCTCGACAAGCAGGATTATGGACCTCCAGTTAAACATTAAAGTCGGCTGGATCTTTTGGAAGAGAAAATAATGGTGAATGTATAACAACACCAATGTGACACAGACTAGTGCACTTCCTCAAATGAAAGCACTGGGGATCCCAGAGATCAGCCAAAATGATTCTTGGCGGTTTTTACCCCTTTTCCCAGAATGCACCGACATGCGGACATCGGGGCGGAATAAAATGTTGTTACATGAACTTATTCGAACGCCAGTAAATCCAAAAATTTGGCAGCCGTAAACTGGCAGGGTGGCTGGATGGCTTCTAGCCTCTATAGACGCTCTATGCCTGTATAATCGAATAAGTCTATTAAGTTTATAGTCTATTATATTTAATAGTCTATTAAAATTTAACGGCGCCGGCGTAAAATTTCTCATACGACCGTCTACACACAGATGACCAAGGTGTTTAGGTCCTGGCTCAATGAAACTCAGTTGGCAATGAAAAAATAAACTCATGTGAATTCCTCTCTAATCAGTGCTCTTAGAAATGAGTTGCAACCAATCTAAGAAATGCAGAATATAATTCTGACGCTACACGACCAGTCGCATTATGTCAATTATTCATATGTATGTTTAAGGGGTTATATACAGTTGTAATATATGAAAAAATCGATTTTTTTTTTATTGCATATTCTTTAAGTATATTCTATTGGGAATACTCTCATTCATATTTATAGCGCACTATCTGCATATAAAACTTGAACAAACTTGAAACTTTAAACGCGATTATCTCAGAATCTTTTTTTTGGGAAATTACCTTTGCGGTGGACACGATTACTAAAAAACTACTAATCCGATCAACACCAAATTTTGACCACCTGTTTATTATGATATTAGCTAAACGAGGGATTTTCCATTTTTTTGAAAACTCCTTTTTTAAAGCACAAAAAACGAAAATCTTATACGTTGAAAAAGTACATTTTTTGTTAAAAACGTCGCCATTTTTTTTTTAATCAAAATTTTTAAAAATCCTTCGTTCACGGACTAGACAATACAATATACTAACTAAACTTTTTTGAATTTTGGATTTCGGATGAACCGTTTTCGAGAAATCATGTCCACCGCAAGACACCATCGAAAAGAGACGATCCGGGAATTCGACTATAACATTTTTGTTATGTAATATTTTTTTATGAAAAAATTTAATTAAGTACCCAGAAACATGTACCAAACAACGTCGGTAAAACATTTTTCATAAATATTTTCTATGGTGTCAAAAAAAAATCGATAAAAATCCATATTTTTGCGCGGTACAACTGTATAAAACCCCTTAAGCATGGTTCGAACTAAGCCATATATATGGGCACCAAAACCATGCAAGCATATTGTGGCATAGCGACATATCTCCGCGCGACACAATCATCGTTGAAGCTATGAGAATTCTATAAAAAAAATCCTATCTCTATTAGGTATTTATTTTTGCCTGTATGTTCTAGAAAAACGAAAAAAAATAAAAGTACAAGGCCACATATACATACATATGTATTTATTCATGTATATACCTGTTTTTTCATTGCTAAATTCATTGCTAAAAGGTTTCATGATTACATGACTACATGATTACAATACATGATTACAACGCTGCTAAACTGACAGCCCAATTCTTCCTAATCTACACCCCTAACCTAAACCCAAAAGATTAAGATTACTACTACAAGAAAAACATACACAACTACGAACGTCTGACTGGTATTATGAAACATCAACATCAATGCAGCCCTTTATAAAATCTTCCCTAAGCAAAAGAGAACGAATCATCATTCCACGACTCAGACTTGGCAATCTCAGAACGAAAAGCAATCTGTGCCCATTGTGCAACGATGCACAGGTGAACATCCGACATATAAACTGTACCGGCCCGCCCTTACCATACAACGTTCCGTACTCCCCCACAACCCTATTACCACAATAGCCAACTCCACAATTAAAAACCCAGGACACCCAGTTCCTAGACAGCTGCCAAATCACTTACAAAATATTAATGCTTACAAATGTACATAGTTAATATCTAGTAATAATAAACACTCAAAAAGTTATTGTAAAGCTCTATCCTTTGCAAATTATGCTTAAAACATTTAAGTTAAATGTATAAGCCCAGAACTTCTTAATTGAGACGAACTACTAGACGAAGGCCTTAGCTGCTATGACTCTTAGACCTAAGTTACTTCTTAGTTTAGAACTATTTGTTAGCTTTAGATAAATAAATAAATAAATAACAAGAAAGGAAAGCTAACTTCGGGCGGAGCCGAAGTTGATATACCCTTGCAGCTAAAACCGGATATATATCGCAAACATCATAATAAAACCAATTAATTACAATACAAAATCTAAAAAAAAAGTCGCAAGCTTCTATCTTCAAAAATACGAAAGTTGATATTTCTACCAAATACCATTTCCGATCGTTCAGTTATATGTCAGCTATAAGATATAGTCAACCGATCGTTATGAAATTTGGTAGATCGGATTAACTGACCAAAAATAGAATGTGTACCAAGTGCCAGCTTTCTATCATCAAAAACACGAAAGTTGGGTCATTTCCGATCGTTCAGTTATATGGCAGCTATAGGATATAGTCTGCCGATCCTTATGAAATTTGGCATGTCGTAATATTTTGCCAAAAATAGCTCTCATGTCAAATTTGAACTCTCTAACTCAAAAAACACCAAAGTTATACCATTTCCGATCAATCAGTTATATGGCAGCTATAGGATATAGTCGGCCGATCCCGGCCGTTCCGACTTATATACTGCGTGCAAAGGAAAGAAGGGTGTGTGCAAAGTTTCAAGACGATAGCTTTAAAACTGAGAGACTAGTTCGCGTAGAAACGGACAGACAGACGGACAGACAGACGGACAGACGGACAGACGGACATGCTCATATCAACTCAGGAGGTGATCCTGATCAAGAATATATATACTTTATAGGGTCGGAGATGTCTCCTTCACTGCGTTGCACACTTTTGGACAAAATTATAATACCCTCTGAAAGGGTATAAAAATACCAAAGCTGGTATTTCTAGCAAAAAACGTTCAGTTAAGATTTAAGATATAAGAAATATAAGATTATATAAGATTCTTATGAAATAGTTGGATCAACTGAGCGAAAATAGAATCTGTACTAAGTTTCAGCTTTCTATCTTCAAAAACACGAAAGTTGGGTCATTTCCGATCGGCCGATCCTTACGAAATTTAGCACGTCGTATTATTTTGCCAAAAATATTTTGCCAAAAATGCTCTCATGTAAAATTTTAACTCTCTAACTCTAAAAACACCAAAGTTATACCATTTCCGATCAATCAGTTATATGGCAGCTATAGTCGGCCGATCCCAGTCGTTCCGTATATATGTATATATGTAAGCCGGGATCGGCCTACTATATCCTATAGCTGTCATATATTGATCGGAAGTGGTATAATTTTGTTGTTTTTTAGCGTTCGGATTGTTTTGGCAAAATAATACTCTACTCTACTCTACCCACCACCCACTACTACACTCCTATCCAAAATTATACACCTTTAAATTTTTTGTTTCGGCGCTCGTAGCAAAATGCGAAGACGAAAACGATCAAAACAAAGTATGAGGAATGATAGCACAATGTTAAATGCACAAAATGAGATATTTTTGACTTTGTTTGCATCTCCCGTTTTTGAGTAACGGTAAAAAAAGGACACACGCTTCAATTTTGACTACGCTGCACGTGTATCAAAACTATACGACACATTTAGATTTTAGCTGCTGGCGCGAAAGATTTGGTGCGTATTTGTTTTATTTAAAGTTCTGCTAAACATTTAATTAGTTTTAATAAAACGCCACGTTGTTGCTTATTAAGAGAAGAAGAAAAGGGAAGAATAAGAGCTTACAACGATGCCGGATTCGATATTAGCAAAATATCGCGGATAATGGGTCGAACACGCTGTGTTATCACTAAATTTTGAAACGATCCGGATGGATATGGTCTTAAACGTAGCTCCGACAGAAAACCCAAGCTGTCCGATCGTGATAAACGAAGCATATTGAAAAAAGCATGCACTTCTTTTTTATCATGCGCCTCACTTGCAGCGCCTTGCAGTCATCCTGTGTCTCGAATGACTATCTGGCGAACGTTGCAAGCCTCTGAATTTATTGTAAGGGGAGTTTTAAAAAAGGTTCCATTCCTAAAGCCCCAACACAAAGAAGCACGCCTTCAGTTTGCTGAAAAAATTTGGAAACCTACTGGGTCTCGTCATGGAATTTCAACTTAATTTTGTTTATAGAAATTTTATCAATATTTCTCACTTAGATCATTTTTTCTGATGAGAAAAAATTTAATCTGGATGGCCCAGATGGGTTTCGTCATTATTGGCGAGATTTGCGTAAGGATCCTAATGGAAATATAATTGGCAGGACTATCCGATATATATCGCAAGCATTGTAATTCTATAAGTATCTCCTCTAAGGCCTCTCTTCTGTTCTGTCACCTCTATCGCCAACAATGTGTAAAATCTGATTTCTATTAAACATCCTAAAATAAAACTATTACTCAACCTAAAAATTCAACAGCACAGCATGGGTTATGGTTATGGGCACAGCACTCTTCCACTGCGCCAGAGAATAGTTCAAAGAAGGATAGTGGACAAATAGTGAGTTCAAATGGCAAAATTCAATTTGTGCTGAAATTGCCGACACACACATATATACATCACGTGTGCATGTAAAAGTCTGAGACTTCTGGGGACGCAAAAGAAGGCGTCTTATTGGCAACAGAGGAAAGAAGCATATTCGTTGCTTGTTTAGCTTCGTGAAATGTTAGCTTCTGTAGCATAACTAAACGCAGATCAAAAAGCAAAATGACTATTGCTAGTATACGCATAGAACCTTTTCGACACCTGGAAAATACAAATGCAAGCCCTTATTATAAAAAATGACTCGTGGAAATATGTCAACGGGACTCTTTTAAAACCCGAAGATGATTTCGCACACTGGATAAACAAAGATGCAAAGGCTAAGTCCGATCTCATTTTGGCCATTTCAACATCGGAACTTAGGCATACGAAGAACTGCGAAAC
Organism: Drosophila malerkotliana malerkotliana; assembly: GCA_018153235.1. Lineage (NCBI taxonomy): Eukaryota > Metazoa > Arthropoda > Insecta > Diptera > Drosophilidae > Drosophila > Drosophila malerkotliana. Next base: position 2,785,367 of record JAECXV010000202.1, on the reverse strand, counting down.
TGCAAATGATATATGGGTAAAGCTGCACAACACTTATCATCTACGGGGCCAGCCCGTAAAGCCGCACTGTTGAAATCGCTGATCTTACTGAAAATGAATGCAGGCGGAGATATGAGAAGCCACATAGATAGGTTTTCCGATTTAGTTGACAAAATAAACGAATAAAACGAATAAACGAAGTTAATCTCCTGAATATTGACGATCTCTTAACCATCTTGCTACTATACAGTATACCAGAATATTACTAACAGTTTCGAATTGCAATTGAAACTCAGGAAAACTTAATATCAACAGAAGCACTAAAAATTAAGTTACTAGACGAATACGAGGCAAGAAACAGAAATCCAAGCGAGTCGACGCCTGGAGCATTATTGGTGCACAAGAAGTATAATCCCAGCAAGCCGAAACAACTAAGCACTAATCAAAAGTTTAAGTTTAAATGTTACAGCTGCGGAAAAGTCAGTCACCGTGCAACTGAGTGCAGATCAAAACCAATGAAGAACCAGAGCGAAAGCATGTACATCAACATAGCTAATTATACAAACAGTGATTGCAGTAACTGGTGTCTAGACTCCGGAGCAACGTCACACATGTGCTCACAGAAAAATATTTTCGAGACCCTGGAGCCAGCAGAAGGCTCAAAGCTCAGACTGGCAAATGATGAGGCCACAGATATAAAAAGATGTGGATCCGTGCAGTTCTCCCCAAACAACAAGTTCACTGCCAGCCTAAAAAACCCGGATGTAAGAACCAATCTCTTATCGGTCTCAAAAATATGTGATCCGGAGCCGGATCTGAAAGAACTGATTGGAAAAGGCAAAGTTCAAGCAGCTAAGGTAAGCCTAAAGGAGAGTCTCCCAATTTGTGAAATATGCATCAAGGGGAAGCAGTCCCAGAAGCCGTTCCCAGTATCGAATTCAAGGGCAAGGGATGTACTAGAATTAATCCACAGCGACGTATGCGGGCCCATGCGAGTAAACAGCCACGGAGGCAGCCGTTATTTTCTGACATTTACAGATGACTTCTCGAAATGGTGCGAGCTCTACACTATCAAAAGTAAATCAGAAGTGTTCCAAAAATTTAAAGAATTCAAGAACTACGTAGAACGACGAACTGGAAAGAAGCTAAAAACAATAAGGTCAGATAACGGCACAGAATACACCAATAATGAGTTCAAAAATTACCTTGCAGCTCAAGGAATAAAGCATGAGTATTCCGTTGAATATACACTTAAAAAAAACGGCACAGCCGAACGTAAAAACCGAACCCTTGTAGAAATGGCTCGCTGTCTCATGTTACAGGCTGCTCTGCCTGCGAGCTACTGGGCCGAAGCAGTAAACACAGCTAACTACATAAGAAACAGATGTCCTTCAAGAAGCCTATGTGGAGAAACGCCTTTCAAGCTGTGGAACAATCGCATCCCAGTTGTGAAGCATATGCAGAAGTTTGGTCAAATTGCTTACTCACTGGACAAACGATCGAAGTGTAAGTTCAGCTCAAAAATCCAGGAAATGTGTTTTCGTTGGATACTGCAGCGATGCCAAAGCTTATAGGCTGTATGATGTAGAAACCAAAACTTTAATTAAAAGCCGAGATGTCGTTTTTACACACTTATTTGGGCACGACTATAAGTACGAGGATTTTATGGAATTCCCAATCAATATCGACATTGAACCAGTAGCAGTTGATCGACCAGAAAATGACGACCCAGATGACAACGACGGCAGCCAAACAGAAGATCCCGAGCCAGAGGACCCTGAACCAGATGATGAACAACCAGAACCGGAAAAATTGATAAAACGTGGACGCGGAAGACCAAAGAAGATATTAACAGGCAAACCAGGAAGGCCCAAGTTAATGTACAATCAAATAATTGCAGACCGAATCGACACATCAAACCAGCAGCCCGAGTCCGATCAAGAAGACATATTTTATGAAGCCACCTCACTTGCAATGAACTCAAAGGAGCTAACTGCGAGCGCAGCTCTTTAAGGCACGAACGCCATCGAATGGAAGGAGGCATTGATAAACGAGTACAAGTCATTGAAAAAGAACAATACATGGGAGGTTGTCGATCGTCAGAAAAACCATAAGGTTATCGAAACGAAGTGGGTGCTACGAACAAAATATTCGCCCGACGGAAAGATAAATTGTCGAAAAGCTCGATTGGTCGCAAAAGGATTTACACAACGCGAAGGTATTGATTACGACGAGACCTTTTCTCCAGTACCCCGAATGAGCTCAATAAGGACATTAATAGCTTTAGCCACGGAACTCGGATTGGATGTTCACCAATTCGATTTCAACAGCGCCTATTTAAATGGGGACATCGAGGAAGAACTTTATGTCAGCGTCCCACCTGAGTTCCAGGAAATATTGACAGCAAATGAGAAGAAGATGTATGGCCCCGAGAAAGTTTGCAAGTTAAGAAAGGCACTATATGGTCTAAAGCAGAGCGGTTGCCAATGGTACAAAAAGCTAGACTGCCAACTCAAAGAACTGAATCTTAAACCACTCGCAGCCGATCAGTGCGTGTACTTAAAACGTGAACGAAATGGGATCCTGATAGTATCGCTTTACGTAGACGACCTCATAATAGCAACAAATTACGACCAAATGCTTTCGCAGTTGAAGCATGAATTGTCTAACAAATTCCAGATAAAAGATTTGGGCAAGATATCGTATTGTTTGGGCATAGAATTTAAACAAAGCCAAGTCAAGACAGAGTTCACCATGGCCCAACCAAAGTATATAGCAGACATCCTAAAAACGTTTGAACATGGAAAACTGCAAGCCTGTAAATACTTCAATTAATACAAGCGAATAATACAAGCGAAATGACACATAAGGAAATGTGTCCAACCACAGAAAGCGAAAAGGAAGAAATCTCTAGTGTGCCATATCAGAGTTTGGTAGGAGCCTTAATGTGGTTGGCAGTATCAACGCGCCCTGATATAGCATTCGCAGTGAGTGCACTAAGCCAATATACCACAAATTATGGGAAACAGCACTGGTTGGCTGCAAAAAGGGTATTACGCTACTTAAAAGGAACCCAAAACCATGGCTTGCTTTATAAACGAAGTGGCCAAAACCTAGTAGGCTACGCAGATGCTGACTGGACCGCCAACATAGACGATCGCAGATCTTTCACAGGTTTTGCCTTCAAGTTCGCAAGTGCAGCCATATCCTGGGAAAGTAGAAAGCAACGGACGGTTGCATTGTCAAGCACAGAGGCGGAGTACCTGGCCCTATCAGACTCCTCAAAAGAAGCGGTTCACCTTAGAAGTTTCCTTACCAAAGTTTTGGGGCAACTTAAGACAACTGTCATTCACAACGACAATCAAAGTGCCGGTCAACTTGCTTGCAACCCCGTATTTCACAAACGCACCAAGCATGTTGACATCCGCCCCCGTTTCATCCGAGAGCTAGTTGAGGAGGAAACTTTATCCGTGAATTATCCGTATTTATCTCAATGACCGAGATGCCAGCAGACATATTAACAAAAGGAATTGGGGCCTCAAAACACAACACCTGTAAGACATCCTTGGGTGTATGTCAAGTCGATTAGCAGCTTACCAAATGAAGGGAATTATTGAAAATACAATTGGCAGCACTACCCGATATATATCGGGAGCATTCTTATTCTATAAGTATCTCATCTATGGTTCTGTCACCTCTATCGCCAACAACGTGTAAAATCTGATTTCTATTAAACATCCTTAAATAAAACTTTTACTCAACCTAAAAATAGAACAGACCCCTTCATGTTTTCAAGGAGCGATTTCGGAGGTGGATCCGCCATGGTTTGGGGAGCCTTTCATGCGTCAGAAACTCTTAATCTGGGCTTTACGAGCTCTCGCATGAATAGCACAGACTACAAAAAAGGATTAGAGGATCGTCTTCTGCCCTTTTTAAACCAAATTGAGGAAAGAAATTATGTTTTTATGCAGCATAATGCATTAATCCATAAAAGCAAAGAAACCCAACGGGTTTTAAGCGAGCATTCCGTAAATGTTTTGGATTGGCCAGCTTGCTCTCCTGACCTTAATCCTATAGGGAACCTATGGGGTATCCTAGCCAGGCGAGTTTACGCCAACAACAATAATTTTGACACCATCAATAGTCTCAAACGGAAAATTGGCACAATGGGCCCTCCTAGACCAAAATATGCTAAAAACATTAATAAAAACAATGACTAAAAGAATGTTTGAGGTTGGAAAAGCTCAAGGAGGTGTTATTAACTATTAATCCTTCATAAATAATCACAAACAAAATAAAATATTCATTGTATCTATAAATATTGAAATGTGTCGTAAAGTTTTGATACACGTGCAGCGTAGCTAAAATTGAAGCGTTTGTTCTTTTTTTACCGTTACTCGAAAACGGGAGATGCAAACAAAGTCAAAAATATCTCATTTTGTGCATTAAACATTGTGCTATCATCCCTCATACTTTGTTTTGATCGTTTTCGATTTCGCATTCTGCTACGAGCGCCAAAGCAAAAAATTTAAAGGGTCAGGAGCAGGAGTGTTTAACATATAACTGAACGATCGGAAATTACCCAAATTTTGTGTTTTTTAAGATAGAAAGTTGGAACTTCGTACAGATTATATTTATACCCTTGCAGAGGGTATTATAATTTTAGTCAAAAGTGTGCAACGCAGTGAAGGAGACATCTCCGACCCTACAAAGTATATATATTCTTGATCAGGATCACCTCCTGAGTTGATATGAGCATGTCCGTCTGTCTGTTTCTACGCAAACTAGTCTCTCAGTTTTAAAGCTATCGTCTTGAAACTTTGCACACACCCTTCTTTCTTTGCACGCAGTATATAAGTCGGAACGACCGGAATCGGTCGACTGTACCCTATAGCTGCCATATAACTGATTGATCGGAAATGGTATAACTTCGGTGGTTTTAGATTTAAAGAGTTCAAATTTTACATGAGCGCCATTTTTAGCAAAATAATACGACATGCCAAATTTCGTAAGGATCGGCCGACTATATCTTATAGCATATAACTAAACGATCGGAAATGATTTTTGGTAGAAATACGAGCTTTGGTATTTTTGAAGATAGAAGTTTGGGACTTTTTTTAGATTTTGTATTGTAATAAATTGGATTATATATTCATATTCCCATAAAGATCGGCCAACTCTATCCGATGTTTGCAATATATATCCGGTTTCAACTGCAAGGGTATATAAACTTCGGCTTCGCCCGAAGTTCGCTTTCCTTTCTTGTTTTTTGTATTTTTTTTTAACATTTTAAATCTAGTATTAAATACTAATCCTAATGTTAGTAAGGCGCTAGATGCTAAGTCCTTCGGCCTGGTATGTTGATATTTAGCATTGAATTTCTAAATACGGAGGTGTATTTTTCTAGAGAAGGTGTACAATTTTTGTATATTTGGTGTTCTAGGAAAAGGACGGAAGGTGGGAGGATGGATGCTCCAAAAATTGAGTTAAGTGTGGGCCCTAATACCGGACAAGAGTCTAGCAGATGATCGATGGAGAGGTTTCCTGGATTTGTCCTATGCGTAGACGGGTGTATAGTGTGCACTCGTGTTTGTTGAGTTCAGGAGGAAGTGAGGTTTTTTCGCAGGATGGATTTATGGATTTGTATCTGTGGTTATAGACACTCCAATCATTTAGTTGCTTTTGTTTAGTAACAGATTTTATAAATCTTTTGATATCTTTGGTGTTAGTGAGGGAAAATATAGTTAGTGCAGTGTTCATCGGTCAGCCACGTCGGCGTGTTCCTTTTTTTTCTGTATTTCGCATGTTGTTGGGTCTGATTGCCTGTGGTTCTCCAGAGCAGAAATAGTAGAAAGGCTATCCGAGCAAATAGCAAATTTCCCTTTGGAGTTGGAAGCGAATCGGCAGGCCTGTAAAACGGCAAACGCCTCGATGGTAAATATGGAGTTAAAGCTCGGAAGGGTCCTGCCGGATGAAATTACGTTGTCACTGTTTACAACAGCGAATGATGACGACCGTGTTGATTTAGAGCCGTCGGAATAAAGCCAGTTCCTATAGCCCAATTGACTTCTCAAAATTGTGTGGTTGTGATTGGAAGACTTCGTTTTGTGTGTCGCTTTTAGTGTAGTAATGTAGCTGCTTGTTTATTTCAGAGTATATGTGTTTCCAAGGTGGAAGGAGGCGGGTGTTTGTGTTTCTGGCCAAAAGCCTTTTTTTGAAATTTAAAGGATTTAAATAATTTTAACTGCATACCATTTTTTATGTTGCATACCAGAAATTTTTATAGATGGAGCCACTGCGAAGAAATGAGCTGTTAAAAATAGCTGTTGATGTTAACATTTACATGAGCTTCAAATTTACAATTTTTTGTGTTTTAATAAAGTAAAAATGTAAGTAGTCTAGCAAAATAAAATTTTAGAAATAAATCAAATTTTTAAAAAGAGATTTAAACTAAGTCAAACCGAATTTTTTTCATATGAGTTAAATATGAAAATGCACTTCTATGCGCTTTCGAAGAAATTCATAATTTGAGGAGGCAACTTCAAAACCTTGTGAGACTAGTGTAAAACCGATTTAAGCTAAAAAAAAATAAAAGATTTTTAATTAAAAAAAAAAAAACAACACCTACTTTTCCAAAAGAAGACTATGGCTTTATAAAACACTAAAAAAAACCAAATTGAAATAATTTGCTTTGTTCTACAGTTACCATGTTATTTTTAAATAGGGCGCGGTGCCATGCCCACAATTTTTTCAAATCTGAGTTCTTTTGACCATATTAACTCAAATCAAAAATCTAAATCTAAATATGTTGCTTAGTTTTTGAGTTAGAATGTTTTTTTTTTTTTTAAGTGGGCGGTGCCACGCCCACTTTTTTTTAAATCTTAAATCTATAGACCATGTGAACTCAAATCAAAAATCAGAACTTAAATATCTTGTTTCGTTCTTGAGATATTATTTTTGGTCAGAAAAAGTGCTCATATTTCCTATAGTGCACTGTCTTGGTGATGTTGGGAAGGCATTGATTGAACGACGAGCTGATGAGTGATATGGAGGTTGGATTTTCTTCAAGTTGGATGTAGCGCACCAACCGTAAATACGGAGGCCGTAATCAATTTTGGAAAGGATGAGGGTACGGGTTAAGTTGGTTATAGTATTAGAGTGGATATGTGAGAATTTGGAGCTAAGAAACTTGATTATGTTAGCTTGGGTTTCAAGTTGTTTTCTTAACAAGATACAGTCATCCTTAAGCTAAACCTGGAATCAAAAGTGATTCCGAGTATTTTTAAGTTTGGAACAGGATGGATAGACTTGTTTTTGAATTCCAAAGTTGGGAAGCAACAGTGGATTTTACGGCAAATGTAAAGTGTTGCATTTTTCACAGGAAACCGAAGGACCAGAATGTAGACCCCAGGCTTCTTAATCTTGAAGAACTTTGATGAATGTTTTTTTTTAATTATTTACATTCTTAGCTCTGGTATAGATTATGGCATCGTCTGCATATAAAAATATTTTTATTTACTTGTATCTAGCTAGAGTGTTGTTGATTTTGTCAAAGCCAATGATGAAGAGGAGGTGATAGAGGTGACCTTGAGGGACTCCGTTTGACAAGCTAGCAGCTCCGGAGGTTTTGTCGTTGACTCTGACTTTGAATGGGATGGGAGTGACCGTGGAGGATCTCCAAGTGTGGGGGTAACTGCCTGTGTAGAGCTTGGAGTTTAAGATATACGGGATTCGTAATTTAAAGCTTTTAGGGGTGTGTTTTAACATGGGATGGGAGTTTCTATCGGAACCGGGAGTTTTAAATACGGCTGCGTGAAGAGCCGTTTCGAATTCTATCATGTTAAAAGAAGATGATTCGAAAGGGAGCGAAGGTACGTAGATCCCTTTGAGGAACATTAAAATTAATGAGTCCCAACAAAAAAGGACAATCAATGTTAGCAGCGACTACATTGTTGAGAAAATTTAAAGCTGCCAATTAAAGCCGATCCTCCAACGTGCAAACATTGAGAAGAAGGCAGGTTCACGTGCCTCTTAACAACGCCCAGCATAGCATACGCTTTAGGCAGAATATAGTCTAAGTGACCAGAAAATTTAAATTTGCTGTCAAATAAGACACCAAGGTCTAACACCTCCTCTTTAGCTGGAAAATTATAAATACTTATGGAATAACCCGTGCAGTTTTCAAGAGACCGCTTACTGTAACGGGTAAACAGATACTTTGATAAGTTTAATGGATGAAGATTACGGGAGCACCATGAGTAAACTCTGGATATATCCTCCTGTAACAAGTAACTGTCACTAATGCAACTAATGGCTTTATATATTTTAAGGTCATTTAGGATATATTAAGAAGTAGGAATGGCGAAAGCATGAAGAGATGTCATTAATGAAAATGATAAATAGAAAAGGTCCAAGAGAGCTGCCTTGCGGAAGACCAGAGGAGGTGACAAATGGACTTGAGATAGCGTTTCCAATGGAAACCTGGCAAGGTAGGTCAGCCAGATAAGATTCGAATCATCTTAATAGACAGGAATGAGTATCTAAATTATATAATTTGGCCAGAAGGGCAGCATGAAAAACTTTCTCAAAGGCTTTGGAGAAGTCTGTGTAAATGGCATCAACCTGAAATCGGTTTTCAAAAGCTTCAAAGCAGTGCTTAGAGAAGACCGCTAAATTAGTTGTAATGGAACTCCCAGCCAAAAAACCATGCTGGTTGGGGAATATAAAATTACGAGCCAGAAAAGTCATTTTTTTAGTTACTATCCGCTCCAGTATCTTAGCTACGTTGCAAATTTTGGCTAAAGGTCGATAGTTGGTTACATCAGACCTATTGCAACCTTTGTGCATAGGCGTTACAGAAGTAATCTTCCTTCGATAAGGTTACCTACAAGATGGGAGTGACAAGGAGAACAGCAGTTGAAGGGAAGTAGAAAGGGAAGCAATACTCCTCTTAAGAAAGAATGGGGAGATACCACAAAAGTCAGGTGTGAGCGACTCGGTAAAATGTCCTGTTGCTTCATCTAGATCACAGTCCAATACGTCCATGTTACTCACATTGAGAAAAGGCTCAATGCTAAGAAGAGTTTCATTATCACTCCAAGAAACCTTCGGCTCCAAATTACCATAAAATATGGATGAAGGTGTGTCCGATTTTGACTTTTTGCTGTTAACAAACCGCCAAAAAGCTTTAGGATTGGATCGAAGGCTAGCTTCGACATCGGATATATACTGATTGTACTTATTAAGGAATTTAAATTCCCGCTTAAATTGCCGGTACAGCTCTCCTGCTCCAGGCTACCCTGTCTTTAGAAATCGTTTGAAATGCTTATCCCTTCTATTCTTTAACTTTTTTAAACATTATACCGTATACCAGGGAAGCCTATAGGATCTTCGTACCCTCACAGGGGCATAAGTATCAATAATATTAAAAAGAGCAACCAAGAACTTAGAATAGCAATCATCGATTGAGCCATCCAAAAAAAGGGAACCTAATCAAAGCTGAAATAGAGGCATTAATAAGTGACAACTTAGTATCATTCAGATGATAATATGGAATGCTTGAAGCAGAAGGTAAAAAACTATAAAGTTCAATATGAATTACTAACGGCTTCTGCCGCATATCACATGGACTTAATGGTATATTGCATAATTCTACTTTACTATTAACCACATTATTTAAAAATATAAGATCAAGAATTTTGGATAAATCATTAAAAATATAATTTACTTGGAAGAGGCCCAGACTAAAAATATCATCTAAAACTACAATTTAATGACTCTAGTGAACGTTGCTAGGTAGCATGCAGGGAGATTCCGGGTCCCAGACCAGACAATAGAGCTAAAGTTAAAATCGCCAGCTACCATCAAAATAGTAGGGTCCGAAGTTCTAGCACAGACACTAGTGATGTTTTCCATATGCGCATGATATATAATAAATGCGCTATTCGGAGGGATGTATGGTGCAATGATGACGAACGGGCCATGGACGCCCTGGATTGAAACGGCAAGCTGATCCAGTAGAGGGTCAGCCACCGGAAGGCGCAGTAGTGTAGCCTGAAGAAATCGACGGATAGCGACGATCACACCACCACCTCGCCCAAACTGGGAACTGAGTGCATCTCGGTCTTTTCGAAATACATGGTACAAGTTAGGCTCGAAGAACTCAGAAGAGCTAAATTTGTCATTGAGCCACGTTTCCACAAGGATGATTACATCAAAATCGCATTCAAAAGAATTGAAGAATACCATCCGGGACTTGGTTCTCATTTCCGATATATTTTGGAATAGAACTTTTAGGCTTTTATTGGGGTCCGAGGACGAGTTGCTACAGTCCAAAGTGGGACGGCAAGGCGGTAATGATGAAAGTGCACTCCTGGTACTGGTGCATGTGGAGGCATATCCAATACGCATGGCTTGCAAAATATCCGACGAGGACACATAGAAATTTCGATTAGACTCAACAGTTGCAAGGCAAATCCAGTGTCAGGTGAAAATATTGAGCGTTCATAGTCAGGCACATCCAAACGCAGCAAAGATCGACTCGCACGTCCAAAACGTAAATAAACATCTTCCATCGGCGAAAAGAAAGCAGCAGCGAGTGGCCCAGCGAAAAGAGATAAAATGAGCAGCGATGCGCTGCCAACGTCTCGATTACCATCATCTTGTTGTTGCTGGACATCCACAAGTAAAGATAAGAAATAAACAACTCGCCTTGAAAAAAGTTGTTGTTGTTGAAGAATATCGATCAGCAAACGAAGGAATTGAAGACAGCGTCAACCGTTACTATGAACGCCCACGCCGATTGTTGTTGGTAAAGCAGCAGAGAACAATCGGGGTAACAAACTGAAGCTTGAGAAGAAGAAGTAACGGCGCCAGCGGCACCGCTTACCGGGGGTTTTTTGAAAATCGTGGTTGTGGTAATGTTAGAGTCGCCAGGAGGTCAATAACCTTAGCAGGCTCTCTATGGACAAACAAAGTTAGCCTTTTACCGACATAGGCCAAAAATCATCATTGAACACTGAAGGGAAATGTTGCTCCGGAACTTCCAATTTAAAGTTGACGAACTTGAGCGCGTTGATGTCGGCATCTTTTTTATCAGCCTAGCACAGGCTAAATCGCTCGGCTCCACGTTCAGCTGATCTGCGACAAACTTGCACAGTGCATCTGGTTGGGAAGACGTCGCAAATTTACCAATATGAAGGTATTTTAAGGTGGCAAGCACTTGAAGCTGAGCGCAACTTGTCCCACAATGCGAGTATTAGGGTTCATCCGCTTCTTCCTCGGGACAGCCCCCTTAGATGCCGTTGGGGCCTGGCCCAGTGTACCCTTTTTGTTCCCAGTGCTGGTAGGTATAGAAGGGGGAGCAACAACATGCACCCCACCAGAAGAGACGCGTCCAGCGGGTCCAGCCGCTCCATTTACCAGGGCATTTACCACTTTGTCATTAGGGCTTTCGAAAAGGGATTCTAAATCCAGAACCTTATGATTAAGCTCATCAATTTTTGAATGCAAATCATTTCCAATGATTAGAATGACGCAGCTATCACATTGCCATATTAACTTCGGAATGTTAATAAGTAGTTTTATAGCATCCGAGGGAAAATCCACACAAGCGGTGTGGTAGGCACGCCGGCAGATCGAAGTTGGGTAGCAGTAACTTCTGCACTGCACTCGATGAAAACGAGAGGCGACTTGAGCGAAAAAATAAACGTCCGAATTTAAAGAAAGCTAGATGCAGACTGATTGTAGAATGAGGTAAGGTAAGAATCTTTACGAGCTTTGTATTTCTGGCTGAAATTATCATCCGCACCATATTTGGAACAGACTTCACTGAATTTTTCGGCAATACTTGTAGTTAGAGAGTCTGTCAATAAACTGCCGTCTGGTTTAATGCATTAGATGATCACTGGGGGGATCCTTAGGGACGTTTAATGTCTGACCATATCTTTTTACAGGAGGAGGCTGGGACTCGGGGCCAGCAGCCCCCATAGAAGCATCAGAGTCAGAGAGGTGTCTGTGGCGGAGACGGATTTCATGTCATTTATTAGCTTATCCGCTTCATCGCTCAGAGCGGTGCTATATTCTATGCTTGAAGTGAGCTTACGCTGGGAACACTAGATATCGAGAGAATAGATGGAGAGCGAGTGAGTGTTATGCTATCTTTCATTGCATTGGAGGTGTTTATCATGCTTGAGGAAGGTGTATATGAGAGAGGTTGTTGCTGAGACCTGACTGGGCAGCCTCTTGGGAGTGGCTGGCGATGTTGGCAATAAGTTTGATAAGTTTGGTAGTTTGGTTGTAATGATAAACTTTGGATTTTCCTTTTTTGAGGTCCTTTTTTTTTTGATTTGGGGCTATCGCTAAGCAATGCGTAGTATCCCTCTAGTTATCTCTCTATCCCTCGATCTAAGTTTGGGAGCCCAGGGGGCATGTTTTTAATATTTTGAGACTGTTAAGTTTGGGCTTGAACACTTTTATTGAAGAATAATAATAAAGAACCGTTTTTAGCGGATAAGCGAGTGGAACGAGGCCACGAAAAAAACGGGATTAAACGAGAGATGAGGCACTGTCGTCTTCGCTCGACGAGAGTAAGTCGGAGACTGAGATTCTATTTTTAGTCAGCGGATCCGACCTACCAAAATTTCATAACGGTTGTTTGGTCTTTAAGCGTTTTCAATGCCGTAAATAAAAAGATGAATTTTTTAATTTTGAACGTTATAAAAAATGTTTATTCTTGCATGCAGATGAAGCCGGATGATCCGCAGATAGACCAGCTTATGGTGCATGCAGGGACTCAAGTAAATACAGAGAGAGGGCGGCCCGACAAGTCACCTCGAGCTAAAGCTCTCGAAAGTGGAAAGGGCGGCCCGACCTAGACATTGCCGAGCTAAAACTCTCTTTAGAAAGCCCGTTGAGTCGAGCGGCCGAGAGAGAGTCGGCTTGCCATCAACAAAGCTTTTGTACAAACTTAAGCCTAATAAATAAACATTACACTAATCATTACACTAAAAATTACATAAACATTATTTAAACATAAACATTAAACGCCGTGCTGCTGCTTGACCCGACAACGGTTTTTTCATAAAAATACCAATTTCGGGTCAGGCAGCAGCCGTTGTTTTAGTGCTGTTTGGAAACTATCGCTTAGTAATTAAGTTTTGCCATCTCTATATTTAAGAATTAAGATCAAAACAATGTGTACACACTACTTTTAGACATAAGCAGCACCTATGGTAAAATTACCAATTTTTCTTCAAGTACCAATAAGACAGCGAAACAAGCAAGAACAATAAAACATACAGTCCACTACAAAAAAGGCTCTACGCATTTAGGATCATTGTTTGGTCCTTCGAGCCGGATGTTTTTGTTGTTTTCTGTGCATTGGTTCTCACGGTAATTGTTCTTCAATGGAGCAATTAAAAGCATTGGTGAAGGGACGCGCCAGACTCAAGGCCAATATCACACGGAGCTTGGCTTGGGCTGAGGACGCGCACCAATCAGACGCCACACCGGCGGAGGTGTCTTCGCGGCTGGAGCATCTCAACACAACATGGAAGGAATTCATTCGATTTGGTGACGAAATAGCTGTTCTAGACAAGGTAGACGGCTATGTGGATCCAGAGCCAGACAACGCTTTCTACGAGGGAAAGTATCTACGTGCGCATTCATTTCTTTCGGCGATGGCAGGTACAAGACCTAGCCCATCGACTGTGAGTAGCGAGAACGGCAGCAACGGGCTGCAAATCAATAATGACGCAATAATCAGTTTGCTAAACGGTTTTCTGGCAACTATTCTGAGTGGCCAGCTTTCAAAGACATTTACGAGAGCACAATTCACAACAAGGCGAATTTGACAAATACGCACAAATTTCATCATCTGAAATCCCTTCTAATCGACGAAGCTGCTAACTTGGTGCGACATTTAAATATTACGGATGCAGCTTACAACACAGCGTGGGAGCGACTTAACGAAAGATATAATTGTCCACGGCACATCGTGAATTCATTTATGGAGCAGTTTATGAAGCTGTCAACAACAACAAAGTCTGATGCAGCAACCTTGCGGAAAGTGTCAGACGGCGCAAACGAAATCGTGCGTGGTTTGGATGCCATTGAGGAAACAGGACGAGACTGTTGGATCATCTACCTGGCGTTGGAAAAACTGGACGCAGATACTCGACGTAGGTGGATCGAGCGCAGTGTGGAGTTAGACTCACCCACACTAGAGGAATTCTTCAAATTCTTGGATGCGCGTTGCGAGGAGCTAGAGCTAAGCAAACGCGAAACAACTGGAGGGAAAACGACAGCCTCTGTTGGTGACAAAACAAGGAAGGTCACACATTCGTTGGTAGCGCTTGATGGAAACAAGTGCAGCAAATGCTATTCCACAGAACATCGTCTGTATGGATGTCCACAATTTTTGGGTATGTCTGCAGGACAGAGAATCTCGTTTGCCAAGGAGAAATCTCTATGCTACAATTGTCTGAAACCTGGTCATGGGGTCAGAAGATGCAAATCAAAGTTCAACTGCAGACACTGTAAAGCTCAGCACCATACACTATTGCATCTGCAGGGTACGCAATACGCAATTGCCACAATCGCTAAAATTGGTGAGGATCAGGATGATCCCAACGCGCACATTTTACCGGTGACTATTAGTCACATAGCACAAACAGAAGGCTCCGCAGCAATTGTATGTGCACAAGGCACTGCAAGTGCAACGCAATCAAATGGATGGAACAGAAGCACCCTGCCCACGGCTATGGTCAACGTTCAAAACGCTAACGGGGATTTGGTAACATGACGACTCCTTTTGGACACAGGCTCAGAACTGTCATATGTATCTGAACGCTGTATACACGCACTTGGTTTGGCTCGTACGCCATCCCGCATATTAGTCACTGGAATTTCATCGTTTAAAGCAGACACAACAAGGGGATGCAGCACCCTAAGCATCCAATCCCGTATATCAGAGGATCAACTGGTAGTCCAGGCTCACGTACTTGGAAAGATCACCTCATCATTGGAAAGGCAGAGCATCGACGCGTCTGCACTACAAGTCTTCAACGATCTACAACTAGCAGATTCACAATTCAGTACAAGTGGCCCAGTCGATATTCTTTTGGGCAGCGAGCATGTTTGGAGTGCTATTACTGGGAGAAAGATATTTGACAATAAAGGCAAGCTAATCGCTATTTCATCCATTTTTGGATGGGTGATCACATCACTGTTTGCACCACGGGCGAGCAACACTATGGCCCTCACAACAACAGTCGACATTGATGCCACTCTCAAACGATTCTGGGAGCTGGAAAGCATTCATCGCAAGGCAGAAGTTCAACCTGAAGACAAAGAGGTCGAGGAGCACTTTCTCAACACCCACGCTCGGGACGATAATGGCAAATACATCATGGAGCTTCCTTTTACATCATCAGATGAATTTGCAGATACCCTTCAACGAGCCTTACAGCGGTTCAAATCGGTTGAACGCCGTTTATCACACAATCATCAGCTACGTAAGGATTACGTAAACTTCATGAGGGAATATCAGAGTCTAGGACACATGCGAGAAATCTCACCGAGCTAAATTCCCAACGAAAGGTTCCTACCTACCTCATCATCCTGTATTGGGTCGGAAACTCAGAGTAGTCTTCGACGGCTCATACCGGGACGCCAAAGGCAAGGCGTTAAACGACACACTCTCGATCGGACCCAATATTCAGCGAGACCTGTTTGCTGTGTGCCTGCGGTTCCGTATGCACAAATACGTATTTTCAGCGGACATAGTCAAAATGTTCCGTCAAATCTGGGTGAGCGAAAAACATAGAAACTTTCAGAGAATCGTATGGCGAGAGGATCCATCAGATCCCATCAAGCACTTCCAACTTTGTACGGTGACGTATGCAACATCATGCGCACCATTCCTAGCAGCTCGAAAACTGGAACAACTGGCTGCTGACCACCGGAAGGAGTTTCCAACTGCGGCAAAAATCTTGATGGAAGACTTCTATGTGGTTGACGTTCTCACTGGATCCAATAGTGAGGATGAGCTGCGACGCAATCGGGACGAACTCGTCCAACTGATGTCCTGTGCTAAGCTAGAGCTCGGGAAATGGGTATCGAATACCAAATACATTGTATCGGAGGATAACACGGATTCCTCACACTCATCAGTAAAGGTTCTAGGGCTGCATTGGCACCCTAAGAAGGACACATTGTCGTACAATGTGAATCTAGCAAAAAATCCAAGCTGCACCAAGAGGCAAGTGCTGTCGGATGTGTCACGCATATTCGACCCTCTCGGTCTATTAGCACCAACCGTAGTTCAATTCAAAATCCTATTTCAAAGACTCTGGCTGTTGAATTTGAATTGGGACGACGAACTACCGAAAAAGTTAGCCGACAAGTGGCTCAAATGGCGAGCAGATTTAGAAAACCTACCACAATTCCAGATACCACGTTTGGTCGAGAGCGACACCGACAAGATCGAATTGCACGGATTTTCAGACGCATCCACGAAAGCATACTCAGCCGTAGTGTACAGCCGAATGGTTAAGGACGATGGAACCATTTCGGTAGCCATACTTGCAGCAAAAACAAGGGTGGCACCTTTAAAGCAACAATCTCTGCTACGCCTGGAACTGTGGGGTGCACTTCTTCTAAGCCAACTTTTGCAATCCATCAAGGCTGGATTAAAACAGAAGGATTTGACTATCTATGCATGGAGCGACTCCACAATAGTCCTATCATGGCTAGCGTACTCCCCAGCACAACTAAAGACGTTTGTTGGGAACCGCACCGCCGAGATCTTGGAAACCATACCTAGGCATGCATGGCGGCATGTGGACTCAAAATCGAACCCAGCGGATTGTGCATCCCGGGGCTTGGGAGTATCCGAGCTCATTGACTTCCAATTGTGGTGGAAGGGTCCGTCATGGCTGAGGGACCACAATCAATTTTTGGTAAAGTTTGGTAAACAATTCTCACAACTGTTCTTCACTTTCAGACAAACGCATACAAAGTGAGATCAAAGCTAACTGTAATTGTCACAACGGACAATCCTTTGGATAAGCTTCTAAATCGCAACTTATCTTGGCTGAAGCTTATACTCACGCTCGGTTATGTTTTGCGAGTCATTCATCGCATGAAACACCCGTCTTCAAAACGAACATCAACTGCTCTCACCTTTGACGAGATCAAGTCGGCCAGAATTCGATGGCTGCAACACGCTCAAGCTGGTTTTCAACAGGACTTCCAGCTACTACTCGCTATCAAGCCTCTAGGAAACCAATCAAAATTGGTAAATCTCTCACCGTTCATCGACAAGGACAATCTGCTCAGAGTGGGAGAACGAATCCAACACTCACAGTTGTCGGCAGAGGCAAAACATCCCACTTTGCTTCCAAAGGCTCATCGGATCACTTTTCTAATAAAAGAACATGAGCACCTAGTCAACCTGCATCCTGGAGTCTCAACTCTCTTCGTCATTGTCCGGCAACGATATTGGATTTTCGGCGCACGGAACCTGATACGCAAAATCACACACAACTGTTTGGCGTGCTTTCGACAGAGACAACATACAATGCATCAACGTATGGCAGATCTACCCAGCGTACGTGTAACGCAAGCACTGCCATGCGTAAACACTGGATGCGACTATGCAGGACCAATTCTTCTGAAGGACGCTAAGGTGCGCAAGCCGCGCATCAGCAAGGGATACATATGCCTATTTGTATGTATGGTTACATTGGCGATCCATCTAGAACTCGCCACCGACTTATCCACGGAAACATTTCTGGCGGCATTGAGACGATTTTTCTCAATACGAGGCAAATGTACACGCATGTACAGCGACAACGGAACAAATTTCATCGGAGCCAGGCGATCCCTGGATGAAATGCAGCAGCTACTGAACTTAACATAACACAAGGATCACGTAGCAAACTCACTAGCAGACGAAGGTATCCAATGGACCTTCATCCCACCTCGTGTTCCACATTGGGGAGGAAAGTGGGAATCAGCAGTTCGATGTGTTAAACTGCATCTTCGACGAGTCATTGGCAGCAGCACACTAACACATGAGCTAATGCGCATTTTGCTGGCGCAGATCAGTGCGGTGGTCAACTCACGACCCTTATGCTACACGTCGGATACAGATAGCAACTATCTGTCACCAGCCCATTTCCTGATCGGGCGACCATTTACGACGATCCCAGAGGCGGATTTTGGCCACATTCCTGTGGGCCGTTTGGGATACTGGCAGAGTATCCAATCGATGTAATCGAAGGCTTCTGGAAACAATGGCACCAGGAGTACCTGACTAGTCTTCAGCAGCGACCAAAGTAGACCAAGGAAACCCCCAACATCAAGATCGGCAGCGTTGTGCTCGTCAAGGGGTTCAACACACCACCAGCATCATGGCACCTGGCGAGGGTCATCGAAACCTACCCAGGAAAGGACAACGTCGTGCAAGTTGTAAGGCTCAAGATGGCAACAGGAGAATTGACCCGGCCAATAACGAAAATTGCAGAACTACCTCATTCAGAAACCGTGTTTTAGGGTGGGCCGGGATGTTTAGAAACTATCGCTTAGTAATTAAGTTTTGCCATCTCTATATTTAAAAATTAAGATCAAAACAATGTGTACACACTACTTTTAGACATAAGCAGCACCTATGGTAACATTGCCAATTTTTCTTCAAGTACCAATAAGACAGCGAAACAAGCAAGAACAATAAAACATACAGTCCACTACAAAAAAGGCTCTACGCATTTAGGATCAATTGCAATATTTATTTAGTAAGCTTAAGTATGTACAAATCGCTCAGTTGGTCGCAAGCCGACTCTCTCTCGGCCGCTCGATATCAACGGGCCTTTCTTTAGACAGTTTGAGCTCGCAATGTCTAGTTGGGCCGCCCTCTCTGTACATAACATTGAGTCCCTGCATGCACCATAAGCTGGTCTATCTGTTGATCATCCGGCTTCATCTGCATGCAGAATAAACATTTATATCGTTTCAAAATTAAACTAATTCGTCTTTGAATTTTGGTGCGGATTAAGGTCATCTCAATGACCAAACAACCAACTTTGTTTTTTTTAAGATAGAAGTTTGAGACTTTTTTTTAGATTTTTTATTTGAATAAATTTAAAATAATATATTATGCTATTCCAATAAGGGTCGACTAACTATATCCGATGTTTGAGATGTTACCTCCGGTTTTAACTGCAAGCGTATATCAACTTCGGCTCCGCCCGAAGTTAGCTTACCTTTCTTGTTTTGTTTGCCTTTATATTTTATCAAAGCTACTTTTAGCTGAGTGTTGAGTGCCTGAAGCACTGGGTTCCTCATCATCTTCTGAAATATTATTTATTCATATTCTTGAATAAGCATCTGCTACAACATTGGTAGTAGAAAATTTTGGTCTTAAGATTTCTATGTAATTAAACCATCTTCTAAGCTCCACATTTGGATTTTCATAAGAAAGTGATTGATGGTCCAGACACTGCTCATAAATAGTTTCTTTGGGTTTTTAGCGCCCATAATATTTGTTTTTGTTCCGGTCTTTCAGAATTTGGAAATGGCTTGTGCATCAATAAGAGCATCAGCTAGCATTCCTGTATTCATCATAAAGCTTAGAGGCCCAGACGACCGAGGGCCGCTCAAGAAACGATTTGTTAGAATATATTAAGTTATTTGTTAATTATTAAGCTAAGAGGAGTTAGTAAGGAAATTTAAAATTCTATATTTTAAGTTAGAGGGACAGGAAAGAGATGTAATAGAGTAGAGACCATTGTAGTTCGAACATAATACCCTAAAAGGGTCATGCAGTGCATATGTCGAACTACATCGGCTAAGGAACAGAGGACTAAAGTTTCGAGTCCTTCTATTAGGAATGTTAAAATTTAAGCGTGTTAGTAAATGCTGGCTATCTACATCCCCGTTAATAAGGTTATGCAGAAAAACTACACCGAGCATTGTCCTACGATTTGTTAAGCTAGGTAAGTTTATGAGTAAAAGTCTGCTACTGTAGGATGGAAGTTGAAGATTTGCATCCCAGTTTAGACCTCTAAATGAAAAAGTTAGGAAATTCTTTTGCACGGATTCTATGCGGTCCTGATGTACTCCATATTGGGGACTCCAGACACATGAACCGTACTCCAGTATAGGACGGACCAAAGAAATGAATAGTGTTTTGGTTATATAGGGGTCATTAAATTCTTTTGACCACCTTTTGATAAAACCAAGGACTCCTTTAGCCTTATTAACCATTAAGGAAATATGGTCGGCAAATTTAAGTTTGATGTCTAATAGGATGCCGAGATCATTTACCTGGGTTAATTTTTCTAAGGCAATCCCATTAATAGAATAAATAGCTTGCAGAGGGCAAGAACGATAAAAAGACATATGTTTGCATTTAGATCCATTAAGTATTAGATCATTAGCTAAACACCATTTTTGAAAGTTATCAAGGTCAAACTGAAGACTGCATTGGGTAGAGATGGATTTGTACTGAAGACAAAGCTTTACATCATCTGCATACATAAGAACTTGAGAGTTCGTTAAACCAGGGGCAAGTCGTTTATAAAAACCGTAAATAATAACGGGCCAAGATGACTTCCTTGAGGGACGCCGGATGTAGCACGGACCAGACGGGACTGAATGTTTTTAAATAAAACTCTTTGTGTCCTTCCATCTAGGTAGCTGGAGATCCACGTTAAGAGGTCTTTAGGAAAACCCAGCATATTCAGTTTACTTAACAAGAGTGAGTGATTAACTGAATCAAATGCTTTGCTAAAGTCTGTGTAAATTACATCGGTTTGATATCCCTTACAAAAGCCATCTATGACAAAGGATGTCAACTCCAATAAGTTTGTGGTGGTGGAGCGACGCTTAATAAAGCCATGCTTACAAGGAGTGATAATCGAAGAGCAAAGGTGTTTCAAATGAGGGGTAATTAATTTTTCAAATAACTTTGGAATTGCCGACAACTTAGAGATGCCTCTGTAGTTGGCAGCCTCAGACTTTTTCCCTTTTTTATGTAGGGGAATTATAAATGATTCCTTCCACTTAAGGGGAAAAATCGAGGTTTCCAAAGATAAGTTGAAAAGTCTAAGTAGAGGTTTGCACAGAGCCCTGGCACAGTATTTTAGCACACAGCCTGGTACTCCATCGGGGCCTGGCGAATAAATGGGTTTGACCCTTAAAAGACCAGATAATAAGTTGTTCTCAGAAAAAGACGGACAGAAAATAAGATTTGCTGTTTGAATGTTATATGCGTAAGGCTGATCAGTCAATTTTGGAGGAGAATAAGTTGTTTGAAAAAATTCTGCGAATAGATCGGCAATGTCCTGATCAGAAGTCGCAGAGGAATTTTCAAACGTAAGCAGGGGTGAAAAAGATACGTGTTTACGCTTAGTGTTTACAAAATTATAAAACTGCTTTGGATCCTGAGTAAATTGTATCCGGCAGCGGTCAATATAATTCCTATAACATTCAGCGTTATGCACGGTAAAATTCGACCGAGCTAGAAGGTATCTTGAGAAATCAACACTACTGCATGTTTTTTTATATTTATGTAAACGCTTATTTTTTTTATTTTTGAAGTTAGCGAGGCACCTTGTAAACCAAGGAGGATTTGTTGAAGCGGACGGATATTTCCAAGGCACACATGAGTCAAAAAATTTATTTAAAGTAAAATAAAATTTTTCTAAAGTGGCATTAAGATCAGTGCACGCCAGAATATCAGACCAGTCAAATGTATCAATAAGGCTATTAAGTTTCTGAAAATCAGCTTTACGGAACCAGCGAATCTTATTTACCACGCTCGGAGACATCTGATCGATACCAGGAGTGGTTTCGATTGAGACCTCCAGTGTGGGGTGATATGGATCCTCTGGGGATGAAAGGGGAAAAGCTCTGGAGAGAGCAGTACCATCAGGATCAGATACAAAACATAAGTCTAAAAGCCGACCTAGCGAATTTCTAACATGATTGATCTGACCTAGGGACATGTCAAACATGCCCGCGGTGAAGTCGTGGTAAGTTATAAGTGACAAAGATGGTGAGTTATCGACGTTGGACCACTTTAATTCTGGGATATTAAAGTCGCCCACCGCTACGAGTTGGTCACGATCCGTCATAAGATTAGAGACGTATCGAATGGCGGACAAATGCTGCCAATATGTAGGCGGTTCAGACATAGGAGGTATATATGAACATGTAATGTATAAAGCTTTAACGGACATAGTGATTTTAACGCAAATAAATTCTATGTCACCAAACTCATGGGATTTCACCTCTTCAGAAGCAAGAGTAGAGTCTACCGAAATGAGGACTCCACCTCCTCTTCGCTGAGATCGATCCCGTCTAAAAGTGGTGTACTTACTTGGAAAAACTTCGGAGCTAAAGATCTCCGGATTTAACCAAGTTTCTGTAAATGCTATTATATGGGATGCAAAGAAAGAACTATCAGAATATAGCTTGGGGAGTTTGCTACGTAGCCCCCTAGTATTCTGATAGGTAAGTGTTAATGACTATACAAGTTTTTTGGGTTAGTAGCCAAAGAAGAGGTGGAGGGTTGGTCAGTGGTTCCGATATTGGGAAGTCTCACTCCCACTGGTTTTTTAACTTTTTTCTTCACAGAACTAGGATGATGTTCTTGGACGAAAAGATTCTCTGGCCAAAAACTGGGAGAACAAATCGTCTTGAACATCAGCGCGGGCACACGAATCTTGAAAGAAGACGTGCGCCGTGTGTAATTATATTTAAATTTAGTTGTATCCTCCACCTTTATATCGGCTTTTGTTTTGGCTTTGATATAAGCCGAGATATCAATCTCTGAAGTATCAGGGGCAAGCCGAGAAACAAATATATGTTTCGATGGAGGAATCACCTGTAAGGGTTTTGGTGTCGCAGGTACAAGAACTGCAGCATCAGTCGGTGCCGGTGGTCCGGACTGTGGAATACCCTTTTGGGTGACCCTAATGGGGGTTTCGTTCCCTAGGACCTGTGGCATCACTTGAAGGGATGCCATGGCGGACATATCGGACAATTGCTCATTATCCCTGAGAAATTCGGACGAATTTTTTTTTTCAGTTCTAGCCCTTGGGGTGGCCAGAGATATAAGCGGCTGCATTAATATCGGCTGAGCAGGCTGAGGCGGATCAGAAACAGCGGATTTCTTACGCTTAGGGGACTCATTTAGCAGCTGAAGGCCACTAAACTGAGTGTCCAGCGCACAGAGCTGTTCATTTTTGGTCTGTCTCATGAACGACCTTATTTCGCCTTGCACAGCACGACAATTATCACAACAATAATGTATCCCAGACCTACGGGAAATGGCATCCGAAACTGATGCAGTGAAACCGGCACACTTGGCGTGCACGACGTTTTCACATAACCAGCAATGGATGCTAGGCTGCGATGTGGAAATTGTCTTGTTACAAGACTTAATGGCACAGACCAGTTTAAATTCTATTTTATTTATTTATTTTTTTTTTTATTTAATAAGACAAAAATTAATATTTAAAAAGTTAAAAAACACAATATCTTGAACCACTGTGCCGAACAAGAAGCCGAAGCGGGAGCTTTGAAAGAGTGCAAAAGAGAAATGCAGAAATATAGATAAGCCGGGGAAGAAGCAGAGCTGAGCTTTGCTTGGAATAGAATTTAGGCAAATTATTAATTCGACTCCAAATATACCACAGCACTCGCGAAGCGATACGGTTTAGGCTTTAAGATTGTTAAAATTCACAAGATTTAATTCACAAGTTTGTAAACACCGGTTTACCAATATTTTTAATAAAACGCAGTGCGCACAAAAAAAACACGACCGTTCGCTTGAAAGAAAGAGAGGGAAGTTAGAACTTTTCTTAAAGTACTTTTTTGTTCGTCGCGGTATTTCTTTCCGTATTATTGAGTGTGAGTAAATATAAAAGTAGTCAGATTTCCTTCTTGGGAAAGTACTGCTCCTATCGATAAATCGGAGGCATCGGTCTTCAATATAAACTGTTTTGTATGAACTGTTTTGAAAAATCTGATTGAACTTGATGGTCTGGTGACTGGTGACTTGGGTTAAAAATTTCCTATAATATCCTGTTCGGCCTAGAAAACCACACAATGATATTTTTTGGTGGTGGATATTTTGAAATGGTTTCTATTTTCTAAACGCAGGTTTTAATAAGGTTTTGTGCTTCAACATAACCGAGAAATTATATTTCTAGTTTAAAAAATTGGGATTTTTCGAATGATATTTATACCCTTGCAGAGGGTATTATAATTTTGTCCAAAAGTGTGCAACGCAGTGAAGGAGACATCTCCGACCCTATA
Organism: Drosophila malerkotliana malerkotliana; assembly: GCA_018153235.1. NCBI lineage: Eukaryota > Metazoa > Arthropoda > Insecta > Diptera > Drosophilidae > Drosophila > Drosophila malerkotliana. The sequence continues at coordinate 2,761,061 of JAECXV010000202.1, read as the reverse complement.
AAGTATATATATTCTTAATCAGGATCACCTCCTGAGTTGATATGAGCATGTCCGTCTGTCCGTCTCTCCGTCTCTCCGTCTGTCCGTCTGTCTGTCCGTTTCTACGCGTACTAGTCTCTCAGTTTTGAAGCTATCGTCTTGAAACTTTGCACACACCCTTCTTTCCTTTGCACGCAGTATATAAGTCGGAACGGCCCGGATCGGCCGACTATATCCTATAGCTGCCATATAACTGATTGATCGGAAATGATATAACTTTGGTGTTTAAAGTTAGAGAGTTCAAATTTGACATGAGAGCTATTTTTGGCAAATTATTACGACATGTTAAATTTCATAAGGATCGGCCGACTATTTCTTATAGCTGCCATATAACTAAACGATCGAAATTACCCAACTTTCGTGTTTTTGAAGATAAGAGAAAGAGAAAGCTTAGTACATGGAACTTAGTACATATTCTATTTTTGGTCAGTTAATCCAACCCACCAAATTTCATTAGAATCGGCCCAAATTTCATTAACTGAACGATCGGAAATGGTAAGTGGTAGAAATACCAACTTTCGTATTTTTGAAGATAGGAGCTTGGGACTTTTTTTTTAGTTTTTTGTTTGTAATTTATTGGTTTTATTATGATGTAATCATAAGAATCGGCCAACTATATCCGATGTTTGCGATATATATCCGGTTCTAACTGCAAGGGTATATCAACTTCGGCTCCGCCCGAAGTTAGCTTTCCTTTCTTGTTTTATATGTATTTAAATTCCGAAAGGATTGTTCAAGCAAGTGTAATAAATATAATAATGTCATCCATGTAAAAATGGAAAATTTTCCAAAATGTTTCCTAAGTATTGGAACATGTCGTATATCGTCCATTTTCTCTTGGAAAACTCGAGGGGCGTTTTTTAGACCAATTGGCATTCTAATGATTTCATACTTTCCATTGTTTATGGAAAAATAAGTTTTTTCTACGTCTGATTCCTTCTAAAGGTTTGGTGGAATCTTGATGCGAGGTGCTAAAGTACTTAGCTTTTCATACGTTGAATAAAATAACTGATGTGGTCTGCATTGTCCTGAATCTTGATGCGATGTGCTAAAGTACTTAGCTTTTCATACGTTGAATAAAATAACTGACGTGTCCTGCATTGGATATCTATCTGGAACTTTGCTAATTGTGCTTGTTTGTGCCATCTTCATTGATACCTTTTTTTGATACTACAATCATTGGATTGGATTGGATAAAAGGGCTTTTACTCGGTTTAATAATGCCTTCGTCAAGCAAGCGACTTATTTCTAGGGTTACAAAATCTTTTACTACTTGTGGCGTTGTTGTCTGCTGCGGATATAAAACAATCCCCAAGTGAGTTGTAGATTGTCTATCCGAGATTGGGAAGCAAAGAGGGCAGCTAACGGCCGCGATTAAAAGGCTTCCGTTGCTTGACTGAATTTTTATCGATGTGGGCTTTCCCATCCGGATAATCTGTGCGGTAAAATGTATATCCTCTTATTTGAAAGTTTTATTTGCTTAGAAGATGCTTTTCCACCAGTAGCATAACGTCAATTTCGTTCAAAAATTGTGACAATTCTAGTTTATGCCGTGAGACACCATTGGCGTTCCACATTGATATTCGTAAAGCCTGCAAAGATTATTTAGACTGTGGTGCTACGAGCAGCTGTATCACCATGTTCTGCTTTTGAATAAGTGTTTGCATGGTCGTTTTTATGAACGACATAATCTCCATCATACTTTGTTTGAGGGAAAGCATCATAGTTTCCGTTTTGGTATGTGGCTGTTCTTGGGCCTGCTGAGCGCTTTATGAATTAGGCGGAACTGGAATTTCCATTCCAGATCGTAGAATATATTAAGAATATAATATTATGAAAATATATATATAAAAAATAGAATATATTTATAAAAATATATTAATAACAAATATATACTCTTTATACAGTGCAACATGATTTTACTCAACGAAACATGTTTTTTTTAAACTTTAGTGAAATTTTGTTGCAAATTACCGTTTGAATCATATCGGTTCGAAACCGGTATTTAACCTTGTCAATTAAGTGTCACAGTCTAAAATGAAGTATTATTATTTTGTCAAAAATACAACGCAAAGAAGAAGATGTTGTTATCCTTTAAAACAGTGGTTTGCAAGAAGATAGCTAAACAAAAGTGAGAATGTATTGGTCAGAGAGTTGAACTTCTGCACTGAGCAAATCGTAGAGCCCCCTGCTTATGAAATTATTTAAGACCTAAATACATTTTATAGGTTGCGGAAGCGCCACCAGTCTGGAAAACATTTTTAATTTTCATTCCATAATTTTCAGCAACTTTTCCAATATTTGCAGTACATACGCTGAATGTAGAGAGCAACCAACGCTCATTTGTTGAATTAAGCCAAAAATTAAAAAAAAAATTTGTTGGCCACATGCTCAGGTCTGCGTTAAAGTATAAATATTTTTATACCCTTGCAGATGGTATTATAATTTTGGTCAAAAGTGTGCAACGCAGTGAAGGAGACATCTCCGACCCTATAAAGTATATTTATTCTCAATCAGGATCACCTCCTGAGTTGATATGAGCATGTCCGTCTGTCCGTCTGTCTGTCCGTCTGTCTGTTTCTACGCGAACTAGTCTCTCAGTTTTAAAGCTATCGACTTGAAACTTTGCACACACCCTTCTTTCCTTTGCACGCAGTATATAAGTCGGAATGGCCCGGATCGGCCGACTATATCCTATAGCTGCCATATAATCGGAATTGATAATCGGATTGATCGGAAATGGTATAACTTTGGTTTTTATAAATTTATAAAAATTAAATTTGACACAAGAGCTATTTTTGGCAAAACATTACGACATACCTCATAAGGATCGGCCGACTGTATCCTATAGCTGCCATATAACTGAACGATCGTAAATGATCCAACTTTCATGTTTTTGAAGATAGAAAGCTGGAACTTAGTACAGAGTATATTTTTAAATCAGTTAATCCGACCTACCGAATTTCATAACGATTGGTCGACTACATCTTATAGCTGCCATATAACTGAACGATCGGAAATGGTGTTTGGTAGAAATACCAACGTTGGTATTTTTGAAGATAGAAGCTTGGGACTTTTTTTTAGATGTTTTATTGTAATTAATTGGTTTTATATTTCTTTCTTGTTTATCAGTGAAAAGACTCGCCAGTTTATCTTGATTTAGCGATACCTGATTGGATGCCGGTGACACACAATAATCTGGAAAACCTTGTCGTCCACCTTGTTCTCGGCTTTTCTATTTTCTTGTGGCCTATGAATAATGTGATACAATAGAACAGTGGTCGGCAGGGTCCTATACCAGTCGCATAGGCAATTTCTCTGCCCGAGTTCTGCCGCACACTTAAAGTATAAATGTGTGGAGCTTTCTGCCTACTTTCTATTCATTACTAATACTTATGCGTTTAGATCATATCAATGTATTCAGTGTCGATCACTGGTTTAAACAAACAAACAAACTGATAGCTAGCACGCGGAAAAAAAATCTTTATATTCATATAGATTTTATTTCATTTTCCCCTCACTAAATGTATGGTTAGACCTTTTCTTAAATTTCTTCTCTTACGGTTTTTTACCCCCACTTTACCTTAATTTGTTCCTTTTTTCAAAATTTTGAGGTTTTTCTATTAGAAGTAATTACAAACTTAAATTACCATTACCATCTTAAACCATTATAGGGTTATTTTCCGGTACCATGAGGCTAGGTATGCTGATGCGGGGAGCGCGGGCTCTCGGGATGACGGAATAGGAGATGCTCCCTAGTCTCTGGCCTGGGACCCTTCCCGGTGACCCGGGTGTCCGGTGATAGCCGCAATAAAAGTTAAAACTTAAAACACAATAAGTACCCTGGAAATAATAAGTAAATGATTTTAACATTTACCTTAAAACTTTCAGCGGAATAAACACAAAAAAAATCATGCAGGCTCGCCAACGGACTCCGATTAGGCTGTCTCTTTCGTAATTCTCTTTTCGATCGCGTTCAACTTTTTGCGCCTCGGCGCAAGAACCTAAATTGTATATACATACATACAAAAAAAAAACCGAGACCTCTAAATGTTCGGAAACTTACGGGATTAATTAAAAAAAAATCACAAAATCTAGCGGGATGACGTGTTAAAACGTGGATTATAAACTTTCTCTCCCGGAGTGTTAACTTAAAGCGCGTCTGCACTGCAGGACAGTTTCAAACTAAACGAATGAGAACATATGAGCGTGCATTTCGTTTCGGTTACAGAAAATTATTGCCTAGTAATACAAAATGGGCAACATAGTGCGGCTTAAAAGCTCCCACATTATAAATATTGATTATGGTACCTAACAGATAATAAAAGCTTGGGTACAAAGCCCCCCCCCAAAACATTCAGACTAGGGTATTCTCTTCCTGGTACCCTAGACTGATACCGACTGAAGAGGTGCTATTTTATGGCCTTTGTGATATCCAAGTTTTATCCTAGGTGATATCATTTGCTTAATAGGTGCCTATCAATTCTTCCTTGCAAATTTTCGAAATCGTATTAGCGCTTCCCAATTTCTATCAAACCCTGGATTTCCCTAATGACGGTCCAAGTTTAGCGTTGTATCCAGACTGGAAACAGCTCGGCTTTACATTTAGTTGATACACTTTCTGTTCTTCCGTAAAAGTTAAATTTCAAGCTGTTCTCGATTTGATTGTACATTTTCAGCATTAGTTGGCACTTATTTTCTCTCGCAATTTCTACGTTAGGAACAATTCCTCAGAAAAACGTATTAGGAAAAATTATCGAAACAGAGAAAAATAGCCGCATTGCCGCTTCTGGATCCGGGATAGGGCCAGAAAATATCTATAAATAAACGTTGGAAAAATTTTTGGCTTTCAAGCGCTTTTCCTAATGGCGGTCATAAAACGCAATTGGGCAACTTTGTGGTCCTGCACACCTAGCAAGCATTGACAAAAGCCGATGTACCTGTTGTCGTTGTTGGTCGTTTGTTCTGCGTCTATTGACTGTGAAACGGCTTGGTTGTCGTTGTTCTAATCTTCTTCAATTGCATTATTCCAACATGTACATCAGTATTATGTTGCTGGATTTGTTCTTCGGTTCTTTCGGATCTTCTATTTTGCATGTTTCGAGATCTACTTGTATCCCGGCACAAAACCCCCTTTGCTTTTTCTTGGCATTGCTCACTGCTCACAAAACACTCATAATTTAATTAAGGTATATACTTAATACGTATACGTATATACTTATACGTACCTTACCTTATCAGGTATATACGTCAGGCCAAAAATAACTACGACTTACTCTCTCGATGGTCTTATGGGGACCCCCATGACACGACTAGAGACTATCATGAGCTTTCGCTAGTATTTCAGGTACTAGTTTCTTGGGAACCTATAAATTCCACGCGAATTCATCATGCATGCGATCTCCTGTTAGGTGCTCAGTCTTAAGGTCAGGAAAATTAGTTTGATTCGCCCTCACATTATCCACTAACTTGGTGCATTCCCCTGATCTAAAATATGGCCAACTCAAATGCACATGTAGTCCGTCTCGCAAGTCCATCGAGGCATGATCCATGATAATCGTAAAGTTCCGACTTTCGACATAGCCCCTAAAATTCTTTAGTACTACTATTGCAGCCAAGCATTCTTGTTTCGTTACCGTGTAATTGCCTTGTGCCTTATTCTCGGCTGTTTCTTAAGCCAGGCACTTCATCGGTCGAAATTGGGGCTCCACAAAACTGGTGCTTCGCTAAGACATCGCTTTAAGTTTTTGAAGGCTTTCAGCGCTTCATTGGTAAAAGTGAACTTACGTTTAGTTGTCATTAAATCAGTCAGTGATGCGGTAAGAGTCGCAAAATTGGACGCAACTTTGCGAAACCAGCCTCGTAATCTCATAAAGAAAAAGGTCTTTCCGGCACTGTGAACGCCGTATTGTCTCGAGAACAGACATCTAATGGCACTTGCCAATAAGCGTCTTTCAATTCGAGGCTTGATATATATGGCGCGTTCGACAAATGACTTAAAATTCCATTCAATTTAGGAATAGGGTAGCATCCTTTCCTGTTAAACTACCGACCTTTCTATAGTCAAGACAAATTCAAGACTTTCCCTGGTTTTGTAACCATGACGATAGGGTATGACCAAGAGCTTTCTGACTCATCTATAACGCCTAACTTTGAATGATCCTTGATTGAATGAGTTACTAAATATGTCCTATCCAGCCCCTCTAGGACCGAAAACAATTGTTGGCGTTCATAGATATATAGAAGTAGATAAGGCCAAGTTACCTTATCTACTTCTGACAATATATGTTGATCAAAGTTATGTTTTGGGTTCGTTTCAGTTGATCCCAGCTCAGATATATTTAACTTCCTCGGTAATTGTTAACGGATTCGTCATGGTTGATCGGAATTGATATTAATTTGAAGTTGTTTTCAATTTGAATTGTATTTTGTAGTTGAATTGTTAGGATCTAAATGTAGCCTAAGATAGCTGAGGACGGAGCGGGATCGAAAACTCATATTCGCTCTTGTGCGAATTCGCCCCGCTTGGCCGCAATAGATAAGTTAGGCTTAATATTAGAGAGACTATAGATCGAATTACAACATTGACGAAGAAACATCTTTTACCTTTTGCTTTCGCTTTTTTTTAAATAGTTAGCAGCCACCCTTATTTTTATTTTTTAAGTTTTATCGTAAGAGATAAACTAATGTAATTCAACATTTTGGCGCTCCGGGTGGACCTTGTGTTAATTATTTAAAAAATTTGGCTTAAAAAAAAAGAAACATAAAGTGACAGTGACACGGTGTTGTTACACACAACAAATACCAAAAATACAAAAATTTAAACAAATACGAAGAGCTGCTCGCGACGCGTCCGTTAAGTGCGACTTAAATGTCAACGTGTAATCAAGACAAGCCCGGAAATCCAAGGATCATCACCACCAAAATCACCAGCGAGCTCCATGTGCTGTACCTGGATCAACTGCTCGAGGAAAGTGGCCGCGGGATTAAAGGATCCTAAGGTAGAACCACAGGTATTTGTGCCAAATATTTAAAGTCGGAAAAAGACGAATTAAATCTACGTCTTGTGCTGAAATATTGCACCCTCCTTTAAATTCTTGGCGCATACGTAATTGAAATTAGTAGAGCTAACCATTTGAATAGTTTGATTAAAATAATTAACAAACTGCCTGTGTGTGCTTCACTGCTTCAAACTGCCTTCACTATAGCTGAAGAGTCCCCACCAGCTACTGCAATTTCTGCAGCCCCAACTCGAGCTCGACGTCCCAGTTTGGCATTACCAAAATTCAGTAAAAACTATTCGGAGTTTAAAAATTTTATGAGTCTCTTTGAGTCTAGTAGATAAGGATGTGAACATTTCTGTTATCGATAAATTTAATCATGCAATTTCTTGCCTCTCTGGTGAAGCCTTAGGAACTATCAAGGCATTCCAAGTCACCGAGGGTAATTATGACATAGCTTTGTCTAGTCTGAAATGAGCCAAATAATCTTTGCGAACCAAATAAGCAAATTATTCAGCCTTCCGAGAGTTTCCCAGCCGTCTGCGTCGTCGTTGAGAAGTCTCATCGACACAGTGTCATCGATATACGGGTCACTATTATCCATAGGAGATGACATTAAAATTGCAAACTCAATGATCATTCATTTAGTTTTAAATAGAGTAGATCCAGTGACCAGAGAAAAATGGGAAGAGTCCCTGGATTATGAGGAATTGCCGCTGTGGTCCGATTTCGAAAAAATATTAAATCGTAGGTACCAGCACCTGTCCGCTGAAGAGACTGGCGAGCCAAAACAGGAGAAATGTGGGTTCGGGAAGCAGCACAATAGAAGTTTGTAAGCTTGCTCCGCAAGCTGCAACAAACAAGCTTGCAGTTATTGCAACGCACGAGATCATAGTCTTGCCCAGTGTAGTCCGTTTGCTCGCCTTGCTGTAATGCAACGGTTTGAGTTTGTCAAGTCAGCCTCGTTATGTTTAAATTGACTGCGAAAAGGTCACACGGTGGCGAAGTGTAAATCGGCTAGGTGTCAAATTTGTGCAAGATCGCACCACAAACTTCTGCACCGATTAACTGTGACCGAAAATAACTTGGCGTTACCACCACCAAATGAACATCCTCCTCCAGCGCTACATCTTGATGACCCTTTTACGTCACATGCTTTGCATGCGTCATCTCTAGAAAGGGTTTTGTTAGCGACGTCGATCGTAGGCGTTAGAACTAAACATGGCGAGCACATATTGACCTGAGCATTACTTGACTCAGGGTCACAAATTAACTTCATTAATGAAGATCCTGCTCAACGCTTACAGATCCGTAGAGAGGAATCGTGTATCAACTTGCTTGGAATTGGTCAATCTATTTCCCAGGTTAAGAAAAAGATACACTCTGTGGTAAAGTCAACAATTGATGGTAGTGAGTTTCCGTTTGACTTTTGGATTTTGAGAACTATCTCGGGTTATCACCCTGACCAGTCAGAGAACGTGAAAAATTTGAACCTACCAAAGAACTTGCCGTTAGCAGACCCATATTTTCATAAACTTCAGCGGATAGACATGATAATTGGAGCTGAGTCATTTTTCGAACTGTTATCCGTTGGCCAAATAAAACAAGGTCCAAACCATCCTATCCTCCAAAAAACTCTCCTTGGATGGATAGTATCGGGAAAATATAAGGCTAATACCTCAACTCCTCAACAATAACTCGAGTCAATAGATGGCAATTTGTAAAAAATTCTGGTCGTTGGAAGAAGTACCAACTTTTAAAAAGCTTTTGTCACTTGAACAACAGTTATGTGGGGAACATTTTCTGAAAAATACAGTTGTACTGCTTTTAGGTCGATTTGGAGTCAGGCTTCTATTTAAATCGGATCCAAGTGTTTTGGGAAACTCGTTTGAGGTAGCCAAACGCCGTTTTTTGTCGCTCGAGAGAAGATATTTTTCGAGATCCGAATTTTTAAGAAAATGTATGTTAAATTTATGGAAGAATACGAATCCTTAGGTCATATGTTCCCTACAAGCAATGAGGTTCTTGCTACTCCACACTACGTCATACCCCATCAGTATGTCTTACGACCTCAAAGCACATCGACCAAATTACGAGTCGTGTTTGATGCGTCTTGTAAGACATCAACACAGAAGTGCCTTAACGATCTGTTGATGGTTGGTCCTACCATCCAGGAAGAGTTGTATTCAATTCTTCTTAGGTTCCGGCTGAACAGATTCGCTCTGATAGCCGACATAAAAAAGATGTATCGCCAATTAATGGTAAATGAAGCCGATAGGCGATACCAGTTTATAGTGTGGAGGAAAGACCCATCAGAGTCATCTGACCCATCAGAGATGGGTCTCAATCTTGAAACTGTGAAAGCTCAACACCGTTACATATGGCATTGCGCCAGCCCCATTCCTGGCCATAAGGTGTTTGAAGAGGTTGAGTGAATCATTCCCTTGAGCTGCCAAAGTTATTTGGTCCGACTTTTACGTCGACGACATGTTAATGGGTGCTGGTTGCATTAGGCAGCTAAAGACAATTAAATCTGAAGTAACTCAGGTTCTTCAAAACGCTGGGCTTGAATTGAGCAAGTGGTTTCAAACTCGCCTGAATTTACGGCATCCGAGAGCACGGTTACGCCAATAACACTTTCGGACTCAGAACTGACTAAAGCATTAGGAATCGCTTGGGTTCCTAAAGAAGATATATTTATATTTGAAATTTATGCTTCAGTCCAGGGTCAAAGGGCGACCAAGCGGAACATTATTTCGGTGACATCGAAGCTGTTTGACCCCCTTGGCTCATTAGGCCCTATACATATAAAAGGAAAGATCCTATTGCAGGAACTTTGGCTAAATAAGCTAGATTGGGATGAGTCAATTCCACTGCACTTAGAAACAGCGTGGAACAAAATACAAATTGCCTTGTCGCAATTAGAGGACATCTCAATTCCGAGATTCGTGTTTACCGAGCCAATGTCACCGATTCAAATTCATGCCTTTTCTGACGCATCGATGAGAGCCTATGGACCGGCGTCTATATTCGTTGCGAATCTGCAGAAGGTATTAAAGTTTCATTGTTGAGGGCAAATTTCAAAGAAGCGACGATTAAGACAAAGACGTTCCCCCGTCTTGAGTTATGTGCCGCTTACCTTCTCACAGATCTCTGCCGCAATATAAAGCCTCTAATAAAAGTTCCGATCGAACGATCTTTATTTTGGTCAAATTCAGAAACAACTCTTCATTGGATTCGTTCCCATCCATCGTTGTTATCAATGTTCGGGTCGAATTGAGTAGCTGAAATTCAAGAGTGGTTGGATGATAGCACGTAGCATGTACACGTAGCATGTCATGTACCAGCTAAACAGAATCCGGCATAGGTGCAGACGTAAAAGAGACTGTAGAATGGATCTGGTTTACAGGCCCATCATTTCTAAAGGAACCGGAAGATTAGTGGCCGAGCCCCCGGTTTGATCTGTCACCAAAACTTCTACAGATGGAAGCAAAAAAGAATGCGGTTGGATTAACCGCAATCGTCTCTACCTCACATTTATTGGATGTGATAGAGGGATATTCCTCTCACCTAAAACTGCTGCGAGTGTTCGTTTATATGTTCCGCTTTATAAGGAAATCGAAGAAATTAGTAGTGACATTGATATTCTGATATTGTTCCCTCACCTATATAATATAAAGGAAAAAGTCGAAATAGTCCAAGAGCACGAGGATTAAGATGATATAGAAAAGATCCCGAAAAATTTAAGTATTAGCCCTAGTCTAAAAAGCTAAATCCCTTTTTACACGAGTCATTAGAGACTGAGCTTACCGTTTTGTTGTTGCGAATTGGGGGGCGACTAGCTAATGCTCCTATATCATATGATGCCAAGTTTCCTGTATTGTTGACAAAACGCTCTCAATTTATTCAGAGCTACGCTATACTTGCACGAGTCGAACAGGTGAGTCCACGAGCACTTGTGAGTCTTTTGCGGCAGCGTATATGGATCGTAAATGCCCAGGAAGTCTGCAGTCAGTCTGCGGTCATGCATACGTTGCTTTAAATGCAAGCCTGGTCTGATGACTCAAATCATGGGAGATTTACCTTTTGATAGTTTTCGTGCTCTCCACCCATTCTCCATATGTGGTGTTGATTTTTGTCGCCCTATGATACGACCTACATTGCCTTATTTGTTTGTTTTGTGTCCAAGGCAGTTCATTTAGAAGTAGTCCGACCTTTCAACTGATTCTTTTTTGTTGGCTTTTCAAAGGTTTGTTGGGCGCCGAGGATGTCCGCAGATCGTGCACTGCGACAACGCGACGAACTTCGTCGCAGCGAATCGCCACATCGCAGAGCTTCGGTAAGACAGCGAAGGAGCTGCAGGCCGCCCTCGTTGGAGTCGAGGCCGTCATGAACTCACGGCCCCTGGGGGCTCTGGACCCAAGCGACGGCGAGGCGTTTACTCCCGGGCACCTGTTGACAGGCGGATTTTCGTCGTCAGAGTACTAGGCTTAAGTGTTAATAATACAAAGTCGTTATGTTGGCTAACAAAAGCCAACTGAATTTCTAAAAGAGCCAGAATTCCCGCATTTCACAATCAGAACTCATGCCCCACCTCGCCCGCACCGCGGACCCCGGACCAGCATGGTCTAACGTGCTCGCGGCGATGGCGGCTTGTCTCGTCAATCAAGCAAATTTTTTGGCAGCGATGGTCCCGGGAGTACGTCTTGGACCTACAGGCGCGGTCAAAGTGGCAGCACCAGGATCTAAATCTAGTCTAAGATAGCTTAGGGCGGAGCGGGAGCAAAAGCTCATATTGGCTCTTGTGCGAATGCGCCCCGCTTCGCCGCAATAGATATGTTATGCTTAAGTTTAGAGAAAATAAAGATCGAATTATAAGGCCAGTTAGCAACCAACCTTGCTAGGCCGTCAACCAACGGACACAACAGGGGGACCTACACGCAAGCAATTGCGTGCCGTAACTGTATACACCGCTTGTAGTGCGACTATACTCTCCACGTGAGGGCGGCTAAAAACAGGTCCCGGTAAGGTCATGTCTCTGCCGAGCATGCTGGCTAATGGTAGTCGGGCGGGGAGAAGAACACTCCCTTCCTTAAATCACCCCCAGTTAATTTGCCCCTGACTTTAATAACCCATACACAGTACAATTAATTAATTTAACTGCTAAAAAAGGATCGTTTAGCGCTTCTGAGAAATAATTGATGTGCTAAAGGCCTTTTCAACCTCCTTCACGCTCCAAACCTGTTTTATCCGGCTTGAACTTCGCGATCGGCTCATTTTAAATTCTTGGTTGTAATAAATTTCTGAAATATCCACATTTTGTATGCTCTGTATTTTGCTGTGAAACCAAGGACCTTAATTAATGCACTGTTTGTCAATAGAATTAATGACCCTGACTTCGTATGGCACTTGAGGTTTTTGGTTTTTATTGCGATCTCGATGTTCCGGCTTGGATTTTAGAACTCATTACATGTTTGCGTAAAAAAAAATGTGTGGCTTTTTATGTTTGTGTCACTGCACGCACGACGGCGTAAAAATTTTTCGGCTTCCAAATTTCTATTTCAATTTTTCGTTTCTGTTTTTAATGCGCCAATGTGGTAGTTAGTAGAACAATAGATCGAGACAGGGTGGTAATGTAATGACTAGAGTAGTTACTCTATGTGCAATTTTTCTGTTCAAATCCTCGTAAGGACTTTAAACTTTTTCTTTCTTTTATAATTATTTTTTTTTGTATTTTTCTTTAAATGTAGTAGTAAAGAAAAAAAATTAAACATTCTGTCCGGCTAATAAAATTTCAAGGGAGTCCGTCCGGCATTTTGTCATCCGTCCGTCACTTATTTTAACAACAATTGTAATATAATGCAATTTAATAAATTAATAATAAAGTAAATATGAATAGTAAAAAAAAATATTAAATAATTTTAATATTATTAATTACTATAGAAAAATAAAAGTAAAACCAAAAAATAATAATAAAAATGTAAGTTAATATAAAAATAATCACAAAACTAAAACTTCCTAAAAATTGAAACTGCCGCCCAATAATGAAATCGAACCCAGGACATCAATAATAAGGAGCGCGAACTTTCCATCTAGACTAGATCGATTTATTGATACTTAAAATTGGTTTTAAAGTAAGCTCGAGAATCCATACCAAAAACAGAGCTGAAGTGTAAAGATAGTAGAAAATATTTCTGATCTCTTTGCTCTCACACTGCAGTGTGAACCAGTGCACTGGTTCGATTTGAACGTTTCCAACTTTCATCGTTCCATAGATGTTACGTTCTAAAAATCGAATTCTCTTTTTCCCTCTCTCTACTACCAGCCGTTTATTGTGAAACCCGCTCTCAAATATTTTCATTTTTACAGCGGGTTCCACGACTCAGCCTCCCAAAATCCCGTAGAACCCGCACTTATAGACATTTTAGCAATGGGTTCCCCTACGAATTGAGGCAATGTTAAGGTGACTTAAAGATTTTATAATTTTTATTGATTGGATTATGAATTTTAGAAAACACTTTAAAACAAAAAAAATATATAATATAAATTGATATGTGTCAATAAACAGAAATTGAATGTGTCGAGCTCGATTTGAACTCGTTTTACTTTGCACATCAGCCACGTACTCTACAACTCGTCTATCCCTCATTCGTTTCCACGCGAAAAATTTCTTAAACTTAACTTGTCGCGCTGGAACCCTATGTCCCATCTATGTACTTTATAATCTTTGGTATTACTTTGTGAAAGTTATCGGGGCGGTTCAACAAATCTGACGTATTGCTTCTCTGTGAATTTTGTGAACCCGGACTAAATTTGGGTTCTCACACAGGTATCCGGGAATTTTTATTGGTATCCTTCCTGGCTCCTTCTTGTTTTGTTTCACTTTATATGTGAAAGCTACTTTCAGTTTTTAGTGCCCACACTATTGCTTAAAGTACTTTTTGGTTCGTTGCGGTATTTGTTTCCGTATTATTGAGTGTGAGTAAATATAAAAGTAGTCAGATTTCCTTCTTGGGAAAGTACTGCTCCTATCGATAAATCGGAGGCATCGGTCTTCAATATAAACTGTTTTGTATGAACTGTTTTGAAAAATCTGATTGAACTGCATTGGGTATCTATCTGGAACTTTGCTAACTGTGCTTGGGTGTGCCATCTTCATTGGAACCTTTTTTATACCCTTGCAGAGGGTATTATAATTTTTTCCAAAAGTGTGCAACGCAGTGAAGGGGACATCTCCGACCCTATAAAGTATATATATTCTTGATCAGGATCACCTCCTGAGTTGATATGAGCATGTCCGTCTGTCCGTCTGTCTGTCTGTCCGTCTGTCTGTCTGTTTCTACGCGTTTCTTGAAACTTTGCCCTTCTTTACCCTTCTTTCCTTTGCACGCAGTATATAATTCGAAACGGCCCGGATCGGCCGACTATATCCTATAGCTGCCATATAACTGATTCATCGGAAATGGTATAACTTTGTGTTTTAAGAGTTAGAAAGTTCAAATTCGACATGAGAGCTATTTGGGAAAACATTACGACATGCCGAATTTCATAAGGATCGGCCGACTATATCCTATAGCTGCCATATAACTGAACGATCGGAAATGACCCAACTTTCGTGTTTTTGAAGATAGAAAGTGGAACTTAGTACAGATTATAGTTTTGGTTAGTTAATCCGATCTACTAAATTTCATAACGATCGGCTGACTATATCTTACATCTGCCATATTACTGAACGATCGGAAATGGTATTTGGTAGAAATACCAACTTTGGTATTTTTGAAGATAGAAGCTTGGGAATTGTCTTAGATTTTATATTATAATAAATTGGGTTATATTATCATATTCTCATAGGGATCGGCCAACTACATCCGATGTTAGCGATATATATCCGGTTTTAACTGCAAAGGTATATCAACTTCGGCTCCGCCCGAAGTTAGCTTTCCTTTCTTGTTTTATACGTGGGCTGACAATATTGTAAGGTCTCCAACGCTGCAACTTCGCTAGGCGAAATCTGGCAACACCGCCGTGTTCCTTGGTTCCCCCACTACCACTTTGCTGCTGGGTGAGGCTTCCCCGACCGCTCAGTCTTGGCTGAGCAGCCGTCAACGATGGAGGTACCCCTCGCGTCAGCGTCCAAGTGCGAATTGTGTTCTGTAATACGTTTTTTGAGTGCGAAAAAGGTGAAACTTATTGAAATCCATCGTCAACTAGTTGAAGTTTACGAGGAAAAGTGTATGGACATAAAAAACGTGCGTAAGTGGAGCCGCGAGTTCAATTTCGGGCGCACTAATGTTCACGACGAGGCGAGAAGTGGCCGACCGTCGGTCTCGGATGCGTCGATCACCCTCCCTATAGTCCCGACGTGGCCCCAAGTGACTACCATACGTTCCCCGCCCTGAAAAAACATCTCGGAGGGAATAAGTTTGATAGTTTGATAGAAAGAGGTCAACACCTGGCTGCGCGAGGCGGACGGAGAGTGGTATTCTGCCGGCATAGACAAGTTCATCGTGCGGATGCGCAAGGTGTTCGAAAAAATGGCGATTAGGTGGAAAAGTAGCCAAGACCTTGGCCTTTCCAACGGTGTATCGCTTTTGTAAATAAATGTCATTTTCTATGAAAAAAAAAATGGAGACCTTACTTTATTGTCAGCCCTTGTACTAAAATCATTGGATTGCACAGTGGTCGCTGCCTAGGCTAAAAATAAAAAAATTGATTTTGAGCTATTCAAGAGAAATTCGGTCTTACTATCAGCTGATTGTCCAAAATTTACCGAGCAATACGCTCTGCTTGGCATGTCTAACGGAACTTTCTAAAAATATAATGGCAAAAGCGTACTCATATTTCAATTGTCCGCAGTGGAGTGCACACACGAAATACAAAAATCTTAAATATATTAAAAAAATTTTAATAGCCTTTTAAAACCAAAAAAGATTGGAATAGGTATATTTTTTTTTTCGCGTTCTTTCAGAATTTGGAAATGGCTTGTGCATCAAAAAGAGCAACAGCTATCATTCCTGTATTCATCATAAAGCTTAGAGGCCCAGACGACCGAGGGGCACTCGAGAAACGATTTTTTAGTACATATTAAGCTATTTTAAATTTGTTAAGCTCAGAGGAGTTAGTAAGGACATTTAAAATTCTATATTTTAAATTAGAGGGACAGGAAGGAGATGTAATAGAGTAGAGACCATTGTAGTTCGAACATAATACCCTAAAAGGGTCATGCAGTGCATATGTCGAACTACAATGGCTAAGGAACAGAGGACTAAAGTTTCGAGTCCTTCTATTAGGAATGTTAAGTTTTGAACGTGTTAGTAAATGCTGGCTATCTACATCCCCGTTAATAAGGTTATGCAGAAAAACTACACCGAGCATTTTCCTACGATTTGTTAAGCTAGGTAAGTTTATAAGTAAAAGTCTGCTACTGTAGGATGGAAGCTGAAGATTTGCATCCCAGTATAGACCTCTAAGTGCAAATATTAAAAAGTTCTTTTGTACGGATTCTATGCGGTCCTTATGTACTCCATATTGGGGACTCCAGACACATGAACCGTACGCCAGTATAAGACGGACCAAAGAAATGAATAGTGCTTTGGTTATATAGGGGTCATTAAATTCTTTTGACCACCTTTTGATAAAACCAAGGACTCCTTTAGCCTTATTACTCATCAAGGAAATATGGTCGGCAAATTTAAGTTTGATGTCTAATAGGATGCCGAGATCATTAACCTGGGTTAATTTTTCTAAGGCAATCCCATTAATCGAATACGTAGCTTGCAGAGGGCAAGAACGATAAAAAGACATATGCTTGCATTTTTATTCATTAAGTATTAGATCATTAGCTAAACACCATTTTTGAAAGTTATCAAGGTCAAACTGAAGACTGCATTGGGCAGAGATGGATTTGTACTGAAGACAAAGCTTTACATCATTTATTTATTATTATTAACAATGAACTGTTATTTCTATATTATTATAACCAAGAGTAAGGATAAATTAAGTTAAAAGATATTCCATAATTTCGGATTTAATTACATCTAGGGATAGTTTAGGGGACATTAAATGGGATAACGAGTTATAATTTTTACAGATAACGCGGAATGGATCGTGTTCCGCAAAATTAGATCTAGAAATCGGTAACCAAAGGGGTCGGAATGATCTAGTTACTCTATTAGGCACAGAAAACATTAATTTTTCAAGAAGTACTTGTGAGTCAACCTGTCCAAGAATAAGCACATGAAGCAGCATAACCCCAGCACAAGTACGGCGCTCTTTTAAAGAAGGTAGGTTTAGTAGTTTTAACCGGCAATTATACGACGGGAGGGAAGTGACAGTATCCCAGTTTAAGCCTTTTAACGCAAATAGCAGAAACTGCTTTTGGACTGATTCAATCCTCCTTTGGTGAACAAAGTATTGCGGACTCAAAACGCTAGAACAGTATTCCAAGATAGGACGAACCAACGATACGTATAGAGTTTTAGTTGTGAAAGGATCATCAAATTCTTTAGACCAACGTTTGATAAAAGCTAGCACGCCTCTGGCTTTATTGACTGTTAGTGATATG
Organism: Drosophila malerkotliana malerkotliana; assembly: GCA_018153235.1. Lineage (NCBI taxonomy): Eukaryota > Metazoa > Arthropoda > Insecta > Diptera > Drosophilidae > Drosophila > Drosophila malerkotliana. Next base: position 2,743,457 of record JAECXV010000202.1, on the reverse strand, counting down.
TGGTCGTTGAAGGACAACTTATTGTCAAAAATTACTCCAAGATCGTTAATTAGGAAAACACGATCTAAGACGTTATTCCTGCGATTGAACGTCATAACCTTACACTTAGAGCAGTTAAGCAAAAGGAGATTGTTTGAGCACCACAAGAACTTCGTTTAGGTGTAGTTGCAAGTGTCTATGAAGGAAATGGTCTGAGAAAGAAAGACATAACTTGACATCATCAGCATACATAAATGTAGTAGCATAGTTTATAACACTAGGTAAATCGTTGACAAAAAGAACAAACAGAAGAGGTCCTAAGTGACTACCTTGTGGTACACCAGATGAAACATTTATAATCTGTGATGAACTGTTTTTAAACAAAACACGCTGCGTGCGGTTCGATAGATAAGAGGTCAACCACTGTACTATATGAGGAGAAAACCCCAAAAGACACAGCTTATGAAGGAGGAGATGGTGGTTCACAGAGTCAAACGCTTTACTAAAGTCAGTGTACACCACATCAGTTTGCATGCGGCTCAGAAAATCTCTGTGGATAAACGAAGTGAATTCAAGAAGGTTAGTTGTGGTAGAGCGATGTTTGACAAAACCATGCTGTGAAGTGGAAATAATACTTTTACAAAAATGTTGCAGTTGGAAAGTAACCAGTTTCTCAAGCAGTTTGGGAATCGCAGATAGCTTAGCAATCCCCCGGTAGTTCTCAATAAGTGCTTTAGAGCCTTTCTTTTGAAGCGGAATAATAAAAGATTCATTCCATCTCTTGGGGAGACATGCCAGCTCCAAGGATAAGTTGAATAAGATAGTGAGAGGAAAGCAAAGGATATCAGAACAGTACCTTAGAACACAGCTAGGAACATTGTCAGGACCAGCAGAGAATGATATATCTATTGTTGAAAGAGCTTCGAACAGATCCTGAATTCGAAATTTTGTAAAGTAAATGTTGTTTATATGTGGTAATTTATAAGGATAAGAAGAATTGTGGTTATATAAATCGGACGAATAGGTGGTTTGAAAAAATGACGCAAAGAAATTAGCAATACCTTGCTCAGAAGAATGTGAAATATTTTTGTATGATAGGGAAGGAGGAAAAAGATTTGATTTACGTTTCATATTGACAAAAGAGTAGAAGGAGCTTGGATCATTTCGAAAGTTTACCTTACAATTCCTGATATACTGCTTATAGATCGTTGAGAATAATAAACTGGTTGCGAACAAAAAGAAAGTTTGACTGGTGGCACATCGATCCTGACTTAAAAAACTTTTTGTAAGCTCTGGATTTCCTGTTCTTAAGACGAGAAAGGTGTTTATTATACCAAGGTGGTTTTGTAGACAATGATACTGGGACTTCCGGAACAAATTTGTTCAAGGCATTATGAATTATTTCGTAAAACGAATCCGTAGCTGCTTCAATTGTGTTTATAGATGAAAGAAAATTCCAATCGATTTCAGCTAAATGATTCCGAAGGGCCATAAAATCAGTCTTTCTGAAGCATTTGAAACGAGGTTTAGCATTAAAGCAAGCATCATTGTGAGGCACATCAATTAACACCGATGCTAATAGTGTAGGGTGGTGAAAGTCTTCAGGAAGCGATAGCGGAGGGGACCGAATGACTGTCACAGAGGATGACACATTAAAAAAAATAAGGTCCAGAAATCTGCCATGAGTGTTATGAATTGGATTAATTTGGAGCAGGGCAAGATCAGTTAAGCCATCGATAAAGTCGTTATGACAACTGGAAAGCAAGGAATTGTCTACCTCAGACGGGATCCAGGAAATGATGGGAAGGTTGAAATCTCCCATGATTAGGATTAAATCACGGTCCTTGGTCAACGAAGAGACAGACCTAATGGCATCAAGATGGTGAAAGTACACAATATCTTCAGCCATGGGAGGAATGTAGGATCAGGTCAGAAAAATATGAGACGAGCCAGTTAAAATTTTCACCGCGATGAACTCAATTCCGAACTCGTTCGTGAAAGGAATAATTTCAGAAGGGTACTAGTATTAGTAACAGCAATGAGGACACCACCTGCAAAAGTTGGACGATCCAGTCGAAACACTATGAATTTGGAAACAAGAATTTCATAATCAGAGACAGAGGAGTTAAGCCAAGTTTCAGTAAGCACGATAGCATCAAAATCAAAAGAAGCACTCTTTGTAAAAAATTGGCTCAGCTTACCCAGAATACTTCTAACGTTTTGATAGCAGCAGGAAAATCCTATGTTATTCAGTTTTTTGAAGCAGTTTCTGCAGGGATAGGATTCTGAGCGTCTTTTGCTAGGAATTCATGAATGATACTGTGCTCAGGCCAAGCTACAGGATCAAGTGCTTTTTCAAGGTAGGAATCAGGTAGAACTATTTTAAAAGAAGATATAGAACGCTTATGCTCAAAGTTAAACTTAAAAACAGCTATTTCATTAGGAGCTACCTTAAGATGGTTTAACAGGTGACTCTTGACATCATCAACAGTACCATCCGGCATAAGCCGAGAGACAAAAATGGCCTTACGAGGAGCAACCGCCCTCAGCGTAAGTCCAGAAGATCTAACTTCAGGCGCCACACCAACCAGAGGCCTTGGAGACATCACAGCTAGAGCAGAGGGTAGGTTGTCCAACGATGGGGGTTGTCCAACGATGTCCAACGATGGAGGCTCCAAGATGAGAGGTGGCTCGAGATTTGTACTTGGTACGCTGATCGCTTCTTGCAAGGGATGAATATTAGAGTGCCCTGAAGGAAGGCTCATCAAGTCCCTTGGTACTGGAACAGCATAAGTAGGTAGACTAGTAGGCGACGGTAAAATGTTTGGTGTTGAAAATTCATCGACTTAGGGGATGTAGGGGTATTCAATAATTTAGCAGTCAGCAGGTTGTTGTTCGGAATTTTTCGTCTGGGGGATTCACTTAACAACTTTAGCCCAAGGAATTGAGTTTCAAGAGCGAGGAATTGCTCATTAAGGGCCGAGAATTGCTTGCGGACATCTAGGAAACCATTTCTCGTCTGTTTCATAAAAGTCCGCATCTCTGACTCAATTTCTCTACAAGCGATGCAAGACCATGTCAGGCCAATTTTCTTGTTGATGAGGTCACTTATCCGTCCATTGTGTCCTCCTCCAGCACATTTAATATGTGAGCAGTTATTGCAGAGCCAACCCGTGATGGTTCCACCAAATTCACATTTTTTTGCTGTGCAAGTAAGACTCATTTTTGGCTTCTTTTTGACGGAATGCAGACCACTGTAATAGCGTGTAAAGAATTTAGGCTCTCTGAAGCACTCTGTAGCCGAGAGTGGACGATCAGATCGGATGTAAGAGATGACGTTACAAAAGAGATGTGCAACGAAGGTTCGGCGTCGTGAAGAACAACAAACTCCACAGTAACTATGAATGTAACGGGTTACGTCCGGAGAGTACAGCTCGGAGAGACTTATGTTGGAGAATATAGTTAAAGCGCAACAGAGATAACTTTAACCGATTAAATGTATAAATTGGAAATAAATAGTTCAATGAACTTATTAAGTCGAATTTATTTTTAGGGATTAATTGTTATATTTCAACTTGTCGCAGAAGGAGAAAGCTTGAGTTCAAGATCGAAAATAATTGCAAACTGGCAAGAGCGATCGAAGAAACACGTCCGGGTACGGCAAGTGAATATACAGAAAATAAATAAATAAATAAAAAATGAGTACGATTCGGACGTCATAAATTTTTTAGGGGAAAGTCCCTGCTACCCGTCATCAGACGAAGAGTAGCAGGTGTAGAAATGAAGCTTTTAATAGACACGGGCGCGTCAAAAATTTCATCCATCCATACGATGGGTTGAAAGGCGTCCGCCCAGTAGATTCGCCATTCTCGGTACATTCCATCCATGGCGTCACCACAATAACAAAAAAATGCTTTGTTTCCATGTTTAACTTGAAGGCTACGTTCTTCATCCTACCAGATTTGTCCTCCTTTGATGCCATCATCGGCCTTGACCTGCTAAAACAAGCAGGGGCATCACTTAACCTAGCTTCCGGGCACCTCAGATGGGGCACCGAGATGGAAAAGCTAGAGTTCCAGTTGGACTGCTCTAGCGCACCACCTTTGGTCAGAAGAGCATTTTCAAAAATGCTAAGCGAAAGGAAAAACGCCTTCGCAAGCCCAAATGAGGTTTACCTTACAACACGTCTGTGGTAGCCACCATCAGGACAGTTGATGAGGAGCCCATTTATGCCAGACCCTATCCGTATCCGATGGGAGCGGCAGATTTCGTCAATGACGAAATCCAAGACCTTCTAAAAAACGGCATAATCCAGAAGTCGAGATCCCCCTACAATAACCCAATATGGGTAGTAGACAAAAAGGGCACCGATATCAACTTCGGCTCCGCCCGAAGTTAGCTTTCCTTTCTTGTTTTATACGTGGGCTGACAATATTGTAAGGTCTCCAACGCTGCAACTTCGCTAGGCGAAATCTGGCAACACCGCCGTGTTCCTTGGTTCCCCCACTACCACTTTGCTGCTGGGTGAGGCTTCCCCGACCGCTCAGTCTTGGCTGAGCAGCCGTCAACGATGGAGGTACCCCTCGCGTCAGCGTCCAAGTGCGAATTGTGTTCTGTAATACGTTTTTTGAGTGCGAAAAAGGTGAAACTTATTGAAATCCATCGTCAACTAGTTGAAGTTTACGAGGAAAAGTGTATGGACATAAAAAACGTGCGTAAGTGGAGCCGCGAGTTCAATTTCGGGCGCACTAATGTTCACGACGAGGCGAGAAGTGGCCGACCGTCGGTCTCGGATGCGTCGATCACCCTCCCTATAGTCCCGACGTGGCCCCAAGTGACTACCATACGTTCCCCGCCCTGAAAAAACATCTCGGAGGGAATAAGTTTGATAGTTTGATAGAAAGAGGTCAACACCTGGCTGCGCGAGGCGGACGGAGAGTGGTATTCTGCCGGCATAGACAAGTTCATCGTGCGGATGCGCAAGGTGTTCGAAAAAATGGCGATTAGGTGGAAAAGTAGCCAAGACCTTGGCCTTTCCAACGGTGTATCGCTTTTGTAAATAAATGTCATTTTCTATGAAAAAAAAAATGGAGACCTTACTTTATTGTCAGCCCTTGTACTAAAATCATTGGATTGCACAGTGGTCGCTGCCTAGGCCAAAAATAAAAAAATTGATTTTGAGCTATTCAAGAGAAATTCGGTCTTACTATCAGCTGATTGTCCAAAATTTACCGAGCAATACGCTCTGCTTGGCATGTCTAACGGAACTTTCTAAAAATATAATGGCAAAAGCGTACTCATATTTCAATTGTCCGCAGTGGAGTGCACACACGAAATACAAAAATCTTAAATATATTAAAAAAAATTTTAATAGCCTTTTAAAACCAAAAAAGATTGGAATAGGTATATTTTTTTTTTCGCGTTCTTTCAGAATTTGGAAATGGCTTGTGCATCAAAAAGAGCAACAGCTATCATTCCTGTATTCATCATAAAGCTTAGAGGCCCAGACGACCGAGAGGCACTCGAGAAACGATTTTTTAGTACATATTAAGCTATTTTAAATTTGTTAAGCTCAGAGTTAGTAAGGACATTTAAAATTCTATATTTTAAATTAGAGGGACAGGAAGGAGATGTAATAGAGTAGAGACCATTGTAGTTCGAACATAATACCCTAAAAGGGTCATGCAGTGCATATGTCGAACTACAATGGCTAAGGAACAGAGGACTAAAGTTTCGAGTCCTTCTATTAGGAATGTTAAGTTTTGAACGTGTTAGTAAATGCTGGCTATCTACATTCCCGTTAATAAGGTTATGCAGAAAAACTACACCGAGCATTTTCCTACGATTTGTTAAGCTAGGTAAGTTTATAAGTAAAAGTCTGCTACTGTAGGATGGAAGCTGAAGATTTGCATCCCAGTATAGACCTCTAAGTGCAAATATTAAAAAGTTCTTTTGTACGGATTCTATGCGGTCCTTATGTACTCCATATTGGGGACTCCAGACACATGAACCGTACGCCAGTATAGGACGGACCAAAGAAATGAATAGTGCTTTGGTTATATAGGGGTCATTAAATTCTTTTGACCACCTTTTGATAAAACCAAGGACTCCTTTAGCCTTATTACTCATCAAGGAAATATGGTCGGCAAATTTAAGTTTGATGTCTAATAGGATGCCGAGATCATTAACCTGGGTTAATTTTTCTAAGGCAATCCCATTAATCGAATACGTAGCTTGCAGAGGGCAAGAACGATAAAAAGACATATGCTTGCATTTTTATTCATTAAGTATTAGATCATTAGCTAAACACCATTTTTGAAAGTTATCAAGGTCAAACTGAAGACTGCATTGGGCAGAGATGGATTTGTACTGAAGACAAAGCTTTACATCATTTATTTATTATTATTAACAATGAACTGTTATTTCTATATTATTATAACCAACAGTAAGGATAAATTAAGTTAAAAGATATTCCATAATTTCGGATTTAATTACATCTAGGGATAGTTTAGGGGACATTAAATGGGATAACGAGTTATAATTTTTACAGATAACGCGGAATGGATCGTGTTCCGCAAAATTAGATCTAGAAATCGGTAACCAAAGGGGTCGGAATGATCTAGTTACTCTATTAGGCACAGAAAACATTAATTTTTCAAGAAGTACTTGTGAGTCAACCTGTCCAAGAATAAGCACATGAAGCAGCATAACCCCAGCACAAGTACGGCGCTCTTTTAAAGAAGGTAGGTTTAGTAGTTTTAACCGGCAATTATACGACGGGAGGGAAGTGACAGTATCCCAGTTTAAGCCTTTTTTATTCATCATAAAGCTTAGAGGCCCAGACGACCGAGAGGCACTCGAGAAACGATTTTTTAGTACATATTAAGCTATTTTAAATTTGTTAAGCTCAGAGTTAGTAAGGACATTTAAAATTCTATATTTTAAATTAGAGGGACAGGAAGGAGATGTAATAGAGTAGAGACCATTGTAGTTCGAACATAATACCCTAAAAGGGTCATGCAGTGCATATGTCGAACTACAATGGCTAAGGAACAGAGGACTAAAGTTTCGAGTGCTTCTATTAGGAATGTTAAGTTTTGAACGTGTTAGTAAATGCTGGCTATCTACATTCCCGTTAATAAGGTTATGCAGAAAAACTACACCGAGCATTTTCCTACGATTTGTTAAGCTAGGTAAGTTTATAAGTAAAAGTCTGCTACTGTAGGATGGAAGCTGAAGATTTGCATCCCAGTATAGACCTCTAAGTGCAAATATTAAAAGTTCTTTTGTACGGATTCTATGCGGTCCTTATGTACTCCATATTGGGGACTCCAGACACATGAACCGTACGCCAGTATAGGACGGACCAAAGAAATGAATAGTGCTTTGGTTATATAGGGGTCATTAAATTCTTTTGACCACCTTTTGATAAAACCAAGGACTCCTTTAGCCTTATTACTCATCAAGGAAATATGGTCGGCAAATTTAAGTTTGATGTCTAATAGGATGCCGAGATCATTAACCTGGGTTAATTTTTCTAAGGCAATCCCATTAATCGAATACGTAGCTTGCAGAGGGCAAGAACGATAAAAAGACATATGCTTGCATTTTTATTCATTAAGTATTAGATCATTAGCTAAACACCATTTTTGAAAGTTATCAAGGTCAAACTGAAGACTGCATTGGGCAGAGATGGATTTGTACTGACGACAAAGCTTTACATCATTTATTTATTATTATTAACAATGAACTGTTATTTCTATATTATTATAACCAACAGTAAGGATAAATTAAGTTAAAAGATATTCCATAATTTCGGATTTAATTACATCTAGGGATAGTTTAGGGGACATTAAATGGGATAACGAGTTATAATTTTTACAGATAACGCGGAATGGATCGTGTTCCGCAAAATTAGATCTAGAAATCGGTAACCAAAGGGGTCGGAATGATCTAGTTACTCTATTAGGCACAGAAAACATTAATTTTTCAAGAAGTACTTGTGAGTCAACCTGTCCAAGAATAAGCACATGAAGCAGCATAACCCCAGCACAAGTACGGCGCTCTTTTAAAGAAGGTAGGTTTAGTAGTTTTAACCGGCAATTATACGACGGGAGGGAAGTGACAGTATCCCAGTTTAAGCCTTTTAACGCAAATAGCAGAAACTGCTTTTGGACTGATTCAATCCTCCTTTGGTGAACAAAGTATTGCGGACTCAAAACGCTAGAACAGTATTCCAAGATAGGACGAACCAACGATACGTATAGAGTTTTAGTTGTGAAAGGATCATCAAATTCTTTAGACCAACGTTTGATAAAAGCTAGCACGCCTCTGGCTTTATTGACTGTTAGTGATATGTGGTCGTTGAAGGACAATTTATTGTCAAAAATTACTCCAAGATCGTTAATTAGGAAAACACGATCTAAGACGTTATTCCTGCGATTGAACGTCATAACCTTACACTTAGAGCAGTTAAGCAAAAGGAGATTGTTTGAGCACCACAAGAAGACTTCGTTTAGGTGTAGTTGCAAGTGTCTATGAAGGAAATGGTCTGAGAAAGAAAGACATAACTTGACATCATCAGCATACATAAATGTAGTAGCATAGTTTATAACACTAGGTAAATCGTTGACAAAAAGAACAAACAGAAGAGGTCCTAAGTGACTACCTTGTGGTACACCAGATGAAACATTTATAATCTGTGATGAACTGTTTTTAAACAAAACACGCTGCGTGCGGTTCGATAGATAAGAGGTCAACCACTGTACTATATGAGGAGAAAACCCCAAAAGACACAGCTTATGAAGGAGGAGATGGTGGTTCACAGAGTCAAACGCTTTACTAAAGTCAGTGTACACCACATCAGTTTGCATGCGGCTCAGAAAATCTCTGTGGATAAACGAAGTGAATTCAAGAAGGTTAGTTGTGGTAGAGCGATGTTTGACAAAACCATGCTGTGAAGTGGAAATAATACTTTTACAAAAATGTTGCAGTTGGAAAGTAACCAGTTTCTCAAGCAGTTTGGGAATCGCAGATAGCTTAGCAATCCCCCGGTAGTTCTCAATAAGTGCTTTAGAGCCTTTCTTTTGAAGCGGAATAATAAAAGATTCATTCCATCTCTTGGGGAGACATGCCAGCTCCAAGGATAAGTTGAATAAGATAGTGAGAGGAAAGCAAAGGATATCAGAACAGTACCTTAGAACACAGCTAGGAACGAACAGATCCTGAATTCGAAATTTTGTAAAGTAAATGTTGTTTATATGTGGTAATTTATAAGGATAAGAAGAATTGTGGTTATATAAATCGGACGAATAGGTGGTTTGAAAAAATGACGCAAAGAGATTAGCAATACCTTGCTCAGAAGAATGTGAAATATTTTTGTATGATAGGGAAGGAGGAAAAAGATTTGATTTACGTTTCATATTGACAAAAGAGTAGAAGGAGCTTGGATCATTTCGAAAGTTTACCTTACAATTCCTGATATACTGCTTATAGATCGTTGAGAATAATAAACTGGTTGCGAACAAAAAGAAAGTTTGACTGGTGGCACATCGATCCTGACTTAAAAAACTTTTTGTAAGCTCTGGATTTCCTGTTCTTAAGACGAGAAAGGTGTTTATTATACCAAGGTGGTTTTGTAGACAATGATACTGGGACTTCCGGAACAAATTTGTTCAAGGCATTATGAATTATTTCGTAAAACGAATCCGTAGCTGCTTCAATTGTGTTTATAGATGAAAGAAAATTCCAATCGATTTCAGCTAAATGATTCCGAAGGGCCATAAAATCAGTCTTTCTGAAGCATTTGAAACGAGGTTTAGCATTAAAGCAAGCATCATTGTGAGGCACATCAATTAACACCGATGCTAATAGTGTAGGGTGGTGAAAGTCTTCAGGAAGCGATAGCGGAGGGGACCGAATGACTGTCACAGAGGATGACACATTAAAAAAAAATAAGGTCCAGAAATCTGCCATGAGTGTTATGAATTGGATTAATTTGGAGCAGGGCAAGATCAGTTAAGCCATCGATAAAGTCGTTATGACAACTGGAAAGCAAGGAATTGTCTACCTCAGACGGGATCCAGGAAATGATGGGAAGGTTGAAATCTCCCATGATTAGGATTAAATCACGGTCCTTGGTCAACGAAGAGACAGACCTAATGGCATCAAGATGGTGAAAGTACACAATATCTTCAGCCATGGGAGGAATGTAGGAACAGGTCAGAAAAATATGAGACGAGCCAGTTAAAATTTTCACCGCGATGAACTCAATTCCGAACTCGTTCGTGAAAGGAATAATTTCAGAAGGGTACTAGTATTAGTAACAGCAATGAGGACACCACCTGCAAAAGTTGGACGATCCAGTCGAAACACTATGAATTTGGAAACAAGAATTTCATAATCAGAGACAGAGGAGTTAAGCCAAGTTTCAGTAAGCACGATAGCATCAAAATCAAAAGAAGCACTCTTTGTAAAAAATTGGCTCAGCTTACCCAGAATACTTCTAACGTTTTGATAGCAGCAGGAAAATCCTATGTTATTCAGTTTTTTGAAGCAGTTTCTGCAGGGATAGGATTCTGAGCGTCTTTTGCTAGGAATTCATGAATGATACTGTGCTCAGGCCAAGCTACAGGATCAAGTGCTTTTTCAAGGTAGGAATCAGGTAGAACTATTTTAAAAGAAGATATAGAACGCTTATGCTCAAAGTTAAACTTAAAAACAGCTATTTCATTAGGAGCTACCTTAAGATGGTTTAACAGGTGACTCTTGACATCATCAACAGTACCATCCGGCATAAGCCGAGAGACAAAAATGGCCTTACGAGGAGCAACCGCCCTCAGCGTAAGTCCAGAAGATCTAACTTCAGGCGCCACACCAACCAGAGGCCTTGGAGACATCACAGCTAGAGCAGAGGGTAGGTTGTCCAACGATGGGGGTTGTCCAACGATGTCCAACGATGGAGGCTCCAAGATGAGAGGTGGCTCGAGATTTGTACTTGGTACGCTGATCGCTTCTTGCAAGGGATGAATATTAGAGTGCCCTGAAGGAAGGCTCATCAAGTCCCTTGGTACTGGAACAGCATAAGTAGGTAGACTAGTAGGCGACGGTAAAATGTTTGGTGTTGAAAATTCATCGACTTGTACAGCATGGGATGTAGGGGTATTCAATAATTTAGCAGTCAGCAGGTTGTTGTTCGGAATGTTGAATGTTGTTGTTTTCGTCTGGGGGATTCACTTAACAACTTTAGCCCAAGGAATTGAGTTTCAAGAGCGAGGAATTGCTCATTAAGGGCCGAGAATTGCTTGCGGAAATCTAGGAAACCATTTCTCGTCTGTTTCATAAAAGTCCGCATCTCTGACTCAATTTCTCTACAAGCGATGCAAGACCATGTCAGGCCAATTTTCTTGTTGATGAGGTCACTTATCCGTCCATTGTGTCCTCCTCCAGCACATTTAATATGTGAGCAGTTATTGCAGAGCCAACCCGTGATGGTTCCACCAAATTCACATTTTTTTGCTGTGCAAGTAAGACTCATTTTTGGCTTCTTTTTGACGGAATGCAGACCACTGTAATAGCGTGTAAAGAATTTAGGCTCTCTGAAGCACTCTGTAGCCGAGAGTGGACGATCAGATCGGATGTAAGAGATGACGTTACAAAAGAGATGTGCAACGAAGGTTCGGCGTCGTGAAGAACAACAAACTCCACAGTAACTATGAATGTAACGGGTTACGTCCGGAGAGTACAGCTCGGAGAGACTTATGTTGGAGAATATAGTTAAAGCGCAACAGAGATAACTTTAACCGATTAAATGTATAAATTGGAAATAAATAGTTCAATGATCTTATTAAGTCAAATTTATTTTTAGGGATTAATTGTTATATTTCAACTTGTCGCAGAAGGAGAAAGCTTGAGTTCAAGATCGAAAATAATTGCAAACTGGCAAGAGCGATCGAAGAAACACGTCCGGGTACGGCAAGTGAATATACAGAAAATAAATAAATAAATAAAAAATGAGTACGATTCGGACGTCATAAATTTTTAGGGAAAGTCCCTGCTACCCGTCATCAGACGAAGAGTAGCAGGTGTAGAAATGAAGCTTTTAATAGACACGGGCGCGTCAAAAAATTTCATCCATCCATACGATGGGTTGAAAGGCGTCCGCCCAGTAGATTCGCCATTCTCGGTACATTCCATCCATGGCGTCACCACAATAACAAAAAAATGCTTTGTTTCCATGTTTAACTTGAAGGCTACGTTCTTCATCCTACCAGATTTGTCCTCCTTTGATGCCATCATCGGCCTTGACCTGCTAAAACAAGCAGGGGCATCACTTAACCTAGCTTCCGGGCACCTCAGATGGGGCACCGAGATGGAAAAGCTAGAGTTCCAGTTGGACTGCTCTAGCGCACCACCTTTGGTCAGAAGAGCATTTTCAAAAATGCTAAGCGAAAGGAAAAACGCCTTCGCAAGCCCAAATGAGGCGTTACCTTACAACACGTCTGTGGTAGCCACCATCAGGACAGTTGATGAGGAGCCCATTTATGCCAGACCCTATCCGTATCCAATGGGAGCGGCAGATTTCGTCAATGACGAAATCCAAGACCTTCTAAAAAACGGCATAATCCAGAAGTCGAGATCCCCCTACAATAACCCAATATGGGTAGTAGACAAAAAGGGCACCGATATCAACTTCGGCTCCGCCCGAAGTTAGCTTTCCTTTCTTGTTATATACGTGGGCTGACAATATTGTAAGGTCTCCAACGCTGCAACTTCGCTAGGCGAAATCTGGCAACACCGCCGTGTTCCTTGGTTCCCCCACTACCACTTTGCTGCTGGGTGAGGCTTCCCCGACCGCTCAGTCTTGGCTGAGCAGCCGTCAACGATGGAGGTACCCCTCGCGTCAGCGTCCAAGTGCGAATTGTGTTCTGTAATACGTTTTTTGAGTGCGAAAAAGGTGAAACTTATTGAAATCCATCGTCAACTAGTTGAAGTTTACGAGGAAAAGTGTATGGACATAAAAAACGTGCGTAAGTGGAGCCGCGAGTTCAATTTCGGGCGCACTAATGTTCACGACGAGGCGAGAAGTGGCCGACCGTCGGTCTCGGATGCGTCGATCACCCTCCCTATAGTCCCGACGTGGCCCCAAGTGACTACCATACGTTCCCCGCCCTGAAAAAACATCTCGGAGGGAATAAGTTTGATAGTTTGATAGAAAGAGGTCAACACCTGGCTGCGCGAGGCGGACGGAGAGTGGTATTCTGCCGGCATAGACAAGTTCATCGTGCGGATGCGCAAGGTGTTCGAAAAAATGGCGATTAGGTGGAAAAGTAGCCAAGACCTTGGCCTTTCCAACGGTGTATCGCTTTTGTAAATAAATGTCTTTATTGTCAGCCCTTGTACTAAAATCATTGGATTGCACAGTGGTCGCTGCCTAGGCTAAAAATAAAAAAATTGATTTTGAGCTATTCAAGAGAAATTCGGTCTTACTATCAGCTGATTGTCCAAAATTTACCGAGCAATACGCTCTGCTTGGCATGTCTAACGGAACTTTCTAAAAATATAATGGCAAAAGCGTACTCATATTTCAATTGTCCGCAGTGGAGTGCACACAAGAAATACAAAAATCTTAAATATATTAAAAAAATTTTAATAGCCTTTTAAAACCAAAAAAGATTGGAATAGGTATATTTTTTTTTTCGCGTTCTTTCAGAATTTGGAAATGGCTTGTGCATCAAAAAGAGCAACAGCTATCATTCCTGTATTCATCATAAAGCTTAGAGGCCCAGACGACCGAGGGGCACTCGAGAAACGATTTTTTAGTACATATTAAGCTATTTTAAATTTGTTAAGCTCAGAGTTAGTAAGGACATTTAAAATTCTATATTTTAAATTAGAGGGACAGGAAGGAGATGTAATAGAGTAGAGACCATTGTAGTTCGAACATAATACCCTAAAAGGGTCATGCAGTGCATATGTCGAACTACAATGGCTAAGGAACAGAGGACTAAAGTTTCGAGTCCTTCTATTAGGAATGTTAAGTTTTGAACGTGTTAGTAAATGCTGGCTATCTACATCCCCGTTAATAAGGTTATGCAGAAAAACTACACCGAGCATTTTCCTACGATTTGTTAAGCTAGGTAAGTTTATAAGTAAAAGTCTGCTACTGTAGGATGGAAGCTGAAGATTTGCATCCCAGTATAGACCTCTAAGTGCAAATATTAAAAAGTTCTTTTGTACGGATTCTATGCGGTCCTTATGTACTCCATATTGGGGACTCCAGACACATGAACCGTACGCCAGTATAGGACGGACCAAAGAAATGAATAGTGCTTTGGTTATATAGGGGTCATTAAATTCTTTTGACCACCTTTTGATAAAACCAAGGACTCCTTTAGCCTTATTACTCATCAAGGAAATATGGTCGGCAAATTTAAGTTTGATGTCTAATAGGATGCCGAGATCATTAACCTGGGTTAATTTTTCTAAGGCAATCCCATTAATCGAATACGTAGCTTGCAGAGGGCAAGAACGATAAAAAGACATATGCTTGCATTTTTATTCATTAAGTATTAGATCATTAGCTAAACACCATTTTTGAAAGTTATCAAGGTCAAACTGAAGACTGCATTGGGCAGAGATGGATTTGTACTGAAGACAAAGCTTTACATCATTTATTTATTATTATTAACAATGAACTGTTATTTCTATATTATTATAACCAAGAGTAAGGATAAATTAAGTTAAAAGATATTCCATAATTTCGGATTTAATTACATCTAGGGATAGTTTAGGGGACATTAAATGGGATAAAGAGTTATAATTTTTACAGATAACGCGGAATGGATCGTGTTCCGCAAAATTAGATCTAGAAATCGGTAACCAAAGGGGTCGGAATGATCTAGTTACTCTATTAGGCACAGAAAACATTAATTTTTCAAGAAGTACTTGTGAGTCAACCTGTCCAAGAATAAGCACATGAAGCAGCATAACCCCAGCACAAGTACGGCGCTCTTTTAAAGAAGGTAGGTTTAGTAGTTTTAACCGGCAATTATACGACGGGAGGGAAGTGACAGTATCCCAGTTTAAGCCTTTTAACGCAAATAGCAGAAACTGCTTTTGGACTGATTCAATCCTCCTTTGGTGAACAAAGTATTGCGGACTCAAAACGCTAGAACAGTATTCCAAGATAGGACGAACCAACGATACGTATAGAGTTTTAGTTGTGAAAGGATCATCAAATTCTTTAGACCAACGTTTGATAAAAGCTAGCACGCCTCTGGCTTTATTGACTGTTAGTGATATGTGGTCGTTGAAGGACAACTTATTGTCAAAAATTACTCCAAGATCGTTAATTAGGAAAACACGATCTAAGACGTTATTCCTGCGATTGAACGTCATAACCTTACACTTAGAGCAGTTAAGCAAAAGGAGATTGTTTGAGCACCACAAGAAGACTTCGTTTAGGTGTAGTTGCAAGTGTCTATGAAGGAAATGGTCTGAGAAAGAAAGACATAACTTGACATCATCAGCATACATAAATGTAGTAGCATAGTTTATAACACTAGGTAAATCGTTGACAAAAAGAACAAACAGAAGAGGTCCTAAGTGACTACCTTGTGGTACACCAGATGAAACATTTATAATCTGTGATGAACTGTTTTTAAACAAAACACGCTGCGTGCGGTTCGATAGATAAGAGGTCAACCACTGTACTATATAAGGAGAAAACCCCAAAAGACACAGCTTATGAAGGAGGAGATGGTGGTTCACAGAGTCAAACGCTTTACTAAAGTCAGTGTACACCACATCAGTTTGCATGCGGCTCAGAAAACCTCTGTGGATAAACGAAGTGAATTCAAGAAGGTTAGTTGTGGTAGAGCGATGTTTGACAAAACCATGCTGTGAAGTGGAAATAATACTTTTACAAAAATGTTGCAGTTGGAAAGTAACCAGTTTCTCAAGCAGTTTGGGAATCGCAGATAGCTTAGCAATCCCCCGGTAGTTCTCAATAAGTGCTTTAGAGCCTTTCTTTTGAAGCGGAATAATAAAAGATTCATTCCATCTCTTGGGGAGACATGCCAGCTCCAAGGATAAGTTGAATAAGATAGTGAGAGGAAAGCAAAGGATATCAGAACAGTACCTTAGAACATAGCTAGGAACATTGTCAGGACCAGCAGAGAATGATATATCTATTGTTGAAAGAGCTTCGAACAGATCCTGAATTCGAAATTTTGTAAAGTAAATGTTGTTTATATGTGGTAATTTATAAGGATAAGAAGAATTGTGGTTATATAAATCGGACGAATAGGTGGTTTGAAAAAATGACGCAAAGAGATTAGCAATACCTTGCTCAGAAGAATGTGAAATATTTTTGTATGATAGGGAAGGAGAAAAAAGATTTGATTTACGTTTCATATTGACAAAAGAGTAGAAGGAGCTTGGATCATTTCGAAAGTTTACCTTACAATTCCTGATATACTGCTTATAGATCGTTGAGAATAATAAACTGGTTGCGAACAAAAAGAAAGTTTGACTGGTGGCACATCGATCCTGACTTAAAAAACTTTTTGTAAGCTCTGGATTTCCTGTTCTTAAGACGAGAAAGGTGTTTATTATACCAAGGTGGTTTTGTAGACAATGATACTGGGACTTCCGGAACAAATTTGTTCAAGGCATTATGAATTATTTCGTAAAACGAATCCGTAACTGCTTCAATTGTGTTTATAGATGAAAGAAAATTCCAATCGATTTCAGCTAAATGATTCCGAAGGGCCATAAAATCAGTCTTTCTGAAGCATTTGAAACGAGGTTTAGCATTAAAGCAAGCATCATTGTGAGGCACATCAATTAACACCGATGCTAATAGTGTAGGGTGGTGAAAGTCTTCAGGAAGCGATAGCGGAGGGGACCGAATGACTGTCACAGAGGATGACACATTAAAAAAAAAAAGGTCCAGAAATCTGCCATGAGTGTTATGAATTGGATTAATTTGGAGCAGGGCAAGATCAGTTAAGCCATCGATAAAGTCGTTATGACAACTGGAAAGCAAGGAATTGTCTACCTCAGACGGGATCCAGGAAATGATGGGAAGGTTGAAATCTCCCATGATTAGGATTAAATCACGGTCCTTGGTCAACGAAGAGACAGACCTAATGGCATCAAGATGGTGAAAGTACACAATATCTTCAGCCATGGGAGGAATGTAGGAACAGGTCAGAAAAATATGAGACGAGCCAGTTAAAATTTTCACCGCGATGAACTCAATTCCGAACTCGTTCGTGAAAGGAATAATTTCAGAAGGGTACTAGTATTAGTAACAGCAATGAGGACACCACCTGCAAAAGTTGGACGATCCAGTCGAAACACTATGAATTTGGAAACAAGAATTTCATAATCAGAGACAGAGGAGTTAAGCCAAGTTTCAGTAAGCACGATAGCATCAAAATCAAAAGAAGCACTCTTTGTAAAAAATTGGCTCAGCTTACCCAGAATACTTCTAACGTTTTGATAGCAGCAGGAAAATACTATGTTATTCAGTTTTTTGAAGCAGTTTCTGCAGGGATAGGATTCTGAGCGTCTTTTGCTAGGAATTCATGAATGATACTGTGCTCAGGCCAAGCTACAGGATCAAGTGCTTTTTCAAGGTAGGAATCAGGTAGAACTATTTTAAAAGAAGATATAGAACGCTTATGCTTAAAGTTAAACTTAAAAACAGCTATTTCATTAGGAGCTACCTTAAGATGGTTTAACAGGTGACTCTTGACATCATCAACAGTACCATCCGGCATAAGCCGAGAGACAAAAATGGCCTTACGAGGAGCAACCGCCCTCAGCGTAAGTCCAGAAGATCTAACTTCAGGCGCCACACCAACCAGAGGCCTTGGAGACATCACAGCTAGAGCAGAGGGTAGGTTGTCCAACGATGGGGGTTGTCCAACGATGTCCAACGATGGAGGCTCCAAGATGAGAGGTGGCTCGAGATTTGTACTTGGTACGCTGATCGCTTCTTGCAAGGGATGAATATTAGAGTGCCCTGAAGGAAGGCTCATCAAGTCCCTTGGTACTGGAACAGCATAAGTAGGTAGACTAGTAGGCGACGGTAAAATGTTTGGTGTTGAAAATTCATCGACTTGTACAGCATGGGATGTAGGGGTATTCAATAATTTAGCAGTCAGCAGGTTGTTGTTCGGAATTTTTCGCCTGGGGGATTCACTTAACAACTTTAGCCCAAGGAATTGAGTTTCAAGAGCGAGGAATTGCTCATTAAGGGCCGAGAATTGCTTGCGGACATCTAGGAAACCATTTCTCGTCTGTTTCATAAAAGTCCGCATCTCTGACTCAATTTCTCTACAAGCGATGCAAGACCATGTCAGGCCAATTTTCTTGTTGATAAGGTCACTTATCCGTCCATTGTGTCCTCCTCCAGCACATTTAATATGTGAGCAGTTATTGCAGAGCCAACAAGACAGGTATGAGTCACCCGTGATGGTTCCACCAAATTCAAATTTTTTGGCTGTGCAAGCAAGACTCATTTTTGGCTTCTTTTTGACGGAATGCAGACCACTGTAATAGCGTGTAAAGAATTTAGGCTCTCTGAAGCACTCTGTAGCCGAGAGTGGACGATCAGATCGGATGTAAGAGATGACGTTACAAAAGAGATGTGCAACGAAGGTTCGGCGTCGTGAAGAACAACAAACTCCACAGTAACTATGAATGTAACGGGTTACGTCCGGAGAGTACAGCTCGGAGAGACTTATGTTGGAGAATATAGTTAAAGCGCAACAGAGATAACTTTAACCGATTAAATGTATAAATTGGAAATAAATAGTTCAATGAACTTATTAAGTCGAATTTATTTTTAGGGATTAATTGTTATATTTCAACTTGTCGCAGAAGGAGAAAGCTTGAGTTCAAGATCGAAAATAATTGCAAACTGGCAAGAGCGATCGAAGAAACACGTCCGGGTACGGCAAGTGAATATACAGAAAATAAATAAATAAATAAAAAATGAGTACGATTCGGACGTCATAAATTTTTTAGGGGAAAGTCCCTGCTACCCGTCATCAGACGAAGAGTAGCAGGTGTAGAAATGAAGCTTTTAATAGACACGGGCGCGTCAAAAAATTTCATCCATCCATACGATGGGTTGAAAGGCGTCCGCCCAGTAGATTCGCCATTCTCGGTACATTCCATCCATGGCGTCACCACAATAACAAAAAAATGCTTTGCTTCCATGTTTAACTTGAAGGCTACGTTCTTCATCCTACCAGATTTGTCCTCCTTTGATGCCATCATCGGCCTTGACCTGCTAAAACAAGCAGGGGCATCACTTAACCTAGCTTCCGGGCACCTCAGATGGGGCACCGAGATGAAAAACTAGAGTTCCAGGTGGACTGCTCTAGCGCACCACCTTTGGTCAGAAGAGCATTTTCAAAAATGCTAAGCGAAAGGAAAAACGCCTTCGCAAGCCCAAATGAGGCGTTACCTTACAACACGTCTGTGGTAGCCACCATCAGGACAGTTGATGAGGAGCCCATTTATGCCAGACCCTATCCGTATCCGATGGGAGCGGCAGATTTCGTCAATGACGAAATCCAAGACCTTCTAAAAAACGGCATAATCCAGAAGTTGAGATCCCATTACAATAACCCAATATGGGTAGTAGACAAAAAGGGCACCGACGAAGCTGGAAACCGTAAAATGCGGCTAGTATTAGACTTTCGAAAATTGAACGAGAGGACAATACCGGATCGCTACCCTATGCCAATTATCCCTATGATACTAGGGAATTTAGGCAAAGCCAAATACTTTACAACGCTCGATTTAAAGTCCGGCTACCACCAAATTATTCTGGCAGAACGTGACCGTGAGAAAACTTCCTTTTCCGTAAACGGGGGAAAATACGAGTTCCGTCGACTGCCATTCGGGTTAAGAAATGCTGCCAGCATCTTCCAAAGAACCATCGACGACGTACTGCGAGAACAGATTGGCAAATTTGGCTACGTCTATGTCGATGATGTTATCGTCTTCTCAGAGGACGAAAACGCCCACATACGACACGTGGACTGGGTTCTAAAGAGCCTACACGACGCTAACATGAGAGTGTCAGCGCAGAAATCGGTCTTCTTCAAAAAAAGCGTAAAATTTTTGGGGTTTGTAGTCACCAACGAGGGGACCACGACAGACCCGGAAAAGGTCAGGGCCATTAAAGAATTCCCTGAGCCCAAAAACGTTTTCGAAGTAAGATTCTTCATGGGCTTGGCTGGCTATTATAGATGCTTTATTAAAGATTTTGCATCAATAGCCAAGCCCATTTCGAGCATTATAAAAAGGGAGCTCGGAAATGTCAGCAGACACAGATCCAGAAGCATCCAGGTACAATTTACCGAGCCGCAACGGCAAGCTTTTGAAAAGCTACGTAGCATCCTGGCCTCTGAGGATGTCATCCTCAGGTACCCCGACTATAAAAAGGAGTTTGATCTAACGACAGATGCCTCAGCATATGGCATTGGCGCGGTGCTTTCACAAGAGGGGCGCCCCCTCACTATGATCTCTAGGACCTTAAAGGATAGAGAAGTTAACTACGCTACCAACGAAAGGGAGCTGTTAGCTATAGTTTGGGCGCTAGAGAACCTGCGCCACTACCTTTATGGGGTTAAAGATTTAAACATCTACACTGACCACCAACCGCTGACCTACGCTGTATCGGATTCCAATCCGAATACAAAAATTAAAAGATGGAAAGAACGCATCGATGAGTGTGGTGCCAAAGTCCATTACATGCCTGGCAAGGCCAACCTAGTTGCAGATGCCCTCTTGCAGTTGCAGATTGCAGGCAACAACTCAACGTTATAGAAGAAGAAGAGGCATTCTCAAGCGCGGCCACAATTCACAGTGAGCTGTCGCTTACCCACACAATTCAATCCACGGACAAGCCCCTCAATTGCTTTCAAAACCAGATAATTCTGGAGGAAGCACGCTCTCCGTCAAAGCGGAACTTCGTTCTCTTTGGAAACAAGAGACGGCATATTATTGACTTCACATAATAGTTCCTAAAGGCGTAAACGCCATTCATTGCGATCTGCATACGCTCGCAGTGATACAGGACAAACTAATCCGACAATTCCCTGCCACCAGATTCTGGCACTGCAAAAACCGATTAACGGACATTTTTGCAGTTGATGAAAGGCGAGAAATTCTTACTGTCGAGCACAACAGAGCTCACAGATCTGCCCAAGAAAACGTGAAGCAGGTACTCTCCGAGTACTACTTCCCGAAAATGGCCAAGCTAGCGAACGAAATAGTCATTTCGTGCAAGACTTGCGCCAAGGCAAAATACGACAGGCATCCGAAGAAACAAGAGCTTGGCGAAACCCCAATCCCATCTCAAGTAGGAGAAATGCTGCACATAGACATCTTCTCCACGGATACAAAATATTTCCTTACGTGCATCGACAAATTCTCGAAATTTGCCGTAGTCCAACCAGTTCCCTCTAGGACCATAGAGGATCTCAAACCAGCATTACTACAGCTGATGAATATTTTCCCTAAGGCCAAGGTCGTATATTGCGACAACGAACCATCGTTGAACTCGCACACCATCGTGACCATGCTGGAAAACCATTTCGGCGTTAGCATCTCAAATGCTCCGCCCCTACACAGTGTCTCCAATGGACAAGTGGAGCGTTTCCACAGCACTTTGGTAGAGCTTGCTAGATGTCTTAAAATCGATAAAGGCATCAGCGATACCGTAGAGCTGATACTTCTGGCCACTGCCAGATATAACAAGTCCATCCACTCGGTCATCGACATGAGACCGGCTGACGTGGTTCAGGCACAATCAGGTGAGCCACAATATGAAATTCAAGATAAAATTAAACTCGCCCAAGACAAGCTCCGGGACAGAGAAAACGCTTCCCGCCAAAATAGAGTATTCGCGGTTGGCGAGAAAGTCCTAGTGAAGTCCAACAGACGCCTAGGCACGCGTCACGGACTATTCCAAAGCCAAATACATTCCCATCGTTGATGGGCGAATCCTGATATGGGAGGAATTTGCCTTTGTAAAGCACTCAGCAAATCTCTCGGAATATAGGCGCGTCATCGAAGAAACTAATGGGATGACCGTCATGTTCCCGCAATCCCACATGCAGAAACTCCTGGTTGTTGACGTCGCCCACCTACGCGACATGCTCGACTCTTTGAGCGTCCACCATAGAGTAGCAAGAAGTTTAGACTTCTAAGGGACGGCGCTAAAGGTGGTGGCAGGAACGCCGGACGCAGAAGATTTTGAAAAAAATTAAATTTAATCAATTCCAATTAGCAAATGCAAACAATAGGCAGATTAATATTAACAACAAAGTACAAATTCAAATCAATAAAATTTCCGCTACCGTCAACCAACTTCTGAGGTCAGCAAAAAAGTCCCAAATTGATACTGGGCACCTATTCGAGATGCTTCTAACTCGAAATAGGATGATAGCAATGGAGCTACAGGGTTTGATGCTAGCAGTGGCACTTGCCAAAGTTAATATTGTTAGCCCCAGCATCCTAGATCATGCAGACCTGGAAGGTGTGTGGATGGAAGAGCCCACCGAGACCGCGATTAGGGATGTTTTGTCCGTATCGTCCGTTAAGATCTTACAGTCCGATAACATATTACATTTTATTATTAAGTTTCCAAAGATAAAGTCGGCCTGCAGCAAGATTACCGTTTTCCCAGTGTCACATCACGACACCATGCTCAGGCTGGAAGATAACGTCATTGCCGAATGCAACAGTGAGATCCACACCGTGGAAAAGGGCTCCCCGACATCAGGAGCTACATTTTCCTGATTGGCTCGCAGAAGATCATGCGCCCAAGAGCTTCACGCTGGAGGCACGGCGCATTGCGAGATCCAGCAAAGCGATTTACACCCCATCACTTATGTTGATGAAGGAATAGCAATTGTGAATGATCGCTCGGCTCACGTGTGTGTGGACAGTGGCACCTGTGCCCATATAAAAGGCACATATCTCATCACGTTTGAGAAGAGTGCCATGGTCAACGAAACCCGATTGGTCAATCATGACACAGCCCAGAAGAGGGCTCCAGGAGTGACCAGCTCACCTTCCCTGAACATTACCATGGAACGTGACGTTCTTAGCCTTCCATACCTTCACCGACTGAGTGAACGTAATCTGGAGCACATCAAAGAGTTCGGGAGGAGATTAATCACCAGCGACTACGTCAGTTGGTGTTCATAGCGGGAGCAATATGCTGCGCTTTAATTTGCATCGGCTTGACCTATCGGCGAGTCACTCAGGCCCGAAAAACCGCGGCCCAGCTGAAGGAGATGCTTGCCCAAATAGGGTCGGCAAGCAGCGGCAATGTCCGATTATTTAAGAGCTCGCTCTGGCCAAACTGCTGACATAGCGTCTGGCCGGAAGCCCATGCATAGCGGCAAGCACTGCACATTTGCGTGGCCGCTATGAAATACTTTTTGTTAGCTTTAAGTTTTAGTTTGTGTCAGAGTCTCATACAATAAAGAGCACCATAAAACCAATCTCCTGCACTGCCGTTAATTTGTAAATTCATTTGTTGAATTGGTCACCGCGCCTCAAGGGCCGTGGCAACGGAGCAAGTGCTCCCATCATAACTCCCGTCACAGAGCGGATCTTCCCTCGGCAACCGCCAGGGATCTCAACCACTACCTACAAGGAGTAGCAACACCCCCCGGCAACCGCCAGGGGTAATTATCTTACAAATATCTCCGGCGTCTGCAGCATCACCGACTGCAGCGAGGGATAACCAACAACATCATATATCAAACATTATTACACAAACCAATTTATATTTACTTATATACTGCGTGCAAAGGAAAGAAGGGTGTGTGCAAAGTTTCAAGACGATAGCTTTAAAACTGAGAGACTAGTTCGCGTATAAACAGACAGACGGACAGACAGACGGACAGACAGACGGACAGACGGACATGCTCATATCAACTCAGGAGGTGATCCTGATCAAGAATATATATACTTTATAGGGTCGGAGATGTCTCCTTCACTGCGTTGCACACTTTTGACCAAAATTATAATACCCTCTGCAAGGGTATAAAAATGTTATAGCCGAATTCCCGGATCGTCTTTTTTCGATGGTGTCTTACGGTGGACATCATATCCCGAAAACGGTTAATCGAAAATCAAAAATTCCAAAAAATTTCGTTAGTATATTCTATTGCCTAGTCCGCAAACGAAGGATTTTTTAAAAATTTTGATTTAAAATAAAATGGGGACGATTTTAACAAAAAATTTACTTTTTCAAGGTATAAGATTTTCGATTTTTATGCTATAAAAAAAGGAGTTTTCAAAAAAATGGAAAATCTTTCGTTCACGGACTAGCTAATATCATAGTAAATAAGTGGTTAAAATTTGGTGTTGATCGGATTTATCGTTTTTAGTAATCGTGTCCACCGCAAAGGTAATTTCGAAAAAACAAGATTCTGAGATAATCGCGTTTAAAGTTTCAAGTTTGTTCAAATTTGATGTGCAGGTAGTGCGCTATAAATAGCTACAACTTCGGTTCTAATGCTCCGATCGTTATGAATTTTGAGAGTATTCTCAACAGTATATACTTAAAGAATACGCAATAAAAAAATAAAAAAAATTTTGATCTATCACAACTGTATATAACCCCTTAGGGGGAGGTTATTTTGGATTTTTTTGAAAAAATCGATTTTTTTAAAAAAAAAAAAAAGGAAAGTTACATTGGTGTAGAATGTACGTGCTAAGGGATATTTCGATACGACGCGTATTTCTTGAGCTAGAGCGTGTCAAACATACCCATGATAACAAGAAAGCTATCTCAAGGCAAAGTTTCTAAAAACTTTAAACGCGTTTTTTTCGGAACCATGTTTTTAAACCTCTTGTCGCGCACAGGGCTCGTTCTATTGATCCGATTTCCTTCATTCAATAAATGTTTAAAAGTACACACTTTTTTAAACGTCCATGAAATTGGTTTATTTTTACCAAAATTAATTATCGTTAGGTATAAGGCATAGGAAATTCCATCAGTTTTAATAAATTATATACATTTCTAATTTAAGTTCACTACCAGCCGCCCGACACTCGACAAAGCAGAAAAATAGAGGTCGACGAGATCCGCCATTTTGAAACCGCCATTTTGAATTTCCTGAATATTGAATTTTTTTTTTTTTAATCGTTAATAAACAACGAATCAAAAGTTCAAAAGCATAAGTTCGTATGTCTTTTCATTTTCCGGCAATCCATTCTCAAAGTTTGCTTAATTTTCGCAAAATCCAAAAGAACCTCCCCTTAATAGTCAATTTTTAATTGATAGAGATTGCAGTGAAGGAGGTACCTCCGACCCTATAAAGTATATATATTTTTGATCAGGATCACCTCCTGTGTTGATATAAGCAAGTCCGTCTGTCTCGGGATCGGCCGACTATATCCTATAACTGCCATATAATTGATTTATCGTATCGGAAATACTATAACTTCGGTATTTTTAGAGATAGAGAGTTTAGATTTTTTGGAAAAATAATGCGACATACCAAATTTCATAAGGATTGGGCGACTATATCCTTTATCTATCATATAACTGATTGATCGGAAATGACCAAACTTTCGTGTTTTTTAAGATAAAAAGCTGGAACTTAGTACAGATTCTATTTTTGGTCAGTTGATCCGACCTACCCAACGTTCAGCCGTTTATATCTTATAGCTTCTATATAACCAAAGATTATAAAGTACATAGATGGGACATCAGGGCCCAAAACGGTCAACTTTTTGCGTCGAGCTTGTTGGTGAGGGGGGAACGCACATGCATACGATTCTATTTTTAGAACTCTTTACATGTATCCGTCAACAAAAATTTCTGTTTTCGATGCGCCGATGTGGTAGTTGGTAGAACAAATACTATTTTTGATCGCCGCAGATCGAGACAGGATGGTAGCGTAATGCATAGAGTAGTTACTCTATGTGTAATTTTTCTGTGTTCAAATCCTCGTAAGGACTTTTGACTTTTTCTTTCTTTTATAATTATTATTATTTTTTTTTCCTTTAATTGTAATATTTTTCTTTAATTTTACAATTGTAAATTTGTTTTATTCTTCATTATGTCCGGCTAATAAAATTTCAAGGGAGTCCTTCCGGTATTTTGTCATCCGACCCGCCCGTCACTTATTTTTACAACAATTGTAATAGAATGCAATTAAAAATAATAATAATAATGTAAAAATGAAAAGTAAAAAAAAAAAATAATCAAAAAATAAAACTTAATATAAAAAGAATCTTAAAACTAAAAAACTTTGTCAAAATCGGAACAACCGCCCCCTAATGAAGTTGAACCCAGGACCCCATGAATAAGGACCACGCACTATCCATCTAGGCTACCCTCGAAGTTGATTTTATGATACTTAAAATTGGTATTAAAGGAGGCGCTAGAATCTATACCAAAAACAGAGTTGACGAGTAAGGATAGTAAAAGATATTTCTGATCTCTTTACTCTTACATTGGTTCGATTACAACGTTTCAAACTTTCATCGTTCCAAAGATGTTACGATCTAAAAATAGAATTCTCTCTCCCCTATCTCATCTGCCAGCCGTTTGTCGTGGAACCCGCTCTCAAATGTTTTCATTGATACAGCGGGTTCCACGACGGAAAAAATGAAAACATTTGAGAGCGGGTTCCATGACGCGGCCTACCAAAATGCCGTAGAACCCGCACTTATAGACATTTTTACAGCGGGTTCCACTACGAACTGAGACGATGTTAAGGTGATTTTACAATTTTGTATTTTTTTTTATTGGATTATAAATTTAAAAAAACACATTAAAATAAAAAAACAATAATATAAATAGATTTAAAATTTAAAAAAAATGGACTTCCCGAGCCAGGTCTGAACTCGTTTTACTTTGCACACCAGCCAAGCACTCTACCACTCGGCTATCCCTCATTAACTTGTCGCGCAATGGAACCCGCTCGTTCCAGCGGGTTCCACTGATGGAACCCGCCATAGAAAATTTTTCTTTGTATGAGATGTCCCATCTATGTACTTTATAATCTTTGATATAACTAAACGATCGGAAAAGAAATTTGGTGTTTGGTAAAAATACAAACATTGGTATTTGGTAATAATACAAACATTGGTATTGAATATTTGAATTGAACATTGAATATTTTTTGTAGATTTTTTATTGTAATATATTGGTTATAATATTCTTATAAGGATCGACCAACTATATTCGATGTTTGCGATACATATCCGGATGTAATAGCAAGGGTATAACAACTTCAGCTCTGCCCGAAGTTAGCTTTCCTTTGTTGTTTAAGAATGGAACAATGTCGCGTTTCATCTATGTGCCACAAGGAAGACATCTTGGCTAGTCATATTTCACACTGCGTGGCTATGCTGGGCCGCTAATTAATACTGCTTGGGGATTAAATTTGTTTGCAGAAAAAGAATGTTATTTTTGATTTCAGTGAACTTACGTCCGTTTATTTCAACTATGAAACAGAATGAATATATGAAAAATATATGAAAGCGTCAGGAAGTACCGAATGTTGGTATTTGGAACTGAGAATCACGGAACTCGGGCATTTTTTAATACACATTGGAACGCTTGGATGCGAACATGCTCTCCCGCAGGCGACAATACCGCAGATGCCTACACATCATTGCAGCTAGCTGCAAATCCCAGACAGCAGACACCCCATTCGGGAATCGTGTGCCATTGTGAGTCCTGGGGGTCCTTCAGTTGCTCGCTAAGTACTTGCGGAAATAGCGGCTAAGCAGCTCTCCCCGCAGCCGCTTGATTGGAGCCAAGTGCAGGACCATCAACACTTCCAGAGGGCTTCCGCGGCACCGGTAGGACTCCGGTTCTGGGTTATTTTGCTTCAGGGGTTCCTGGAATGAACGATGTGGATGATGTGATAAGCATGAGGTGATTCATTGTGCGCATAAGAATAAATGGAAATAGGAACATGTTTAGTTAAAAATCTCCGAAGGTGCCCCCACGGTGCACACATCCGTTACTCTGACCCTGCCTTCTGCCCCTGGAAAAAGAAATTTTTTTTTTGTCCCTTTTATACCCTTGCAGAGGGTGCTATAATTTTGTCCAAAAGTGTGCAACGCAGTGAAGGGGACATCTCTGACCCTATAAAGTATACATATTCTTAGTCAGGATCACCTCTTGAGTGGATATAAGCATGTCCGTCTGTCCCGGGACATTTTTTTTGTCCCTTTTATACCCTTGCAGAGGATATTATAATTTTGTCCAAAAGTGTGCAACGCAGTGAAGGGGACATCTCTGACCCTATAAAGTATACATATTCTTAGTCAGGATCACCTCCTAAGTTTATATAAGCATGTCCGTCTGTCCGTCCGTCGCTCTGTCCGTCTGTCTGTTTCTACGCAATTTAGTCTCTCAGTTTTAAAGCTATCGACTTGAAACTTTACACACACCCTTCTTTCCTTTGCACGCAGTATGTAAGTCGGAATGACCGGGATCGGCCGACTATATCCTACAGCTCCCATATTACTG
Organism: Drosophila malerkotliana malerkotliana; assembly: GCA_018153235.1. Lineage (NCBI taxonomy): Eukaryota > Metazoa > Arthropoda > Insecta > Diptera > Drosophilidae > Drosophila > Drosophila malerkotliana. The sequence goes on along the minus strand of JAECXV010000202.1, from coordinate 2,714,932 downwards.
ATTGATCGAAAACGGTACAACTTTAGTGTTTTTGGAGTTAGAGAGTTCAGATTTTACATAAGAGATATTTTTGGCAAAATAATGCCAAATTAATAATAATTTCATAAGGATCGGCCGACTATAGCTGCCATATAACTGAACGATCCGAAATGACCCAACTTTCGTGTTTATAGAAAATAGAGATAGAAAACTGGAACTTAGTACAGATTCCATTTTTGGTCAGTTAATCCGACCTACCAAATTTTATAACGATCGGACGACTATATTTTATAGCTGCCATATAACTGAACGATCGGAAATGGTTTTTGAAAGAAATACCAACTTTGGTATTTTTGAAGATAAAAGCTTGGGGCTTTTTTTTAGATTTTTTTATTGTAATAAATTGGTTTTATTATGATATTTTCATAATGATCGGCCAAATATATCCGATGTTTGCGATGTTGTTTTAACTGCAAGTGTATATCAACTTCGGCTCCGCCCGAAGTTAGCTTTCCTTTCTTGTTTTTTTTTTTATTTTTTATTGCGTTTCAAACGTCATGTGGTTGTTTTCCTTCACGACCATCATGTCACCTACCCTAAGATTTGGAAGCTGTTATTAAAGATGCTTATGAATTTTCCTAGTGTACTGTTTATTTTTCAAGCTAAGGCCAAATTTCTGCTCGAGAGCCTTAAGATGAAGCCACCGATTTACTATGGAGTAGAAGTATTTCCGGAATGTGGGTTCGATTATGTAGAGATTAAATCTCCCGACTTAGGAAAGCAGCCACGTGGAACGTACCAGTTCTCGGAGCGGCAACGTAGTTGTGTTTAGGAAGCCCGGTAGGGGAGAAACGACATGGAACCTAGTGGTCCTTGAAGGGGCAACGCGGCTGGGCTAGGGTCAGGGGAGCCCCGCATCCCCGCCTAGTAAAAGCAGAGGTCCCTGCCCGGGAGAGGCTAGAGGACCCGGACGATGACGATGAAGGAGGCGCGACCTATTCTTAACCAGTGGCGAACGTAAGTTGTGAAAGATAGGGAGGCCATTCGTGCCCTTGTCCGACTGCAAGGCACTAAGGAAGCTTATTTGGATATGCTTATTGGAGACCAACCCGATTCAGGTGCCAGCCATTCTTAGGGCAAAATGAGTCAAGCCAAGAGGGGCGACGGAGCAGTAGCGGAGCACGAGCAGCGACAACAAAAACAGGAGAGGTGCTTCTTGGCGACCAACTCAGAACGGCCACTGGTGAGCGACGTGGAGATCAGAGTGCCACCTAGTAGGAAGTGCCCGAAGTTGGTGCTGACAGATGGATCATAGTCGATAGTTCATCATAAGTAAATTTCCTTGCGGCTATGGCCTTGTGCGCTTTAGAACTCTAGACCCTCGCTTCCCACAATCCCTCCATGAAGGGTGCCAAGGAGAGTCAAAAAGCCAGAGGTTGCTATTCAGGCGGTACTTCCACAATAAGAGTACCCGGGTGGCTTTTACAAACTGTTAAGTGCTACTGGGAAAACAAAGGTTGTCGCACAGTAAAAGACAGTTTTTTTATTTCAGTGGACACTTCAATTTTTTCACCTATATATATGGGAGAGACAGGGAGTCACGAATGTTGGTATTTGTAGCTCACAGTCACGAATTATGATCTGAAGAATTTAATGACACCAGTCGGGCTCTGCAGTCTTTAATATTTCGGGCCGCTCTTTTAAGCTTGGCGCATTTAAAAGCAGCGTCTTTTTAAGACAACACGCCTTTTTTCACATTTTTCACCCGGTAATAAAAAAATTGGATATCACTCGATACCAAAATTGATACCACTGGAAATGTAAACAAAGAGGCAGTCTAAATCAACATACTTATCCTGCTGAATGCAAAAATTTGCTGCTATTCTACTGAATGCAAAAAAAATGTAAATTCAAACAACACAAAACCTTATAAAGTTCACAGGTGGAATAAAAACGTAGCCCAGTTACAAAATGAAAAACAATTATTCAAGAATATAACAAACCGCACTTTAAACTTAAAATTTATTAAAATTTCAAACGCTTTTGCGTCCTTAAGCGTGTCAAAAATGTATACAATTCAGCCCTGAAATCAGCACAGCAAAACGTTTACCAACAAAATTTCTAGCATCATTTCTTTAAGCTCTTAATCGATCTGAACCTTATATGCGAAACGCAAAGTCATACATGTACATGTGTGACTCCCAGCATAGGTAAAGTGCAATAACAATAACAATTTATCTTGTTTTCATATTCTTCTTAATCGTGCTAATTCCAATGCATTTTGTTGTTTAATTGCCGAAAAAATTTTTAATGCAGAAAATACATTTTTTTTTTATGTTGATGCCAGAATGAACGACTTGAAGCTATGAATTTATTTTTCACAGAACGTTTTTAAAGTATGAAGCTATGCATTATTTTTCATGGTTTAATAACACAGTGCGACAGTGATTTCGAACTTTTAAAGAGACCTAGTATTGTTTATTAGGTCGAATATAGTACAAAACATTGTTTGAAATATTTCTAACACCCTCAAAATCTTGATTTATTAGAAAAAACGGTTATTTGCTCTAAAAAATTCCTAAACGCGTAATTCTAAGCCGTTATTAAAATTTTTCAATGGTTAAATTTTGTAGCTTTTGAAAAAATAGATCTTCAGTTTATTTAAACAAAAAGGATACAAATTTTACACAAGAAACTGAAATTTTTGTCGTGTTTGACATTCGAGACCAAATTCATTAAAAAATTATGAAAATTGTTGAAGTTATAACGCTTTTCCCAAAACAAGTCAGTGCAATTTTACTAATTTCTAAATATTTGAAATTAATTTTGTATTATAATGAATATTTTTTAAACACAAGGAATGCAAATTTAATATTTTTTTTTTCAGTGTACCGACATTATTTTCAAAAAAAAATGCTTGCACCAATGCATTGTTTTGGGAGTTTGGTCTACCGTATGTAGAGCTTGGGCACCCTTGTTATACAAGAATCATTATTATAGCAAATATTATAACGTACATGGATAGGACATCAGGGCCCAAAACGGTCAACTTTTTTCGTGCAGCTTCTTGGTGAGGGGGGATCGCACATGCATACGATTCTATTTTTAGAACTCTTTACATGTATCCCTTAAACAAAATGTGTGCCTTTGTATGTATGTGTAGCGCCTCGCACGACGGCGTAAGAATGTTTTGGCTTCCAAATTTCAATTTCACTTTTTCATCGTTTCTGTTTACAATGCGACGATGTGGTAGTAGAACAAATTGTACTATTGTTCGCTGCCGACCGAGTTAGAGTGGTAGCCCCATGCATAGAGTAGTTGATCTCTGTACGATTTTCCAAGGTTCAAATCCTCCTCAGGACTTTCGGTGTTTTTCTTTTTTTTAATTTTATTTTAACTCTTTCGTCAAATTGAATTAAATGAAAATATCCGATATCTGGGATATAAATACTAAGCATATTAAAAATAGTATTAGGGATCTGGGAAATAAATAATCCCCTAAATTGAGACATATTTCGAAAATTTGTCTTAAGGTAACTGGTATCACTAAATGAAAGATATTCAAGGAAAGCTCTGCACAAAAAAAATTCAATTAGTCTATGGCAGTGGTGCTCATCCCATTGCTCTCGCCGCTCATTTGTTTTTGCAAATGCTCATGCCTACCGAGTTGTGTGAGTCTGCTCACGCCATAAGATTCGTTGCTCACGCCATAAGCATCGTTGGTCCCATCATAAGCAAAGGGCAATTACAATAACAATTTTTCGTGTTTGCCCTATTCTCCTCAATCGTACTAATCCGAATGAATTTTATTGTTGGAGTGCCGAAAATTTTTCACTGCAAAAAATTCATTCTTGTTTTTGTTTCTGCCAAAATGGTCGACTTGTAGCGATGAATTTGTTCTTCGCAGAACATTTTTTTTAACTAAGAAGCTCTGCATATTTGTCAAGTATAATAATAAGCTGTTTTAAAATATTTAGGGCCTTTTTTAATTGCTGTAATAAAATGTATTTTTTATTATATTGATATTTTTAAACCCCTTGTGAATGTTACTATAAATTTATTTTTCAGTGCAGCCACATGGATGGGACAAAAATTCTCGCACAAATGTATTGGTGATTTTTTGCATTGGTATGGGAGATTGCTCTTCCGTATGCAGAGCTTCGGCACCACTGGTCTATGGCATGATACAATTATTATTACAATGGAGGATAAAGTCTGGCATTATCTTATACGATTATAATAAGAATCTAAGAATTTGTGAAAACCATTTATCGACGGCTTTTATTGGGAAAAGTACTTGAAAAGGGAAGCTATTTTAACATTAAATTTGGATATGGCGTTGGAAGATGTGGCCTTTTACGAAACATTTGAGCCAACCGACGAAGCATATATTACAGAAGACCAGTGTAGTAAATGCGAAATAATATTAAAAGCCAACAAGTTCTTTCAAAAAAAAAATCAAACCCTATTAAAAAAAATTGATTATCTAAAAAAAATGACACTTCAAAAACTTGTATAATTGACAGAATTGATTCCATTCAGAACATTAGTTCAGAAACAAAAACGTTTTGCAAATTACTTTTAAGTAGACGACCCAAGGAGTACTCGCCAGAGGTACAGTGGTTGGCCCAAAACAATTTCTATATGTCGCATTCAACATATTCTTTTCTTAGGGACAAATTAAATTAACATGCCCCACGTAAAAACCCTTTGCTATGAAACAACTACAACTTGTGTTTACAAACAATTCTTTTGAAAAATTAAAAAAATGACTGCAGAATTAAGAAAAAAAATTGCTTCTCAAGTCGTCCTTGTAATCGACAGAAAAGAGTTGAGGTACCATATTAATTTAGATGTAATGCATGGTCTTGAGTGCATGGGACTACAAAGAAATAATAAAGTTGCAAACCAGACTTGCGTATTTTTAATAAAATCATTATTCTCAAACTGAAGTATGATTTTAAATTATTTTGTTTCGAAAAATGGCTTTTTAGCAAATGTTCTGAGAGAGTTTATAAAAACTTGATTATTTTGTTTAATTTAGGAATAGAGGTAAATGCCATAATATGTGACCAAGCTTCTCCCAACCGAAGTTGCTATTTTCAGCTCGGGGCAACTAACGAAAACCCTTTTTTTTTCATTGCAAAAGAAACACATTTTTTTGATTTCCCACATCTAATTAAATCATTAAGGAATGGTCTACAGACCTAAATACCCCGGATGGGCAGGTTAGCTATAAGGTATTGAAGGAGTTGTGGCAGAATACGGCAGTATTTATAGAAAAGTTGGATAAAATTTTTAACTGCGTGAAAAGTGAAAAATAGGGAGTCATTAGAATTTATAAAATATTTTCAAAATTATATAAAGGACGTTCATGTCGTAAATGAGAAAAAAAAGTTTTCTTTTTGGATGGAATTAGGATGACCTAAAATGCTATTGTTATATTATCTTCTGACCCTTTTCAAAACGAAACTAAATTTTTCAACATGACTAAATCCTTTAACAAGGTTGCCTAGGAAACACTTTGCTGTGCTAAGACAGAAAGGGGGCAATGATCGCAATCCTTCCCTGGCTGAACTAAATTCGACCATGGCAAAAATAATGTCTTTTAAAGTTATTAGATATAGTTCATCTGCAAGGAAAATTCTTTTGACGTAGCACAATTACTTGGCGAAGACATCATTGACAGTTGCAACACAGATACCATTCATGGCATGTTTATTCATGTTTATTTTGGATCTGTTTAAATTTAAAATTATAAATTTAAAAATTTTTAAATTTAAAACTTGTTTCTGAAAGACACTTCCTAAAATAAATTGAGACGCTTGAAAAATGAGTGAAATGAGCGCCGAGTGAAATATTTTTATTTCCCAAAAAATATCACTCGGAAAGTGATTTTGGGAGTCTAATTGCCCCATCTCAATATTTTGTGCTGCTTTGCAGCAGCGGTCAAAAGCTCCCAAAAGGTCAGTCAGCACCAGCGTCTATTCCAGTTTTTATTATTAATTTTAACACATTGCGCGTGGGTCTAGAAAAAAGTACTATTAAACAAAAAAATAAAAAATTATGTCTGCTAAATGCAATCCGACTTGTCCGTATTTTCCCCATTCCGCTAATTTCTTATAATAAAATTAATATTAACATAATTATTTTTACAAGAGTAATAATATAATATTAAAAATAATGAAGTTAATATTAAAATATTAATAATAAAAGTAAATATTGTAAAAATAATTTTAAAACTAAAATCTACTTTTTAATCTGAAAGAACCTCACATGTGAAATCGAACCCGGGACCTCAAGAGTCAGGAGCGCGCTCCATTCATCTAGGCTATCCTCCTAGTTGATCTGTAGATACTCAAAGTTGGTATTGAAGTAAACTCAAGAATCCATAGCAAAACCAGAGCTAAAGAGTAATGATAGTAGACGATATTCCTGATCTCTTTGCTCTCATACTGGTTCGATGTGAACGTTTCAAACTTTCATAGTTCCAAAGATGTTACGTTCTAAAAATAGAATTCTCTTTTTCCCTCTCATCTGCCATTCGTTTGTTGTAGAACCCGCTGTAGTATGCACATATATTGAATACCCACTGTACCGAGAGTACTTAAAGGGTGCGCACTGTAACACTTTGTTGCAGTGTTTACATAATCCAAAGTCCCGGTCATAAACCCTAAGTGGCCGAAATATGAACCGATCGTTATGCCTTAGCCCGCACACAGAAAGTGCTAGTGTCAGCATAATCGTAACAAACGGTCAGCATATGCATACCCCTCGCACCTCCACTTGAGAGCGCATAACAACGAATATTATTATATTCCTTTATATATAAGTACATAGCCGTCTCTCTGCCGCCGCCTGCGAGCAGCGCTGCTACGAGACTTAGCCTTACTTAGACTTAAGAAATATTGTAAAAGAACAGAGACATTTTGATCGTTGGAGCGGCACCTCAGCTGCTCCTTCCAAATAAAAACCAACCAAACTCAACGATGGAACATCGAAGGACTAAAAGGGATAGACCCAGGAGGATTCGCATAAGCCAAAAAAAAAAAAAAAGCCGGATAAACTGGATAAACTGGAAAATAATTGGAAAATCAAAAATGAATAATATCTACAAAAAACACAAAAACTACAAAAATATCTACTACCTACAAATCTAACAAAAAATCTGAGTGAGTAGAGTGAAGCAATGGGCAATCGCGGAGGAGTTGCAAAAAAATAAAAAAAAACAAGAAAGCAAAGTCAACTTCGGGCGGAGCCGAAGTTGATATACCCTTGCAGTTAAAACCCGGTATTATGTCGCAAACATCGGATATAGTTGGCCGATCCTTATGATTACATCATAATAAAACCAATTAATTACAATAAAAAATCTAAAAAAACGTCCCAAGCTTCTATCTTCAAAAAATACAAAAGTTGATATTTCTACCAAAAACCATTTCCGATCGTACAGTTATATGTCAGCTATAAGATATAGTCAACCGATCGTTATGAAATTTGGTAGATCGGATTAACTGACCAAAAATAGAATCTGTACTAAGTTCCAGCTTTCTATCTTCAAAAACACGAAAGTTGGGTCATTTCCGAACGTTCAGTTATATGGCAGCTATAGGATATAGTCGGCCGATCCTTATGAAATTTGGCATGTCGTAATATTTGGCCAAAAATAGCTCTCATGTCAAATTTAAACTCTCTGACTCTAAAAACACCAAAGTTATACCATTTCCGATCAATCAGTTATATGGCAGCTTTAGGATATAGTCCGTTCCGACTTATATACTGCGTGCAAAGGAAAGAAGGGTGTGTGCAAAGTTTCAAGACGATAGCTTTAAAACTGAGAGACTAGTTCGCGTAGAAACAGACAGACAGACAGACAGACAGACGGACAGACGGACATGCTCATATCAACTCAGGAGGTGATCCTGATCAAGAATATATATACTTTATAGGGTCGGAGATGTCTCCTTCACTGCGTTGCACACTTTTGGACAAAATTATAATACCCTCTGCAAGGGTATAAAGAGTAGCACACCTACCATGAAGTGGCTATTCTACGTAAACACTCCACCTCCCGCGTGGGCTACAGCCCAAAAACTTCAATCAGAACTAGATTTTCTGAAAGAAAAATTAATGAGTAACAAGAATAAAAGCCCCAAAATTGCCGCCACTCACTCAGTACCGATAAAAAAAATTAATGAAAAAATAATAACAAAACCTCCACCACCCAAGCCATTACCGAAACTAAAAAAGACGTGCCCGAAGGATTGCCCTGGACCACTGGACAGCCCCCACTGCAACCACACCTGTGCGCGGACCGGCACCGGTAACGCCTGAGTCCAAAAGGCCCCGGACAGCAGCAGCAGCAGCAGCAAACAGAGTGCGGGAATACGCCACCTCCTGCGTAGCCAAACCGCGACGACCAGCTGACGTGGAAAAAAAAAGGGAAATCAACTGAGGAGAAACATTTTTTTTAACCCATGCACTGCGTTGCATAATTTTTTTGATTGCACTGCGATGCATATTTTTTTTATATAATATAATATTTTTTGAAAAATTGAGCGGAACCTCTTTTGCCCAATTTGAAAGTATGGCCCGTATAGCTGTACAATTAATAGGTAGGAAAAAATGTTAGATAAAAGCTCAGATTTAAAAAAAAATTTTTTTAATTTAAAGGAAAAAATACCATAAATTCCTAAAATTTATGTAAAATTTTAATTCTTTTCTAATGAAGAAAAAAAATAAATAAATTCAAAAATAGCATAAATTCCTAAAATTTATGAAACATTTTAATACCTTTTTAATGAGAAGTAATAGCATAAGTAAAACAGATCAAATAAATGATTCTGACTATTACTTCTCAGAAAAATTAAGTAACATTACAAAATATGACTCAGAGAAAAATATAATAGAAATTGAAAAAAAACATATACAATATCTAAAATGGGTTTAGTAGACACGAAAGTTGTAGAGTCCACGGGAAATGTCGTTAATAAAATTGAATCCGAAAAAATCGATCTTCAAACAATTAAAATATTGTTAATGATAATCGTCATTATAATGCTAGCAAGCGTATTGCTAAAATTATATAAATTACACAACAAATGTTTAAAGAAAAAATTCCAGAGTCAAGCAAATGACCTGGACAAAATCTAAATAAAAAACCCAGAAAAAACAAAAATTATTATACACAAATGTAAACACCTACAATCTAAGAAAATGAAATAACGGAAAATAAATATTAAAATATATTACGTAATTCTCTTTACAAAAGTATGGCTAAACTAAAGGCATGGATTGGAACAAATTGTACGAGGAGTTATCAATAATTAAAACAAATTTTGACAAATCGTACAAGTCTCTAACTCAGAAGAGACCCATTCAAAAGAATACGGTTAGGAAGCACGTTGAAATATTAGTAGAGTGCTTTAATGAAGCGCGTATGCTAATACATGATCATAGGAAAAGATTAAATCAAGATCATTGGTCACAGGTATCGAAACTTTTGATACGACTACGATATAATTTAATATTTATTAAACAAAAGTTCAGTTTAGAAATATCATTACCAACCGTTCTAAACACTTCAATAGCAGTTGACACTGCACCTGACTCGGAATCAACAGAAACGAAAGAATCTGAGTCAGAAGAGCTTCCCAAAGTAAACCCCAAAATAGAAGATGAAGATGTGCTAGCACGAAGAATGAGCTATTTCCATTATTAAAACAAAGCTAAAAGGTGTCGCCAGGAATCTAATCGGTAATGAAACAACAATTACTGAGGTGATTGCTAGACTAAGAAGCAACGTCAAAGGCGAAACTGTTGAGGTATTATCAGCGAAGCTGATGAATCTACAGCAGCGCAATGAAACTGCTAACCAATACACACAAGAAATTGAGCAGATGACGAAAGCCTTAGAAGGTGCATATATATCAGATGGTTTATCTTTAGAGCTAGCCAGGAATTACTCCATGCAGCATGCAGTCAAAGCAATGACTAAAAACTGCACAATCGATAAGGTAAAACTTATCATGCAAGCTGGAACATTCAGTACGATGAACGAAGCCGTTTCCAAATTTGTTAATTGTTGCACTGAAGCAACTGGGCAGTCAAACACTGTCCTATATTATAAGAATTATCCACAGCGCGGCTCAAATCGCAGACGTGGCAGTTATAGAGGTAGTTTTCGTGGTAATCACAATAACTACCTACAACAACGGTAATTATAACAACAATTATCAGAATAACAATAATTATCAGAATAACAATAGAGGGCGAGGCCCATATAGAGGAAACTATAGAGGCAGTGGTAACTCAAACCGAGGCCACAATAGCAATAACCAAGGCAATGTAAGATTGACACAAAATAATAACCAAAACACATCGGAATACTCCCAAAACTCTTTAAATATTCAACAATAAATGAAGTGAGAGTTCACACTATTAATCTCAGCCAAAATATATTCGTTTCATTTTTTGATGTAGCTACTGGGAAAGAACTTATATTTATACCCTTGCAGAAGGTATTATAATTTTGGTCAAAAGTGTGCAACGCAGTGAAGGAGACATCTCCGACCCTATAAAGTATATATATTCTTGATCAGGATCACCTCCTGAGTTGATATGAGCATGTCCGTCTGTCCGTTTGTCCGTCTGTCTGTCTGTTTCTACGCGAACTAGTCTCTCAGTTTTGAAGCTATCGTCTTGAAACTTTGCACACACCCTTCTTTCCTTTGCACGCAGTATATAAGTCGGAATGACCGGGATCGGCCGACTATATCCTATAGCTGCCATATAACTGATTGATCGGAAATGGTATAACTTTGGTGTTTTAAGAGTTAGAGAATTCAAATTTGACATGAGTGCTATTTTTGGCAAAACATTACGACATGCCAAATTTCATAAGGATCGGCCGACTATATCCTATAGCTGTCATATAACTGGACGATCGGAAATGACCCAACTTTCGTGTTTTTGAAGATAGAAAGCTGGAACTTGGTTCAGATTATATTTTTGGTCAGTTAATCCGATCTACAAAATTTCATTAGGATCGGCCGACTATATCCTATAGCTGCCATATAACTGAACGATCGGAAATGGTACTTGGAAGAAATATCAACTTTCGTATTTTTGAAGATAGAAGTTTGGGACTTTTTTTAGATTTTGTATTGTAAAAAATTGGATTATATATTCCTATTCCCATTAGGATCGGCCAACTATATCCGATGTTTGCGATATATATCCGGTTTTAACTGCAAGGGTATATAAACTTCGGCTCCGCCCGAAGTTAGCTTTCCTTTCTTGTTTTAATAGACACAGGTGCAGACATTTCCATTCTAAAAGAAACTTCGGATAATTTCCAAAACATCCAAAATGATTACATCATAGACATAAAAGGCATAAGTCAAGAAATAATAAAATCCCAAGGTTTAGTTTCTATAGAGATACAGACCACCAATTACATAATTCCACACGATTTTCATATCCTAAATTCACATTTCCCAATTCCATGCGATGGAATAATAGGCATCGACTTTATCAAAAAATACAACTGTCAATTAGACTTCAAGCCATCTGAAGATTGGCTTATGATTAGACCCAATAATTTAAAATTCCCAATTAAAGTACCAATAGCTCATAGTTCTGGCAATAATTCAATACTTCTGCCAGCAAAATCCCAAGTTATTCGGAAAATTGAACTTAATTCAACAGCAGACAGTGTATTAATTCCAAATCAGGAAATTGAACATGGTATTTACGTTGCAAATACCATAGCAACATCCAATAATGCCTTCATAAAACTATTAAACACAACAAATACCGACCAAGTAGTCAGTACAGATAACCTAACATATGAATCACTTTCGAACTACGATGTAGTCAACAAAAATCCAGACAATAGAAAAAACTCCATACTATCACAACTATCAAAAAACTTCCCTCCACAGTTCAAGTCACAGCTTTCTAGCTTATGCACCCAGTATAGCAATATATTCGGATTGGAAACCGAATCAATAACCACAAATAATTTTTATAAACAGAAACTGAGATTAAAAGATGATGAACCAGTCTATATAAAGAACTTTGGAAGCCCACATAGTCAGGTGAACGAAATACAAAAGCAAGTACCGTCAGTATCCGAATATAATAGCCAATTGTTACTTGTTCCTAAGAAATCATCCCCCGGATCAAATGTAAAGAAATTACCTAGAAAGAAAGAAATTAGATTACCTAGAATTGATAATATTTTAGATCAACTAGGTCGAGCAAAGTACTTTTCATGTATTGACTTAATGTCAGGATTCCATCAAATTAAACTAGAAAAAGGTTCAAGAGATATTACGTCTTTTTTAACGAGCAACGGCTCATATCGCTTCACGCGATTACCCTTCGGATTAAAAATAGCTCCTAATTCGTTTCAGAGAATGATGACTATTGCGTTCTCTGGTCTGGAACCTTCTCAAGCGTTTCTTCATATGGATGACTTAATAGTAATCGGTTGTTCCGAAAAACATATGCTTAAAAACTTAACAGATGTTTTTGAGAAAGCTACATCCAGAAAAATGTTCATTTTTTATGCATGAAGTGACTTTTCTAGGTCATAAATGCACTGATAAAGGAATACTTCCAGATGACAAGAAATACGATGTCATTATGAACTACCCAGTTCCGCACGACGCGGACAGTGCTAGACGTTTTGTAGCATTCTGTAACTATTATAGACGCTTTATAAAAAATTTCGCCGATTATTCAAGGCACATAACAAGATTATGTAAAAAGAATGTTCCTTTTAAATGGACGGATGAGTGTGAAAATGCATTCCAATACTTAAAAACAAAACTTATGGAACCTACCTTGCTACAATACCCAGATTTCACTAAAGAATTCTGCATAATAACAGATGCAAGTAAGCAAGCATGTGGAGCGGTTTTAACTCAAAATCATAATGGTCTCCAACTTCCCATTGCATACGCATCAAGAGCATTTACAAAAGGTGAAAGTAACGAATGTACTACTGAGCAGGAATTAGCTGCAATTCACTGGGCGATATTATATTTTAGACCATATATATATGGAACACATTTCTTAATAAGAACAGACCATAGACCTTTAATATACCTTTTCTCAATGACCAATCCCAGTTCTAAACTGACACGTATGAGGCTCGAACTAGAAGAATACGACTTTTCAGTCGAATATTTAAAGGGAAAAGATAATCATGTAGCTGATGCGTTATCAAGAATAACCATCAAAGATCTACAAAATATAACTAGAAATGTATTAAAAGTCACCACTAGATATCAAAGTAGACAAAAATTCCGCGCGGAAAATCAAGAACAAGAATTGCCAAGGCAATCTTTAAATAAAGCTTCTAAGCCCAACGTATACGACGTCATAAACAATGATGAAGTACGTAAAGTCCCGGTCATAAACCCTAAGTGGCCGAAATATGAACCGATCGTTATGCCTTAGCCCGCACACAGAAAGTGCTAGTGTCAGCATAATCGTAACAAACGGTCAGCATATGCATACCCCTCGCGCCTCCACTTGAGAGCGCATAACAACGTATATTATTATATTCCTTTATATATAAGTACATAGCCGTCTCTCTGCCGCCGCCTGCGAGCAGCGCTGCTACGAGACTTAGCCTTACTTAAACTTAAGAAATATTGTAAAAGAACAGAGACATTTTGATCGTTGGAGCGAAACCTCAGCTGCTCCTTCCAAATAAAAACCAACCAAACTCAACTCTTGGTAATATCCTTCTTCACACCGCACTCAAATGTTTTAATTTTTACATCGGGTTCCACGACGCGGCCTGCCAAAATCCCGTAGAACCCGCACTTATAGACATTTTTACAGCGGGTTCCACTACGAATTGAGGCAATTTTTATTGATTGGATTATGAATTTTGGAAAACACTTTAAAAAAATATATATATATAGATTATATATATATATTTTTTTTTTTTGTTTCGCGGTCTTTTAGAATTCGGAAATGGCTTGTGCATCAATAAGAGCATCAGCTAGCATTCCTGTATTCATCATAAATCTTAAAGGCCCAGACGACCGAGGGGCGCTCGAGAAACGATTTGTTAGTACATATAAAGCTATTTGTAATTTGTTAAGCTAGGAGGAGTTAGTAAGGAAGTTTAAAATTGTATACTTTAAATTAGAGGGACAGGAAATAAATGTTATAGAGTTCTACTCTATAATGGTCTCTGACCATTGTAGTTCGAACATAATACCCTAAAAGGGTTATGCAGTGCATATGTCGAACTACAATGGCTAAGGAACAGAGGACTAAAGTTTGGAGTCCTTCTATTAGGAATGTTAAATTTTAACATGCTATCTACATCCCCGTTACTAAGGTTATGCAGAAAGACTCGGCGAGCATTGTCCTACGATTTGTTAAGCTAGGTAAGTTTATAAGTAAAAGTCTGCTACTGTAGGATGGAAGCTGAAGATTTGCATCCCAGTACAGACCTCTAAGTTCGAACATTAAAAAGTTCTTTTGTACGGATTCTATGCGGTCCTTATGTACTGCATATTGGGGACTCCAGACACATGAACCGCACTCCAGTATCGGGCGGACCAAACAAAATATAATGTTTTGGTTATGTATGGGTCAGTAAATTCTTTTGACCACCTCTTAATAAAACCAATTACTCCTTTAGCCTTATTAACCATGAAGGAAATATGGTCAAATTTAAGTTTGATGTCTAATAGGATGCCGAGATCATTAACCTGGGTTAATTTTTCTAAGGCAATCCCATTAATAGAATAAGTAGCTTGCAGAGGGCAAGAACGATAAAAAGACATATGTTTGCATTTAGATCCATTAAGTATTAGATCATTAGCTAAACACCATTTTTGAAAGTTATCAAGGTCAGACTGAAGACTGCATTGGGCAGAGATGGATTTGTACTGAAGACAAAGATTTACATCATCTGCATACATAGGAACTAGAGAGTTCGTTAAAGCAAGGGGCAAGTCGTTTATAAAAAGCGTAAATAATAACGGGCCAAGATGACTTCCTTGAGGGACGCCAGATGTAGCACGGACCAGACGGGACTGTATGTTTTTAAATAAGACTCTTTGTGTCCTTCCATCTAGGTACCTGGAGATCCACGTTAAGAGGTCTTTAGGAAAACCCAGCATATTCAGTTGACTTAACAAGAGTGAGTGATTAACTGAATCAAATGCTTTGCTGAAGTCTGTGTAAATTACATCGTTTTGATATCCCTTACAAAAGCCATCTATGACAAAGGATATCAATTCCAGTAAATTTGTGTTGGTGGAGCGACGCTTAATAAAGCCATGCTGACAGGTAGAGATAATCGAAGAGCAAAGGTGTTGCAAATGAGTGGTAATTAATTTTTTAAATAACTTTGGAATTGCCGACAACTTAGAGATGCATCTGTAGTTGGCAGCATCGGACTTTTTCCCTTTTTTATGTAGGGGAATTATGAATGATTCCTTCCATTTAAGGGGAAAAATCGAGGTTTCCAAAGATAAGTTGAAAAGTCATAGAAGATGTTTGTACGGAGCCCTGGCACAGTACTTTAGCACACAGCCTGGTACTCCATCGGGGCCTGGCGAATAAATGGGTTTGACCCTTAGAAAATCAGATAATAAGTTTTTCTCAGAGAAAAACGGACAGAAAATAAGATATGCTGCTTGAATGTTATATGCGTAAGGCTGATCAGTCAATTTAGGCGGAGAATAAGTTGTTTGAAAAAATTCTGCGAATAGATCGGCAATGGCCTGATCAGAGGTCGCAGAGGAATTTTCAAACGTAAGCAGGGGTGAAAAAGATGCGTGTTAGTGTTTACAAAATTATAAAACTGCATTGGATCCTGAGTAAATTGTATCCGGCAGCGGCGAATATAATTCCTGTAACATTCAGCGTTATGCACGGTAAAATTTGACCGAGCTTGTAGATATCTTGAAAAATCAATACTACTGCAGGTTTTTTTATGTTAGTAAAAGCGTATTTTTAGTATTTTTTAGTTTAGTGAGGCACCTTGTAAACCAAGGAGGATTTTTGAAGCGGACGGATATTTCCATGGCACACATGAGTCAAAAAATTTATTTAAAGTACAATACCAATACCGTACAATATAGTACCTCCAGCGTGGGGTGATATGGATCCTCTGGGGTTGAAAGGAAAATCTCTGGAAAGAGCGGTACCATCAGAATCACTTATATCAGTGAGTAATAAGTGACAAAGATGGTAAGTTATCGACGTTGGACCACTTTAATTCTGGTATATTAAAGTCGCCCACCGCTAAGAGCTGGTCACGATCAGTCATAAGATTAAAAATGGATTGAATAGCGGACAAATGCTGCCAACATGTGGGACAAAATGATTTTAATGCAAATAAACTCAATGTCACCAAACTCTTGTGATTTCACCTCTTCAAAAGCAAGAGTGGAGTCTACCGAAATGAGGACTCCACCCCCCCATCGCAGAGGTCAATCCCTTCTAAAAGTGGTGTACTTACTTGGAAAAATTTCGGAGCTAAAGATCTCCGGCTTTAACCAAGTTTCTGTAAAGGCTATAATATGGGATGCAAAGAAAGAACTATCAGAATATAGTTTGGGGAGTTTGCTACATAGCCCCCTAGTGTTCTGATAGGTAAGTGTTAATGACTATACAAGTTTTTTGGGTTTGTGGACGAAGAAGAGGTGGTCAGTGTTTTCGATATCGGGTAGTTTAACTCCCACTGGTTTCAACACTTTTTTCTTCACGGAACTAGGCTGATGTTCTTGGACGAAAAAGATTCTCTGGCCAAAAACTGGAAGAACAAATCGTCTTGAACATCAGCGCGGGCACACGAATCTTGAAAGAAGACGTGCGCCGTGTATAATTATATTTAAATTTAGTTATCTCCTCCACCATTATATCGGCTTTTGTTTTGGCTTTGATATAAGCCGAGATATCAATCTCTGAAGTATCAGGGTCAAGCCGAGAAACAAATATATGTTTCGATGGAGGAATCACCTGTAAGGGTGTCGCAGGTGCCGATGGTCCGGACTGTGGAATACCCTTTTGGGTCACTCTAAAAGGGTGGCATCACTTGAAGGGATGCCATGGTGGCTATATCGGACCATTGCTCATTTTCCCTGAGAAATTTGGACAAATTGTTCTGAGTTCTAGCCCTTGGGGTGGCCAGAAATATGAGCGGCTACATTAATGTCGGCTTAGCAGGCTGAGGCGGATCAGAAGCAGCGGATTTCTTACGCTTAGGGGACTCAGAGAAAATCCATGATCGGTATTGGATCCATCTGTGTATATCAGTGGTCGGCAGGGACCTATTCCAGGGGCAAAGGAAATTTCTCTACCCGAGCTCTGAGGTACACACACGGTATAAACGTATAAAACGTCATGCTCGCAGCCTACTTTTTGCTATTCGTTACTAATAATTATACATTAAATTCATATTAATGTATTGTGTGTAGAATACTGATGTACATATATAAATATATATATTTTTTTTAATAGAAGGAAAACGTTTATTTAAAACTGTCCTTTAGGGACAACCTGTTATGTTATTACATGAACTTCACTTATAGATAATTTTATATATTAATATTGTAGAAATAAACTAGAGTAGTAAGTTAGCTTAGCTTATGGTATTCAAAGATTATAGCCAGCAGGGAGCTGGCCAACAGGTTAAAGTGATGATGAAGCCTCTGCATGCAGCGTGCGCTGCCTCTTTGGATCTCGTCTTTGACCCAAGGAAAATTGAGAACCTCGTGGATGGTGCGATTGTCATGATAGACGTGGGCCCCAGTGGCGATTCGAAGGGCTCTATTTTCGAACGTTTGTATAGTTCGGACATTCGTCTTGCTCGCAGTGCCCCAGAGCTGTATGCCGTACGTCCAGATTGGGCGTATTATGGCTTTGTAAATGAGAAATTTCGTGGAAGTTCTCAGCTTCGATGAGCCATGAGCTAGTCCTCCTCTTCAGCCAGTCCAGATGAGGCCTCCAGGTGAGCCTCCTGTCTAGGGTGAATCCAAGGTACTTGGGATTGTCTTCCTGTGGGATTGGGGAGCCGTTGAGATTAACTGGAGGGCAGGAACGCTGCCTTGGGGGACACCAGCGTGAGATTTTCTTAGACCGGAGATGGCCTCGCCGCTTCTTACCGGAAATTTACGGTCTTCCAAGAACGACTTAAGGAACTGCGACTGCCTACACAAGTATTATCCTGTGGATGTGTCTGCTTAATACAAAAAGCAAATAGCAACGAGCTCATGGAAAGGAAAATAAATATAAATAAGCCAACGCCAAGAACAATAGCTAGCTGGAAAAGCGACAAGGAAAGCAATTGGTTGACGCTTTCCCTCATTGGCGGTCAAGGAAAATTTATTTCATTGCACAAATGAAACGCAAACGAAACAAAGGCAAACATGGACAAGAAAAATAACTAAAATTTGAGCAACAAATTGAAAAATTTAAGTTTCGCAGAAAAGAAACTTTTGGTGGAAAAACCGGAGATGGCCACGCCGCTTCTTACCGCAAATTAACGGCCTTTCAAGAACGACTTAAGGAACTGGAAGAATACTCGGGGTAGGCCAGTCTTTAATTTGTATTAAAGTCGGTAGGACTAAAGGTTCGCTTCGGGTTTCGCGGGCTTAGGTATCATAGTTACCTGGGCACGTTTCCATGGGGACGGAAAGAACCCTATCTCCAAGCATCTATTATAGATCACTGTAATTAGCTGAATGATTGGATGTGGTAACATTTTTAATGCAATTGCATTGATACGATGATCATCGCCCGGGGCCTTGTTGTTGCTCATGATGGTTATGAGCTCAGCTGCTTCCTCCTCAGTCACTGGTTGTATTGGATCGGCGTCCCTGGAAGGCTCGGCTAGTAGTCGGGCAGTTTCAGCAGCATCCTCCGGTGAGCAGCGATCGAAAGGCGTAAAGACACCTTCGAGGTGTTCGGCGAAAGCGTTGGCCCTGTCCATCTCCGATCTGCACCAGCTGCCGTCGGTTCTTTGTACAGGTGGGATCCTTTTCAGTGGCTGTCTGATAGATTTGGAGCCCCACCAGGGGTGTTTAGCATTAAAGCCCCCTCCGATTATGAACTTGGGGCCGAGGCAATCCAGTAGCAAGCCGAATTCCTCTTCGTGGATGTTGTGCCTGGGGGGGCAATATGTTGCAGCGATTATATCACCGCTGATAGTGGAGCTTTAATTTGGGCACATTGCACCCAGTCCTCGCTCCCGTTCGGGTGGTTAACGGTAATGAAGTCGTATCCTCTATTAGTCAAGTATGATCTGTTGGAAAAATGCGTTTCTGATATGAGGAGAACGTCTGCTTGATGGGTCCTGCAATACAGCTTGACCTCTGGCCTTCTTTTTATCAGGCCGTTAGCATTCCATATGGTTATATCTAATCGCGTATGCATAAGGATTTGCAAACGGTGGCCATCATTTGGGCTATTTGGAACAAGACCTTCTCCATCATGCGCTCAAACATAGATTCCATCCTAGCCATTAGGGCGTCCATTGGATTACTTGGAAGACTGGGATCGGGATTAGGGTTGGAGACAGACTGTGGTGCTCTGTTTTTGGCTGCGCTAGCATAGCTGATGTTAGGGTTAATTTTGCTGAATTGAGGTTGCTGGCTTCTTGGGGCAGTCTGCTTGGGGGCAACCGTGCTCTTTGCTTTTTTTTAGGCTGGACACGAACTTTGGAGCGGTGAGCTCGCCTTTCCGTTCACTGGTCCATACACCTACAGGAAGACGCGCATTCGCCTTCACTGCCTTTACATCCTCCCGACTCAGGCTATTTATCGGAAGGTTCAACTACTCCGTACACGTTCTTCAGCCCATGGCGCTGTGGCTTGCCCGTTGCACTGATCTGCAGGCTGACCACTTTCGTGTGCTCTTTGGCAGATTTCCAGCCAAACCACTGCACGTTCAGTAATATAATTGCGGCTGACGTAGGACGGCTCCTCTCGTTGGAATCCACTGGTCGTGGCATTCTTCTCCGTTTGCTGCTGTCTGTGTACGGCCGTTGGTCCTGACTGTTTCTCTGATCCCTCCTGCGGCCTCCATCTGCGACTGGCGGCCGTCTGGGGTGTCCAGGTGACTCGCGGAGAAGGTAGTGATGCCTCATTTGGCATCCGCAGACGTTGCATTCGCGGCTCTTCCTGTAGAACCGGGACATGTGTCCGGGCTCCAGACACGAGAAGCAGCTTCCTCGCGAACTCGATCCGCGTCGTTGTAGAAACGCTGTTGAATTCCTTGCAGTCCCTCGCATATAGGGCAACATCTGGGGGGGGTCGGCATACCGCTTCTCCTCGCGAACTCTATTCGCGTGCAGGATTCTTCGCATCGGTTGCTCCTTGGCTCCAGCGTCCGTGACAGTGCACACCAGTCTTGCGAAATTCATGAAGCCAGTGAAATTCATAAAGCCATTCACTCAGGTGCACCACTGTCGTATACGGCTGTATCGTTACCGCGGATTTCGCCCAGTCCAACCTCTTGCTTAGTGGGAAATTGGCGATCAGCTCCTCCATTAGGGTTGGGTTCCCTAGGTACTCGTGGATCGTGGTTGACTGCAGGAACGCTGCCAGTTTGCTCACCTTCGTTATGAACGGCACGATCCTTGCGATGTTTGCCCCCTGAATTGGCTGCACATTGCGCACGCTATCTAGTTAGCTGCTCCATAACAGCTTCTACGTTGCTGGGATGGATGAGCAACGACTTCACTGTCTCGCGTGCCTAGCCCTTCAGGGCTTTCACTAGCCTCTGGTTATTTCCCAATTAGGTGCACTGGTAGGCTGCCGTTGTCTCCGTGAACGCGCACACTAATATTGGCCATTCCTCTGGCTGACCCTCGAAATCGGGTAGATCAGGCAATCTACGTGGCGTCCATCCAGGTATGCTCGCCGTCGTCTCTTCATATGAGTGGGGCGATGGTGCAGATACCTCCAAATTGTGTGTCGGCTCCCGTGGCGGATGAACATAAATTAGTCCAGGCTGCGCCGTCGCGGTCACACAAAATGGCTGAGAATAGCCCTTGTTGTTGTTGGTGTGTGTGTCCGTGTGACAGGTTGCCCGTTTGCCGAATTTGCACTAATTTGTGCCGGCAACTGTAACAATGACGTCACTCCAAGCTCCGTTTGCAGATTGTCACTCATCTGCCTGGGCAAGATTTCACTTAAACTCTGTTGCGCTGCTCTCTGGCGTTGAAGCACTACACTCAAACATTGCGGTGTATTCGCCGCACCGCTCACATCAACGCCGCGTTCCCCGATTCCAACGGAATCCCTGGCCGCCTCTGCTTGTCCTCCGTTTGCCCTTGCCTTTTCCAGTTCCGACTTGAGACGTGCGTCCATTAGGGCCGCCACTTGTACAGTTGTGGAGTCCGTAATCTGCCCCGTTGCTTCGGGCTGCAGGTTACTTGCCGCCTTCGTGGCGGCTGTTCCACTTTGCTTTGGAGTCTGTGGCTGCTGCCGATCACCAGCCACACTCGCAGAGCTGGACGAGATGCCAGTTGCTGTGGCCGCGATGGTCACAGTTGCGGGAACACCCGAGGCTTCCAGCCTGGGATTCCGCCAAGGATTCTTCGTGGGCATCATCCTGCAGAGTGTGATAAGATAATGTCGCCGCTTGGCCGATCACGGGGAATGCCTTTAAACAAACGCTGGACAATAGCTGGAGTTCGGCTATTTATTGTTTCGTTTTATTGTTTGTATGTATTTTTCTGAAAGAATTACAATACCTACTTAACTCTTACATTTACTTAGTTGGCATACCGCAGTTTCTCTCCCCTCGCGTTGTGATGGCGCAAATCGGTCTAATTGATCCGCCAAAATATCGCTTTCTTTTTACCTCATTTTAGGGAGAACGAATAACATAAACTAAAAATACCAGATTTCATATAATACTGACTTCGACTATCGGCGCTAAGTTTGAACTTGACTATCTATCTATCTTTGATAGCCCTAATCCGTTCCGCGACATATAGATTTTCGCCATCGTACTTTCCGTTAATAATGATTGCCTCAATCAAATTCGGCATAAGTCTTTTTACCGAACCAAACCCAATATGGAGTACATCACGACCGTATAGAATCCATAAAAAAAAACTTCTTAAAATTTGCGATTAGATGTCTTAACTGGGATGCAAATCTCCATCGAAGGAAAAATTCCAATTTTTGTGGCCTAGGTTCATGCGACTCTGCAGTTTATGACCCTGCCGTACTGATTAGCAACGAATCCACGAGAACAATGCTCTTCCTGACCTCTTCAGCCGTCGGCAGTAATAGCTATCACGGTCTAGAATTGATTCAAAATCAAGCCCCATTTTCGTTTAAAAAAAAAACAAATCATTCACATTTTTTAATTAGCCCCAAATATTTTATTAGGACTCAATTTTTCTTTAATTAGCCCGATGAGTACGCATAATAAGAGAGTTTTAATGTATCAACACTATTTAAATAAAACCCACACAAACATACAAAAAAGGTAAAGACATACCATATACACTTTAAGGATCATTTTGCAATAATATTTAATACTTTACATGAAATAGTACATGTTGGGATCAGTCGAAGTAAAAAAAAATTACTTTGTATATACATATATGCGCAACATATGCAGCTAAACATAAACATTGTTTTCTTTGCCAGTTATTACTTTCTCTGCACTATCCCATTCTCTATTTCGCTCTCGCTCAGCAGCACGGATTATATTGTCTTTATTGACAGAGAAAGAGAAGACGCTCTCTGCCAAATCCGCTGGCTTTCATCATGCATTGAAATAACAAAAGCATGAGGATATCGGCAAGCTATTGTTTTGGAAGTTCACCGTTGCCTCTTCCCATACAGTAGAGGATATCCTGAAAGGTCCGACTTCTTCTCAATGTTCAAGATTACCATCGACAGGCACCCACAGCATACGAAGATGGAGAAACTACGCTGGCCTATTTGTTGCTTGCGAAACTCTGAGCTGGAAGCGGTCAAGCTTTGGAAATTTCAGAGGAGAATTTTTCTGTGGCTCTTCATCTATTATGCCCCAGGTTTAATAATCGTCGATTAATCTTCCAGACCCACATAAAGCACCTGAAGGTTGTGGAACCCGGTTCTGACACATGCATTGACGAGTTGTGGATCGCCGAAGGAAATACAAGGCCGCCTCTTATAGCAAATCATAGTCCAGAAGCTGGATCGTTTAACCCAGGCCAAGTGGTGGGAAGGTGTAGACTAACTAACTATAGTGCCCTCTGTGTGGGACGTAAACGCACGTCGTATCGGCCTGTCCGCGTCCGCGTTAATGTCCTATCGATTAAAAAGCCATGGAGTGAAGCTTAAGAGCCAATCACTTTGCTTGTGGATGCAACTCCCCCCTTCCCCGAGTTTGTCGTCGCAGGCATTACGCAGGCTTTGCATGATTCTCCGAGATTCTCCGCCTAATCACATGGCATCCTCTCCTGCGGGTGCCTCCCCGCCTGATCAGAATGCTGACTCAGCGCAAGCCAATGGACTCCTGGAACAGGATCACCATTCTAGCTCGCGTACATTTGATTACGACCAGACTAGCCAGTCAGCTTCAACATCAGAGGGACACAAATAATGTTCAGCTTTACAGTTTTGGAATGAAATTTAATTTCTGAAATCGGAGAGCTTGTTTCCCCGTCTTTACTGTCTTCATTTATCGACAAGGTTGGTCTGCATTGCGTTTATGGACGTTTTCGAAAACCCTCACTAGACTTTGATTGACGACATCCGATCATATTGCCACGAGGTCACCCAGTGACATCAGCCATCATAACGCACTTTCACGAAATGAATTTGCGTTTAGGTCGGTTAGCTTTGTTGGCTAAAAATAGATCATACTGCCCTATTGGGGGGAGGAAAGCTGTCTCCAAGGTGGTCAGTAAGTGTATCAGATCCTTTCGAACCAAGCCGCGCATTTTTTTGAACTTGTTGAAGGATTCCAAATATTCTATGTGACCGGCTTTGACTTCTATGGAACATTCTTTTAAAAGCCGGATGCCCGGAATAGGGCTCCCATAAAATGTTTCATTAGTTTGTTCATATGCTTCACTACTAAAGCAGTGCATCTAAAGCTGATCAAGGATCTGAGCCAAACGTCAAGAAATCAATTTTTGAATTTAGAGCTGAAATATGGCACGTCTTTTTATACCCTTGCAGAGGGTATTATAATTTTGGTCAAAAGTGTGCAACGCAGTGAAGGAGACATCTCCGACCCTATAAAGTATATATATTCTTGATCAGGATCACCTCCTGAGTTGATATGAGCATGTCCGTCTGTCCGTCTGTCCGTCTGTCTGTCTGTTTCTACGCGAACTAGTCTCTCAGTTTTGAAGCTATCGTCTTGAAACTTTGCACACACCCTTCTTTCCTTTGCACGCAGTATATAAGTCGGAATGACCGGGATCGGCCGACTATATCCTATAGCTGTCATATAACTGGACGATCGGAAATGACCCAACTTTCGTGTTTTTGAAGATAGAAAGTTGCAACTTGGTACAGATTATATATTTGGTCAGTTGATCCGACCTACCAAATTTCATTAGGATCGGCCGACTATATCCTATAGCTGCCATATAACTGAACGATCGGAAATGGTACTTGGAAGAAATATCAACTTTCGTATTTTTGAAGATAGAAGTTTGGGACTTTTTTTAGATTTTGTATTGTAAAAAATTGGATTATATATTCCTATTCCCATTAGGACCGGCCAACTATATCCGATGTTTGCGATATATATCCGGTTTTAACTGCAAGGGTATATAAACTTCGGCTCCGCCCGAAGTTAGCTTTCCTTTCTTGTTATTGATGAAACCACGGTTTTACTTTGCTCCAACGTATTTGCTCCACTTATTCGCGCAGAAAAATGTGTTCAAATATAGAACACAAACAAAGCGATCAATTGCAGGCGTGCGAATTAGTTTCAGTTTCTAGATTTAAAATAAACAATTTCAAACTTTATTTGGAGTGACCTAGGAAAAATTAATATTAAAGTAAAAGGTATGCACATTGTTTTTTGTAAGTTCCAGTAATTGTGGATGCTATTTGCCAAAAAATTAGTGGTTTATGAGGATTATTTTTTCGGTTCAGCCGAACTAGGAATCGGTCTACAGCAAGGGCAAAAGTAATGTTTTACTTGTTACTTCTTAATGAATCTTTTTTTTTATTAATAAATATTTAATTAGTATTATTTTTTAAATTCAGACGCGAATATTTTCGAATCGAGTTGCAATACGTTTTAGAAGACATGAACCTTTTTCTGTGTTTCTGTTTTGTTTATTTTCTTGTATTTTCCTGGTATTTCTTGTTCTCGTTAAGTACTGTTATGTTTATTTATTTTATTCTTCTTTTTTCAACATTTAAATTTCTTAATTTTGCTGTGTACATTTTATTTATGAACATCTTACGAGGGCGAGCTTTCACGAAATTATTTAACATATTTGATATTTGAAAAAATTTCAGCAGCCACCTTATTCAGCAGCCACCCTTATTTGTTTTTTTTATAGTGTGAGATAAACTATTCTCATTTAATGTTTTGGCACCCCCGGGCGGAAACTAGAGCTAAATATTAAAAAATAAAAATAAACATAAAACGACAGTGACACAGTGTTATTACACACAACAAATACCAACAGTGTACAAATTAACAATTAGTCTTCTTCGTCTCCGTGGCGGAAGTAGCCTTTGAGCTAGCGGCGCACCGGAATCTCGGTTTCACCCCTTTGGCGTAAGCGGCGGCGAAGGCCTGCAGCTATTTATGTGCCTCTGGCTGAAGCTCGATAGAGTCTTGGCCAGTTGGGATTGGTGCCACGTGTGCTATTAGGTTAACCAGTGAGACAGAGACTACGCAGTTTTCTTTTTTCCAATTTATTGCTGCGTGACAATCGACTGCAGATCTTAGACTAACTTAGCCTGTCCTACTGTACCCTAAGTCCACGCCTAAGTTCTTCGTATTCTCCTTTACTCCATTCCGCTTACTGTTTGCGGTTAAACCGTTTGTGGTTAAACTATCCGCTAGTCGACTAACGTTGGATTCGTAGTGTTGATACTCTTTCAATAAGAGTGGCACCTACGAATACCAATCGATTTGGTATTACTCCGCTATAGGGAGTCCGAAAAAATGAAATAGTCAGTTGACTATTGTTAACTTACATACATACATCTACAAAACAAAAAAAAAAGGTTGCTCGCGACGTGTGTGTCAAACCCATTTAAAAAATTTACCGCGTCGTGAAACCGCGTCAAGCCGCAATCCAAGGATCATCACCGCAA
This sequence comes from Drosophila malerkotliana malerkotliana, assembly GCA_018153235.1. Classification (NCBI taxonomy): domain Eukaryota; kingdom Metazoa; phylum Arthropoda; class Insecta; order Diptera; family Drosophilidae; genus Drosophila; species Drosophila malerkotliana. The sequence goes on along the minus strand of JAECXV010000202.1, from coordinate 2,688,665 downwards.
GGATCATCGCCACCAGGATCATCGTACCTGCATTGACTGCACCAGGAAAATGCCAGCGGGATTAAGGGTGTAGTCTCATGTGTGAGGTTAATAACATCGATTTTTTTGTTTTGATTTGAAAATGTATTGATGAAGTTTCTAATAAAAGTATCATATAACGACAGAGATACAGCGCATAATCGAGAGCGCGAGAACTTTAAACGCCTAAGTTCTTCGTATTCTCCTTTACTCCATTCCGCTTACTGTTTGCGGTTAAACCGTTTGTGGTTAAACTATCCGCTAGTCGACTAACGTTGGATTCGTAGTGTTGATACTCTTTCAATAAGAGTGGCACCTACGAATACCAATCGATTTGGTATTACTCCGCTATAGGGAGTCCGAAAAAATGAAATAGTCAGTTATTTGAAAAAATGAAATAGTCAAAAATGAAATAGTCATGCCAAATTCCATAAGGATTGGCCGACTATACATAGGTATCTTATAGCTGCCATATAATTGAACGATCGGAAATGGTTTTTGGTAGAAATACCAACTTTGGTATTTTCAAAGATGGAAGTTTGGGACTTGTTTTACATTTTGTATTATTATAAATTGGGTTATTTTATCATATTCTCATAAGGATCGGTCAACTATATCCGATGGTTGCGATGAAAATTGAAACGATCGCATTATTTTGTATTACAAAAAATTCTTGTTTAAATAACCTCTAAAAGTAGCCCGGAACATGAGACTACACTCTTAAAGGATCTCAAGGCAGAACCGCAGGTATTTGTGCAAAAAATTTAAAGTTGAGAGACGAATAAAAGAAAGTCCATAAAAGAAAGTCAATTCTTGAAAGTCCTTTCAATTCTAATTTCAAAACTTGAAAATAGAAGAGCTAACAATTTGAATAGTTTGATTAAAATAATTAACTAAAAGCCTATGTGTAAAATTGATAAACAACATACATACATATCCACATCACTGTCGACCCACTGCCGATTAATTAATTAATTATTTCCTCTTTTTCGCCATATATTAATTATTTATTTTTTTCGTTTTCGCCAGATATAAAATGAAATATCTTTTTCGTTTGTTTTCGCTTTTGTATTTAATTTATTAACTAAATAATTAAAATGAAAAAATTGTTATATTATTAAAAATTGTATTTTTTACTAATTAAAAGATTAAATTAAAATTTTTTTATTTAAATATAAAAACAATAAATTTTTAAATTTTAACGTTGTTGTCTGTTTATTAAAAAATAAATAAAATCAGAAAATGGAAAGTAATAAACAGAAACTAAAATCCACGACTCCTGATACTTAAGAAAAAGATTAAATGTCAGCGTAAAAAGCATTCGACGGTAAGAGGAACGTTTGGAAGCTGGGTCAGATCCTTTAGTGAAGATCGAGCTAGAGTGCAGGCTTCAGGTCTTAAATAAGACAATTTTTAAGGCTAATGAGTTGCAAGACCAGATCGAGCAATTAGATGAGGAAGAAGAATTTGGAGCCGAGTTAGAAAAATTAGAGATAACAACTAAAGCAAGGGTGTTGTCATTCTTAAATGCCTTCACTATGGCTGAAGAGTCCCCACCAGCTACTGCAATTTCTGCAGCTCCAACTCGAGCTCGACTTCCCAGTTTGGCGTTGCCAAAATTTAGTGGAAACTATTCGGAGTTTAAAAATTTTATGAGTCTCATTGAGTCTAGTAGACAAGGATGTGAACATTTCTGCTATCGATAAATTTAATCATTCAATTTCTTGCCTCTCTGGTGAAGCCTTAGGAACTATCAAGGCATTCCAAGTCACCGAGAGTAATTATGACAAAGCTATTGCTAGTCTAAAAAGAGTTTACGATAACGAATGGCTCATCTTTGCGAACCAAATAAGCAAATTATTTAGCCTTCCGAGAGTTTCCCAGCCGTCTGCGTCGTCGTTGAGAAGTCTCATCGACACAGTGTCATCGATATACGGGTCACTATTATCCATAGGAGATGACATTAAAATTGCAAACTCAATGATCATTCATTTAGTTTTAAATAGAGTAGATCCAGTGACCAGAGAAAAATGGGAAGAGTCACTGGATTATGAGGAATTGCCGCTGTGGTCCGATTTCGAAAAAATATTAAATCGTAGGTACCAGCACCTGTCCGCTGAAGAGACTGGCGAGCCAAAACAGGAGAAATGTGGGTTCGGGAAGCAGCACAATAGAAGTTCGTTGGCTTGCTCCGCAAGCTGCAACAAACAAGCTTGCAGTTATTGCAACGCACGAGATCATAGTCTTGCCCAGTGTAGTCCGTTCGCTCGCCTTGCTGTAATGCAACGGTTTGAGTTTGTCAAGTCAGCCTCATTATGTTTAAATTGACTGCGAAAAGGTCACACGGTGGCGAAGTGTAAATCGGCTAGGTGTCAAATTTGTGCAAGATCGCACCACAAACTTCTGCACCGATTAACTGTGACCGAAAATAACTTGGCGTTACAACCACCAAATGAACATCCTCCTCCAGCGCTACATCTTGATGGCCCTTCTACGTCAGATGCTTTGCATGCGTCATCTCTAGAAAGGGTTTTGTTAGCGACGTCGATCGTAAGCGTTAGAACTAAACATGGCGAGCACATATTGGCCTGAGCATTACTTGACTCAGGGTCACAAATTAACTTCATTAATGAAGATCGTGCTCAACGCTTACAGATCCGTAGAGAGGAATCGTGTATCAACTTGCTTGGAATTGGTCAATCTAATTCTATGTTAAGAAAAAGATACACACTGTGGTGAAGTCAACAATTAATGGTATTGAGTTTCCGTTCGACTTTTGGATTTTGAGAACTATCTCGGGTTATCACCCTGACCAGTCAGTGAACGTGAAAAATTGGGACCTACCGAAGAACTTTCCGTTAGCAGACCCATATTTTCATAAACCTCAGCGGATAGACATGATAATTGGAGCTGAGTCAATTTTCGAACTTTTGTCCGTTGGCCAAATAAAACAAGGTCCAAACCATCCTATCCTCCAAAAAACTCTTCTTGGATGGATAGTATCGGGAAAATATAAGGCTATATATAAATATAAAATATAAGTTGAGGTATTCAACTCCTCAACAATTACTCGAGTCAATAGATGGCAATTTGTAAAAAATTCTGGTCGTTGGAAGAAGTACCAACTTTTAAAAAGCTTTTGTCACTTGAACAACAGTTATGTGAGGAACATTTTCTGAAAACTACAGTTGTACTGCCTTCAGGTCGATTTGAAGTCAGGCTTCTATTTAAATCGGATTCAAGTGTTTTGGAAAACTCGTTCGAGGTAGCCAAACGCCGTTTTTTGTCGCTCGAGGGAAGATATTTTTCGAGGTCCGAATTTTTAAAAAAATGTATGTTGAATTTATGGAAGAATACGAATTCTTAGGTCATATGTCCCCTACAAGCAATGATGTTCTTGCTACTCCACACTACGTCATACCCCATCAATATGTCTTACGACCTCAAAGCACATCGACCAAATTACGAGTCGTGTTTGATGCGTCTTGTAAGACATCAACAAAGAAGTGCCTTAACGAACTGTTGATGGTTGGTCCTACAATCCAGGAAGAGTTGTATTCAACTCTTCTTCGGTTCCGGCTGAACAGATTCGCTCTAATAGCCGACATAAAAAAGATGAATCGCCAAGTAATGGCAAATGAAGCCGATAGGCGATACCAGTTTATAGTGTGGAGGAAAGACCCATCAGAGTCATCTGACCCATCAAAGATGGGTCTCAATCTTGAAACTGTGAAAGCTCAACACCGTTACATATGGCATTGCGCCAGCCCCATTCCTGGCCATAAGGTGTTTGAAGAGGTTGAGTGAATCATTCCCTTGAGCTGCCAAAGTTATTTGGTCCGACTTTTACGTCGACGACATGTTAACGGGTGCAGGTTGCATTAGGCAGCTAAAGACAATTAAATCTGAAGTAACTCAGGTTCTTCAAAACGCTGGGCTTGAATTGAGCAAGTGGTTTTCAAACTCACCTGAATTTACTGCATCCGAGAGCACGGTTAGGCCAATAACACTTTCGGACTCAGAACTGTCTAAAGCATTAGGAATCGCTTGGGTTCCTAAAGAAGATATATATTTAAATTTGAAATTGATGCTTCAGTCATGGGTCAAAGGGCGACCAAGCGGAACATTATTTCGGTGACATCGAAGCTGCTTGACCCCCTTGGCTCATTAGGCCCTATACATATAAAAGGAAAGATCCTATTGCAGGATCTTTGGCTAAATAAGCTAGATTGGGATGAGTCAATTCCACTACACTTAGAAACAGCGTGGAACAAAATACAAATTGCCTTGTCGCAATTAGAGGACATCTCAATTCCGAGATTCGTGTTTACCGAGCCAATGTCACCGACTCAAATTCATGCCTTTTCTGACGCATCGATGAGAGCCTATGGACCGGCGTCTATATTCGTTGCGAATCTGCAGAAGGTATTAAAGTTTCATTGTTGACGACAAATTTCAAAGTAGCGCCGATCAAGACAAAGACGCTCCCCCGTCTTGAGTTATGTGCCGCTTACCTTCTCGCAGATCTCTGCCGCAAGATAAAGCCTCTAATAAAACTTCCGATCGAACGAACTGTATTTTGGTCAGATTCAGAAGTAACTCTTCATTGGATTTGTTCCCATCCATCGTCGTTATCAACGTTCGTATCGAATAGAGTAGCTGAAATTCAAGAGTGGTTGGATGATAGCACGTAGCGTCATGTACCAGCTAAACAGAATCCGGCATAGGTGCAGACGTAAAAGAGACTGTAGAATCGATCTGGTTTACAGGCCCATCATTTCTAAAGGAACCGGAAGATTAGTGGCCGAGCCCCCGATTTGATCTGTCACCAAAACTTCTACAGATGGAAGCAAAAAAGAATGCGGTTGGATTAACCGCAATCGTCTCTACCTCACATTTATTGGATGTGATAGAGGGATATTCCTCTCACCTAAAACGGCTGCGAGTGTTCGTTTATATGTTCCGCTTTATAAGGAAATCGAAGAAATTAGTAGTGATATTGATATTCTGATATTGTTCCCTCACCTATATAATATAAAGGAAAAAGTCTAAATAGTCCAAGAGCACGAGGATTAAGATAAAATAGAAAAAATCTGGAAAAATTTAAGTGTTGGCCCTACTAAAAAGCTAAATCCCTTTCTACACGAATCATCAGAGGCTGGGCTTACTGTTTACTTACTGGGGGCGACTAGCTAATGCTCCTATATCGTACCATGCCAACTTTCCAGTATTGGAAACTCAATTTGTTTAGAGCTCCGTCCGATACTTTCACGATATACCCTTAGACAGAATTCGTGCTCTCCGCCCATTCTCCATATGTGGTGTTGATTTTTGTGGCCCTATTGATACGACATTGAAAATTCGTGGTACGCCGCCCTATAAATCCTACATTGCCTTATTTGTTTGTTTTGCGTCCAAAGCAGTTCATTTAGTAGTAGTTTCCGACCTTTCAACTGATTCCTTTTTGTTGGCTTTTCAAAGGTTCGTTGGGCGCCGAGGATATCCGCAGATTGTGCACTGCGACAACGCGACGAACTTTGTGGGAGCGAGTCGCCACTTCGCGGAGCTTCGTCGGAGAGTCGAGGACGAGGTCGACGCAGTTACGCAATACGCATCAAAAAAAGGATGCGTATTTGCGTTCATACCGCCGCGAGCTCCACACATGGGTGGACTATGGGAGGGAGGTGTGAAGTCTGCCAAGCACCTACTCCTACGAGCGGTAAAGAACGCCAAGCTGACAGCGGAGGAGCTGCACAACGTCCTCGTTGGAGTCGAGGCCGACCTGAACTCACGACCCCTGGGGGCTCTGAGTCAGGACCCAAGAGACGGCGAGGCGCTTACTCACGTCTTGGGCCTACAGGCGCGGTCGAAGTGGCAAAACCAGGTGGCCGACATCCGGACGGGCTAGCTGGCGACCTGATCGCAGAGGATTACCAGCCGTCACAATAGTGGCTCACAGAAAGGGTAGGAGCATCGCACGCCGGCGCAGACGGAAGGGTGCAGGTCGCCGTCGTCAGGACTAGCTCTGGAGCGGAGTACAGGAAAGCAGTCCACAAGCTGGCGCGGCTGCCAATGGGTTGAAGCCGGATGGAGGCCTTCAACGGGGCCAGTGTTTGATTGGATTTGAAATTAATTTGAAGTTGTTTTTAATTTAAATCGTTAGTCTCTAAATCTAGTCTAAGATAGCTTAGAGCGGAGCGGAAGCAAAAGCTTATATTCGCTCTTGTGCGAATTCGACCCGCTTCGCCGCAATAGATAAGTTAGGCTTAAGATTAAAGAAAATTATAATTCGATTTATTACGTTGAAGAGGACAGATCGTTTTTCGTTTTCGTTTTCGACATTTTTAAATATTCAACAGCCACCCTTATTTGTTTTTTTTTCTTATAGTGTGAGATAAACAAATCTTATTTCACAATATGCATAAGTCTTATAGATTTTCAATTAAACAATGCCTTACTTTCTATTGACGAACTTTCGAAAAAAGCGGGCGAGTCAAAAAATCAGTCAATGGTATAAAAATATATACTTAACAAGAAAGCAAAACTAACTTCGGGCGGAGCCGAAGTTGATATACCCTTGCAGTTAAAGCCGGATATATATCGCAAACACCGGATATAGTTGGCCGATCCTTATGATTACATCATAATAAAACCAATAAATTACAATAAAAAATCTAAAAAAAAGTCCCAAGCTTCTATCTTCAAAAATACGAAAGTTGATATTTCTACCAAATACCAGTGTTTGAAAAAGCTAAAGCTACTACGGCAGAGCCGTAGCAGAAAAATGAAAATTGACTACTCTGCTCTGATCCGAGCTACGAAAAGTTCAAAGCTATTGCTATAGCAACAGCAGAAAAATATATTTTGTGATCCTCGTAGCCGTAGCCGTAGCCAAAAATCTAGAGCGAGAGCAGAGCTGAGTCAAAAATTTTTTTGCATGTGCTACTGCTCTAGCTTAGTTTTGTTTTTGTTTTTTTCTCCCCTGATTTTTATGCACCGTCACTATGTGACCACTTTCTTTACCTCCTTTTTTCCTTACCCACTTTCTTTACCTTTGTAAGAATGATTTGTAGGTAATAACAAATATTAATAAGTAGTAATATTTAATATTTAGTTCATTCAGAGAAAACAAATAAATATTAATAACTATTATTAATATTTTCATATTATATTATATTATTATTAATAACTCCTAATTAAATCAAAATTTAAAAATTATGCTATTCAGTCATGTATTTATTATTCTATTTAAAATGTATTTAGTAAATAATTAATCGTCGTCTTCAAATAAACTCAAGTTGTCGATCGCATTATCTAAGTGTGTTGAGTTTAGGCGAACAAGGAGTATATTTTCTAATGTTTCGTGGCTTAAACGATTTCTGTTGTCCGACAGCACCAGTTTTAATGAAGAAAATGCCCGCTCTATTGTTACCTATAAATTTTTGGAAATTTAAATTTTGTTTCGAATTAACTAATAGTTCTTACTTGAGTTGGCCGTATATCAAAACATATTTTGCTTAGTTCGTAGAGCTCTGCATCGCATGATTTCCTCTTTTTCCAAAAATGTAAAACGTTTTTACTGGATTTCAAATACGGTAATTTTAATACTTCAATCTTTGCATGTACATCGGTTGACTCATTTGGCACAACGCTTACACTTTAAAAGTCATCCAAAATATCAAAATTACTTTTACTTTTGCTGTCCTCTGAAGCAATTGAGCTAGTAGACGATGACAATGTTGCAATGGGAGTATGCATTTTGATTTGTACCCACAATGTTTTTAAGAAACTGACTGCTCTTTCCTTTGAAGAGCTGTCCAGAATATGATGGAATCTTGGGTCTTAGTACAAACAAGCTTCGAAGCCAACATTAGATGTTAATTTCTTGGTCCGTGCTTCCATACTTTCAATAAGCGCCTCTCCAATTGTATAAATAATTGCATCCGGAGCACTTTTTGATAAAATTTGATTAGTGGTCAGTTTGCAGACCAACCACAGAGCATAAAAATTCCCATAGTGAAGTTTCTCTTCTTGAAACTGCACTATGGTCTTTTGTAGTGGAGCCATAATAGTCACATACGACTCCATAAAGTCCCATAACATTTCATTAACTATAAAATCGTCATCTCTTGATTTGTTCTCGACAGTTTCAATAAGGCTTAAAATAGTTTTCGCCTTATTGAGTTGGTCAACCATGTTGTAAGTTGATCGTTCCATGTCATCTTCGCTCAAGTTCATTTCTGATAAAATTTTCGTCGTCTTTATCATATTTGCCCCGTTATCTGAAGTAATTGACACGTGTTGGCCTAGAGCTATTCCGTATTTTTCTAATACAGAAAGAATCTCCTTGGCAAGATTTTTGGCTGAACTTGACCCAGCTCCTCTGAGTTCCACCATTCCAAGAACTCGCGATTTTATTTCATCTGAACTAATGAATTGAGCACTGACACCGAATATATTCCGATCAAGTCGGGTTGGACTATCAATTTTTAATGATAGAATCCGATTTTTACATTCGTTATGTATTTCTTGTCGAATTTTTTCTGCTACCTGTCGAAGAACAGATTTGCACTTTGTTCCATTTAATGAAAAGTTTTTCCCACTTTTTTCTTTTAGACCTTGACATATGGGATCAATTATGTTACGCATATTGTCTGAATTTAGCACATTAAATGGGACGCTATTCTCGGTGACTAGACCAATGCAGGACCGGATTAATTGTTTTTTATTGATTTGAACTTTAATTTGCTGATGTTTAACTATTTTTTTGGGCTGCATGCCACTAGAATCATTTTCTTTTTGTTCAGGTCGAATGTCATGCAACATTAAATGTTTCTTTAAATTAAAGGCACGATCTTTTTTTAACATTCGGAAATATGTTTTGCATTTAACGAGCAAAACAAGGGTAGTAGGGTATAAAAATTACTTTATTTATAATATATGTTATTCATACCTTTGCAGAGAGTATTAAAATTTTGGTCAAAAGTGTGAAACGCAGTGAAGAAGACATCTCCAACCCTATAGAGTATATATATTCTTGATCAGGATCACCTACTGAATTGATATGTCATACTGATAAGCATGTCAGTCTGTCTGTTTCTACGTAAACTAGGGTTTAAGTTTTAAAGCTATCGACTTGAAGCTTTGCACACACCCTTATTTCCTTTGCACGCAGTACATAGGTCAGAACGGACGGGATTGACCGACTAAATCCTATATGTCCTATATGCTGTAACTTATGTTTTTACAGTTATAGAGTTCGAATTTTGTATGAATGCTATCTTTATAATAAGAAATACGGTAAAATAAAGGGGTACGAGGTGGTTCAAATTTCGCGGGCAACATATTTTCGATTATCGTTTTTTTTTATTTTTTTAAGTTCGTACACTCTTTCCTAACATCTGTACCAAGTTTCAATTGAATGCCCTTTTTTGTTTGGTTGTGAGAGGCGTGAAGGTTACAAGTTGTTTTGCGGGCTCGGCGATTTTTTGCTATCGAAAATTATGGATCAAAGGATTTGAATCAAATTTTGAGTAAACAATAAAATTAAGTTCTCCGAAACACTTGAAATGTTGACAGTGACATACGGTGAAACGGTTCCGAGTAAAAAAAATGTTTACAAGTGGTAGAAAATCTTCCAAGATGGCCGGGAAGATGCCAATGACGAGCTTCGCTCTGGACGCCCAAGCACGTCAACAACTGATGAAAACGTTTAAGCAGTGAAGAAAATTGTTTTGGAAAATCGTCGAATCACTATCAGAGAAGTTGCTGAATATATCGGTATATCGCTTGGCTCGTGGAATGAAATTTTTTCAAAGGTTTTGGGCATGTGTCAGCGAAGTTTGTTCCGAAATTGCTGAATTTTGACCAAAAGAACCGTCGCATGAGCAACGCTCAAGAGCTGTTGAATGACGTCAACGACGACCCAGATTTACTCAAAAGGGTCATAACTGATGACTGATAACTGATGACGAATCATGGGTATATGGTTATGGTATCGAAACCAATGCCAAATCGTCCCAATGGAAGAGCCCAGGTGAGCCAAGACCGAAAAAAGACTGCATCGCTGGAAGAGCTCAAGGCTATACCAAAAAAGTTTAGGTATATATAGGTATATGCTTATGGGAAGTGCTTTGAGGATTGGAGAAACCGTTGGCATAAGTGCATTATATCTGAGGATTAATTTGAAGGGGACAACATAAATATTGATATATAAATGAATAGTTTTTCTTGAAAACACCTGTTTTTCTTTTTAACACCACGTATATCAACTGCGGAGTATATCAACTTCAGCTCTGTCGGAAGTAAGCTTTCCTTTCTTGTTTCATATTAAATCTAACTTTGACTTTAGATTTTTTTTTAAATAAAAACAAGAAAAAAGACTATAGTTGAATTACCCGACTATATTATACCTGGTACTCATATCTTTCAATCACACTTCAATTAAACTTAAAATTTTAACGCTATGGGTTCATAAAAAAAAAGTTTTTGTTGCAAGCTTTTGTCTTTGGAAAAAAAACAACCCTAGGACTTTAGTTGGGAAGCATAATAAAAAAATTAGGCATTGAAATAGTTTGGCAACATTTTAACATTTTCCAAAAACTTATTTGAATTGGTGCTACAAGATTTTCGTTTTTGGAGCGGGAGTCGGCTTGCAAAAATTTTGTCACAAACTTAATCTGCGTGAATTCTAAAGGAATTTAAAAAAAAAAAATTTCAAAAACTTTCATGTGCTGCCGCTACAGAAATATACAATTTTTGCGGGAGGGAGGGAGCGTGGCAAAAATTTTAAACAAGTTTTAACTGCGTGGGTATTGGTCTCCATGCCAAATCCTATAGCTCTATCTCATATAGTCTCCGTGATCCACGCCTTCATACGGTCAGACTGACAATGGCTATATCGACTATATAGCTTTTTTGCAGCTCTTGAAACCAAACAAAATAAGCTAATGGAAAAATAAATATACATACATAATACTTAAATAATTGTTAAATCGAGTGAATTTAGGAATTCAAACAACTTCATTTTGCTTGTGTGTCGCTTAATTCAATTCCATTCGAATTAACTCATTTTGATGTATGTTTTTTCTAGACCACAAATCCCAAATTCACACCCCTTACCTATTGGTATCCCATAAGGATCGCCTATATCAGTACATTTTTTTTAATAGACTAAAATAAACTAAACAAGAAAGGAAAGCTAACTTCGGGCGGAGCCGAAGTTGATATACCTTTGCAGTTAAAACCGGATATATATCGCAAACATCGGATATAGTTGGCCGATCCTTATGAGATTATGATAATATAACCCATATATATGATATATAAATATAAGTCCCAAACTTCTCACTTCAAAAATACCAAAGTTGGTATTTCTACCAAAAACCATTTCTGATCGTTCAGTTATATGGCAACTAGAAAATATAGTCAGCCGATCGTTATGAAATTTGGTAGGTCGGTTTAACTGTCCAAAAATAGAATCTTTACCAAGTTCCAGCTTTCTATCTTCAAAAACACGAAAACACACGTTGGGCCATTTCCGATCGTTCAGTTATATGCCAGATATAGGATATAGTCGGCCGATCCTTATGAAATCCTTAGACGATCCTCTCATGTCAAATTTGAACTCTCTAACTCTAAAAACTACAAAGTTATACCATTTCCAATCAATCAGTTATATGGCAGCTATAGGATATAGTCGGCCGATCCCGGTCGTTCCGACTTATATACTGCGTGCAAAGGAAGAAGGGTGTGTGCAAAGTTTCAAGTCGATAGCTTTAAAACTGAGAGACTAGTTCGCGTAGAAGCAGACAGACAGACGAACATGCTCATATCAACTCAGGAGGTGGTCCTGATCAAGAATATATATACTTTATAGGGTCGGAGATGTCTCCTTCACTGCGTTGCACACTTTTAGACAAAATTATAATATCCTCTGCAAGGGTATAAAAAGAAACCCAAACCTCAATTTAGACCACCTTCTAAATAATATAAACAACTGGAGCTCATGTTATGCAAGTACCCACTGTCACCTAGCTCATAATCCTAGAATCAACAATTATCAACATATTTAAATGGAACACACATAAAATCACACGCATACACTCTGATTGCTCTTGCGCGAGCAGCGGCTATGGTGTATTTTAATAACTTAAATCATTTTGCTAATCTCTATGGAATCCTATATAGATACAAATATAATATATCCAATGGATGGATATAGCAATGGATATAATTTTGTGAATACATTGTCTTAAATGTCTTTATCTGGACACTTCTCATCGTTGAATTCTCGATTGGGTCATCATGGACAGCCAGTCGCTTCTAGGAAGCATGCCCGATAGAGTGCATGAGAAACCAATGGAGTTGCAACAAGTTTTGCTGCTCATCGCACCAGTCCATATGCAGAGTGGGCTGCTTTTTTTTTCTGGACCTGGACCTTCTGGACCTTTTTTTTCTGGATCTGGCTTAACTATATAGAGATTCTAGATTCTGGGCCTTTATAGGTCTATATCATGCTTTATATCTGTATACAGCAGTATATCATGCTGAACAACTGTTCCTGCGACCTGTACGTCGTCCGTAGTTCAAGGATTTCGAAGCTCTGACCGATGGTACTAACACAGCTAAATCCTTGACGACATCGACATCTAAAAAAATTAAATTAAACATTTTTTTTATTTTTAATTACATACGAGTTTTAAAGGCGTTCAAATTGTACTCTACAAGCTTTGATGTATCGATGCATAGCTTTTTTTCGGGTCTTAATATCGCTTACATTGATGTGATTAGTTCGATACTTTAAAACAGTGGTGGGCAAAATGAGTTTGAATGGGCACTAAAATAATGTATTACTATATAAATATGTAAATTATATATATACAGGGTGCGCCATCTAGACAGGACCTATTGAAATGTTTTTTTGGGATTTTTGGGACCGATTTTTGATGACGGACGAAGCTCATTTTTCGCCCTCTGGCGGAGTCAATAAACAAAACTGTCGAATTTGGGGAACAGAGAACCCACACATCATTCACGAAACACCATTGCACGACGTAAAAGTTACTGTTTTGGGCCGGAATATGCTCGAAAACGATTATTGGACCATTTTTTTTCCAAAGTTGGTGAAACCGTCGACGGTGCACGCTATCGTTGGATGTTGGCGCATTTTGTTTGTCCGGAAATGCGTAAACACAGTCTGACGAACTTCTATTTTCAACATGACGCCGTACCTTGTCACACCGCAGTTGCTACTATGAAGTTTTTGCAGAGCAAGTTCCCGGGACGCGTTGTGTCAAAAAAGGGTGATTTGGAGTGGCCTCCTCGTTCGCCGGATTTGACGGCACCGGACTTTTTTCTAAGTAAGAGTAAGGTGTATATTAGCAAACTGAAGACTATTGAACAACTAAAAGTTAATATTAAAGCGGGAATTGCTGCTATTACGCCCTAAATGTTGTCAAATACAATGCGAAATGCCCAAAAAAGGCCCGCTTTTTTTGTTTCTAATTTTGTTTCAATAAATGGCATTCTATACCCTAAATGAATCTTGTTTATTTTCCAAAAGGGGCTTAAAAAATGGAGGAGATATTCAACATTTCATTAGGTACTTTCTAGATGGCGCACCCTGTATACATATACATATATTATTATATTTTTTGCATATCTATATATATAAAAATCAATTGCTGTTCGTTAGTCTCGCATGGGCATAGTGCCCATATTTTGGATGAATGCACTATAGGACGTAAAATTGGAATGGGGAATTGGATTGGTCATTTAGGGATATAAGAAACTATGATAAACTATTTTACGGCCCTTTGTTACTCCTTTCAGGTGTTCACGGTTAACGGACGCTGATGAATTCAATGCTTGCTTAAAATCATCGCGACTGTGGAGTAATGTTGAACAAGAACTGTTGTAATGTTGAACAGAACAGTAATGTTGAATAAGCGCGATCAAATGCTTCAGGATCCATCCTTTCTCTAAACAGTCTTCATCTAGCTTTCTTTGAGTTCGGACGTTTCGCTCATGTCGCCTCTCGTTTTCATCGAGTGCAGTGCAGAAGTTACTGCTACCCAACTTCGATCTGCCGGCGTGCCTACCACACCGCTTGTGTGGATTTTCCCTCGGATGCTATAAAACTACTTATTAACATTCCGAAGTTAATATGGCAATGTGATAGCTGCGTCATTCTAATCATTGGAAATGATTTGCATTCAAAAATTGATGAGCTTAATCATAAGGTTCTGGATTTAGAATCCCTTTTCGAAAGCCTTAATGACAAAGTGGTAAATGCCCTGGTAAATGGAGCGGCTGTGCCCGTTGGACGCGCCTCCTCGGCTGGGGTGCATGTTGTTGCTCCCCCTGCTATGCCCACCAGCACTGGGAGCATAAAGGCTACTCTGGGGCAGGCCACAACGGCATCTAAGGGGGCTGTCCCGAAGAAGAAGCGGATCAACCCTAATAGGCGCATTGTGGGACAAGCACCCAGTTGCGCTCAACTTCAAGTGCTTCCCACCTTGAAATACCTTCATGTGGGTAAATTCGCGACGTCTACCCAACCGGATGCATTGTGCAAATTTGTCGCAGATAAGCTGAACGTGGAGCCCAATGATTTAGTCTGTGCTAGGCTGATCAAAAAGGATGCTGACATCAACGCCCTCAAGTTCGTCAATTTTAAATTGGGAGTTCCGGAGCAAAATTTCCCAACAGTCTTCAATGACGATTTTTGGCCTATGTCGGTAAAAGTTAGCCGGTTAGCATAGAGAGCCGGCTAAGGTTATTGACCTCCCGGCGATTCTACCTTTACCGCATTCGCAATCTTCAAAAAACCCCCAGTAAGCGGCGCCGCTGGCGCCGTTACATCGTTTTCTTCTCAAGCTGCAGTTCGTCACCCCGATTGCTCTCTGCTGCGCTACCAACAACAATCGGCGTGGACGTTCATGGTAACGGTTGACGCTGTCTTCAATTCCTCCAATAATTAACTTCGTTTGCTGATCGATATTCTTCAACAACAACAACTTTTTTCAAGGCGAGTTGTTTATTTCTTATCTTCACTTGTGGATGCCCAGCAACAACAAGACGATGGTAATCGAGACGTTGGCAGCGCATTGCTTATCTTATCTCTTTTCGCTGGGCCACTCGCTGGTGCTTTCTTTTCGCCGATGGAAGATGTTTATTTACGTTTTGGACGTGTGGGTGGATCTTTGCTGCGTTTGGATGTGCCTGACTATGAAGGCTCAATGTTTTCACCTGGCACGGAATCTGCCTTGCTACTGGACTCTCGCAGGTCTACTAATGAGTCTAATGGAAATTTCTATGTGTCCTGGTCGGCTATTTTGCAAGCTATGCGTATTGGATATGCCTCCACATGCACCAGAACCAGGAGTGCACTTTCACCATCACCGCCTTGCCGTCCAATTCCCAGTTTGGACTGTAGCTACTCGTCGTCCTCGGACCCTAATAAAAGCCTAAAAGTTATATTCCAAAATATATCGGGAATGAGAACCAAGACCCGGATGGTATTCCTCAATTCTTCTGCCTGCGATTTTGATGTAATCATCCTTGTGGAAACGTGGCTCAATGACAAATTCAGCTCCTCTGAGTTCTTCGAGCCTAATTTGTACCATGTATTTCGAAAGGACCGAGATGCATTCAGTACCCAGTGTGAGCGAGGTGGAGGTGTGATCATCGCTATCCGTCGATCTCTTCAGGCTACACCACTGCGCCTTCCGGTGGCCGACCCTTTACTGGATCAGCTTGCGGTTTCAATCCAGGGCGTCCATGGCCCGTTCGTCATCATTGCATCATACATCCCTCCGAACAGCGCATTTAGTATCTATCATGCGCATATGGAAAACATCAGTAGTGTCTGTGCTAGAACGTCGGACCCTACCGCTTTGATGGTAGCTGGCGATTTCAACCTGAGCTCCATTGTCTGGTCTTGGGACCCGGATTCTCCATGCATGCTACCTAGCAACGTTCACCAGAGTCATGAAATTGTAGTTTTAGATGATATTTTTAGTCTGGACCTCTCCCAAGTAAATGATATTTTTTATGATTTATCCAAAATTCTTGATCTTATATTTTTAAATAATGTGGTTAATAGTAAAGTAGAATTATGCAATGTACCATTAAGTCCTTGTGATATGCACCACAAGCCGTTGGTAATTAATATTGAGTTTTATAGTTTTTTGCCTTCTGCTTCCCCCATTCCATATTATCATCTGAATTATACTAACTTGTCACTTATTAACGCCTCTATTTCAGCCTTTGATTGGGTTTCCCTTTTTTCGGTTGGCTCAATCGATGATTGTTATACTAAGTTCTTGGTTGCCCTTTTTAATATTATTGATACTTATGCCCCTGTGAGGGTACGAAGATCCTATAGGCTTCCCTGGTATACAAAAGGTTTAAAAAACTTAAAGAATAGAAGGGATAAGCACTACAAACGATTTATAATGACAGGTGAGACTCGAGCAGGAGAGCTGTACCGGCAATTTAAGCGGGAATTTGATTTCCTTAATAAGTTCCTCGACAATCAGTATATATCCGATGTCGAAGCCAGCCTTCGATCCAATCCTAAAGCTTTTTGGTGGTTTGTTAACAGCAAAAAGTCAAAATCGGACATACCTTCATCCATCTGTTATGGTAATTTAGCAGCCGACTCGGATCAGGGCGTTTCTGATCTTTTTGCAAAATACTTTGCCTCTAACTTGGAGCCGAAGGTTCCTTGGAGTGATCATGAAACTCTTCTTAGCATTGAGCCTTTTCTTAATGTGAGTAACATGGACATTTTAGACGGTGACCTAGTTGAAGCCACTGGACATTTGACCGAGTCGCTCACACCTGACGTGGACGGTATCTCCCCATTTTTTCTGAAGAGGAGTATCGCTTCTCTTTCTACTCCCCTTCAACTGCTGTTCTCCTTGTCGCTCTCATCTGGTAGATTGCCCCACCGGTGGAAGATGACTTCTATAACGCCTATTCACAAAGGTGGCAGTAGGTGTGATGTTACCAATTATCGACCTATAGCCAAAATCTGCAACGTCGCTAAGATACTGGAGCGGATAGTAACTAAAAAATTGTGGCTCGCAATTTCATATCCCCCAACCAGCATGGTTTTCTGCCTGGGAGGTCCACTACCACTAATTTAGCTGTCTTCTCTAAGCACTGCTTTGAAGCTTTTAAAACCCGATTTCAGGTTGATGCCATTTACACCGACTTCTCCAAAGCCTTCGACAAAGTGTGTCATGCTGCCCTTCTGGCCAAATTATATAAATTAGGTATTCATTCCTGCCTATTAAGTTGGTTCGAGTCTTATCTGGCTGACCGACCTTGCCACGTTACTGTTGGAGACGCTATCTCAAGTCCATTTGTCACCTCCTCTGGTCTTCCACAAGGCAGCTCTCTTGGACCTCTTCTATTTATCATTTTCATTAATGACATCTCGTCATGCTTTCGTCATTCGCACTTTTTAATGTATGCGGATGACCTTAAAATCTATAAAGCGATTAGCTGCATTAGTGACAGTTACTTGTTGCAGGAGGATATATCCAGAGTTTACTCATGGTGCTCCCGTAATCTTCTTCCATTAAACTTATCTAAATGTATGTTTACCCGTTACAGTAGGCGGTCTCTTGAAATCTGTACGGGTTATTCCATCAATAATTATAATTTGGCAGCTAAAGAAGAGGTATTAGACCTTGGTGTCTTATTCGACAGCAAATTTAAATTTTCTGGTCACTTAGACTATATTTTACCTAAAGCGTATGCTATGCTGGGCTTTGTTAAGAGGCACGTGAACCAGTTCAAAAGTCCATACTCGACCCTCAGCGTCTATGCTGCATTCATTCGGTCGAGGCTGGAATATGCCTCAATCATTTGGAATCCGGAGTGTAAAGTTCGTTCCAACAGAATTGAGCGACTCCAGAAAAAATTTTTAAAATTTGCACTTCTGCCTCTAAGGTTTCAGGATCCTGTTCCTTCATACCAGAGCCGTTGCCTTCTTCTGAATGTTAACTTTTTTGAATAATTTAATCGTTAATAACATTGATTGTCCTTTTTTGTTGGGACTCGTTAATTTTAATGTTCCTCAAAGGGATCTTCGTACCTTTGCCCCCGTTCGGGTCAAGTGTCATAAGACCAATTACCTTTTAAATGAGCCGATAGAGCGGGCTCTTTCTTATTTTAATTCCTTGCCGCCTAGCCTCCGAATTGAGTGGGGCTCTGATAAGGGTGTGTTAAAACGCAAGTTAATCAGGCATTTATTAAGTTTTTGTTAGTATTATTTATTAGTTGTAAGTTGTTATTATGTAGCCATGTAAGGATTTGTCCGTTGGCGAAATAAATAAATAAATAAATAAATAAATAAACAACTGTTAGATATTGGCGAGGGGAATTTTGCTGTACGTGAAAATACTGGATGTATTTGAAATACTGAAAAATATTTATTAACCAAAATAAATGAAGAAAAAACAGCTAGCCCTTATAGAAAACAAAAAAGGGCAAAACAACGTTGGCCGGGGTTGCTAGTTTTTATATATATAGATATCTTGAAAGGGGCGTTACAAAAGGGGTCGTCAAACTAACATAAAAAATATATATGAAATTCAATTACAATCGTCTATTATAAATATTCTAGGAATCAGACTTTATGCCTAAAAATCAAAGACTATTTGCCCATAGCTTTAAGGGGGCGGAACGGAACGCGTGGTCCGAAATTCAGGCATAATATTTAAGACATATCTGCAAAGTTTCAAGCCTCTATCTTCAAAATTGGAATTGATGCCAAAAAAACCGATTTTTTGCCCATAGTGCACCGTCGAAATGAGAATTACCGTCGTATAACCGTCGTCACTGGATTGCCCGATCGCAACGCTCCTTATTGTTACCTCGGATTCGGACCAATTAAGCTGAAGAATGTGTACACTGCTACCTCGTATGCCCCCTTCAACAGAGGAAAAATGTTTGAGCAGCAGACATGGTATATTTTCATCCCTTGGTTTATTTCATTTATCGGTATAATTCTTGGAAAAATTTCTTTATAGCTATCTATTTCTTCATATAGAAAATTTTTTTTTACCTCCAACTTCACCAAAAACTGATTATTATAACATCCAGCCTTGCAATTGCAAAATGCAAAACTACAGTTTTTTCGTACATACACATTTGCACAAATACAATATACCCTTGTATATTGTACGGGTCGTCACAATAATGAACATACCCTAAATTTCCCGAAATACGCCTATTGAAAAAGTTGCAAGATGATCTTGCGATGGGGCTTCTCGAAAGTATGTATGTATGTACATAAATTCCTCAAAAGTTTTGAAAAAAAGAAAAATGTAGATTTTATTGAATAATGTTGATGAAGGACTTCTGAAAAAGATGCTTAAATCTTAAGGTTTTGGAATATTGTACACACACACTTATATGTTCACATATATGTACATATATTATTTTAATACCTATATATTACATATTTAATATTATTATATATTGTAGTATGCATATCACATAATGAAAACAATTGGCCAAATACATAAGTTAATCTTTTTGGTTCCCAAGCTGAAATAAAAAAATAAGTTAGACGCATTCTTTCCAGAAAGCCGCACGATTCCTCTTGCTAATTACATTATTGTGACTATGTACATACATACATATGCGCATACATATATGTAAGTACATACATACATAAGTGAGACTTTCTAAATTAAAACAGAAAAACATACATATGAAACAGTAGCATTGCGAAAATTTCAATATTATACGTACCCATTTTTACTTTTTAGTAATTTTAAAAGCATCAGATGTTATCTATTTAGCCTCTTTAGTCATATGTAAATCCGATCGACCCAGCGAGGAAAATCAAAGTTTTCACATAGACAAGAACGTACTATACAATTATGTATTTTCGCCTATGAACGTTTCTTTAAATGGGTAAATGCTTTATTTATTTTATGTACATGTACATAAGAGCTTTACACCTATATTTGATTTGGGTGCGCGGTAAGTTAAGTTTGGGACAAGCTTAAATCATAAAATTTAGTAATTTTCGTGAAAAATATTCGATACTAAACATGAATAAATCCCTATTTATTAATGAACATACATTGAACAAATCGTTAAACATTTTACAAAAAATATGTATTTTCTTTCCATGTTTATTAGATTTGTATTAAGTAAATTCTCATACTTCAGAAAATAATTGTTTCACTTCAATTACTTCATCATATTTTCAATTTTAAATATTTTCACCTTTTTAATATTCATGAAAATACACACTGCGCCTGACAAACTTGGTTCGTTCCAAACCCACCCGAATTCTGACGAAACATGTTGGAATCGCGCCCGCGTTTTTACCCGCCAGGTTCGATCGAACTCTCCTTGTCTCTTTCGCACGAAAGGTGCAGAAAAAACGCGCGCGACTTTTCGTGTGTTGAAAAACGTCAAAAAATGGATTTCCGCGCGAATTTTCTCAACACTGGCACTCGCCATAGAGCTTTTAAGCTCTCAAACAAATGGTATTAACGCGCTAGAGATTTTCTCATAATACCTCTACTAACTGGGAACGGAAAACGTATCTGTTCCCCGTTCCGTTCCGTATGTTTGTATTTCGACCGTTTTTCGAAAATAAAGCTTAAAATAAACTGCACAAGAGTCGTAAAAGCTTTTTTCGGATGTCTTTCTATTTGCGGCTTTATTGCGGTTCGTTCGTGTTTATCGTGTATACTGAAAGTAAAAAATTATCATAAATCTTATTCTTACTTTTGTTTTGATTGCGCGTCTGCGTCTGTCATGTAAGAGTCCAGTTTTTTTTATTGCAATTAACAGTATAATCCTTATTTCAAAAATTATATGTTTATATGTACCATATAAAAACTATGTATGTACTATGTATTTAAAAAAAAATTCTAAAATACGGATATTAAGAATAGAGCTTCCAGCAAGAAGTTTACTCTTTGCAAAAATAATAAATAACAAAATGCCTAAATGTGTGAGTTTCCCCCGAAACCATGTCAGTAACCAAGTTTTTCTCGTTCTCTTTTCAAAGTGATAGATATATTTTTACATATGTACATATGTATATGTTCGAAAATCCTTAAGAACTTTTAGATATAAATACATATGAATGTAAAAGTCAAATGTGCAAACCGAAAACTGCCAAGCATAACACATATATACATTCGAATATATTAGAATGTGCATATGTGTGCATACATATGAACATAAGTATGCATACATGACATGCAAAGGCTGAAAAAAAGAAATCGTTAGGGATTCCTGTTTTATTTTTAAACATTCATATTAGAATGCATATTAGTAGTTGTATACATCCATTCGCAAATCTTACTGGACACAAAACACAAAATAAAACTCCTAAAAGTATAATATTCATTTGTATATAATAAAAAAAAATTGTAAGATAAACACACATACATACTATCAAATTATTTAAATATACATACATATGTAGACAGAAATGCACTTTCGCTTTGAAGAGAAGTACATACATACATAGGTATGTACATGCTGTTGCATTTTTCGAAAAACTAAACCTTCATTGTGTCTAGAGGTTTAGGTGAGTATAGAGTAGAAGTATATACATACGTATATATAGTATATACGTACATATGTTCATATAAACATACATACATACTTACATATGTATGTGTTTGGCTAAGATTCAGAGGTCGAGTATTTCCTTCATATTCTACATATGTACATACATATATCCCGATCGAATGCATGACAACTAATAATATTTAATTTATTATTTAATATTCAATATTTAATAAAAGTAAATTTCAATAAATTTCAAAAAAGATATTTTAAGCAAGCTTTTTGATGCCAAATCCTTTCTATTCCTCATGTATATATGTATACATATGTATGTACCTTGAAAACTAAATAAGCCGCTTCGGCCGATTTTAAGATGTCAGAGATAATCTTAGAAATATAAAAAATATTAGAACGTCGGTTACCGATTTTTAACTCTGAAATATTTTCTGAAAGTGTCTAGCAATCTTCGCTCCATATCTTGTAAAGTTTGGAAAAATTCTCAGTTATCTCTTTAATCCTGTTCAGTAATGAATACTGATAACCATTTAACTGATTTAAAAAAAAAAGTTTAATACATAAGAGAAATTCAGGGAAAGTTTTAGGTTGAGATTAAGAGAAGTAGGTGAAAAATCGAATTAATAATCCTTGTGTCTTAATGAAAATTGCCACTCAAGAATTGAGCGTGCTGGCGACAAGATAAATAGCTAGAAACTTAACCGGGAGATCGGCAAGAAAGAAGAGAGAAGTTCATAATTTGCGATGCCGGAGATGTAAAAGGGCTCGCATATTGCCCATCCTACCTTTGATCACATAGAGCAAAGCTCTAGTGAACCCTTTCAACACCCTACAACCTCGGAGTCATAAGCTCAGTTTAAACATTAGATAATGAACCTTACATAATTTAGTTTAATTGTAAAGGTGTAGAAAACAAAATTCGGTTAAAGCTAAGAGTATATAACATAACATAACATTAACATTCTTCCTACTTTTTGGTATTCGAACAAAAGTATTAAGCTATGCGGGAAAAAAGATTATATACAATTTAGAGAAAATGCATATAGGCCATTCAGAGAAAGTAAATATATATAATGGCGGGGTTCATAAGTAAATATTATAATAACAAGAAGCTCTAGAGTGCGTGAAAATAAAATTATAAAGTTAAGGTATATAAATCATGTTTTAGTCGTAATAAAATAATCATAATCATACCATTTATGGGTCGGTTATAGTGAATGTATGAAATAAAACCAAAATATAAAAAAATACAAATTCTATGAATAATTATAAAATTTAAATAAGCCAATAAAAGAAAATCAAATATTATTGGGTTGACGTTTTGTGATATTATTACTTTGTTAGGGTATTATGTTAATAACCTAATTTATGTTTTTTAATCATTAGATCAACTAAAATTCATGTTAGATTGGTTCATGTTTGTTTTGGTAAATAATTAAATGAACCACTCACTGCATAGTCATCGGGGAAAGATCGATCTTTTTTATAGCAATGTTATTTAAAGAACTGACTTACGAAATAAAAATAAACGATTTAAATAAACAACAAAGCCGAAAAAATAAATCGAGTTTCGTTTCGAGTCCTAAAGTTTCGAGTCCTTTTATTAGGAATGTTAAAATTAAAGCGTGTTAGTAAATGCTGGCTATCTACATCCCCGTTAATAAGGTTATGCAGAAAAACTACAGCGAGCATTGTCCTACGATTTGTTAAGCTAGGTAAGTTTATGAGTAAGAGTCTACTACTATAAGATGGAAGTTGAAGATTTGCTTCCCAGTTTAGACCTCTAAGTGAAAAAGTTAGGAAATTCTTTTGTACGGATTCTATGCGGTCCTGATGTACTCCATATTGGGGACTCCAGACACATGAACCGTACTCCAGTATAGGACGGACCAAAGAAATGAATAGTGTTTTGGTTATATAGGGGTCATTAAATTCTTTTGACCACCTTTTGATAAAACCAAGGACTCCTTTAGCCTTATTAACCATTAAGGAAATATGGTCGGCAAATTTAAGTTTGATGTCTAATAGGATGCCGAGATCATTAACCTGGGTTAATTTTTCTAAGGCAATCCCATTAATAGAATAAGTAGCTTGCAGAGGGCAAGAACGATAAAAAGACATATGTTTGCATTTAGATCCATTAAGTATTAGATCATTAGCTAAACACCATTTTTGAAAGTTATCAAGGTCAGACTGAAGACTGCATTGGGCAGAGATGGATTTGTACTGAAGACAAAGCTTTACATCATCTGCATACATAAGAACTAGAGAGTTCGTTAAAGCAGGGGGCAAGTCGTTTATAAAAAGCGTAAATAATAACGGGCCAAGATGACTTCCTTGAGGGACGCCGGATGTAGCACGGACCAGACGGGACTGAATGTTTTTAAATAAAACTCTTTGTGTCCTTCCATCTAGGTAGCTGGAGATCCACGTTAAGAGGTCTTTAGGAAAACCCAGCATATTCAGTTTACTCAACAAGAGTGAGTGATTAACTGAATCAAATACTTTGCTGAAGTCTGTGTAAATTACATCGTTTTGATATCCCTTACAAAAGCCATCTATGACAAAGGATGTCAACTCCAATAAGTTTGTGGTGGTGGAGCGACGCTTAATAAAGCCATGCTGACAAGGAGTGATAATCGAAGAGCAAAGGTGTTGCAAATGAGGGGTAATTAATTTTTCAAATAACTTTGGAATTGCCGACAACTTAGAGATGCCTCTGTAGTTGGCAGCCTCAGACTTTTTCCCTTTTGTATGTAGGGGAATTATAAATGATTCCTTCCACTTAAGGGGAAAAATCGAGGTTTCCAAAGATAAGTTGAAAAGTCTAAGTAGAGGTTTGCACAGAGCCCTGGCACAGTATTTTAGCACACAGCCTGGTACTCCATCGGGGCCTGGCGAATAAATGGGTTTGACCCTTAAAAGACCAGATAATAAGTTGTTCTCAGAAAAAAACGGACAGAAAATAAGATTTGCTGCTTGAATGTTATATGCGTAAGGCTGATCAGTCAATTTTGGAGGAGAATAAGTTGTTTGAAAAAATTCTGCGAATAGATCGGCAATGGCCTGAAAGTAAAGTTAAAACAAGAAAGGAAAGCTAACTTCGGGCGGAGCCGAAGTTTATATACCCTTGCAGTTAAAACCGGATATATATCGCAAACATCGGATATAGTTAGCCGATCCTTATGGGAATAGGAATATATAATCCAATTTATTTCAATACAAAATCTAAAAAAAGTCCCAAACTTCTATCTTCAAAAATACGAAAGTTGATATTTCTACCAAATACCATTTCCGATCGTTCAGTTATATGGCAGCTATGGGATATAGTCGGCCGATCCTAATGAAATTTGGTAGGTTGGATCAACTGGCCAAAAATATAATCTGTATTCAGTTTTAGCTTTCTATCTTCAAAAACACGAAAGTTGGGTCATTTCCGATCGTTCAGTTATATGGCAGCTATAGGATATAGTCGGCCGATCCTTATGAAATTTGGCATGACGTAATGTTTTGCCAAAAATAGCTCACATGTCAAATTTGAACTCTCTAACTCTAAAAACACCAAAGTTATACCGTTTCCGATCAATCAGTTATATGGCAGCTATAGGATATAGTCGGCCGATCCGGGCCGTTCCGACTTATATACTGCGTGCAAAGGATAGAAGGGTGTGTGCAAAGTTTCAAGACGATAGCTTTAAAACTGAGAGACTAGTTTGCGTAGAAACAGACAGACGGACAGACAGACGGACAGACGGACAGACGGACATGCTCATATCAACTCAGGAGGTGATCCTGATCAAGAATATATATACTTTATAGGGTCTGAGATGTCTCCTTCACTGCGTTGCACACTTTTGACCAAAATTATAATACCCTCTGCAAGGGTATAAAAAGCAAAGTAAATTGTATCCGGCAGCGGTCAATATAATTCCGATAACATTCAGCGTTATGCACGGTAAAATTCGACCGAGCTAGTAGGTATCTTGAGAAATCAACACTACTGCAGGTTTTTTTATATTTTAGTAAAAGCTTATTTTTTTATTTTTTAAGTTAGCGAGGCACCTTGTAAACCAAGGAGGGTTTGTTGAAGCGGACGGATATTTCCAAGGCACACATGAGTCAAAAAATTTATTTAAAGTAAAATAAAATTTTTCTAAAGTGACATTAAGATCAGTGCACGCCAGAATATCAGACCAGTCAAATGTATCAATAAGGCTATTAAGTTTCTGAAAATCAGCTTTACGGAAACAGCGAATCTTATTTACCACGCTCGGAGACATCTGATCGATACCAGGAGTGGTTTCGATTGAGACCTCCAGTGTGGGGTGATATGGATCCTCTGGGGATGAAAGGGGAAAAGCTCTGGAGAGAGCAGTACCATCAGGATCAGATACAAAACATAAGTCTAAAAGCCGACCTAGCGAATTTCTAACATGATTGATCTGACCTAGGGACATGTCAAACATGCCCGCGGTGAAGTCATGGTAAGTTATAAGTGACAAAGATGGTGAGTTATCGACGTTGGACCACTTTAATTCTGGGATATTAAAGTCGCCCACCGCTACGAGTTGGTCACGATCCGTCATAAGATTAGAGACGTATCGAATGGCGGACAAATGCTGCCAATATGTAGGCGGTTCAGACATAGGAGGTATATATGAACATGTAATGTATAAAGCTTTAACGGACATAGTGATTTTAACGCAAATAAATTCTATGTCACCAAACTCATGGGATTTCACCTCTTCAGAAGCAAGAGTAGAGTCTACCGAAATGAGGACTCCACCTCCTCTTCGCTGAGATCGATCCCGTCTAAAAGTGGTGTACTTACTTGGAAAAACTTCGGAGCTAAAGATCTCCGGATTTAACCAAGTTTCTGTAAATGCTATTATATGGGATGCAAAGAAAGAACTATCAGAATATAGCTTGGGGAGTTTGCTACGTAGCCCCCTAGTATTCTGATAGGTAAGTGTTAATGACTATACAAGTTTTTTGGGTTAGTAGCCAAAGAAGAGGTGGAGGGTTGGTCAGTGGTTCCGATATTGGGAAGTGGATAGTGGATCACTCCCACTGGTTTTTTAACTTTTTTCTTCACGGAACTAGGCTGATGTTCTTGGACGAAAAGATTCTCTGGCCAAAAACTGGGAGAACAAATCGTCTTGAACATCAGCGCGGGCACACGAATCTTGAAAGAAGACGTGCGCCTTGTATAATTGTATTTAAATTTTTGTATGTCCTCCACCTTTATATCGGCTTTAGTTTTGGCTTTGATATAAGCCGAGATATCAATCTCTGAAGTATCAGGGGCAAGCCGAGAAACAAATATATGTTTCGATGGAGGAATCACCTGTAAGGGTTTTGGTGTCGCAGGTACAAGAACTGCAGCATCAGTCGGTGCCGGTGGTCCGGACTGTGGAATACCCTTTTGGGTGACCCTAATGGGGGTTTCGTTCCCTAGGACCTGTGGCATCACTTGAAGGGATGCCATGGCGGACATATCGGACAATTGCTCATTATCCCTGAGAAATTCGGACGAATTTTTTTCAGTTCTAGCCCTTGGGGTGGCCAGAGATATAAGCGGCTGCATTAATGTCGGCTGAGCAGGCTGAGGCGGATCAGAAACAGCGGATTTCTTACGCTTAGGGGACTCATTTAGCAGCTGAAGGCCACTAAACTGAGTGTCCAGCGCACAGAGCTGTTCATTGATTTTACGAAAACCAGTGATCAGCTCTTTAAATCCATTTTTGGTCTGTCTCATGAACGACCTCATTTCGCCTTGCACAGCACGACAATTATCACAACAATAATGTATCCCAGACCTACGGGAAATGGCATCCGAAACTGATGCAGTGAAACCGGCACACTTGGCGTGCACGACGTTTTCACATAACCAGCAATGGATGCTAGGCTGCGATGTGGAAATTGTCTTGTTACAAGACTTAATGGCACAGACCAGTTTGAATTCCATTTTATTTATTTATTTTTTTTTTTTTTATTTAATAAGACACAAATTAATATTTAAAAAGTTAAAAAACACAATACCTTGAACCACTGTGCCGAACAAGAAGCCGAAGCGGGAGCTTTGAAAGAGTGCAAAAGACAAATGCAGAAATATAGATAAGCCGGGGAAGAAGCAGAGCTGAGCTATGCTTGGAATAGAATTTAGGCAAATTATTAATTCGACTCCAAATATACCACAGCACTCGCGAAGCGATACGGTTTAGGCTTTAAGATTGTTAAAATTCACAAGATTTAATTCACAAGTATGTAAACACCGGTTTACCAATATTTTTAATAAAACGCAGTGCGCACAAAAAAAACACGACCGTTCGCTTGAAAGAAAGAGAGGGAAGTGAGGGAACTTAGAAATAAGATTTTATTTCTTTTTCACTTCTGTATGAACGTATGGTTTGGTTTCATATATGTATGGTTTTACTTCTTTTTACTAAATGTATGGTTAGACCTTTTCTTGAATTTCTTCCCTTAAGGTTTTTTCCCCACTTTAGCCGATTTTTTTGTATTTTTCTAAATTCTAAGATTTTTCAATAAGGGAGTAATTACAAACTTAAATTTAAATTTAAATAAAACAAATTTAAATTTGATGGAACAACAATCAACATCAAATTTAAATAAAACAAAAACATGTGACAGAAATAAACATACAAATATTAGTGTTGGCTGTAGTTCAGGTGATAAAACGATAATGTGAAGAAAAAAATCGCCATGGGTTAAACTCATCAGCCTTATACTTAGCGGAACACGTGCTTCCACCTGCTCTGACTAGACTGCTGCCTTAAACCATTATATGCTTAATTTTCCGGTACCATGTGGTTAGGTATGGGGGGTGCTTTGTGTTGGCCGCAATAAATCTTAAAACGGCCACAATAAGTACCCTGGATATAATAAGTAAATGATTTTAATATTCACTTGACCACTTTCAGCGGGATAAACACAATTAAAAATATCATGCTGGCTCGCCTAACGGGTCGTGGCCAATCAACGGACTCCTTTTATGCTCCGATTTCGACCTTCTCTTTTCGATTGCATTCACGTTTTGTCTCGGCGCAAAAACCTAAACTGTGTATACATACAAATAATAAAAAACCGACACCTCCGAATGTTCGGCAACTTACGGGGTTATTTAATAAAAAATAAGATAGAAAAGCTAACTTCGGGCGGAGCCCAAGTTGATATACCCTTGCAGCTAAAACCGGATATACATACATATCGTATGTATCCTTATAAGAATATGATAATAAAACCAAGCTTCTATCTTCAAAAATACCAAAGTTGGTATTTCTACCAAATACCATTTCCGATCGTTCTTTTATATGGCAGCTGTAAGATATAGTCGATATATTATATTATTATTATTATTATTATATGAAATTTGGCATGTGGTATTATTTTGCCAAAAATAGCTTTCGGGTAAAATTTGAACTCATTAACTCTAAAAAAAAACCAAAGTTATACCATTTTCGATCAATAAGTTATAGGATGCAAAGTTTCAAGTCGATAGCTTTAAAACTGAGAGACTACTTTGCGTAGAAACAGACAGCTCATATCAACTCAGGAGGTAAATATATCAAGAATATATAAATCAAGAATATATATACTTTATAGGCTCGGAGATGTCTCCTTCACTTCGTTGCAAACTTTTGGACAAAATTATAATACTCTCTGCAAGTGTATAAAAATGGATTATAAATTTTCTATCCCGGAGTGTACTGAAGTGTTAACTTAAAGCAAGTCTGATCTCCACGACAGTTTCGAATGAAAAGAAGGTTACAGGAAAGGAAAAAAAGATCAGCTGATATAGCAGCTTTTATAAGCTTGCCTGATGCACCTGATAATGCGTCCCGGAAATTGGGCAACTCCAAAAATAGTACGGCTTAAAAGTTCATTCACTAAATATCCATCAACTGCCACATAAAACAACGCTTGGCTTAACCGATATTTTTTTTATAATCAATTCGTTAGTTGTTTTTTACAAATTTTCTAAACGACTCTTCAGCAGGGTTTGCATTTACTACTCCGTAGCAGCGAGACGCGTAGTAATATTTCTCTGCTATTGCTACCGCCCACTTATTTAACTAGAAGTTGTTAATTTTTATTTTTTGTTTCTCAATAAACTAAATATTAAATATTATTACTTATTATTATTAATTATTACCTAAAACCTTTTTTTCTGCTATTGCTATAGCTATAGCTTTGAACTTTTCGTTGCTCGGAGCAGAGCAGAAAAGTTTTTCCATATAACTGTTGCACTGTGTAATCAATGTGTTAATCCTCTGCTTTAAATGTGTTTAAATTGGCTGACATTAGGGATCACTTAGCGGACTGTGTGAACTGATCTGGATAGGAAATTATTGAACGCTTAGAGGATCTTTGTGTTTACGTTGGCAGACATTAGGGCTCACTTGGCGGTAGGAATACTTTAGAGGCGTACTTGACAGAAATAGCTGACAACGAATTACGAAATTCGAATTACGAAATACGAATTAGCTAATTACGAAATTCAGTAGCAGCAGAGGGCCGGCACAATTGGTTCGCCCACTTTTCGAACAAAATATGACGTAACGGCCTCTAAAAGGTAGCGAACATGAATTTCAGTACTGCCAGGTACTTTCTGCTATTTCCTATTAATACCAATTCATTAAAATCATACCAATGTATTGAATGACCACTGCTATAAAATAAAAAGTGTATGTAATGTTTTTGAGTACACCCAACTACTGTACAGTACTATGAAGCTACAAATGAATGTATTCATGCGGACTTCTATCATAAATATTAAAATATTTAATAACTCTTAAATATAACACTTTAACATTTACATTTATATCTACACCTATTTCTTAAGCTAAAGTGGTCTTTTACTAAATTTAAGAAGTTAACAAATCTATTGCAAAACTTTTGTTTGAAACTGTAATTCTCTCTGCAAAAGTATACACCAAAAATACATTACTTATTGAAGTATTTGTATAAAAATATATGCAAATATTTAAAATAATATACAAATATAAAAAATATACAAATAAAATAAAAAATTATTATTATTTTTCAGAAAACAATCGAAAAATCTGCTTAATATTGTGAGAGAATATATGGGATGTCTAAAAGAAATCTAAGCATTTATTGGTGTTAAAATCTTTGAACATTTCGAAAATTCCAAACGATTCCCTGAATGGCCGTGAAATATTAAGGAGATGCAAGTGGAAAGTAAATACATCCCACTGATATGTAGTTCCTTTTCGAAAACATACAAGATAACTTCATTTGTATTTATAATAAGATCAACACAGGCTTCTCCAAAAATAAATTTTGGTCAAGTTCAAGAACTGAAAAACTCCATCGTCATTGTAATGGCTTTGAATGTGGATAAAACTCTGGCCACGACAGTACATATAGCGCCACATTTAACATCACAATCGAATAATTTAAGCAGTGCCGTCGAATGTATGAACAGTCAACAACACAAACTATCCACCTTAAATAAACTTACCACTTTTCAGGATGAAGAAGTTGACAATCCTACCGATGATTCCGGCTTGGATCAAGCCAGAACTGCGTCAGATGAATCTAATAAGTTTGAAGATTCTAAACAGCCTTTGGCTGTCAACAGTACAAATTCAAAAATCATGTTACTTGTGGATAGTCTAGACAAAAAAGAAGCACAAAAATTATCGACTTATAATACCGATAGTTATTTGGCTCCTGAGCAGGCACTGGTTACAAGTGTAGAGTTAGTGGTCCCAGCGCCTGCGTCCCTAATGTCCTCATCGGATGAGTGTAAGCCTGACGACGTTTCGGATTTGTCTTCATCAGAAATCGGCACCAAGGGACATCATGCAGGTGAACTTTACGCTTCGAGAGGTTCGTGTGATTCAACGAGAATATTTACAAACGATAAAAACGATGGTTGTGCAAATAACTCCTCTAATTTGGATGTACGAATTACTAATAATGTACCATCTTCTAATATTTTGCTGCCAGATCGGAGGGCTTCGATATGGACCCCACATAATGAGCAGTCAAGACAAATAAACATAGGGTCGTCGACAGAGGAGCCTCTAACTGTGAATAGCAACCATCTCTACCAACAACAAAATCGCCATTCGAATCAAATTGAGAAAGAAAGATGTGAAACTACAGAATTTCCTCAAGGTCATCCCATGCCATTAAATATTCATGGAACTGCTATTCAACGACAGTATATGTCAGCAGAGGTTCATCCAATCATTGAAGGACAGTCTCATATTAACTTTTATGCACAAATGATGCAGCAACACCATTCTCAAAATCACCGTCAACACCAGAGCAATGAAGTCGTTCCCTCCAATACTTCCAGAAACCAACATTCAACGTATGCCATCTATGACCCTCATTATCCCAATTCCACGATGTTTTCAAACCAACAAAATAATCATCAGCAAATCCAAAACGTCCTAACGCATCATAATTTAAGTTGCCACAGCGCAATCGATCAATCGGATACACTTTCCCATCCACAGCAGATTCAACACACACAACCGCAAATACAACCACATCAACATCAAAACCAACAGCAACTGCAAGAGCATCATCTACAACCTCTCGAACAGCAACACCATCAACGACAACATCAAATTCATGAAAATTATCATGAATTAATAATGGAAGATTTTCACGAGGAGCAAAGTTCTGCCTTCAAACTGTAAGCTTTAATTTTTTAATAACTTTAGGATTAAAACGGCGGCCTAAACTTTATATGTTGTTAACAACTCAAAAAACAAGAAAGAAAAGCTTACTTCGGGCGAAGCCGAAGTTTATATACCCTTGCAGTTAAGACCGGATATGTATCGCAAACATCGGATATAGTTGGCCGATCCTTATGGGAATATGAATATATAATCCAATTTATTACAATACAAAATCTAAAAAAAAAGTCCCAAACTTCTATCTTCAATCTTACTAAAGTTGGTATTTCTACCAAAAACCATTTCCGATTGTTCAGTTATATGGCAGCTATAAGATATAGTCGGTCGATTGTTATGAAATTTGGTAGGTCGGATTAACTGACCAAAAGTAAAATCTGCACCAAGTTCCAACTTTCTATCTTCAAAAACACGAAAGTTGGGCCATTTCCGATCGTTCAGTTATATGGCAGCTATAGGATATAGTAGGCCGATCCTTACGAAATTTGGCATGTCGTATTATTTCGCCGAAAATTTGAACTCTCTAACTCTAAAAACACCGAAGTTATACCATTTTCGATCATTCAGTTATATGGCAGCTATAGGATATAGTCGGCCGATCCGGGCCGTTCCGACTTATATACTGCGTGCAATGGAAAGAAGGGTGTGTGCAAAGTTTCAAGACGATAGCTTTAAAACTGAGAGACTAGTTTGCGTAGAAACAGACAGACGGACAGACAGACAGACGGACATGCTTATATCAACTCAGGAGGTGATCCTGATCAAGAATATATATACTTTATAGGGTCGGAGATGTCTCCTTCACTGCGTTGCACACTTTTGACCAAAATTATAATACCCTCTGCAAGGGTATAACAACTAAACAAGGAAGGAAAGCTAACTTCGGGCGGAGCCGAAGTTGATATACCCTTGCAGTTAAAACCGGATATATATCGCAAACATCGGATATAGTTGGCCGATCCTTATGAACACATCATAATAAAACCAATTAACTAAAATAAAAAATCTAAAACAAGTCCCAAGCTTCTATCTTCAAAAATAAGAAAGTTGATATTTCTACCAAAAACCATTTCCGATCGTGCAGTTATATGTCAGCTATAAGATATAGTCAACCCATCTTTATGAAATTTGGTAGATCGGATTAACTGACCAAAAAATTACATCGTTGGCCGATTACATCATAATAAAACAAATTAATTACAATAAAAAATCTAAAAAAAGTCCCAAGCTTCTATCTTCAAAAATACGAAAGTTGATTTTTCTACCAAATACCATTTCCGATCGTTCAGTTATATGGCAGCTATTGGATATAGTCGGCCTTATGAAATTTAGCATGTCGTAATGTTTTGCGCAATATATAAGTTGGAATGGATCTTATAGGTGCCATATAACTGATTGGTCGGAAATTCTGTAACTTTGGTGTTTTAAGAGTTAGAGAGTTCGGATGAGTGCTATGCTTTGGCAAAATAATACGACTATATTCTATAGCTGCCATATAACGGAACGATCGAAAATGACCCAACTTTCGTGTTTTTGAAGATAGAAACTTAGTACAGATTCTATTTTAGGCACCTTTCTATTATTATAGCTGCCATATAATTGACGGATCAGAAATAGTATTTGGTAAAAATACCAACTTTCGTATTTTTGAAGATAGAAGCTTGTGTTTTTTTTCAGATATTGTATTGTAATAGATTGGTTATTTTATAATATTTTCATAATGGTTTTTTAATGTTTATTTTATAACTGCAAGGGTATATCAACTTCGGCTCCGCCCGAAGTTAGCTTTGCTTTCTTGTTTATTATTATTACAATCACGCCTGTTGAGTGATTTCATATCCTGATTATATATCCTATCAATCTAATGTTTTACTCACCATACTAACTAACCTTCTAACTAACCTAAAAATCTTTCTACACTTGCAGAGAGTATTATAATTTTCGTTAAATTTATGCGACACAGTGAAGCAAATCCCCTGCCCTATAAAGTAAATTCTTGATCATGATCACTTCCGGAGTTGATATAAGCTTGTCCGTCTGTATGTTTCTACGCGAACTCGTCTTTCAGTTTTAAAGCTATCGACATGAAACTTTGCACACGCCTTTCTTTCCTTTGCACGCAGTATATAAGTCGGAACGGCCGGGATCGGATCTTCTATATCTTATAGCTGCCATATAACTGATTGATCGGAAATGCTGTAACTTTGTTGTTTTTAGAGATAGAGAGTTAAGATTTTCCCTGAATGTCTGTCCTTATGTCTGTTGCTACGCAAACTCTCAGTTTTAAAGCTATTGGCTTTAAAATTTGTACCCGTCTTTCTTTCACTACAGTACATAAGTCGGAAGGGCTGGAATCGGCCAACTAAATACTAAGGCTGTATCTAACTAAACGATGATAACCGATTGAATTTTTGTATTTGAAGATAGAAGCTTCGAAATTTTATAAAAACTTTTGTTTTGCCAAATTTTAAAAGAATTGGGTGGACTATATTCTAAACCTGATATATATATAACTAAGCGATGGGAAATAAAGATTTCTAAAGATAGAAGCTTCGAAATTTTTAAAATTTTCTATTATGGGGCCGTCCATATATTGCGTGACGCGCCTGGGGGGGGGGGGGGGTCAAAAATATCTGAAATTCGCGTCACGCAATATATGGACGGCCCCTATAGGAAATCATTTTGGTTACGATTTTTACATATCATAAATAATATTCGATAGCTGCGTTATATATCCAATCCAAAATAAATCTCAACATAAACTAACACAACTTCAAGGGTAGAAGAAGGCGTATATGGTAAAACATAATAGACATGTATCCAAATAAGCTTTTTTCCGCCTAATACTTGTTTATTGTAAGTTCTAGATTGAAATTAAAACACTTTTTGCAGAACACTCTCTCCAAACAACGTAAAACCGGAAAACCAGGATGATGGTTACGAAACCAGCGCCGGTGATGTTTTGACACCAAGTTCCCATAGTTCCTCCACCCATTCTGTCACGCCACAGCATCAAATGCAACATCTGAACGTTAAGATTATATCACAAAACGTACAAAATGTAAACATGGTCAACGTATCAAATGGGAATCAGGAAACGGTTATTGCCTCTCAGAAACATTTTGAAGACGTTTGCTCTGGAACCTCCAATCACGCTCCTAGCGTTGATTCATATAGTTTTATTTGTCAAGACAGTCATATAAATACTGTTCCTGTAGTTGGATCAGCTAATTTTGTCCCTGGATCAGTTCCGATTTTGGCATCAAACGGAAGCTTCGAATGCCGAAAAGGTGAAATATACGAACATCACGAAAATCTTTTGCAAGAGTTAGGTACGGCGCAATGCGACATGACTTCCAAACCAGTACCCAAAAAAAGAGGTCGAAAAAAAAAACTACCTAGTGTCGGATCAGGTGGTATGTTGTTGGCAAAAATAATATCCCATGAGTAAGTATTTAACTTAAAATTTAAAATGGTTTCCAAACATACGTTTCCGTGTGGATACGTGTGGAAAAATTCAAAAATGCCAAAATCAATATCGTTGCTTTTTTATGTGTTTAAACCCTTGCAGATGGTATTATAATATTGTCCAAAACTTTGGAACGCTTAAAATAGTGTATTTTAAGCTTTATAGGGTCTGAGATGTCACCAAAATTATAATACTCTCGGCAAGGGTATAATGAATTCCTTATTGCCTAATAAATTTATATTATATCTTGCTCGGCTATGCTCTTATTACCCTTTGTAAATAATCTAGATCAGTGGTGGGCAAACTCTCATTTTCCATAAGTAGTACGCGTGCATAGGGTCGGAAATTCTGCCGCAGCGCTGCTGGCACACTGACAGTGTGGGCACTTTCAAATTTTGTTGGAAGCTCTCTCATTTGCTCCCATTTTGCCTCATTTGATAGCCCAAACTTTAAAATTAAAATGTTTGCACTCAGAAAAATGTTTTTCAGAAAGTGGGTTAGAACAAGTTTTTTCCATAGAAAACATAGAAAGGGAATCGTAGTTTTGTTTAAGAACTGTTGCTAGGAAACCTTTCTTTAAAATAAAATACACTATTTTAAGGCTCATTCGAACTTTTGATTTAACGAAAAATGAAATAAAAAACTAAGTTTTTTTTGCTCATTGAATGCTCTGCTCTCATTGTTTTATGCTGCTAAGCATACACACAAATATTAATCATGTGTGCGTCTTACGCTGATGTAGATGTATATCGGTAATTTATGGGCATTTTGTGTCAAAAGCCTGCTTACCTGCATATGTTGCTTTTGGCATATTTTGACAAGGGATGCCAATACGCCCTCTTCGGATCAACTTTAGGCTTGACTCTTTCCACAATCAACTCCGGTCAGTAAGGGGAGGAATATTCAAACTGGATAATACTCTTTCAGTCAGCTCTTCCAGAATTTGTCTGCGATCTGACCTGCAAGATACAAACTTTTACCAAGTAGAATACGAATGTTCTCTACTCTATTCGAAGCCGTGGTGCTTGTCGACCTCTCAAAACAAAAGCCCCCCTAAAACCCCTTTTCATGTAGGCGCTTCTAGTGGTATAAACGACCATTCGATCACTGGGCGTTTATTTTCTATCTCGCTGTGCGATATTCTTTGTAAATTTCGTTCCGTTGTCGGATACCATTTGCTGGGTACTCCCATCCTGGCAACGAACATCTCCACCACTATTAATATTTCTATATATAACTAGAATAAAGCAACGTGGACAGAGATTGTTTTAGGACTCCCAACCAAACAGCGTGGACTCCCAAACTCGTAACGAATACTCCCCATCGCTTATCGGGGCGTCTTTCCACGTTGGGTTCCAGTACTCTAAAGAAATCGATTCCATTGTTTGTGAACGATAGCGTGTGGATCGGTCATAATACCCTCGGTTGACTGCCTATCTCCGGGTTCTCCGGTGTCACTCGTTTGTGCTCGTATAACCCGCGACTCTAGCCTTGGGTGCTAGGTAGGCGACTTCAAGCGTAGGTAGGCGATTATTTTTATACTGGCATCTTCAACAACATGTCATTGAATATATGATGTGTCACGCCTATATATTGATGCGTATGCGTAGTCCCTCGATGTGCTAAAGCAGATGAAATATAGACATGGCCACACTCATAATGGTTATTTTCGTAGCTTGTTTCCCACCCTTGCTCGGGCCCCACCACATACCTAAAACTCATTAAACTGGTGCTGGTGTTTTGATTGAGAGTTCTAAACTCTAAAAAGAGTTGCTCCTTTCTGCCTGGTGTGCTCTCTCTCTCTCTCTTTTCTTTAATTAAAATCTTTTTTGCGTCGGTTTCTCTCCTCTGACCCTCGCGTAAATCTTCTTGGTGCAAAAACGGATCTCCAGCTTAGCTTGTTTGGTGTACAAACTCCTGTCTGCAGGCAGATAAAACCGGATGATACGAGGATAGACCACTTTATGGTGCTAAGCAGGGACTTAATGTACGTACAGAGAGTGCGGCCCGACTAGACATTGCAAAGCTAAAGACATTGCGATAACGCAGAGGGCGGCCCGACCTAGACATTGCGGAGCTAAAACTCTCTAGAGATAGGCACGTTGAAGTGGAGTGGCGGAGTTTTCTCTGTCGTCTTGCGATCAACTAGGCGATTTGTACATGATTTATACAAGCCCAATTCATTGCATTAAGTGAAGAAATGCATCGTTAGTGCTATCCGAATTATTAAAGTCTTCCAGACCCGACACTGGGCTGAATGTTAATTGCGCGTAGTAGTCTACCGACTATATACTAAATCTGCTGTCTAACTGATTGATCGGAAATGGCAAAACTCTTAGATTTATGTTTTGTTTTTTTAAAGAGTGTTTTTAGAGTTCAAGAGTTGGGACTTGCTATGGCTTCTATATTTGACAAAAAAAAAAACGAACTACCAAATTTCATAAAGATCGGCCGACTATATCCTATATCCTATATTTCGTGTTTTTTAAGATAAAATAGTATTTGCATCAATGTAAATACTATAGTATCAAATTTCATTTTTCATATAAACGTGTTAAAATTTTAAACGCGTGGATAGCGGAGAATATAAGATATAGTTACAGTTATATAGGAGTTATAGCCTTTTTATTCCGGTGCCCTACCGATTTGCTTAAGTGATTTTTACCTCGAGCAAAAAAGTATGTAAACAATTTTGTAATCTTTAAACTTTAGTTTATAATTGGGCAGTAGAGAATAGTTCTGGGTATAATGCAGTCGGGAAATTGGACTACACCCGTCCTTTCTTATTTTCCCTAAAGTGGTTACCTCGATATTTAAATAAAATACGGTATGAGCCGGCGCCTACCGATTTGCTTAAGTGATTTTTACCTCGAGCAAAAAAGTATGTAAACAATTTTGTAATCTTTAAACTTTAGTTTATAATTGGGCAGTAGAGATTAGTTCTGGGTATAATGCAGTCGGGAAATTGCACTACACCCGTCCTTTCTTATTTTCCCTAAAGTGGTTACCTCGATATTTAAATAAAATACGGTATTTGGCACTATTTGGTCATTTCTGTGCTGCAACGTATATTTAGTATATTTAGCAGGGGTGCCCAAGCTCTGCATACGGGAGAGGAAACTCCCATGCCAATGCAAAAAATCACCAATACTTTTGTCCAAATATTTTTTTTTCTATTCATTGGTGCACTGAAACATTCACAAGGGATTTAAAAAAATCAATATAATAAAAAATACATTTTATTATAGCAAATAAAAAAGGGACCTCTATTTACAACAGCTTATTATTAAACTATGACAAATAATGGAAAGCTTTTTACTTAAAAAAAAATTCGGCGAAAAAAAATTTATCGCTTATGGTCGACCATTTTGGCACAAACAAAAACCAGAATGAATTTCTTGCAGTGAAAAGTTGTTGGCACTCCAACAACAAAATTCATTCGGATTAGCACGATTGAGGAGAATAGAGAAAACACGAAAAATTTTTATTGTAATTGCCCTTTGCCTATGCTGGGAGCAACGATGCATGTATCTGTATGCATATCTGGAAGCATATCTGTATGCATGAAAATTTGCAAAAATAAATGAGCAGCGAGAGCGATGGGATGAGCACCACTGCTCTAAAGTTACCAGCTGCTAAGAAAAATTAAAGTTTGCCATGCCAATTTTTGATCGTTGAGTTAAGCTTTTGACAAGTCAGGCTCATAGCTGGTAAATATCGTTTTCATTCACAAAGCTTGTCTCTCTTCATTCGCAATGCTTATTTATTTCCTCTTAGACTATACTCTTAACTTATAATTAATCAGTAAATATGGTATTTGAAATTAAACCTAACTTATCTCCGACACGGCCTTCCTGACTATAACACGTCCTCGTGTTGCTCTGCATAGACAAGACTTATCATAACACATTATTATCAATATCCTATATTACTCATCTTATTTCTACGATTAAAAAATTCAATTTTTCTATTAAACAAATTTAATTGCACCTTTTGTGCCTTCAAGCGTTAGTTTGACGGGATAACACTTCTCAAATTCTCTAGAGTACAAGCTCTCTTCCGTTCGAACCCAACCACTTGGATGTCCATCAGAGATTAGCTTAGCAGGATAACTTTCTTCTCTTTTACATGTTTTAGAGTACACGCTCTCTTCCGCTCAAGCTCAATCCTCTGGTTATCAATTCAATTATCATCAAAACATCATCACACACAAATCAGAGTACTACGTTCTCTTCTGCATAAAAATCTCTCTGCACCCCTCTTGGGTCACAGATCTATTGTTCACACGCACTACTTTTTTTCGTCATCAAGCTCTCCCGCTAATTCTAATGTCTCTCGATCTTTAGGCAAGCTACGCACACTATCGTGTAGATATTTGTACACTCGTTTAGTTGTCAATGATTTTAACAGGTATCGGTCACCATCTAGCAATTGTACAATTTCGAATGGTCCCTTAAATTTTGGATCCAACTTCGTTTGGTGCCGCTCTTCGCTTTTCAGTAATACATGATCGCCAATTTTATGCCTTACTACCTGCGCATGCTTTTTATCCACTATTGCCTTATCATACTGAGCATTCTTACTTATTCCTTCCTTAGCCTCCTTTCTAGCCTTATTCAGATCTACTCGCTCTTCCTCATTTACAGTTAGCATTCCCAGGGGCCTCGAATTTTTGCCAATCATCAACTCTAATGAACTATGGTTAGTTGCCAATTGTACTTCGCCCAATGCCTCTTGCCATGTTCGTTCACTCGTCTCTACAGCCGTTAGCATGCCCTTTAGCACACTCATGACACGCTCCACCTGGCCATTTGCTCTACTGGCACCCGATGCTACTACATGGAGGTCAATTTTGTTATTGGAACAGAATTTTCGAAACTCGCTACTTGTAAAGCATCTGCCTTGGTCCGCTATTATTCTGTTAGGAACACCAAATACTGATATTGCAGACTTTACTGACTGTATGCAATTCACCGTGTCCAAGTTCCAGGTGTGGTACAGGTAAACAAACTTGGTGAAGGCATCAATTTGAACGATCACATAATCCTTCTCGTCCTTTTTCCCGCTTAATTTCCCACAAATATCTATGTTTACCGTATGCCACTGTATCTCTACCTTGGGAATGGGATGTAACTCCGATTGTATTTTACCTGACACTGATTTTGACAATTAACATGTCACACAATTTTCTACAAATCTTCGCACGTATTTTGACATTCCATCGAACCAGTATTGCTCGTAAATCTTTTCTGGGGTTTTTTGCTACCCCAAGTGCATTATAGCTTCATGAACATGATTAACGACTGACCACCTGAATGCCCTGGGTACGACTGGCAAGCATCGTGTTTTCCCATTTCTTTGAATTTTACGATGCAGAAAACTATTTCTAATTTCATAAGAATTTTCTATTTCTTTCTGCATTTCATCACTATTTAAATCGGTCATTATTTGCGATATGTCTTGATCACGCTTCTGTTCGGATATAAGCCAGTTGTGGGTTATAGTTGCCAAGTCAACTCGTACCTCCACTACCTTACTTAAACTTTCCTGCTCTACTATAGTGACGGGATTCCTAGACAAGCAGTCAACGTGAGCCATTTGGCTCCCTTTCTTGTATTCGTCGTTAATTCGTATGCCTGCAGAAATGACCACCAAAGATGAACCCGCGGTGTCAATACCGCTTTCTTTTGACTTGCTCTAACAGAATTACAATCCGTATATACTGTAAACTTTCTACCGCTTAAATAATGTCGGAAATTTCTGACCGCGTTGTACACCGCCAATGTCTCGAGTTCATACGAGTGATATTTTGATTCAGGTATTGTGGTGCATTTACTGTAGTACTCAATTACACGGCGCTGACCATCTACCATGTGTAATAGCATAGCGCCATACCCATTGGCGCTAGCATCCGTATGCAGCTCTATTGGTAAGTTGGGATCGAATATGGTCAACACGGGGTCACTAGTTAGCACCTTTATAATCTTTTTACGAATTTCCTCATGCTTTTCTTTCCAGTCAAATTCGTTCATCTTTGATGTCAGCAAATATAGAGGCTTCATTACTTCTGAGAAATGAGGGACAAATTTCCTAAAGTAAGATGCTAAACCTATGAACTTTCTAGTTTGTGTGACTGATATTGGTTTTGGCATTTGAGTTAGTGCTTGTATTTTTCGAGGATTGAGCTTTAGCTCGCCATCTCTTATAAGAAAACCTAAGTACTCTATCTCGGTTTGCAGAAATTTGCACTTTCTAATGTTAAAGGAAAAGCCTGATACGCTTAGAACTGTTTCGAATCTGTCAAATGCTTCCTCTATGGTACTAGAAACAATTAATGCGTCATGAATGTGAACTACTGCGTATTTATTAACCAGGTCCCCCAAAGCTCGAACTATGGCACGCTGAAAGACAGAAGAAGCGTTTTTGAGGCCGAAGGGCATGGCTAAAAATTCATATTGACCCTCTGGAATCACGAATGCAGTTCGCTCAACCGAATCAGGGTGAATTGGCACCTGATAGAAGCCACTGGCCATGCCTAGACTAGAGAAATATTTACCGCCCTGCAGTATTTGCGTTGAGTTCTCGAAAATCTATGCATAGTCTATCACTGCCATCCTTCTTTTTTACTAGTAACATTGGACTAGAGAAAGGGGAGCTACTTGGTCGAATTACGTTGGATTCTAGCATTTGCTGAATCTTCTCTCTCCCAATTTCTTTCTCACCCTCGCTAAGACGATATGGTCGTCTCTGTACCGTTTTGTTTACGTCTACTAAACGTATTTCTAAGGAACCTGTAGTTACTCGTCTGTTTGGAATGCCATCAATAAGAAATTATCACTATTACTAAACTCCACATTAACATTACTTTTATGATCTATCGCATTTACATTTTTATCATTGTTTACAGATAATACGGTTGAGTTCTGTAGATATCGAATCTATCTCTTTCTAAAGTTACTCCAAAACCAAGCTCAAAAATGTCTTGTCCAATTATCATATCATATTTAAGGCACTTATTATCTACTACGTGAAGTAACAATTCAAAATTAAATTCAGAGACTTGTATGGTGGACAGAATTTGCATATTGCTCTTGACAACGTTGTCGCCTATGCCTTTCAAAACAACCATGTTATGGATTCTTTTACCAGCCAGCTTCGCGCCGACTGTTTCTTTTACGAAAGAGCATTCTGATCCCGAATCAAAGAAAAATGGAAACTTCTCACCAAATTGAATTGCTGTCCCGTTAGGCTGATGTACTGCGCACATGTCTACTCTTCTTTCGGTGCTGCTTCGGCTCGCTGTTGCTGTTCCCCTCATACTCACTGATGCGATGTGTCCAACGCCGCCACACTTGAAACAAGTTTCTGTTGATCTCTCTCTCACCGTTGTTCTGTTGTTGCTATGTCCTGGTCTAGTCTCGTTTCGCTCGTCTGTTCTCTTCTTGCGACATTCCATTGCCTTATGTCCAAGTTTCCCGCAATTATGACATCTAATCGGTGTCTGCATTTTGAACCTCTTCTTTTCGGGTCCCTCTGATCCAGAAAATTCTACATTTCTGCTGAACGTGTGCGCCTTGAGTTGTTGTTGCAGTTCAGCACGAGTTTTTATGTTTGTGTTGAACGCTACACGCTGCAGTCTAGGGTCAATTTGGGATGCATAAGCCAAGACTAGGGATATGGCAATCTCCTCATGGGTCATTGATTTCCACTTGGTCAATATTGATGTAATTAGTCGACTGAAATACACCGAGAGGCATTCATTTGCATTGGGACGACCCTTGAGCATGTTGAGCAATACTGCTGCCGGCGTCTCGTTGCCTTCGTAGCGTTCCATGAACAATTCTCGGAATTGCGACCAGCTCATTCCAGGAAATCAAATTTGCGACAGCCACTGCGATGCACTACCGAGCAACGTTTTGCTTAGCGTCATCACCAAGGATGCACCTTTTTGTGGATGTTCACTTAGAATCATATCCGCCATTTTGCACCATGCTGCCGCGTCGGCTTCTGCAGCTTCGGGATTGAATGTCGGAAACATCGCGGATGCGGCGCGCGTGTCAGGCTGCGGCGTTGCTTTTAGTAGTTCAGTTATCACTCTATTTTGTGATTCTAATAGCCTGCGCCAGCTATTTTCCGATTTATCTTGTAGGGGCGGTGATCCCATTTCTGATGTCGGGAAATGGCCATCGTTTTCCTCTGTCATCTCGTATTTTTCAACGCGAGTCGCAATGATCTTTTGCACGTCCGTTCACTTCAGAGGGCTATTCTTTATTGCCTTCCCTCTCCTCTTCCTGCTTTCCATCATTGCGCCACGCTCAACAGGGCTTTACTCTCTTTCCCCACCGCGCTCTCGTTTACAAAGCTTGTCTCTCTTCATTTGCAATGCTTATTTATTTCCTCTTAGACTATACTCTTAACTAATAATTAATCAGTAAATATGGTATTTGAAATTAAACCTAACTTATCTCCGACAAATTTATCTTATTAATTGTTTATGCTTTGTTGGACTTCTCTGTCTAAGCCATTGACCTAAAGGCCTCAGCTTACCTACAGCATTTTTATGTAACGAGCCGTAGTAGATTTAAATCGTCATTAAACTTAGAAGGATTTTCAAATGGTAAGGCTTGGTCATTATACGTAGCTTCAAGATGCTTTCGTTAATTGTTGCAAATTGTTCTGCAGTAAAAAAAAAACCGCAGAAAGGGTCGGGATCTTTAAATCTTTTTAATTAGCCCAAGTAAGCTTCCGAAGGTCGAATTATTCTGGCTTTTCGTAGCCGATTGCTTTTGATTCCGTTTCTTCGTCAGATGGGGACTGCTATTTTATGGGGACTGCTATTTAGGATAGTTGGTATCGATATACCTAGACTATACCTTTGATTTATTGATATTGAATTCGATGTCTGTCTGATTGTAAAAATGGATACTTGAGACCAAAGATCCCGATCTTATTGGTTGCTATGGTTATCTATTAATAAAGGATGCTACTTGTATTTTTGTGTATTTATGATAGTTGTATTGCTGAATTACAAAAAACTCTTATGTGAAAAATTGGATTGATCCGTAAGAAGTGTTGAATCAAAGGTTATAAAGTATAAGTACATAGATGGGACATTTCATACAAACAAAATTTTTCTATGGCGGGTTCCAGCGCTGGAAAACATTTTTACGATGTCGTGCGCCGTCGTCACTTGCATGTGAC
This sequence comes from Drosophila malerkotliana malerkotliana, assembly GCA_018153235.1. Taxonomy (NCBI): domain Eukaryota; kingdom Metazoa; phylum Arthropoda; class Insecta; order Diptera; family Drosophilidae; genus Drosophila; species Drosophila malerkotliana. Next base: position 2,643,701 of record JAECXV010000202.1, on the reverse strand, counting down.
GTTTTTTTTCGAATTCGGAGTAAAATATTAACAATAAAATATATTTATTGAATTTCAAATTTATTTTTACCCGTGTCTTAAGAATTTAATTTTCATGAAATTGCATTTAATAAGTCAATTTTTTTCACCAATAATTCCTAAATATTAATAACAAACAAAAAATTAAATTTTGACAAAATAGCGACAGAGTAACCACCCGTGGTTTTGATTAGAAAATTTATGAATATTAATTTATCTGTTTAAAATTATATCAGATATTTGCTCTAATGTGGCTCTGAGGTAGTATTTTTAAATTAATTGGTTTTGCTTGTCGTATAACCTTGGAGGGGAATAAGAGGAATTGGACCGTATTGGAGGACTGATATACAATACAATACAAAATCTAAAAAAAGTCCCAAACTTCTATCTTCAAAAACACGAAAGTTGATATTTCTACCAAATACCATTTCCGATTGTTCAGTTATATGACAGCTATAGGATATAGTCGGCCGATCCTTATGAAATTTGGCATGTCGTAATGTTTTCCCAAATATAGTCCTCATGTCAAATTTCTACTCTCTAACTCTAAAAAACACCAAAGTAATACCATTTCCGATCAATCAGTTATATGGCAGCTATAGGATATAGTAGACCGATCCCGGCCGTTCCGTATTATATACTGCGTGCAAAGGAAAGAAAGGTGTGTGCAAAGTTACAAGACGATAGCTTTAAAACTAAGAGACTAGTTCGCGTATAAACAGACAGACGGACAGACAGACGGACAGACGGACATGCTTATATCAACTCAGGAGGTGATCCTGATCAAGAATATATATACTTTATAGGGTCGGAGATGTCTCCTTCACTGCGTTGCACACTTTTGGACAAAATTATAACACCCTCTGCAATAAATAGAGGTTATTTATATAATATTTAAGTATAAAGTATTTAAGTACAAATATTATATTTGCTATTATAAACACAATAGAAGAAGTAAAACTAAAAATAATAAATATCGGCAGGGCTCTATTCCAGGGTCATTCAGGTGCCCGAACTCTGCCGCACATACATAATATAAATGTATAAAACGTCACTCGCTACTGCTTTCTGTTATTCGTTACTTATACCAAAGATTATAAAGTACATAGATGGGACATCTCATACAAAGAAAAATTTTCTATGGCGGGTTCCAGCAGTGGAACCCGCTGGAACGAGCGGGTTCCATTGCGCGACAAGTTAAGTTTGAGAAATTTTTCGCGCGACAACGAATGAGGAATAGCCGAGTGGTAGAGTGCTTGGCTGGTGTGCAAAGTAAAACGAGTTCAAACCAGGCTCGGGACATCCATTTTTTTTTAATTTTAAATCTATTTATATTATATATTTATTCTTTTAATGTGTTTTTCTAAATTTATAATCCAATAAAAAATTGTAAAATAACCTTAACATGGCCTCAGTTCGTAGTGGAACCCGCTGTAAAAATGTCTATAAGTGCGGGTTCTACGGCATTTTAGCAGGCCGCGTCGTGGAACCCGCTCTCAAATGTTTTCATTTTTTCCGTCGTGGAACCCGCTGTAATAATGAAAACATTTGAGAGCGGGTTCCACGACAAACGGCTGGCAGATGAGAGAGGGAGAGAGAGAATTCTATTTTTAGATCGTAACATCTTTGGAACGATGAAAGTTTGAAACGTTGTAACCGAACCAATGTGAGAGCTCTGTTTTTGGTATAGTTTCTAGCGCCTCCTTTAACACCAATTTTAAGTATCATAAAATCAACTTCGAGGGTAGCCTAGATGAATAGTGCGTGGTCCTTATTTATGGGGTCCTGGGTTAGATTACATCAGCGGCGGATTTTCCAATTTTGATAAAGTTTTAGTTTTATGATTCTTTTTATATATATTTACTTTTATTTTTTTTTTTTACTTTTAATTTTTACGTTATTGTTATTATTTTTAATTGCATTCTATTACAATTGTTGTAAAAATAAGTGACGGACGTGTCGGATGACAAAATGCCGGAAGGACTCCCTTTAAATTTTATAAGCATGTTATTAGCGCGACATAATGAAGATTAAAACATTTTTACAATTGTAAAATTAAAGAAAAATATTACAATTAAAGAAAAAAATAAATAAATAAATATAAAAGAAAGAAAAAGTTCAAAGTCCTTACGAGGATTTGAACACAGAAAAATTACACATAGAGTAACTACTCTATGCATTACGCTACCATCCTGTCTCGATCTGCGGCGATCAAAAATACTATTTGTTCTACCAACTACCACATCGGCGCATCGAAAACAGAAACGAGAAATTGAAATTGAAATTTAGAAGCCAAAACATTTTTTCTCCGTCGTGCGAACACACATACATAGAAAGGCATACATTTTTGTTGACGGATAAATGTAAAAATTCTAAAAATAGAATTGTATGTATGTGCGTTCCCCCCTCACAAACAAGCTCAACGAAAAAAGTTTTGGGCCCTGATGTCCCATCTATGTTCTTTATAATCTTTGCTTATACTAATGTTTGCTAAAATTATACAAATGTATCGAGTGCTGAAAACTGTAACCGATTTAAATCACGCTTCGATTGGAGATAGATTCTGCCCTTGAGATTCTGCAGCTTTTGATGTGTCGCTTATATCTAGGATAACTCTCAAACCTAAGATTTAGTCCAGTGTGGGGCAAACTCTCATTTTCCATAGCACGCGTGCATAGGGTAGGAAATTCTGCGCAGCGCTGCCGGCACACTGACAGTGTTAGCACTTTCAAATTTTTTAGAAACCGCCTCATTTGCTCTCATTTTGACTCATTTGACAGCCCAAACTTAAAAATCAAAATGTTTCCACTGCACTATGGTCCCAGTGCGGCATAAAATCGAAAAAATGATGAAACTATTTTTTGAATATGAACAAAATTTTAATTAATAGACATCCCAAATAAATATAAATATATAATTTTTTGAGCTTTATTGCAACCCTGTTAATTTAGCGCGGTCATTTAACCACCTGATTTATTGCAACCCTGAAACTTGCAAATTGGCGGCAACTTTAGGGCAACTTTTAATTGTGTTTCAATTGGCTTAAATTGAGTAAAAATACTAGATTAAATATGGAAAACAAAGATCAAGGTATGAAAAATCAATAATTAAACTATTTCGTGTTATCATTATATTTGTATCTGTGTTGTCAAATGTTTTGTAAGTGTTTATTTAGCAGGAATGTGTAACAAAAGTAGTTGTGTTTTGTGGAGTGTTACTTTTTCAGCGCATATCGGCGCAAGCAACTAACCAGGTGAAGTTACTTATAAAAATACAGGAATTCAAATATAATTGGTCTTCTTTGCTGGTTTTTGCTCGTTTTCGAAAAAACAATAGATGTTGCAAGTGTTTATTAGTTCTCTCATGCAGCGCTCCTCGAAGTTTCGGGGAGAGCCACCGGAAAGACGACGCTGTTAGAGGTTTAAATTAAATATTATAAATAATAGAACCATATTTAATAAAAGTTTTAGTTCTTTTTATGAAAAACTTAAGTTTATGTAAAAATTAAGTAAAAATTCCAGTATAGCCAACTCTTAATGTAGGCGGCGGCCATAGGCGTGGTCAAATTTCCAAAACAACAAAATTCGAAATTCGACAAAAATAGTTAAAGCATATATGCAAAATTTGAGCCCAGTATATCTAAAATTGGAGTTTATGCAAAAAAACGGCATTTCCGCCCGAAGTAGGCGTGGTCAAATTTAAAAAACAAAAAATTCGAAACTCGACAAAAATAGTTTAAACGTATGTGCAAAATTTGAGGCCAGTATCTCTAAAACTGGAGTTTCTGCCAAAAAAAAGGCGTTTGGGCCCATTGTGCACTGAGAAAAATTTGTTCAGAAATTGGGTTGGAAAAAGTTTTTTTCATGGAGAATAAAGATAGGGAAGCGTAGTTTTTCATTTGTTTAAGAATTGTTGCTAGCAAAGCTTTTTTTTTAAATTAAATACACAATTTTAGTGACCATTCCAACTTTTGAATTAACGAAAAATGAAATAAAAAACTACGTTTCTTTCGCTCAATGAATGCTCTTATAGTATTTCTCTGCTACGGATACACTCATATTTTAAACATGTGTGCTCCATAAGTGGAGCTACGTACACATGTAAATAAAAGGGGAGGAAAAACTAAGTACAACTTCAAAATTTGAATTTTAAATGCTCAAGACTTATATTTAGAAATAGTAACGACTTTTTTTTCTAAGAATATATTTTCAATTCATTACAAAATGGCATTTTTTTTTTTAATTCTAAAAGAACCCATTTATTATATATAATTTAAAAACAGTGGCAACACACATATAATCTGTTTAGAATCTGGTGTGATTCGAACTTGATGGTTGAATTTATCCATCCCAACACTAAAGATACCCTTGTATCAATAAACCACCTTTCATCATCAGAATTGATTGAAAAGTATCATTTTGGATTGCTGAAAAATGAAAAAAACATCGGCCGATGAATTGTTACTATGACTAATCAAGATTTATCAATGCGTGCTGATTCTTGAAAAGTTAAAATAAGTCAATCAGTTGCGGTAAGCGTTCGACAATTAAAAAAAGCCGAAGTCAAAGCATATAAGTGGTCATCCTTGCTTTTAATGACTCTGATTCTAGTCTTATGATGCTGAAAATGAGGAAATGACCAATAAAATGTGAGTCATTGATCAGCCAGAGGGGCTCAATAAAAAAATTTCGACAAGGCTATTTTATTTCTATAAAGACGAAGATAAGAAGAACCATCGAGGGTTCGGCTCAAGTTTGCACGAGAGCATTAAAATTTAATAATAGAAAGGGTCCGAAAAATTGAAGTGGGAAAACTGTATTTGTTCCACGAACCCAAATTTAATCGAATCGAACATAGTAAGGGCTGGCGCAAACTAGAAAAAGTCTTAAAATGTAATGTAAAAACTTAATTAAATTGAATGGTTTAGAGGAGTTTTAACTCATACTCACGCTCAACGTGCCGGTTGCCTTTATGTTAATGGTTGATGAAATTCTGTTGCATACAGCCAGAAGTTCCATTTGGTCGTTTATGCAAAGATCCATTGGTTAGATTGGTGAGTTTTCAACCATATCATGCTGGATTCCATTGGATTTAACAGATTTAACAGATTGGATTTAATCGACTTTTAACAGATTTTCTGTTCAACTTTAACAGTTATGCATTGATTAAAATCGTTTTCATCAAGCCCTATAACGCGATCTCTGTGAGCGCTGACGACAATTATTGGTGTTTGAAGATTATATAAGGTTTAACCTTTTCAATCCCAAATTGGAAAGGGAACGCTGCTGAAGACGTCTAATAATTCTGAAGACACCAAGGTATTGTTATCCAAAAGATAACGTGACTGTTTGTTGTGCTGCCTTGTGCTGACATTAGTTGATACAGATGAAGAACGTCAGTAGTGGCAACTGGAAAAATCTGATCGGGGAGCAAATGATCCAGAATTTAGTCGAGTGGCTCTCGTAATTCAACAATTGTGATACCAAAATTGGACTATTGCTTTTATGGCGATAATCAGTCCAAGTAGACTCATTTGAGCTGTGAGGATCACAAATTATTCGTTGTTCCAACGATCTCAGGCGATTGCTTGTAGCTATGCTTCCCTTTCTCTCCACGAAATCCTCGTTGCTTTTTACCTATGCTATTGTTTTGAACATATCTTCTGCGTATGTGAAATCAAGTACGCAAACAAATTATTGGCTACAGTTCCAATGATATTCAACGATGATCGTCGTTGTGATGCATTAAGTTATTTTCTGAATCAAGCTCCCCGTACATATGGCTATAATGGTCTAAAATTGGACTGCAAGATTCCTATGTCTTTCAATCCTTGACACTTGTTACAGTTCAGTCAATCCATCCGAGAGTACCTTCATGTCCTTCCAATATGGGTCTAGGTCTTAGTAGACTATCATTGTTCTCTCATGCAAGAATAGAGGACCATAGAACCAAATATTATTATGTTATAACTTACTGGCGATAGTTCCTCTGGACAACACATCAGCTTCATTATTACCGGATGATACGTGGCGCTATTGAGACGGCTCCGTTACTTAATGAATCTTGGATATCCGATTTGCCACAAATGTATGGCGCACGCCGCTGAATTTATCCAACCCAACCCTTCGAATGAGTCTGTCCAAAAGTACCCAGCAACTTTCTCGACAAGCGTAAATCTTGTCTGACTTAATGCGTGAGATCTGCTCTTTGAACTGCTGCGCACAGCTCTAGTTCATGCCAGTCTGGTCGTTCATGAGACAGACTAAGAATTGATTTAAAGAGGTGATGACTAGTTTTCGTTAAATCAATGATCAGCTCTGTGCGCTTGAAACTCACTTTATCGGTCTTCTGCTGCTAAATGAGGCCCCTAAGCGTAAGAAATCCGATGTTTGTGAACCGCCTCAGCCTGCTCAGTAGACATTAAAGCAGCCGCTCAAATCTCTGGCCACCCCCAGGGCTAGAACTGAGAACAATTTGCCGTCCGAATTGCTCAGGGAAAAGGAGCAATTATGTTGTATATATCCTCCGTGGTATCCCTTCAAGTGATGCCACAGGTCCTAGTGAACGAAATCCCCGTTGGAGTCACCCAACAGGGTATTCCACAGTCCGGACCACCGGTACTGACTGATGCTGCAGTTTTCGTACTTGCGACACCAAAACCGTTACAGGTGATTGCTTGCTTGCTCGGCTTGCTAATTATACTTCAGAAATTGATATCTCAGATTATATCAAGGCCAAAACAAAGGCCGATATAAATGTGGAGGATATAACTAAATATAAAAATAATTAAATAAGGCGGACAGAAACTTGGTTAAAGCCGGAGATCTTAACCTCCAAAGTTTTTCCAAGTAAGTACACCACTTTTGGACGGGAGCGACGTCTGCGACGGGGGGTGGAGTTCTTAATTCGGTAGACTGCCAACTTGCTTCTGAAGAGGTTAAACCACAACAGTTTGTTGACATAGAATTTATTTGCATTAAGATCATTTTGTCCACTAAATCTTTATACATTACATCAGTGGTGGTCACGAAATCTAACGGCCGCAGCTCGGCCAAACAACAAATTACAACAACAACCACCTCCGTCGCGATGCGTCGCTGCCACGAGCCAGACAGAATGTGCGAGCAAAAAGAATACACTGACAAAAACAGTTTCAGTACATTTCATTCACTGCACAGAATGACTTCCAAACTTTTTTGGCTGTGCAGAAGTCGACGACAACTGCGCAGTTCGCTTTAAAATTGTTTTTGTTTTAAGTTGCTTGTGCGCAAACCCACCCTTATTTTTTGTTGTTGCAAACTCGGGACCGAGGAGTCGGGTCCGCACCTGCTTCGAAATTTGTGTAGCATTGTTTTTGTAAATCTCCATGACTCACTGGCCGCGCGACCCGACCGTCTGGATCGATTTGCTGACGCCAAAAATTACGAATAACGGAGGGAGCCTTGAGAGCCCGAGGAGCCATGGGCTTGCCCACCCCTGCATTACATGTTCATATATACCGCCTTCGTCTGAACCGCTCATATACTGGCATCATTTGTCCGCTATTCGATCCGTTTTTAAACTTATGATCGATCGTGACCAGCTTGTAGCTCTGAATGACTTTAATATCCCAGAATTAAAGTGGTCCAATGTCGATAACTCAACATCGTGAAAATACATATACAAAACATTTTAAATGTAAATGTAAAATTTAAAATGTATGCTGACATATTAAAAAATATAATATAACAAATAATATAATTTCTTTCGTCATTTCACCCAATAACGGATACCCGAATTTCCTTAGGAGAAAAAGCCTGGAAAGTTAGAAATATCAAAAAATGTGTGCACTGGCTTCGAAACGAAAACGCACGCATACATGCACCCCTGTAAGTGAATGTGTGACACGGATACATAAAAAGATTAATCGAAGCGCAGACCAACATTCTTCATGGTGCTCCTTTCAGAGACTGAAAAACAGAAAAAATTCAATGAAAATATGAGCGTAAGATGAACGAAAGATGAGCATAAGAAAGAGAGCAAGATCACTCCCTAGGGCCTGTCGCAAGAAGTGCTCGAAACTTTGCTGCCTGTCCGTTATCGACTTGAACTGCTATATTTCCTGTGACAAAAAGGTTAAAATTTTTAGGTTTGTAATAATTCGAGTCAGGTTTGTCAGGTGTTCGAAGGTTTGTAATTTATAGATGAAACAATTTCTTCCTTTGCATTCCGTCGATTTGAGATCGGTTTTAAAACAATTGACGTACTTTTTTAGTTTTTTTTCCAAATTAGTCTTTCTGTTATAGAGGGGAACTCATGACATTTATATAACGAGTGAGTTGTCTTTTTACAAAAATAGCACGATGCTTGCCTGCCGGATGAAGGCGCAACCTTTCCCGAGCCTAAGAAACTGATTCTTAGCTCTGTCTGCTGGGCTTCTACTGAGTTTCCAATTCTTTGTTCAAATAGGCTTAGCCCCAAGGTTATATCGAGCTTGTCAGTAAGCAAGACAACCACGAACGCATCCCAAGTGGATACGTTGATGCCTAGTCCCTTCATAGATGTCATGGTTTCTAGGGTGGTTATATATAGCTCGTGTAATTATTTGGCACTGTCAGACTGGGCTCTGATAAATTAGTCGACGGACTTGAGGTACCACATTTTATTCACTGCTGGCATGTTAGTTTCATGGACCAGATAGGTATGCCTGATTGTTCATGAACTGATAGGTATGCCTGGTATGCCTCTTACAGACTCTTCTAGTTCTTCTTGTCGACGACGTAACCCTGCTAATATTTTATCCATGTAGATAAATGTGCGGGATTGCTCCTGGCACTGATCTTCGATGTGACCTGATCTTTAGTCTTCCTTAGGAATCGTGCTTTGCATTAGCTTTTCACGAGCACCTAAGAGCTCTTGAATTTAACATAAATTATCACGAATAGTTCTTCTTGTCGACGACGTAACCCGGCTAATAGTTTATCCATGTGGATAAAGGTGCGGGATTGCTTCTGACACTTATCTTCGATGTGACCTGATCTTTAGCGTCTTTCTTAGAATTACACGGCCGTCGAAGGTGTTCCGGAGGTCCTCAACAAATCAACTTCGTTCAGTTATCGTTCAGTTATAAGGCAGCTATAGAATATAGTCGGCCGTTCCTTATGAAATTTGGTGGGGTGTATTGTTTTGCCAAATATTCTTGATATTCTTGATCAGGATCACCTCCTGAGTTGATACAAGTATGTCCGTGTGTCTGTCTGATGCTACGCGAACTAGTCTCTCTGTTTAAAAGCTATCGCCTTCAAAATTTGCACATGCTCATTTTTCCTTTTCACGCAGTATATACTTTGGTATTTTTGAAGATAGAAGCTTGGGTCTTTTTTTTTTTTTTTAGTTTTTATGCGTTTTATTATGAAATTCTCAAACGGATCGGCCTACTATATCCGATCTTAACTGCAAGGGTTTTGTTTGGTCATTGAGCGTTTTCAATGCAGTAAATAAAAAGAAGAATTTTTTAATTTTGAACGTTATAAAAAATGTTTATTCCTGCATGCAAATGAAGCCGGATGATCCGCAGATAGACCAGCTTATGGTGCATGCAGGGACGAAAGTAATATACACAGAGAGGGCGGCCCGACAAGTCACCTCGAGCTAAAGCTCTCGAAAGTGGAGAGGGCGGCCCGACCTAGACATTGCCGAGCTAAAACTCTCTGAAGAAAGTCCGTTGAGTCGAGCGGCCGAGAGAGAGTCGGCTTGCGATCAACTAGCTTTTGTATAAACTTAAGCCTAATAAATAAACATTACCAAACATTGCGTTAACATATTTTTTTTTTTTTTTTTTTTTATCAATCAATCAATAGTTATATTTAAAATCTGTCCGAAGTTATGGACAATAATTAAATTGTATAATGGGACCTTAACTTAATGAAATATTGAGTAGTACAATGTTTGCTTATCCTAGGAAACTAATTTTAACAGTAGACCTTAGCGATAGAATTCAAGTTAATTATTGTCGGGCCCTTTAGTGGGCCATGTTAGTTTTTCAACTGCAGCTCAGTCCCGTTCGCCCGAGTGGCAGAGGTCCAGTGGGTGGGTCCGTTTCAGCCTCCTTGTGGTGTAGCTGTTGTCCAGAAGATTGATGGCCTCAGGGTTAGGATGTCGGTCCAGCCTTACCACGTACCTATTGGCGAATCGCTGAACTTCTTCGCTCACATATGGGACTCTCAGTTGGGCGTGGATTGTCGCATTGTCGTGGAACGGATGAGCTCCAGTTAAAGTTCTTAGGGCCTTGTTTTGGGCGATCTGAATGATCCTTCGGTTGCTTTGACACGCCGTCCCCCATAGCTGGATACCATATGTCCAGATTGGCTTTACAATGGCCTTATATATAAGGAGCTTGATTCTTAGCTTCAGCCTGGACCTCCTTCCAATGAGCCAGTTGAGCTGACGCAGCTTGATCCGGATTTGCGTCCGTTTGCGCTGCAGGTGGGTTCTCCAGGTGAGCCTTCTATCCAGGGTCATACCCAGATATTTGGGTGTAGGGCTGGCTGGAATTGGGGTGCCTCCGAGACTGACTCCAGGACAGTCGCCTCTCCTAATTGTAAACGTCGTTTGGCCTGACTTCTCATGGTTGACGGCGATGTTCCACCTTCGAAGCCACGGGTCAAGGATGTCCAGCTGGCGTTGGAGTCGTGCAGAAGCCTCCTCTGGCAAGATTGAAGAGGCCAAAAATGCCGTGTCGTCGGCATATGTAGCCACTAGAAGGCCCTCCTCTTCAGCGACAGGCATGTCGGCTGTGTACATGGTGTACAGGATGGGACCAAGTACACTGCCCTGCGGAACACCAGCTTCAATGGGCCTGTACTCCGATGTCGCATTTCCGCTTCTGACCCTGAACTTCCTGTCGGTCAAGTACGAGTTAAGGAAATCGTAATACTGTTGTGGCAGGTTCCTCTTGAGCTTCGCTTTTAGACCAGGGTGCCAGACCCTGTCAAACGCCTGCTTGGCATCCAGGAAAACAGCACAGCAGTAATGTTTTCTTTCGAAGCTGTCCAGGATTTTTGCCACGATCCTGTGGCATTGCTCGGGGGTGGAGTGGGAGCGCCTGAAACCAAACTGGTGATCTGGGATCAAACCAGCCTCGTCCAGTACTGTCTGCAATCTGCGCAAAAATACTCTCTCGAGTATTTTGGAGATTACAGACAGTAAACTAATCGGCCTATATGAGGCGGATTAGTTCAGGCTTTCCAGGCTTTCAGGTTCCAGGTGGAACCGTCCTGGCACGGCTCCTTCTGTATTTGTCTCGCTTGTATGCGCTTTACACTTCCTCGGATTCACCAAAGGTCCTTCTGCTCAACACTACCATCTCCTTTTTAAACGCTCTAACATTTGATTGTCGGCCTAAAACTCTACGCTCTTAAAAACAAGCTTCTTAAAAAGACCAATGTGCTCCAGTGTGACTTCTTATATACTGCCTGAAGGACCACCCCCCCATCCTCCGTACTGACCATTGTAATTCCCCCTGCACTTGCTCGGTTCTTGACCGGTGCTAGACCACATAAGTTTTCCCTCAACACCAGTTCCTTAACTTCGCCCCCGTCCACCATTTTTTGCCACCTGTTATTTAATCTAAATCTCCTTACAATTTTTTATTTCGAATTTTGCTTTCGGATTGTGTTTTTAGTATATTCTTTATGTTCTGTTTACGTGAACGACCAAATAAAATATGCACAATCACTTTCTCCCAGAGCAGGAGACTTACTTTCCTTTTATTCTGATTTTTAGTTGAGTGTTTTACGTTGAGCTGTTCGTAAAATGCTCTTCTACTGAACTTCGCTCACTGAAAGATGTGATTGATGTTCGCATAGAGACCCTCATTAATGGACCGATTTACCGAAAAAGTCAACGCAAAAAGTTTTTTTAATCCTGTTCGGTCATTGATAATTTTCAATGCCGTAAATAAAAAGACGAATTTGTATTTAATATGAACGTTATAAAAAATGTTTATTTCTGCATGCAGATGAAGCCGGATGATAAGCAGATAGACCAGCTTATGGTGCATGCAGGGACTCAAGTAATTTAGACAGAGAGGGCGGCCCGACAAGTCACCTCGAAGCTAAAGCTCTCGAAAATGGAGAGGGCGGCCCGACCTTGACATTGCCGAGCTAAAACTCCATATAGAAAGCCCGTTGAGTCGAGCGGCCGAGAGAGAGTCGGCTTGCAATCAACTAGTTTTTGTACAAACTTAAGCCTTATAAATAAACATTCACCAAACATTACGTTAACATATTTAAACATTAAAATTACACCGGTGGGCTGCTGCCTGACCCGACAAGTATTTTAGATGCGCCGAAGTTATTATTATTTAGTTATTACCAATTGGACGAATTGTTTGTACTGTTTTTTTTTGTAATTAAAATAAAATCACTTTAAATACGTATGTCAACAAAATTTAGATTTTTTTATCTTTGTCATTTCGATAGGTCACACAATAATATGTGTGATGATGTTGCTGGCGATGTACGGACGACACAAACAGCACGAAAGGAGCGTAAGAAGCATGACAGATTCAACGGTATGTCTGAGGAGGAAGTAATTAAAAGGACTATTCCAGACCATCTGTGTGATAATCTTGATATCGTTATAGTGAGTTGTAAATTTCGTGTAGATTCTTAATCGCTTTATAATCATCCAGTAGCTATAAGCGTATAAAAAAAAAATTAACTGCTTAAATTTTTAAGGTTGGAATCAATCCTGGACTATTTGCTGCATATAAGGGCCACCATTATGCTGGTCCGGGGAATCACTTTTGGAAGTGCCTTTACTTGGCAGGACTTACTCAAGAGCAGATGAACGCGGATGAGGATCACAAGCTTCTTAGACATGGAATCGGTTTTACCAATATGGTAGCTCGTGCCACCAAAGGGTCTGCCGATTTGACCAGAAAAGAAATAAAAGAAGGAAGTCGCATTCTCCTGGAAAAATTACAAAGGTTTCGACCAAAAGTAGCAGTTTTCAATGGAAAGTTGATATTTGAAGTATTTTCGGGAAAAAAAGAGTTTCACTTCGGTCGTCAACCAGGTCGAGTCGATGGTACTGACACAGTAAGTATTGCTTTACCACCAATATTTTTAACAGCTTTAATATCATTTAATTTCTGTTTAATGAATTTAGACAAGTAGAGTAAATAATTAAAGTCCAAAGCTCTATAGTTTTGGGTCGCTTGTAACGTTCTTTTTTCGTCACAAGTTTCCCAAATTGACCAACATTAGCACTTGTGAGATTAAATCGGATGATCTGTAACTGCAAAACAATTGTTTCTGAATTCCCTTTCAAGGAAAGCTCATTTTTCAGATATTTATTATATATGTAAATCAAAAAGATTTTCAAAAAAGTCTTGCGATATTCTTATGGATTTTTCAATTATTCATAAAATTCCAATCATACGGTTGGAGTCAATGGGGTGTAATATCCATTATTTTATCGTTTTCCGGCCCATAGTTCTAAATCAAAATAATGTAAAGAGTTCTTATCTGACAGCGTACACAACAAACATCAATCAAATTTAGCTAATTGCAATATAAAGTACAGCTCGTTAAATGATTAATTCAACTGGTATAGCAAAATAGGTAAGAAGATAAAATATTTCACAAAGAACTACTCAAGAATAACAATGAAGGCAATTTCCGGTCTGTAATTTATTCATATTACATTCATTTTGTTTTTACACTAGCCAAATAAAAACAAAAAAAACTACACCACAAGGCACGCTTTCCCTCGGGTATTTCTGCTGCTTGACTTTTGATTTATTCATATTACATTCATATTCTTTTAACACTAACCAAATAAAAACAAACAAGAAAGCAAAGCTAACTTCGGGCGGAGCCGAAGTTGATATACCCTTGCAGTTAAAACCGGATATATAAAATAAACATTAAAAAACCATTATGAAAATATTATAAAATAACCAATCTATTACAATACAATATCTGAAAAAAAACACAAGCTTCTATCTTCAAAAATACGAAAGTTGGTATTTTTACCAAATACTATTTCTGATCCGTCAATTATATGGCAGCTATAATAATAGAAAGGTGCCTAAAATAGAATCTGTACTAAGTTTCTATCTTCAAAAACACGAAAGTTGGGTCATTTTCGATCGTTCCGTTATATGGCAGCTATAGAATATAGTCGTATTATTTTGCCAAAGCATAGCACTCATCCGAACTCTCTAACTCTTAAAACACCAAAGTTACAGAATTTCCGACCAATCAGTTATATGGCACCTATAAGATCCATTCCAACTTATATATTGCGCAAAACATTACGACATGCTAAATTTCATAAGGCCGACTATATCCAATAGCTGCCATATAACTGAACGATCGGAAATGGTATTTGGTAGAAAAATCAACTTTCGTATTTTTGAAGATAGAAGCTTGGGACTTTTTTTAGATTTTTTATTGTAATTAATTTGTTTTATTATGATGTAATCGGCCAACGATGTAATTTTTTGGTCAGTTAATCCGATCTACCAAATTTCATAAAGATGGGTTGACTATATCTTATAGCTGACATATAACTGCACGATCGGAAATGGTTTTTGGTAGAAATATCAACTTTCTTATTTTTGAAGATAGAAGCTTGGGACTTGTTTTAGATTTTTTATTTTAGTTAATTGGTTTTATTATGATGTGTTCATAAGGATCGGCCAACTATATCCGATGTTTGCGATATATATCCGGTTTTAACTGCAAGGGTATATCAACTTCGGCTCCGACCGAAGTTAGCTTTGCTTTCATGTTATAGCTCAAATTTGACACGAGAGCTATTTTTGGCAGACCATTACGACATGCCAAATTTCATAAGGATCGGACGACTATATTCTGTAGCTGCCATATAACTGAACCATCGGAAATAACCCAACATTTGTGTTTTTTAAGATAGAAAGCTGGAACTTAGTACAGATTATATTTTTGGTCATTTTATCCGACCTACCAAATTTCATTTATTTCATTTCATTTTATCCTTCGCCCAAAGTTAGCTTTCCTTTCTTGTTTTTAATTGCATTCTACATATTACAAATGGTGTAAAAATAAGTGACGCGTCGGATGTCAAAATGACGGACGGACTCCTTTGGAATTTTTTTAAAAGGACATAATCTTTAATTTTTTTCTTTAATACTACAATTAAAGGTAAATAAAAAAAATTTTTTTTAAAAAAAAAAAAAAAAAAAAAACTCGAAGTCCTTAGGATGATTTGAACATAGAAAAATTGTATACTTCAACTTCTCTAGGCAGTACGCTACCATCCTGAATCGATCAGCAGTGATCAAAAATACTATTTGTTCCCCTACCACATCGGCGCATTGAAAACAGAAACGAGAAATTTAAATTTAAATTTGGAAGCTAAAACATTTTTACGCCGTCGTTCGAGCAGTCACACATACATACAAAGGCATACATTTTTGTTGACGGATAAATGTAAAGAGTTCTAAAAATAGAATAGTATGTATGTGCGTTCCCCCCTCACCAACAAGCATCGACGAAAAAAGTTGACCATTTTGGGCCCTGATGCCCTAAACACTAAACACTCTGTATACATACAGCCCACTTCTCGTCCTTCCGATCGAGAGACAGTATGTAAAGTTGGGTTCCAAGATAGCTTTTTGGTGGTTCACCAAAAAAGATCAGCATTTGCCAATGAGTTTTCAAAAGTAAGCTGCGGAGGAAAAGTTATGTGTTTACGTTTAGTGTTGACAAAGTGTTAAGTGTTTAGTTTACAAAGTTGTTTAGTGTTTCATAGTTAGAAGTAGAACCAACGACGCTAACAAGTTCATCGAGGATTTATATCAGGGCCATTTCTTCGACTAGCATTCAAGTACGAGCCTGATGTTGAATAATCTGCTTATGTCAAAGTGATTATTGGTACATTGAAACAAGAATGCCTGTATTGTCATGCACTTAAATTTAAACATAAGCCAGCTCATCAGGAAAAGTACAACTACCCAAAATTGAAACACCACCTGAACCATTGCGGGGTATACTTCTCGGTACAGATCCAGATTCTACTCTGTTCCTTGAAGTCAATTCGTACATTTAATTCATGCTTCCAAATGACATCGTTTTTACTCATCCCAGATATGAACAGTGTACTACAGTACGATACTGTAGAAATGACAGGTATTGTTAGTCGCAATCTTCCACTACTTAATGACGAACAAAAAATTAATTACGATCGCATTATGATCGCAGATGCGACAGGACAAGCACGATTTTTATTTTTTGAAGCACCAGGTGCCGCCGGGGCAAAATAACGTTTGGCGGTGTTGCTAGTGTTTATTTAAAAGTCTAATTTTAATGTTTTTAAAATTACAAAATGTCTTGTATACCAGGCAGATGTGTTAAAACGTTGTTTGTTTGTTAAAACGTTGTTTGATTGTTAAAGCGTTGTTTGTTTGTCAAAGAATGTATTGTATTTAAAAGAAATAAGGCAATTTATGTAAGGCGATATTTATATCTTCACATGCCATGAACCATGCTTTACTTTACATTTAGCTTTACATTTTACATTTTTGCTTTAGTGTTGCCCAAGCTTTGCATACGGGAGAGCGAACTCCCATGCCAATGCAAAAAATCATCAATATATGTATTGGTGCGACAATTTTTTTCCCATCCATGTGGGTGCACTGAATAATAAAATTATAGTAACACTTTCAAGGGGTTTAAAAATATGAATATAATAAAAAATACATTTTATTACACCAACTAAAGGGAAGGACTTCATTTTTTACAACAGTTTATTATTTTTATAAAAAAGGTTCTGAGAAGAAGAAATTCATCGCTTCTGATCGACCATTTTGGCAGAAACAAAAACAAGAATGAACTTCTTGCAGTGAAAAGTTTTCGGCACTCCAACAACAAAATTCATTCGGATTAGCACGATTGAGGAGAATAGGGAAAACACGAAAATTTTTTATTACAATTTCCCCTTTTTATTACAATTGCCAATTGGTAATTAAAGGATAGAGGCAATAACCCAAAACTATAAGTTTTTTATTATTGCTTTTATAAAGTAATATAATTTATCTGTTTATAATAATTTGTCATGAAAACATTTTCTGAAAGCTTTTTTGACCTGGCGTTACAAGATTTCTCCGTAGCAAGACGGACGCTCTACCCAATCAGCCCCGTTAGTTTTAGTTCAAACTGCAAGCTTATATTACGGATGAAGCCGAAGTTAGTTATTTTATACCCTTGCAGAGGTTATTAAAGTGTAGGTCAAGGCAGTGAAGGAGACATCTCCGACCATATTAAGTATATATATATATATATATATACGGAGATCTCTCCTTCACTTCACTTCCTTCACTCCTATATACTTATATACTATATATATATATATATATATATGTATATATATATACATATACAAAAACATGAAAGTTGGGATATTTCCGATATTGAAGTAATATGGGAGCTACAAGGTATAGTCGGCTGATATTTATGAAACTTGGTGGGTTGTATTGTTTTGTGAAATATAGAATTCATAGCAAATATAATTTTTAGCTCTAAAAACACCAATTAGGTTTGGCATTAGAGTAATGGTTATGGCGGAAAAACGAAGTTTTTCATTTAATTTTTCGTTAAATCAAAAGTTTGAATGGGCACTAAAATAGTGAATTCTATGTCTAACTATTGCGCACAAATAATGAAGAAGCAACAGTTCTTCAACAAATGAAAAACTACGCTTCCCCATCTATATTTTCTATGGAGAAAACTTGTTGCAACCAAATTTCTTAGAAAATTTGCCTAAACCAAAACATTTTTTTTTGTTTGGCCTTTGTGCAAAATGGGAACAAATGAGATGGCTTCCGAAAAAATTTGAGAATGCTCACACTATCAGTTTTAGGGCAGCGCTGTGGCAGAGTTTCAAGCCCTATCTACGCGTGTTATAGAAATTGAGTTTGCCCACCACTGGATTAGTCCATGGTAGGTCCTGCGGGTGGGTCCTGAACAGCCTTCTTGTCTGCTCGCTGTTATCTAGAAGAGAGGCGGCCAACTGGTTCGGCTTTGAATCTTGTCTCCACCCATGGGAAATTGAGGACCTCGTAGATGGTAGCTCATTTTAAACATCTGAATCGTTTTAACGTTCGTCTTACTGGCAGTGCCCCACAGCTGAATTCCATACTTCCATATTGGCCGTATGATGGCTTTGTAAATGAGGAGTTACGAAGAAGTCCGCAGCTTTAATTTTCATGTTAAAGCCTCATGTCGCACTGCTGTCTGTGGGAAGGGGGCTTTCTACCTTTCTAAGCTAACGTTTTTTTGGCAGAATCTCCAGTTTTAGAGATACTGGCCTCAAATTTTTCACATACGCTTAAACTATTTTTGTCGAATTTCGAATTTTTTTGTTTTTTAAATTTGACCACGACCACTTCAGGCGGAAACGCCGTTTTTTTTTTGCATAATCTCCAATTTTAGATATATTGGGCTCAAATTTTGCATATATGCTTGAACTATTTTTGTCGCGTTTCGAATTTTATTGTTTTGGAAATTTGACCACGCCTATGGCCGCCGCCTACATCAAGAGTTGGCCTTACTGGCATTTTTACTTCATTTTTATATAAACTTAAGTTTTTCATAAAAAGAACTAAAACTTTTACTAAATATGGTTCTATTAGTTATAATATTTAATTTAAACCTCTAACAGCGTCGTCTTTCCAGTGGCTCTCCCCCCAAACTTCGAGGAGCGCTGCATGAGAGAACTCATAAAACACCTGCAACATGTATTGTTTTTTTGGAAAGGGGCAAAAACGGGCAAAGGAAATTATTAACGCCTTAATCTATATATTTTTAAGAAGAACATACCAGTTTTAGTTGCTCATAGGAGCGCGCGGTAAAAAAGTTACACTTCACAGAACACAGCTACAATTTTTAAATTTTAGTTATAACAAGAAAGGAAAGCTAACTTCGGGCGGAGCCGAAGTTGATATACCCTTGCAGTTAACACCGGATAAATATTGCAAACATTGGATATAGTTGGCCGATTCTTATGATTACATCATAATAAAACCAATAAATTACAATAAAAAATCTAAAAAAAAAGTCCCACGCTCCTACCTTCTAAAATACGAAAGTTGATATTTCTACCAAAAACCATTTCCGATCGTTCAGTTATAAGGCAGCTATAAGATATAGTCGGCCGATCCTTATGAAATTTGGCATGTCGTATTATTTTGCCAAAAGTAGCACTCATCTAAAATTTTAACTCTCTTACTCTAAAAACACCAAAGTTATACCATTTCCGATCAATCAGTTATATGGCAGCTATAGGATATAGTCGGTCGATCCGGGCCGTTCCGACTTATGTACTGCGTGCAAAGGAAAGAAGGGTGTGTAAAGTTTCAAGACGATAGCTTAAAAACTGAGAGACTAGTTCGCGTAGAAATGGACAGACAGACAGACGGACAGACGGACATGCTCATATCAACTCAGGAGGTGATCCTGATCAAGAATATATATACTTTATAGGGTCGGAGATGTCTCCTTCACTGCGTTGCACACTTTTGGACAAAATTATAATACCCTCTGCAAGGGTATAAAAATACACCAACAACAATTGAACAGACACAACAAAATACATAGAACATCTATAAACTACCACTCAATGTTTAATCTACATACCTGTACGATTTTTTTTCCATATTTACAAATTGTTTTTACTTTCACGAAAAAGCCACAACATAGATGCAATGTTTATAAATTTTCACGGTTCCATTTTGAGAAATCAAGCTAGCAATCAATCCGCTGACTTTGTGAGCGCGGGAAATTCAAATTGCAGCTTTTAAAAATTTATTGGAAACAGTTTAAGTTTATCCAGAGAATGCTTAATTGGAAAACTCATTATATTTTGTATATTAAAAATATAACAACTTAACTTTATGAACCAATTTCTGACTTTTTGTCCATAGTGCGGTGGGCAGTATATGAGAATATGAAAAAAACCCAGAATCACAAAATGATAATTATTCTCTGATCGAAAAAAAAAAATCGCAAAATTGTGGTTCTTCTTCGAGAAAAAAAAACAAAAATCAAAAAAAATCATCGTACTAAATTGAAAAAAAAAAATATATATGTATATATTTATATACACAATATAATCATTATTCCCTGGGGAAAGAAAAATATGTAAAAATATTCATTATTTTCTGACCGAAAAAATTAAAATCATGAATAATTATTTTGGATTTTTTTTTTGCCTTAAAATATCACTCAGATTATGATTGCGGTATATTTATTAAATTTTCTGGACATTTGACTGTATATTGTCTTAGACACATGTTATACAGATACCATTTAGTACAGAGGTGCCCAGCCCCATTGAATATTTTATTTTTTGATTTTCGATGATTCTCATGTTCTTGATATATCTAGAATATCAACGGCTAAGTCGATATAACCATGTCCATCTGTCCATCTGATGATAAACAAAACAACAAGTTAAAATCAAATCATTCTTTTAATTAAACAAGTCTTTATGCTTATTCATATATTTATATGCTATTTTGTGAAATTATACATATGTATATGAATTTTTGTTTCAAAAAAATATTTTCAACCAAAACTATTAAATTAAACTAACATGTATGATTTTCTATTTCAGTACATTTGGGTTATGCCATCTTCCTCAGCGCGATGCGCGCAGTTACCTCGCGCTGCCGATAAAGTTCCATTCTATGCAGCCCTTAAAAAGTTTAGAGATTTTCTAAATGGTGTAATACCTCACATTGATGATTCGGAATGCGTTTTTACGGATCAACGTATTCGCGAGCAGAATCAAACCGAGTCCATCGAAAAAAAAAAGCCCCTCCTTGCCAATAATCAAAAAACTGTTTGTTTAACGGATAATGGTGTGTGCAGTAGGACATCGAGTGATTGTGGGAATGCTCCATCTGGATCAGAAAGTCAAGCACAATTCTCAAACGCGAAATTTATTCAAGTGAAGACAAACATCGAATCCGTCAGTAGTGCTACCACCAACAGGTCGTTTGGTACAAGTGGGGACAATACCATGGTAAATAATTCTACTTCTAATTCTGCCGTTGGAGACAACTCGTATTTGCCGGTATTTATACAGCAACAGCCACAAGAAAAGAAGAAACGTGGCCGTCCAAAAAAGATAAAAGATCAGGAAATTATTGATCCTACTATCAACAAAAACAGCTTGTTAGGCCAACAGATGCAACACCATGATATTAATAACATTCTTAATTTGTCGATGATCTCAGGTGGAGACAGTGCCGTAGTTCCCAAAAAGAAACGCGGCAGGCCAAAAAAATTAAAACCTACAATTGATAATTTAATTGGAGTGAAACAGATAAAACATCCAAAACCCAATGCAAACTCTAAATCAGTTTGCGTACCTTCAACCGCAGTGCACTCCATTGAACATGTGGCACTATCACCACAAAGCAATCATCAAATGACACCGAGCTTGTATAATACACCGCCACCCTCGCACATACTATATACGGCTTCGGTTTCTCCAATGGCCTCCCCAGCACTCAATTGTAACTATACTCAAGTTCACGGCCACAGAACCCCACCTGTAGGACATTCCTCCAACGTTGCCCAGAGTACTCCGCCCATTGATACACAGCGGGATCAGCCTCCACTAAAACAGACCACTCATCAAAGTTCTCTGAAACATGGAATTGAGTTGCGAGAACAGTCAAACTTGGGAGATACGTCACCACCGAGTTCACCCAACATTTGCGTCAGTGCTGACTTTCATGCGACTGAGAATTCCGAATCACAAGAGTTGCCTGGGAGTCAAAGAAAGGTGCGTCAGCAAATCGCTCATCAAACTGGTGAAAATCTCCCTCATAATTCTGACCTACACTTATCCCATCAGCCGGATAATTATCAGCTATGGTCATCACAATCTCAAAGCCATGAAACGACCCAGTCACTGAGGCAGTTGTCTTATCCTCAAGAGCAGTCAGACAACTGGCCTCGATATGAGAATCAGAATTCCAATCCTTACGTGGTGATTTCTGCTCATCACCAGCATTTGAGTCCACGAGTAGCAAATGAGCAACAGCAGATACATTCAGTATCCCTTGGCACAGATATTGCACGTAAAAGCCTGTCTGGGCTGGAGTCACTTGTGGATCAAATTCCTGATATTAGGAACCATGAACCATCGGGTAATTCATCAGCAGCAATAGATAGTCATTTGGTAGGAATGCAGCAACTCTCACCACAACAAAAACAACATCAAGAGACTTCAGTCCAGGAAGAGTCTTGTTTACCTTCGAATGACAATAGAATAAATAACAGTTTGTCCATTACTAGTCTAGTAACATCCGTTTCAAATTCAACATTGGAAAATGATAGTTCTTATAGTGGTAGTTTGCAAGCTGATGGAAATGGAGACATCATAAACAATAACTGTAGTAACACAATGGAATACCCCATTCCTGGTTCTTCAGGATACGCGCATCATGCTCACTTAGTGAATACTACTCTTGGGGCAGCTATTAATAGTTCGGAACCAAATCAACTTACACATCATCCACACCCGCACCCGATTTATATGGACCCCACACATATTTCGAATCACATGTCACATTTGCCTCCAGTTAATGTGAACTCCGTTTACGGGCCAACTGCGTATGGTTCACATCCCCAGCATAACACTGGAGAATATCCAACAACCCATAGCCACTATAGCCTAGGTAGTCCTGTTCCAGGAGCTGGGCCTGGCAGCACTTCAACTTTGCACATGCCCAGTCCCAATTATCCGTATGGGCACCACCCATATAGTCACCCCCCATCACAAGCAAATTATTCAAACTATACCCATCCGCATTCACACCATAATCACCCTGCTCAACATATAAGTGTTTTTGACCGAATAAAGCCGTCCGACATAGGTGGGTATGGCGGATTTTAGATTTATTAAGAATACTCAGTCTCAAAAGCATTATAAAGCCAATTTCTGGGAATCGCTCAAATTCGTTTTTGTGTCCACCGCATCTCAGCAATATTTATCAATCTCCGGCATTGCCGACTGTACTTTAAGAAACTTCTAGATCTTAAATTTACGATAAGATAACCAAAGACTCGGCCTAATATAATCATTTAAGCGTTAAATAGTTTATCTATGGTATTCTAAAATACGACAACATACGAAACATAACGGAAATATCATTATTAAATATAAATTTGAGTACTTAATTTTTGTTGTCCATTTGTATTTATCTTATGCTAGAATTATTAAAAGGCATTGATCTTGGTTTTATTTTTCTGTTTATGGAGAAAATACAATTTATATTAATAGAATTGTCAACATTATTTAGCTATCCGAAAATAAATATTTAGAAAGCTATGAGTTGAAACATCATAATTTTAACTATTTTTCATTTTGCAAAAGGAAAAAAAGAGAAATTTAATAAATCCTTTTGTGTTTTAACTCTTTCAAAATCAAATGCCTAAATATAAACCTTAAAAAAATTTTAAAACTAAAAACAATACTCATGATCACAAGATCATTTTTAGTAATTTATTAAATGAAATTTGTTTAAAATTTTTTATACACGTAAATCAAATATTCAATAAGTAACATAAAACAGACTATTTTTGTTATCTAGATAACCTAAAGTCATTTAAACACTAATTGTATCAGAGATTGAGTCCTATGCGTTTCGCAAAAAATTTGCTAATGTAATTTTACTATGCACTGAAATCAAATATAAACATAGTAATCATGTACATAGAGCATTCATACGCTTTTACAACAAAACGGAAGAATATGTATGTATGTTAGTTTGTCCTATCTTAAATAAAAATAAAGTCAGATTTGTGCATGTTGCGAATTTAAAAATATGCATATTTTCAAAAATTGTAATCAGATATATGCATTATAAATAATTTTTATATATTTGATATATTGATTCGGAAATTATTTAATAATAGAATGATAATTATAACTATTACATGTTTCGAAAGGTGCAATCAATAAATGGATATAAAGTAGAAAAGCTATTTGATGAAATTTGCATAAAGTAAATCAATTAA
This sequence comes from Drosophila malerkotliana malerkotliana, assembly GCA_018153235.1. Lineage (NCBI taxonomy): Eukaryota > Metazoa > Arthropoda > Insecta > Diptera > Drosophilidae > Drosophila > Drosophila malerkotliana. Next base: position 2,619,621 of record JAECXV010000202.1, on the reverse strand, counting down.
TTATGTCATTTTTACAATATAATAAGGTAGGTATTAATCATCATTGAGGCTATCATTGATCATTCAATCAATCATTTAAAAATTTTTAATAGCTTCGTTTCTATAACTACGTAACTATAATTATTTTCAGTAAACTGCGAATTGATAAAAAATCGGAACTATTACCGACCGGATTTACGTTCAAGCTCCCTTTCAATAAGCTTCCGAGTAAGAGAAATACAGATTGGTAGGTATCCTTCCTACTCCGTACAGTGCCAGGCTGCTTAACGTGTTTATTGAACTTATCCTCGACTTCCATCACCCTGAGAGTGTCGCTCTTTAGGGTCTTTTGGCGTTTGGCTTAAAATTATAGTTAAATAATTAATTTTTATTTTTTTCTACACTTGCTGGGGGTATTATAATTTTGGTCAAAAGTGTAAAGGAAACATCTCCGACCCTATAAAGTATATATATTCTTGATCAGGATCACATCCTGAGTTAATATGAGTATGTCTGTCTGTCTGTCTGTTTCTACGGGAACTAGTCCTACAGTATTAAAGCTATCGACTTGAAACTTTGCACACACCCTTTTCTTCTCTTTCACGCAGTATATAATTCGGAACGACTATATCTGCCATATAGCTGCCATATAACTAATTGATCGGTTTATGGTATGGAAATGGTATAACTTTGATGTTTTTAGAGTTCGGATTTCGCATGAGTGCTATTTTTGGCAAAAAACCCACCATATTACATAAGGATCGGCCGACTATATCCTATAGCTGCCATATAATTAAACAATCGGAAATGACCCAAATTTCGTGTTTTTGAAGATATAAAGTTGGAAGTTCGTACAGATTCTATTTTTGGGCCAGAATCCTACATATTCTATTTTTTTAATTAAGCCGACCTACTAAATTTATATGCGATCACAACTGCAAGGGTATATCCACTTCGGCTCCGCCCGAAGCTAGCTTTTTTATACACTTATAATATAATTTATTATAATTTTGGTAAAAAGTGTGCAACGCAGTGAAGAAGAAATCTCCGACCCTATAAAGTATATATATTCTTGATCAGGATCACCTCCTGAGATATGAGCATGTCCATCAGTCTGTCTGTCCGTCTTTCTTTCTGTTTTTATAGCTGCCATTCAACTGAAATGCTATAACTTTGGTGTTTTTAGAGTTGGTTTGGAGAAAGTTGGGATTTTTTAAGAATTCTATGTTTGGTAAATCAATACGACCCTCCAAATTTCATAAGGATCGGTCGACAAATTTCGTGTTTTTAAAGAAAGTTGAAACGTCGTACAGATTCTATTTTTGGTCAGTTGATCCGAGCTGCCAATTTTCATAACGATCAGCCGACTATATCTTATAACTGTCATATAACTGAACGATCGGAAATGGTATTTGGTACAACCTTTGGTTTTTTTGTAGATAGAAGCTTGGGACTTTTTTTTTGAATATTTTATTGTAAAAAAATATCAGATTTTTTTTGAGCAAGTGAACTTATGGTTTAAAAAATGGTTTAAAAAATGCTTTGGGACTTTAGTCAAAAACAAATCAAATTGCAAACAACATTTACCGCGAACTTGAAACCAATTCTTAAACATACAAAAAGACTGTTAGACTATGGCAATAAAGTGAAATGCGGGTCGAAGAAAGAGGACGTATCGGGCGGCAGCTCCCGAGCGCCGCGTCCAAATCACGACTACAATAAGAAATGTAATGGTTAAAAGGTGACCGGCCCGTTGGGGACTGACTCACTTGCCGAGTGAACCCAAATACCTCCTCGATAAGTTATTAGATAGGCCTCTGCGAGGATTGGGACGGGCCGCCAACAGACGATGTAAGAGGCCCGAAGACAGCTTTCTCTTCCAGGACTCTCTTCTATCACCTTTCTCCTGGTCCAAAACAGCCAAACAAACGTGGCTGCCCCCGCTAGAATTGCGCGGGTCACGGCTGATGATCGTTAATCAGCTGGCGGTCAGTGCTGGGAAACACATCGACAAGGTCTTGCCGGTAGGGGGCGCTAGAGCAGGGGTCGACGCCACCAGGGCTGCAATGACTACAGAAGCCCGCTAAGGAGCGCCAGATACTCGAAGGCAAAGCAGGAGGGTAGCATGACTTTAAGGCCTGCTTCAAGGCCAGGTCTTTTGACCAAGAATGGAAGGGGCTACAAAATACTGGCCGGCCACGAGTTGATGAAGTTCATGGAGCTGACCAACTGCCAACCTCTCCGCTACTGCGGTTCACCCAAAAAAGGGGCTCTAGCGACCGAGCCGAAGCGGTATTCCAGGAGGAACTTCTTGGCGCACCGATGCAATGCAGTGCAGAAACCGCCAACCGCAGCATGCGCTATTCACTCCCCCCTATAGTGAACGAGCTGCTATCGTGGGTGACGGAAAAGAATAAGAGGCATATTTCCGCGATGCAGAGGAGCCTCATAACCAGATTGAATGACATCCTGGTCAAGAGTGTCCCTGAGGAGCATGCGCGATCGGCCATCAGGTCCAAGCCAGTGCGCCAGATGCGATAGCCGGCATCGAAACCGTGGAGTAGGAGCAGCAGACCATTTCGACGGAAGTCTGGTCGCAAGACCAGGCCGTGCAGACGAGTGCCAAACGGCTAAATAATGCGAGGGATACGAAGGCTAAAGTAGCAACGGCAAACGGCAGTTAGGCCCAATCCAGCGTTGGCAAACCCGGCTGCCAGTAAAGGAATCAGACTGGACCAAGAATGTCAGGATGCTAAGGCTTCAGCTGAACCTGAACCGCTGCAGGGCGGGGCAAGATTTGCTAGCACAGACTGTGCAGGAGGCGAAGACGGACATAGCGCTCCGCAGCGAGCCCCATAGGGGTGGCTCAGATAACCGCTGGGCAGTAGACCTATCGGGGAAAGCAGCGATCTGGAGCTGCGGCGCAACCATCTCGGCAATCCAGTCAGTGCAATTGCGGAAGGATACGACAGGGTACATGAAATTACAGCTACTACCTGGCACAAAGCTGAACCAGCAGCGCATTCGAGCGTATTATAGGCTGCCTGGGGAATGACATCCGAGGCTGTTCTGAAGTCCTTCAATTGCAGGACTGGGGCTGCCCGATGACGAATGCGAGAGGAAAAGTGGTGAGAGAAGCCTTCGCTTTACTCGATCTCGAACTACTGAACGAGAGGAACCAGCACACCTTCAGTAGAGATGGGGCAGAATCCACCATAGACTTTAGCTTCGCAAGTACCCCGCTAGCGGCTGGGGCTAACTTGCGCATAAGCAGAAGCTTTACGGCCAGCGATCATGAGGCGATACTTTGCTCAATCGAGAGCCCGCAAGAGCGTCTGAGGGAACCGAACCCATGAGACTACAGAGTCAGTACGCTCTAGGTGAGAAATTGCACAGGGCAACCATGCATCTGCAGACACCACGCCCCCGCGTACTGGTAGAGCGACGAGATTGACTCCATCCACGCGGAGCGCATGCCATTGGTTCCCTTAAATGATTCCCATCCCGCGCGTTGCCGTTCGTTACCCTAAATGTTGCCTTTTCGCTGGACGTACGCATGCCTTCCTTTCTTAGTACATTCTTGGGTCGTCTGCTACTGGTTATAGACTGGGTGTCGCTCGTCCGCTCCGATACGCGCTAGCGATTCCTGGATCGCGAGTTGGAAGCTGGTCGTTGCTTGAATGTCGGACTCTCCAAAGGCGGTCCTCAAACTCAACGCTACAAGCTTCCTAAAAATACTCGTCACGATTTGCTGCAATAGGCCTCCTTATCTACGGCTTGGAGCGCCCGTTAATCCTCCTGGATTCTGCTCCTGTCGTTAATCCTACTTCCAAAACCACGGCTTCCAGTTGGCGAGTCGGTTTCAGTGCCCCCGCCTTTCCCAACCACGTACCTCTGCCGTGACTATGCGGTGCACCAGCGGGGCCGCTACACTTTACGTACCACTCACTTCCCCTCCATTCCTGGCTCCTTCGCTGATGCTAATCCCACGTTGGGTGTCATGTGTAACGTCCCTTTATTCAGAGGCCTTTTCAACTACAATATGGATTACTCATTGATTCCCAAAATAGGCTCCGCTCCGGATACTTTCTGCTCCCCCTGGTTTCCGCTTGGCTCCGTCGTCAGCACTTCCTGTCGGCCATTCCTGTTGCAGAAAATAAGAACATGAGAAAAAGAAGGCTGATGCAGCGAGCGTGAAGCAGCGACAGCTTTGAGGCGCACTACATAACCTTCAAAGACCGCCGCTGAGCACTGAAGCATGCCATCCGAGATAGCAAGAAGAAATTCTTGCTAAAGCTATGTGACTCAGCGGAGGAAAACCCATGGGTCAAAGCCTATAGGCTCGTTCAGAAGAGGCTGCGCGCTGGAGTCTAGTCCCCCTCGGACCCGGGCACACTGAGGATCATAGCCTTGATGCTGGCTCTGATGCTGCAGCTGGGCAGCGTTGCGAAGCTGTTCAATAAGTGCTTCCGCAAAAGCATTTTCCCCAGCAGGTGGAAGGTGCAGAAGCTCTTGCTTCTTTTCAAACCAGGAAAACCCATCTGCTTGCTGGACACGACAGGCAAAGCTTTCAAGAGGATAAGTGCGAGGCTCGTAGCTGTCATTGAGGAGGCGGGAGGTCTGTCTCCTAAGCAGTACGGGTTCCGAAAGGGAAGGTCGACGGTGGACGCCATATCTGCGGAGGAAGCAGAAAGAGCGACAAACAAGACGAGCACCTAGTACATCCAGGGTATGGCTGCAGCCCCTAGATGAGGCTTTTCGTGACCGTTGCCACGGCGGAAATTTTGTACGCTGCACCCATCTGGGCAGAGGCGATAAATACGCCCAGCTACAGGAGAGGGGTAGGTGCAGCGTATAGGCTGGGAGAGGTTGTTTCCGGTTTTAAAACCGAAAAACGGTTTCGAATTGAGTGGGGCTCTGATAAGGGTGTGTTAAAGCGCATAATAATCAGCCACTTATTAAGTTTTTATTAGTATTGTAGTATTACTTATTAGTTCCTTACATTAGCCATGTAAGGATTTGTCCGTTGGCGAAATAAATAAATAAATACTGAAAGGAGGTGGACCAAGAATGTCAGGATGCTAACGCTTCAGCTGAACCTGAACCGCTGCAGGGCGGGGCAAGATTTGCTAGCACAGACTGTGCAGGAGGCGAAGACGGACATAGCGCTCCGCAGCGAACCCCATAGGGGTGGCTCAGATAACCGCTGGGCAGTAGACCTATCGGGGAAAGCAGCGATCTGGAGCTGCGGCGCAACCATCTCGGCAATCCAGTCAGTGCAATTGCGGAAGGATACGACAGGGTACATGAAATTACAGCTACTACCTGGCACAAAGCTGAACCAGCAGCGCATTCGAGCGTATTATAGGCTGCCTGGGGAATGACATCCGAGGCTGTTCTGAAGTCCTTCAATTGCAGGACTGGGGCTGCCCGATGACGAATGCGAGAGGAAAAGTGGTGAGAGAAGCCTTCGCTTTACTCGATCTCGAACTACTGAACGAGGGGAACCAGCACACCTTCAGTAGAGATGGGGCAGAATCCACCATAGACTTTAGCTTCGCAAGTACCCCGCTAGCGGCTGGGGCTAACTTGCGCATAAGCAGAAGCTTTACGGCCAGCGATCATGAGGCGATACTTTGCTCAATCGAGAGCCCGCAAGAGCGTCTGAGGGAACCGAACCCATGAGACTACAGAGTCAGTACGCTCTAGGTGAGAAATTGCACAGGGCATCCATGCATCTGCAGACACCACGCCCCCGCGTACTGGTAGAGCGACGAGATTGACTCCATCCACGCGGAGCGCATGCCATTGGTTCCCTTAAATGATTCCCATCCCGCGCGTTGCCGTTCGTTCCCCTAAATGTTGCCTTTTCGCTGGACGTACGCATGCCTTCCTTTCTTAGTACATCCTTGGGTCGTCTGCTACTGGTTATAGACTGGGTGTCGCTCGTCCGCTCCGATACGCGGTAGCGATTCCTGGATCGCGAGTTGGAAGCTGGTCGTTGCTTGAATGTCGGACTCTCCAAAGGCGGTCCTCAAACTCAACGCTACAAGCTTCCTAAAAATACTCGTCACGATTTGCTGCAATAGGCCTCCTTATCTACGGCTTGGAGCGCCCGTTAATCCTCCTGGATTCTGCTCCTGTCGTTAATCCTACTTCCAAAACCACGGCTTCCAGTTGGCGAGTCGGTTTCAGTGCCCCCGCCTTTCCCAACCACGTACCTCTGCCGTGACTATGCGGTGCACCAGCGGGGCCGCTACACTTTACGTACCACTCACTTCCCCTCCATTCCTGGCTCCTTCGCTGATGCTAATCCCACGTTGGGTGTCATGTGTAACGTCCCTTTATTCAGAGGCCTTTTCAACTACAATATGGATTACTCATTGATTCCCAAAATAGGCTCCGCTCCGGATACTTTCTGCTCCCCCTGGTTTCCGCTTGGCTCCGTCGTCAGCACTTCCTGTCGGCCATTCCTGTTGCAGAAAATAAGAACATGAGAAAAAGAAGGCTGATGCAGCGAGCGTGAAGCAGCGACAGCTTTGAGGCGCACTACATAACCTTCAAAGACCGCCGCTGAGCACTGAAGCATGCCATCCGAGATAGCAAGAAGAAATTCTTGCTAAAGCTATGTGACTCAGCGGAGGAAAACCCATGGGTCAAAGCCTATAGGCTCGTTCAGAAGAGGCTGCGCGCTGGAGTCTAGTCCCCCTCGGACCCGGGCACACTGAGGATCATAGCCTTGATGCTGGCTCTGATGCTGCAACTGGGCAGCGTTGCGAAGCTGTTCAATAAGTGCTTCCGCAAAAGCATTTTCCCCAGCAGGTGGAAGGTGCAGAAGCTCTTGCTTCTTTTCAAACCAGGAAAACCCATCTGCTTGCTGGACACGACAGGCAAAGCTTTCAAGAGGATAAGTGCGAGGCTCGTAGCTGTCATTGAGGAGGCGGGAGGTCTGTCTCCTAAGCAGTACGGGTTCCGAAAGGGAAGGTCGACGGTGGACGCCATATCTGCGGAGGAAGCAGAAAGAGCGACAAACAAGACGAGCACCTAGTACATCCAGGGTATGGCTGCAGCCCCTAGATGAGGCTTTTCGTGACCGTTGCCACGGCGGAAATTTTGTACGCTGCACCCATCTGGGCAGAGGCGATAAATACGCCCAGCTACAGGAGAGGGGGTAGGTGCAGCGTATAGGCTGGGAGAGGTTGTTTCCGGTTTTAAAACCGAAAAACGGTTTCGAATTGAGTGGGGCTCTGATAAGGGTGTGTTAAAGCGCATAATAATCAGCCACTTATTAAGTTTTTATTAGTATTGTAGTATTACTTATTAGTTCCTTACATTAGCCATGTAAGGATTTGTCCGTTGGCGAAATAAATAAATAAATACTGAAAGGAGGTGGACCAAGAATGTCAGGATGCTAACGCTTCAGCTGAACCTGAACCGCTGCAGGGCGGGGCAAGATTTGCTAGCACAGACTGTGCAGGAGGCGAAGACGGACATAGCGCTCCGCAGCGAACCCCATAGGGGTGGCTCAGATAACCGCTGGGCAGTAGACCTATCGGGGAAAGCAGCGATCTGGAGCTGCGGCGCAACCATCTCGGCAATCCAGTCAGTGCAATTGCGGAAGGATACGACAGGGTACATGAAATTACAGCTACTACCTGGCACAAAGCTGAACCAGCAGCGCATTCGAGCGTATTATAGGCTGCCTGGGGAATGACATCCGAGGCTGTTCTGAAGTCCTTCAATTGCAGGACTGGGGCTGCCCGATGACGAATGCGAGAGGAAAAGTGGTGAGAGAAGCCTTCGCTTTACTCGATCTCGAACTACTGAACGAGGGGAACCAGCACACCTTCAGTAGAGATGGGGCAGAATCCACCATAGACTTTAGCTTCGCAAGTACCCCGCTAGCGGCTGGGGCTAACTTGCGCATAAGCAGAAGCTTTACGGCCAGCGATCATGAGGCGATACTTTGCTCAATCGAGAGCCCGCAAGAGCGTCTGAGGGAACCGAACCCATGAGACTACAGAGTCAGTACGCTCTAGGTGAGAAATTGCACAGGGCAACCATGCATCTGCAGACACCACGCCCCCGCGTACTGGTAGAGCGACGAGATTGACTCCATCCACGCGGAGCGCATGCCATTGGTTCCCTTAAATGATTCCCATCCCGCGCGTTGCCGTTCGCTCCCCTAAATGTTGCCTTTTCGCTGGACGTACGCATGCCTTCCTTTCTTAGTACATCCTTGGGTCGTCTGCTACTGGTTATAGACTGGGTGTCGCTCGTCCGCTCCGATACGCGGTAGCGATTCCTGGATCGCGAGTTGGAAGCTGGTCGTTGCTTGAATGTCGGACTCTCCAAAGGCGGTCCTCAAACTCAACGCTACAAGCTTCCTAAAAATACTCGTCACGATTTGCTGCAATAGGCCTCCTTATCTACGGCTTGGAGCGCCCATTAATCCTCCTGGATTCTGCTCCTGTCGTTAATCCTACTTCCAAAACCACGGCTTCCAGTTGGCGAGTCGGTTTCAGTGCCCCCGCCTTTCCCAACCACGTACCTCTGCCGTGACTATGCGGTGCACCAGCGGGGCCGCTACACTTTACGTACCACTCACTTCCCCTCCATTCCTGGCTCCTTCGCTGATGCTAATCCCACGTTGGGTGTCATGTGTAACGTCCCTTTATTCAGAGGCCTTTTCAACTACAATATGGATTACTCATTGATTCCCAAAATAGGCTCCGCTCCGGATACTTTCTGCTCCCCCTGGTTTCCGCTTGGCTCCGTCGTCAGCACTTCCTGTCGGCCATTCCTGTTGCAGAAAATAAGAACATGAGAAAAAGAAGGCTGATGCAGCGAGCGTGAAGCAGCGACAGCTTTGAGGCGCACTACATAACCTTCAAAGACCGCCGCTGAGCACTGAAGCATGCCATCCGAGATAGCAAGAAGAAATTCTTGCTAAAGCTATGTGACTCAGCGGAGGAAAACCCATGGGTCAAAGCCTATAGGCTCGTTCAGAAGAGGCTGCGCGCTGGAGTCTAGTCCCCCTCGGACCCGGGCACACTGAGGATCATAGCCTTGATGCTGGCTCTGATGCTGCAGCTGGGCAGCGTTGCGAAGCTGTTCAATAAGTGCTTCCGCAAAAGCATTTTCCCCAGCAGGTGGAAGGTGCAGAAGCTCTTGCTTCTTTTCAAACCAGGAAAACCCATCTGCTTGCTGGACACGACAGGCAAAGCTTTCAAGAGGATAAGTGCGAGGCTCGTAGCTGTCATTGAGGAGGCGGGAGGTCTGTCTCCCAAGCAGTACGGGTTCCGAAAGGGAAGGTCGACGGTGGACGCCATATCTGCGGTGGTTAGCATTCATTGCAACGCAATTGCGGGAACCAGGTGGAATGGTGGCTCCAAGCAGTACTGCCTAATAGTCACCCTGGACATGAGAAATGCCTTCAACATAGGCATAGCTACTTCAGAAGTAGAGTGCTTCTTTTTGATACGGACATGGGCACGTATTACGTTACGGCGGGCTTTTCCCAAGGATCGGTCCTAGGACTGCTGCTGTGGAACGACATGTAAGACGGCCTCACAAGGCTGGAGCTCCCATCCGGATGGGACGACATCGGCTTCGCAGAAGACGTAGCGTTGGTGGTTGACGCTAAGCATAAGAGAGCGGAGGAAGCAGAAAGAGCGACAAACAAGACGAGCATCTGGAGTACATCCAGGGTATGGCTGCAGCCCCTAGATGAGGCTTTTCGTGACCGTTGCCACGGCGGAAATTTTGTACGCTGCACCCATCTGGGCAGAGGCGATAAATACGCCCAGCTACAGGAGAGGGGTAGGTGCAGCGTATAGGCTGGGAGAGGTTGTTTCCGGTTTTAAAACCGAAAAACGGTTTCGAATTGAGTGGGGCTCTGATAAGGGTGTGTTAAAGCGCATAATAATCAGCCACTTATTAAGTTTTTATTAGTATTGTAGTATTACTTATTAGTTCCTTACATTAGCCATGTAAGGATTTGTCCGTTGGCGAAATAAATAAATAAATACTGTCAAAACGGTCTCCGAACGCCCGATGAAAGAGCGCACTCGAGAGCTAAGAGAGATACATGACACTTGCGCCCGTTATGAGGGAGCTGGTGGCGTCCTCGATACAGCTACAGGAGAAAAAGCCAAGGAAAGGACGCTAACAGCCGGGCAGGAGTGCTGGGACACGTCCTGCAACAGGCGCCTCGGCCACGATCAGGAGAACTGTTGCCCGGAGTGCGACAGTTCTGTCTTCGACGACGGCAAGCATGTATTCTTTGAGTGCCGCCGATTCGTACGTGAGCGTCACCGGCTGGAGACGACGGCGGGACGCTTAGTCCATCCAGGAAACCTTGTGGAGTTTATGCTGGACAATCAGAGGCTCTGGGACGCTGTAGCATCCTTTTCTACAGCGATCATGGCTTCGGAGCATTGAACAGGAAAGACGGTGGGGTGGAGAGCTAAGGCCTGCGGCGGGCGAAGCAATGCCTAAATCGAATCTGTACAAAGTTTCAAATTTCTATCTTCAAAAACACAAGAGTTGGGTTATTTCCGACCGTTCAGTTATATGGTAGCTATAGGATATAGTCGGCCGATCCTTATAAAGTTGGCATATTATTGGCATATAATATACGGCATATAATAATACAATTGGCATATCGTATTATTTTGCCAAAAATAGCTTTCATGTAAAATTTGAACTTTTAACTCTAAAAACACCAAAGTTATACCCTTTCCGATAAATCAGCTTTGTGGCAGCTATAGGATATAGTTGGCAGACCCCGGCCGTTCCGACTTATATACTGCGTGCAATGGAAAGAAGGGTGTGTGCAAAGTCGATAGCTTTAAAACTGAGAGACTAGTTTGCGTAGAAACGGACAGACGGACATGCTCATATTAACTCCTGAGGTTATCCTGATCAAGAATATATATAGTCTATAGAGTCGGAGATGTCTCCTTCACTGCGTTGCACACTGTTGGACAAAATTTTAATACCCTTTGCAAGCGTATAAAAACGTTAATGAAAATATAACACATATACCAAGAAACGAGCTTCAACCGGGAAGACTAAAGAGAGAAAAACGTCAACGGAACTAGCTGCATGTTTTACATAGATAAAAAAAAGTAGAAAGATGGATTGGAAAAGATAGCCAAAGCAGAATGGACAGTTATAATATAGTTTATCGATTATATACCAGGTACTCATCTGTACCACTTTAAAGTTTTAAACTTTAGGCAACCAAAATTTTTTATCATATTTTTTGGCTTGGAAAAACAGTCTACAAAAAAATGTAAATATAATATTATATATATGTTAGACATCTGCATGAATGCATCCAGAAAGTCAAATTAAACATTACTACAACTTAGTTCGCGTACAGCACCGTCTAAAATGAATTTTAGTGAATGTTAGTAGTTTGTCAAATGACAAGAATTGTTCTCATTCACTTAAAAGTTGTAGAGCAAATAGTATTTGGTATTTAATATGGGTGCTGTCAGGTCTTGCAGTTTTTAATCATTCGGGCCGCACTAACCAAGCCGCGTAGAATTTAAGAGCAGCGACATTTTATGACAATGTATTTTTGAACATTTAACCCGCACTGTTACTCTTTCCCTCGAGTCCTCTGCATCGGTTGTCTATTTCGGGACCCTCTCACAGTGGTCGATTCGGCCTCGCTAGCGGCATTTAATTAATAAATTCTGAAATATTAGAGATATCTTCAATCGGTTTTTTAATCTCGGTTTGTGACTCAATTTTGCATTATGTAGGCAAAAATGAAATTTTTAGTATTTAAAAATTTTTTTTTATATTTAAAAAAAGGCTTTTATTACATTGTTTTTATTCAAAAGAAAAAAAGTAAGAAATATAATTATAACTTTTATTATACAAGAAGCAAATGTCGAAAATATAAAAAATTATCGAAAAAATATGTTTCGATAATCTTCATTTCTTGCTTCAAGCTCGTCCTCTGACATCATACCAATTGAAGGCAAAAACTGTTTATGATGTCTGCTCTATGATTTAAACGTCTGTGAACAGACGATTGGGTATTCCAAGGGTATTTATTAACAAAAATTTCTGCAGTTTCCATAGAGTACGATCCTAATGCATCCGTGTTTAACTAATGTCCACAGGCCAATGCTCGCAGGACAACGCTAAATCGGAATATTAACATTTGGTTACTCCTGTTATGCGCGCAGGTAAATTTGGTTGCTGAAAAAATCTTCGTGCAGTTTTTCCATTGTTGGTACTTCCAGTATCGGCCGTACTTCCAGTACTTATAATATCCCCGCTAAGCTCCTCGTCAGCATTAAGCTTCGACACAATTCTTGATGTATTGCGCCTTCCGTCTATATACAAGCTGCTACTTGCAGCCAACAACAAGGCATCTGTCGAGACTTTCTCCGAAATGCCTAATAGTTTGTTGATTTAGGTTTTTTTGCAACACTCTGAAATACTTTTCTTTGGGCGTCCAACATTTCTAAATGAAGATCTTTCCATCAACACCTGAGGCGTGTCTAGCCATTCTTTATTACTTTTTTCAAAAGCTGCCTTACTTATATTGCATTTCTTCCAACTGGTCAAGCCTACTATTAAAATTGCGCAGTTTTTTTTCCAATTTCGCAAAGCTCCTTTTCGTTAAATATTTTTTACAAACTTCTCCTCATGCAAAGCTTTCCATTACGAAGAACTTTTTAGTGGGGACCGCTTCGCCGTCCCATACTAAGAAAAGTGCGCGCTTCGATTTTTCCTAAAAAGTGAAATAACTTGTAGATACGCAGGAATACGCACTTCATTTTTGAAAATTCGGACAGATGAGGATTCACACTTTAACAAACTATTGCAACCAGAGTAAATCCAGCCAACCAGAGTAAATCTATTAAGTTCAACTTCACGAACGACTGGTGTGCGCTCTAATCCCCGTTAATAGACTTTAATAGGCATTGTTAATAGACTTTATATCCACTACAATTTATAAGTAACACATATACTGATACGTCACAAGCACAGATTTTCTATGTAGCACATACCTTAATAGTTGATAAAAACCAAACTTGCACTAGAATAAACGTAAATTTCACTATTTATTCAAATATGCAACCAATAAGCAAAAGGGAGCCAAAATTGTATATATCACCTCCTGAAACATATGTTGACATTGACAGTACACAGCTGATCATCAGCTGATTGATGAGCTTAGAAAACATCAATTGGCATCTAATCAAGGTGCATGCTATCGATAAGTAAACTTAAATTAACGTTTATTTAAATTTGAAAATCATAATTAAATGCCGCTAGCGAGGCAAAATCGACCACTGTGCGTCTCTCGCTTTCTCACTCTCTCGAATATATATTAAATATATAACATTTTCGACATCGTTTGCAGTTATAGAAAACACTGCATTGGACATTTTCAGCCAAAAATATAAACCAAAAATACCCTCTGCTTGAGTATAACAAACATAATAAATTGAAAAACATAATTTTTTGGATCAACCGACTGTATCCTATAGCTGTCATATAAGTGATTTTTCAGAAATGCCATATCTTTAAGTTTTATACACTTGTAGACAGTATTATAATTTTTATCAAAAGTGTGCAAAGCAGTGAAGGAAACATATCCGACCCTATAAAGTAGGGATGCTCAAATTCGTTTTATAGCGCACTATAGGAAATTTGACCCATTTTCTGGCCATTTTTCCATCAATTTTTAATGTTGCATATCAAAAATGTCCATAGATAGCGCCACTGCAAAGAAATCAGCTGTTAAAACCACCTGTTGATGTTAACGCTCACGTGAGCTTGCAATTTTAGATTTTGAGTGCTATTTTAAAAACGCAGAGTAAAAAATTTATGAACAAAATCAAAATTTTTGAATTGAATACTTTTAAGTGCGTTTTTTTTTTACGAGTTTGTGTATGTGAAATGTTCCACAAACGTGTGTTGTTTTTTTAATAGGATGATAATGTAAGCAGTTTAGTAAACAATTTTTGAGAATTAAATCTTATTTTTAAAAAGAAATTTAACCTAAGTCTAGCCTAGTCAATCAATGAAACTATTCTATGTTGTAGATTGTTTAATTTCCCTTATATGAGTAAAAAAAGAAAGTCACTTTTATGCACTTTTAAAGAAATTCATATTTTAAGGAGGTAAATAATATATCATTCACGTCAAACATTTTATCAAATCAAACATTTGTCAAATATTTTTTGAACGTTTGAAAAAAAAAATTTTTCTGGTGTTGGACCATTTTAGTTGACATAATTCATCCTTTCACAAGAGATGAAACACATCCTTTTCAGTGATAAGTTCGTAAATGCTTGGGATTATTCTCATCGGAGACTTCCAAGGAGCGAACTGCTTTGAAAGCGGACTCCCGAAGGCAAGATCGCAACCTTTGCAGATTTTCCACCTTGATGCACGGATTGCCGCCGACGATTGTACAGAAAATCGAGTAGAACTCAGGCCACTCCGAGTATCCACCGCTGAAGGTAGGAAGAGGCAAGGGAGGCAAAGCTTGAAACCTTTGACTTAACCCTTCGGGAAGAGCGGAGGGTCGTCTCGTGCTCAATTTCTGCCTGCACTGTCACTACGAGCTCCGAAACAGTCCATCGGAGGTCACTACTGATCTCCGAAATGTCCAAATCCTCAAGCTCCCCGTGGATGTCCTTGAAGTCGCTGAACATGGCGGCTATCTGTCCATGTCGCACGTGAAGCATGGGGCTGAAGAGCTGCGTGGATCCTCTGTAAGTCCTGAAGAATACCCAGGGCCTTGCACTTTAAAATAGCCCTACGGGTTGGAGTGGGTGCACCTGTGACTGCGCCGGTAGAGCTCATAATTGATTATATTAAGTTCCGAACAACCCGAAGTAAAATTTATTTGCTCACGGCGAACACGATCTGTCCCACTGTGCGCTCAGAACCGTAGCGGAATTGTGAAATGTATATAGTAACATATCAACAAAATATCTTTAAGTGTATATCAGTAAATTTCCGAAGCTGAAGCCTTTTGTATTAAAATTCGTAACCCAGCTGCAAATAGCCTCATTCCAATTTTTGTAAAAACATAAACATTTAATTATTCCAATTCGGCTGAAAACAGCCTCATTTCAGATTTCCAATTTCTAAAAGTCACTTCAGATTGAAAACTAAAACAATATTTGAGTAAGCAGAATCGCGACTCAAATCTTTCTCACTCCTTTTAAGTGAATTAAAACTAAACAGCTCAAACCATTCTTAAATGGAAACCCACTTCACAGGAAATTTCACATTTTCTTGTCACCTCGATTAACTGAGACCCAAAGCCTTCCATGTTAACTGACACCTCAAGTAAAAGGTTCCGACTCAATCTATTCTCTTCTATTCTATCGAGAAAAGCTTCTTTCGAGCTTTGATCTGCAAAAAGCTTCAGCAAGGGTAGCTATAAAAAGGGCTTAGAGCCCCAAGATAAGTTAGTTCTGAAATTCTAAAATTATAAGCAGTTGTTCTGAAATTCTAAAATTCTGACCGTTGTTCTGAAGTTCTAAGCAGTTTTAAAGAATCACACTGTATCAAAACCGGAACTCAAATAAAAATATATTTTTTTCAAACTATTTTGAAGAAGATATTTAATTATATATATAAGAAGCCTATGCGCGGGCGAATGCACTTGCGTTGTGTAACGTAAATATGTATGTGTGCCTGTAATAAATAATTCACCAGGCCACAACTGAACTGCCGTTATGTTTATGTGTTTTTTATTAATTTTAATAAGTCCGGCATGTCCCTATTCCAGGGGCACACACAGTATAAACTTATGAAAAGTCATGCTCAGCCTTCTTTTTGCTATTCGTTACTAATACTAACGCATTAAAATCTTATCAATAATTTGAGTGCCAACCACTGCACTATAAAAAATTTGACCACTTTTTCTGGCCAAAAACAATTTTTTGAAAGTTAAAGGATTTAAATAATTTTATCTGCATATCATTCACAATAGATTAGTTTTTAATGTTGCATACCAGAAATTTTCATAGATGGCGCCTCTGCGAAAAAAACAGCTGTTAAAAACAGCTGTTAATGTTAACATTTACATGAACTTAGAATTACGATTTTTTGGTGCGATTTAAAAAACGTGAATACTAAAAATTTTATGGACAACGTACTTTTGGACAATGTACAATACTTTTCAATGTGGTTTGTTTTATGTGTTTGTGTATGTGAAGTGTCCAAAAAACTTGTGTTGTCCTTTTAATAAAGTGAAAATATTTCACATTTCACACATTTTTCAAAAGAGATTTAAATTAAATCGAACCGAGTCGAACATTGTAATTTAGTCCATGTTGTAGATTGTTTAATTTTCTTCATATGAGTGAAATATGAAAATGCATTTCTATGCACTTTCGAAGAAATTCATAATTTAAGGAGGCAACCTGAAATCCTTGAATGTGAATCTGTTAGCTGGGAGACTAGTGCAAAACCGATTTAAGCTAAAAAAAAATAAAAGATTTTTAATAAAAAAAAAAAACCACACCTACTTTTCTAAAAGAAGACTATGGCTTTATAAAACACTAAAAAAACCAAATTGAAATATCTTGCTTTGTTCTACAGTTAGCATGTTATTTTTAAATAGGGCGCGGTGCCACACCCACAATTTTTTCAAATCTGAATTCTTTTGACCATATAAACTCAAATCAAAAATCAAAATCTAAATATCTTGCTTAGTTTTTGAGTTGGAATGTGTTTCTTAAAAAGTGGGCGGTGCCACGTTTTTTTTTAAATCTTAAATCTATTGACCATGTGAACTCAAATCAAAAATCAGAACTTAAATATCTTGTTTCGTTCTTGAGATATTATTTTTGGCCAGAAAAAGTGGTCATACTTTCTATAGTCCACTTTTTTAGACCAAAATATTCTTTAAGTTTGTTGTAATTCGATTTAAGTGGCACAAATTAGGAAAATATTAAGAAATAATTAGAAAAGAATCATTTAACTTCTTTTAGATACAATTTTTAGTTAAAATAATTAAAAATTTATTTTGACTTAATATGAAAAAATCAAATGTGCAGTATAATTTTTTTACGGTCCATACGGCTTATAAGCGACCTAAATAGCCCGCTTGCTATTAATAGCCAAGCTTTTTATCCTGCAGCTGCCATATAACTGATTGATCGGAAATGACCCAACTTTTGTGTTTTAGAGTTAGAGGATTTTTCATAAGGATGACCCGACTTTCGTGTTTTTGAAGATGGAATGTTGGAACTTTGTACAGATTCTATTTTTGGTTAGTTGATCCGATCCGACGATCGGCCGACTATATCCTATAGCTACCATATATTTGAACGATCGGAAATCGGTAAAAATACAAACTTTTGTATTTTTGAAGATAGAAGCTGGGGACTTTCTTGTAATAAATTGGTTATATTATGATAATAATATGATATAATGAAGGATCGACCAACTATGTATATCCGATGTTTCCGGTTTTAACTAGACATGGGTAATCATCGTTCTTTTTAGGGAATAAGTTCGTTCGTTTTTTTTTTAGGACTGAACTAGGTAGTTCTTTTTGTTCTTTTCGTAAATTCTAACAATATTAAAAATTAATATTTAAAAAATTAAAAATTAAAAATTTTAAAAATTAAAAAAAACAATTTAAAAAGATAAAATTTTTTACACTTTTGAAGTGTTTTTATATTTCACTGTGTTTTCTTTTTAGATACATTTCGCTGTTGTCCACTCAAAAGTTTGTTTACACAAAATTTTCAGTTACAGGGATGCAAAATAAGGGTGTAAGAAAAATGACCAGAAATTGAGAAAAAATACCAGGGAATGTGAAAAATTATCAGGGAATAAGAACAAGGAACAAAGATCAAAGAACAAAGACCAAAGACCAAAGAACAAGAACAAAGACCAAAGAACAAGAACAAAGATCAAGGAACAAAGACCTAAGAATAAAGACCAAAGAACAAAGAACAAAGACCAAGGAACAAAGACCAAAGAACAAGGAACAATGACCAATGAACGATGTGAACTAGTTCAGATCGGTCCTTTGGGTGACCGGGTCTTTTTTGTTCGTTCGTTCAGGAACAACCCAACTCTAGTTTTAACTGCAAGGGTATATCAACTTCGGCTCCGCCCGCTTTATGTTTGGCTTAATGTTAATACTTTATACTCTGCAACAATTCACATATTTTATTTTTGAATTCTGTTCCAAAGCCCTATGAGGGCACCGACCACTTTTTGTAGCCATTAGACATTTTTTAAAATTCCTTGAGGATATACTATAATGACGTCATTTCCTTAAGATAACATCAAGCTTTAATGATCTAGAACAGGAAAGTTAACAGAGAAGGTTATGTTAAGTTATCAGCTGTTAAAGTTCACTGTTATCTATATATAAACTGTTAAACGTTGTTTTGTCACCTAATGACTTTATAATTTCTGTACAAAATTTACTCAGTTTTAGACTTGTATTATAAAGTTATCTGGAGCGCTGTGAACCATGAGGAAATATAAAAAAACACAAAAAATTATTTTTAAGTTATTATTTGATCGTAATTCAGCAAGTCAATCTCTTAGTGCTATAGCGTGAAATATTTTTTTTTGACAATGGAGGGATTACGCTTTGTAATTGGTGCATATCTGATTTGAATATTTTTTTACAATTCATTGAGCTCGTTCAATAGAGTATCTAGCTCGTTGACGATACATCTGGCATAAAATGAATCAAGGTTATTATAATCACAAGGTGCATTCACGCGATTGGCAAGTGCGCTGAACTTGGCCTCTGATTTTGAATGTAGAATTTTAATGTTGATCATTTGCATTCAGTGTTTGAAAAGCTACGTTATTCCCGTAGTTTTTTGTTTTGCTCTTGCTACAGCTCTGACTTTTTTCCAGAGTGGGAGCAGAGCCGTAGCAGAAAAATTTAAATTGGCTGCTCTGCTCTGCTCCGAGCTACGAAAAGTTCAAAGCTATAGCTATAGCAATAGCAGAAAAAAATATTTTGTGCTCCTCGTAGCCGTAGCCGTAGCCAAAAATCTAGAGCGAGAGCAGAGCAAAAAATATTTTTCTATGTGCTACTGCTCTATCGAAGTTTTGTTTTTGTTTTCTCTCACCTGATTTTTATGCACCGTCACTGTATGACCACTTTCTTTACCTCCTTTCTTCCATACCCACTTTCTTTACCCTTGTAAGAATGATAAGAAGAAAAAAGATTTGTCACTTGTAATTTTGAATTCAAGGTGCTAATATGTCTCTGACCAATAAATGGTTAAATACTTTCAAATATTTTGAGGAGGGTGACAACGGGCTCGTTAAATGCAAAACATGTTTTCGAATGTTAAAAAAAAATCGTGCCTTTAATTTAAAAAAATATTTAATGTTTCATCACATTCGACCTGAAAAAAAAGAAAATGATTATAGTGACATGCAAACCAAAAAAATAGTTAAACATTAGCAAATTAAAGTTCAATTCAATAAAAAACAATTAATCCGGTCCTACATTGGTCTAGTCACCGAGAATAGCGTCCGATTTAATGTGCTAAACTCAGACCATATGGGTAACATTATTGATCCCATATGTCAAGGTCTAAAAGAAAAAATTGGGAAAAACTATTCATTAAATGGAACAAAGTGCAAATCTGTTCTTCGACAGGTAGCAGAAAAAATTCGACAAGAAATACATAACGAATGTAAAAATCGGATTCTATCATTAAAAATTTATAGTGCAACGCGACTTGATCGGAATATATTCGATGCCAGTGCTCAATTCATTAGTTCAGAGGAAATAAAATCGCGAGTTCTTGGAATGGTGGAACTCAGAGGAGCTGGGTCAAGTTCAGCCAAAAATCTTGCCAAGGAGATTCTTTCTGTATTAGACAAATACGGAATAGCTCTAGGACAAATCCTGTAAATTACTTCATATAACGGGGCGAATATGATAAAGACGACGAAAATTTTTTCAGAAATGAACTTGAGCGATGATGACATGGAAGATGCCGGTGTTGTAGGGGGGCGTTGCTGCCGCAAAAGATCCCAGAATTATTTTGAAATAAGAAGTCGGGGACGTCTTGTCGTGAATTCAAAAGTAACGCGTTCAGCTTTATTGTGCTGCTTACAGAGGATTAACTTAACTAGTACAAAAAAAAGGACGATCGACGAC
Organism: Drosophila malerkotliana malerkotliana; assembly: GCA_018153235.1. Lineage (NCBI taxonomy): Eukaryota > Metazoa > Arthropoda > Insecta > Diptera > Drosophilidae > Drosophila > Drosophila malerkotliana. The sequence continues at coordinate 2,599,487 of JAECXV010000202.1, read as the reverse complement.
AACCAACGAGCGAGAGAGAGTGCACAGAGGGGCGAGTGCGGATGCGCTTTTCAGCGCGGATGCGCTCTTTAGCGCGGATGCGCTCTTCAGCGCGGATGCGCTCTTATCCACAGCTGAGCGGCACCACGGCCCCTCACCTAAATATTCCGCCCCCCTTGCAATCGCTCGGGTTGCAATAGCTCCCTCGTTGTTATGGCTGTTGACAGGCTCCGGACACGACCCATACAAAAATTGTGGATGGTTCCGGGTCGAAGCTCCGGGTCCCGGTGTCTATGCGCACTAGTGCAGTCGGCAGCACGTTGACGCTGTTCCGCTGCAGCAGCGACGAGAGGGTGGGCGCAGCGACCGCGTCCTGCGGGGGCCCTCGACGAGAGGCGGAACATTGCCTAGGTGCGGATGACGCGGGCGGATGAGTGGTGGACGGCAACCGATGAGTGGCGGAAGAATGCCGAGGAGTTATCGACGAGTGCCGGGAAGTTGGTGGCCGTGGATCAGGTTGGGAATGACGGAAAGTGGAGGACGCTGGCCGAGGAGCACCCGAACCGCGCCGGGAGTTGGCGGATGACGGCCGAGGAGCACCCGAACCGCGCCGGGAGTTGGCGGATGACGGCCGGGCGCCAGACGAGACACTCCGTGTCCTGTCTCCCGCGCTCCTTGACCGGTGCTTCTCTTGGCGTGCCTTGCGCCGAGCTCGCGGCTTCTCCACGAGGTGCAGCCGCGTGTGGTGATCCTGACCACACGTCTTACAGCCGTCACCACGCCGACAGGATCCGTCGGAGTGCAAGCAATACGGTTCAGTAATACCGCTCGGAGGCTTCTCGGCACCATGGCGTAGGAAGCGCCGACACTTCTTCAAGGCGTGCATTCCATTGCAGACTCGGCAACGGTACGATTGAATACCTCGAGTACATCTGCTTTCCAGCGATTGGGTGTTGCGTGGGCGTGGCGACATCATGGTGACTATGGCTGGCGGAAATATGGTGAAGGAACAAATAACATTATCAGAATCGGTGTGAATGAAGGTTCGGAACTACGGGCAGAGCTACGAGACAGCACAATGGACAGGAACATTGGAGCGGAAGAAATGTTAATTATTGTGGGTAGGCGGACGCTTCCAACGGAAGAAGCACGACCTTAGCAACGGGCCGCTTAACGAGCCCTCGCGCGGTGCGGATGTCGCCGACATGGCCATCAGATCCTGGATACACCGCGTCAACCCTGCCTAAACGCCCCTCATTAGACGGAAGGTTGTCCTCCTTGATGACGACCATATCCCCAACGCGGAGGTCCCTCGTGGGGGCTCGCCACTTGTTTCTTTTATGGAGCTGAAGAGCCTTGAGGTGTTGCCACCGAAATATTGATGGAAGTGGTATCCCCCTTTATCTCGGGCTCGACCGTGGCGAGAAGTGGGCCTCCCACAAGAAAGTGCCCGGGTGTAAGAGCCAACAGATCATCAGGGTCTTCGGACATTAACGCGAGTGGCCGCGAATTCAGGCACGCCTCGATTTTCGCCAGGAGAGTAGCCAGCTCCTCAAAGGTGTATTTCCGCGTGGGGGTGGACTTGTAGAACAAGGTCTTGAAGCTCTTGACGCCTGCTTCCCACAGGCCCCCCATATGGGGAGCTCCCGGAGGAATGAAATGCCAGAGAAGCTGCTGGTGACTATAGGCACCGGTTACAGCCCCTTTTAGGCTCTGGAGAAAATCGCGGGATAGTAGAGCAGCTGCCCCCACAAAGGTCTTCCCGTTATAAGGCTGCACTTGACGGGGGCATCCCCTCCGGGACACGAACCATGCGAAAGCCGCCAGAAATTTCTCGGTCGTAAGGTCCGACGTAGGCTCTAAATGGATGGCTTTAGTTAAAGCCCCTTGTGTGTGGAGAAGCACACAAACACCAACACATAACCCTTTATGCTGAGACAGGCCCCGTATAGTTTTTTATCTCGAAAGGACCGGCATAATCCACACCGGTGTACGTGAATGGGCGCGAGAAGGACGTCCGTTGCTTGGGTAGCTCTCCCATGAGTTGCGTCTGCAACTTCTTCTTGTGGATGACACATACCTTGCAAGAATAGACGACGGACTTGACCAAATTCCTCACCCTTGGAATCCAGAATTTGGCCCGGATCAGTCGGATCATCAGCTGATTGCCACCGTGCAGCGTGATGCGATGTGTAAATTGAACTAGTAGTCGAAACAGATGGCAGTCATACGGAAGGAAGCTCAGAGGACATAAGGCCTTGCGAATCCACGAAGGGGTTCAGATTTTGAATCGGACTGGATGCCGATCGGGGGTTCCTTCGCGACATGGACCTTGACTGCTCGATTCTCGAGTTCAGTCGCGGGGGCATCATTGCCTTGAGTGGGCCAGTCGCTGCGAGGCCTTTGCAGCCAGTCAGGACCGTGCCACCACAACTGGTTATCTGCAAGATCTTGGAGAGCTACGCCCCGGCTAGCGAGATCCGCAGATCCGATGTCGCAGGCGGACTTGCAGCGGTGGCGAACGGATTGCCCCGGTGCAGGAGGGTGTGGTGTCGGCTGTGGCATGTTAAGCAGGTATGGGCGCTCGTGCAGTCTCGCTGCTGGTGCCCTCGGATAGTAGATACCAAAATTTACAGTTGAAACCCTAGAGGTGGAAACTTACTCAGATGCCGAAATCATTGAAGGTGTTATATGTAAGGAACCCTTAGATACTATAATAAAGTCTCTGCCAGACTTTGAGGGCAAGTGTGAAACATATGTGTCGTGGAGGAAAGCGGATCATCTCGCTTTTAAAGTTTTTGAAAAATACGATGGCAGTTCAACATTCCACCAAGCTCTTGGCATTATGCGAAAAAAAATAAAACGCTCAGCAAACACGGTGTTGGCCTCTTTTAATACACCGTTAAACTTCAAAGCCATGATCAGCCGACAAGAAACCGGTCTATCTAATTGATAAGGAGTTATCAACATTACGGCAGGGTGAAATGACGTTTACGGAATTCTACGACGAGGTCGAAGAAAAACTGACCATACTTACTAACAAGACAATAATGACATCCAATGATGCCTATGTCACTAAATGAAAAGTACAGTTTGAACGCGTTACGTGTGTTTATAACTGGAGTAAAGAAAACTTTGAGCGATATTCGAAAAGCCTAAAAGATCTACCGAAAGCTCTTGCTTTAGCGCAAGAGGTCGAATCTAACCATGAGCGTTATCAATTTGTCCTTAATTACTCGAGAATTAAGAGACATAGGTCAGAGAACCGATCATAGATACAACGATAGGGATAGAAATTCACATATGCCCATACAAAACAAAAATCATTATTTTACTTACGGTACCCAGGAAAGGCACGGTCGCATTCATTCAATGAATCATGATGTTTCTATGCGCACTATTCGAACGGGTCAAGATCAACTAAGGCAATCACCTTTTCCGATTCAGGGTAATGTTTGGCCACCCGGAGGTGGCAAAAAAAATGTTTGGCCGGCTCCGCAATAAAATGTTTGGCCATCTGAACAAAAAAATACATGGCCAACACAATATCAAAACGCATAGCAACCTCAACAACAGAACACAGTTCAGGCTCAAGTACACACTGGTTATGCGCAGGCATCAAAGAGACCAAATAGTGACACTGCAAGGGCCAAAACAACAAAGGATTAATCACTAAGCCTATGAAGAAAGCCAAGGTAGGTAAGACGCCGACTATTATCATCAGGATTTTTTGAAGATGTTAAAGATCGTTATGATTATGTTCATTTTGTAAGCCACAGGTCCCTGCTAGCGTACATAGAGAGAAAAATAGCAGGGCTATCCATAAAACTTTTTATCGCCACCGAGGCTTCAAAAAACTACATACACCCCCTTTCTAAACTAAAATACACCACACCGGTAAAAAATAATTCACAGTCACATAACGATTTATATCGACGCATTTCTGCGAAAGTAGAGAAGCTTTTTTTTGATTTAATGTGTTACAAACAATAAGCAAAATCATAAGATGTAAGTCATAAGATGTTATTGTATTACTTTATTTTTGTACGTTTGAAGTATTTCCATGCAAAAAATTTGTATGGACATACGATAATTTCGCGCGCACATTGTAAAGCACTGTAACATACGATAAAATTGAAATTTAATTTTTATCGGAACTATAGGTGTGTAGGGGGGCGTTGAGTCCGCAAAAAGATTCCAGGATGGGGGTTGAAAAATCAGAAGTCGGGGGCGTCTTCAGTTGAGTATAAAAACGCGTTCAGCTTTATTGGCTACGTACATCGAATTAATCTTAAAAACTAGTACAAAAAAGAGATCGAAGACAACCAACGAGCGAGAAGAGAGGGCACAGAGGGGCGAGTGTGGACGCGCTCTTTAGCGCGGGTGCGCTCTTTAGCGCGGGTGCGCTCTTTAGCGCGGATGCGCTCTTCAGGTGAGCGGCACAACGGGCCCTCACCTAAACATTCTCCCCCCCCTTGCAATCGCTCGGGTTGCAACAGATCCCTCGTCGCTAGCTATGCGTCACTGCAGCTAGAGGGCGTACACGGGTCGATGAAGGTCCCCGTGTCGAAAATCCGGGTCCCGATGTTGACGTTGTTCCGTCTCAGCAGCGACGATAGGGTGGGCGCAGCGAGCGCGTCCTGCGGGGGCCCTCGAGGAGAGGCGGAAAGTTGCCTAGGCGCGGATGACGCGGGCGGAAGAGCGGTGGACGGCACCCGATGAGTGGCGGACGAAAGCAGTGGAGCGCTTGATGGCTGCCGGCCAGTGGCGGAAGAATGCCGAGGAGTTATCGAAGGGTGCCTGGAAGTCGGCGGCCGTGGATCGGTTTGGAAATGCCGGAAAATGGCGGACGCAGGGGGAGAAGCACCCGAAACGCGCCGGGAGTTGGCAGATGACGGCCGACGAGAGAGCGAGACACCCCGTGTACTGTCTCCCGCGGGCGGTGACCGGTGCTCCTTGTTCCCGGGGTGCAGCAGCGTGTGGTGATCCTGACCACACGTCTTACAGCCGTCCCCACGCCGACAGGATCCGTCGGAGTGCTCGTGGGCCAGGCAGCTCGAGCAATAGCGGTTCACGAGAACCGCTCGGAGCCGCTCCTCGGCACTAAGGCGTAGGAAGCGCCGACACTTCTTCAACGGATGGATCCCATTGCAGACTCGGCATCGGTAGGATTGCACACCTCGAGTACATCTGCTCTCCAGTGACTGGGCGTTGCGTGGGCGTGGCGACATAGTGCTGAATATGACCTTGGAATCCACTGAGTCACTAAGGCTGCGGGAAACTCGTGTGGAAAAAACAGACACGCTGCGGGGGTTGGTTGGAGATAATGGGCCGGTCAGCACCCATCCAAAAATGGTCTCCTGACCGAGAAGCGACCCGCAGATGTTAGCATTGGAATTACCGAGGAGAATGGACGGAAGAATGTCAGCTCCTAATAACACATCGACTTGGGAGCTCTCAAAGAAGTTGGGGTCCGCCAGGGTAATATTGGGCAGCCCCTTGAGACGATCTCGCGAAATCGGATATGATGGCAGATTTCCTGCCAACTGCGGAAGAACGTAAGCCGCAGTCTCTAATTGTAGCCCGGGTCTAGACCGAATGGAGAAATGGCACAATTTTGTAGACTGCGCGGAAATGGTCTGATTAAGGCCGGAAACTTGGGCTTGAATCGTCTTGAAGGGAGGCTTGACGAGGTTGAACAGTCGCTCCGTTATGAACGTCGCTTCGGAGCCTGAGTCTATCAGTGCTCGTGCTTGGACGGTGCACCCCAAATGGCACACGTTGATAAGGGCCGTGCCCAGTAGGACGGCTCCTGACCCGGAAGCGAAACACACCTGCACATTCGACTGATCCTCGGAGCCGTTTGTTGACGTAGGCGGACTTGGAGCGGTAAGCTGCGTAGGCGGACTTGGAGCGGTTGCGAATGGATTGCCGCGGTGCAGGAGGGTGTGGTGTCGGCTGTGGCATGTTAAGCAGGTATGGGCGCTCGTGCAGTCTCGCTGCTGGTGCCCTCGGGAAAAACAGTTTAAACATAACTGCTTCCTCTTATTATAGTCAGAGCGCCCATTTACATCCATCTCGAGGAAACGCGGACATAAGCAAAGGGGTGGTTCTCCCTTGAACAGAGATCGCAGCCTCTTTGGCCCGGAACCACTCGAGTCTCGTATGAATTGAGCCTCCGAGCAGGGGCAGTAGGAAGTCCTGACTCTGGCGGAAATTGCTTGGAGCCACTAGGCCTGACGTCGTCGATTGCCTCCAGAGTGCGATGGCGCTCTGTCAGGAAGTTGTCTAATTCCTTCCATGTTGGAATTTCGGGCTTATTATAGACGGATTGCTTCCACATAGAAAGTGTGACTTTGGGGAGCTTTGACGAAATCATAAATACCAGGAGGCAGTCCCAAGCCTCAACATTGATGGCGGACATTGCTAGGGCTGTCAGACAACTCTGAATGGTGGCTTGCAGCTCCTTCAGCGCAACCCCGGCTCTTGTTAAATAGCCTGGATTTTGAAAAGGATTTTCAACTGGCTATTGACCAATAGCCGCCGGTTTTCAAAGCGGTCTGTGGCGTGGAAACAATGGCGTGGGCGTCACCACTTGTTTTGGACAGTAAGTGGAACAACCTCTCTACCGGGGTGAGCCGCGATGGATGTAAATGGCCGTAAACAAGTCTCTGAAGGTGGGCCACCGAAGATAATCACCCGCGAAGACCTCGGTATCCACCGGAGGTAACCGGCAGCCTGTAGACGCGGGCGTGTGTAAATTGACGGAAGCCTGAGTGGGTTGGGAAGCAATTTTCTCCCGAAGCTGGGCAATGCATATCGAATAGACGGAGTAACAGTAGCTGTACTTCGATTCCAGCACTGTCGAGGTGGCCGTATTGTCGTCTGATCCAGTTAGTAAATCGGAGCAGCTCTCATAGCTTTTCTCCACCTTCTCCCCCAGTGCCTGAATTTGGTCCCGATGTCACATATATTGGGAGCCTACTTCCGTTTCTCTGGCGCCCGAAGTATTTATGTTAGCCTCAAATTGGCTAGTTCGATCTGTTGTGGCTTTTCAGCGCTACGTCGACCGCACTTTGAGCCATTTTTGCAACGGAACGAGTCTGCCTCTATGACGGACAGGGGATTGTATTGACGGATTCGTCACTCTGTGCCCTTGGAATGGCACTGTGCGCCTTAGGCTTTAAAAAAAGGCGTCCGCGGAGAAGCGGATTGAGATTTGTCCAAACGGATGGTTGGGATCGGACGTGGCTTTTGTTCGTCTCCTGTGGGCATTCTCAGACACCAATTCGCTAGTCAGCGCTTGTCGACTAACTTGCGCAATAGGTGCCTCGTACGATGCGGTGGCCGGTCACACTAATGTGATGAGACCGGTGAGATCGCGGATGAAATGCGATTACAAGACACAAGTGGGAATTAGTAGCGCCGATGTCCAAAGGAACGTCGGATGAGCCACAATTCAAATGTGGAAGAAACTTCAGGAAGCCAAAAAAACAAGAAGAGGTTTGTTGAGATTCTAGGCGGATGTTGCCTGATGCGGAGTAGAAGCAGCGTTGGGAAAATGACGGAACGGAAAATGGACAAGTACCGGAATATTGGTGCTCGTTCGGAAAAAAATTAGATGACTGTCTATATATGTATATTTCGACCAGTATGGCTCGTACGTAAATATTGAATTCCTAACTATTTTCGAATTTGCGGAGCCGAAAAGGTGGACTTGACCTTGGCTTGGATTTAACACAAAAAAAATAAATAATTAATTTTTGGCTAATTGTCGGATTTAATTATTATGGAGCCAGAAGGGTGGAGTTGAAAAACTCAATATTTAATAAATTGAGGTTAATTATCTCGAAGGTGGACCGGCGGAATTGAAACCGCGGCTCTATTTAGACAGAAGGTTGACAATTAAATTATTTAATTATAATTTTTCGATAATTAAATTTTCGACTTCAATTATTGGGTGGATGGAAAGGTGAATTAAAAAACCTGTCTCTTTGCTCGAAATGAAAATAAGAATTAAATAAATTTTAGTTGTTTTAATTATAAATACATAAATTTATAATTAATTGATTCCTTTCTGTTTTTTTAAATTTATTTGGTTATATATTTCCTGAAATTGGAGGCAGAAAATATTTGGAAATATATGGACATGCATGCAGGTACGGATATATGTAAGGGCATTTGGGCATATGTTAACACAGTGGAGCGTCGATAATATGTAACTGGGGGAACGGAAAAGTTTTGTGGTGTAACAAAATTGGGAAAGAAAGACAAATATTACGACAGCGGCGGACTGTTCGGTGAATTTGGAAATTACCGGAACCACTTCACACCGGCTGGCCAATATTAATTATGCCCTTTTTTTCACCACACACTTTCACTGTTCACTTGCGAATTTTTTTTGGTGTGGATTAATTGCACCAAAAACAATGTATGTGTGTATGCATGCACATAGGTATGCCTCGACCGTTGGCGAGCGAATGGATAACGGAGAGGCCAAAAACGGCGAGGAATATGGCGAGGCACACAAAACGGAGATGGATGGAAAATTTTATAGGGGTTTTTTTTTTTTTTTATAAAAATCTCAAGCTGCCGTGGTGTCGGAAAACTCGGACTTGGAGTGGACACGGTAGAAAAAAAAAAAACAAATCTTGCAGCAGTGTGAACGAAATTTAATGTTCAGACCACTGCTGAAGACCGGCAGAGAGACGGAGACGGAAAAAATTTCGAAGACCATAGTGCAGTTTCAAGAGGAGCAACGTCACTATGGGAATTTTTATGCTCTGTGGTTGGTCTGCAAACTAACCACTAATCAAATTTTATCAAAAAGTGCTCCGGATTCAATTATTTATACAATTGGAGAGGCGCTTATTGAATGTATGGAAAGAAATTAACATCTAATGTTTGCTTCGAAGCTTGTTTGTACTTAGTCATCGTCTACTAGCTCAATTGCTTCAGAGGACAGCAATAGAAAAAGTAATTTTTATATTTTGGATGACTTTTTAAGTGTAAGCGTTGTGCCAAATGAGTCAACCGATTTACATGCAAAGATTAAAACATTAAAATTACCGTATATGAAATCCAGTACAAAAGTTTTACATTTTTGGAAAGAGAGGATATCATGCGATGCAGAGCTCTACGAACCGCCAACCCAAGTAAGAACTATTATTTAATTCGAAACAAAATTTAAATTTCCAAACATTTATAGGTAACAATAGAGCGGGCATTTTCTTCATTAAAACTGGTGCTGTCGGACAACAGAAATCGTTTAAGCCACGACACATTAGAAAATATACTCCTTGTTCGCCTAAACTCAACACACTTAGATAATGCGATCGAAAACTTGAGTTTATTTGAAGACGACGATTAGTTATTTACTAATTACATTTTTTAAGGATGTAGTCTCATGTGTGAGGTTGAAAAAATCGATTTTTTTTTTTCACATATTTTGATAGTATTGTTTATTAAGAATGTACTGTTAAAGTTTCAAATAAAAATATCAAATAATGACAGAGATACAGCCCATAATCGAGAGCGCGCCTACACCGAAAAGTATGAGTTTCTCGGTAGCGTCTAAACTTTAAACGCGTTTTTCTCGGAACGACATTTTTGTATGCGGCGCAGGTGATTCACAAGGTTCTATGGTACCGATCTAGCTGAAATTTGGATATGTTGTTCTAAAAAGTAACACCTCTGTCCCGTACTAGAATCATTTATTTTTAATGATTAGTTTTTTTTTATCAATTATTTAAGATAAATTTTTTTAATTTTTTTCATTTTTTTTTTTGTGACTTCGCCATTTTTTTGTTTATTGATGAAAATGTTTCATTCTAGTACGGGACAGAGCCATAAGCTTACAAAACAATAATCTATTCTAATTTTTTGTTTCGGATGACTCTAGCAGTCGAAATCACCTGCGCCAGGGACTTACATTTTTTTTTTATATGCATACTTTGGCATGCTATAAAGTGTATTAAACTACACACGAAAAAATTAAACAAAATATTTTCAAATAGTTTATGATGCTTATAATAACATATTTAAAAATTGAAACGATCGCATTATTTTTTATTACAAAAAAATTTTTTGAAATAACCTCTAAAAAGTAGGCCGGCACATGAGACTACATCCTTAATAGAATAACAGAATTTTTAAATTTTGATTTAATTAGGAGCTATAAATATTTATTTTATTGTTTCTGAATGAAATAAATATTAAATATTATTACTTATTAATATTTATTATTACCTAAATATCCTTCTGACAAGGGTAAAGAAAGTGGGTAAGGAAGAAAGGAGGTAAAGAAAGTGGTCATACAGTGACGGTGCATAAAAATCAGATGAGGGGCTGTCCATATATTACGTAATCACGTTTTCTGCGATTTTTGACCCCCCCCCCCCCCCTAGTAATCAAAAGTAATAATTTAATGAACATTCTCCCTCCCCCCACAAAGATTACGTAATCACAAAAAAATATGCAAATTTGCTCTTTTAATATATATTTTCAAAAGGAGATTCCAGCCAATCTTTAATATTGTTAATTACTGGAAGTTGGCTTGTCAAAATCTGTTTATCTCCGCAGGTATCATCTTCGTCTTCGTCGTCAACATAGTCTTCGTCAAGCCATTCGAGGTCTTCGCATCCTTCAAATGACTGAACTACTAGGCATTCTCCCTTTCGCCGTCCAGCCACACGGTAAAGGGGTTTCTTTGATTTTTTATCGAAGGTTACATCTACATGATGAATGATTACATAATCATTGTCCAAGACCCTCCCTCCCCATGTAATCAAACATAATCATTTCCTTGACACCCCCTCCCCCCCTAAGTGATTACGTAATATATGGACAGCCCCTGAGAGAAAACAAAAACAAAACTTCGATAGAGCAGTAGCACATACAAAAATATTTTTTGCTCTGCTCTGCTCTCGCTCTCGCTCTTTTGGCTACCGCTACGGCTACGAGGAGCACAAAATATTTTTTTTTGCTATTGCTATAGCTATAGCTTTGAACTTTTCGTAGCTCGGAGCAGAGCAGAGCAGCCAATTTTAATTTTTCTGCTACGGCTCTGCTCCCGCTCTGGAAAAAAGTGAGAGCTGTAGCAAGAGCAGAGCAATATTTCTGTGCATCTCGCTGCTACGGAGTAGTAAATGCAAACCCTGTTTCGAACTTTTCTGTTGCTCCGAACTAGAGGTGGGCACGGGCCGGGCTTTTTTTCGTGGCCCGCGGGCTTACACAGGCCCGGAGCGGGCCCGGGCCTTAAAATTAAGATTCGTGCGGGCTTCGTGCGGGCCCGGGCCTTTGCAAAACGGCCCGGCCCGTAAAAACCCGCAATAGGCCTTAAAACAATTTTTATTTGACCGCACTATTTTTTTTATTCTCGAATTACAACCGCCATTTTTTTTTTTTTTTTTTTTTCTTATTACTCCTCTCGGGAGCTTAGGGCCTCTACAAGGGCTCTCCACCTAACTTTATTTTTCCGCTGTTCTTGTTCTTCCGGGACAGTTCTGTTCGATGTTCTTCCGGGATATTTCTAGCAGTGCTGTGCGGCGCCAGGTCATCTTTTTGGGCGACCCACTCTTCTGCTTCCTTGTGGGTTCCACCATTCCAGAGCCATTCTTACGATGCTTCCTGGTCGTCAACGGGTTGGTTGGGGGGGGTTGGTTTTCTTCTCTTCTTGTATTAGTTTCGTTAATCAATTGATTTTTCAGTTGATCTGGTGATTAGCCAGGTGCAACCTATCCCAGAGGTGGGGCTGCCACCTGTCGATATCTGGGAATACCGTTTTTCGACCTCACATGTTTAGTAGCATCGGAAAAGAGACCACTAAGCATAATGAGGCCGAAAAACTTTGGAGGTCATGATGGCCATGAGTGGGGTTCGAACCCACGACCCATCGCTTAGCGTGCAGCTACACTACCCACTAGGCTATGAGCCCCAACATTACAACCGCCATTTATCGTATTTTAATTGCTTATCGATGTTACTATCGATTTGCTTAAACAATATTTTACTTGTTTGCACACCACTATTTAAAATTTGGCGTCCTATTGTAAAATTCATAAACTTTGAAAAATAAAATAAAAATAAAAACATGAATTAGGATTAATAAATATGAACTTATATATATGTATACATAAATAACATGTCTTTTAAATTTTGAAATATGTTTAAATAAGTTTCGTGCCGGGTCGGGCCGGGCCCGGGCCTTGATGAAAAAGTTTCGTGTTCGGCCGGGCCGGGCCTCTCAAAAAAGATTTTGTTTTCGTGCAGGCCCGGGCCCCAAAATACAGGCCCGCGCCCACCTCTACTCCGAACGATGTCATTTAAAAGCATGAATTGAATGTTCGAATTGACTTCAGGAACACGTTAGAATCTGGATCCGTACCGATAAGTTAGCCGTTCAATGGTTCAGGTAGTGTTGCATTATCTGGTAGTTGCACTTTTCCTGACGCACAACACATCCCAGCTGGCTTATTTTTGAATTTCAAAGCATGGAAATCCGGACATTCCTTGTTCATAGCACCAATTACTACTTTTGAGTAAGCGTAATACTCAATATCAGGCTCATACTGGAATGCTAGACGCAGAAATGAATCAGATATAAATGCTCGATGTAACTGTTGTCGTTGTTGGTCATTGGTTCTGCGTCTATTGACTGTGAAACGGCGTGATTGTCGTTGTTCTAATCTTCTGACTTCGTTTTTTTTGTACAAAACACTCTTAAATACAATTCATGTATTTACTTAATGATAAAGGATCTTTGCCCCAGCTTAAATTGAGTTAAAATGCTATGGTAGCGTGAGTTTGTCAGTGTGATGAGGTAGTAACTCACTTTATATGCGATTTTTCGTATGTCGAACAGGATTTAAGAGGATGAAAAATATATGACGGATCCTCAGACCTACTCAATACGCTCACAAAATTTCATGAGAATCGGTATAGCCATTACGGAGTAGTATGATAAAAAAAACTGTGACACAAAACTTTTATATATATAGAAAAAAAAAGTCGTGTTATGTTAGACCACTTATAAATCAAGAACGGCAGAACATATTTGAGACGATCGAATTTGAAAATTGGTAGGAAGGTAGCTTAGAGCTAAGAGACGGACATAGGATACTTTTTATCCCCTTCGACAGCGCGAATTATGCTCCACCGAAATGGCTGCACTTATAGTAATAGATAACAGTAAGCAGACTGTGAGCGTAACGTATCATACATTTATGTACGATATTATGTGTTTATACATTTATCTACAGTCAGCAACGCCGCGAGCAAGACGATCGAATCTTTCCCGACAAAGCCGTAATGCAAGAAGAATACGAAGTACTCGCCTTCGTGCCACATGAGAGGAGAACGACAGAAATCAACAAATATATATTTTGCTACGCAGAACATGATATTTATCAAGTGCTGATTTGAATCGAGTAGCGTTTCAAGAGAGCAAGGATTACCGCTTGCATCCTAGCGTTTGCACCGGGCAAATGGACGTTGTTCGTAAGTTTTGTGGTGCATGGTATGCTGCCTTAATGGTAAAGTAAAATTGCCGTTGTTGATTTCGCCACATGAGCCATTGTATTCATTGCTTTGTGGCGAAACACAATAAGATAGCAAGGCTATGCGGTTCCTGACTGATTCAGATGTGCGTTCTACAGAAGCTCTTGGGCGTATGTATACAGTTCATCTAAAAAATTAAGAATTTGCGGTTATTGCTGGTCAATGTGCGTAGACCAACATTACGATTTTGAGACAATTTGAGACACTACAAACTGTTAATGGTGTACTATTCCCAACATAGCGTGGTGCTTGAAGAATTGAACTTATTAGAAAACGATACCCATTGGCATACGACAATTGCTGACGCCATTATCTTTGCATCTTCAAGTCAGATACGCACATTATTCGCTATCATAATTTCGACATGTTTTCCATCAAACACATGTAACATGTGGCACAAATACAAGGATAATATGTCAGAGGATACTTTACATCAAATTCGGGTCAGTTCCAGAAATCACGATATTCAGAAGAATGAAGAAATACATAATCGTGCTTTACTCTAGATCGAAAATATGTGTTACATCACGAGCATCACGAGAATGAGCATTAGATTTAGTAGTTCAAACGAATTTCGATTGACTGCGTCACAAATGAAGATGAAGACCATCAAAAAATTACAAGGCATATCTTTAAAAGTTTGTGGTTTAAATCTAAAACATTCATGTTTTTCCCATTGTCAATTATACGTGGCATGTTCACATCTGCGTTGTTTGTTTTGCGCCTGAAATTTAAAAAAAAAAATGTTGTCTATCACAAGGTACTTAGGTGAATAGCAATACATTCACCAATACATCACCAAAAATCACCAATACATTTACACCATTTTTTTCATGTCGATGCACTGAAAAATCAAATTATAGTAATTTTTACAAGGATTCAAATAAATATCATTATAATAAAAATTTTTTTTTTATAAGCATTTTTTTGTAGCAAATATGAATAGGCCTTATATTTTTTACAACAGCTAATTATTATACTATGCCACTTAATGCCGAAACAAAAACAAATCTGATTTTTTTGCAGTAAAAAATTTTTGGCAATCCAACAAAAAAATACATTCGGATAAGCAAGATTGAGGAGAATAAGGAAAAAACGAAAAATTGTTTTTGTATTTGGGCTTTGCCTATGCTGGGAGCAACACACGTATATGACATTTCATTTCCCATATGAAAGAGCAATTCCAACAACAAAGAAGCATCGAGAGCAATGGGCCTGGGCACCCCTGATGTAAACAAAAGGGATACAATTTTTATACAAGAAACTGATATTTTGCCATTTTGTTCGTGCTTTTCGGACTTTGACGCCTTGTTTTTTGTCGAACTGGGCAATGAATAAAGTAATAGAAAAAACAAGAAAGGAAAGCTAACTTCGGGCACCAAAGTTAATATACCCTTGCAGTTAAAACCGGATATAGCGGATGTAGTGGGCCGATCATTATGAGACTATTATAATATAACCTATTTGCTACAATACAAATTCTTAAAAAAAATACCCAAGCTTCCATCTTCAAAAATACAGAAGTTGGTATTTTTACTAAACACCAAATACCATTTCCGATCGTTCAGTTACATGGCAGATATAAGATATAGTCGGTCGATCGTTATGAAATTAGGTAGTTCGGATCAACTTTCTATTCTCAAAACACTAAAGTCGTCGTTTCCAATCGTTCAGTTAAATGTCAGCTATAGGATATAGTCAGCCGATCAGCAAAGGAAAGAAGGGTGTGTGCAAAGTTTCATGTCAAGATCTTTAAAACTGAAAAAAATAGTTTGTGAAGAAACAGACAGAAGGACAGACAGATGGTCATAATCATATCAACTCAGGAGGTGATCCTGATCAAGAATATATGTAGAGAAAGGCTTCCGTTGTTTACTTAGAAAAGTTTACTTAGTTAGTTTACAGTTTACGTAGTTTCACATTTTAAATATACTGGAAATACACGCGACCTTCCTCTGCTGATGCTCAATCTGTACTCCTTCCCATTTTCCACGCGTTTTAACACTAAAACAAAGTGTTATGGAACAGAACAACTTCTCGATAATATAATAGGACTGCCAATCCTACAATCGGCTATTCTGACAGTTCATTCGACCCGAATGAGGACGACCACAACTTCATATATTCGGCGACAGTATATTACGGGTCACGGAGTACGGCCCTAAGTACTTTTCTTCAACTTCAACCCTGCACCAAACTGCGTTCTTTTAATAGCTACTAAATCTCCGAGTTGGTGCTCAGACTCTAGCTTTCTTGATTTGTTGAATGACTTGCGATTCTCGTCCTGAATCTTTGCAATGTTCTCTTTAGCTTCCTCTCGAATCATCTCCTTCTCTTCCTGTAACTCATTTAGGAAATTTTCCTCTAACAGCTTTTCTAACTCTTTATCGTACTTGGTCTTCATATTGATCCCAGTAAGAATCTTGAATCTAGCCATCATGGTACTTCTAGGTGGGGAGGAATTAATATACTGTTGAACCTTGCCTACATGCTTATACTAAGCTTTCGGGTCTTCCGCACAAAGTTTTGTCAATATAGTGATGATAATCCTATTGATACGCTCTACTTGACCGTTGCCACGTGGCACTCGTGTGGCTACCAACAAATGCTGAATATTGTGACCCTTACAGTATTCCTGAAAAAACATTGGCTGTGAATGCCTTTCCACGATACGTGATTATACTACTTGGGTTACCGAAAACTTCAGCCTGCCTTTCCATTCTATCCACTACTTCGTCAGCGCCAGTACTCTTACGCTCTCAGCGCCAGTACGCCAGCGTCAGTACTCACAAATTTAGACTTCACTATAGTTTGAGCCTTCTTCTCTGGGATGGGATGTAATAATCGCGCTGCACCAAGTCAATTGTCTTTTTTACGAAAAAGTGTCCTTGTCGGTGAGCTGTGTCGATTATTTCGTTCTCCATGACTGATGGGATCACTATGAGCTCTTTTATAGAATCCTTGTGGAGAACTTTGTGCTTCAGATAGAAGTCATCGTAGGTATTAATTCCAGGACCTTACAAATGGCTTGTATCCATTCATCCTGACGTTGAGCCTGCTGAATCCGATGTCTGACTGAATCTTGAAGCAACAAGGTATGTACTCGGCTTAAGGCGTCGGCATGTTTCATTCTTGTGCCTGAACGATGCTCTATTATGTACTATTATGTAAATGTACGGCATCTGTTGTCTTGCGGCTCATGTACTCTACTCATGTACTCATGTACTCCGTACATGCTTGGATCACAATGGACTTCTGTTGCTGTCTTTTGATCGAATACCTTCAGTACAGGCGAACTTGTCATTGCTTAAACGATGCTAACTCTTCCTGACCCATCTTAAAGGAAGTGCCCTTTCTAAGCAAGTTCGACAATGCTCTGGCAATAATAGCGAAGTCTTTCGCAAACCTTTGGAAATAGGATGTTAAGCCTAGATATCGTTGAACTCCTTTTTTGTCTCGCGAGACTGGGAAGTTTTCTACTGCACCAGTCTTCTCTGCTGATGGTTGGATAGTTGCGTTTTCGACTACATAGCCCAGGAATTGAACCCTCTTCTTTAAAACCTGACACTTTTTCCTCATTAATACGCAGACCTGAACGCATTGCGATATCTAAAACTATCTTTAATTTCTCCAAACCTTCTTGTTCGTCTTTTGATGGAATAATCAAATCACCCATGTACAGGATTAGGGTACCGTCTTCAATCAATGGCCTGAGAACAGCAAAAATGTATCGCATAAAAACCGCAGGGGAATTGAAAATTCCGAATGGTACGAAGCAGAATTTATATTGACCGCTTTGGGTGACGAATGCGGTGTATTTGCGAGAGCTTTCCTGCACGGGAACATGGAAAAATCCGTTTAATAAGTCTAACGTTTTAAATACTTTTCCCCTCCCTTGATCGTCAATCAAGGCCATAGGGAAATTATCACAAACAATCTTCTGATTCAATTTGCGGTAGTTGCAACAGAGTATTTTGGTGCCATTCTTTTTTGCAACCAAACTATGGGTGAAGCGTGACAAATGATTCCTTCCTTCAGCCAATCCCTAATCTGCTTGTCAACTTTCTCAGTTTCCTCGTACGGTAAGCGCCTAGGTCTCTGATAGACTGGGATTTCATCTGTGAAGAGCAATTTCATTTCTACTGGGCTTGACTCTGGCTTTAATGGCTTGTAATTTTGAACTCATCCAAATTCTGAGATCTTATGTCGGTGCTCTAGTGAAGCAGATCTAAATCTGGAACAATGACTTCAATGAAATTAGATGCCATTAATTGATAGAAAGTTTCTGTCAAGTCCGAAATTTTAGTGGAAGTCGGATCTACGGCCACATTTTGATTGACACTATAATGAGTGAGATCTATGCCGTGGCTTGGACTATTTTTATCTCTACCTAAGGTGGGATCGGAGATATGGTCAAGATCTACTGAATGAACTGCGTGGAAAACGACTCCTTTTGCTCCAATTGTTGCGGTTACCATATTAAGGACATCGCTACCGATCACACCTTCATAAAGGGTATCATTGTCATGCACTACATGAAAGCACATGTCGACGTCAGCGTCATCGTCGCAACTGTGAATGAGTCTAGAGTGTATATCTTCTTACCTGAGATCCCATAAGCTATTCCCATAAGCTCCTTAATATCAGGTTTGAGAATATCAGGATAAATGCGAGTGTACGCTGTGTCGGAAATGGGACAAATATCGCTGCCAGAATCGAATAACGCCGTAATCTGGTCGTTGCCAATGCCAATGTTTTTAAACGCTCTGTTAAAAGTTGACTGTGACAGCTGCTGAATGTTTGAGTTTTCATTTTTCACTTCCTTACGAGCTTCTTTGGTACCGCATTGATTTGCCTTGTGACCTATCTGATTGCATTTGAAACATTTTATACCTTCCTTACAATCCTTTGCAATATGATTGCTGCCGCCACACTTAAAGCAACGTCTGCCATCTTGGTTAGTTTGACTAAAGAACTGTCAAATTTTTGCTTTGGTTTAAGCTCCTGACTCGCGCAAATCTTCTCGTAAACCTTAATCTTTTCACGAAACTCCTTAAGATTGGACGCCTGGTACAAACAACTTTTATTTTGCTTCGAATCTGGTATACCCTCCACTATGTATTCTATAATACTTTCTTCGTCCAACTTTGACTGATTTGCTAATGCGGTCATACTGTAGAAGTATTCTAGCAAACTCTCTTTCTGCGTTTTTTTCCTTTTTTGGAGGATCTTGTGCACCTGTTTTGCTGTAGGCTTCTCTCCAAATTCATTTTTTAGAGCTTCTTAATGCACTCAAATCACTTATTCCTGGTTGGCTACCCAAGAATAATTTTGTAGCTCCCTTTACCAACTGTCTGCCGTAAATGCATTTTTGAAGATCAGTCCACCCAACTGTAATAGAATTAAGCTCGAAGTCTGAAGAGTGGCTTTCATCAATATCTGGAGAACCATTTTCAGTAAATGCTGAAAGGGAATCTTCAATATCTCTCAGTGTGAACGCCATGGCTGTGGGTTGAGAATTAGAAGAATCTGGCTCTAAGACGTTAATTCTTTTAGTTTCTCTTTCAGCTCAGCAACAGAAACAGAACAGATCTCTTCAACATTCATATCTTCTACATTTACATAACTTATTTTATAATACTTTTCTCTTAGATTAATACAAATGAACAATTTAAATGGGAATAAAATATTGTTTACGTTACAATAAATTGTTTTATTTAACCTCAAATTTGTGGTATCAATTAAATAATGCTTGTATGGATTTATACTTGCGAACCGCCTGCTGCCTCTCGTCTTTTGTTGCTCATCTCTGATATTTGCCACTGCTTTGCAAATTCGTCTCTGGTAAATCGTTGAACTAAAAGCTGCCACCGTTGTCTTCTCTGATGACTGCTTCTCGAACTGCTTTTCGAACTGCTTTTCAACGTCGTTTTCACTCGCGCCTTCAATATCGTCTTCAACTCCAGTGTCGTCACTTTGCCTCGTCTCAATACCCCTCTCTGGATTTCTGCTCCGTCGTAATCTCCTCCAGATTTTACGTTTCCAAGTTCTTCTCCTGGTCAACTTGTCGCTTTACCCATTATTGTCGCTCTCTGCGACAACGGATCGTATAAACGCCTTTCGTCATCTTCCGTTAGGAATTTACTTGTCGCCACAGAACAAATTTTGCTCTCACACTAGCAAACTGCTTAGTTTTGTAGTTTGTATGGTAGTTTTGTAGTTGCAGAATTTCACAATACTTTGCAAAACTTGGTGGAATTGCGCAATGTGAAAATTCTCAGTTCTTCTGGATGGTTTTTTGTCTCGTAATTTCTTCAGATTCACGACCTTCCTTTGCCGATGCTCAATCTCTACTCCTTCCCATTTTCCACGCTTTTTAACACTAAAGAAAAGTGTTATGGAACAGAACAACTTATCGATTATATAATAGGACTGCCAATCCTACATGCGGCTATTGTGACAATTCATTCGACCCGAATGAGGACGACCACAACTTCATATATTCGGCGACAGTGTTTGTTTTATTTGGACCTTCATCATCTCCTACTTTTTCGACAAGGTATCGACCATGTCTCAACTTACGGGTCACGGCGTACGGCCCTAAGTACTTTTCTTCAACTTCAATCCTGCACCAAACTGCGTTCTTTTAATAGCTACTAAATCTCCGAGCTCGTACTCAGACTCTGGCTTTCTTGATTTGTTGAATGACTTGCGATTCTCGTCCTGAATCTTTGCAATGTTCTCTTTAGCTTCCTCTCGAATCATCTCCTTCTCTTCCTGTAACTCATTTGGGAAATCTTCCTCTAACAGCTTTTCTAACTCTTTATCGTACTTGGTCTTCATATTGATCCCAGTAAGAATCTTGAATCTAGCCATCTTGGTACTTCTAGGTGGGGAGGAATTAATAAACTGTTGAACCTTGCCTACATGCTTATACCAAGCTTTCGGGTCTTCCGCACAAAGTTTTGTCAATATAGTGATGATAATCCTATTGATACGCTCTACTTGACCGTTGCCACCAGACCAGATGAAATCCCAGTCTATCAGAGACCTAGGCGCTTACCGTACGAGGAATCTGAGAAAGTTGACAAGCAGATTAGGGATTGGCTGAAGGAAGGAATCATTTGTCACGCTTCACCCATAGTTTGGTTGCAAAAAAGAATGTCACCAAAATACTCTGTTGCGACTACCGCAAATTGAATCAATCTATGGCCTTGATTGACGATCAAGGGAAGGGAAAAGTATTTACAACCTTGGACTTATCAAACGTATTTTTCCATGTTCCCGTGCAGGAAAGCTCTCGCAAATACACCGCATTCGTCACCCAAAGCGGTCAATATGAATTCTGCTTCGTACCATTCGGAATTTTCAATTCCCCTGCGGTTTTTATGCGATACATTTTTGCTGTTCTCAGGCCATTGATTGAAGACGGTACCCTAATCCTGTACATGGGTGATTTGATTATTCCATCAAAAGACGAACAAGAAGGTTTGGAGAAATTAAAGACAGTTTTAGATATCGCAATGCGTTCAGGTCTGCGTATTAATGGGGGAAAAGTGTCAGGTTTTAAAGAAGAGGGTTCAATTCCTGGGCTATGTAGTCGAAAACGCAACTATCCAACCATCAGCAGAGAAGACTGGTGCAGTAGAAAACTTCCCAGTCCCGCGAGACAAAAAAGGAGTTCAACGATATCTTGGATTAACATTCTATTACCGAAGGTTTGTGAAAGACTTCGCTATTATTGCCAGAGCATTGTCGAAGTTGCTTAGAAAGGGCACTTCCTTTAAGATGGGTCAGGAAGAGTTAGCATCGTTTAAGCAATGACAAGTTCGCCTGTACTGAAGGTATTCGATCAAAAGACAGCAACAGAAGTCCATTGTGTCCAGCTGATCAATAATTACACCCGGTAGAGTACCATACATGAGCCGCAAGGCAACAGATGCCGAGGAGAAATATCCTTCTTATGAGCTAGAAGTACTCGCCATAGTACAAGCTCTAAAGAAGTGGAGAATCTACTTGCGGGGGTGAAAAATTAAAATCGTCACTGACTGAAATGCGTTTGCTATGACCATGCGGAAGAATGATGTCCCAGTAAAAGTATCTCATTGGGCCATGTTTTTACAAGACTTTTAGTACATAATAGAGCTTCGTTCAGGCACAAGGATGAAACATGCCGACGCCTTAAGCCGAGTACATACGTTGTTGCTTCAAGATTCAGTCAGACATCGGATTCAGCAGGCTCAACGTCAGGATGAATAGATAAAAGCCATTTGTAAGGTCCTGGAAACAAATACCTACGATGACTTCTATTTGAAGCACAAAGTTCTCCACAAGGATTCTATAAAAGAGCTCATAGTGATCCCATCAGTCATGGAGAACGAAATAATCAACACAGCTCACCGACAAGGACACTTTTTCGTAAAAAAAGACAATTGACTTGGTGCAGCGCGATTATTACATCCCATCCCAGAGAAGAAGGCTCAAACTATAGTGAAGTCCTTTGTAGAGTGCATAGTTGGCGAGGCTAAGTATGGGAAAAAAGAGTGATTCTTAAACGCAATATACAAGGCAGACGAGCCGTTACAGACCTATCATATTGACCACATTGGCCCCATGGACATGACAAAAAAACAATACAATCATGTTTTAGTTGTAGTCGACGCTTTCTCTAAATTTGTGAGTACTGACGCTGGCGTACTGGCGCTGAGAGCGTAAGAGTACTGGCGCTGACGAAGTAGTGGATAGAATGGAAAGGCAGGCTGAAGTTTTCGGTAACCCAAGTCGTATAATCACGTATCGTGGAACGGCATTCACAGCCAATGTTTTTCAGGAATACTGTAAGGATCACAAACAGGAGTGCCATTAATTGATAGAAAGTTTCTGTCAAGTCCGAAATTTTAGTGGAAGTCTTGGACTATTTTTATCTCTACCTAAGGTGGGATCGGAGATATGGTCAAGATCTACTAAATGAACTGCGTGGAAAACGACTCCTTTTGCTCCAATTGTTGCGGTTACCATATTAAGGACATCGCTACCGATCACACCTTCATAAAGGGTATCATTGTCATGCACTACATGAAAGCACATGTCGACGTCAGCGTCATCGTCGCAACTGTGAATGAGTCTAGAGTGTATATCTTCTTACCACCTATTCCCATAAGCTCCTTAATATCAGGTTTGAGAATATCAGGATAAATGCGAGTGTACGCTGTGTCGGAAATGGGACAAATATCGCTGCCAGAATCGAATAATGCCGTAATCTGGTCGTTGCCAATGCCAATGTTTTTAAACGCTCTGTTAAAAGTTGACTGTGACAGCTGCTGAATGTTTGAGTTTTCATTTTTCACTTCCTTACGAGCTTCTTTGGTACCGCATTGATTTGCCTTGTGACCTATCTGATTGCATTTGAAACATTTTTTACCTTCCTTACAATCCTTTGCAATATGATTGCTGCCGCCACACTTAAAGCAACGTCTGCCATCTTGGTTAGTTTGACTAAAGAACTGTCAAATTTTTGCTTTGGTTTAAACCCCTGACTCGCGTAAATCTTCTCGTAAACCTTAAGCTTCTCACGAAACTCCTTAAGATTGGACGCCTGGTACAAACAACTTTTATTTTGCTTCGAATCTGGTATACCCTCCACTATGTATTCTATAATACTTTCTTCGTCCAACTTTGACTGATTTGCTAATGCGGTCATACTGTAGAAGTATTCTAGCAAACTCTCTTTCTGCGTTTTTTTCCTATTTTCGAGGATCTTGCGCACCTGTTTTGCTGTAGGCTTCTCTCCAAATTCATTTTTTAGAGCTTCTTAATGCATTCAAATCACTTATTCCTGGTTGGCTACCCAAGAATAATTTTGCAGCTCCCTTTACCAACTGTCTGCCGTAAATGCATTTTTGAAGATCAGTCCACCCAACTGTAATAGAATTAAGCTCGAAGTCTGAAGAGTGGCTTTCATCAATATCTGGAGAACCATTTTCAGTAAATGCTGAAAGGGAATCTTCAATATCTCTCAGTGTGAACGCCATGGCTGAGGGTTGAGAATTAGATGAATCTGGCTCTAAGACGTTAATTCTTTTAGTTTCTCTTTCAGCTCAGCAACAGAAACAGAACAGATCTCTTCAACATTCATATCTTCTACATTTACATAACTTATTTTATAATACTTTTCTCTTAGATTAATACAAATGAACAATTTAAATGGGAATAAAATATTGTTTACGTTACAATAAATTGTTTTATTTAATCCAAATTTGTGGTATCAATTAAATAATGCTTGTATGGATTTATACTTGCGAACCGCCTGCTGCCTCTCGTCTTTTGTTGCTCATCTCTGATATTTGCCACTGCTTTGCAAATTCGTCTCTGGTAAATCGTTGAACTAAAAGCTGCCACCGTTGTCTTCTCTGATGACTGCTTCTCGAACTGCTTTTCAACGTCGTTTTCACTCGCGCCTTCAATATCGTCTTCAACTCCAGTGTCGTCACTTTGCCGCCTCGTCTCAATACCCCTCTCTGGATTTCTTCTCCGTCGTAATCTCCTCCAGATTTTACGTTTCCAAGTTCTTCTCCTGGTCAACTTGTCGCTTTAGCCATTATTGTCGGGTTCTGCGACAACGGATCGTATAAACGCCTTTCGTCGTCTTCCGTTAGGAATTTACTTGTCGCCACAGAACAAATTTTGCTTTCACACTAGCAAAATGCTTAGTTTTGTAGTTGCAGAATTTCACAATACTTTGCAAAACTTGGTGGAATTGCGCAATATGAAAATTCTCAGTTCTTCTGGATCGTTTTTTGTCTCGTAATTTCTTCAGATTCACGACCTTCCTTTGCCGATGCTCAATCTCTACTCCTTCCCATTTTCCACGCTTTTTAACACTAAAGAAAAGTGTTATGGAACAGAACAACTTATCGATTATATAATAGGACTGCCAATCCTACATGCGGCTATTGTGACAATTCATTCGACCCGAATGAGGACGACCACAACTTCATATATTCGGCGACAGTGTTTGTTTTATTTGAACCTTCATCATCTCCTACTTTTTCGACACGGTATCGACCATGTCTCAACTTACGGGTCACGGCGTACGGCCCTAAGTACTTTTCTTCAACTTCAATCCTGCACCAAACTGCGTTCTTTTAATAGCTACTAAATCTCCGAGCTCGTACTCAGACTCTGGCTTTCTTGATTTGTTGAATGACTTGCGATTCTCGTTCTGAATCTTTGCGATGTTCTCCTTAGCTTCCTCTCGAATCATCTCCTTCTCTTCCTGTAACTCATTTACAGGAAATCTTCCTCTAACAGCTTTTCTAACTCTTTTTCGTACTTGGTCTTCATATTGATCCCAGTAAGAATCTTGAATCTAGCCATCTTGGTACTTCTAGGTGGGGAGGAATTAATAAACTGTTGAACCTTGCCTACATGCTTATACCAAGCTTTCGGGTCTTCCGCACAAAGTTTTGTCAATATAGTGATGATAATCCTATTGATACGCTCTACTTGACCGTTGCCACGTGGCACTCCTGTTTGTGATCCTTACAGTATTCCTGAAAAACATTGGCTGTGAATGCCATTCCACGATACGTGATTATACGACTTGGGTTACCGAAAACTTCAGCCTGCCTTTCCATTCTATCCACTACTTCGTCAGCGCCAGTACTCTTACGCTCTCAGCGCCAGTACGCCAGCGTCAGTACTCACAAATTTAGAGAAAGCGTCGACTACAACTAAAACATGATTGTATTGTTTTTTTGTCATGTCCATGGGGCCAATGTGGTCAATATGATAGGTCTGTAACGGCTCGTCTGCCTTGTATATTGCGTTTAAGAATCCCTCTTTTTTCCCATACTTAGCCTCGCCAACTATGCACTCTACAAAGGACTTCACTATAGTTTGAGCCTTCTTCTCTGGGATGGGATGTAATAATCGCGCTGCACCAAGTCAATTGTCTTTTTTTACGAAAAAGTGTCCTTGTCGGTGAGCTGTGTTGATTATTTCGTTCTCCATGACTGATGGGATCACTATGAGCTCTTTTATAGAATCCTTGTGGAGAACTTTGTGCTTCAAATAGAAGTCATCGTAGGTATTTGTTTCCAGGACCTTACAAATGGCTTTTATCTATTCATCCTGACGTTGAGCCTGCTGAATCCGATGTCTGACTGAATCTTGAAGCAACAACGTATGTACTCGGCTTAAGGCGTCGGCATGTTTCATCCTTGTGCCTGAACAATGCTCTATTATGTACTAAAAGTCTTGTAAAAACATGGCCCAATGAGATACTTTTACTGGGACATCATTCTTCCGCATGGTCATAGCAAACGCATTTCAGTCAGTGACGATTTTAATTTTTCACCCCAGCAAGTAGATTCTCCACTTCTTTAGAGCTTGTACTATGGCGAGTACTTCTAGCTCATAAGAAGGATTTTTCTCCTCGGCATCTGTTGTCTTGCGGCTCATGTATGGTACTCTACCGGGTGTAATTATTGATCAGCTGGACACAATGGACTTCTGTTGCTGTCTTTTGATCGAATACCTTCAGTACAGGCGAACTTGTCATTGCTTAAACGATGCTAACTCTTCCTGGCCCATCTTAAAGGAAGTGCCCTTTCTAAGCAAGTTCGACAATGCTCTGGAAATAATAGCGAAGTCTTTCACAAACCTTCGGTAATAGAATGTTAATCCAAGATATCGTTGAATTCCTTTTTTGTCTCGCGGGACTGGGGAGTTTTCTACTGCACCAGTCTTCTCTGCTGATGGTTGGATAGTTGCGTTTTCGACTACATAGCCCAGGAATTGAACCCTCTTCTTTAAAACCTGACACTTTTCCCCCATTAATACGCAGACCTGAACGCATTGCGATATCTAAAACTGTCTTTAATTTCTCCAAACCTTCTTGTTCGTCTTTTGATGGAATAATCAAATCACCCATGTACAGGATTAGGGTACCGTCTTCAATCAATGGCCTGAGCACTACAAAAATGTATCGCATAAAAACCGCAGGGGAATTGAAAATTCCGAATGGTACGAAGCAGAATTCATATTGACCGCTTTGGGTGACGAATGCGGTGTATTTGCGAGAGCTTTCCTGCACGGGAACATGGAAAAATACGTTTGATAAGTCCAACATTGTAAATACTTTTCCCTTCCCTTGATCGTCAATCAAGGCCATAGATTGATTAAATTTGCGGTAGTCGCAACAGAGTATTTTGGTGCCATTCTTTTTTGCAACCAAACTATGGGTGAAGCGTGACAAATGATTCCTTCCTTCAGCCAATCCCTAATCTGCTTGTCAACTTTCTCAGATTCCTCGTACGGTAAAAGCCTAGGTCTCTGATAGACTGGGATTTCATCTGTGAGGAGCAATTTCATTTCTACTGGGCTTGACTCTGGCTTTAATGGCTTGTAATTTTGAACTAATCCAACCACTGCTGATCTTATGTCGGTGCTCAAGTGAAGCAGATCTAAATCTGGAACAATGTCTTCAATGAAATTAGATGCCATTAATTGATAGAAAGTTTCTGTCAAGTCCGAAATTTTAGTGGAAGTCGGATCTACGGCCACATTTTGATTGACACTATAATGAGTGAGATCTATGCCGTGGCTTGGACTATTTTTATCTCTACCTAAGGTGGGATCGGAGATATGGTCAAGATCTACTAAATGAACTGCGTGGAAAACGACTCCTTTTGCTCCAATTGTTGCGGTTACCATATTAAGGACATCGCTACCGATCACACCTTCATAAAGGGTATCATTGTCATGCACTACATGAAAGCACATGTCGACGTCAGCGTCATCGTCGCAACTGTGAATGAGTCTAGAGTGTATATCTTCTTACCACCTATTCCCATAAGCTCCTTAATATCAGGTTTGAGAATATCAGGATAAATGCGAGTGTACGCTGTGTCGGAAATGGGACAAATATCGCTGCCAGAATCGAATAACGCCGTAATCTGGTCGTTGCCAATGCCAATGTTTTTAAACGCTCTGTTAGTTTTCATTTTTCACTTCCTTACGAGCTTCTTTGGTACCGCATTGATTTGCCTTGTGACCTATCTGATTGC
This sequence comes from Drosophila malerkotliana malerkotliana, assembly GCA_018153235.1. Lineage (NCBI taxonomy): Eukaryota > Metazoa > Arthropoda > Insecta > Diptera > Drosophilidae > Drosophila > Drosophila malerkotliana. Next base: position 2,571,882 of record JAECXV010000202.1, on the reverse strand, counting down.
ATTTGAAACATTTTATACCTTCCTTACAAACCTTTGCAATATGATTGCTGCCGCCACACTTAAAGCAACGTCTGCCATCTTGGTTAGTTTGACTAAAGAACTGTCAAATTTTTGCTTTGGTTTAAACCCCTGACTCGCGTAAATCTTCTCGTAAACCTTAAGCTTCTCACGAAACTCCTTAAGATTGGACGCCTGGTACAAACAACTTTTATTTTGCTTCGAATCTGGTATACCCTCCACTATGTATTCTATAATACTTTCTTCGTCAAACTTTGACTGATTTGCTAATGCGGTCATACTGTAGAAGTATTCTAGCAAACTCTCTTTCTGCGTTTTTTTCCTATTTTCGAGGATCTTGCGCACCTGTTTTGCTGTAGGCTTCTCTCCAAATTCATTTTTTAGAGCTTCTTAATGCATTCAAATCATTTATTCCTGGTTGGCTACCCAAGAATAATTTTGCAGCTCCCTTTACCAACTGTCTGCCGTAAATGCATTTTTGAAGATCAGTCCACCCAACTGTAATAGAATTAAGCTCGAAGTCTGAAGAGTGGCTTTCATCAATATCTGGAGAACCATTTTCAGTAAATGCTGAAAGGGAATCTTCAATATCTCTCAGTGTGAACGCCATGGCTGAGGGTTGAGAATTAGAAGAATCTGGCTCTAAGACGTTAATTATTTTAGTTTCTCTTTCAGCTCAGCAACAGAAACAGAACAGATCTCTTCAACATTCATATCTTCTACATTTACATAACTTATTTTATAATACTTTTCTCTTAGATTAATACAAATGAACAATTTAAATGGGAATAAAATATTGTTTACGTTACAATAAATTGTTTTATTTAACCTCAAATTTGTGGTATCAATTAAATAATGCTTGTATGGATTTATACTTGCGAACCGCCTGCTGCCTCTCGTCTTTTGTTGCTCATCTCTGATATTTGCCACTGCTTTGCAAATTCGTCTCTGGTAAATCGTTGAACTAAAAGCTGCCACCGTTGTCTTCTCTGATGACTGCTTCTCGAACTGCTTTTCAACGTCGTTTTCACTCGCGCCTTCAATATCGTCTTCAACTCCAGTGTCGTCACTTTGCCGCCTCGTCTCAATACCCCTCTCTGGATTTCTGCTCCGTCGTAATCTCCTCCAGATTTTACGTTTCCAAGTTCTTCTCCTGGTCAACTTGTCGCTTTAGCCATTATTGTCGCTCTCTGCGACAACGGATCGTATAAACGCCTTTCGTCGTCTTCCGTTAGGAATTTACTTGTCGCCACAGAACAAATTTTGCTCTCACACTAGCAAACTGCTTAGTTTTGTAGTTTGTAGTTTTGTAGTTGCAGAATTTCACAATACTTTGCAAAACTTGGTGGAATTGCGCAATGTGAAAATTCTCAGTTCTTCTGGATGGTTTTTTGTCTCGTAATTTCTTCAGATTCACGACCTTCCTTTGCCGATGCTCAATCTCTACTCCTTCCCATTTTCCACGCTTTTTAACACTAAAGAAAAGTGTTATGGAACAGAACAACTTATCGATTATATAATAGGACTGCCAATCCTACATGCGGCTATTGTGACAATTCATTCGACCCGAATGAGGACGACCACAACTTCATATATTCGGCGACAGTGTTTGTTTTATTTGGACCTTCATCATCTCCTACTTTTTCGACAAGGTATCGACCATGTCTCAACTTACGGGTCACGGCGTACGGCCCTAAGTACTTTTCTTCAACTTCAATCCTGCACCAAACTGCGTTCTTTTAATAGCTACTAAATCTCCGAGCTCGTACTCAGACTCTGGCTTTCTTGATTTGTTGAATGACTTGCGATTCTCGTCCTGAATCTTTGCAATGTTCTCTTTAGCTTCCTCTCGAATCATCTCCTTCTCTTCCTGTAACTCATTTAGGAAATTTTCCTCTAACAGCTTTTCTAACTCTTTTTCGTACTTGGTCTTCATATTGATCCCAGTAAGAATCTTGAATCTAGCCATCTTGGTACTTCTAGGTGGGGAGGAATTAATAAACTGTTGAACCTTGCCTACATGCTTATACCAAGCTTTCGGGTCTTCCGCACAAAGTTTTGTCAATATAGTGATGATAATCCTATTGATACGCTCTACTTGACCGTTGCCACGTGGCACTCGTGTGGCTACCAACAAATGCTGAATATTGTGACCCTTACAGTATTCCTGAAAAAACATTGGCTGTGAATGCCGTTCCACGATACGTGATTATACTACTTGGGTTACCGAAAACTTCAGCCTGCCTTTCCATTCTATCCACTACTTCGTCAGCGCCAGTACTCTTACGCTCTCAGCGCCAGTACGCCAGCGTCAGTACTCACAAATTTAGAGAAAGCGTCGACTACAACTAAAACATGATTGTATTGTTTTTTTGTCATGTCCATGGGGCCAATGTGGTCAATATGATAGGTCTGTAACGGCTCGTCTGCCTTGTATATTGCGTTTAAGAATCCCTCTTTTTTCCCATACTTAGCCTCGCCAACTATGCACTCTACAAAGGACTTCACTATAGTTTGAGCCTTCTTCTCTGGGATGGGATGTAATAATCGCCAACTATGCACTCTACAAAGGACTTCACTATAGTTTGAGCCTTCTTCTCTGGGATGGGATGTAATAATCGCGCTGCACCAAGTCAATTGTCTTTTTTTACGAAAAAGTGTCCTTGTCGGTGAGCTGTGTTGATTATTTCGTTCTCCATGACTGATGGGATCACTATGAGCTCTTTTATAGAATCCTTGTGGAGAACTTTGTGCTTCAAATAGAAGTCATCGTAGGTATTTGTTTCCAGGACCTTACAAATGGCTTTTATCTATTCATCCTGACGTTGAGCCTGCTGAATCCGATGTCTGACTGAATCTTGAAGCAACAACGTATGTACTCGGCTTAAGGCGTCGGCATGTTTCATCCTTGTGCCTGAACGATGCTCCATTATGTACTATTATGTAAATGTACGGCATCTGTTGTCTTGCGGCTCATGTACTCTACTCATGTACTCATGTACTCCGTACATGCTTGGATCACAATGGACTTCTGTTGCTGTCTTTTGATCGAATACCTTCAGTACAGGCGAACTTGTCATTGCTTAAACGATGCTAACTCTTCCTGACCCATCTTAAAGGAAGTGCCCTTTCTAAGCAAGTTCGACAATGGTCTGGCAATAATAGCGAAGTCTTTCGCAAACCTTTGGAAATAGGATGTTAAGCCTAGATATCGTTGAACTCCTTTTTGGTCTCGCGAGACTGGGAAGTTTTCTACTGCACCAGTCTTCTCTGCTGATGGTTGGATAGTTGCGTTTTCGACTACATAGCCCAGGAATTGGACCCTCTTCTTTAAAACCTGACACTTTTTCCTCATTAATACGCAGATCTGAACGCATTGCGATATCTTAAACTGTCTTTAATTTCTCCTTAATTCTTTAATCTCCTTAATTCTTTCTCCTTTCTCTTTAATTGGAAATTCCGAATGGAACGAAGCAGAATTCATATTGACCGCTTTGGGTGACGAATGCGGTGTATTTGCGAGAGATTTCCTGCACGGGAACATGGAAAAATCCGTTTAATAAGTCTAACGTTGTAAATACTTTTCCCTTCCCTTGATCGTCAATCAAGGCCATAGGGAAATTATCACAAACAATCTTCTGATTCAATTTGCGGTAGTTGCAACAGAGTATTTTGGTGCCATTCTTTTTTGCAACCAAACTATGGGTGAAGCGTGACAAATTATTCCTTCCTTCAGCCAATCCCTAATCTGCTTGTCAACTTTCTCAGTTTTCTCGTACGGTAAGCGCCTAGGTCTCTGATAGACTGGGATTTCATCTGTGAAGAGCAATTTCATTTCTACTGAGCTTGACTCTGGCTTTAATGGCTTGTAATTTTGAACTCATCCAAATTCTGAGATCTTATGTCGGTGCTCAAGTGAAGCAGATCTAAATCTGGAACAATGACTTCAATGAAATTAGATGCCATTAATTGATAGAAAGTTTCTGTCAAGTTCGAAATTTTAGTGGAAGTCGGATCTACGGCCACATTTTGATTGACACTATAATGAGTGAGATCTATGCCGTGGCTTGGACTATTTTTATCTCTACCTAAGGTGGGATCGGAGATATGGTCAAGATCTACTAAATGAACTGCGTGGAAAACGACTCCTTTTGCTCCAATTGTTGCGGTTACCATATTAAGGACATCGCTACCGATCACACCTTCATAAAGGGTATCATTGTCATGCACTACATGAAAGCACATGTCGACGTCAGCGTCATCGTCGCAACTGTGAATGAGTCTAGAGTGTATATCTTCTTACCACCTATTCCCATAAGCTCCTTAATATCAGGTTTGAGAATATCAGGATAAATGCGAGTGTACGCTGTGTCGGAAATGGGACAAATATCGCTGCCAGAATCGAATAACGCCGTAATCTGGTCGTTGCCAATGCCAATGTTTTTAAACGCTCTGTTAGTTTTCATTTTTCACTTCCTTACGAGCTTCTTTGGTACCGCATTGATTTGCCTTGTGACCTATCTGATTGCATTTGAAACATTTTATACCTTCCTTACAATCCTTTGCAATATGATTGCTGCCGCCACACTTAAAGCAACGTCTGCCATCTTGGTTAGTTTGACTAAAGAACTGTCAAATTTTTGCTTTGGTTTAAACCCCTGACTCGCGTAAATCTTCTCGTAAACCTTAAGCTTCTCACGAAACTCCTTAAGATTGGACGCCTGGTACAAACAACTTTTATTTTGCTTCGAATCTGGTATACCCTCCACTATGTATTCTATAATACTTTCTTCGTCCAACTTTGACTGATTTGCTAATGCGGTCATACTGTAGAAGTATTCTAGCAAACTCTCTTTCTGCGTTTTTTTCCTTTTTTGGAGGATCTTGTGCACCTGTTTTGTGCACAAATTCATTTTTTAGAGCTTCTTAATGCACTCAAATCATTTATTCCTGGTTGGCTACCCAAGAATAATTTTGCAGCTCCCTTTACCAACTGTCTGCCGTAAATGCGTAATTTTGAAGATCAGTCCACCCAACTGTAATAGAATTAAGCTCGAAGTCTGAAGAATGGCTTTCATCAATATCTGGAGAACCATTTTCAGTAAATGCTGAAAGGGAATCTTCAATATCTCTCAGTGTGAACGCCATGGCTGAGGGTTGAGAATTAGAAGAATCTGGCTCTAAGACGTTAATTATTTTAGTTTCTCTTTCAGCTCAGCAACAGAAACAGAACAGATCTCTTCAACATTCATATCTTCTACATTTACATAACTTATTTTATAATACTTTTCTCTTAGATTAATACAAATGAACAATTTAAATGGGAATAAAATATTGTTTACGTTACAATAAATTGTTTTATTTAACCTCAAATTTGTGGTATCAATTAAATAATGCTTGTATGGATTTATACTTGCGAACCGCCTGCTGCCTCTCGTCTTTTGTTGCTCATCTCTGATATTTGCCACTGCTTTGCAAATTCGTCTCTGGTAAATCGTTGAACTAAAAGCTGCCACCGTTGTCTTCTCTGATGACTGCTTCTCGAACTGCTTTTCGAACTGCTTTTCAACGTCGTTTTCACTCGCGCCTTCAATATCGTCTTCAACTCCAGTGTCGTCACTTTGCCGCCTCGTCTCAATACCCCTCTCTGGATTTCTGCTCCGTCGTAATCTCCTCCAGATTTTACGTTTCCAAGTTCTTCTCCTGGTCAACTTGTCGCTTTAGCCATTATTGTCGCTCTCTGCGACAACGGATCGTATAAACGCCTTTCGTCGTCTTCCGTTAGGAATTTACTTGTCGCCACAGAACAAATTTTGCTCTCACACTAGCAAACTGCTTAGTTTTGTAGTTTGTAGTTTTGTAGTTGCAGAATTTCACAATACTTTGCAAAACTTGGTGGAATTGCGCAATATGAAAATTCTCAGTTCTTCTGGATGGTTTTTTGTCTCGTAATTTCTTCAGTTTCACGACCTTCCTTTGCTGATGCTCAATCTCTACTCCTTCCCATTTTCCACGCTTTTTAACACTAAAGAAAAGTGTTATGGAACAGAACAACTTATCGATTATATAATAGGACTGCCAATCCTACATTCGGCTATTGTGACAATTCATTCGACCCGAATGAGGACGACCACAACTTCATATATTCGGCGACAGTGTTTGTTTTATTTGGACCTTCATCATCTCCTACTTTTTCAACAAGGTATCGACCATGTCTCAACTTACGGGTCACGGCGTACGGCCCTAAGTACTTTTCTTCAACTTCAATCCTGCACCAAACTGCGTTCTTTTAATAGCTACTAAATCTCCGAGTTTGTACTCAGACTCTGGCATTCTTGATTTGTTGAATGACTTGCGATTCTCGTTCTGAATCTTTGCGATGTTCTCCTTAGCTTCCTCTCGAATCATCTCCTTCTCTTCCTGTAACTCATTTACAGGAAATCTTCCTCTAACAGCTTTTCTAACTCTTTATCGTACTTGGTCTTCATATTGATCCCAGTAAGAATCTTGAATCTAGCTATCTTGGTACTTCTAGGTGGGGAGAAATTAATAAACTGTTGAACCTTGCCTACATGCTTATACCAAGCTTTCGGGTCTTCCGCACAAAGTTTTGTCAATATAGTGATGATAATCCTATTGATACGCTCTACTTGACCGTTGCCACGTGGCACTCGTGTGGCTACCAACAAATGCTGAATATTGTGACCCTTACAGTATTCCTGAAAAAACATTGGCTGTGAATGCCGTTCCACGATACGTGATTATACTACTTGGGTTACCGAAAACTTCAGCCTGCCTTTCCATTCTATCCACTACTTCGTCAGCGCCAGTACTCTTACGCTCTCAGCGCCAGTACGCCAGCGTCAGTACTCACAAATTTAGAGAAAGCGTCGACTACAACTAAAACATGATTGTATTGTTTTTTTGTCATGTCCATGGGGCCAATGTGGTCAATATGATAGGTCTGTAACGGCTCGTCTGCCTTGTATATTGCGTTTAAGAATCCCTCTTTTTTCCCATACTTAGCCTCGCCAACTATGCACTTTTCAAAGGACTTCACTATAGTTTGAGCCTTCTTCTCTAAGTCTGGGATATAATAATCGCGCTGCACCAAGTCAATTGTCATTTTTTACGAAAAAGTGTCCTTGTCGGTGAGCTGTGTTGATTATTTCGTTCTCCATGACTGATGGGATCACTATGAGCTCTTTTATAGAGTCCTTGTGGAGAACTTTGTGCTTCAAATAGAAGTCATCGTAGGTATTTGTTTCCAGGACCTTACAAATGGCTTTTATCTATTCATCCTGACGTTGAGCCTGCTGAATCCGATGTCTGACTGAATCTTGAAGCAACAACGTATGTACTCGGCTTAAGGCGTCGGCATGTTTCATCCTTGTGCCTGAACGATGCTCTATTATGTACTAAAAGTCTTGTAAAAACATGGCCCAATGAGATACTTTTACTGGGACATCATTCTTCCGCATGGTCATAGCAAACGCATTTCAGTCAGTGACGATTTTAATTTTTCACCCCAGCAAGTAGATTCTCCACTTCTTTAGAGCTTGTACCATGGCGAGTACTTCTAGCTCATAAGAAGGATATTTCTCCTCGGCATCTGTTGTCTTGCGGCTCATGTACTCTACTCATGTACTCCGTACATGCTTGGATCACAATGGACTTCTGTTGCTGTCTTTTGATCGAATACCTTCAGTACAGGCGAACTTGTCATTGCTTAAACGATGCTAACTCTTCCTGACCCATCTTAAAGGAAGTGCCCTTTCTAAGCAAGTTCGACAATGGACTGGCAATAATAGCGAAGTCTTTCGCAAACCTTTGGAAATAGGATGTTAAGCCTAGATATCGTTGAACTCCTGTTTGGTCTCGCGAGACTGGGAAGTTTTCTACTGCACCAGTCTTCTCTGCTGATGGTTGGATAGTTGCGTTTTCGACTACATAGCCCAGGAATTGGACCCTCTTCTTTAAAACCTGACACTTTTTCCCCATTAATACGCAGACCTGAACGCATTGCGATATCTAAAACTGTCTTTAATTTCTCCAAACCTTCTTGTTCGTCTTTTGATGGAATAATCAAATCATCCAGCATCCAAATCATTCAGCCAATCCCTAATCTGCTTGTCAACTTTCTCAGATTCCTCGTACGGTAAAAGCCTAGGTCTCTGATAGACTGGGATTTCATCTGTGAGGAGCAATTTCATTTCTACTGGGCTTGACTCTGGCTTTAATGGCTTGTAATTTTGAACTAATCCAACCACTGCTGATCTTATGTCGGTGCTCAAGTGAAGCTGATCTAAATCTGGAACAATGTCTTCAATGAAATTAGATGCCATTATTTGATAGAAAGTTTCTGTCAAGTCCGAAATTTTAGTGGAAGTCGGATCTACGGCCACATTTTGATTGACACTATAATGAGTGAGATCTATGCCGTGGCTTGGACTATTTTTATCTCTACCTAAGGTGGGATCGGAGATATGGTCAAGATCTACTGAATGAACTGCGTGGAAAACGACTCCTTTTGCTCCAATTGTTGCGGTTACCATATTAAGGACATCGCTACCGATCACACCTCCATAAAGGGTATCATTGTCATGCATTACATGAAAGCACATGTCGACGTCAGCGTCATCGTCGCAACTGTGAATGAGTCTAGAGTGTATATCTTCTTACCACCTATTCCCATAAGCTCCTTAATATCAGGTTTGAGAATATCAGGATAAATGCGAGTGTACGCTGTGTCGGAAATGGGACAAATATCGCTGCCAGAATCGAATAACGCCGTAATCTGGTCGTTGCCAATGCCAATGTTTTTAAACGCTCTGTTAAAAGTTGACTGTGACAGCTGCTGAATGTTTGAGTTTTCATTTTTCACTTCCTTACGAGCTTCTTTGGTACCGCATTGATTTGCCTTGTGACCTATCTGATTGCATTTGAAACATTTTATACCTTCCTTCCAATCCTTTGCAATATGATTGCTGCCGCCACACTTAAAGCAACGTCTGCCATCTTGGTTAGTTTGACTAAAGAACTGTCAAATTTTTGCTTTGGTTTAAACCCCTGACTCGCGCAAATCTTCTCGTAAACCTTAAGCTTCTCACGAAACTCCTTAAGATTGGACGCCTGGTACAAACAATTTTTATTTTGCTTCGAATCTGGTATACCCTCCACTATGTATTCTATAATACTTTCTTCGTCCAACTTTGACTTGTGCACCTGTTTTGCTTTAGGCTTCTCTCCAAATTCATTTTTTAGAGCTTCTTAATGCATTCAAATCACTTATTCCTGGTTGGCTACCCAAGAATAATTTTGCAGCTCCCTTTACCAACTGTCTGCCGTAAATGCATTTTTGAAGATCAGTCCACCCAACTGTAATAGAATTAAGCTCGAAGTCTGAAGAGTGGCTTTCATCAATATCTGGAGAACCATTTTCAGTAAATGCTGAAAGGGAATCTTCAATATCTCTCAGTGTGAACGCCATGGCTGAGGGTTGAGAATTAGAAGAATCTGGCTCTAAGACGTTAATTCTTTTAGTTTCTCTTTCAACTCAGCAACAGAAACAGAACAGATCTCTTCAACATTCATATCTTCTACATTTACATAACTTATTTTATAATACTTTTCTCTTAGATTAATACAAATGAACAATTTAAATGGGAATAAAATATTGTTTACGTTACAATAAATTGTTTTGTCTCTGATATTTGCCACTGCTTTGCAAATTCGTCTCTGGTAAATCGTTGAACTAAAAGCTGCCACCGTTGTCTTCTCTGATGACTGCTTCTCGAACTGCTTTTCGAACTGCTTTTCAACGTCGTTTTCACTCGCGCCTTCAATATCGTCTTCAACTCCAGTGTCGTCACTTTGCCTCGTCTCAATACCCCTCTCTGGATTTCTGCTCCGTCGTAATCTCCTCCAGATTTAACGTTTCCAAGTTCTTCTCCTGGTCAACTTGTCGCTTTAGCCATTATTGTCGCTCTCTGCGACAACGGATCGTATAAACGCCTTTCGTCGTCTTCCGTTAGGAATTTACTTGTCGCCACAGAACAAATTTTGCTCTCACACTAGCAAACTGCTTAGTTTTGTAGTTTGTAGTTTTGTAGTTGCAGAATTTCACAATACTTTGCAAAACTTGGTGGAATTGCGCAATGTGAAAATTCTCAGTTCTTCTGGATGGTTTTTTGTCTCGTAATTTCTTCAGATTCACGACCTTCCTTTGCCGATGCTCAATCTCTACTCCTTCCCATTTTCCACGCTTTTTAACACTAAAGAAAAGTGTTATGGAACAGAACAACTTATCGATTATATAATAGGACTGCCAATCCTACATGCGGCTATTGTGACAATTCATTCGACCCGAATGAGGACGACCACAACTTCATATATTCGGCGACAGTGTTTGTTTTATTTGGACCTTCATCATCTCCTACTTTTTCAACAAGGTATCGACCATGTCTCAACTTACGGGTCACGGCGTACGGCCCTAAGTACTTTTCTTCAACTTCAATCCTGCACCAAACTGCGTTCTTTTAATAGCTAATAAATCTCCGAGTTTGTACTCAGACTCTGGCATTCTTGATTTGTTGAATGACTTGCGATTCTCGTTCTGAATCTTTGCGATGTTCTCCTTAGCTTCCTCTCGAATCATCTCCTTCTCTTCCTGTAACTCATTTACAGGAAATCTTCCTCTAACAGCTTTTCTAACTCTTTTTCGTACTTGGTCTTCATATTGATCCCAGTAAGAATCTTGAATCTAGCCATCTTGGTACTTCTAGGTGGGGAGGAATTAATAAACTGTTGAACCTTGCCTACATGCTTATACCAAGCTTTCGGGTCTTCCGCACAAAGTTTTGTCAATATAGTGATGATAATCCTATTGATACGCTCTACTTGACCGTTGCCACGTGGCACTCCTGTTTGTGATCCTTACAGTATTCCTGAAAAACATTGGCTGTGAATGCCGTTCCACGATACGTGATTATACGACTTGGGTTACCGAAAACTTCAGCCTGCCTTTCCATTCTATCCACTACTTCGTCAGCGCCAGTACTCTTACGCTCTCAGCGCCAGTACGCCAGCGTCAGTACTCACAAATTTAGAGAAAGCGTCGACTACAACTAAAACATGATTGTATTGTTTTTTTGTCATGTCCATGGGGCCAATGTGGTCAATATGATAGGTCTGTAACGGCTCGTCTGCCTTGTATATTGCGTTTAAGAATCCCTCTTTTTTCCCATACTTAGCCTCGCCAACTATGCACTCTACAAAGGACTTCACTATAGTTTGAGCCTTCTTCTCTGGGATGGGATGTAATAATCGCGCTGCACCAAGTCAATTGTCTTTTTTTACGAAAAAGTGTCCTTGTCGGTGAGCTGTGTTGATTATTTCGTTCTCCATGACTGATGGGATCACTATGAGCTCTTTTATAGAATCCTTGTGGAGAACTTTGTGCTTCAAATAGAAGTCATCGTAGGTATTTGTTTCCAGGACCTTACAAATGGCTTTTATCTATTCATCCTGACGTTGAGCCTGCTGAATCCGATGTCTGACTGAATCTTGAAGCAACAACGTATGTACTCGGCTTAAGGCGTCGGCATGTTTCATCCTTGTGCCTGAACGATGCTCTATTATGTACTATTATGTAAATGTACGGCATCTGTTGTCTTGCGGCTCATGTATGGTACTCATGTACTCATGTACTCCGTACATGCTTGGATCACAATGGACTTCTGTTGCTGTCTTTTGATCGAATACCTTCAGTACAGGCGAACTTGTCATTGCTTAAACGATGCTAACTCTTCCTGACCCATCTTAAAGGAAGTGCCCTTTCTAAGCAAGTTCGACAATGGTCTGGCAATAATAGCGAAGTCTTTCGCAAACCTTTGGAAATAGGATGTTAAGCCTAGATATCGTTGAACTCCTTTTTGGTCTCGCGAGACTGGGAAGTTTTCTACTGCACCAGTCTTCTCTGCTGATGGTTGGATAGTTGCGTTTTCGACTACATAGCCCAGGAATTGGACCCTCTTCTTGAAAACCTGACACTTTTTCCTCATTAATACGCAGACCTGAACGCATTGCGATATCTAAAACTATCTTTAATTTCTCCTTAATTCTTTAATCTCCTTAATTCTTTCTCCTTTCTCTTTAATTGGAAATTCCGAATGGAACGAAGCAGAATTCATATTGACCGCTTTGGGTGACGAATGCGGTGTATTTGCGAGAGATTTCCTGCACGGGAACATGGAAAAATCCGTTTAATAAGTCTAACGTTGTAAATACTTTTCCCTTCCCTTGATCGTCAATCAAGGCCATAGGGAAATTATCACAAACAATCTTCTGATTCAATTTGCGGTAGTTGCAACAGAGTATTTTGGTGCCATTCTTTTTTGCAACCAAACTATGGGTGAAGCGTGACAAATGATTCCTTCCTTCAGCCAATCCCTAATCTGCTTGTCAACTTTCTCAGATTCCTCGTACGGTAAGCGCCTAGGTCTCTGATAGACTGGGATTTCATCTGTGAGGAGCAATTTCATTTCTACTGGGCTTGACTCTGGCTTTAATGGCTTGTAATTTTGAACTAATCCAACCACTGCTGATCTTATGTCGGTGCTCAAGTGAAGCAGATCTAAATCTGGAACAATGTCTTCAATGAAATTAGATGCCTTCTTCCTCTATAGGAAGTAACCTAATATAAAAAAAAAAAAAAAAATTAGATGCCATTAATTGATAGAAAGTTTCTGTCAAGTCCGAAATTTTAGTGGAAGTCGGATCTACGGCCACATTTTGATTGACACTATAATGAGTGAGATCTATGCCGTGGCTTGGACTATTTTTATCTCTACCTAAGGTGGGATCGGAGATATGGTCAAGATCTACTGAATGAACTGCGTGGAAAACGACTCCTTTTGCTCCAATTGTTGCGGTTACCATATTAAGGACATCGCTACCGATCACACCTTCATAAAGGGTATCATTGTCATGCACTACATGAAAGCACATGTCGACGTCAGCGTCATCGTCGCAACTGTGAATGAGTCTAGAGTGTATATCTTCTTACCACCTATTCCCATAAGCTCCTTAATATCAGGTTTGAGAATATCAGGATAAATGCGAGTGTACGCTGTGTCGGAAATGGGACAAATATCGCTGCCAGAATCGAATAACGCCGTAATCTGGTCGTTGCCAATGCCAATGTTTTTAAACGCTCTGTTAGTTTTCATTTTTCACTTCCTTACGAGCTTCTTTGGTACCGCATTGATTTGCCTTGTGACCTATCTGATTGCATTTGAAACATTTTATACCTTCCTTACAATCCTTTGCAATATGATTGCTGCCGCAAATCTTCTCGTAAACCTTAAGCTTCTCACGAAACTCCTTAAGATTGGACGCCTGGTACAAACAACTTTTATTTTGCTTCGAATCTGGTATACCCTCCACTATGTATTCTATAATACTTTCTTCGTCCAACTTTGACTGATTTGCTAATGCGGTCATACTGTAGAAGTATTCTAGCAAACTCTCTTTCTGCGTTTTTTTCCTATTTTCGAGGATCTTGCGCACCGGTTTTGCTGTAGGCTTCTCTCCAAATTCATTTTTTAGAGCTTCTTAATGCATTCAAATCACTTATTCCTGGTTGGCTACCCAAGAATAATTTTGCAGCTCCCTTTACCAACTGTCTGCCGTAAATGCATTTTTGAAGATCAGTCCACCCAACTGTAATAGAATTAAGCTCGAAGTCTGAAGAGTGGCTTTCATCAATATCTGGAGAACCATTTTCAGTAAATGCTGAAAGGGAATCTTCAATATCTCTCAGTGTGAACGCCATGGCTGAGGGATGAGAATTAGAAGAATCTGGCTCTAAGACGTTAATTCTTTTAGTTTCTCTTTCAACTCAGCAACAGAAACAGAACAGATCTCTTCAACATTCATATCTTCTACATTTACATAACTTATTTTATAATACTTTTCTCTTAGATTAATACAAATGAACAATTTAAATGGGAATAAAATATTGTTTACGTTACAATAAATTGTTTTGTCTCTGATATTTGCCACTGCTTTGCAAATTCGTCTCTGGTAAATCGTTGAACTAAAAGCTGCCACCGTTGTCTTCTCTGATGACTGCTTCTCGAACTGCTTTTCGAACTGCTTTTCAACGTCGTTTTCACTCGCGCCTTCAATATCGTCTTCAACTCCAGTGTCGTCACTTTGCCTCGTCTCAATACCCCTCTCTGGATTTCTGCTCCGTCGTAATCTCCTCCAGATTTAACGTTTCCAAGTTCTTCTCCTGGTCAACTTGTCGCTTTAGCCATTATTGTCGCTCTCTGCGACAACGGATCGTATAAACGCCTTTCGTCGTCTTCCGTTAGGAATTTACTTGTCGCCACAGAACAAATTTTGCTCTCACACTAGCAAACTGCTTAGTTTTGTAGTTTGTAGTTTTGTAGTTGCAGAATTTCACAATACTTTGCAAAACTTGGTGGAATTGCGCAATGTGAAAATTCTCAGTTCTTCTGGATGGTTTTTTGTCTCGTAATTTCTTCAGATTCACGACCTTCCTTTGCCGATGCTCAATCTCTACTCCTTCCCATTTTCCACGCTTTTTAACACTAAAGAAAAGTGTTATGGAACAGAACAACTTATCGATTATATAATAGGACTGCCAATCCTACATGCGGCTATTGTGACAATTCATTCGACCCGAATGAGGACGACCACAACTTCATATATTCGGCGACAGTGTTTGTTTTATTTGGACCTTCATCATCTCCTACTTTTTCAACAAGGTATCGACCATGTCTCAACTTACGGGTCACGGCGTACGGCCCTAAGTACTTTTCTTCAACTTCAATCCTGCACCAAACTGCGTTCTTTTAATAGCTACTAAATCTCCGAGTTTGTACTCAGACTCTGGCATTCTTGATTTGTTGAATGACTTGCGATTCTCGTTCTGAATCTTTGCGATGTTCTCCTTAGCTTCCTCTCGAATCATCTCCTTCTCTTCCTGTAACTCATTTACAGGAAATCTTCCTCTAACAGCTTTTCTAACTCTTTTTCGTACTTGGTCTTCATATTGATCCCAGTAAGAATCTTGAATCTAGCCATCTTGGTACTTCTAGGTGGGGAGGAATTAATAAACTGTTGAACCTTGCCTACATGCTTATACCAAGCTTTCGGGTCTTCCGCACAAAGTTTTGTCAATATAGTGATGATAATCCTATTGATACGCTCTACTTGACCGTTGCCACGTGGCACTCCTGTTTGTGATCCTTACAGTATTCCTGAAAAACATTGGCTGTGAATGCCGTTCCACGATACGTGATTATACGACTTGGGTTACCGAAAACTTCAGCCTGCCTTTCCATTCTATCCACTACTTCGTCAGCGCCAGTACTCTTACGCTCTCAGCGCCAGTACGCCAGCGTCAGTACTCACAAATTTAGAGAAAGCGTCGACTACAACTAAAACATGATTGTATTGTTTTTTTGTCATGTCCATGGGGCCAATGTGGTCAGTATGATAGGTCTGTAACGGCTCGTCTGCCTTGTATATTGCGTTTAAGAATCCCTCTTTTTTCCCATACTTAGCCTCGCCAACTATGCACTCTACAAAGGACTTCACTATAGTTTGAGCCTTCTTCTCTGGGATGGGATGTAATAATCGCGCTGCACCAAGTCAATTGTCTTTTTTTACGAAAAAGTGTCCTTGTCGGTGAGCTGTGTTGATTATTTCGTTCTCCATGACTGATGGGATCACTATGAGCTCCTTTATAGAATCCTTGTGGAGAACTTTGTGCTTCAAATAGAAGTCATCGTAGGTATTTGTTTCCAGGACCTTACAAATGGCTTTTATCTATTCATCCTGACGTTGAGCCTGCTGAATCCGATGTCTGACTGAATCTTGGAGCAACAACGTATGTACTCGGCTTAAGGCATCGGCATGTTTCATCCTTGTGCCTGAACGATGCTCTATTATGTACTATTATGTAAATGTACGGCATCTGTTGTCTTGCGGCTCATGTATGGTACTCATGTACTCATGTACTCCGTACATGCTTGGATCACAATGGACTTCTGTTGTTGTCTTTTGATCGAATACCTTCAGTACAGGCGAACTTGTCATTGCTTAAACGATGCTAACTCTTCCTGACCCATCTTAAAGGAAGTGCCCTTTCTAAGCAAGTTCGACAATGGTCTGGCAATAATAGCGAAGTCTTTCGCAAACCTTTGGAAATAGGATGTTAAGCCTAGATATCGTTGAACTCCTTTTTGGTCTCGCGAGACTGGGAAGTTTTCTACTGCACCAGTCTTCTCTGCTGATGGTTGGATAGTTGCGTTTTCGACTACATAGCCCAGGAATTGGACCCTCTTCTTGAAAACCTGACACTTTTTCCTCATTAATACGCAGACCTGAACGCATTGCGATATCTAAAACTATCTTTAATTTCTCCTTAATTCTTTAATCTCCTTAATTCTTTCTCCTTTCTCTTTAATTGGAAATTCCGAATGGAACGAAGCAGAATTCATATTGACCGCTTTGGGTGACGAATGCGGTGTATTTGCGAGAGATTTCCTGCACGGGAACATGGAAAAATCCGTTTAATAAGTCTAACGTTGTAAATACTTTTCCCTTCCCTTGATCGTCAATCAAGGCCATAGGGAAATTATCACAAACAATCTTCTGATTCAATTTGCGGTAGTTGCAACAGAGTATTTTGGTGCCATTCTTTTTTGCAACCAAACTATGGGTGAAGCGTGACAAATGATTCCTTCCTTCAGCCAATCCCTAATCTGCTTGTCAACTTTCTCAGATTCCTCGTACGGTAAGCGCCTAGGTCTCTGATAGACTGGGATTTCATCTGTGAGGAGCAATTTCATTTCTACTGGGCTTGACTCTGGCTTTAATGGCTTGTAATTTTGAACTAATCCAACCACTGCTGATCTTATGTCGGTGCTCAAGTGAAGCAGATCTAAATCTGGAACAATGTCTTCAATGAAATTAGATGCCTTCTTCCTCTATAGGAAGTAACCTAATATAAAAAAAAAAAAAAAATTAGATGCCATTAATTGATAGAAAGTTTCTGTCAAGTCCGAAATTTTAGTGGAAGTCGGATCTACGGCCACATTTTGATTGACACTATAATGAGTGAGATCTATGCCGTGGCTTGGACTATTTTTATCTCTACCTAAGGTGGGATCGGAGATATGGTCAAGATCTACTGAATGAACTGCGTGGAAAACGACTCCTTTTGCTCCAATTGTTGCGGTTACCATATTAAGGACATCGCTACCGATCACACCTTCATAAAGGGTATCATTGTCATGCACTACATGAAAGCACATGTCGACGTCAGCGTCATCGTCGCAACTGTGAATGAGTCTAGAGTGTATATCTTCTTACCACCTATTCCCATAAGCTCCTTAATATCAGGTTTGAGAATATCAGGATAAATGCGAGTGTACGCTGTGTCGGAAATGGGACAAATATCGCTGCCAGAATCGAATAACGCCGTAATCTGGTCGTTGCCAATGCCAATGTTTTTAAACGCTCTGTTAGTTTTCATTTTTCACTTCCTTACGAGCTTCTTTGGTACCGCATTGATTTGCCTTGTGACCTATCTGATTGCATTTGAAACATTTTATACCTTCCTTACAATCCTTTGCAATATGATTGCTGCCGCAAATCTTCTCGTAAACCTTAAGCTTCTCACGAAACTCCTTAAGATTGGACGCCTGGTACAAACAACTTTTATTTTGCTTCGAATCTGGTATACCCTCCACTATGTATTCTATAATACTTTCTTCGTCCAACTTTGACTGATTTGCTAATGCGGTCATACTGTAGAAGTATTCTAGCAAACTCTCTTTCTGCGTTTTTTTTCCTATTTTCGAGGATCTTGCGCACCGGTTTTGCTGTAGGCTTCTCTCCAAATTCATTTTTTAGAGCTTCTTAATGCATTCAAATCATTTATTCCTGGTTAGCTACCCAATAATAATTTTGCAGCTCCCTTTACCAACTGTCTGCCGTAAATGCATTTTTGAAGATCAGTCCACCCAACTGTAATAGAATTAAGCTCGAAGTCTGAAGAGTGGCTTTCATCAATATCTGGAGAACCATTTTCAGTAAATGGTGAAAGGGAATCTTCAATATCTCTCAGTGTGAACGCCATGGCTGAGGGTTGAGAATCAGAAGAATCTGGCTCTAAGGCGTTAATTCTTTTAGTTTCTCTTTCAGCTCAGCAACAGAAACAGAACAGATCTCTTCAACATTCATATCTTCTACATTTACATAACTTATTTTATAATACTTTTCTCTTAGATTAATACAAATGAACAATTTAAATGGGAATAAAATATTGTTTACGTTACAATAAATTGTTTTATTTAACCTCAAATTTGTGGTATCAATTAAATAATGCTTGTATGGATTTATACTTGCGAACCGCCTGCTGCCTCTCGTCTTTTGTTGCTCATCTCTTATATTTGCCACTGCTTTGCAAATTCGTCTCTGGTAAATCGTTGAACTAAAAGCTGCCACCGTTGTCTTCTCTGATGACTGCTTCTCGAACTGCTTTTCAACGTCGTTTTCACTCGCGCCTTCAATATCGTCTTCAACTCCAGTGTCGTCACTTTGCCGCCTCGTCTCAATACCCCTCTCTGGATTTCTGCTCCGTCGTAATCTCCTCCAGATTTTACGTTCTTCTCCTGGTCAACTTGTCGCTTTAGCCATTATTGTCGCTCTCTGAGACAACGAATCGTAAAACGCCTTTCGTCGTCTTCCGTTAGGAATTTACTTGTCGCCACAGAACATATTTTGCTCTCACACTCGCAAACTGCTTAGTTTTGTAGTTTGTAGCTTTGTAGCTACAGAATTACACAATACATCGCAAAACTTGGTGGAATTGCGCAATATGAAAATTCTCAGTTCTTCTGGATGGTTTTTTGTCTCGTAATTTCTTCAGTTTTATAAAATTTTATTTTCTCCGTTTAGTTTTAATTATTAAACTGCGATCGATGGATTTTTAGCACAAAAACTCGATGGTGGTTTGGCCGCGTATCACACTCAAATTGGCACGTTTGGGATTGTTCCCGGACGAGCCCCCAAAATTGTAGAGAAAGGCTTTCGTTGACTTCATTAAATTATTAGACACGATTTATTCTTCGATGAATACAGTTTAGTTTTCTTAGTTAGTTCACAGTTTACTTAACATTTTAAATAAACTGGAGATACACATGACCTTCCTCTGCTGATGCTCAATCTCTACTCCTTCCCATTTTCCACGCTTTTTAACACTAAAGAAAAGTGTTATGGAACAGAACAACTTATCGATTATATAATAGGACTGCCAATTCTACATTCGGCTATTGTGACAATTCATTCGACCCGAATGAGGACGACCACAACTTCATATATTCGGCGACAGTGTTTGGTTTATTTGAACCTTCATCATCTCCTACTTTTTCGACACGGTATCGACCATGTCTCAACTTACGGGTCACGGCGTACGGCCCTAAGTACTTTTCTTCAACTTCAATCCTGCACCAAACTGCGTTTTTTTTATAGCTACTAAATCTCCGAGCTCGTTCTCAGACTCTGGCTTTCTTGATTTGTTGAATGACTTGCGATTCTCGTCCTGAATCTTTGCAATGTTCTCTTTAGCTTCCTCTCGAATCATCTCCTTCTCTTCCTGTAACTCATTTACAGGAAATCTTCCTCTAACAGCTTTTCTAACTCTTTATCGTACTTGGTCTTCATATTGATCCCAGTAAGAATCTTGAATCTAGCTATCTTGGTACTTCTAGGTGGGGAGAAATTAATAAACTGTTGAACCTTGCCTACATGCTTATACCAAGCTTTCGGGTCTTCCGCACAAAGTTTTGTCAATATAGTGATGACAATCTTATTGATACGCTCTACTTGACCGTTGCCACGTGGCACTCCTGTTTGTGATCCTTACAGTATTCCTGAAAAACATTGGCTGTGAATGCCGTTCCACGATCCGTGATTATACGACTTGGGTTACCGAAAACTTCAGCCTGCCTTTCCATTCTATCGACTACTTCGTCAGCGCCAGTACTCTTAGTAGGGTAAAGCCACACAAATTTAGAGAAAGCGTCGACTACTACTAAAACATGATTGTATTGTTTTTTTGTCATGTCCATGGGGCCAATGTGGTCAATATGATAGGTCTGTAACGGCTCGTCTGCCTTGTTTATAGCGTTTAAGAATCCCTCTTTTTTCCCATACTTAGCCTCGCCAACTATGCACTCTACAAAGGACTTCACTATAGTTTGAGCCTTCTTCTCTGGGATGGGAAGTAATAATCGCGCTGCACCAAGTCAATTGTCTTTTTTACGAAAAAGTGTCCTTGTCGGTGAGCTGTGTTGATTATTTCGTTCTCCATGACTGATGGGATCACTATGAGCTCCTTTATAGAATCCTTGTGGAGAACTTTGTGCTTCAAATAGAAGTCATCGTAGGTATTTGTTTCCAGGACCTTACAAATGGCTTTTATCTATTCATCCTGACGTTGAGCCTGCTGAATCCGATGTCTGACTGAATCTTGGAGCAACAACGTATGTACTCGGCTTAAGGCATCGGCATGTTTCATCCTTGTGCCTGAACGATGCTCTATTATGTACTATTATGTAAATGTACGGCATCTGTTGTCTTGCGGCTCATGTATGGTACTCATGTACTCATGTACTCCGTACATGCTTGGATCACAATGGACTTCTGTTGCTGTCTTTTGATCGAATACCTTCAGTACAGGCGAACTTGTCATTGCTTAAACGATGCTAACTCTTCCTGACCCATCTTAAAGGAAGTGCCGTTTCTAAGCAAGTTCGACAATGCTCTGGCAATAATAGCGAAGTCTTTCACAAACCTTCGGTAATAGAATGTTAATCCAAGATATCGTTGAACTCCTTTTTTTGTCTCGCGGGACTGGGAAGTTTTCTACTGCACCAGTCTTCTCTGCTGATGGTTGGATAGTTGCGTTTTCGACTATATAGCCCAGGAATTGGACCCTCTTCTTTAAAACCTGACACTTTTTCCTTATTAATTCGCCGACCTGAACGCATTGCGATATCTAAAACTGTCTTTAATTTCTCCTTAATTCTTTAATCTCCTTAATTCTTTCTCCTTTCTCTTTAACTGGAAATTCCGAATGGAACGAAGCAGAATTCATATTGACCGCTTTGGGTGACGAATGCGGTGTATTTGCGAAAGCTTTCCTGCACGGGAACATGGAAAAATCCGTTTAATAAGTCTAACGTTGTAAATATATTTCCCTTCCCTTGATCGTCAATCAAAGCTATAGGGAAATTATCACGAATAATCTTCTGATTCAATTTGCGGTAGTCGCAACAGAGTATTTTGGTGCCATTCTTTTTTTGCAACCAAACTATGGGTGAAGCGTGACAAATGATTCCTTCCTTCAGCCAATTCCTAATCTGCTTGTCAACTTTCTCAGATTCCTCGTACGGTAAGCGCCTAGGTCTCTGATAGACTGGGATTTCATCTGTGAGGAGCAATTTCATTTCTATTGGGCTTGACTCTGGCTTTAATGGCTTGTAATTTTGAACTAATCCAACCACTGCTGATCTTATGTCGGTGCTCAAGTGAAGCTGATCTAAATCTGGAACAATGTCTTCAATGAAATTAGATGCCATTAATTGATAGAAAGTTTCTGTCAAGTCCGAAATTTTAGTGGAAGTCGGATTAGTTAGTTCACAGTTTACTTAACATTTTAAATAAACTGGAGATACACATGACCTTCCTCTGCTGATGCTCAATCTCTACTCCTTCCCATTTTCCACGCTTTTTAACACTAAAGAAAAGTGTTATGGAACAGAACAACTTATCGATTATATAATAGGACTGCCAATTCTACATTCGGCTATTGTGACAATTCATTCGACCCGAATGAGGACGACCACAACTTCATATATTCGGCGACAGTGTTTGTTTTATTTGAACCTTCATCATCTCCTACTTTTTCGACACGGTATCGACCATGTCTCAACTTACGGGTCACGGCGTACGGCCCTAAGTACTTTTCTTCAACTTCAATCCTGCACCAAACTGCGTTTTTTTTATAGCTACTAAATCTCCGAGCTCGTACTCAGACTCTGGCTTTCTTGATTTGTTGAATGACTTGCGATTCTCGTCCTGAATCTTTGCAATGTTCTCTTTAGCTTCCTCTCGAATCATCTCCTTCTCTTCCTGTAACTCATTTACAGGAAATCTTCCTCTAACAGCTTTTCTAACTCTTTATCGTACTTGGTCTTCATATTGATCCCAGTAAGAATCTTGAATCTAGCTATCTTGGTACTTCTAGGTGGGGAGAAATTAATAAACTGTTGAACCTTGCCTACATGCTTATACCAAGCTTTCGGGTCTTCCGCACAAAGTTTTGTCAATATAGTGATGACAATCTTATTGATACGCTCTACTTGACCGTTGCCACGTGGCACTCCTGTTTGTGATCCTTACAGTATTCCTGAAAAACATTGGCTGTGAATGCCGTTCCACGATCCGTGATTATACGACTTGGGTTACCGAAAACTTCAGCCTGCCTTTCCATTCTATCGACTACTTCGTCAGCGCCAGTACTCTTAGTAGGGTAAAGCCACACAAATTTAGAGAAAGCGTCGACTACTACTAAAACATGATTGTATTGTTTTTTTGTCATGTCCATGGGGCCAATGTGGTCAATATGATAGGTCTGTAACGGCTCGTCTGCCTTGTTTATAGCGTTTAAGAATCCCTCTTTTTTCCCATACTTAGCCTCGCCAACTATGCACTCTACAAAGGACTTCACTATAGTTTGAGCCTTCTTCTCTGGGATGGGATGTAATAATCGCGCTGCACCAAGTCAATTGTCTTTTTTACGAAAAAGTGTCCTTGTCGGTGAGCTGTGTTGATTATTTCGTTCTCCATGACTGATGGGATCACTATGAGCTCTTTTATAGAATCCTTGTGGAGAACTTTGTGCTTCAGATAGAAGTCATCGTAGGTATTTGTTTCCAGGACCTTACAAATGGCTTTTATCCATTCATCCTGACGTTGAGCCTGCTGAATCCGATGTCTGACTGAATCTTGAAGCAACAAGGTATGTACTCGGCTTAAGGCGTCGGCATGTTTCATCCTTGTGCCTGAACGATGCTCTATTATGTATTCAAAGTTTTGTAAAAATATGGCCCAACGAGATACTTTTACTGGGACATCATTCTTCCGCATGGTCATAGCAAACGCATTTCAGTCAGTGACGATTTTAATTTTTCACCCCAGCAAGTAGATTCTCCATTTCTTTAGAGCTTGTACTATGGCGAGTACTTCTAGCTCATAAGAAGGATATTTCTCCTCGGCATCTGTTGTCTTGCGGCTCATGTACTCTACTCATGTACTCATGTACTCCGTACATGCTTGGATCACAATGGACTTCTGTTGCTGTCTTTTGATCGAATACCTTCAGTACAGGCGAACTTGTCATTGCTTAAACGATGCTAACTCTTCCTGACCCATCTTAAAGGAAGTGCCGTTTCTAAGCAAGTTCGACAATGCTCTGGCAATAATAGCGAAGTCTTTCACAAACCTTCGGTAATAGAATGTTAATCCAAGATATCGTTGAACTCCTTTTTTGTCTCGCGGGACTGGGAAGTTTTCTACTGCACCAGTCTTCTCTGCTGATGGTTGGATAGTTGCGTTTTCGACTATATAGCCCAGGAATTGGACCCTCTTCTTTAAAACCTGACACTTTTTCCTTATTAATTCGCCGACCTGAACGCATTGCGATATCTAAAACTGTCTTTAATTTCTCCTTAATTCTTTAATCTCCTTAATTCTTTCTCCTTTCTCTTTAACTGGAAATTCCGAATGGAACGAAGCAGAATTCATATTGACCGCTTTGGGTGACGAATGCGGTGTATTTGCGAAAGCTTTCCTGCACGGGAACATGGAAAAATCCGTTTAATAAGTCTAACGTTGTAAATATATTTCCCTTGCCTTGATCGTCAATCAAAGCTATAGGGAAATTATCACGAATAATCTTCTGATTCAATTTGCGGTAGTCGCAACAGAGTATTTTGGTGCCATTCTTTTTTTGCAACCAAACTATGGGTGAAGCGTGACAAATGATTCCTTCCTTCAGCCAATTCCTAATCTGCTTGTCAACTTTCTCAGATTCCTCGTACGGTAAGCGCCTAGGTCTCTGATAGACTGGGATTTCATCTGTGAGGAGCAATTTCATTTCTATTGGGCTTGACTCTGGCTTTAATGGCTTGTAATTTTGAACTAATCCAACCACTGCTGATCTTATGTCGGTGCTCAAGTGAAGCTGATCTAAATCTGGAACAATGTCTTCAATGAAATTAGATGCCATTAATTGATAGAAAGTTTCTGTCAAGTCCGAAATTTTAGTGGAAGTCGGATCTACGGCCACATTTTGATTGACACTATAATGAGTGAGATCTATGCCGTGGCTTGGACTATTTTTATCTCTACCTAAGGTGGGATCGGAGATATGGTCAAGATCTACTGAATGAACTGCGTGGAAAACGACTCCTTTTGCTCCAATTGTTGCGGTTACCATATTAAGGACATCCGATCACACCTTCATAAAGAGTATCATTGTCATGCACTACATAAAATCACATGTCGACGTCAGCGTCATCGTCAAACGTCAGGTTTGAGAATATCAGGATAAATGCGAGTGTACGCTGTGTCGGAAATGGGACAAATATCGCTGCCAGAATCGAATAACGCCGTAATCTGGTCGTTGCCAATGCCAATGTTTTTAAACGCTCTGTTAAAAGTTGACTGTGACAGCTGCTGAATGTTTGAGTTTTCATTTTTCACTTCCTTACGAGCTTCTTTGGTACCGCATTGATTTGCCTTGTGACCTATCTGATTGCATTAGAAACATTTTATACCTTCCTTACAATCCTTTGCAATATGATTGCTGCCGCCACACTTAAAGCAACGTCTGCCATCTTGGTTAGTTTGACTAAAGAACTGTCAAATTTTTGCTTTGGTTTAAACCCCTGACTCGCGCAAATCTTCTCGTAAACCTTAAGCTTCTCACGAAACTCCTTAAGATTGGACGCCTGGTACAAACAACTTTTATTTTGCTTCGAATCTGGTATACCCTCCACTATGTATTCTATAATACTTTCTTCGTCCAACTTTGACTGATTTGCTAATGCGGTCATACTGTAGAAGTATTCCAGCAAACTCTCTTTCTGCGTTTTTTTCCTATTTTCGAGGATCTTGCGCACCTGTTTTGCTGTAGGCTTCTCTCCAAATTCATTTTTTAGAGATTCTTAATGCATTCAAATCACTTATTCCTGGTTGGCTACCCAAGAATAATTTTGCAGCTCCCTTTACCAACTGTCTGCCGTAAAGGCATTTTTGAAGATCAGTCCACCCAACTGTAATAGAATTAAGCTCGAAGTCTGAAGAGTGGATTTCATCAATATCTGGAGAACCATTTTCAGTAAATGCTGAAAGGGAATCTTCAATATCTCTCAGTGTGAACGCCATGGCTGAGGGTTGAGAATTAGAAGAATCTGGCTCTAAGACGTTAATTCTTTTAGTTTCTCTTTCAGCTCAGCAACAGAAACAGAACAGATCTCTTCAACATTCATATCTTCTACATTTACATAACTTATTTTATAATACTTTTCTCTTAGATTAATACAAATGAACAATTTAAATGGGAATAAAATATTGTTTACGTTACAATAAATTGTTTTGTTTAACCTCAAATTTGTGGTATCAATTAAATAATGCTTGTATGGATTTATACTTGCGAACCGCCTGCTGCCTCTCGTCTTTTGTTGCTCATCTCTGATATTTGCCACTGCTTTGCAAATTCGTCTCTGGTAAATCGTTGAACTAAAAGCTGCCACCGTTTTCTTCTCTGATGACTGCTTCTCAAACTGCTTTTTGAACTGTTTTTCAACGTCGTCTTCACTCGCGCCTTCAATATCGTCTTCAACTCCAGTCACTTTGCCGCCTCGTCTCAATACCCCTCTCTCTCTTGATTTCTACAGAATTACACAATACATCGCAAAACTTGGTGGAATTGCGCAAAATGAAAATTCTCAGTTCGTCTGGATGGTTATTTGTCTCGTAATTTCTTCAGTTTTATACAATTTTATTTTCTCCGTTTAGTTTTAATTATTAAACTGCGATCGATGCACAAAATGGACTTTTAGCACAAAAACTCGATGGTGGTTTGGCCGCGTATCACACTCAAATTGGCACGTTTGGGATTGTTCCCGCACGAGCCCCTAAAATTGTAGAGAAAGGCTTCCGTTGACTTCATTAAATTATTAGACACGATTTATTCTTCGATGAATACAGTTTAGTTTTCTTAGTTAGTTCACAGTTTACTTAACATTTTAAATATACTGGAGATACACATGACCTTCCTCTGCTGATGCTCAATCTCTACTCCTTCCCATTTTCCACGCTTTTTAACACTAAAGAAAAGTGTTATGGAACAGAACAACTTATCGATTATATAATAGGACTGCCAATTCTACATTCGGCTATTGTGACAATTCATTCGACCCGAATGAGGACGACCACAACTTCATATATTCGGCGACAGTGTTTGGTTTATTTGAACCTTCATCATCTCCTACTTTTTCGACACGGTATCGACCATGTCTCAACTTACGGGTCACGGCGTACGGTCCTAAGTACTTTTCTTCAACTTCAATCCTGCACCAAACTGCGTTTTTTTTATAGCTACTAAATCTCCGAGCTTGTACTCAGACTCTGGCTTTCTTGATTTGTTGAATGACTTGCGATTCTCGTCCTGAATCTTTTCAATGTTCTCTTTAGCTTCCTCTCGAATCATCTCCTTCTCTTCCTGTAACTCATTTACAGGAAATCTTCCTCTAACAGCTTTTCTAACTCTTTATCGTACTTGGTCTTCATATTGATCCCAGTAAGAATCTTGAATCTAGCTATCTTGGTACTTCTAGGTGGGGAGAAATTAATAAACTGTTGAACCTTGCCTACATGCTTATACCAAGCTTTCGGTTCTTCCGCACAAAGTTTTGTCAATATAGTGATGACAATCTTATTGATACGCTCTACTTGACCGTTGCCACGTGGCACTCCTGTTTGTGATCCTTACAGTATTCCTGAAAAACATTGGCTGTGAATGCCGTTCCACGATCCGCGATTATACGACTTGGGTTACCGAAAACTTCAGCCTGCCTTTCCATTCTATCGACTACCTCGTCAGCGCCAGTACTCTTAGTAGGGTAAAGCCACACAAATTTAGAGAAAGCGTCGACTACTACTAAAACATGATTGTATTGTTTTTTTGTCATGTCCATAGGGCCAATGTGGTCAATATGATAGGTCTGTAACGGCTCGTCTGCCTTGTTTATTGCGTTTAAGAATCCCTCTTTTTTCCCATACTTAGCCTCGCCAACTATGCACTCTACAAAGGACTTCACTATAGTTTGAGCCTTCTTCTCTGGGATGGGATGTAATAATCGCGCTGCACCAAGTCAATTGTCTTTTTTACGAAAAAGTGTCCTTGTCGGTGAGCTGTGTTGATTATTTCGTTCTCCATGACTGATGGGATCACTATGAGCTCTTTTATAGAATCCTTGTGGAGAACTTTGTGCTTCAGATAGAAGTCATCGTAGGTATTTGTTTCCAGGACCTTACAAATGGCTTTTATCCATTCATCCTGACGTTGAGCCTGCTGAATCCTATGTCTGACTGAATCTTGAAGCAACAAGGTATGTACTCGGCTTAAGGCGTCGGCATGTTTCATCCTTGTGCTTGAACGATGCTCTATTATGTATTCAAAGTTTTGTAAAAATATGGCCCAACGAGATACTTTTACTGGGACATCATTCTTCCGCATGGTCATAGCAAACGCATTTCAGTCAGTGACGATCTTAATTTTTCACCCCAGCAAGTAGATTCTCCATTTCTTTAGAGCTTGTACTATGGCGAGTACTTCTAGCTCATAAGAAGGATATTTCTCCTCGGCATCTGTTGTCTTGCGGCTCATGTATGGTACTCTACCGGGTGTAATTATTGATCAGCTGGACACAATGGACTTCTGTTGCTGTCTTTTGATCGAATACCTTCAGTACAGGCGAACTTGTCATTGCTTAAACGATGCTAACTCTTCCTGACCCATCTTAAAGGAAGTGCCGTTTCTAAGCAAGATATCGTTGAACTTCTTTTTTGTCTCGCGGGACTGGGAAGTTTTCTACTGCACCAGTCTTCTCTGCTGATGGTTGGATAGTTGCGTTTTCGACTATATAGCCCAGGAATTGGACCCTCTTCTTTAAAACCTGACACTTTTTCCTCATTAATTCGCAGACCTGAACGCATTGCGATATCTAAAACTGTCTTTAATTTCTCCTTAATTCTTTAATCTCCTTAATTCTTTCTCCTTTCTCTTTAATTGGAAATTCCGAATGGAACGAAGCAGAATTCATATTGACCGCTTTGGGTGACGAATGCGGTGTATTTGCGAGAGATTTCCTGCACGGGAACATGGAAAAATCCGTTTAATAAGTCTAACGTTGTAAATACTTTTCCCTTCCCTTGATCGTCAATCAAGGCCATAGGGAAATTATCACAAACAATCTTCTGATTCAATTTGCGGTAGTTGCAACAGAGTATTTTGGTGCCATTCTTTTTTGCAACCAAACTATGGGTGAAGCGTGACAAATGATTTCTTCCTTCAGCCAATCCCTAATCTGCTTGTCAACTTTCTCAGATTCCTCGTACGGTAAGCGCCTAGGTCTCTGATAGACTGGGATTTCATCTGTGAGGAGCAATTTCATTTCTATTGGGCTTGACTTTGGCTTTAATGGCTTGTAATTTTGAACTAATCCAACCACTGCTGATCTTATGTCGGTGCTCAAGTGAAGCAGATCTAAATCTGGAACAATGTCTTCAATGAAATTAGATGCCTTCTTCCTCTATAGGAAGTAACTTAAAATAAAAAAAAAAGAAATTAGATGCCATTAATTGATAGAAAGTTTCTGTCAAGTCCGAAATTTTAGTGGAAGTCGGATCTACGGCCACATTTTGATTGACACTATAATGAGTGAGATCTATGCCGTGGCTTGGACTATTTTTATCTCTACCTAAGGTGGGATCGGAGATATGGTCAAGATCTACTGAATGAACTTCGTGGAAAACGACTCCTTTTGCTCCAATTGTTGCGGTTACCATATTAAGGACATCGCTACCGATCACACCTTCATAAAGGGTATCATTGTCATGCACTACATGAAAGCACATGTCGACGTCAGCGTCATCGTCGCAACTGTGAATGAGTCTAGAGTGTATATCTTCTTACCACCTATTCCCATAAGCTCCTTAATATCAGGTTTGAGAATATCAGGATAAATGCGAGTGTACGCTGTGTCGGAAATGGGACAAATATCGCTGCCAGAATCGAATAACGCCGTAATCTGGTCGTTGCCAATGCCAATGTTTTTAAACGCTCTGTTAAAAGTTGACTGTGACAGCTGCTGAATGTTTTAGTTTTCATTTTTCACTTCCTTACGAGCTTCTTTGGTACCGCATTGATTTGCCTTGTGACCTATCTGATTGCATTTGAAACATTTTATACCTTCCTTACAATCCTTTGTTCCTACAATTCCTTACAAAATTACACTTAAAGCAACGTCTGCCATCTTGGTTAGTTTGACTAAAGAACTGTCAAATGTTTGCTTTGGTTTAAACCCCTGACTTGCGCAAATCTTCTCGTAAACCTTAAGCTCCTCACGAAACTCCTTAAGATTGGACTCCTGGTACAAACAACTTTTATTTTGCTTCGAATCTGGTATACCCTCCACTATGTATTCTATAATACTTTCTTCGTCCAACTTTGACTGATTTGCTAATGCGGTCATACTGTAGAGGTATTCTAGCAAATCTCTTTCTGCGTTTTTTTCCTATTTCGAGGATCTTGCGCACCTGTGTTGCTGTAGGTTTCTCTCCAAATTCATTTTTTAGAGCTTCTTAATGTATTCAAATCACTTATTCCTGGTTAGCTACCCAAGAATAATTTTGCAGCTCCCTTTACCAACTCCCTTTACCGCCTACTGCCTCTCGTCTTTTGTTGCTCATCTCTGATATTTGCCACTGCTTTGCAAATTCGTCTCTGGTAAATCGTTGAACTAAAAGCTGCCACCGTTGTCTTCTCTGATGACTGCTTCTCAAACTGCTTTTTGAACTGTTTTTCAACGTCGTCTTCACTCGCGCCTTCAATAACGTCTTCAACTCCAGTCACTTTGCCGCCTCGTCTCAATACCCCACTCTTGATTTCTACAGAATTACACAATACATCGCAAAACTTGGTGGAATTGCGCAAAATGAAAATTCTCAGTTCTTCTGGATGGTTATTTGTCTCGTAATTTCTTCAGTTTTATACAATTTTATTTTCTCCGTTTAGTTTTAATTATTAAACTGCGATCGATGCACAAAATGGACTTTTAGCACAAAAACTCGATGGTGGTTTGGCCGCGTATCACACTCAAATTGGCACGTTTGGGATTGTTCCCGCACGAGCCCCTAAAATTGTAGAGAAAGGCTTCCGTTGACTTCATTAAATTATTAGACACGATTTATTCTTCGATGAATACAGTTTAGTTTTCTTAGTTAGTTCACAGTTTACTTAACATTTTAAATATACTGGAGATACACATGACCTTCCTCTGCTGATGCTCAATCTCTACTCCTTCCCATTTTCCACGCTTTTTAACACTAAAGAAAAGTGTTATGGAACAGAACAACTTATCGATTATATAATAGGACTGCCAATTCTACATTCGGCTATTGTGACAATTCATTCGACCCGAATGAGGACGACCACAACTTCATATATTTGGCGACAGTGTTTGTTTTATTTGAACCTTTATCATCTCCTACTTTTTCGACACGGTATCGACCATGTCTCAACTTACGGATCACGGCGTACGGCCCTAAGTACTTTTCTTCAACTTAAATCCTGCACCTGCATTAAAAGAACTGCGTTCTTTTAATAGCTTCTAAATATCCGAGTTTGTACTCAGATCCCAGTAAGACTTGCGATTCTCGTCCTGAATCTTGGCGTTGTTCTCCTTAGCTTCCTCTCGAATCATCTCCTTCTCTTCCTGTAACTCATTTAGGAAATCTTCCTCTAACAGCTTTTCTTACTCTTTATCGTACTTGGTCTTCATATTGATCCCAGTAAGAATCTTGAATCTAGCTATCTTGGTACTTCTAGGTGGGGAGGAATTAATAAGCTGATGAACCTTGCCTACATGCTTACCATATACCAAGCTTTCGGGTCTTCCGCACAAAGTTTTTTCAATAAAGTGATGACAATCCTATTGATACGCTCTACTTCACCGTTGCCACGTGGCAATCCTGTGTCTACCAACAAATGCTGAATATTGTGATCCTTACAGTATTCCTGAAAAACATTGGCTGTGAATGCCGTTCCACGATCCGTGATTATACGACTTGGGTTACCGAAAACTTCAGCCTGCCTTTATATTCTATCCATTACTTCGTCAGCGCCAGTACTCTTAGTAGGGTAAAGCCACACAAATTTAGAGAAAGCGTCGACTACTACTAAAACATGATTGAATTGTTTTTTTGTCATGTCCATAGGGCCAATGTGGTCAATATGATAGGTCTGTAACGGCTCGTCTGCCTTGTTTATTGCGTTTAAGAATCCCTCTTTTTTCCCATACTTAGCCTCGCCAACTATGCACTCTACAAAGGGATGTAATAATCGCGCTGCACCAAGTCAATTGTCTTTTTTTACGAAAAAGTGTCCTTGTCGGTGAGCTGTGTTGATTATTTCGTTCTCCATGGCTGATGGGATCACTATGAGATAAAAGTGAAATTGCCACTGTTGATTCCGCCACATGAGCCATTGTATTCATTGCTTTGTGGCGAAACCCAAAAAGATGCCACGTTATTATAAATACTTGGAATGCTTCATTGAAGAATTTTCAAAGATGCGGTTCCTGACTATTCAGATGTGCGTTCTACAGAAGCTCTTGGGCGTATGGTCAACGGTCAAAAATTCATAATTAGCGGTTGTTGCTGGTAAATGTGCTTAGACCAACATTACGATTTTGAGACAATTTGAGACACTACAAACTGTTAATGGTGTAATATTCCCAATACAGCGTGGTGCTAGAAGAATTAAACTTATTAGAAAACGATACCCATTGGGATACGAGAATCGCTGACGCCATTATCTTTGCATCTTCAAGTCAGATATGCACATTATTCGCTATCATAATTTCGACATGTTTTCCAGAAGAATGAGGAAATACATAATCGTGCTTTACTCTGGATCGAAAATATGTGTTACATCCCGAGCATCACGAGAATGAGCATTAGATTTAGTAGTTCAAACGAATTTCTATTGACTGCGTCACAAATGAAGATGAAGACCATCAAAAAATTACAAGGCATATCTTTAAAAGTTTGTGGTTTAAATCTAAACATTCATGTTTTTCCCATTGTCAATTATAAGTGGCATGTTCACATCTGCGTTGTTTTTTTTTGCGCCTGATAATAAAACAAAAAATGTCGTCTATCACAAGGTACTTCGGTGAAGAGCAACTATGGACTAAAACACAGAAATAATAACACAGTGCGACAGTGATTTGGAACTTTTGAAGAGACCTAGTAGGAACTGTTTATTAGGTCAAATATAGTACAAAATAGTGTTGGAAATATTTCTAACACCCTCAAAATCTTTATTTAGAAAAAACGGTTTTTCGGGACTTTTTTGCTCTTAAAAATTCCTTAACGCATAATTTTAAGCGGATTTTAAAATTTTTAATTTTTTTTTTATAGTTAAATGTTGTAGCTTTTGAAAAAAATAGATCTTCGGTTTATTTAAACAAAAAGGATACAATTTTTACACAAGAAACTGACATTTTGCCATTTTGTTCGTGTTTTTCGGACTTTGATGCCCTGTTTTTTGTCGAACTGTGTAATGAATGAAATGATAAAAAAACATGAAAGGAAAGCTAACTTCGCCAAAGTTGTTATACCCTTGCAGCTAAAACCGGATATATCGGATGTAGTGGGCCGATCATTATGAGAATATCATAATATAACCTATTTGCTACAATACAAAATCTTAAAAAAAATACCCAAGCTTCCATCTTCAAAAATAAAGAAGTTGGTATTTTTACTAAACACCAAATACCATTTCCGATCGTTCAGTTACATGGCAGATATAAGATATAGTCGATCGTTATGAAATTTGGTAGTTCGGATCAACTTTCTATTCTCAAAACACTAAAGTCGTCGTTTCCAATCGTTCAGTTAAATATCAGCTATAGGATATAGTAAGCCGATCAGCAAAGGAAAGAAGGGTGTGTGCAAAGTTTCAAGTCGAGATCTTTAAAACTGAGAGAATAGTTTGCGTAGAAACAGACAGAAGGACAGACAGACGGACAGACGGTCATGCTCATATCAACTCAGGAGGTGATCCTGATCAAGAATATATGTAGAGAAAGGCTTCCGTTGACTTCAGTAAATTATTAGACACGATTTATTCTTCGATAAATACAGTTTAGTTTACTTAGTTAGTTTACAGTTTACTTAGTTTCACATTTTAAATATACTGGAGATACACGCGACCTTCCTCTGCTGATGCTCAATCTTTACTCCTTCCCATTTTCCACGTTTTTTAACACTAAAGAAAAGTGTTATGGAACAGAACAACTTATCGATTATATAATAGTACTGCCAATCCTACATTCGGCTATTGTGACAATTCATTCGACCCGAATGAGGACGACCACAACTTCATATATTCGGCGACAATGTTTGTTTTATTCGAACCTTCATCATCTCCTACTTTTTCGACACGGTATCGACCATGTCTCAACTTACGGGTCACGGCGTACGGCCCTAAATACTTTTCTTCAACTTCAATCCTGCACCAATCCTGTATTGTTTTTTTGTCATGTCCATAGGGCCAATGTGGTCAATATGATAGGTCTGTAACGGCTCGTCCGCCTTATTTATTGCGTTTAAGAATCCCTCTTTTTTCCCATACTTAGCCTCGCCAACTATGCACTCTACAAAGGACTTCACTATAGTTTAAGCTTTCTTCTCTAAGTCTGGGATGTAATAATCGCGCTGCACCAAGTAAATTGTCTTTTTTTACGAAAAAGTGTCCTTGTCGGTGAGCCGTGCTGATTATTTCGTTCTCCATGACTGATGGGATCACTATGAGCTCTTTTATAGAATCCTTGTGGAGAACTTCGTGCTTCAGATAGAAGTCATCGTAGGTATCTGTTTCCAGAACCTTACAAATGGCTTTTATCTATTCATCCTGACGTTGATACTGCTGAATCCGATGTCTGACTGAATCTTGAAGCAACAAGGTATGTACTCGGTTTAAGGCGTCGGCATGTTTCATCCTTGTGCCTGAACAATGCTCTATTATGTATTCAAAGTTTTGTAAAAATATGGCCCAACGAGATACTTTTACTGGGACATCATTCTTCCGCATGGTCACAGCAAACGCATTTCAGTCAGTGACAATCTTAATTTTTCACCCCAGCAAGTAGATTCTCCATTTCTTTAGAGCTTGTACTATGGCGAGTACTTCTAGCTCATAAGAAGGATATTTCTCCTCGGCATCTGTTGTCTTGCGGCTCATGTACTCTACTCATGTACTCCGTACATACTTGGATCACAATGGACTTCTGTTGCTGTCTTTTGATCGAATACCTTCAGTACAGGCGAACTTGTCATTGCTTAAACGATGCTAACTCTTCCTGACCCATCTTAAAGGAAGTGCCCTTTCTAAGCAAGTTCGACAATGGACTGGCAATAATGGCGAAGTCTTTCACAAACCTTCGGAAATAGAATGGTAATCCAAGATATCGTTGAACTCCTTTTTTGTCTCGCGGGACTGGGAATTTTTTGCCTGCACCAGTCTTATCGGCCGATGGTTGGATAGTTGCGTTTTCGACTACATAGCCCAGGAATTGGACCCTCTTCTTTAAAACCTGACACTTTTTCCTCATTAATACGCAGACCTGAACGCATTGCGATATCTAAAACTGTCTTTAATTTCTCCAAACCTTCTTGTTCGTCTTTTGATGGAATAATCAAATCATCCATGTACAGGATTAGGGTACCGTCTTCAATCAATGGCCTGAGCACTGCAAAAATGTATCGCATAAACACCGCAGGGGAATTGAAAATTCCGAATGGTACGAAGCAGAATTCATATTGACCGCTTTGGGTGACGAATGCGGTGTATTTGCGAGAGATTTCCTGCACGGGAACATGGAAAAATCCGTTTAATAAGTCTAACGTTGTAAATATATTTCCCTTCCCTTGATCGTCAATCAAAGCTATAGGGAAATTATCACGAATAATCTTCTGATTCAATTTGCGGTAGTCGCAACAGAGTATTTTGGTGCCATTCTTTTTTGCAACCAAACTATGGGTGAAGCGTGACAAATGATTCCTTCCTTCAGCCAATCCCTAATCTGCTTGTCAACTTTCTCAGATTCCTCGTACGGTAAGCGCCTAGGTCTCTGATAGACTGGGATTTCATCTGTGAGGAGCAATTTCATTTCTACTGGGCTTGACTCTGGCTTTAATGGCTTGTAATTTTGAACTAATCCAACCACTGCTGATCTTATGTCGGTGCTCAAGTGAAGCTGATCTAAATCTGGAACAATGTCTTCAATGAAATTAGATGCCATTAATTGATAGAAAGTTTCTGTCAAGTCCGAAATTTTAGTGGAAGTCGGATCTACGGCCACATTTTGATTGACACTATAATGAGTGAGATCTATGCCGTGGCTTGGACTATTTTTATCTCTACCTAAGGTGGGATCGGAGATATGGTCAAGATCTACTGAATGAACTGCGTGGAAAACGACTCCTTTTGCTCCAATTGTTGCGGTTACCATATTAAGGACATCGCTACCGATCACACCTTCATAAAGGGTATCATTGTCATGCACTACATGAAAGCACATGTCGACGTCAGCGTCATCGTCGCAACTGTGAATGAGTCTAGAGTGTATATCTTCTTACCACCTATTCCCATAAGCTCCTTAATATCAGGTTTGAGAATATCAGGATAAATGCGAGTGTACGCTGTGTCGGAAATGGGACAAATATCGCTGCCAGAATCGAATAACGCCGTAATCTGGTCGTTGCCAATGCCAATGTTTTTAAACGCTCTGTTAAAAGTTGACTGTGACAGCTGCTGAATGTTTGAGTTTTCATTTTTCACTTCCTTACGAGCTTCCTTGGTACCGCATCGATTTGCCTTGTGACCTATCTGATTGCATTTGAAACATTTTATACCTTCCTTACAGTCCTTTGCAATATGATTGCTGCCGCCACATTTAAAGCAACGTCTGCCATCTTGGTTAGTTTTGAATAAAGAACTGTCAAATTTTGGCTTTGGTTTAAGCCCCCGACTCTCGCAAATCTTCTCGTAAACCTTAAGCTTCTCACAAAACTCCTTAAGATTGGACGCCTGGTATAACCAACTTTTATTTTGCTTCGAATCTGGTATACCCTCCACGATGTATTCTATAATACTTTCTTCGTCCAACTTTGATTGATTTGCTCATGCGGTCATAGAAGTACTGTACTTAGAATACTGTAGAAGTATTCTAGCAAACTCTCTTTCTGCATTTTCTTCCTATTTTCTTCCTGTTTTGGTGCAGGCTTCTCTCCAAATTCATTTTATAGAGTTTTTTTTTATGCATCCAAATCATTTATTCCTGGTTGGCTACCCAAGAATAATTTTGCAGCTCTCTTTACCAACTGTCTGCCGTAAATGAATTTTTGAAGATCAGTCCACCCAACTGTAATAGAATTAAGCTCGAAGTCTGAAAGCCAGTCATCAATATCTGGAGAACCATTTTCAGTAAATGCTGAAAGGGAATCTTCACTATCTCTCAGTGTGAACGCCATGGCTGAGAGTTGAGAATTAGAAGAATCAGGCTCTACGAAGTTAATTCTTTTAGTTTGTCTTTCATCTACGCAACAGAAAATCGTGTGATCTCTTCAACATTCATATCTTCTACACTTACATAACTTAGGTTAGGTTAGGTTGAGGCTGCGATGAGGGGCCGGTTCTGACCCCCATCCACTTGAGCCGCTGGGGCTCCTTGTGATACCGCACAGGCAAGGATCCTACAAAAGGACCTCTCCCTTCCCACAACTTATGTGCCCAAGGGTGCTCTATCCTTCTTGAAACGGCTCGCGGTCCCATCCAGATTTACGGATGAAGGCTACGAGTCTGTGTGGAGCGACCTCCGCGAGGTCTGTAAGGTCTGTAAGTATTGCTGCGCCCAAGAATTTGAGTCGGATGCGCCCCAGCGCAGGGCATTGACACAGGAGGTGTGCGACTGTCTCTTCCTCTTCTTCGTCTCCACAGCTTCTGCAGTAGTCATAATGTGGCACCGCTAGTCTAGCCGCGTGTGCTCCTATTAACCAATGTCCCGTAATGGCCTTGATCGCCAGACTACAGTCCTGCCTATTCAGGGCGATAAGCATCATTGACCTCTTCCTAGATCGGATTGGCCATATCATGCGGGAGTTCCTGCAGTTTTGGAGGTTTCTCCATTTCCGTAGTGATGCGCGGTCAAAGTGATCCCTGCATTTTAGCCTACACGTAGCTAAGGGGATACCTACTGGTTCCTTCTCCGGTAGGAGAGGATTGGTAGTACCTGCTATTGCTAGTTCGTCGGCGGCGCAGTTACCCTCGTGGTCCCTATGTCCGGGCACCCATATGAGGTGTATGTCATGCTGCTCTGCCATCTCGTTAAGAGATCTGCGACAGTCATTCACTGTCCTGGAGTTGGATGAAAGACCGTCAAGGGCCTTGAGTGCCGCTTGACTGTCTGAAAAGATACAGATCGTGTCCTGATTACCAATAAGTGCTGGGGATCTGAGTGCTTCTCCGATAGCTATTACTTCTGCTTGGAAAACACTACAGTGGTCTGGGAGTCTGAAGGACTCATTTAAACACAGCTGTTCGCAATGGAAACCGCCTCCCACCTGGCCATTCAATTTTGAACCGTCTGTGTAGATATGGAGGGAACAGGCTGGTCCCGGGATTTGTGTGTCCCATTCCTCCCTTGTTGGAATGTAGACCTTGTATTTTAAGGTGGGATTATCGACAGGTACGCAGTAGTCTGTAGACCCCGTTGGCGTGCAGTGGTGCAGATCTAACTTGGTATGTCTGATTGCCTATAGCGTGGCCATCTTGACTCCCACTATCTCTACCGGTAATAGGTCGAGTATGAAGTCTAGTGCGTCCGTAGGAGTGGTACGTAGGCTGCCCGTGATACAGACCTCCGCCATCCTTTGCGTTTTCCTGAGCTTCTCCCTGATTGTGGAGTTGGTGAGAGCAGGCCACCATACCACCACCCCGTAACAGAGGATGGGTCTTATGACCGCTGTATAAAGCCATCTTACTATTTTTGGTGACATTCCCCATTTAAGACCAATGGCTTTTCTGCAAGTATAGAGCGCGATTGTAGCTTTGTTGGCTCTATCCATAGTGTTTGATTTCCAGTCCAGTTTCCTGTCTAGCGTAATCCCTAGGTACTTGGCGCTATCGCTAAGAGATAGTGTTTCTCCTAATAGTTTTGGAAGCCTTAAGTTTGGTATTTTGTACTTCCTGGTGAAGAGGACGAGCTCTGTTTTGGATGGGTTCACACCTAGTCCATTTCTAGCTGCCCACGTTGAGAGGACCCTAAGTTTGTCCGTCATGCGGTCACATAGAGTCTGGGGAAATTTTCCTGAGAAGGCAATTGCGACATCATCCGCGTAAGCGATAACTTTGCAACCTCCCCCTTCTAGGGATCGCAGTAGGCTATTAACCGCCACGTTCCAGAGTAGGGGTGAGAGTACGCCTCCTTGCGGGGTACCTCTTCTGACGTATCTATGAATAGATTCTCCTCCTAGTGACGCCTCAACAGTCCTGTTTACCAGGATCTGCTTTATAAGGCGTACGGATTGATTATCTATTCCTAGTCCTGTCAGCGCATTGGTTATCGAGCTTGGTAGGATATTGTTGAACGCACCTTCTATGTCTAGAAAAGCAATGAGTGCGTATTCCTTATCACTAAGTGCCTTCTCGACAAAAGTAGTGATTTCGTGGAGTGCCGCTTCCATGGATCGGCCCTTCCTATACGCATGTTGTGATCCCGAGATATCATCTGGGTTTATAGTAAGATTAATATGGAGGCTGATTAGTCTCTCCATTGTCTTGAGAAGGAAGGACGACAGGCTTATTGGTCTGAAGTCCTTGGGGGTGCAGTGAGATGGTTTTCCCGCCTTGGGTATAAATACGACTTTCGTCCGCAACCACATTTGGGGTACGATGCCCATCCTGAAAATTGCTGAGAAAGCTATCTTGACCCAAGATCTCAGGTTGGGACCGGCTTTAATTAGTTGAGCCGGGACAATGCCATCTGGGCCTGGGGATTTGAAGGGCTTGAAGCTATTTATTGCCCAGCTGAGATATCTATCATTCAATAGGTATTCAAGTGGATTAGTGGTGGGTGGGCTATTCCCCTGTGTCTGCATTTCCAAGGTTGTGTCTTCTCGAGAGCATCCCGGGAAATGTGTCTCTATGAGAGCCTCTAGGGTTTCTTTGCTGGACGATGTCCAGTTGCCCTCTGAGGTTTTAATGTATCCTACATTTGGTGCAGTAGTTGCAAGGACCTTCCTGAGTCGAGAGTCCTCTGATGTTTGCTGAATGTTCGTGCAGAACTCGGCCCAGGCATTCCTTTTTGCCTTGCGAAGCTCTTTGTTATATCGCCTAAGGTCAGCTTTGTACGACTCCCAGGCTGTCTCCGAGTTTGTTTTTCTGGCAAAATTGAAGGCCTTGCGGGCCTTGGTTTTAAAGGGCGCAAGTGTTTGCGACCACCATGGTGGTTTCTTTGACTTGCTTTTGCCCGATCTGATTTTGGGACAAGCTTTATTGAATGCCCTGGCGCACGCTGCCGTGAGCGTGTCCACCATGGCATCCAGGGCTGCCCTACTATCAACATTCCCTGTTGAGGATTTTCCAAGGAACTATCTAGCTTCTTTCTATATAACTCCCAGTTCGCTTTTCTCGGGTTGCGTACCGTTAGTCGATTAAAGTTCTCGAAGTTGACCACTAATTCTATGTAACGGTGGTCTGAGAATGAGTGTTTCTCTAGGACTCCCCATCTAACAATCCTGTCTGCTAGTGATTCAGAGTAAAGAGTGACGTCAAGTACTTCTCTTCTGTTCTTGACTATGAAGGTGGGTTCTGTACCCCTGTTACCCACCAAAAGATTGGAGCCTAGGATAAAATCGAAAATTGACTCACCCCTCTCGCTTGTGTCAGTGCTGGCCCACTGATGATGATGGGCGTTAGCATCGCAACCTATGATCATCAGGTCGATCTTGTGCTTCCTGCTGTCTTCCACCAGCTGTTTGATCAGCGGGTGCGAGGGAAGGGCCTCCTGGTCGTGGCCCATATACGCCGAACATATCCTAAGAGGGCCATTTGGGCTCTCTTCGGCTTCGGCTACGTGGTCTTCATTGCTGAAATTGGGTAGCAAAAAGAGGTTAAGGTTCTTTTTTGCGAGGATGCAGGCTCGCCTTTTACCTGTAGTGTTGGCTTTACAGAGCCTGAACTCCGACGCCCCCAGCCCAAGAATCCTGTCTCCTAGGATCCAGGGTTCCTGGATGAGGGCCACATCTGCTCCACTCTCGGCGAGGTGGAAAAGGAGGGCAGCTGACGCTGCTTTACTGTGGTGGAGGTTTATTTGTAAGATCGTCAGGGACATCCTTACAAACCTCCACCACAGTTATCTCTGCCTCCGTCTCGGAGCCCAGCAGAGAGTCCTCCTCTATTCCGACACCACCAAGCGCCCTTGCCAAGTCGCTTTCCTCCGAGGTGTACCCTTCTAGAATGTCCTCCTCCTCATCCGACATTTCCTCCGGGTGCCCCTCTTTGGTCGGCTCCTCCAAGTCTGGCTCTTGTGTGTCTGCCTCCAGACCGATACCTCCTGGCCTTCGCATCAGATTTATAGATACGGACCGAGACATGCTCGAATCCGTACTTTAGCCGGTGCTCCGTCCTCTCCAGGGCTTTTACGGTCTCCTCATTTAGTGTGAGGACGACCTGCCTCCGCAGTCCCACCGCCTCCTCGACCTTGGCGACTCTCCAGTCCGCCGTGGGGAGCGTCGGGTTGCACATCCTAAGCATTGTCAGGATGGTCTTAGGGTCGGCTGCGGTCCCATAGCTAGCCCCGCTTTGGAAGAAGTTGCCTTGGCAACCTCCACCGCACCGGCGCGTCCCGCCTCCAGATGTTGTCCCTCTGTGGGGGACTTCTCCATCTCAGCAACTCCTTGGCTTTTGAGGGCCTTGGAGTTTGACGGGCCGTTGGCCCCATTTCCGGTCTTTTTTAGGGAGTTCCGTTCTCCGCTTTGGTTTTTATTAGGTAAAGTGTTGTTCACGTTTTGTCCCACGAGTAGGCGGGAAGGGGTTCGTCCATCATGACATAGCCCGCTTGTCACGATAAGCCTGGTTAAAACTGGGAGGTCGGCCTGTCCCCCAGAGTTCGCATATTAGCGTCCGAGCCCCCCCTCGGACACGCATCCTTCGGCATATGCTGTTCCACCTTCGATTGGGGTAATTTAAGGAAGGGAGTGTTCTTCTCCCCGCCCGACTACCATTAGCCAGCATCCTCGGCAGAGACATGACCTTACCGGGACCTGTTACCAGCCGCCCTCACGTGGAGAGTATAGTCGCACTACCAGCGGTGTACACAGTTACGGCACGCAATTGCTTGCGCGAAGGTCCCCCTGTTGTACCCGTTGGCTGACAGCCTTATTACGGCCTACATAACTTATTTTATAATACTTTTCTCTTAGATTAATACAAATAAACAATTTAAATGGGAATAAAATATTGTTTACGTTACAATAAATTGTTTTGTTTAACCTCAATTTTATGGTATCAATTAAATAATGCTTGTATGGACTTATACTTGGAACTCATCGTTGAACTAAAAGCTGCCACCGTTGTCTTCTCTGATGACTGCTTCTCAAACTGCTTTTTGAACTGTTTTTCAACGTCGTCTTCACTCGCGCCTTCAATATCGTCTTCAACTCCAGTCACTTTGCCGCCTCGTCTCAATACTCTTGATTTCTGCTCCGTCGTAATCTCCTCCAGATTTTACGTCTCCAAGTTCTCCTCCTGGTCAACTTGTCGCTTTAGCCATTATTTTCGCTCTCTGAGACAACGGATCGTATAAACGCCTTTCTTCGTCTTCCGTTAGGAATTTACTGTCGCCACAGAACAAATTTTGCTCTCACACTAGCAAACTGCTTAGTTTTGTAGTTTGTAGCTTTGTAGTTACAGAATTACACAATACATCGCAAAACTTGGTGGAATTGCGCAATATGAAAATTCTCAGTTCTTCTGGGTGGTTTTTTGTCTCGTAATTTCTTCAGTTTTATAACATTTTGTTTTCTCCGTGTAGTTTTAATTATTAAACTGCGATAGCACAAAAACTTGATGGTTGTTTGGCCGCGTATCACACTCAAATTGGCACGTTTGGGATTGTTCCCGGACGAGCCCCCAAAATTGTAGAGAAAGGCTTCCGTTGACTTCATTAAATTATTAGACACGATTTATTCTTCGATGAATACAGTCTAGTTTTTTTAGTTAGTTCACAGTTTACTTAACATTTTAAATATACTGGAGATACACATGACCTTCCTCTGCTGATGCTCAATCTCTACTCCTTCCCATTTTCCACGCTTTTTAACACTAAAGAAAAGTTTATGGAACAGAACAACTTATCGATTATATAATAGGACTGCCAATCCTACATATATATATTTTATAGGGTCGGAGATGTTTCCTTCACTGCGTTGCACTCTTGATCAAAATTATAATACCCTCTGCAAGGGTATAAAAACAATCCGCTTACTTATTGTCATAAGGCCGGTTAATTTTCGCCGGGTCAACTAGTTTGGGCCTTGCCACATTGTTCGCCTTTACCACTTTGGCTCCCATGTTCCCCGCAGTATTTTGCATGTGTGCCCGTGCTCGGACTGCTGCCGATCTGCACGGCCTGGTCTTGGGCTAGACCTCCGTCGAAGGGTCTGCTGCTCCTTCTCTACGGTTTCGATACCGGCTTTCTCGCATCTGAGGCACCCTGGCTTGGGCATGATGCCTGTCGCGTATGCTCCTTT
The DNA here is from genome assembly GCA_018153235.1 of Drosophila malerkotliana malerkotliana. Taxonomy (NCBI): domain Eukaryota; kingdom Metazoa; phylum Arthropoda; class Insecta; order Diptera; family Drosophilidae; genus Drosophila; species Drosophila malerkotliana. The sequence goes on along the minus strand of JAECXV010000202.1, from coordinate 2,528,592 downwards.
GGAACACTTCTGACCACAATGGATATTCTTTAATCTGTTTATCAGTTATGGTTACATCGCGGGAATATGCCTCTTGTTCTTTTCCGTCACCCATGATAGCAGCTCGTTCACTATCGTTCCCAGCTCCGGCAGGCATTCTTCGCTTATTGCCGGCGGGCTGCCAGCCCTTTTTTTCTTCGTGGGAGCCGCCCTTTGGTCCTTGTCCGGGCTAAGCATTTCCCGTGGCCTCTTTGGCGTATCCTTCTCTACCGCTGCTGGGCCGCCGGTGACTGCTGAACTTCCAGCCTGGGGCGCAAATAGCGGCGAGCGACGCATTTTATTGCTCTTTCTGAACGGGTCTCCGTTTTGGCACTCTTTGCATCTTCTGCACTTGTAATATTCGTTTCCAGGGCGGCCAAGTGAGGCACCGCCTTGTCAGGTTGCATTGCATCGGTGCGCCTAGAATTTCCTCTTGGCGGGAGCGATGGGAGTTATACCGCTCCTGCTCGGTCGCCAGAGCCCCTTTTGTGAGCGTAACGTATCGCATGTCGCAGTTACGTGAATCATAATCGAATGAGGCACGAGGTGAACGTAATTAACAAAGATATCTGCAACGAAGGAAACCGATCAGTTTCATAGTTAGAAGAAGAAGTTAGAATAAGAATAATAAATAAAATGTAGTTATTTTTAGTTAAAATTAGTTATAAAATTTTATATTTTTTATTTTTTTACTTTTTAATTTTTTTATTTGTTTTTGTTTTAAAGATGTAGTTTTAAAAAATGAACTAGTTTCAATTGTCCTAGTCTGAATCAAAATTATTTTCTGAGTCAGAAACTGAATTGAGGAAAAGCTTTTTATTTATGGATCTGACGATACTAAAAATATGTGCAAAAGATCTTCCATTGTATTTTTGCAAGAGGATCTACGTATTTACGAGGCATACGCTCAAGCGCAAATTTCTCAAATCTTTCTTTCGGGCTTTTAAGGCTTTTTCCGACATCATTCTGATCGAAAGAGGTACATTTTCAATAATATCCGCCCGTGAATCAAAATTGTGTACAGTCAGTATGGAATCCAATTTACTATCCTCATCCAGAAGAACCTAATATTTGGTTAACCAACCCGCATTCTTGTGGTCGAAACACTTCTTATACATACCTATTTCATTTTTCCATCATTTTTTTAAAACGAATTTTACTAACGAATTTTTTAAAATGTTCGTTAGTGCAGGGGGACCTACACCCAAGCAATGGCGTGCCGTAACTGTGTACACCGCTGGTAGTGCGACTGCGGACGGCTGACGACTACGTGAGGACGGCTGAAAACAGGTCCCGGTAAGGTAATGTCTCTGCCGTGTATGCTGGAATATTGTAGTCGGGCGGGGAGAAGAACACTCCCTTCCTTAAATCACCCCAATCTGTGGTGGAACAGCATATGCCGAAGAATGCGAGTCCGAGGGGCGGCCCGGACGCTAATACGCGAACTCTGGGGGACCGGCCGACCTGCCAGTTTTAACCAGGCTTATTGTGACAAGCGGGCTATGTCATGATGGACGAACCCTTTCCCGCCTACTCGTTGGATTAAAACATGAACAATATCGTACCAGACAAAAACCAATGTGGAGAATGGAACTCCCTAAAAAAGTCCGGAAATGGGGTCAGTGAAGAAGCTCCCTAGAGAGGGATGGAGAAGATGGAGAAGCTCCCTATAGAGGGGAAACATCTGGAGGCGGGACGCGCCGGTGCGGAGGAGGATGCCAAGGTATCTTCTTCCAAAGCAGGGCTAGCCATGAGGCCACCGAACGGCGTGGAGAGGAAGACTGCAAGGTCAACCTCTGAACCAACCAGAAAAGGCGGGAGTGAAGCTAGAGGTAGAGAGATCTACCACCTGGGCAAACCTGGTGGCGGTTGACTGGGAAGAGATCCCAAGTAAACCAAGGGCGCGAGTATGGCTCACCGAAAAGCCAGCCGACTCTTAAACCATCCTGACGATGCTTAGAATGTGCAATCCGACGCTTCCCACTGACTGAAGAGTCGCCAAGGTCGAGGAGGCGGTAGGACTACGAAGGCAAGTCATCCTCATGCTCAACGAGGAGACCGTGAAAACCCTGGAAATTTCGGAGCACCGGATTAAAAATGGATTCGAGCATGTGACGGTCCGTATTTATAAATCTGATGCGAAGAGCAAACCAGTTGGAATCGAGCTATAAGCAGACGCACAAGAGCAAGACTTGGGAAAGCCGACCGAAGAGGGGCACCCGGAGGAAATGTCAGATGAGGAGAAGGACATCCTGGAAGGGTACACCTAAGGGGAAAGCGACTTGGCAAGGGCACTTAATGGAGTCGGAATGGAGGAGGACTCTCTGTTGAGCTCCGAGACGGAGGCAGAAGTTACTGTGGAGGAGAATCGTAAGATGTCTCTGACAATCTTGCAGATGAACTTTCACCACAGTAAAGCGGCGTCAGCTGCCCTCCTACTCCACCTCGCCGAGAGTGGAGCTGATGTGGCCATGATCCAGGAACCCTGGATCCTTGGAGACAGGATTCTTACGTCTTGCGTGGGTTGGGGGCGTCGGATTATAGGCTCTGCAAAGCCCTGTTGTATCGGCTTTGCAGAGCCTATACTCCGAGCCTAAAAGGCGAGCCTGCATCCTCGCAAAAATGAACCTTAACGTCTTTTTGCTACCCATTTTTAGTAATGAAGGCCACGTAGCCGCAGCCATAGAGAGCCCAAAGAGTCTTCTATCAAAACAGTTTGATGTTTTGTTAATACATTCCCACTTATTTTATTTAAATCATAGAACTTCAAAAAAATTATTTAATGCCACATAAAGTGGTCAAAAACCCTATAGTGCAGTGGGGGGCAAAAGGCACATATGTTTAAATTTTGAGTGTGTGCGTAGAAGAGGAAAACAATCAGAGCAGTGCATTCACTGAGCGAAAAAAATTAGTATTTTTTTTCATTTTTCGTTAACTCAAATGGAATGGTCACTAAAATAGTATATTTTATTTTAAAGAAAGCTTTTCTAGAAACAATTCTTAAACAAATGAAAAACTTTGTTTACCTATCTATATTTTCTATAGAGAAAGCTTGTTTCAACCCAATTTCTGAGAACATTTTTCTCAGTGGAAACATTTTGATTTTTAAGTTTGGGCTGTCAAATACAGGTGGCGCATAACGGAATGAGCTCGGTCTACATAAGGCATTCTAAAGACACCTTCCAACATGGCTTCTCAAAGCTATGTACATCGTGTACACGCATTTGGAATGGAGGTTTTTAATGACTTCGGTTTCTGTTATGGTTCGCTATTCGGTTCCTTCAATTCTTTCTCGCTTTGTACTTTTTACAGTTAACTTTTTATACCCTTGCAGAGGGTATTATAATTTTGTCCAAAAGTGTGCAACGCAGTGAAGGAGACATCTCCGACCCTATAAAGTATATATATTCTTGATCAGGATCACCTCCTGAGTTGATATGAGCATGTCCGTCTGTCCGTCTGTCCGTCTGTCCGTCTGTCTGTCCGTCTGTCTGTCCGTCTGTCTGTCCGTTTCTACGCGAACTAGTCTCTCAGTTTTAAAGCTATCGTCTTGAAACTTTGCACACACCCTTCTTTCCTTTGCACGCAGTATATAAGTCGGAACGGCCGGGATCGGCCGACTATATCCTATAGCTGCCATATAACTGATTGATCGGAAATGGTATAACTTTGGTGTTTTTTGAGTTAGAGAGTTCAAATTTGACATGAGAGCTATTTTTGGCAAAATATTACGACATGCCAAATTTCATAAGGATCGGCCGACTATATCCTATAGCTGCTATATAACTGAACGATCGGAAATGACCCAACTTTCGTGTTTTTGATGATAGAAAGCTGGCACTTGGTACACATTCTATTTTTGGTCAGTTAATCCGATCTACCAAATTTCATAACGATCGGTTGACTATATCTTATAGCTGACATATAACTGAACGATCGGAAATGGTATTTGGTAGAAATATCAACTTTCGTATTTTTGAAGATAGAAGCTTGCGACTTTTTTTTTAGATTTTGTATTGTAATTAATTGGTTTTATTATGATGTTTGCGATATATATCCGGTTTTAGCTGCAAGGGTATATCAACTTCGGCTCCACCCGAAGTTAGCTTTGCTTTTTTGTTGTTCTACTTTTTGATGTCTTCGCACACAAGTGCATATGTGTAGACAGGATTTTTGTATACGTGTACCATTCGTTATTTTTTATTTTCTTTGCATTTTTCGTATTTCTATTGCTCATAAATAGTTTGCGTGTAAGCGTCATTTAAGTAGAGGAGCAGAGCAGAGGTAAGTAAAGTGCGTTTAAAAAAAAAAAATTGTTTAATCAAGCTAAGTCAAGGAATTCAAAGCGCTGAACGAAGAGTTATTTAGTAAGTATAAATTATTCATTATTTACTCGTATATATAATCTAACAAACCTTCTTTTTATAGGTGCCACTAAAGAGGATGGTCAAAATGAGCGAACGTATACAGCAGCCATTAGAAAAGCATTTAAAATCCAAAAAGGGCGAATATACAAAAACCAAGAAAGGAAAGCTAACTTCGGGGGAACCGAAGTTGATACACCCAGTGGCGGATTTAAGGAAAAAGGCCCAGTGGGCAAAATTTTTTCTGGGCCCCCCTGTCACCCCCTGTCACGTTTAATATCGACGCCGTAATATGGGAAAAAATTAACCCCCCCCCCATTGCCGGAAATAACCGTAAATTACAAGGTAAGGAATGATCGCAATCGGTTTTTTGGGGTCTACGTCGTTAGCTCAGGCTTTCCCCTTTCGATCAACTCCAAATTTGGCCGAAAATACCAAAAATTGCCGAAAATACGCTGGGGGGGCCCCTCTTCTAGGATTGCACCCAAAAGTTATTTGATTTTATATTCAATTTACGATAGTTATCAAGCATTGCAATTATTCTGATAACAGGGGGCCCCTGAATGAAAATTGAACTTGTGCTGTCCACAAGCGACTCACCGAAACCTTTTTTCCACAAAAAAATAAAAAAAAAGAAATCGAAGGTGTAACTTTCAGCAAGAGGGGCCCTGAAAGCCTTTCGTCGGGGGGGCCCAGTGGGCAAGCGCGCCTTTACTGACCTTTTTAAATCCGCCACTGGATATACCCTTGCACTTAAAACCGGATACATATCGCAAACATCGGATAAAGTTGGCCGATCCTTATGAGAATATGATAATATAACCCAATTTATTATAATAAAACATCTAAATAAAAGTTCCAAACTTCTATCTTCAAAAATATCAAAGTTGGTATTTCTACCAAAAACCATTTCCGATCGTTTAGTTATATGGCAGCTATAAGATATAGTTGGCCGATCGCTATGAAATTTGGCATGTCATATTATTTTGCCAAAAAGAGGTCTAACTCTAAAAACACAAAAGTTATACCAAAAGTTACAAGATATAGTCGGCCGATGAAATGAAATTAAGCTTATCTTATTATTATGCCAAAAAGAGCTGTCACGTAAAATTTGAACTCTCTAACTCTAAAAACACAAAAGTTATACCATTTCCGATCAATCAGTTATAAGGCAGCAATAGGATATAGTCGGCCGATCCGGCCGTTCCGACTTATATACTGCGTGAAAAGGAAAGAATGGTGTGTGCAAAGTTTCAAGACGATAGCTTTAAAACTGAGAGACTAGTTTTCGTAGAAACTGACAGACGGACAGACAGACGGACAGACGGTCATGCTCATATCAACTCAGGAGGAGATCCTGATCAAGAATATATATACTTTATGGTATAGGTTCGAAGATGTCTCATTCACTGCGTTGCACACTTTTGACCAAAATTATAATATAATTATATTAACATAGAAAATAAAGATGTAAATAATGTAAATAAGTAGTTTTAAGTATATAAAAGTTATTAAATAAGAAGACGAATCCATTATCAAAGTCCTCGACTGGACACTCGGCGCGTTTTCACCGAACATTTTAAAAATTTCATTCTTTTTTAAAATCACAGCCCTCACCGGCTTGATCTGTGGTATCTCCATCACCACCTTCAAAATCACATCCCTCACCGGCTTGATCTGTGGTATTTCGATCACCACCTTAATCTTTCAGCTCCATGGCTTTTTCATCATCACAATCATCATCCTATTCTGTGGTAATCCCCTTCTCAGGCATTGTGTCTTATAATAGAAGCATTAGCTTTATCAAATTTAGCTTTATTATAATAGGCATTCTTTTCCATGTTTTGCTAACTTGGTCAATATCAACAACAGTTTAATTTTCGACAACAGGTACGAGACCAAATGGCCTTGCTTGTTTGCCAATAAGGATTTCTAAAGGGCTAACTTTAGTCACTCTATTGGGCGTACAATTAAGAGCCAGTTGAATTTCACAAAGAGCATCCTGCCATGACCCCTCACCTGTCTCAACCGTCGTAAGCATAGATTCTAGAGTACTCATAACTCGCTTTACTTGGCCATTGGCCCGACTAGCGCCCGTGGCGCGGAATGCTGTTCTAGAAAAACTACGTCCCTGATCTGCAATCAAACGATAAGGGACACCGAACAATGATATTAGCGACTTTAAAGCCTTAATAAAACTCTCTGTATCCAGCCTCACTGTATGGGACCAAGAGATAAACTCCGTGAACGCGTCTATTGACACGATTATATATTCCTTCTGATCATTTTTACCACTAAGCTTTCCTGTAAGGTCCATGTGGACTGTATGCCAAGGATGCCAAGGGATGTATTTACGGCCCACCTAAACGGCTTGGAGATAATGGGGAAACAACCAGTTTTCCCATTTGTTTGAATTTTTGTATATAGTGTTCCTGCCCTTAATTCATACGTTTTGGCCATATCCTCAGCAAGATCATTGTTAGGCAATTTAGAAACATTTCTTTTTCATTCTTTCACCTGGCCTACCCTGAATATCAAACTCAAAAGATTGCAATCAAAAGATTGTTAGTTCTGATTTTATGCGAGAGGCTTAGAGCAAATTGCAGTCAGTAAACACGACGAAATGTCGACCCTGTAAGTATTGGCGAAAATGCTTAATAGCATTGTAAACTGCAAGTGTTTCCAGTTCGTATGAATGGTAACGCGATTCCGCTCTGTTACTAAAGTCCGTCCATTCGTCCGCTTAATAAAGTAGGTCCGTCCGTTCGTCCGTTTACTAAAGTATTCGATAACTCGTGGCTTGGGTTCGATTCTATGCAATAAAATTGCACCATAGCCATCAACCCTCGCATCTGTATGGAGTTCAATAGGGAATTGGGGATCGAAGATAGTCAGAACAGGTTCACTAGTCAGGATACGAATCATTTCCTGTCGTATCTGCTCATGCTATAATTTCTATAAAAATGACATACTTTTTGAAGTAACAGCATAGAGGGGGTTTAGCAACTGTGAAAACTTGGGTACAAAATGACGAAAATACGAGACCAGTCCAATAAATTGTCTCAGTTGAGTGACGGATTGCGGAAGCGTTAAATCTACTAGAGCTTGTATTTTCCCAGGATTCGGTCGACTTTCACCGGCTCTAACTTCGAAACCTAAATATTCGACACAAGATTTTAGAATGGAACATTTCTTTCTGTTGAAAGAAAATCCTGGTTCGGCTAGTGTTTTGCAGGGTGAATTGTAATCTCTCAAAAGCTTCTTCATTTGTACGTGCGACTATCATTACATCGTCCATTTAAACAATGGCATATTTATAAGCCAGATCACCTAAGGCACGAATAATAGCACTTTGGAATACGGACGGCGCATTTTTAAGCCCAAAAGACATAGCCAAGTATTCGTATTGTCCTCCTGGAGTTTCAAAAGCCGTCCGTTCAATAGAGTTTGCATGTACTGGGATCCTAGCCCAAAAACCTAGCCCCACTCAACCTAGCTATCTGGTCAGATATAAGTGGCAACGGATATTTGTCGGAAACAGTATTGGCATTAAGCTCCCGATAGTCAACACAGAGACGGTCTGTACCATTTTTCTTTCGGACAAGTAACATCGAACTCGCAAAGGAAGAGGAACCGGGGGTTATTATGTTCGCATCTAACAGCTCTTGAATAGAATCTCTAACCTTTTCTTTTTCCTCCACACGTCTTGTTTTGATCATTCAAGCGAATTTCTAGCTGTCCCGTAGTCACGCGGCTCTGTGGAATACCGTTTATGAACGAATTTGAAAATTTTTGTGCAAATCGGTATCAACATCGGCCAGGTTTGGAGTACATTCGGAGATTACGACAGGTAATACAGACTTTTCACTAAACAAAGTAAGCGCGCTTGATGTAATTGTCATGCCGATGCCCTGACTCAAAATTTCGCGACCAATCAAAGCTTCGTATTTAATATGATTATCGAGAACTACGTGAAATAAGATGGACCTAACAGAGCTCGCCGTGATCGCTCTACGCAGACTCGTTGCCTTCATCCGGAAAGCTGAATGGGACCGCAAGCCGCCGAGGGAAGGATAGTACCAGTGCTGCCAATGTTTTTTTTGAAAAAAAACTGTTTTTGGCTTGAAAGAAATATAACTAATAATTTTCAAAAATAGACTAAACAAATCAAACAAAAATGTTTTTTGTTTTGCCTTTATTTTATTTACTTTTTAGTTAATTTTTATTCTTTATTATTAATGACTTTAATTTAATTATTTTGTATAATTTTTTAAAATTAAAGAAGCAGAAATCAAAAATTTAAATATCTTATTGTATTTCTAGAAGTTTATCAAACTCTTTTTGATAAATATTATTCTCGTACGTCCTGTTCGAATCAATCTTTTGAAGAAAATTTTGAGGTAAATCATAATCAAAGCAGCTTTTCTCTTGCCTTCGCAAGCCCTATCTGTAAATTTAAATAATTAATATAAAAATGTGTTACATTATTTCCCACAAAATAAATTATTACCTTATGCGAATGCTGAGAATGCTGTTGGTCGTATTAACAAGCAACGCATTTCTAAGCTCGGATTTCACTAAATTAAGTTGAATTTGAAGTATGGATTTTGTAGCCAAACTTCACGGCATTTTCGCGGCCGATATTCTTTAGGCATTACGAACCGAACCGAACCACACTTTTACCGCACTTTTCGAGAATTTTTCCTTTTTCCTTTAGCAAATGCAATTATTTTGACAACACAAAAATTCCCGCTTCCCCCAATTCAGAATTTTTTCCGGCAGCTGGTCCTAAAAAAAACAGATTTAATGGGAAAAAAGCTTGGCAGCACTGATCCCGAGGCCCATAATAAGGAAGTAAACAAACAAATATCCGATATGCTAAAACAAGGAATAATAAGACATTCGAATATCCCGTACAACAGTCCCTTATGGGTTGTCCAAAAAACATTGGTCGAAGTGGTCCAAATCGACTCTGTCGACTACAGAAAGTAAAACTGGCAAACAATCGAAGATCGTTATTTTACCCTTGCAGAGGGTATTATTTTATAATAAAGGAGACATCTCCAACCCTAAAAAGTATATACAATCGTGGACATAAGTATTTTGACACAGCGTATAGCTTTATTCCATCGCGTGTCTCTCTGTACACGTAAAAGTTACGGGATCCATTTCACTTTCCAGTAAGAGATTCTATTTATAGCTTTAAGAGTGCAAAAGATAGCACTGATAAGTAAATTTATTTCTTTGCTATGACACGTGATGTGAACGACTATGCATTTTTCGGTGTACAAAAATATTATGACATTGCATTGAAGCAGTTCTCATTTGTTTAGGGAGATACGTCGAGGAAAATAGCACTGCAGTATTCTAGCGGTTCACTTGTTCGATGGTTTCCGTGGTTTCTTTGGAAGACAAATTGGTATGCTGGGATAATATTGCAAGCTTCCAGATGTGTTATGCGAGTTCCAGATTATGCGAGTTAACAGGCATTTTTAAAACAATTTAGACAAAAAAGATAGAAGGCTTATTGGTATGTATGATGACGGAATTGTGTGGTCTTTTCCAGGCTTCGGTATCATTATAATGATCGATTTCTTCCACTTTTTTGGGAATTAGCCAAGATTAATGATTCCATTAAATAGTTTGCAGACGACCTCTATAGCGCATTTTGGAAGTTCGATCAGCATCTTTGGCGTCAATAGGTCACCACCGGGAGACTTTTTTGGTTTTAGCCCTCTTATGACTCGATTTCGTTCGGCCGGAATGAAGGTGCAGCTGGCTGGGGGGAGGACTCTGGCTGAATTACTGGCAGGAGGAATGAATTTGAGGCTGGGTTTAGCTGGAAGACACTTTGGAGATGTGTGGCGAATGTTTCAGCTCGGGTGCTGAAGATTTGGGTGGGCCCTCCACAGGGGGTACTTTGTGCTTGTTGGCGAGATATTCTGGATGTATCTTAGCTGTGCCTTTTCTTCCTGTTGGTGAAGAGCCTGGTCGAGTGATCGGGTTGCTTCCTTAAGTCGTTGTTTTGAAGCTGGTGATCTGCTGTTTTGCCAATCACGACGCGTGCACCTCTTTTCTCACACAAGCTGTTCGATTTGCTGATTAGATTTGAAGTGTTTGTTTCGGTCTACTTCTTTCCCATGAGGAGTAGAGAATTTAGCTGCCGCAACGAGTACTTCTTCCAGGGAGATCGTAGTGTAGTTGATGTCCGATTCCATGTTAACGGCCGGGGCGAGTTCTATGTGGGCACTCACGTACTTTTTGTATTTTAGCCAGTTCGTTTTTGGCGTCGTCAGGCTGAAGGGGTGTCCGGTTATTTCTGGGCTTTAAAGAAGCGTTAGAAGCACAGGCGAGTGGTCTGATGATAAGTCTGAGACTGCCTTGGCACTTATTATGGTATGTTTTTTAGCACCGCAAAATCAGTCTGCATCTAGCTTTCTTTGAGTTTGGACGTTTACTTTTTTGCTCAAGTCGCCTCTCGTTTGCACCGAGTGCAATGCAGAAGTTACTTCTGCCCAACTTCGTGGGTGTGAGGCCGTTCGGTGCGCGTCGATCTGCCGGCGTGCCTACCACACCGCTTGTGTGGATTTGCTCTCGGGGGCTAGAAAACTACTTATTTACATTCCGAACTGAATGTGGCAATGTGAAAGCTGCGTCATTGGAAATGATAAGCATTTCATAATAGATGAGCTAAATCATAAATTTCTGGATCTGGAATCCCTTTTCGAAAGCCTTAATGCCAAAGTGGACCATGCCCTGGTGAATGGAGCGTCTGGACCCGCTGGACGCGCCTCTTTGGCTGGGGTGCATGTGGTTGCTCCCCCTTCTATGTCTACCAGCACTCGGAGCAAAAGGCTACACTGGGCCAGGCCCTAACGGCATCTAAGGGGGCTGTCCCGAGGAAGAAGCTTGTGGGACACGCACCCAGTTGCGCTCAGCTTCAAGTGCTTCCCACCTTGAAATATCTTCATGTTGGTAAATTCGCGACGTCTACCCAACCGGATGCACTGTGCAAGTTTATCGCAGATAAGCTGAATGTGGAGCCAATGCATTTAGCCTGTGCTAGACTGATCAAAAAAGATGCTGACATCAACGCCCACAAGTTCTTCAATTTTAAATTGGGAGTTCCGGAGCAACATTTCCCTACAGTCTTCAATGACGATTTTTGGCCTATGTCGGTAAAAGTCAGCCGGTTTGTTCATAGAGAGCCTGCTAAGGTTATTGACCTCCCGGCGATTCTACCTTTACCACAATCGCAATTTTCTAAAAAGTATGCGGTGCCGCTGGCGCCGTTACTTCTTATTCTTCTCAAGCTTCAGATTGTCACCCCGGTTTCTCTCTGCTGCACTACCAACAACAAATGGCGTGGGCGTTAATGGTAACGGTTGACGCTGTCTTCAATTCCTCCAATAATTTGCATCGTTTGCTGATCGATATTCTTCAACAACAACAACTTTTTTCAAGGCGAGTTGTTTATTTCTTATCTTCACTTGTGGATGCACAGCAACAACAAGACAATGGTAATCGAGACGTTGGCAGCGCATCGCTGCTCATCTTATCTCTTTTCGCTGGGCCATTCGCTGGTGTTTTCTTTTCGCCGATGGAAGATGTTTATTTACGTTTTGGACGTGTGGGTGGATCTTTACTGCGTTTGGATGTGCCTGACTATGAACGCTCAATGTTTTCACCTGGCACTGGATTTGCCCTGCAACTGGACTCTCGCAGGTCTTCTGATGAGTCTAATGGAAATTTCTATGTGTCCTCGTCGGCTATTTTGCAAGCTATGCGTTTTGGATATGCCTCCACATGCACCAGTACCAGGAGTGCACTTTCATCATTGCCGCCTTGCCGTCCAATTCCCAGTTTGGACTGAAGCTACTCGTCGTCTTCGGACCCCAAAAAAAGCCTAAAAGTTCTATTCCGAAATATATCGGGAATGAGAACGAAGGCCCAGATGGTCAATTCCTCAATTCTTCAACGTTCACCAAAGTCATGAAATTGTAGTTTTAGATGATATTTTAATTCTGGGCCTCTCTCAAGTAAATAATATTTTTAATGATTTATCCAAAATTGATCTTATTTTTATAACTATTGTGATGAATAGTAAAGTTGAATTATGCAATGTACCATTAAGTCCTTGTGATATGCACCACAAGTAGTTAGTAATTCAAATTGAGTTTTATACCTGTTGCGGGAATTCGAAGTTGTTTAGCGCCGCCCGAGTAAAGACGCCCGTGTAGATGCTGATAATTGTTTATTGTTTTCATTTATAACAGGGCAGCAAGGGCTAACAGTGGTACAGTCGGTAACCACTCTGCGATAGCAGCACTTTAAATTCCTAGTAAATTAAAGGTTGTACAATTCATAATCAAACTTAAATATTAATATGTCCTCACTTTTCGTCCGCTTCCCTCGAGTGCCAAATAGAAAAGAAAGCTTAGGCACATAGTTCCCGGCTGAGTTAACAGAGATTCAACACCCGCTTAAACTATCGATTCTGCAACTTCGGCGTTGCCGGATGCCGCGGGAGCAGTTTTGCTATCTATCGTAACACTCCCCACTTGTATATTCCGCCAGGGATCTACCAAACTACTCTCGATAGAAAGAACTGCCAGCTTCGTCGCGGGTCTTGTATAAACGCCAGATTGGGTCCTCACCGCGGCGCTCCTCACTTGACCGTCCGAGCTAAGGTTCACCTTCAGGATTCTTCCCTTCGGCCACTGGCTATGCGGCTGTCCGGGATCGCACACATACACGATATCCCCTTCTACAAGAGGCTTAGCCTTTTCGCACCACTTGGTCCGCCTAGTGATCACTGGCAGGTATTCTTGAAGCCATCGCCTCCAGAACGAGTCCGCCAGTTGTTGCGATTCCATCCAGCTCTTCTTGAGCTGCACTCCTTCGGGTAGGGGCTCCATCGTCGGTCCTCTTCCAGTTGAGCTTACAAGCAGAAAATGATTCGGTGTCAGTGATTCTTCGTTCTCATCTTCCAATGGGATGTATGTTAGGGGTCGCGAGTTGACGATCGCCTCCGCCTCCATTAGAGCGGCTCTCAGCAACTCATCCGATGGTCGTTTGTCAAGGAGGATTGATTCCAACGCCGTCTTCACGGAACGCACCAAGAGCTCCCATGCCCCACCCATGTGGGGAGATGCGGGTGGAATGAACTTCCATGCCATCTGTGGTCCAGTGAACTCGCGAGAGAGTAGATCCTTGTCCACATCTTCAAACGCCCTACGCAACTCCGTGCAGGCTCCTTGAAAATTGGTGCCGTTGTCGCTCCAGAGTTCCACTGGGCACCCTCGTCGGGCCATAAAACTGCGCACCGCTAGAATACAAGAGTCAGTTGTTAATGAATACGCTTCCTCTAGATGTATTGCCCTTGTAGAGAGGCAGGTGAAGAGCACGCCGTATCGTTTCTCTGAACTGCGTCTGACCCGCACCATCAGAGGCCCAAAGTAGTCCACACCCGTGTAGCTGAAAGGTCTATGAAAGGCTGCTACTCTTGGATAGGGAAGTTCCGCCATGCGCGGCGGTTTGGGGACCGCCTGTCGGTTCTTGCATTGCTGGCAGGAACGTCGTATCCGAGCGAGGGTGGATCTCAGCTTTGGTATCCAAAATCTTTGCCGTAGTTCGTTGACCACCGTCTCGTGGTTAGCGTGCAGAAATCTTCGGTGAAATTCCTTTATGATAAGCTGCGTAATGTGGCTGCCGCAGGGGAGTACAACGCGGTCGCTTCCCTTGATCATCTTGGCACGTTCATCCAGCTTTAATACTCCATCGGAATCCATATACGGTCCCAGCTTGTATAGTAGGTTATTCTTCTTCAATGGTTTTCCTTATAAGATTAACCGTATCTCCGTCTGGTAGTACTTCGCCTGAGCGTACGACCACAGAAGACTCTCCGCGACCCTGGTATCTTCTTGTGATGGCTGATTTTCGATGACCGATCGTTGTAGAGCCTTGGCCTTCCATCGCCTCATACACCATACCGTTCTTGCGGTACTCCATAGCAAACGGGTCCAGATTGAGAACCGCTCAGAGTCTATGAGGGTCGCGCGGCCTACGTCTATGAATCCGTCACATACGCCGATGAATTGCGCCTTCAGTTCCATTCCTGACTCGTCTCCTTCTTCCGCCTCTGTCAGCGGCCAAAATTGCCTCTCTTGCCAAAGAAATCTCGGCCCGTTTAACCATCGACTTTCTCGGTTAAAATCAGGTCCTTTGTTCCACTTGGTGGCGTCGTCCGCTACGTTCTCGGAGAAAGGTACCCAGCGCCAGTCCTTGACGCTAGTACCGTCTAGAATCTCGATCACACGGAATGCTACAAATTGTTTGTACTTCCTCTGGTCCGATCGCAGCCAACTCAGCACGGTCCTCGAGTCGGTCCAGAAAGTCCGTGTGCTCAGCTTCGCGCCAAGTGAAAGCTCCAGAGTTTGAGCCAACCTCGCTCCAAGCACTGCTCCCATGAGTTCAAGCCTTGGTATGGATGTCGGTCTTAGAGGGGCTACCTTGGTTTTGCTGCCCAGTAGACTGCAGTGGATACCTGCCTCATTTTGAAATCGTATATAACTCACGGCGGCAAATCCATTCTCGCTTGCGTCCACGAAGGTGTGCATCTCCACTTCTGAATCCATCAGCGACTCCTTCATGTGGCATCTTGGGATGGTAATTTTCTCAACGTCCGGGATATGCCGAAGCCATCGCTTCCATTTGATCCATTCTGCCTCAGGTATGGGGTCATCCCAGGTACATCCACTTCGCCATATCCTGAAATATTATTTTCGCATACATCACGTAGAAGGATATAAGCCCTAAAGGATCATATATAGACATCAACACACTAAGAAACTCTCGTTTGGGGGGTCGTTGCCTTCCTTGTAGAAGTTCTTTATGGCAATATCGTGGGGATACACGGTAGCGGATGAGATCTTCTTTCGCGTCCCACCACATTCCCAGCAGCTTCTCGGTCTGTCCATCCGTTGTTTCGTCTAGTTTCACTAGCGTGGGTGCTCCTTCGCCGAGTGCGCTTAATACTTCTCTGGAATTCGATACCCAGTTTCGAATGAGGAATCCGCCCTGAAGATGAATGTAGTGGACCTGACGCGCGAGGCTTATAGCTTCTTCCTCCGTGTCGACGCTGTCCAGCATGTCGTCTACATAGTGATTCTCCAATATGCACTTCACAGCGCGTGGGTATTCCTTCTTGAACGACTCTGCATTTCTGTTCTTCACGTACTGGGCACAGCTGGGGGAGCAACTAGCCCCAAACGTCATTACCTGCATGGCGTAGTTCTCTCTCCGTTGTGTGTTTGGGTCTATAAATACAAAGCGTTGGTATCTCTGATCTTCTGTGTGTATCCTGACCTGATGAAACATCTCGGCGATATCGCCGCCGATAGCAATACGTTTCTCTCTAAATCTGTGAAGTATTGGTACCAACTGCGCTAGTTGGTCAGGTCCCTTCAGCAGCATTGTGTTCAGCGAGATCCCTTCCGTCTTCGCAGCCGCATCCCAGACTATGCGAAGCTTTCCTGGCTTGTTGGCGTTTAACACGGGAAAGATAGGTAGATACCAATATGGCTTTTCCTCAGCTTCTTCCGACGTAATGGGCCGTGCATATCCTTTTTTCACGTACTCATCTAGCTGTCTGCGAATTCCCTTCGCAAGCTCCGGCTCGCGAGTCAGTTTCTGGTACAGGCATCGTGCCCGCTTTAGGGCTGTCGGTAAACTATCCGGCAGCTTGTCATCTTTATACCTCCAAAGCAGACCTGTTTCAAATCGGCCATTTATACGCCTCGTGTTCTTCTCCAGCTGCTGTATAGCCAACTGGTCATCATTGGATACGCTCTTGCTATTAATCTCCGGCCTAGGGCCGCCGCCCGACCACATGCACTGCTCAAGCAGGCGCAAGATCTCCTTGTTCTCGTCAGCTTCACATGCACATATGTAAAACACGTGGTAGTTTGGGGTTATGTCATCACCCACACTGTTGGAGCTTCTTCCTTTAATCGTCCACCCCAGGCGGGTCTTCTCAGCGATCGGTTCTTCTGTTGTGCCTTCCTTGGTGCGAAGCACGCACCCTAGTTTGCAATTATTGAGACCTATCAGGAGCCTGGGCTGTGCTGAGTCGTATCCGGACAGTGGCAGATGTCGAAGGTGTGTGTACTGTGCTTTCAGGTGGGTTATATCCAACGACTGTGACGGGAGATCAAGAGACTGGACCGAGTGAACGTCGCGAAGATCATATACCTTCGTTTGGCCAATGCCGGAGATCCTTAAGTCGAGTCTGACCGAGCTGTCCTCATACCGGTGCATGCCGGCAGTCCACTGCATACATAGAGGCTGCGGTTGTCCTTTCACTCCAAGGTCTTCTAGCAATGGGGCGTCGATCAAGGTTAGAGATGACCCGTCGTCGATGAAGGCATACGTGTTGACTTGCCTACCATTTCCATACAAAGTCACTGGCAATACCCTGAACAGCATTTCCACACCTTCTTGTCGGTGTGCATGGCACCTGGCTTGGACGGGAGCCGTGCTGCCGCGATGCAACAGGGGATGATGGCGTTCTAGGCATCCATCTATTCCGCAAGGATTGGGGACGCCGCATCTTTCCACCTTGTGGCTCTGGAAACATCTCCAGCACAAGCCACACCGTCGAGTAGCATTCCAGCGATCGCGGGTCAACATTTCCAGGAATGCTGGACACTCCTGCAGGGTTCTGCAATTGCGGGTGCACAGCCGACAGCCTTGGCGCACAGTGTGTGTATGTACCGTGCCCCTTCTCTCCGTTCTTGACGACGAGCTTGGGACTATCACATGGCTCGCTCCTTCTGCCATCTGCGATAGCCACGTACTAAACTCTGCCAACGTACACACTGTTAGAGAGGCTTTGTGCATTCCCCAAAACGTCTGCACCATCGATGGCAACTTGCTCACTAGCTCCTGCGTGAGCGCTG
This sequence comes from Drosophila malerkotliana malerkotliana, assembly GCA_018153235.1. Taxonomy (NCBI): domain Eukaryota; kingdom Metazoa; phylum Arthropoda; class Insecta; order Diptera; family Drosophilidae; genus Drosophila; species Drosophila malerkotliana. The sequence continues at coordinate 2,511,251 of JAECXV010000202.1, read as the reverse complement.
GGTTGTTTAAGTACTGGTCCAACTAGGAGGCTTTCATCGTAGCACAAACATTTTGCACCTCCACCGAGAAGTCAACCAGCATTTCAAGCTTATTCTCCCTCACTTGAGGAAATTGTCTAATCCTTGTCACTAACAAGTCAATGATAATTTCGGGTCGCCCAAATCGCATTCTTAGCGTGGCGATTATCTGCGGAACACAGTCCGCATGCAGCATTAGACTTTGTACTGCGTTCTTGGCTGGTCCTTCCAACGCATGCCGAAGCCGCATTAGGTTCTCGGCATCCATGAATCCGCACAGCTCCGTCGTCTGTTCGTACGTTGCGATGAATAAGGCCAGTCCTCCGGCCTTCCGGAAAACTTCACCAACTCAGCCACGCTAGTCTTCCTCGCTGTCAATTGTTCGTACGATGGTCTGCCCACAGGTTTAGTGACCCTAGCAGCTGAGTTGTCCTCCCCACTGCACAATGGGCCCAAACGCCTTTTTTTTGGCAGAAACTCCAGTTTTAGAGATACTGGCCTCAAATTTTGCACATACGCTTAAACTATTTTTGTCGAGTTTCGAATTTTTTTGTTTTTTAAATTTGACCACGCCTACTTCGGGCGGAAATGCCGTTTTTTTGCATAAACTCCAATTTTAGATATACTGGGCTCAAATTTTGCATATATGCTTTAACTATTTTTGTCGAATTTCGAATTTTGTTGTTTTGGAAATTTGACCACGCCTATGGCCGCCGCCTACATTAAGAGTTGGCTATACTGGAATTTTTACTTAATTTTTACATAAACTTAAGTTTTTCATAAAAAGAACTAAAACTTTTATTAAATATGGTTCTATTATTTATAATATTTAATTTAAACCTCTAACAGCGTCGTCTTTCCGGTGGCTCTCCCCCGAAACTTCGAGGAGCGCTGCATGAGAGAACTAATAAACACTTGCAACATCTATTGTTTTTTCGAAAACGAGCAAAAACCAGCAAAGAAGACCAATTATATTTGAATTCCTGTATTTTTATAAGTAACTTCACCTGGTTAGTTGCTTGCGCCGATATGCGCTGAAAAAGTAACACTCCACAAAACACAACTACTTTTGTTACACATTCCTGCTAAATAAACACTTACAAAACATTTGACAACACAGATACAAATATAATGATAACACGAAATAGTTTAATTATTGATTTTTCATACTTTGATCTTTGTTTTCCATATTTAATCTAGTATTTTTACTCAATTTAAGCCAATTGAAACACAATTAAAAGTTGCCCTAAAGTTGCCGCCAATTTGCAAGTTTCAGGGTTGCAATAAATCAGGTGGTTAAATGACCGCGCTAAATTAACAGGGTTGCAATAAAGCTCAAAAAATTATATATTTATATTTATTTGGGATGTCTATTAATTAAAATTTTGTTTATATTCAAAAAATAGTTTCATCATTTTTTCGATTTTATGCCGCACTGGGACCATAGTGCACTGGTAGAAAAGAGCCATGGGGGCCCAGCGTGGGCTCTCTGCGTACTGCCGTTTCCTTCCACAACGGCAACTTCACCAATTGTGTCCGTACCAGCATTCTGGTACCGTGTACTAGATGCTGCAGGCATCTTTTCTGCGTGGCCAGTCTCCGATAGCCTCTCCCTTGGGAGCTTGCCCATGAGCGCCTTTCGCCTATGTAGAAATTGTTGTCGCAACTGCAGCAACTGATCTTCTTCCTCCAACAACCTTAGCTCCGTCTGCAGGTCCTGCGCTTCCTTCGAGGCCTCGTTGACATTATTAGTTCCGATCGTCATCTGGTCGCCACCTGAGTAACTTTGGTAGTTGTCCCCAGCCGTCAGGCTGGTCAGCTTTTCTGTCCTGATCAACGTCGAGTTCTGTGCATGGACGTCTACGTCACACTCTGCACAGATCCATCCTACGCCGCCATCCTCTAGAGCAGCACACTTAGGATGGCACATGCTCACGCAGCCGGCGCCAATGCAGCCAACTGTCACGTGCTCGACCTCCACTTCACAGAGGAAGCACGTCGCCACCAATCTTGCCTCTCCACCGGATCCAGTAGGCATCTCCATGTTGATTTCGCTCTCTGACTCAAGTATTCTCCAAGAATACACCGGAAAAGAATTCAAAGAAATGTTGCGGGAATTCGAAGTTGTTTAGCGCCGCCCGAGTAAAGACGCCCGTGTAGATGCTGATAATTGTTTATTGTTTTCATTTATAACAGGGCAGCAAGGGCTAACAGTGGTACAGTGGGTAACCACTCTGCGATAGCAGCACTTTAAATTCCTAGTAAATTAAAGGTTGTACAATTCATAATCAAACTTAAATATTAATATGTCCTCACTTTTCGTCCGCTTCCCAGAGTGCCAAATAGAAAAGAAAGCTTAGGCACATGGTTCCCGGCTGAGTTAACAGAGATTCAACACCCGCTTAAACTATCGATTCTGCAACTTCGGCGTTGCCGGATGCCGCTGGAGCAGTTTTGCTATCTATCGTAACAATACCTTTTTGCCTTCTGCTTCACCCATTCCATATTATCATCTGAATGATACAAACTTGTCACTTATTAATGCATCTATTTCAGCAATTGATTGGGTTTCCCGTTTTCGGATGGCTCAATCGATGATTGTTATACTAAGATCTTGGTTGCCCTTATTAATATTATTGATACTTATGCCCCTGTGAGGGTACGAAGATCCTATAGGCTCACCTGGTATACAAAAGGCTTAAAACACTTAAAGAACAGAAGGGATAAGCATTACAAATGATTTATAATGACAGGGGAGTCTTGAGCAGGAGAGCAATTTGGCAATTTAAACGGGAATTTGATTTCCTTAATAAGTTCCTCTGCAATCAGTATATAGCCGATGTCGAAGCTAGCCTTCGATCCAATCCTAAAGCTTTTTGGCGGTTTGTTAACAGCAAATAGTCAAAATCGGACATACCTTCGTCCATATGTTATGGTTATTTAGCAGCCGAATCGGATCAAGGCGTTTCTGATCTTTTTGCAAAATACTTTGCCTCTAAACTGGGTCTGAAGGTTCCTTGGAGTGATAATAAAACTCTTCTTAGCATTGAGCCTTTTCGCAATGTGAGTAACATGGACGTATTGGACTGTGACCTAGTTGAAGGCACAGGACATATTACAGAGTCGCTCACACCTGACGTGGATGGTATCTCCCTATTCTTTTTTAAGAGAGTATCGCTTCCCTTTCTCTTCTCCTTCAACGGCTGTTCTCCTTGTCGCTCTCATCTGGTAGATTGCCCCACCGGTGGAAGATGACTTCTATAACGCCTATTCACAAAGGTGGCAGTAGGTCTGATGTTACCAACTATCGACCTATATGCCTCTGGAGCGGATAGTAACTAAAGAATTGACTTTTCTGGCACGTCAATTTATATCTCCCAATCAGCATGGTTTTTTGCCTGGGAGGTCCTTTACAACTAGTTTAGCTGTCTTCTCTAAGCACTGCTTTGAAGCTTTTGAAAACCGATTTCAGGTTGTTACACTGACTTCTCCAAAGCCTTCGTCAAAATGTGTCACGTTGCCCTTCTGGCCAAATTATATAAATTAGGTATTCATTCCTGCCTATTAAGTTGATTCGAGTCTTATATGGCTGACCGACCTTGCCACGGTTCTATTGGAGACGCTATCAAAAGTCCATTTGTCACCTTCTCTGGTCTTCCACAAGGCAGCTCTCTTGGACCTCTTCTATTTATTATTTTCATTAATGACATCTCGTCATGCTTTCGTCATTCTTACTTTTTATAGTATGCGGATGACCTTAAAATCTATAAAGCCATTAGCTGCATTAGTGACAGTTACTTGATACAGGAGGATATATCTAGAGTTTACTCATGGTGCTCCCGTAATCTCCTTCCATTAAACTTATCTAAGTGTATGTTTACCCGTTACAGTAGGCGGTCTCTCGAAATCTGCACGGGTTATTCCATCAGTAATTATAATTTGGTAGCTAAAGAGGAGGTGTAAGACCTTGGTATCTTATTCGACAATTATTTGTCTAGTGTCTTATTTGTCACCTCCTCTGGTCTTCCACAAGGCAGCTCTCTTAGACTTCTTCTATTTATTATTTTCATTGACATCTCGTCATGCTTTCGTCATTTCTACTTTTTAATGTATGCGGATGACCTTAAAATCTATAAAGCCATTAGCTGCTTAAGTGACAGTTACTTGTTACAGGAGGATATATTCAGAGTTTACTCATGGTGCTCCCGTAATCTTCTTCCATTAAACTTATCTAAGTGTATGTTTACCCGTTACAGTAGGCGGTCTCTTGAAATCTGCACGGGTTATTCCATCAGTAATTATAATTTGGCAGGTAAAGAGGAGGTGTTAGACCTTGGTGTCTTATTCGACAGAAAATTTAAATTTTCTGGTCACTTAGACTATATTCTGCATAAAGCGTATGCTATGCTGAGCTTTTTTAAGAGGCACGTGAAACAATTCAAAAGTCCATACTCGAGCCTCAGCGTCTGTGCTGCATTTATTCGGTCGAGGCTGGAATAAGACTCAATCATTTGGAATCCGGATTGTAAAGTTCGTTCCAACAAAATTGAGCGACTCCTGAAAAATTTTTTTAAATTTGCTCTTCTTCCTCTAAGGCTTCAGGATCCTCTACCTTCATACCAGAGCCGCTGCCTTATTCTCAATGTTTGCACATTGGTGGATAGGCGTAAACTGGCATCCTTAAATTTTCTCAACAATGTAATCGCTGATAAAATTGATTGCCCTTTTTTATTGGGATTCATTCATTTTAATGTTCCTCAAAGGGATCGTACCTTTGCCCCCTTTCGGATCAAGTGTCACAGGGCCAACTACCTTTAAAATGAGCCGATTGAGCGGGCTCTTTCTTATTTTAATTCTTTGCCGCCCGTGATACAATTGTATAAAGTAGTCCATTCCACTGACATATCGTTCGGGTTTGGTCACTTAATTTCAAACTGTCAAACTGAAAGGTGATTTTGTTTTCATAACTTTAACCCTTAAGTGGCCAAGCAAAAAATGACTTTTTGCAGTCCTTGTCGCAAGCACGTGCTAGGCGAAAAGTTTTTTTTAAACTAAAAATTTAAAACAACTACCTTTAAAATGGTAGCTCAATCGGCTCATTTTAAAGGTAGTTGGCCCTGTGACACTTGATCCGAAAGGGGGCAAAGGTACGATCCCTTTGAGGAACATTAAAATGAATGAATCCCAATAAAAAAGGGTTAAACGCCGCTGAGCAGGTCGATATTTGTGTTAATATTAAAAAAAATTATTTTAAGATACGTACATATATACTTTAGAATAAAGAACAAAAACAAATAATTATGTCAAATTCAAAACTAATTAAAATAAAATTATAAGCACTACAACTCTTGTCAGCCCCATGCTCCGTGTGAGGGTTAATCAAAGTACTGTATAGCCGTTTCACTCGCTCTATTCAACGCTTACTACGTAAAAATAATAATAATGAACCTAAGTCAACGAATGGACTACCTTATATAATTGTATCATGTTTGCCGCCTAGCCTCCGAATTGATTTGGGCTCTGATAAAGTTGTGTTTAAGGGGGGACATCTGAGTAACAGGCAAAAAAAAAGGATTTTCTCGATTTTTTTTTTGGCCAAATCAAAACAGCTAATCGAAAATTTGTAAATAAGGTTTTATTATATTATACTTAAAGTACACAATAAAGTTTTTTTTTAATAAATCGGAAACAAAATGGCGGCCCTGCAGCCCTTATTCGTAGGCCCTATTTTTTTAAAGGGGGTCCATGGCCGAACACCTAACGTCCTTAATTTTTTATCTAGAACAAAAAATCAAGTTTGGTTCGTTTCTGTATCTCAACGGCTATCGAACACGTAGAATTTTTTCGATATATTGATTTTTTACAAAATAGTGAGTGATTGAACAAAATTTTCAATTTTCACGAACAAAAAACGTCACAAAATTGTTGATAAAAAAAAAAGTAAGCAAAATAAAAAAAACGTGTGTCGATAGACATAGGTATTCTGAGTATACTGTAAAAATTAGATCGATAGGTTAAGAGTTGTTCAAGTTATGTGTTCAGCCAACTCAAAAAAAGCGGTTTCGAGAAAAACGCGTTTAAAGTTTTAAGTACTGTGGGGTATACCTGTGAGGCATCGTCGCAGAATGGAACATTTCGACACTTAGACACTTTGGCCGGACTCTATCTTTTGATATGTTATTTCCGCCCGCCCGCGTCCAAACAGTACAACAAAACGGACGATCGATGACGGCCGACGAGAGAGCGAGAGTGCATAAAGGGGCGAGCGGATGAGCTCTTCAGCGCGGGTGCGCTCTTCAGCGCGGAGGCGCTCCTACGTTCAGCTGAGCGGCTGCCCAACGGCCCCTCACATAAACATCCCGCCCCCCTTGCAATCACTCGGGTTGCAACAAATCCCTCGTCGTTACGGCTGATAGGGTGGGCGCAGCGGCCGGGTCCTGCGGGGGCCCTCGACGAGAGGCGGGAAATTGTCTAGGCGCGGATGACGCGGGCGGACGAGCGGTGGACGGTCGGCCAGTCGCGGAAGAATGCCGAGGAGTTGCCGACGAGCGCCGGGAAGTCGATGGTGGATCGGCTTGTGAATGCCGGAAAGTGGCGGACGACGCCCGCGGCTTCTCAACGAGATGCAGCAGCGTGTGGTGATCCTGATTGCCACCGTGCAGCGTGATGCGATGCGTAAATTAAAGAAGGAGTCGAGACAGAATTGTGCTTGCAACTTGAATCCGATTCCGAACTGATCCGTGTGGGCACCTCTCCCTGATCCAGTGAGTCACCGCGGCTGCGGGCAACTCGTGCGGAAAAAACAGACACGCTGCGGGGGTTGACTGGAGATAATGGGCCTGTCAGCACCCATCCAAAAATGGTCTCCTGACCGAGAAGCGACCCGCAGATGTTAGCCTTGAAATTACCGAGGAGAATGGACGGAAGAATGTCAGCTCCTAATAACACATCGACTTGGGAGCTCTCAAAGAAGTTGGGGTCCGCCAGAGGAATGTCGGGCAGCCCCTTGAGACGATCTCCCGAAATCGGATATGATGGCAGATTTTCTGCCAACTGCAGAAGAACGTAAGCCGCAGCTTCTAATTATAGCCCGGGTCTAGACGGCGACCGAATGGAGAAATGGCACACTTTAGTAGACTGCGCGGAAATGGTTTGATTAGGGCCGGAAACTTGGGCGTGAATCGTCTTGAAGGGAAACTTGACAAGGTTGAACAGTCGTTCCGTTATGAAAGTAGCTTCGGAGCCTGAGTCTATTAGTGCTCGTGCCTAGACGGTGCACCCCGAATGGCACACGTTGATAAGGGCCGTGCCCAGTAGGGTGGCTCCTGCCCCGGAAGCGAAACACACCTGCACATTCGACTGATCCTCTGAGCCGTTTGCTGGCGTAGGCGGACTTGGAGCGGTTGAATAGAGCTTGACATAAGCGAATAGGGTGGTCCTCCCTCGAACAGAGATCGCAGCCCTTTTGGCCCGGAACCACTCGAGTCTCGTATGAAGTGAGCCTCCGAGCAGGGGCAGTAGAAAGTCCCGACCTTGGCGGAAATTGCACGGAGCCACTAGGCCTCACGTCGTCGATGGCCTCCAGAGTGCGATGGCGCTCTGTCAGGAAGTTATCTAATTCCTTCCATGTTGGAATCTCGGCCTTATTATGTACGGATTGCTCCCACATAGAAAGTGTGACTTTGGGGAGCTTTGACGAAATCATAAATACCAGGAGACAGTCCCCAGCCTCAACATTAACGGAGGATATTTCTAGGGCTGTCAAACAACTCTAAATGGTGGCTTGCAGCACCTTCAGCGCGACCCCGGACTCTTGAGAAATAGCCTGGATGTTGAAAAGGATCTTCAACTGGCTGTTGACCAATAGCCGCCGGTTCTCAAAGCGGTCTGTGAGGCTTTGCCATGCGGCGACAAACCCCTCATGGGTAAGCGGAGCCTTAGAAACAATGGCGTGAGCGTCACCACTTGTTTTGGACAATAAGTGGAACAACTTCTCTACCGGGGTGAGCCGCGAGTTTTGGATGTAAATGGCCGTAAATAAGTTTCTGAAGGTGGGCCACCGAAGATAATCACCCGCGAAGACCTCGGTATCCACCGGAGGTAACCGGCAGCCTGTAGGCGCGGGCGTGTGGACATTGACGGGAGCCTGAGTGGATTGGGAGGCAATTTTCCCCCGAAGCTGGGCAATACACCTCGAATAGACGGAGTAACAGTAGCTGTACTTCGCTTCCAGCACTGTCGAGACGGCCGCATTGTCGGCGGACACGGCTAGCAAATCGGAGCAGCTCTCATAGATAGATCTTCTCCACCTTCTCCCATAGTGCCCGAATTTGGTCCCGATGTACTTCGCACATGTATTGGGAGCCTATTTCCGTTTCTGGGGCACCCGGAGTATTTATGTTAGCCTCAAATTGGCTAATTCGATCTGTTGTGGCGATGAACTTTTTCAACGCCACTTCGACCGCACTTGGAGCCATTTTTGCAACGGAGCAAGTCTGCTTCTGTGAAGGACCGGGGATCGTATTGAAGGATTCGTCACTCTTTGCCCTTGGACTGGCACTGGTAGCCTTAGGCTTCAAAAGAGGCATCCGCGGAGATGCGGATTAAAATCTGTCCAAACGGATGGCTGGGATCGAACGCGGCTTTTTGTCGTCTCCCGTGGGCATTCTCAGAATCCAATTAGCTGGTCAGCGCTTGTCGACTGACTTGCGCAACAGGAGCCCCGTACGAAGTGGTGGCCGGTCGCACTAATGTGATGAGAACGGTGAGATCGCGGATGAAATGCAATTACAAGGAGCAAGTGCGAACTAGTGGCGCCAATTTCGAAAGGAAAGTCGTGTGCGGTCAATTTAAATGTGGAAAGAAAAACTTCAGGCACCAGAAAAAACCCAAAAGGTGACGAGGTTTGCTCAGATTGTAGGCGGATGTTGCCTGATGCGGAGTAGAAGCAGCGTTGGAGGCACGGAAAATGGAAAAATTCGTGCTCGTTCGAAAAACAAATTGATGACGAACTATATGAGTATATATGTATACAAGTGTGGTTCCTACGTAGATATTGAATCCTTAACTCTTTTCGAACTTGCGGAGTCGGAAAGGTGGACTTGACTTTGGCTTGTATTTAACACCAAAAATAATCAATAATAATTGTCGTCGGATTTAATTGTCGGATTTAATTATTATGGAAGGGTGGATTTGAAACCTTAATCTTTAATTAATTGGATTTAGTTATCCCGAAGCCGGAAAGGTGGAATTGAAACCGCGGCTCTATTCGGACAGAAGGTTAATAATTAAATTATTAATCATTTTCGATTATTAATTTTTTTTTTAAATAATTTTAATTGTTGAGTGGCCGGAAAGGAGACTTAAAACAAAACTGGCCCTTCGCTCGAACGGAAATATTAATTAAATAAATTGTGGTGGTTCTAATTATAAATATATAAATTTATAATTAATTTATTTTTTTGGTTGAAGTGAGTTGTTACGCAGCCGGTTATGCCGTCGGCACCCTGTACGTACCCCAAGAAAAAAAAACCAGCACCAAAAAAACACAACACGGCTTCTAAGGCGGCTAGCTCGAGAATTTACGCGACACAATCACGGATTTGTAGTGAAATGGCGGTATAAAATTGTGGGTTTTAGGAACTTAAAGTTTTTTTTTTTATATTATCGGTTATATATTTCCTGAAATTGGAGGCAGAAAATATTTGGAAATATGTGGACATGCATGCAAGTAGGGCAAGGGGCATGTGGGGCATATGATGGCACAGTGGAACGTCGATAAGTTGACTGTATATGTTAAATTTTATCGGTTATATATATCCTGAAATTGAAGGCAGAAAATATATGGATGGATATACATCTGTAAGGGCATGTAGGCATATGTTGGCACTGTGGAGCGTTGATAAATGGACTGTATAATTGGGGGAACAGAAAAGTTATGTGGTGTAAAAAAATTACACTGATTGGGGAAGATAAAAAACAAATATTAAGACAGCGGCGGACTGTTCGGTGAATATTAGGAAATACCGGAACTAATTCACACCGGCTGCCCAATATTAATTATGCCTTCTTTTTGTCACCATACAATTACACTGTTCACTTGCGAATTTTTCGCGGATTAATTGCACCAAAAAAATATGTATGTGCGTATGTACGTATGTGGATGCACATATGCCTCGACCGTTGGCAAGCGAATGGATAACGGAGAGGCCGAAAACGGCGAGGAATATGGGCAGCACACAAAACGGAGACGGATGGAAAAATTTGCAGAATTTTAAGATTATTATAGATTATTAGAAAATCTCAAACTGCTGTTGTGTCGGAAAACTCGGACTTGGAGTTGACACGGAGGGAAAAACAATCTTGCAGCAGTGTGAATGAAATTTAATGTTCGGATCACTGCTGAAGACCGGCAGAGAGATGGAGACGAAAAAATGTACTTATCTTTTGGCGGAACAATGCCGAGAACTGCTGGCAGAAGAAAATCCAGGAATTATCCGGCTCGAAGGACCAAAATGTGTAGGGTGGCGCTGGTGCCGCAAAAGATTCCAGAAGTAGGGGTTGAAAATAATAAGTCGGGGGCGTCTTCAGTTAAGGTAAAAAAACGCGTTTAGCTTTATTGGCTGCGTACAGAGGATTGAAAACTTAACTAGTACAACAAAACGGACGATCGATGACGGCCGACGAGAGAGCGAGAGTGCATAAAGGGGCGAGCGGATGAGCTCTTCAGCGCGGGTGCGCTCTTCAGCGCGGATGCGCTCTTACGTTCAGCTGAGCGGCGGCCCAACGGCCCCTCACATAAACAATATGGTATCATTGAAATAAAACTTGATTGAATAATTGAATTTTGAATTTAAAGCAATGCCCGAAATACAAATAGGTTCATATTTAAACGATGTTTTAGTAGACGACCCAGATTTCCGAATTCGTGCATTTAGCATTTGCACAAACACAAGGATTATATGTCCTTATATGAATTTGAATGTGAATATATGGAAACATATAACCGTATGTTCAGCCCTTTTCTGTACTTCGATAATACAAATAAAGCAATAATTTTGAATACATTTCCGTATGTATGTATCAAAAAAGTACAAGAAACTAATCCAATACTGGGCGAATGTACAATTTTAATGGTAAAACTTCATAGATAGATGAAAGAGAGACATATATATATATAACTAAAGACACGGCGAAGAACTATTTCATTATTTTCCATTATGAATTTGAACGCCAAATTAGTTGATATTAAAACACAGTTCGATAAGTCGTATAATATAAATGCTTAACGCAAAATAAAAGTGTATTTAGCGTAACAGTGAATAAACACGCAACAACGCTAGTTGCTTGTTTCAACCAAGTACGTTCATTGATAGACGACAGTAGAAAAAAGTTAAACTCTCACCATTGGTCGTATGTATCTAGATTTTTACAGAGCTCTGTAAGAGCTTGAAATATAACCTTCAGAATATAAAGACAAAATACTTACTAGAAATTACAATACCTTCGATACTGAACACACTAGCAGTAATCGAAGAAGAAACAAATACAGATACAGAAGCTGAAAGCTATTCAGAAATCGCAAGCGATTCAGAATATCAGATTAAAGAAGAAGATTTACAGGATCTCACGATACCAGCGGTAATACATTTTCCCGAGGTATCCGAATCTGAGTCAGAATCAATATCTGAAAAAGTCGTAAACAGGGCTATGTCAGAGGTAGAATACCTAAAGATTGCCTCATCTCTGCTGCCAGAGTTTGTTGGAAAGGCAGAAAATCTGACAAGTTTCATAGACGCACTGAATCTAATTGATTCACTAAAAGGCACACATGAAACAACAGCCATTAACTTAATCATTAACTAATCAAAATTGAAAGGCCTTACAAGAAATCTCATTACCACAGAATCAACTATTGTTGACATAATTGGTAAATTGAAAAGTATAATAAAAGGTGATTCAGTGTCAGGGATAACTGCAAAATAGAGATGCAAAAACATCGATAGTTAGTACATCGATGTTTTCAAACATATATCGCCATACATATATTCAAAGATAAATCGCCAAAAACATCGAAAAATTTTTAAATTTTTAAAAATTTTTTTAGTTCTTTCTATTTTTTGCGCAAAATAGTTATTTCATAGTTGGATAAAAAGGAATAACATTTATATTTTAATTTTTTTAATATTTATTAAGGAATTTTTGCTTAAAGAATATTTATAAGGAACATTTTGCTTAAGAAATAGTAACAATTATGACTTAATCAATAAGCCATTGATTTTTCTTTAGAAATAGTAACTTGTTAATGGCCTTTGGTTGAAGGCGAGATCTTCTGTCGTTTGCGATTTGGCCCGCTTTGCTAAACGTTCTCTCTGATTCGGTTGAGGTGGCCGGCACACAGAGGTACTTTAATGCGCATTGCGCAAGGGAACTGCATTGGAGATAATTAATCTATAGCAATATACAGTTATTAATCAAAAAATATTAAAAATACATCAATCTTACCTTCCAATATTCCAGAGGGTCCATTTTTTGTGGGGCATTTTGGTAGGTTAAGGGGTTATATACCTTTTTTTTTCTTCAAAAAACGAAAAATTTTTTTTTTCTGAATCCTAAAGTATATCCCCTAGAGAATATTTTCCCAAAGTTTCATGGAGATCCGAATAATAGTTCGATAGGAAAACAGCGTTTTGAGGCGCGGTTCATCACGGCTGCGGACAGCGTCAAGCAACTTTGAATGCGATTATCTCAAAGTCGTGTTTTTCCAGAAGTGCCTTCGCTGTGACCACGATTACACAAAAACTATTTGATCTATCTTCTTCAATTTTTTTTTAAATTATTCGTAATGATTGTGCCGAGTTCGTGAACGATTCAGTTTTTTTGCGTCCATTTTAATTTCGCAGATAAAAATTTTTTAATAAAATTTTTAGAACTGAAAACATCAATTTTTGGAAAAATGTTTACTGTATGCAGAAAAAACCAAATATTCTTGAAAATAATCGTTCACGAACTGGATATAATATTATACTAATAACAAATTTTTGGTTTTTTGATTTTGGTTGACCTGCTGGACTTCTATCGTGGTCACCGCAAGCCGCTATAAAAAAAAAGGGTTCCGAGAGAATTGCCATAACTTTGTAAATTGTTTATATTTTTTCAAGAACAAACGCTTATTGTTTCGATAAAAACATGTACTATCAATAAAAAATATTTTCAGTGTCATAAAATAATTGCTACACACCTGAAATAAAAATCCAAAGTTCCCTCAATTTTTTCGCTCAAAAAGGTATATAACCCCTTAAGTACTGCCTTATTTCTAAAAAAGAATCTGATCTATTTTTTCTGGGATTGTTCTTTATTTTTTCTGCTAAAAATCCATATAAGTCGGACGGGTTGTCTACTTCTAGGGGCGGTTCCTCGTTAGGACAAATGTTCTGCAAATCTTTAAGTAAGCTCAATTCGTTTTCCACAGCTGCGACTGCTTGCTCTGCATTTTTTATACCCTTGCAGAGGGTATTATAATTTTGGTCAAAAGTGTGCAACGCAGTGAAGGAGACATCTCAGACCCTATAAAGTATATATATTCTTGATCAGGATCACCTCCTGAGTTGATATGAGCATGTCCGTCTGTCCGTCTGTCCGTCTGTCCGTCTGTCTGTCCGTCTGTCTGTCCGTCTGTCTGTCCGTCTGTCTGTTTCTACGCAAACTAGTCTCTCAGTTTTAAAGCTATCGTCTTGAAACTTTGCACACACCCTTCTATCCTTTGCACGCAGTATATAAGTCGGAACGGCCCGGATCGGCCGACTATATCCTATAGCTGCCATATAACTGATTGATCGGAAATGGTATAACTTTGGTGTTTTTAGAGTTAGAGAGTTTAAATTTGACATGAGAGCTACTTTTGGCAAAACATTACGACATGCCAAATTTCATAAGGATCGGCCGACTATATTCTATAGCTGCCATATAACTGAACGATCGGAAATGACCCAACTTTCGTGTTTTTGAAGATAGAAAGCTGGAACTTGGTACAGATTATATATTTGGTCAGTTGATCCGACCTACTAAATTTCATTAGGATCGGCCGACTATATCCTATAGCTGCCATATAACTGAACGATCGGAAATGGTATTTGGTAGAAATATCAACTTTCGTATTTTTGAAGATAGAAGTTTGGGACTTTTTTTAGATTTTGTATTGTAATAAATTGGAATATATATTCCTATTCCCATAAGGATCGGCCAACTATATCCGATGTTTGCGATATATATCCGGTTTTAACTGCAAGGGTATATCAACTTCGGCTCCGCCCGAAGTTAGCTTTGCTTTCTTGTTTGGTTGTGGAATCCTTCTCGCTTGAACCTTGGATCAAGGATTGTTGTTATTCTCGGTACAGTTCTTGTTTCATAGGTTTGTAATCTGCTCTGTAGTTGGGTTTGTAAAAAAAGGCACGTATCAACGCCTACTTCAGTTTTAATTTGATACTTAAACTGGTCCATTTTAAGTATAAGGCCGAGAACAGTCGGAATTATCAACGATACTGTCACATTTTTTGCTGCTGATGTATTAACTGTCGCCGTTTCAAATGGCTCTAAGACAGTGGTCGGCACCCCAATACATTGATATTATTTTACCGCATTAGTGTTAGTAACGAATAGCAGAAAGTAGGCTGTGAGCATGACGTTTCAAACATTTATAATGTGTGTGTGTGGCAGAGCTCGGGCAGAGAAATTTCCTATGCCCCCGAGATAGGACCTCTGCTCTAGGAGAATACACAAATCTTCAATAACAGAAAATTGTTTCTCCGTTAAAGGAGTTGGAGCCTTCAAGGTTTTCAGCAAAACTCCGCAAACTGCTTCTCGAACGACCAAAATCCGCTTCAGCATATAGAATGCGCTGTTCCAACGCGTTGGAACCTCTTGTACAAGATTTAAAGGCTTTTCAACGCCTTGCGCGGAACGTAGTTTTGCATAGGCAATTGCGCTGCTTTTAAAGAAGGTAACAATATTTTTTACTGACTTTAGAACGCTTTGAACATCTTTCAAAGCCAAACAGCTCTGAACAATTAAATTTATGGAATGAACAAAACAACCAAGGTGTTTTTTTTCAAAATTTCGCAAGCCTTTATCATGGCTGCTGCATTGTCAGTTACAATAGTACTTACTTTGTTAAATATATCAAAATCAATACATATTGCTTTGATGGTTTCTGCAATATTGTTGCTACAATGATTTGTCTCATCTAAGAGAGGCTGAGTTGCCAGTACTACTGTTTTCAGCTCAAAATTTTCTATCAAGTGACACGTCAATGTAAGATAACAGGCCTTAGATGTCCAACAGTCAGTAGTTAAAGAGCAAAACGGAATTGTGAGAAGCTTATTTTTTAACTTTGCCATAGTTTCTTCATACATTTTTGTTGCATGCACATTTTGTAAAGTAGTGCGGCTGGGCAAAGCATATTTGGGGTCAAGTAACTTGACAAAATTTCTGAAACCTTCATCTTCAACAATACTGAAAGGTTGTATATCAGATGAAACCATTTTTGTAAGGGCCCTATCCAATTGGATCTTTTTTGCTGAACCGGAATCGTACAATTGAGATCGGAGTATAAATGCATCCATTGGCGCTACTTTAGCTATTTTTTCATCTATTTTAATTGGGTGAAGGCGCCTCAGATGATCATACAAATTTGTTGTGTTTCCGGAAGTTTTGTATACCTTTCCACACAAACGGCATTTCGCAAACAATTTGTTCTTGCATCTATCAAAATGTTTCCAGACGTCTGATCCGTTTTTTTTTGTTTTTTTTGTTACCTGGAGGTTCACAGTCTATTTCATACTCAAAAGGATCAGCGATCGAAGCAGCAGACGCAGGAGCAGCAGAGGCAGGAGCAGCAGATGCTGGAGCAGCAGACGCAGGAGCAGCAGACGCAGGAGCAGCAGACGAGGGAGCAGACGAAGGATCATATTCTGCAAAGTAAAATCGTAGTCAAAGCCTAAAGTAACAATTGCGGTGCGGTATACTTACTTGTTTTTTGCAAGAACCTTTCCATATTTACTAAGAATTTCATCGCAGAGGAACCGCCCAACTATGTTAAATCTTAAATTACCTGTAAATATGATGAAGGCAATGCATATTATTAATTCAATTAATTAATTTAATTGTAAAATTCTAACATTTAGTTACTTACCTCTCTAACTTTCGGTGTCTTTTTTCTTAGTGAAGTTAGAGATGCTAAAACATCGATGCTCTGAAAAATACATCGATATATCGACATTTTAAAAAACATCGATACTAACGATAGTGACATCGATGTTTTTGCATCCCTACTGCAAAACTAATCAACCTTCAGCAAAAGCAAAAAACGGCCAATCAATATGTACAAGAGGTAGAGAAGTTGGCAAAGGCCCTAGAAGGAGCCTACATCGACGATGGACTATCCTCCAAAACAGCCACTAAATACAGCACAGAGCATGCTGCCAGTGCAATTATTAAAAATTGCTCTATAGAAAAAGTTAAATACATAATGGAGGCTGGAACATTCAGTACTCTAGACCAAGCAACGAATAAGTTTGTCAATAGTTGCACAGATGCAACAGGACAATCTAATACTGTTCTATACTTCAGTGGTCAACGACCCTATAATAGAGGTAGTCGAGGAAACTACCGAGGTAGAATAAATACCCAAAACAACAGTAATCATCGTTATAATAATAACAATAGAGGCAGAGGCCAGTATAGAGGAAATTATAGAGGTAGCGGTAATCAAAGCCGCGGCCAAAATAATAACTCCTCTTATGTACGTGTCACTCAGGGTAGTTCGGAAAACTACCAGGCTCCTTTGGGTACACAAAATTAAATAAAAAAGTACACACAGTAAACTTAAGTCTTAATATGTTTGTAGTGTTCAAAAACAAATAATAATCTCACATTTCTCCTAGATACAGGAGCAGACATTTCATTACTAAAAGATAATTCAGATGCTTTTGAAAACATCGAGCAAGATAGATTAATAGATATACAAGGAAAATTGGACAAGGAGTAATTAAGTCCAATAGTTTAGTTCGAATCGAATTGCAGACTGACAAGTATACAATTCCGCACAATTTCCATTTAATTTCAAAAAATTTCGCAATACCATGCGACGGAGTTATAGGAGTTGACTTTATAAGAACGTTTATTTGCAAATTAGATTGTGAACCAGCAAATGATTGGTTCATAATAAGACCAAATAACTTAAAATACCACATAAACGTTCCAATAAAGTTCGGTTCTGGTAATAATTAAACACTATTACCAGCAAGATCTGAAGTTGTCCGTAAATTAGATATAAACTTACCAGAAGATAATATCTTAATAATAATTTTGAGATTATAAAGTTGAGATAATTTAACCAAGCAAAGGTTCTAGAACAGATGAAGTCATATCCAAATTAAAGAAAAACTTTCCTAAGCAATTCGAATCAGAGCTCACTGACATATGTTCTAAATATAGTGATATATTCGGACTCGAAACCGAATCAATCACAACTAATAATTTTTACAAACAACATTTAAGACTTAAAGATAAAGAACCAGTGTACATAAAAAACTACAGAATACCGCACAGACATCAAGACGAAATAAAGAACCAAGTAGATAAACTTATTAAAGACAATATAGTTGAAGAGTCTGTATCTGAATACAATAGCCCACTTCTGTTAGTACCTAAGAAATCACTCCCAGGTTCTAATGATAAAAAATGGAGATTAGTAATAGACTATCGCCAAATTAATAAAAAACTTCTGTCCGATAAATTTCCCCTACCTAGGATTGACGACATACTTGATCAATTAGGTAGAGCTAAATACTTTTCATGCCTTGACCTTATGTCATGTTTTCATCAAATAGAGCTTGAAGAAAAATCAAGAAATATAACGTCATTCTCAACCAACAACAGCTCATATCGTTTCACGCGATTGCCATTTGGTTTAAAAATAGCACCAAATTCATTTCAGAGAATGATGACAATAGCATTTCTATAGCATTCCTTTATATGGACGATCTAATCGTCTTTGGATGTTCAGAAAAACATATGATCAAACACCTAACCAATGTATTTGAACTCTGTAGAAAAAATAACCTCAAATTACATCCCCAAAAATGTTCATTCTTTATACATGAAGTGACATTACTTGGTCACAAGTGCACAGATAAAGGAATACTTCCAGATGACAAAATGTATGATGTAATCATCACAGTGCATCACACAGGAACAGTGCTAGACGATTCGTTGCATTTTGCAACTATTATCGACGTTTTATAAAAAACTTCGCCGACTATTCACGGCACTTAACACGATTAAGTAAAAAGAATGTCCCATTCTTATGGAAAGACGTATGCCAAAAAGCATTCCAGTATTTAAAAAAGAAACTTATGGAACCAACCCTGTGTCAATATCCCGATATCAATATTTTAACCCAAAACTATAACGGACTCCAACAACTTCCCATTGCTTACGCATCGAGAGCATTCACAAAAGGTGAAAGCAATAAGAGGTCTACAGAACAAGAATTAGCAGCAATCCACTGGGCAATATTACATTTTCGACCATATATTTATGGAAAACATTTTACAATTAAAACAGATCACAGACCTTTAACATATTTATTTTCTATGGTAAATCCTAGTTCTAAATTAACACGCATGCGGCTAGAATTAGAAGAATACGACTTTACTGTCGAGTACGTAAAGGGTAAAGATAATTTCGTGGCAGACGCCCTATCTAGGATAACAATATCCGAATTAAAAGACATACATAATAAAATCCTGAAAGTCACCTGGTAGTGACCAAAGTAGACGAAATATCTGCGCAGATAATAAAATAAGTAGAATCGCCAAGGCAATCTACAGAAAAAGCTTCTCAGCCCAACGTATACTAAGTCATAAATAATGACGAAGTACGTAAAGTAGTGACCTTGCATATAAAAGATGCGCTATGTTTATTTAAACATGGTAAAAGAATTATAGCAAGAATAGATATTGGTGATTTATGTGCAAATGGAAATATTGACTTAGGACAACTATTTCCAAGGCTTGAAAAGGAAGCCGGTACATTAAAAATAAGCCCATTGAAAATAGCACCGCGAGAACACATCTTTGAAAAAATTTCAATAGATGATTTCAAAAATATGGGCAATGAATTATTGAATACATTAAGGATGTAGTCTCATGTTCCGGCCTAATTTTTAGAGGTTATTTCAAAAAAATTTTTTTTGTAATAAATAATAATGCGATCGTTTCAATTTTCACATATGTTTTTATAGGCATCATAAACTATTTGAAAATATTGTGTTTAATTTAATCTTGTGTAGTTTAATACACTTTATAGCATGCCAAAGTATGCTAGATCGGTACCATAGAATTTTGTGAATCACCTGCGCCGCACACAAAAATGTCGTTCCGAGAAAAACGCGTTTAAAGTTTAGACGCTACCGAGAAACTCATACTTTTCGGTGTAGGCGCGCTTTCGATTATGGCCTGTATCTCTGTCATTATTTTATATTTTTATTTGAAACTTTAACAGTACATTCTTAATAAACAATACTATCGAAATATGTAAAAAAAATCGTTTTTTTCAACCTCACACATGAGACTACATCCTTAAGAGCTACTCAACCCTGTGACCACTTTAACAAATGTTAAAGAGAAAGAAGCAATATTGTCTACATTCCATGATGATCCTATACAAGGAGGTCATGCAGGCATTACAAAAACCTTGGCCAAGGTAAAAAGAAATTATTACTGGAAACGTATGACTTGTGATATAACACAGCATATCCAGAAATGTGAAAAATGCCAAAAAGCTAAAATAAATAAACATGTTAAAACCTCCTTAACTATTACTGAAACCCCTTTAAAAGCCTTTGACAGGGTTATAGTAGACACTATAGGTCCACTACCCAAGTCAGAAAACGCAAACGAATATGCAGTCACATTAATTTGTGACCTGACTAAATATTTAGTAGCAATTCCAATTCCAAATAAAAACGCTAATACAATAGCGAAGGCTATATAGTTACATGCTTGGAGCCAGTTTAGTAGAGGTCCCACACGTGACAGATCTTCTACGATCTACGTGTTTTTTGGGACCCGGAGCTATTTCAGCCGGGTCCGAAGTCGATTATAAAATGAGATGATGTTTGGATGGCTCAATTGCTAGTTGAGTTTCACGTGTTACACAAAGAGAAGGTTTCTAGACTCTCAGTATGACTTTATTATTACGTCCGAACTCTTGTACGGTCTAAATTCAACTACCTCTTAGCAGCGATCAGAAAGAGCTTAAAGTCTAATTACAGTGGATCTTATCTCTAATCTTGTATGTATGTGTAGGTTACAATTAATGGCATTAGAATAGTAATAATTGTAGTTATAGTTATAGTCATATGTGACTCCCCCGAGAAGTTTCGGCAATATTAATTGATGAATAGTAAATAATTGTCATACGTATACATACGTTCAATAAATTGTTAATATACATGTTTTTTCTTAATTTTAATTTTGGAATTTGAATTTTCTTTTAACTTGATCTTTGTAAATTTTCATGTTTGTATTGTCATTTGATACTAGGTAATTTCCATCTTGATGGTAGTTTTGAGATAGTTTATACTTAGGTCTAGACTTACCAACTTTATTATTTTTTTCATGGTCGTTCATAAAATTATCCTTAAATTAAAATTAAAATTATCCTCATGAGAGATCCTGAAGTTGTTCTGAACTTAGTAAATTGTTTAAAATATCTATTGGTCTATATTTTGTGGTAGAGTGGATTGTATTATTATAGTGGATAATTGCTTGATATACTTTGTTTTAAATTGTATCTTTATTTTTATCATCTGCGTTAAACAATCAAATATGTTCATTTAATGTTAAGTGTAGTCTTTCTATATCTGAGTTTCTTGTTTTTTTATAGGGGGTCGTATAATGTATGTTTATATTGTTGTCTAGCAGAAACTGTTTTATACAGTTTATATTAAATTCATTGTCTGTTATAATCAGTTTGGGCTTACCCAAGTTTTGTATCCTATCTCTTAATGCTTTCAAAAGAGATATCCACGATCTATCTTTAAGATAATGTGCAGTAGCATACTTTGTCAATTTGTCGATGGTGGTCAGATACATGGGGCTTCGCATAGGAAACCAGATATCCATGTGGATTATTTCGATGTGTTGAGAAGGAGTATCGGTTATGTTTAACTTATATTTTATTGGGTTTCGATCGTACTTGGCTAAGTGGCATATTTTACAGTTATTGACGTATTTTTGAATTTCTGTCTGAAGGTTAGGATAATAATATATCTTTTTTATTTCTGAAAAAATTTCGTTGATAAACCTATGGTTGTTTCTTAAATGTTCCTCTTCGATTATTTTTAAAATTTCTTCCTTATCTGTAATATCTTTAAGAAGTGCAAATGTCTATAGCAATCCTAAACCCTATAGCAAATTGTCTATAGCATTCCTGGAATTTTACATACAGGTTTATGTCTTTACAAAAGATGGCTATTAAGCCTTTTTCAGGTAGAATGTCTCGCATTATCTCTAATAAATCCGAGTTATTGCCATTTGTTTGTATAATATGTCTTATAACAAAAGATTTTTATTTCAACAAAAAAATAAAAAAAGAAATCGAAGGTGTAACTTTCAGCAAGAGGGGCCCCCTGAAAGCCTTTCGTCGGGGGGTGGGCAAGCGCGCCTTTGCCCACCTGTTAAATCCGCCACTGCTTCGGAATATCGCGTTCATTCATTTACATTTGGTAGAACCCTTTTTCCAGATCGAGCGAAGAAAAGATTTTGCATCCGCCTAATTTGTGAAATATTTCGTCAATGCTAGGGATAGGATATCGATCTTCGATTGTTTGAGAGTTCAATTTCCTATAATCAATGACCAGCCTCCATTTCTGTTGGTTAGAAAGGTCTACTTTTTTTTGGACAACCCATAGGGGACTATTATATGGACTATCTGAATGCCTTATTATTCCTTGTTTTAGCATTTCGTTTATTTGTTTATTTACCTCGTCCTTATGAGCTTCGGGGTACCTATACGCTTTTGAATAGACAGGTATCTCATTTTTTGTGGATATGTTATGTTTAATTACGGTTGTAAATGTTAAGTTGTCTCCCTCTTTATAGAAAATATTTTCGAATCGTTTAAGAATAGTGCTTAGCTGGTTCTGAGAATTATAATCAAGATGTTCTAGCCTCGTAAATTGACTTACATTAGCTGTAATGTTTTTAGTGTTGAGTTTTGGGTGTTGAGTGTATAACTTCAGGCTTACATTATTTCAAATAATTTTATTTTCTCCGTAATTTATGATTGCATTTAAACCGTTCAATATATTTCCTCCAATTATACCGTCGAAATGGTCGTGAAAGTTGTATTCCAAGAACTCACACCAGTAATTTTTTTATTCGAAATTCTTTGAATGAAGGGAATCTACAATGTTATTGTTTTTTAATAATGTTTCCCATTGCTTTTACTTGGGCATTGATTTTAGTTTTCCACTTCGGGTGGCAGACATTTTCATTGATGATACTGAAATCCGCTCCAGTATCAATAATGAATAGCAGGTCTCTTTCGGAGGATTCAATTTTTATGTAGGGTAATCTTGATGGTCCTTTAATTGAAAATTTGTATTAATTTGGCCTACATCCATGGGAGCTGGTGCAGTATCGTTGTTAGGGTTATAATTAACTAGTTGTTGCGGTTAGATGGTATTGTAGGACATTCGAGAGTTAGTGTTTTGATTAGCAGTATGTCCGTTAAAATAATTATTATGATTGTTTGCGAATCTTCTAATATTTTGCCTATTTGTACCAGTGCCAGGGTTATCCTCTGCCCTTGGTTGGTTCTGATATTCATTTTGGATTGGGTTATTTCGATTATAATTATCATTACTGAAGTTTGTTCTAAGGGGAGTTTTATTATAAAACTGTTTTCGAATGGGCCCATATAAGGTATAATTTTGGTGGCGGGCGTCTTCAATAATTTTGTCGTCGTCGTTTTTGTCGCGTCGTCTAATGACTGCGGATTCCTAGCAAAAATCATTGTTTTGGTAGGTTCGGGAAGATTGTCCCTAAATATTCTAAGTGATATCCTAATAACTTCCTCTGTACTAAATGGCTCGTTAGAGTGTGTCAATATTCGGTTATGTATTCTACTAGCAATTTCATTAATTTTATTGTAATATTGCTCTATTGTGGAATCTATTCGACATAATTTTAGGGTATCCATTAATACATCGCTACTCTCTTTTTCCCCAAAATGTTTTATCAAAATCTCTTTTAATTGGTTCCAGGATCTAATGTTTCCGTATCTATGCAAAACGGGTCTGACTAATCCAATGCATTTGTTTTTTATGTAATTAAGTAAAAGGGTTTGCGATTGTTCATCAAAACTTTCAAAGGTTGGAATTAAGTCATTAATTTGATTTATGAAATCGGGAAGCTGGTTTTTATCTGATCCATCGAAATCTTAAATATTTTTTATACAATTTAAATATAGATTAAATGGTTAAACAAACAATTTCGGTATTCATTTTTTTTTTTTTTTCTTTGTATGTTAGTGAAGTTAGCCAGTTAGTGAAGTGTAAAGTTTTTTGCTTACTTTAGAACAGTGAGGGTCTGCGGGTAGTGTAAAGCAAATAAGGAACGGTGGTCTGTGAAGGTAATAAAGCTCCAACGCAGCAGTCTTTTAGAATAGTACAGCTCCCGCAAAATATAATGCAGAACGATGATTGATTTTATGTTGTATGCATTGTCCAACGCGGCGGTCTCTGTTAGGTAAGATAAGCGACGGCGGTGATGATGATTGCCAAAGCTCGGTCTCAACAAAAAATGGTGAACCGATCAGGTAAGGGTAGAGCCGTTATCTTATGTGCTGATTAGGCTGGCTTTATTGATTATGCTTGAGTCGCTATTTATGGACTTCTCTGGTCGTATTTCGTATGTTTAATACTCGTGTTAGTGATGTTTTTTTTTTGGAATTTAATTCCGAATGGGTGGTTTAATTTTTTGTTAGTCCTCGTCGCCAGTTACTTCGATGCTTGGACCCAGTTTAGTAGAGGTCCCTCACGTGCCACATCTTCTTTGATCTATGTGTTTTTTGGGACCAGGAGCTATTTCAGCCGGGTCCGAAGTCGATTATAAAATGAGATGATGTTTAGATGGCTCAATTGCTAGTTGAGTTTCACGTGCTACACAAAGAGAAGGTTGCTAGACTCTCAGTATGACTTTATTATTACGTCCGAACTCTTGTACGGTCTAAATCAGAGGTCGGCACGGCCCTATCTCGGGGGCATAGGAAATTTCTCTGCCCGAGCTCTGCCACACACACACACAGTATAAATGTGTGAAACGTCATGCTCACAGCCTACTTTCTGCTATTCGTTACTAACACTAATGCGGTAAAATCATATCAATGTATTGGGGTGCCGACCACTGGTCTAAATTCAACTACCTCTTAGCAGCGATCAGAAAGAGCTTAAAGTCTAATTACAGTGGATCTTAATTCTAATCTTGTATGTATGTGTAGGTTACAAATAAGGGCATTAGAATAGTAATAGTTGTAGTTATAGTTATAGTCATATGTGACTATATTCGAAAATTTTATTCTGAAATACGGTCCAATGAAGACGTTCATTACGAACATGGGAGCAGAATACAAAAATTCGATAATAAATGACCTGTGCAAGTGCAAATAACTAATATAACATCTACTGCACACCACCATCAGACAGTTGGACCAGTCGAAAGAAGTCATAGAACTTTTAATGAATACATACGTTCATATATATCGGTTGATAAAACTGATTGGGATGTATGGATTTAATTTTTCGTATACTGTTTTAACACGACCCCATCTATGGCACATGACTATTGTCCATATGAACTTGTCTTTGGAAAAACAAGTAACTTACCTAAGCATTTTATAGCGTAAATAATATAGAACCAATATATAACATAGATGATTACGCTAAGGAAAGTAAATATAGCATAAACAAGAAAGTAAAGCTAACTTCGGGCGGAGCCGAAGATGATACACCCTTGCAGTTCAAACCGGATATATATCGCAAACATCGGATATAGTTGGCCGATCCTTATGAAATTTGGTCGGTTGGATGAACTGAACCAAAAATAGAATCTGTACCAAGTTCCAGCTTTCTATCTTCAAAAACACAAAAGTTGGGTTATTTCCGATCGTTCAGTTATATGGCAGCTATAGGATATAGTCGGCCGATACTGAAATTTGGCACGTCGTAATATTTTGCCAAAAATAGCTTTCATGTCAAATTTGAATTCTCTAACTCTAAAAACACCAAAGTTATACCATTTCCGATCAATCAGTTATATGGCAGCTATAGGATATAGTCGACCGAACCCGGTCGTTCCGACTTATATACTGCGTGCAAAGGAAGGAAGGGTGTGTGCAAAGTTTCAAGTCGATAGCTTTAAAACTGAGAGACTAGTTCGCGTAGAAACAGACAGACAGACAGACGGACAGACGGACATGCTCATATCAACTCAGGAGGTGATCCTGATCAAGGATTGCGTTGCACACATATGTGGACAAAATTATAATACCCTCTGCAAGGGTATAAAAAGAGCAAAAAATATTTTATAATATTTTTTTTATAAAATATTTTTTTATTTTATAATATATATATTTATATATAAAATTTTAAAAATAACTTCACTAGGTTACGTTATTTTTCAAAAGGAGGGAGATGTAATATGCACATATGTAGAAACATGTAGCGAGGTAACACTGTACCCTGCATGCATATAACAAACAAATGTGCGCCACATATAACTGCCCAATTATGAGTTAGGCTAAGTCAGCGTTCCCACGCTGACCGCATGTGCCAAAGACATGTGTGCATAAGACTCAATCTCTATACATTTACATAAACTAAGTGTGCATGCTCATGTGACATGCTCGCTCAATAACATACCACCTAAGTATATGTATATAAGAAATATGTAATGTAGCCGATCCGCTGCCGACTAAACTGGCCTTCTTTTCATGTCTTCTTGTCATGTTTTTCATGTCATGTTCTTATTTTCACTCCACCTGAAAGTCAAATGAGTTGGGCAATTTGGATATTTTCCCAAAATTCGATACAAAATTCAGGGCTGCTAGTTCTAGCAATCTGTCCCAATTCAGACGATTCAGTTCGTCTTCAGATTCGCAGTTTTAAGCCTACGAAAATCGTGTAGTATCGCGTCTACTGCATCTGGATACTGTAAGGTGAATCGCTTGGTTTTTTTTTCCTTTCTGACTGCTGGGGAACAAGAGGCGCCGAAAGTCATGACTGTCATAACGTACCTATCGGGCTCTCGTCTCATATCTCCGTACCTCCAAAAAAATTGCTGTTCCTGCTGGTCTTACGGTCGAATCTTTACTTGATGTCGCCATTTCTCGATATCGCGGTACAATTCCTACTAGGGAATCCGGTCCTTTTAGTAATGCCGTTTTGTGAGACATTCCTTGCACTCTGGCTGCTGCGTTCCATAAAATTCTTGACTTGCGTTTATTCGGATTAGTGACTACAAACATTGGCAAGTACCAGAAACGTCTTTCATATGTTATCTTGTTCTTCTCAAGTTTACGTACGTATCCATTTTCTTTGAATCGCTTGATCTTCTGGTTCACAAAGCTTCTAAGCTCTGTCTCTCTTTCCATTCGCGACTCTAGGCACGCAAGTCGACGCTTCGCTAACTGTAGCGAGAACGGTAGCTTCATCTTGTCGTGGCGCCAGAGAAGACCTGTTTCACATCGCTTTTCGTCTGTAATGTATCTGGTTGTCTTGTCCAGGATTGATAAAGCTCTTTCATATTCTTTGGGTCTAATGGTTTCGTTGTTGGCACACACACCAACTGCGTCTAACGAGTAGCTTTCCTTTGCAATTCCTTTGTCGTAGGTCATGGTTGCATTCGCAGACGTGAATTATTCGGCTGCTCCTAGGAATTATTCGGCTGCTCCTATCATTGAAGCTCTTACATCCTTGTATACGTGTATCGGTAGCACCTTCATGTCCTTATGATTTTGGAGAACAGACTCCCCCAAAGTCTGCTCTGGTAAATCCAAATCCTTTACGGTTTTTACGTTGCGCATCTCCAACTAGCGCTATGTCGCAACTGATGGACCCTTAAAGTTTGGCCCTTAAACAATAACTGGAACATATATAAACAGGGTTGTTCCTTTCAGTACGGTGTGCAAAGTTGTTGCGCTTTCTTCTGAATTGGTGTAACTTCTTTGAAGCTTTCTCAGGTCATCTTGGTGGGGAAGGCAATGGTGTTTTCTAGTGCATCCATTCACACCACCTACTCGTGACGATTTGCAGTGTCTTATGTTGTTTCTATCTAAGCATCTCCAGCATATCTATCATTTATGTCTAAATTGTTTTAAAAATGCCTGTTAACTCGCATAAAACCACATCTGGAAGCTTGCAATATTATCCCGGCACACCAATTTGGCTTCCAAAGAAACCACGCAACCATCGAACAAGTGAACAGTGAGAATACTGCAGCGCCATTTTCCTCGACGTGTCTCAAGCTTTCGACCGAGCTTGGCTCATTGGACTCATGCACAAAATAAAAACGTATTTGCCAACTACTAAGCTACTGGAATCTTACCTCTACAATAGTGTATTCTCAGTGAGATGCAACGCAGCTACTTCGGGCGACTACACCATCGAAGCTGGAGTTCCACAAGGAAGCGCACTCGGTCCGTGTCTATGTGTTTTGTATACTGCGGATATTCCTACAAGCGCACAACTAACAACGTCAACGTTCGCCGATGATACCGCTATCCTTAGTTGCTCCAGCTAGTTGCTCCAACTAACAACGTCAACGTTCGCCGATGATACCGCTATCCTTAGTTGCTCCAGATGCCCAACGCAGGCAACAACCCAACTGGCTAATCATCTCACAATAGTGGAAAGGTGGCTGTCCGACTGGCGCATTAAAATAAACGAACAAAAGTGTAAACATATAACGTTTACTCTTATAACGCTAAACTGTATGCAGATCCCTCAAACTAACGAAGTAACGTACCTTGGCGTTCACCTTGATAGACGACTAACCTGGCGTAAGTCCATCGAATGCAAGATGCACCTAAAACTAAAAGCCATCAGCCTCCACTGGATCATAAACTCCCGATCACCACTGTGCCTGGACTACAAGTTACTACTCTACAATTCAGTCCTAAAGCCAATCTGGACTTATGGCTCTTAGCTGTGGAGCAACGCCAGCAAATCTTGAGAACTATCACTGGGGCACCTTGGTATGTTCGCAACGAAAACCTCCACTGCGATCTGGGCATCCTCCCAGTGAAAGACAAAATCCAGAAGCAAAAAGGGTCGTACAAAGAAAAACAATCTTTGCACCCAAATTTTCTCGCTCGGGGATTGACTCGGGTTTCTAGCGTATCCCGCCTGAGACGCAACGACCTCTCAACCCAGCAATCGATTTTTAGTGCCGTCTAACTCCGTATCAGTCAATATGACTGTTAGTTAAGTTAAAAATATAAGATTTGATACACCTCTTGTTAGTCTTGCAAAGAGAAGATTCAAGAAATAAAAGCAACGTTCCAAAGAAGAAAGCAAAACAAGAAAGGAAAGTTATCTTCGGTCGGAGCCGAAGTTTATATACCCTTGCAGCTAAAACCGGATATATATCGCAAACATCGGATATAGATGGCCGATCCTTATGAAATTTGGTAGGTTGGATCAGGAATGACTTTGGTAGGACTGACGAAAAATATAATCTGTACCAAGTTCCAGCTTTCTATCTTCAAAAACACAAAAGTTGGGTCATTTCCGATCGTTCAGTTATATGGCAGCTATAGGATATAGTCGGCCGATCCTTATGAAATTTGGCATGTCATATTATTTTTCCAAAAATAGCTCTCATGTCAAATTTGAACTCTCTAGCTCTAAAAAAACCGAAGTTATACCATTTCCGATAAATCAGTTATATGGCAGCTATAGGATATAGTCGGCCGATCCCGGCCGTTCCGACTTATATACTGCGTGCAAAGTTTCAAGTCGATAGCTTTAAAACTGAGAGACTAGTTCGCGTAGAAACAGACAGACAGACAGACAGACGGACCGACGGACATGCTCATATCAACTCAGGAGGTGATCCTAATCAAGAATATATATACTTTATAGGGTCGGAGATGTCTCCTTCACTGCGTTGCACACTTTTGGACAAAATTATAATACCCTCTGCAAGGGTATAAAAAAGTGTGATAAATCGACTCCGGCCGTCCGTACAGCATACGTAGGGTCTCCATGGCCAGCCCGACTGTGGCTGGCGTCATCAGTTTTCCTCGCACAGCTGCTCCTTCAAAACATTTATGAAGCCTCATAAGATTCTCCTGGTCGCTGAACCCGCATCGCATAGTTTATTGCTCATAGCTTACGATGAAAATCGGCCATTCTTCGGGATTGCCGCTAAAGTATGGTAAATCATTGCTTAAAACTTGTTTTATAGCAATCTGCGCATGAATCCGTATCCATAGGTGTTGACGTAGTATAGCTCATGGGTGGAATAAGATTCCACGTATACTGACTTTTCTGTATACATACTGTATACTGTATATACTGATTGGGGGTGTAAAACTGTTCTTTTTTCGTTGGTATTTTTGCTTCTGATTCTTGTAACACGCTAGATGCTGTTATCGAAAATGATCCACTAAGCTTTACATTATTTATTATAGACTGTACGTTTTGCTGCATGAAACCCATATTTCCAATCGCAGGATAATTGGCTGTTGCTCCACCCTCCTGTGTACACGGTAGATTTCAGAAAGCCGCCAACTAGAGACTGTCCTGGATTGCTTGGTAACTCTCTAGCCTTAGTGCCCTGTACTAGGTACGAAGCGTGTTCAAAAATACTCGGCTATACATGAAATCCTAGATTTCTTCCGACGTTTTGGATCTTTACTGGCGAAATGTCTTGATCCATAAATCCTGTGCCGCCGACGTGCGCTGCAGCTTCTCTATCCAGGGTCTCCGAAGTCCCGCTAGTTACGGACAAGGGTGCCGTAGAGATCGCGACTGAGTTCGCATCACTCGAAGTATTCCCACATGGTTATCTCCTTTGATCGCTATTGCAGTGCCGTCCGGTAGGTCTGGTTCCACAGCTGCCGCAAGATTCCTATTCCCCGCTCCACTCATAGGCCGATAACCTCACTTCATGTTGCTGGCTCTTGATAACTGTTCTTGAGGTTAGGACTTTCACAGAGAATCTAAAGCACTTTCCTCATTCCAAATGTTAAGTTTTTTAGAACATTGGGCCGCTTGCCGATACTTCGCTAGGGTGAAGTCCGTACGTTTTTTGAGTAGTTATCAGTGGCGGACTAAGGACTTTTGAGGCCCGGGGCGGTTTTGTCTTGGGCCAATGATATCGAATCAAACGTTTGTAAAAAACGCGAATATATTGCACGATGTAAACTTGAACTATCCACAGCTGTGACCAATATTTTCCGAATATTTCCGAATATACGCAGACGTATCAACAGCAAGATGATAACAACAGTGAGTTTTCCAGGCGTTCTGCACTGTACACACACCAGTGTTTGTGAGTGTAGCTCAGTGCCATCACCGACAGATGGCACTGAGCGAGCGTGTGCGAAAAAATGTTTCGAATTCAGCGAAACTTTTTTGATTTTTTATGTTTCATGATCGCTCATGATTTTTAGCATTGCAAATGATACGTTAACAACATTTTTTTTCAATTTTTCAATTAATTGGGGGCCCCCTTGATCGCGGGGCCCGGGGCGGACCGCACCAGCGGAAATCTTCCAGCACCAGCACTAATCAATTCTCTATCTTAAGCGACAGCACACCAAACAACGGAAATGAAGACGAAAACGAAGCACTGGATATGATAACTGAAGACACCTCAGATGAATCTGCCAAGCCACCACCTATATTCCTATCTGAAGTCAACGACATTAAAGGAATGCTAGCTTATCTCGAGTCTTAAATTAAAAAAGAGCTCTTCTTTTATAAAGTACAACGCGATGGTCATGTGAGAATAAAGGTAAAGTCCATTGAAGAATACAGGAAACTTGTTAAAACTCTTGCTTCAGACTTTGTCAAATTCCACACATACCAGCTTAAACAAGAAAGGACATTTAGAGTTGTTATTAAAAATTTGCACTTCTCAACGGATATCGATTTAATTGAACAAGATGTAGAGTCCAAAGGTCACACTGTAAGAAACATTACCAATATCAAAAGTCGTGTAACCAAAGAGCCATTGAATTTGTTCTTCTTAGACATTGAGCCGAACAATAAGAATTTAGACATTTACAAAGTCAAACATATTGGTAGCGCAGTTGTTAACATAGAACCTCCCCGTAAAACTAAAGAGATCGTTCAGTGCTACCGATGTCACTAATTTGGACACACGAAGTCATATTGTGCCAAAACTCACAGGGGCGTGAGATGCTCTTCTAACCATCCCAGCAACATTTGCCCAAAAGATAAAGAGGAACCAGCAAAATGTGCCAACTGCAAAGAAGATCATGCTGCTAGCTACAAAGGGTGTAAAGTCTATCAGGAACTTATATCAAAAAAATTTGTAAGCGGAAGCACCCACCTAAAAAACACCAAAGATAACAAAAACAATAATAAAAAGGACCTTGGTACATCTCAATCATTTGCTGCGTTTAGCAATTCGACACAACAACCCAAAGAAAGTCATACGCTTAAGTTGCTGCAGAATATATCTCGAACACGTCTTTAGAAAGAATAGAACAGCTTCTAGAGAAACAATTCCAGCTTACAAATAATTTACTTAACATGATAATGATACTTGTAAATAAGCTATGCAAGTAAATCTTAACATAGGAATATGGAATGCCAATGGGCTTTCCAACCATTTAAATGAAATAATTTTATTTTTAAAAACAAATGCCATCGACGTCATGCTTATTTCAGAAACGCACTTTACTAGCAAATCCTTCTTTAGAGTTATTGGATACGACACAGTAAGAGCAGACCATCCGTCAGATAGTGCTCATGGAGATGCCGCAATTATTGTCAAGCACGGCCTTAAATTTAAAATCTTGGACAGTAATAGGGGAAAATGGTATTCAGGCTGCGGCATTTGAGATAAAATGTATGCATGCTGATGTATCAGTAACAGCGATTTAACTCCCACCAAGATTTGCTATAAAAGAAATGGACTTTTAAAACTTTTTCGATGGACTGGGATCAAAGTTCATTGTGGGAGGCGACTTCAATGCTAAACATCCATGGTGGGGATCCAAATTTACAAACCGAAAGGATCCGAAAGGATCGGAGCTATACAAATGCATACGAAACAATAATATTACCACATTGTTAACTGGTAAGCCTACATACTGGCCAGATAATCGAAAAATTCCAGATTTGATTGGTTTCGTAATGTTCTCTGGAATTCCACAATCACATATGAGGGTTATGGAAAGCTTCGACCTTAACTCAGACCATTCTCCAATAATATGTAGAAACTTACAGTACAACAACCCATTTGTTGGATAAGTCCTATAAAGTCATTACAGCCTATACAGACATCAACGCAATTAAAAGCTATTTAGATTCAGCTATAAGCCTGGACATTTCGTTAAAAACAGGAGAGGAGATAGACAACGCTGTGGAGCTTTTCACAAATTCAATTCACAAAGCGAGCTTCAGAAACACGAATCATGCTCCTAATCTTCAACAACCAAATCAATTCTACCTTTCAACCTAACTTCGACAAAAAATACAAAATAAAAGGAATCTGCGAAAACGCTGGCAAGAAACCCACTACCCTGGTGACAAAAGATTATATAACAAGGCTGCATCTGAGCTTAATGAACTGCTGTCGAACTTACGCAATGAATCTCTAGCTACGTATCTGAAAAACTTAGACCCTAATTCCCGTAACAACGAATACAACCTATGGAGGGCGACCAAAAACCTAAAGAGACCAACTAAAAGAAACGTAAACATTTATAATAGCAATGAAACTTGGTGCAGGTCTGACAAAAAACAAGCGGAAGCATTTGCACAACATCTGCATTCCGTGTTTCAGCCAATAATCCAATGACAGAGAATGAAGTAGAAAACTTTCTTGAGTCACCCTGTCAAATGAGCTTGCCTATTAAAAGCATCAAGTATGAAGAAGTCGTGACGGAAATCAGATGCTTGAACAACAAAAAAGCACCAAGCCCTGACAAAATAGGCGGCATCACCCTCAAAACTTTATCACCAAAATGCATTCGATTTCTCACTCTCATATTTAACGCAATTCTCAGACTAGAACACTTTCCAAGTCAATAGAAATGCGCAGAGATCATTATGATCCTAAAGCCACTCAAAACAGAAACAGAACTGACATTATACGGTCCCATTAGTCTGCTGGCAATATTCTCAAAAGTATTTGAAGAAATACTATTGAAGAGAATGTTGCCAATTCTGGACAAACTTTCCATCATTCCGAATATCAATTTAGATTCAGGAGAGGTCACGGGACACCAAAAACTACTGCACTGCTGCATTTCTTGATGTACAACAAGAGTTCGATCGAGTCTGGCACAATGGCTTATTGTACAAGATAAAGAATTGGCTACCTGCTCCATACTTCTTATTAATCAAGTCATATCTGACTAATATATGCTTTTACGTGCAGCATTAACGCAGGCGTCCCACAAGGAAGCGTACTGGGGCCAATTCTGTACACCCTATACACGGTTGACATGCCAGGTACAAACACATGCACTGTTGCAACATATGCTTATGATACAGCCCCTTTGGCCACAAGCATATTCAAAAATGAAGCATCCGAACTCCTGCAGCGTGAGCTAAGTCTAATTGAAGACTGGTTTCTTCGAAACCTAAAAGACTGAAGTAAGAAGACTGAAAAGATACCATATTTTCGATCTTCCCGTTAGATAAATTCGAATTACTGTAAATATTTAATATATAATAGTAGGGCTCATTCGAAAACTGCTATTTCTGTTAACTTAACATTCTTTATAAAATTTACTTATTGTTTTTTTTAATAGACAGATTGTAAATAAATAAATAAACATAAAAAAAAAATGTATGAAGCAAAGAACAACTAAAAAACTTGCACGCCTTCCTGCTCAGCTTACGACTCGGCCCTCTGTTCACACTTTATTTCCTGCTTTGGGACCACAGTGGCAGCGGTCAGCTGGCAATCGGTCGGGCATTGTTAGATTTACGACGTAACACATACTAATGACGCGAGATTTGTTTTCCGTAATCAACTTAAATAAAAATAATGTAAATAACATTTCTATTGAAATAAAATAAATACTTTGACAAACAACAATGTTAATATCTTGATCAAATCATTATAGAGGGCAGAGGGTATTTTAATTTTGGTCAAAAAACGCAGTGAAGGAGACATCTCCGACAATATAAAGTATATAGAAATTAATGTCATTTGGTACTCCCTCGCTACGGTCGTAGACGTCATACATAGTTGGAAAAGATCAGTACCTGGCGGTTGCTGACTGAGTTTTTTCTTTTTACTGGGAAGTTATGTTGGGAGTTACTAACTCCATTGCTATGGCCCTAAAGGCACGGTAACCGAATCACGGTAATCATTTCATAAAATGATTTTAGCTTAACGGCTATGCCGGAGTATTAAAATTAATAAGTTATTTATTGATGGAAGCGCAGAAAAAAACTGACTTAAAGCTAACAAAAATTGTATTTTACAGCGGCCACGCAAATATCCTGACGCAAGTTAGTTAACTAACTACTCCTCCTTTAGGAATAAGGCTGCCCTCGGCCGACCCTATTTGGGCAATCATATCTTTTAGCTGGGCCGCATTTCTTCAGGCCTTGGTGACTCGCCGATAGTTTAAGCCGATCCAGATCAACTCGCAGCACATTGCTCCTGCAATTAGTACCATCTGACACAACCGATAGTCGTTGATCTCCTTCTCAAACTCTTTAATATGTTCCAAATTACCCTCACTCAAACGGTAAAGGTGGAAAACTGGAAAATCATACTTTATATTATAAAGCATAGCATATTATACTTGGAAAGCATTCCAAGTATAATAATGTAGCATCTTCTTGGGTTTCGCCACAAAGCAATGAATACATGGTCTCATGTGGCGGAGTCAACAACGGTCGACTTTAAATCGATCGCTGTTAAATCGGTCGACTTCTTAAACAGTAATGCCAACTGAATGTGAACCTATAAAAAAACGCCCTTTAGTTGTGTCAGCGGAATGTGATTTACCCTCTGCCTTTTTCAGTGGGCCTGATTTTAGTAACCTGGACAGTGACGGGTCAACCTCCATAGCTTCTAGCGGCTCCTCAGTGTCTCCAAGTGTACCTGAGCCCTGGGCTGTTTAGTGTAGTGAGCATTTTGCCCAGTACATATTTGGGGCTTTACTTGATGGGATGGATGTTGGAGATCTGCGCCGCTTGCCTCTTATCCCTATCTTCTTGGCTTCTTGCAAGCGACGATGCGAATGTGTACGTCTCATGGTTAGATTACACTTCCTATGCCAGTTCCAGCGCGGTTGACATGTCCTTGCACACGAATGGCAAGGACGATAAAAATACGAGCGGAAGAAGAAACGCTCACACAATAAGAGTCAGCAAAAGACCGATTGACCAAAAAACTCAACAAAAATGGCTATAATTTGTTAAATAGAAGAATTTAAATATATTTTCAAATATTTTTCTTAACAAGTTACTCTTTGATTCCATATTCCATATAACAAATTGCTATCAAAAAGCAAAAAAAAGTTTCTGAAAATGTTGTTTTTTAATTTTTTTATTGCAATAAACACTATATTTTATGTACTAGGATATTTAACAAGTAAGGCGTTCAGACTTATCAAACTTCTTCGTTCACCTAAAAAAAAGTGTAGGGCTGACCGATCTTGGGTTGCAGGTGTAGCCAGCACAACCTGCGCTAGTGCGCTTAATTCTTAACGATTTTCTTGCCTATCCGTGTGAATGTATACTAATACATAAATAAAACACCTTTTGCTTTACTGCACACGACAAAACGGCCTTCGTACGCTTTATTAGGGAATAAGGTGAGATTTTTCAGAACCTCATCATAGTGTAAAAGTGTGAGGTTTGCCTGTCTGAGGGTGCTCATTTCCTACTCGACGACATGAATCTGAAGCTCGTCACTGTCCATGAAATCGAGTCGATTTATGATTCCGTCCAAGCTTAAAACAGTGCCAAACGAGGACAGACTGGCATCTGCAGCCTCTTTTATTACTCATAATATTTATAACCGCCTGATAGTGGCGGGAGCTATTTACGTAATTTATTAATATATAATATGCGGCTACTGCCGCTTACCGCCAGGAGACGTATGCGTCTTGTGTTCCCGTAAATTCGGTACTTAACTGCATTCAGAGGCTCGTCACATTTGACATTGCCTCTAATTTCTATGGGCTCATAGACCTTAACAAGTTGAACAAAATTGGTAGCATCACTTGTAGGACTATATCTTACATTATAGAGGTATCCCATATATAAGCGATATATAAAAAATTAAGGAATCTCAACAACTAAATCTAGCTATTTTAAAAAATATTATATTTATAAATATTATATTAATATAAATATTAAAAAAAAATACATAGAGAACAATTTTTTTTTAAGAAATGTATGAACATTGTTCATATGTTTATATGTTATCTATGTATTTAGACGTTTGGTTTAAAAAAAAAATGTAAAAGATATTAAAAAACCCCTTCCCAACGAAATGCAGCATGTTAAGATAACTTTATTGGTTATAAAGTTATGCATCTTTTAATTTAAAAAGTTTGTACAAATTCGATTAAGGTATCTAAGGTAGTACATAGTACAGTGTATAAACAAGAAAGGAAAGATAACTTCGGACTCCAACCCTAGCCCCAATTTAGTCAATTAAAATAATTTTACATTTACGCAAAATTTCTTTTAAACAGGCGACTGTTGGCAAATGTTTTGAAAAAATTTGTCTAATAAGAGCAATACCTTTCGTTTAATATATGTCTTATTCAGATCAGACGCACACAGAAAATTTTTTAATTCTGCGTCTATATACAGTGTTTTTACACGCAAGCTTAGCTAAGCTTCGCAAGCTTCGTTAATATTTTTGAAAAATGTTTTGATGCCAATGGCTTTTCCGATGTCTAAGGCATGTGGCTAAGGCGGATGTTGCTAGGGCATGTCATAGGGCATGAAAAAAAATTCGTTTCGAGAAAAACGCAATTGAAAACGAGCCCCCGCTTGGGAACTGAATTGACCGGTGTTTACTTGAGTGCTCTTATCATCGGAAGGAATGGGAATTTCGTTTTGAACGCTACATATTCTTGAATAGGTATACTAACATTGTATGTATATATGGTAATACAACAATTACCAGATATATATAAATATATATACATATATGTATATATATAACGAATTTATATATATTTTTATATATATGTATATCACTTCTTTTTTTTAGCTTGTAGAAAATAAAAGTATCTTTTTTTTCAATTTCTAAAAACTTAAAACGTGTGTATTCAACAATTATCACTCTTTAAAATACCGGCTTGTATAGTCTCGACAAAAGCCCTCCCACTGGGAACACCCTGATTCATATAACAAGCCATTTAACAATTAAAGCATCGCAACTTCAAGCAGTATCGTTTGCACTATGGAAAACTTTTCGATTTTTCTTGCTTATTTCAAAAACAAGACATTCATTTTGTATATGCGGCTGCCACAATTTGAAATATGAGCTAATCCGTCAGGACCGAAAAATTAAATTTCCATATTCCTCGATTTTTTTTATTGTATTTTCATAAATAAATATCAAAATTTTCATAATGTTCTGGATTTATAGCATATCTCAGCTTTTTTTTTTTAAATCCAGAAAAGTCAAAAAATGTAATTTTCACCTTTTTTTACTTTTAAAAGTTTTATGTTTATTTATTTCTCAAGGATCACATATGATATGTTTGCTCTTTTTCTACTAAATCTCTTAATAACAATCTAATAAGACGAGAAAAATTCAAAGAGACCGAAAAAATTTTCAATTACCTCTTAATTTGTATTTTGTTTCTTAACTATGTTTTAATTGTACGTTCGCGACCCCAAAACATCATTTTATTGTAATTGCTTCGCATTAAGTGAAAGCAGATGGATAAAACTTCATGTGTTAAGTCATTTTAGTGTAAACTATTGAAATTTAAAAAAAAAATTCCGACTTTTGCAAGACAATTTTTATACCCTTGCAGAGGGTATTATAATTTTGTCCAAAAGTGTGCAACGCAGTGAAGGAGACATCTCCGACCCTATAAATTCCGACATGCCAAATTTCATAAGGATCGGCCGACTACATCCTATAGCTGCCATATAACTAAACGATCGGAAATGACCCAACTTTCGTGTTTTTAAAGATAGAAAGCTGGAATTTAGTACAGATTCTATTTGTGGTCAGTATATCCAACCTACCAAATTTCATAACGACCGGCTGACTATATCTTATAGCTGCCATATAACTGAACGATCGATAATGGTTTTTGGTAGAAATACCAACTTTGGTATTTTTTTTTAGATTTTTTATTGTGGTTTATTGGTTTTATTATGATTTAATCATAAGAATCGGTTTGCGATATATATCCGGTTTTAACTGCAAGGGTATATCAACTTCGGCTCCGCCCGAAGTTAGCTTTCCTTTCTTGTTTTATATTGAATTTTAAAGTGGCATACGTTCGCGACCGTATGTATGACGTATGTACGTATAAAAAATAATATTATTTTTTTTGTTTAACAAGCTTATAAATATTTGTAGATGGACAAAAGAAGTGAAAATTAAAATTAAATTAAATTAAAATTAAAATAAAAATTTAATTTCTAATTAAAAAAAAATGAGTGAAACATGTTTTTTTATGAAAATATAAATTTATTTAAAAATCGTACGTTCGCGACCCGTACTTAATGTAATTTAAAAAAAAATTAATGGAGATATTTAATTGGGAATAGGCTCGAACATGCCTCTATTTTAAAATCACAGTTATTGCATTAAAATATTCCATTTCAATTCGCAAATTTTTTGATTTTGCTAGAGCAAGCCAAAACCGACTTCCATTTCGCGTACGTTTGCGACCTCATGTTTTTTGCCAATATTATGAAAATGAAAAATCCATTTGTACCATACTTTACACTAAGAAAATAACTCACCAAACGCTATCGGTAACAAAAAAAAAAGTTTCAGAGAATGTTTTTTTTTCTTTAATTTTTTGGCACTAATTCGCGACCCCAGGAATAGCCCATATATCTTAAACACTCATAAAAAAATAATAAAAAAAAAATGTAAAATAAAAACCTAGGTATTTCTTCAATTTAGTGGTCGGCAGGGCCCTATTCCAGTGGTATAGAACATTTTTCTGCCTGAGCTCTGCCCCTGACACAAGCCTACTTTCTGCTACTCGTTATTAATACTAACGCATTTAAATCATATCAATGCATTGAGTGTCGACCAGTGCTTTTATTTATATGTAAGTTTAGCAGAAAGGGTACATTTTCCATAGTGCATCCCAAAAACCTATGACCAGCTCAGCATTTGTCCATCCAACCAAATATTAACAAGGCAAAGCCTTTTAGTAGTATGGGTATGTTGGGGAGGTGGACAGCATCATCCGTGTCGGAGTTCCCAGGGGGGTGTCTGCATGCTAATCCCCGGAAGAGCTATGCGTGTCCCCGTAAATATGCTTCAATTATTTTAACCAGCAATCCGTTGCCGTTTTTCCCCACACACAGCAACACAAGCTACCTAATATCTATCATTTTACAAAATCCCAAAATCATAACCACTTCATGAAAGGACACCCTACTGCTATAGCATCATTGAAAACATAGGGTAGGATGCAGTTGAAGAATGAAAAAAAGTAGTCGCGGACTCCTAAGTTATTAAAAGACACCATGCTGAGTTTAAAGGATTGTTTTACTCTCATGCCGATATAAAGATCTTGACGAATGAGTACAAAACTGAAGGGGATGACTAATAATTACTTTTTTGGCAGTCTATGTATGTCACAGTGTTTATTTTCTTTTCCCTCCAATTGCGCTTATTCAAATGGTAAACACCTCTAAAATAATTTTTAACAACTTTTTTATTATACTCTAATAATTTTTAATTGCTTAGAGTATTTTAAAAAACCATTTTAATTTTAAAATAGATGAAAATAAAAATTATAATTTGAGTCGATAAAGAGCTAAAAAACAAAAAGGAAAAATATAAATCTGACTCAATATTATAATTAAATTAAGAAAAATTAAGTCAATAGATACACAGCTCTACCAAATTTTATTTTTATAATTATACGTATAGTCTTACTTACTTCTTAACCATTTTCTTTATTTCATTGGACGCAAAATAGTATAATAAACACAAGGGCCGGTATCGGCTGACTCTATCCTATTGCTGCCATATAACTGAACAATCGGAAATGACCCAAATTTCGTGTTTTTGAAGATAGAAAGCTGGAGATTCGTACAGATTCTATTAGTTGATCCACTTTACCAAATTTCATAACGTTTTTGGTAAGAATACCGATTTTGGTGTTCTTGAATATAGAAGTTTGGGAATTTTTAGATTTTGTATTGTAATAAATTGGTTATATTATGATATTCTCATATCGGCCAACTATATCCGGTTTTAACTGCAAGGATATTTCATTTTCGGCTCCGCCCGAAGTTAGCTTTCCTTTCTTGTTTTTGAAATCTGTATGCCCCAAGAAAAAAAGTTTACATAATTAAATCTAGAAGTTACCATATCTTTTGAATACTTATTTAAATTTCTTTTATTAGGAAAAGGAAAATCCACTGGCCGGCAAATATATTTTTTCATAGCGATGCCTCAGTTTTTTTCGAATTTTTTTTTAGTTCAAGAGAAAAATATTTAAGGTTTGTACATACTTAATTCAATTATTTATAATAATTAACTTAATATGTTATAACTTACTACATATTAATTATAAATATACCAAAATTCAATGTAATCTGGTCAGAGGTCCTGGTCAGATCAGTGCTTCTATTTCGCTTTATAAGCGACCACACATTTTCAATAATGTTTAAGTAGGGACTTTGTGGTGGCCCATCGGGGGTTTCCACCTGAACATCTCTTAAAAACCTAGTAATCATTGTAGCCTTAGTTTCCTGCTGAAAAAAAATTCTTTTCCTGTTAATCTGTCACCGGAAAGAAACGAATATTTTTTTAAGGTTTCTCAATATCGGTTCTGGTTCATGAATCCGTCTATGGGAACCAATCATTCCACACCATTATATGAAACAGAACCCCAAAACGTTACGACCCATGTCATACTTTTTGTCACACGGGAGCCATTTTTATACCCTTGCAGAGGGTATTAAAAGTTTGGTCAAAAGGGTGATACGCAGTGTAGGAGACATCTCCGACCCTCTAAGGTATACATATGTATTCTTGCTCAGGATCACCTCCTGAGTTGATATGAGTATTTCAGTCAGTCTGTTTCTTCGCTCAGTTTTAAAGCTA
This sequence comes from Drosophila malerkotliana malerkotliana, assembly GCA_018153235.1. NCBI lineage: Eukaryota > Metazoa > Arthropoda > Insecta > Diptera > Drosophilidae > Drosophila > Drosophila malerkotliana. The sequence goes on along the minus strand of JAECXV010000202.1, from coordinate 2,469,657 downwards.
TCGTCTTGAAACTTTGAACATAACTGACTGATCGGAAATGGTATAACTTTGGTGTTTTTAGAGTTAGAGAGTTTGGAAAATCCCCAAGGACACTCCTTGTTTAATTTGTGTTTTTAGAGGGTCCCTTTTAAAAGCACGGACGATTAGACGGTCTGCATCAGGTCCTGTATTTCGATTTATTCCCCTACGGCGAATATTGATCACATCATTAAATTTTATATATTTATTGATTTGATAATAAATTGTCTGACGAGACAAATTATATTCCTTAGCGATGTTTTCTTTATTACGGAAACACCCAAGTTATATTTGATCACTATTTCTGATCTATTTTGGTAATAAGCTTCGAAGTTTTTGTTGTTTTTCCCCAAAAACAAAATTATGCAACAACATTGTTTTCGTTTTAAACTTTAAAGGTTAGTTAAATCAGGTCGTCATTTTATGTTGTTTGTAATGTTTTTGATTCGTTAAAGCGCATGCGTTCATGATTTGTTACCTAATTTTTTTTAGGCACTAAAAATTCTTCAAAAATAAAAAAAATAAAAATAAATTTTAAAGTTACTTTCGTAGTTTACAATTCTTAGTTTTGTTTTGTGTTTAATAAAATATTGACTTATTGCAGCTTCAAATCACAATAATGTTTCACCATTACTAGTTCTCTATTATGTGTTTAAGATTGAATGGAAGAATAAAAACTTTGATCATTCTGGTTTTTTTTCTCAGCATGCGTTAAAATCAGCATGCAGCTTCTTGTATAACTTTTAAAGCCTCCGCGCACCATGAAGGTTGTGCAACCCCTAGTACCCAAAATTGGTTTTTCTTATTATCGATTCTCGTGTGAAAACATGCAATTATGGTTTTATTTGCACTTTTGATTCGCATTCTCAAGTATGTTGTTATACCCTTGCAGAGGGTATTATAATTTTGGTCAAAAGTGTGCAACGCAGTAAAGGAGACCTTAAATATGATCTTGATCAGGATCACCTCCTGAGTTAATATGACCATGTCCGTCTGTCTGTTTCTAAGCAAACTAGTCTCTTAGTTTTAAAGCTATCTAATTAAAGCTCTGCATACACCCTTCATTCCTTTGTACGCAGTATAAAAGTCGGAACGGTTGGGATCAGCGGACTATATCTTATAGCTGTCATGTAACTGAACGATCGAAAATAGTATTTGGTAAAAATACCAACTTTGATATTTTGAAGATAGAAGCTTAGGACTTTTTTTTTTTAGATTTTTTATTAAAATAAAGTTATTATATTTTAATATTCTCATAAGGTTTGGCCAACTATATCCGATTTTTGCGATATGTGTCCAGTGTTAACTGCAAGGGTATATAAATTTTGGCTCCGCCCGAAGTTAGCTTTCCTTTCTTGTTTTTTATTTTCAGAATTTCAGCGATCGCTCTTGGGTTGGCTTTCTGTGGTATTTTGGTATGCTTAAACGATCATGTGAACAAAGGCCTTTCAAAATAATTAACCTCGAAGGGTTGAGAAAGTGATGTATGTTATTACTATCAAGAAACGGGTTTGTTCGAATGATTAAAATCATACACAAAAGCTACATGATTTCAAATCATTATCTGTCAAAAAATGAAAGTTGCTGAATACGTATATATTATTGCATGATTTTTACTGAATTTTAATAACATGTTTCTAAAATCTGAATTTATTTAACAATTAATCTACCTTGTGATTTTTGTTCATATAAGTTTGTTTGTTATGATCCTTTTTGTCGAAATAAATTAAAGATCTATTTAACTATTGAAAAACGTCAAAAATTTTAAAATCGGTTTCAAGGAATTTGCGCTTAGGAATTTTGAAGAGCAAAAAAGTCCCAAAAACCGTTTTTTCTAAATAAATCAAGATTTTGAGGGTGTTAGAAAAATTTCAAACACGGGTTTATACTATATTCGACCTAATAAACCATTCCTACTAGGTCTCTTCAAAAGTTCTCTTCACGGGTTTATACTATATTCGACCTAATAAACAATTCCTACTAGGTCTCTTCAAAAGTTCCTCCAAACTTTCTTTGAAACTGGAGATCTGCAGCACGAGCTGTTCGATTTGCTGATTAGATTTGTAGTATTTGTTTCGGTCCACTTCCTTCCCATAAGGAGTAGAGATTTTAGTTGCCGCAACGAGTACCTCTTCCAGGGCGCTCGTACCGTAGTCGGTGTCCGATTTTATGCTAAGCTCCAGGGCGAGTTCTTTGTGGGATAGCAAAATTTCCTTCCTTTGGGAGTCACTAAACATGATCCCCAATTCGTATGTGTGGTATTGTAGTATCCTGCGGTTATAAAACGATCCCCAAGTTGTAGATGTCCATAAATTGTCCTTGAGAAGCAAGAAGGGAAGTAAACGGCATCGATTGAAAAGCTTCCGTTGCGTGACTGAATTTGTTTCGATTTGGTCTGCAAGAAGTTTGTTGCAAAATTTTTGTGAAAATGGTGTTGGATGCGTTCTCTGATTAGCACTCCGGACTCTGTGGGCTTTCCCCATACGATAATCTGTGCGGTAGATTGTATAGCCTCTTATTTAAAAGTTGCATTTGCTTGTAAGATGCGTTTTCACCAGTAGCATAACGTCAATGTGGTTTTTGTTCAAAAATTATGTCAATTCCATGAGACACCATTAGCGTTTCACATTAATAATCAAGTCAAGTAGATAGACTGCACAGATTATTTAGACTGTTGTGCTACGGGCAGCTGTTTGCATGGTCGTTTTCGTGAATGACATAAGCTCCATCATACTTTTTTGGAGAGTAAGCATGGGGCCTTTTAAATGCTTTGTGAGTTAGGTTGAATTGGATTTTCCATTCCAAATCGTAGAGCAACGGCATGGGAGAAACCGTTGGTGGTGTTTAGGGGTCCGATTGAGGCCCTTACAGCTTTGGCGAAGAAAACGTTTGGCGTAGTTTTTGACGCAATGTACACATTCTGTGGATTTTGTTTGCGCGTTGCGGTCGCTTGACGCATGCGACTCTTGAGCGGCTAGCGGCTATGAGATATGATATGATATGAGCTAACATATGAGCGGCTGCGTTATTGACGACTGAGCAGGCTGAGGCGGATGACGAACGGCGGATTTCGTACGCTTAGGGGATTCAGTTAGCAGCTTCAGTTAGCGCTAAACTGAGTGTCAAGCGCACAAATCTGGTCATTGATTTTACAAAAACCAGTGATCAACTCTTTAAACCCGTTCTTAGTCTGTCTCATTCGTCTTGGAATGACGACCTCATTTCAGACCTACGGGAAATGGCATTCGAAACTAAGGCAGTGGACCCGGCACAGTTGGCGTGTACGACGTTTTCACATAGCCAAGTATGGATGGTAGGCTGGGATGAGGAGATGGTTTTGTTACCGACTTCATAGAACAGACCAGTTTAAATTCCATATTATTAATTGATAATCCAAAAATAATATATAACAAGAAAGCAAAGCTAACTTTGGGCGGAGCCGAAGTTGATATACCCTTGCAGTTAAAACCGGATATATATCGCAAACATCGGATATAGTTGGCCGATCCTTATGATTACATCATAATAAAAACAATTAATTACAATAAAAAATCTAAAAATAAGTCCCAAGCTTCTATCTTCAAAAATACGAATTGATATTTCTACCAAATACCATTTCCGATCGTTCAGGTATATGGCTGCTATAGAATATAGTCCGCCGATCCTAATGAAATTTGGTAGGTTTGATCAACTGACCAAAAATAGAATGTGTACCAAGTGCCAGGTTTCTATCATCAAAAACACGAATGTTGGGTCATTTCCGATCGTTCAGTTATATGGCAGCTATAGGATATAGTCGGCCGATCCTTTCGAAATTTGGCATGTCGTATTATTTTGCCAAAAATAGCTTTGCCAAAAAATTTAGTATAAATTCTATTTTTGGTCAGTTGATTCAACCTACAAAATTTCAGTAGGATCGGCCAACTATATCCTATAGCTGCCATATAACTGAACGATCGGAAATGACCCAACTTTCGTGTTTTAAAAGATAGAAAGCTGAAACTTAATACAGATTCTATTTTTGGTAAGTTAATCCGACCTACCAAGTGTCATAACGATCGGCTGACTATATCTTATAGCTGCCATATAACTGATTGATCGGAAATGGTTTTTGGTAGAAATACCAACTTTGGTATTTTTGAAGATAGAAGCTTGGGAGTCTGGTTTGAGTAAAAACAGATAGGACATGCTCATATCAACTCAGAAAGTGATACTGATCAAGAATTTATATACTTTACAGGTTATAGATGTCTCCTTCCCTGCGTTGCACAATTTTGACAATAATGCTTTTGGTGCAACAAGGGGGGTCACGTATCGAAGAACTGCACAGAATCAACCTTGTTGCACTGGAGCATACGTGTCTAAAATAAGAAAGTTCATCATCACAATAATTCCAATTATTAACCCAAAGCGATGTGAGTCAAGGAATTGCATGGAGTTCCAGAAGAGATGAATATTTACAATATATCGAATGCAAGCACTAACTAGATTTTCCGTCACAGTATGTAAAAGAGGTTCAGTTATTAATAGCAGATGCAGTAGCTATTGTTCCAGTAATTTTTCGAAATTATACCGGACGACATCATGATCCCATTTTGTCGAGCGCTCAAATATAAGGACATCTACATACAACTGCTCCAGTCGACTTGGTCAAAAGCTTGGAAAGTTTGGAAAATGGCTTTTGTCAAGTTTAGAAGTAAGACGCAAAAAGTATACATTACGAAATCAGGTCTATATGAGTTTATCCCCTTAAGTGCTATTTCCCACAAACCAAAATCTGTTTGTTACCCAACAAACAGATGGCCACAACTTGAAAAGAAAGGATGGTGGCCAGGACAGAAGAAAAAACAGCGGCTTTAGCGCCAAGGAATATCCGAGCTTCTCACTCCTTTTTGGGATTGACTGGAGTTTTTAGAAAGTTCATCTTTAACTATTCAAAAAGAGCGCGACCATTAACGGATCTTCTGCGCCTGCGAAAGCGCTACAAAAATAGGTGTAAATTTGATGTGTTTTTGATTAACATTTTTTTGTTTGAATAAACTTGATGTGACGTTAATCTTTCCTTCGTTTATAATTTTTAGTGGACTGTATATATGTCTATTTTTGTTCTTGTATTTTGTTAAAACATTTTTTTCTTTTTATAATTAGTGAAAGTATTATTCAATTTGAATTTTAATATTTTAATTATTTTAAAATTATTATACCCTTGCAGAGGGTATTATAATTTTGGTCAAAAGTGTGCAACGCAGTGAAGGAGACATCTCCGACCCTATAAAGTATATATATTCTTGATCAGGATCACCTCCTGAGTTGATATGAGCATGTCCGTCTGTCCGTCTGTCCGTCTGTCTGTCCGTCTGTCTGTCCGTCTGTCTGTTTCTACGCAAACTAGTCTCTCAGTTTTAAAGCTATCGACTTGAAACTTTGCACACACCCTTCTTTCCTTTGCACGCAGTATATAAGTCGGAACGGCCGGGATCGGCCGACTATATCCTATAGCTGCCATATAACTGATTGATCGGAAATGGTATAACTTTGGTGTTTTTAGAGTTAGAGAGTTCAAATTTGACACGAGAGCTATTTTTGGCAAATTATTACGACATGCCAAATTTCATAAGGATCAGTTGACTATATCCTATAGCTGCCATATAACTGAACGATCGGAAATGACCCAACTTTCGTGTTTTTAAAGATTGAAAGCTGGAACTTGGTACAGATTATATTTTTGGTCAGTTAATCCGACCTACAAAATTTAATTAGGATCGGCCGACTATATCCTATAGCTGCCATATAACTGAACGATCGGAAATGACCCAACTTTCGTGTTTTTGATGATAGAAAGCTGGCACTTGGTACACATTCTATTTTTGGTCAGTTAATCCGATCTACCAAATTTCATAACGATCGGTTGACTATATCTTATAGCTGACATATAACTGTACGATCGGAAATGGTTTTTGGTAGAAATATCAACTTTCGTATTTTTGAAGATAGAATCTTGGGACTTTTTTTAGATTTTTTATTGTAATTAATTGGTTTTATTATGATGTAATCATAAGGATCGTCCAACTATATCCGATGTTGGCGATATATATCCGGTTTTAGCTGCAAGGGTATATCAACTTCGGCTCCACCCGAAGTTAGCTTTGCTTTCTTGTTAATATATATATTTCCAGTTTTTTTTCGGAAAAACATTTTTTTAGTGAAATCTTATTTTTGATTTTCCACAACTGTAATCAGGATCTTTACCTACACAAGTTGTGGTTTTAACTCCATGCGCCAAATCGCTTTGGAGATCCGATGGCTGAATTCCAGCCCAAAGATTTTTCATAAACATTCCGATGTGAGGCCTCGAACATTACTGCGCTAAACAAAAATCTCACTTATTTCTCGATGGTAAAAAAAACAGAGGGGGGGAAAAAACAGAGGACTACGATTTTACACTGAGCTCTTTTATGCACAGTTCGCAGCCATCTTAGCTACGGTGGACTGAGTGGGTCAATGCACATCTGGCCACTATTTAGGTGCCAAGTTTATTGGAGCCCCAAAATACGGTTGAGAAACTCCACGGTTGAGAATATTTATTTTTTTTTTGACTCATTTTTATTATTTTTTTATATTTGAATGTTCATTGGCATTTATATAATTTTATTCTCTCTGTTCCTTACCTCTTGGGAGGAAACTACAGAGGACTGATCTAGCCACATCTAGCCAATATTTAGGTGCCAATTTTATTGGAGCCCCAAAATACGATTGAGAATCCCCCTTGCAGAGGGTATTATAATTTTGTCCAAAAGTGTGCAACGCAGTGAAGGAGACATCTCCGACTCTATAAAGTATATATATTCTTGATCAGGATCACCTCCTGAGTTGATATGAGCATGTCTGTCTGTCTGTCCGTCTGTCTGTCTGTTTCTACGCGAACTAGTCTCTCAGTTTTAAAGCTATCGTCTTGAAACTTTGCACACACCCTTCTTTCCTTTGCATGCAGTATATAAGTCGGAACGGCCCGGATCGGCCGACTATATCCTATAGCTGCCATATAACTGATTGATCGGAAATGGTATAACTTTGGTGTTTTTAGAGTTAGAGAGTTCAAATTTTACACGAAAGCTATTTTTATTTTTATATTTAAATCTATTTAAAACTACTTATCAACGCACTGCACGCTGATATGCTATGCGACCCTTTCTCGAGTGCGATAAGCGCACCACTTATGTATGTGTTTGTGTTAGGCTGCAGGGGATTGGTTTTAGACCATTCTGTTTGTCTCTTATTTCATGGGTCCCATCCCTTGAAACTCTATCTTCAGAATTTGCTGAAGAAGATAAATGCAGCTTCAGATAAATGCAGTCCTTTTCTGCTTGGTTCATCGTTCAAGTTGATCACAGACTGCGTGGCATTCACTCACACATTCAACACGAAAGAAGCGAAATGTACCTAGAACAGTGGCAGATTGGGTAATATATCTGGAGGACTTCCAGTAGAGCAGAAATCAGAAAAAATTTTGTAGCACGTCGATTGTATGAGCCGTTTTCCTCATCGCACGCCGTCAGACAACGGGTACAACAGGGGGACCTAACAGCGAACACTTCCTTCCTTAAATCACCCCAATCGAAGGTGGAACAGCATATGCCGAAGGATGCGTATCCGAGGGGAAGCCCGGACGCTAATATGCGAACTCTGGGGGACCGGCCGGCCTCCCAGTTTTAACCAGGCTTATTGTGACAAGCGGGCTATGTCATGATGGACGAACCCTTTCCCGCCTACTCATTGGACCAAAAAATGAACAATATCGTACCAAACAAAAACCAAAGTGGAAAACGGAACTCCCTAAAAAAGTCCGGAAATGGGGTCAGGGACCCGTCAAATTCCAAGGCCCTGAAAAGCCAAGGAGTTGCTGAGTTGGAGAAGCCCTCCACAGAGCGGTAATATCTGGAGGCAGGACGGGCCGGTACGGAGGAGGATGCCAAGGCATCGTCTTCCAAAGTGGGTCTTGCCATGGAGAACGGCGTGGAGAGGAAGACCCCAGGGTCAACCTCTAAACCAACCGGCGGGGCCCCTAGGGCGAACCTTGGGAGGAGATAGGATAGATACGATAGGAGGAGAGCAGCCTTCATTCTAATGAGGGCGGACTCATTGGACGAAGTCAACCCGGACCAGGCCGAGATTAATAAGTGGGCAAGGGAGGTCCTGCCCGACTTCTAACCGGAAAAGGCGGGTGTGAGGCTAGAGCCGAAGGAACTTTCTGAGTCAAATCCTGTCAAGGAGATCGCGCAAAGCGAAAAGGCAGATATCCACGGAGGGAGGAGCCCTCCAAGCCAAGAATTGGAAGGCCCAGCCACAGGAGTCCAACCGCTCGTTTGCCGAAGTGACGAAGGGAAGAACCCTCATTGGAGTCCTAGACAAGGGATCAAAATATGGGCTCATCTCCAAGGACTTTGGCGACGAGTGGTCAACGAGTTGCATGGGCGCTTCGTAGAGGAGATGCTACAGAGCGGAGGACCCCCACCAGAATGCGAAGACGCATGATGGTATCAAGGTAGCATCAAGGTAATTGCCTGCCCAGACGCGCGATCTGTAGAAACCTACAAGCGAATGGTAGCATCGCTTGGAGAGATCTACCCCCCTACCCCCTGCCGACACTAAAACGATGCTTGACGATGCTTACGATGTGCAATCCGACGTTTCCCACGACGGACTGGAGAGTCGCCAAGGTCGAGGAGGCGGTAGGACTACCGAGGCAGGTCATCCTCACGCTCAACGAGGAGACCGTAAAAACCCTGGAAAGGTCGGAGCACCGGATTAAAAATGGATTCGAGCATGTGACGGTCCGTATTTATAAATCTGATGCGAAGAGCAAACCAGTTGGAATCGAGCTGGAAGCAAACGCACAGGAGCCAGACTTGGAGGAGTCGATCGAAGAGGGGCACCGGAAGGAATGTCAGATGAGGAGGAGGACATCCTGGAAGGCTACACCTCAGGGGAGAGCGACTTCGGAGTGGAGGAGGACTCTGTTGAGCTCCGAGACGGAGGCAGAAGTTACTGTGGTGGAGAATCGTAAGAATGTCACTGACAATCTTGGAGATTAACTTCCACCACAGTAAAGCGGCATCAGCTGCCCTCCTACTCCACCTCGCCAAGAGTGGAGCTAATGTGGCCCTGATCCAAGAACCCTGGATCCTTGGAGACAGGATTCTTACGTCTTGCATGGGTTGGGGCGTCGAAGTATAGGCTCTGCAAAGCCAAAACGACAGCTAAAAGGCGAGCCTGCATCCTCGCAAAAAAGAACCTTAACCTCTTTTTGCTACCCATTTTCAGTAATAAAAGCCACGTAGCCGCAGCCATAGAGAGCCGAAAGAGTCCTCTAAGGGTGGAGGATCAGCTGGGAACCGCAAACAGCTAATGGAAGACAGCAGGAAGCATAAGATCGACCCGATCAAAGGTTGCGATGCCAACGCCTATCATCATCAGTGGAGAAGCACTGACACGAACGAGAGGGGTGACTCAACCTTCGATTTTATCCTAGGCTCCAATCTTCTGGTGGGTAACAGGGGTACTAAACCCACCTTCATAGTCAAGAACAGAAGGGAAGTACTTGACATTGCTCTTTACTCTGACTTCCTAGCTGACAAGATTATTAGATGGGGAGTTCTAGAGAATCATTTTTTCTCGGACCATCGATATATAGAATTAGAGGTCAATTTTAAGAACTTTAATCGACTAACAGTACGCAACCCGAGTGAAGCATACTGGGAGTAATATAAGAAAAAACTAGAAATATCCTTGGGGAAACCTCCAACAAAGTACGTTGACAGTAGGATGGATGCCATGGTGGACTCGCTAAGGGCGGCGTGCACCAGGGAATTCAATAAAGCTTGTCCCAAATGCAGATCGGGCAGTAGCAAGTCAAAGAAACTACCAAGGTGGTCGCAAACATTTACGCCATTTAAGACCAGGGCCCGCAAAGACTTTTATATCGCCAATAAAGCAAACACGGGACAGCCTGGGAGACGTACAAAGCAAACCTCAGGCAGTACAACAAACTACTGCGACTCCGGAAGGTCCTCGCAACAACTGCACTAAATGTAGGATACATTAAAACCTCGGAAGGTATCTGGACCACGTCCAGCAAAGAAACCCTGGGGGCTCTCACAAATGCATATTTCCCGGGATGCTCTCAAGAAGAAACAACCCCGGAAACGCCCGCAGCACGCCCCAACTTTCCAACCTACCGCCTCTCCTGCTCGATGCTCCTGAGCCTCTGCATTATCGCTGCAGCAAAAGATGCTACTGCGTCCCAGATCTTTTGGTTCTCCAGCATTACCTCCGCAAGGTTTCCTGGATGGATTGAGTTTCCTGCCGTCGTCTCCAGTCGGTTGCGCTCACGTGCAAACCGGCGGCGCTTAAAGACAACGTGCTTGATGACCTCGACGATAGATCTCCCGCACTCTGGCCACCAGTCCTCCACGGCGGTGCCAAAACGCAATACCTGCCGGAAGCAGCCATGTCCTCTCAAGACCTGGATCAGGTAAAAGTCAACCTGCCCGTGGCCTCCAAGCCCCTACTTTTTAAGGGCATAAGGATGTACGTCCAGCGTCCCTTCGTCGATTTGTTCCAGCAATCCTGCCAGGCTGTGAGCGACCTCTCCTTGGTCTCCTCCCTTGAAGTTGTATTGAGGGCGCCGCCAGCACCCTCATAGCAAGCGCGAGTTTCCTTTATCTCCTGGAGCTCTCGAGCGTGCTCTTTCAGCGGGGCCTTCCCCGCAATGACCAAAATGGCGTCGTCGGAGACTGTCCTGAAGCCGAACGCTACTCTTGTGGCTCCCAGCCTGTATGCTGAATCTACCCCTCTCCTGTAGCTGAGCGCATTCATCGTCTCAGCCTAGATGGGTGCTGCGTACAAAATTTTGCGCCGAGGTAACACTCACGAGGAGCCTTCTCCTATTCTACCTCGGGCTTCTGGTGTTGAAAGGGATCCTGGCATTCATCGTCTCAGCCTAGATGGGTGCTGCGTACAAAATTTTGCGCCGAGGTAACACTCACGAGGAGCCTTCTCCTGTTCTACCTCGGGCTTCTGGTGTTGAAAGGGATCCTGGCAAGGCCCCTGGTAGTGGCTGCAGCCTTGCCCTGGATGTACTCAATGCGCTCGCGGAAGGAGAGCCGGGTATCGATCATCACGACCAGGTATTTTATGGCCCGCTGGGAGGTTATGGCCATTTCACCAACCTGAATCGTCGCCGTTTCCAGCACCTTGCGGCCGCTGACCAGAACCGCTTCCGTCTTTTGCGTGGCTAGGCTTAGTCCAGCATTTTGGAGCCAATGCTCCATTGCCTCAATTACCTTGTTTGCCGCTCTCTCCCCGGCCTTCCTATGCTTGGCCACAACCATCTACGCAACGTCATCTGCAAAGCCGACGACGTCGCAACCCGCATCCCGCATCGTTCCTGATGTCCAGGGTGACTATAAGGCAGTATTGCCTGGAGCCACCCTTCTACCTGGTTCCCGCTATTGCTATAGCAATGCCAACCACCGCAGCCATGGCATCCACTGTCGACCTTTCCTTCCGGAACCCGTACTGCTTGGAATGCAATGAACTCAAAGGAGCTAACTGCGAGCGTAGCTCTTAAAGGCACGAACGCCATCGATTGGAAGGAGGCATTGATAAACGAGTACAAGTTATTGAAAAAGAACAATACATGGGAGGTTGTCGATCGTCAGAAAAACCATAAGGTTATCGAAACGAAGTGGGTGCTACGAACAAAATATTCGCCCGACGGAAAGATAAATTGTCGAAAAGCTCGATTGGACGCAAAAGGATTTACACAACGCGAAGGTATTGATTACGACGAGACCTTTTCTCCAGTATCCCGAATGAGCTCAATAAGGATATTAATAGCTTTAGCCACGGAACTCGGATTGGATGTTCACCAATTCGATTTCAACAGCGCCTATTTAAATGGGGACATCGAGGAAGAACCTTATGTCAGCGTCCCACCTGAGTTCCAGGAAATATTGACAGCAAATGAGAAGAAGATGTATGGCCCCGAGAAAGTTTGCAAGTTAAGAAAGGCACTATATGGTCTAAAGCAGAGCGGTCGCCAATGGTACAAAAAGCTAGACTGCCAACTCAAGGAACTGAATCTTAAACCACTCGCAGCCGATCAGTGCGTGTACTTAAAACGTGAACGAAATGGGATCCTGATAGCATCGCTTTACGTAGACGACCTCATAATAGCAACAAATAACGACCAAATGCTTTCGCAGTTGAAGCATGAATTGTCTAACAAATTCCAGATGAAAGATTTGGGCAAGATATCGTATTGTTTGGGCATAGAATTTAAACAAAGCCAAGACAAGACAGAGTTTACCATGGCCCAACCAAAGTATATAGCAGACATCCTGAAACGTTTCAACATGGAAAACTGCAAGCCTGTAAATACTTCAATTAATACAAGCGAATAATACAAGCGAAATGACACATAAGGAAATGTGTCCAACCACAGAAAGCGAAAAGGAAGAAATCTCTAGTGTGCCATATCAGAGTTTGGTAGGAGCCTTAATGTGGTTGGCAGTATCAATACGCCCAATACGTTCGCAGTGAGTGCACTAAGCCAATATAACACAAATTTTGGGAAAAAGCACTGGATGGCTGCAAAAAGGGTATTACGCTAGTTAAAAGGAACCCAAAACCATGTCTTGTTTTATAAACGAAGTGGCCAAAACCTAGTAGGCTACGCAGATGCTGACTGGGCCGCCAACATTGACGATCGCAGATCTTTCACAGGTTTTGCCTTTAAGTTCGCAAGTGCAGCAATATCCTGGGAAAGTAGAAAGCAACGGACGGTTGCATTGTCAAGCACAGAGGCGGAGTACATGGCCCTATCAGACTCACCAAAAGAAGCAACTGAAGACAACTGTCATTCACAACGACAATCAAGGAGCCGGTCAACTTGCTTGCAACCCCGTATTTCACAAACGCACCAAGCATGTTGACCATTTCATCCGAGAGCTGGTTGAAGAGGGAACTATATCGGTGAATTACATCTCAACGACCGAGATGCCAGCAGACATATTAACAAAAGGACTTGGGGCCTCAAAACACAACACCTGTAAGACATCCTTGGGTATATGTCCAGTCGATTAGCAGCTTACCAATTGAGGGGAAGTATTGGAAATACAATTGGCAGCACTACCCGATATATATCGGGAGCTTTGTTATTTTTATAAGTATCTCCTCTAAGGCTTCTTCTTCTTTTCTGTCACCTCTATCGCCAACAACTTTGTTCTACAACACCTTCATTATTACAAATAAATATAACTATTGCTCAGCCTAAAATACAACATTATTTATTATTTATTATTTATTATTTATTATTTATTATTTATAATTTATTATTTATTATTTATTATTTATTATTTATTATTTATTATTTATTATTTATTATTTATTATTTATTATTTATTATTTATTATTTATTATTTATTATTTATTATTTATTATTTATTATTTATTATTTATTATTTATTATTTATTATTTATTATTTATTATTTATTATTTATTATTTATTATTTATTATTTATTATTTATTATTTATTATTTATTATTTATTATTTATTATTTATTATTTATTATTTATTATTTATTATTTATAATAAATAAGGAGTCATGGACTTTTTAGTCTGCTTTCCTACTAAATCGGTAGTGTGGCCGTAGGGGGACTGAAGTTTTTGTTTTGGGGTAGCGCAGCAGTATGTATCAAAATAATATTGCTGAGAATCCATACCTTTAAAATTTAAAGTATAAAGTTAAGTTCATTAATTTAGTTAATTTGTAGGTCAAATAGATGAGGCTATAATATAGTCAAGAAACTCGACTATAGCCGTCCTTTCTTGTTTATAATCGTCCTTTTGCTCTTGTAATAATCATAAACTAATCATAAACACAGCATCCTTAAATGTTTAGAAGTATCAACTATTTTGACTTACCCAGCGTTTTCGGTAGCCGGAAAGTTTTTTTATTCAAATAAAAAATTTTATAAATTTTGTGATAGATCAATAAAAAAAAACCCATTGATGGGGTAAAATGGCAGTGACGAACCCGCAAAACAAGATTTTTATTTGATATCCAATTTTGTGACGAAAAAAATAAATATAAGTACATTAGAATCCGGCTATAACGACTCCGCTCATAGCGGCCGTCCGGTTATTGCGACGAAAACTCGATGGTTTGGTTGGTTCACATACAAACTTATATGAAAAAACCTCCGCTTAGAACGTTTCCGCTTTTAGCACAATCCGCTTATACCGACGAAATTTTTCACAATTCAACTGGATATTGTGAAATTCCGAAAAAAAACATGTACAGCGAAATACATAAAACGACGGTGTAAGAAATGTAAGAGAATCAGCTGACAAACACAGCTGTTGCAATTGCAAAGCACAGGCGACTGAAATATTAAGTTTTTTTTACAAAGTTTGAGCGGGCAGAAGTAAAAAGCTAAACAATATTACAACATTTTTTTAAATGAAATCCAATCTTTGTGGCTTGCAATACAAGCCATAATGAATAATAATTTGGATTCTAGCGTGGCAGCGTACTCTTTAAAAGATGATTCCATTGTTTTGTCCAGTGTCTGATTGCAAATAATTTGGTTTTCATACATGTGTTAAAACCTGGTTATCTGGCACTAAATAGCCACAAACATACAAAAGACAATTACAAACATATAAAAAAACACACAGACTTTGTTACAAAACATATATATTTGGACAAAAACTTATGCTATCTTGTGAGTTCATTGCACGAGCGTCTTTTTTCTTAAAATCCATGTTTATGAATTTATGAAAAAATATTTGTACACGTCAAATAGTTGTACACGTCAACACACAAAGTGTACAATGTTTTGGAAAACGCACAAATTTAGTACTCACTAACGGAAAGTACAACGATATACTGTACTCACTCGAAGTGAGTACACTGAAATTGTTGTGCTACTTTGTTCCGACCTATAGAGTATACTGTACAGCAGTGGTCGGCACCCCAATACATTGATACAGTGTTACAGTGTTTTTAAAAACACTACATTACTGTGCAGATCTGATGTAAATTAAGTAAATTGTAAATGTAATTCTAAGTAAATTCATGCAGACGCACTCATTCTATACTGTACAGTATACTCTATAGGTCGGAACAAAGTAGCACAACATTTTCTGCAAGTCTATTAGATATAGAAATAGTTTAACATCAAAAGTTTTTCAAAAAACTTCCCAGTTCTTGCACTGCAGAAATTTGCGATTTTTGGGCGCGGAAGGGGGCGTTTTAAACAAACTTGAACTGGGTGGGCATTGTAGGAGTCCCCTGGCCAAATCCTATAGCTTTATTTCTCATAGTCTTCGAGATCCAAGCGTTCAAAACTTTACCCCGTTTGTATGAAAAATGGTATATGTATGGGATGTTTGGATGTTTGAATGTTTTACAGAAATAAATATTAGATACAGAAATAGTTTAACATCAGTTTTTCAAAAAACCTTCCTGCACTGGCGCTGCAGAAATTCTCGATTTGTGGGGGCGGGAGGAAGCTTGAACTGGGTAGGGATTGTAGGAGTCTCCTGGCAAAATCGTATAGCTCTTGAGCTGGGCAGGGATCATAGGAGTCTCCTGGAAAAATCCTATCTCTATCTCTTAAAGTAACTAAAGTGACTTTGGGTGACTACATCATCACGACTTCGCAATGGGAAGATTCAAGAAATAAAAACAATGTGAAAAAAAAAAATTTGATTCTTCATTTATATGGCAGCTATAGGATATAGACTGGAGATCCTTATGAAATTCTGTATATCGTATTTTTTTTGCCTAAAATAGCATTCATACAAAGAAAAACTCTCTAACTCTAAAAACACCGAAGTTAGAGCATTTCCTATTGGCTATAGTCGACCAATCCCGGTCATTCCGACTTACATATATACTGCAAAGGAAAGAAGGGTGAGTTCAAATTTTCAAGTCGATAGTTTAGAACTGAGAGACTATTTCGACTAAAAACAGACAGACGAACGGACATGCTCATATCAACTCAGGAGTTGATCCTGATCAAGAATATATATACGCTTTAGGGTCGGAGATGTTTCCTTTTGCACACTTTTGGACAAAATTATAATACACTCTGCAAGGGTACAACAAAGACGGCTATAGTCGAGTTTCCCGACTAATTATACCCGGTACTCAGCTCTTCCACCCACAATTTAAAGGTATGGATTCTCACCAAAACATTTTTGTTGCATACTGTTGCGCTTGGGTCCACAAAAAAAACAACAGCTTCAGTCCCCCTACGGTCATACTACCGATTCAGTAGGAAAGCAGACTAAAAAGTCAATGACTCCTCTAAGAATTTTCCGATTCGGGTGTTTTTTAATATGTAGGTGTAGATTAGCAATTGGAACAATTTGGCATCAAAAAATTCTCAAAAAACATTAACGAACTGGCGCTACAACCAGAATTTTGTCTTGAAGGCGGGAGTGGGCGTGGCAAAATTTGGACGCATAGCATACGAGTTTAAGTTCCAAAGTTTTGGTTTTGGCGTCAAAAGTCTTACAAAAAACAATGAGTCAATGACTCCTCTAAGAATTATTCGATTCGGGTGTTTTTTAATATGCAGGTGTAGATTGGCCATTGGAACAATTTGGCATCAAAAAATTCTCAAAAAACAATAATAAAGTGGCGCTACAACCAGATTTTTTTCTTGTGGGAGTGGGCGTGGCAAAATTTGGACGCATAGCATACGAGTTTAAGTTCCAAGGTTATGGTTTTGGCGTCAAAAGTCTTACAAAAAACTTTGCAGTACTTGCGCTACAGAATTACGCAATATGTTTGGGCGCGAAGGGGCGTGAAAAAATTTTGAAACAAACTCTCCATGCCGAATCTTATAGCTAACTATCTCTTATAGTAGTCTCTGAGATCCACGCGTTCATACGGAGAGACGGACAGACTCAAAGACGGGCATGTATATATCGACTCGGCTGTTGATGCTGATCAAGAATATATGTACCCCATAAGGTATGGGGTCGGAGATGATTATTTTTTTTTTTATTTTTTTTCGCGGTCTTTAAGAATTTTGGAAATGCTTGTGCATCAGTTAGAGCATCAGCTAGCATTCTTGTATTCATCATAAAGCTTAGAGGCCCAGACGACCGAGGAGTGCTCGAGAAACGATTTATAAGTATTCAAGCTATTGTTATTTGTTAAGCTAAGAGGAGATAAGGAGTAAGGAAATTCAAAAAACTAGATTTTAAATTTAAAGGACAGGAAAGAGATGTTATAGAGTAGAGACCATTGTAGTTAGAACTACAATAGCTAAATAATCGAGGACTAAAGTTTCTAGTCCTTCTATTAGGAATGTTAAAATGGAAGCGTGTTAGTAAATTCTGGCTATTTTCATCCCTATTAATAAGGTTATGTATAAAAACTACACCTAGCATTGTCCTACAATTTGTTAAGCTTGGTAAGTTTACTTCATATTGGGGATTCCACTCACATGAACCGTACTGCAGTATCGGACGGACCAAAGGAGTGAATAAGGTTTGAGTTATGTAGGAGTCGTTACATTTTTTGACCACCTTTTAATGAAACCAAGGACCCTGTTTGGTCATTGAGGGTTTTCAATGCTTTAAATCCGCTTCAAAATTGAAGCCAAATTTAAGTATTGCACGTTATTATTTATTTATTCTGCAGGCAGATGAAACTGGGGTCAACCATTTTGATCATCCAGTTTATAGTGCCAATCAGTGACTATGATATAGACAGAGAGTGCGGCCCGACTAAACATCATAGCTCGCAAATAACTGTTAACCTTTTTTTCCTTATGTTCAGTTTATGAGAACAACCGAAAAAAAATATTGACAATCACTCTCTCTCAGAGCAGGAGACTTACTTTCTTTAGATTTTGGTTTTCGGTTGAGTGTTTTACGTTGAAAGATTTGTAAAATGCTCGCCTACTGAGCATCGCTCACTGAGAGATATGATTGACTTTCGCACAGAGACCCTAATTAAAAGACCGATTGACCGAGAAAGTCAATTCAAAAAGTCTTTTCAACACTTTAAATTCTGTTCGATGCTTTTTAAATGAAATAATTTTTAATTATTTTTTCTTAATATCCGAATGTCACAATGGCAAATAAAACAAAAACCACTTACTTTGACATTCACACATACATACAAAAAGACTTTGAACAGAACAGAACAATTGGGAACAGAAAATATAGCTCGTCATTTGAGCGAGAGCAATATTTTCATACGAACACAGCAAACGGTTTGACTTTTTGATCAAAGATTCATTGAATAATACTCATTTTGAGACCCCAGCAATCGGTTAACAGTTATTTGCGAGCTATGTAAACATACGCGTAGGTAAAGCTCCTGATAGCGGAGAGGGCGGCCCGACATAGACAATGCGAAGCTAAAGCTCTCTTAAAATAGGCCCGTTGAAGTCGAGCGGCTAAGAATGTGACGGCTTGCAACCAACTAAGGCTATATGTCCATACTTTAACTCAATAAATAAACTTTAAAATAATTCATCGGCTGCTGCCTGACCCGACAGACTCCTTTAGCCTTGTGAAAATATGGCCGGCAAATTTAAATTAATTGTCTAATAGGACATAAGCTTGCATTTTGATCCATTAAGTATTAAATCATTTGCTAAACACCATTTTTGAATGTTTTCAAGATCGCAATGAGCAGAGATTGATGCGTATTAAAATCAAAACTTAACTTCATACATTAATAAAAACAGTAAATAATAACGGGCCAAGATGACTTCCTTGAGGGACGCCAAATGTAGTACGGACCAAGTGAATATGTATATTTATAAATAAGACTCTTTGTGTTCTTCCATATAAGTACCTGAAGCTCCACGTAAGAAGGTCTATAGGAAATCCCAGCATATTAAGTCTACTCAAAAAGAGTGAATGATTGACTGAATCAAATGCTTTGCTAAAGTCTGTGTAGATATGTTACATAATTCACACGACTACAACATGCCCTTGTTTTCGAGTACCGGGTGTAAAAATGGTAGTGCTTTGCGAAAGGTAATAACAAAATTATTATTTTCCATGGAAAAATTTATCGGGAAAAATCATAGAAAGACAAAGTTAAAGATCACTAAATAATGATTATATTAATGAGAAAAAAAACGAAGTCTTGAAGGTTAAAAACAAGCTTTCAAATAATAATTTGTAATGTGTTTATTATTAATAATAAATTATTTATTGATTTATTTTACTATTTTTTTGTAACTTATAATTGTGACAGTTCCTTATTATACTCTTATATTAATATTGTACCCTTTATTATAGTACCCTAATATTAAAGTGTAAAATTATTCTACCATACATCTGTAATATAAAAGTCAGCGTAGATGAGAAAATTTAATGACATTAAAAGGAACTCTGTTTCTTATCGCATATGCGCAAGACTTCACTCACCAAAGAAATTCTGTTTAAGGTAGAGTTACAGACTGGAAAGGGGCGTAAAGATTCGTTTATCGACAAAGTGCAAGGTAGGCAACTAAAAAGGAACAAAAAATGAAAATCCTCATTGACAAAAAATTTTCGTATACAATCCTTGTTTTTTCTTCTTTTTTTATTAAAGTTTGGATTTTTAATTTCTTGACTATATTCTTCAATTGGTAGTGGTACAATGATGGTTAATAGGAGCACACGCGGCTAGACTAGCGGTGCCACATTATGACTACTGCAGGAGCTGTGGAGACGAAGAAGAGGAAGAGACAGTCGCACACCTCCTGTGTCAATGCCCTGCGCTGGGGCGCATCCGACTCAAATTCTTGGGCGCAGCAATACTTACAGACCTTACGCTCCACACAGACTCGTAGCCTTCATCCGTAAATCTGGATGGGACCGCGAGCCGTTTTAAGAAGGATAGAGCACCCTTGGGCACATAAGTAGTGGGAAGGGAGAGGTCCTTTTGTAGGATCCTTGCCTGTGCGGTATCACAAGGAGCCCCAGCGGCTCAAGTGGATGGGGGTCAGAACCGGCCCTCATCGCCGCCTCAACCTAACCTAACCTAGTGGTACAAATCTGCAACGTACTATTTAAATACCTTTATTATATGCCAGTTTTCTTGTTTCGAATTGGAAACAACAAGTACATAAAAGATAAGTTTTCAAATACTATGGAAATGGGTAATTTGTATGTAAAACACAGAAACCAGAAAAAAACACGAGTGGTACACAGTACCGAGAGTATATTCTTCACCAATTATATACATTTATTTTTAAACTTCTTCTTTGTCCCCATACATTTTTCTATCGACAATTTTTGTTTTATCGTTGTAATCAGTAAAGCTTTTTTATAACCGGTTTCGTAGAGTAAAACCCTTTTATTGTATTTGGGTGAATGTATTTTACATAGATGTACATATTTAACATAATCATCTTCGACCCGATTTTTATAATCGGTATTAACAGCCGATTCCATTCAGCTGAATCTATTTATTTATTTATTTATTTACTCGCCAACGGATAATCCTTACATGGCTACAAAATAAACTTACAAACTAATAAAAAATAGTACAATACTAATAAAAACTTTATAAGTAATAACTTAATAAAAACTTGAAAAACGTTTAAAAACAACCTTATCAGAGCCTCACTTAATTCGGAGGCTAGGCGTCAACGAGTTAAAATAAGAAAGAGCCCGCTCAATCGTAGTGGTGTAGTGGAACTCCCTGGCAAGAAACCATGCTTGTTGGGGGATATAAAATTACGACCAGAAATGTAAATTTTTTATTAACTATCTCAGTATCTTAGCGACGTTGCAAATTTTGGCTATAGGTCGTTAGTTGGTAACATCAGACCTACTGCCACCTTTGTAAATAGGCGTTACAGAAGTAATCTTCCACCAATAGGGGAATCTACCAGTTGACAGCGACTAGGAGAACAGCAGTTGAAGGGGAGTAGAAAGGGAAGCGATACTCTTCTTAAGAAAGAATGGGGAGATACCATCCAAGTCAGGTGTGTGCGACTCTGTAAAATGTCCTGTGACTTCAACTAGGTCACAGTCCAATACGTCCATGCTACTCACATTGAGAAAAGGCTTAATGCTAAGAAGAGTTTCATTATCACTCCAAGGAAACTTCGGCTTCAAGTTAGAGGCAAAGTTTTTTGCAAAAAGTTCAGAAACGCTTATGGATGAAGGTATGTCCGATTTCGACTTTTTGCTGTCAACAACCGCCAAAAAGCTTTAGGATTGGATCGAAGGCTAGCTTCGACATCGGATATATACTGATTGTAATTAAACTTATTAAGGAATTCAAATTCCCGCTTAAAATTGCCGGTACAGCTCTTCTGGTCGAGGCTGCTCTGTCTTTATAAATCGTTTGAAATGTTTATCCCTTCTATTCTTTAAGTTTTTTAAACCAATTGTATATCAGGGAAGCCTATAGGATCTTCGTACCCTCACAGGGGCAAAATCAATAATAATATCAATAATATTAAAAAGGGCAGCCAAGAACTTAGTATAATACTCATCGATTGAGCCATCCAAAAAAAAGGGAAACCCAATCAAAGGCTGAAATAGAGGCATTAATTAGTGACAAATAAGTATCATTCAGATGATAATATGGAATGGGTGAAGCAGAAGACAAAAAACTATAAAACTCAATATAAATTACTAACGGCTTGTGGTGCATATCTAAACGATTGTGGTGCTAAACGATTATGCACTAAGACGACTCCCAAAATACACACGCAGTTCCAGTTTGTTTAAAATTTTTGCCACGTACCCGCCCACACAAATTGCATATTTTTGTAATCCCAGTACAGGAATGTGTTTAAAAACAGTTTAAATGCCTAACTATTTCTATAATCGCAACTTTATATATCTTCTGCGAAGCGATGACTTACAAATTTTCCTTGTGCGTTTGATCTGAATGAATGATATACCAATCGAAAGGTATTGTTTTAATTATATCACATTTTAGTAAAAGTAATGAGTTTGATCATTAAATTTTGGCTAGGGGGGGACATTGGAGTCTCCAAACAAAATATTTTCCCTCAACAACATTATAATTTTGAATATGCGTCGTTTGACGGACACAAAGTCAACAAAAGTTTCGCTCCAATTTTATCACAAAAGTCAAACAAAAGGCTTTATTTTTTATATATATCCGACCTTAACTGGATGAATTTCAGATCTCCTTTCTTGTTAATACTATCTTAGTATTATTCTTAAATATTAACAAAGCTCTCTTAAATTTTTTCTCCTATTAGAATTTTTATAATACATTACAATACATTTCATTAATGGACTTCACTAGACTCACTTTATATATCTTTTTAAAAATTATGTTTAATAAAAATAGGATAGGAGTTTTTTTCTAGGATACCACGAATTTTTTCTTTTTTTATTCCGGGGTTATTAAAAGTAAATATAACATTTGATGGCCACAAAAACATAACACAGTGCTACAAAAAACAAGTGAAGCAACTTTTAAAGTGACATAGTAGAAGGGACCGTAATTATTATAATTATTATAATTTTTATACCCTTGCAGAGGGTATTATAATTTTGTCCAAAAGTGTGCAACACAGTGAAGGAGACATCTCCGACCCTATAAAGTATATATATTCTTGATCAGGATCACCTCCTGAGTTGATATGAGCATGTCCGTCTGTCCGTCTGTCTGTCTGTCTGTCTGTCCGTTTCTACGCGAACTAGTCTCTCAGTTTTAAGGCTATCGACTTGAAACTTTGCACACACCCTTCTTTCTTTTGCACGCAGTATATAAGTCGGAACGACCGGGATCGGTCGACTATATCCTATAGCTGCCATATAACTGATTGATCGGAAATGGTATAACTTTGGTGTTTTTAGAGTTAGAGAGTTCAAATTTGACATGAAAGCTATTTTTGGCAAAACAATACGACATGCCAAATTTTATAAGGATCGGCCGACTATTATCCTATAGCTGTCATATAACTGAACGATCGGAAATGACCCAACTTTCGTGTTTTTGAAGATAGAATGCTGGAATTTAATACAGATTCTATTTTTGGTCAGTTGATCCAACCTACCAAATTTTATAAGGATCGGCCGAGTATATCCTATAGCCTCCATATAACTGAAAGATCGGAATTGACCCAACTTTTGTGTTTTTGAAGATCGAAAGCTGGAACTTGGTACAGATTCTATTTTTGGTCAGTTCATCCAACCTATCAAATTTCATAAGGATCGGCCAACTAAATCCGATGTTTGCGATATATATCCGGTTTTAACTACAAGGGTATATCAACTTCGGCTCCGCCCGAAGTTAGCTTTCCTTTCTTGTTAAAATAAAAATTATAAAATAACAAGAAAGGGAAAGCTAACTTCGGGCGGAGCCGAAGTTGATATACCCATGCAGTTAAAACCGGATATATATCGCAAACATCGGATATAGTTGGCCGATCCTTATGATTACATCATAATAAAACCAATTAATTACAATAAAAAATCTAAAAAAAAGTCCCAAGCTTCTATCTTCAAAAATACGAAAGTTGATATTTCTACCAATTAGCATTTCCGATCGTTCAGTTATATGTCAGCTATAAGATATAGTCAACCGATCGTTATGAAATTTGGTAGATCGGATTAACTGACCAAAAATAGAATGTGTACCAAGCGCCAGCTTTCTATCATCAAAAAGACGAAAGTTGGGTCATTTCCGATCGTTCAGTTATATGGCAGCTATAGGATATAGTCGGCCGATCCTAATGAAATTTTGTAGGTCGGATTAACTGACCAAAAATATAATCTGTACCAAGTTCCAGCTTTCTATCTTCAAAAACACGAAAGTTGGGTCATTTCCGATCGTTCAGTTATATGGCAGGTATAGGATATAGTCGGCCGATCCTTATGAAATTTGGCATGTCATATTATTTTGCCAAAAATAGCTCTCATGTCAAATTTGAACTCTCTAACTCTAAAAACACCAAAGTTATACCATTCCCGATCAATCAGTTATATGGCAGCTATAGGATATAGTCGGCCGATCCGGGCCGTTCCGACTTATATACTGCGTGCAAAGGAAAGAAGGGTGTGTGCAAAGTTTCAAGTCGATAGCTTTAAAACTGAGAGACTAGTTTGCGTAGAAACAGACAGACGGACAGACGGACAGACGGACAGACGGACATGCTCATATCAACTCAGGAGGTGATCCTGATCAAGAATATATATACTTTATAGGGTCGGAGATGTCTCCTTCACTGCGTTGCACACTTTTGGACAAAATTATAATACCCTCTGCAAGGGTATAAAAACAAGAAAGGAAAGCTAAATTCGGGCGGAGCCGAAGTTTATATACCCTTGCAGTTAAAACCGGATATATATCGCAAACATCGGATATAGTTGGCCGATCCTTATGAGAATATGATAATATTACCCAATTTATTATAATACAAAAACCAAACCTAAAATTGTCCCAAACTTCTATATTCAAAAACACAAAAGTTGGGTCATTTCCGATCGTTCAGTTATATAGCAGCT
The DNA here is from genome assembly GCA_018153235.1 of Drosophila malerkotliana malerkotliana. Classification (NCBI taxonomy): domain Eukaryota; kingdom Metazoa; phylum Arthropoda; class Insecta; order Diptera; family Drosophilidae; genus Drosophila; species Drosophila malerkotliana. The sequence goes on along the minus strand of JAECXV010000202.1, from coordinate 2,445,105 downwards.
ATAGGATATAGTCGGCCGATCCTAATGAAATTTGGTAGGTTGGATCATCTGGCCAAAAATATAATCTGTATTAAGTTTCAGCTTTCTATCTTCAAAAACACGAAAGTTAGGTCATTTCCGATCGTTCAGTTATATGGCAGCTATAGGATATAGTTGGCCGATCCTTATGAAATTTGGCATGTCGTAATGGTTTGCCAAAAATAGCTCTCTTGTCAAATTTGAACTCTCTAACTCTAAAAACACCAAAGTTATACCATTTCCGATCAATCAGTTATATGGCAGCTATAGGATATAGTCGGCCGATCCCGGCCGTTCCGACTTATATACTGCGTGCAAAGAAAAGAAGGGTGTGTGCAAAGTTTCAAGACGATAGCTTCAAAACTGAGAGACTAGTTCGCGTAGAAACGGACAGACAGACAGACGGACATGCTCATATCAACTCAGGAGGTGATCCTGATCAAGAATATATATACTTTATAGGGTCGGAGATGTCTTCTTCACTGCGGTGCACACTTTTGGACAAAATTATAATACCCTCTGCAAGGGTATAATGATCGTCCATCTTCCATGACAATAAATAGTAAACAGGTCATAAAAATGTTTTTTAAAAATTTAACATATCTAATAATTGCTTGTTAAGGATTTATCAATTTGTCATGTTTGAGAGATCACTTAAGTAGGAGAGATAAAAAATTGGTATACTTGTATACTTTTAAATTTGTGTAGGTCTGTCACGGTAAATTCTGCTGCTGAATGTTTGTTTGCCGATAATACCGCAACATAATATTTGTAGTAGAAAACAAGAAATAAATTATCATTAAATACTATGACAGTAGGAATCTAGCTGAATATAACACAAAACCGTGTTTGAATTGTTTGTGACAACCTAATAATCTCGATTTATTTATAATAAACATTTTTCGGGCCTTTTTTGCGCTTAAAAATTCCTAAGCGCGTAATTTTAAACCGATTATTAATAAGACAACATTGATGTGTCATAAATGACAGAATTTTTGTAATTTTTGTCTTGTTTTTTTTTTTTTTAATTTTAAGCATAAAAAAAAATAAATAAAATAGCTTTTGAAAAAAAATACATCTTTAATTTATTTAAACAGAAAGGATACAAATTTTACAAAAGAATCTTACATTTTTGAATTTGTCGTGTTTTTCGAACTTTGACGTCATTTTTTCGGTACAACTTCCAAGAAATGGTATCATTCTTAACACACATATAATGAAAAATTAAATAATTTTACAATTGTAAAATTAAAGAAAAACAAGAAAGGAAAGCTTACTTCGGTTGATATACTTACTAAGTATATCAATACTTATATACTTACTATATATATAATATATAAGGATATACTTACTACTTACTAAGTTGATATACCCTTCCAGTTAAAACCAGATATATATCGCAAATATCGGATATAGTTAGCCGATCCTTATGAGAATATCATAATAAAATCAATTAATTACAATAAAATATCTAAAAAAAAAAGTTCCAAGCTTCTATCTTCAAAAATACCAAAGTTGGTATTTCTACCAAAAACCATTTCCGATCGTTCAGTTATATGGCATCTATAAGATATAGTCGGCCGATCGTTGATAAATTTGGTAGATCGGATCAACTGACTAAAAATATGATCTGTACTAAGTTCCAGCTTTCTATCTTCAAAAAAACGAAAGTTGGTATTTCTACCAAAAACCATTTCCGATCTTTCAGTTATATGGCAGCTATAGGATATAGTCGGCCGATCCCGGTCGTTCCGACTTACTGCATGCAAAGGAAAGAAGGGTGTGTGCGAAGTTTCAAGACGATAGCTTTAAAACAGACAGAGAAACAGACAGACGGACAGACAGACAGACGGACAGACGGACATGCTTATATCAACTCAGGATCAAGAATATACATATATACTTTACAGGGTCGGAGATGTCTCCTTCACTGCGTTGCACACTTTTGACCAAAATTATAATACCCTCTGCAAGGGTATAAAAATATAATTATAAAAGAAAGAGAACAAGTTCAAGGCCTTACAAGGATTTGAACACAGAAAAATTATACGTAACTACTCTACGCATTACGCTACTATCCTATCCCGATCGGCGATTAAAAATACTATTTGTTCTACCAACTACCACATCGGCGAATTGAAAACAGCAACGAGAAATTGAAGTTGAAATTTGGAAGCCAAAACATTTTTACGCCGTCGTGCGAGGAGTCACACATACATACAAAGGCTCACTTTTTCGTTGACGGATACATATAAAGAGTTCTAAAAATATAGTCGTATGCATGTGCGTTCCCCCCTCACCAACAAGCTCGACGAAAAAAGTTGACCGTTTTGGGCCCTGATGCCCCATCTATGTACTTTATAATCTTTGCTTATAGCTTTAAGCTGTGAGACTAGTTCGCGTAGAGACTGATAGACTAACAGACTGACAGACGTTTCCATTCATGGAGATTTTTACAGCCGGTTCCACTATGATCTGAGGCCAAGATGGGATGATTTTTGTATTCTTATTTTTTATTCGATAATAATATAAAAATTTTGAAAAACCTAAAAACAATTGACACATAATAATAAAAAAATAAAACAAGAAATGACGGAGTTTCATGTGGCGCGTCACCAAAGATGTGTGTGGCCTGACGTTGTCCTGATGAAAGACAATCCGGTCCCTGTTGATCAAAGATGGTCTCTTCTGCATTAGTGCTGCTTTCAAGCGGTCCAGTTGTTGGCAGTACAGGTCTAAATTGAGCCTTCCAGACCGTCAAAGATGTTTTTCTGTTTTAATTCCTCTTTACTTTGCAGCAGTTGTGCGACGCTATAACTCACAAACGCCAACTGAATCAAACAAAGAAGTGTCAAACGCGGTGTTTTCAACATGATATTGTATGTCCTGATGCAATGAATACAACTAGAACTACATATGTGGTTGAAACGACATCTAGCGAAAATAGCGCAAGACATTTTGGCAACCTTATATATATATACGTTCAACTTGAATGGTCCTGACGGAAAAATGATGTCCTAGAGAGATATCCGCAGTGAACGCAAGTCCTGCTATACTCGCAATTTCGGAGGTGGGTCACTGATGGTATGGGCCGCATTTGGAAACGCCGGAAGATCCCCTATATGTTTTTTAGTAACACGAATGAATTCTCAGATGTACATGGACGACGTTTTGATACCGTTTGGCGAAACTTATTTTGAGAAAAAGTTAATTTTTCAACAGGATAACGCCGCTATTCACGTATCCAAAGTGTCAAAGCAGTTTTTTGAGGATTCAAAAATTGAACTTTTGGGGTGGCCAGGGTGGACTACAACCCGACCTAAACCCGATTTAGAATGTGTGGGTATACTCTCAAATAGAGTATACAGCAATGGATGACAGTTTGAAAATTTGGCACAGCTCAAGAAGGGTTTTGTTGAAGAATTGACCAAAATCGACGAAAAACATTGCAGGATTTGGATAATTTAATGTCTAATGTCGCTTGGCTGAACTCATTTCAAAGCAGGGAGGCAATACCCATTTTTAGGTAAGAAAATACATTTTTTTCTACAATTATAAATTTTTAAAAAAATTATTTTCTTTACAGTGTCCCAATAATTATTTCTATGGGAGCTTACATAACAATTTCAATTTTCGTGGAAAGGTTCAGTAAAATTAAAAAGTTTTATCTGTTTTCAATGCATTCCTTCTCTATATTTACAAATAAAATAATAACGATACAAATTAAAAATCATTTACGATTTTATTTAAAAAAAATAAAGTGCCCCAATATTTATTTCGACCTTGTGTTAATATTCAATATTTTAAATAACGTGTGCTAATCGGCTCTAACAAGTTTTATCAGCATATTTTTCGTTTTTTTTGTTATCAATTTCGTCTGATATTAAGTTAAAACTTAATATTTAATACAATTTCTTAGGAAGATACGAAATTTAAATAATAAAACAAAATAACTGCAAGCAAGTTACAGTTTCTCCTGATACAGAGTTTGAATAATGTAAAGTGTCTGTACTATCGACTGTCGGGCAGGGTAGATAGGGAGGTAATTCCCTTACTTTATCTAATAGCATTTACAAAAAAATTATAATACTTTTATTAAAAGTTTCAGTATTTTTTTAATATACACTTTATAATGTTGAAAGATTGTATCATAAAATGTATTGTATCTTCACGAATTTTATGCCACATGGCAACACATAAAAGAAAATCGAATTCCCTTTCGTAGGAAATGGACGCCGCCTTGCAATCATCACATTATGTTCGCACTATTGCTGAAGCTGGAACGCAGCTTAAGCAATCGCCACGTGCCACGCGCCGCTGACACGGCACATGCTCGTATTCCGTAAAGTTTTCCGCCCGAGATATATTTACTTCAGCACAAGCAGGATCGGATTTAATTTCTGTATCTACAAGCTTATTAATCCCATTTTTCAAGGGAAATCAAACTATTGTGGATATAAGACTGTAATATTGTTAGCTTTATACATACATGTCCGTTTTTATAGCAGCAACTTTGTAAGAAAAAAAATTGTACCGCTACTCGTAGAGCACATGAGTATATTGTATTCGTGTGAATGAATATGTTACAGAGAATACATAATCTACGTACCTCATAAAATACATACATATATTCTTGATCAGCATCAACATTTATGTCGATATAGCCACGTCCGTTTGTCTGTCGCATGGATCTCTCAGACAACAATAATGACTCGTATGACAAAAGCGAGGTCATTTTTATTTCAAATTTTTTAAATTTGAAATTTTTCACTATCGGATTGGTATCCACGAAAATTTGTGTCATAATTTTTTCACGGTGCCATACACTCCTGATGGCTAATCACTTAAAACCCTGTTCACCTAAAAATGAAAATTCAGGCAAACAGGAAAAAGCTTAGAAAAGGTTGTATTCTGTTTCTCTACTGGATTACTTCAGTTGTTTGAAAATAATTTTTTATAAATAATTTGTTGTAAATAATAAATCCATACTTTTAATTTTTTAGAGTCTAGTAAGCTTTTAGAGGTTATTTTAAGTTTGGGTGGACGAAGTAAGTGCCGTTTATAATATAGTCGGGAATGCCGTCTATAGCCTTCCTTTCTTGTAATATGATACTTAAATGTAATTCTTATGCTCATATGTATAAATAAAATTAAAACAAGAAAGGAAAGCTAACTTTGTGAGGAGTCGAAGATGATATACCCTCACAGTATATATCTCCGGATATACATATATCGCAAACATCGGATATATTTTGCCGTTCCTTATGAGAATAGCATGATGCAACCAATTTATTACAATACAAAACCTAAAAAGAAGACCCAAACTTATATTTTGAAAAATTCTAAAGGATGTATTTTTACCAAATACCATTTCCGATCGTTCAGTTATATGGCAGCAATAAGATATGGTCGGCCCATCGTTATGAAATTTGGTAGAGCGGATCAACTGACCTTAATGATGTCTCCGAACGTCTAATTCACTGCGTTGCACACTTTTGACCAAAATTATAATACCCTCTGCAAGGGTATAAAAATGGATAATATTGCACAAAGTATGTAGATAACACAGTGCGGCAGTGATTTGGAACTTCTAAAGTGACATAGTAGAAATTGTTTATCAGGTCGAACATAGCACATAGAACATAGCTTAAAATATTTGTAACACTCTCACAATCTTGATTTATTTAGAAAAACCCGTTTTTTTTTTCTTTTTCTCTTAAAAATTCCTAAATATATTTTAAAACTTCCGACGTTTTTTAATAGTTTAATGTTTTAACTTAAAAAAAAAATTAGATCTTTAATTTGTTTAACCAAAAAGAATAAAATTTGTGCACAAGAAACTGGCATTTTTGCATATTATTCGTGTATGTCGGACTTTGACGCCATTTCGGAACAACTTACAAAAAAATGTATAATTTTTTACACATATCAATACTGAATAAAACGAGACCAATTTTATTAAGAAATTATAATAATTGTTGAAGTTATAACGTTGTTCCCAAAACAAGTCAGTGCAATCTTGCGAGCGCTCCCCAGTAAAAGTGTTCAAAAGAATGTAATATAGAAGGCGCAATGGAAGGGCACAATACCCTCTGCAAGGGTATAAAGAGTCCCAAGCTTCTATCTTCAAAAATACCAAAGTTGGTATATTTATCACATACCAAATTCAATTTCCGATATGTCTGTTATATGAGGCAGCTTTAGGATATAATCTGGCGAACCTTATGAAATTTGGTGGTCAGTTCAATCGGCAAAAAAATGAATCTGTAGAAAATGAAAACTTTCTATCGTCAAAAACACCAAAATTGGGAATTTCCGACAGTTTAGTTATTAGGCAGCTATAGGATATAGTCTTCCGATACTTATGAAATTGGGTATGTCATATTATGTTGACATTATTATACCAAAAATAGTATCTATAAAAAATCCAAACCCTCTAACTCCAAAAATATCAAAGTTATAGGAATTCCGATCAATCAGTTATATGGAAGTTCTAGGATATAAAGTCGGCCGATCCCTATAATGACCAAAATATGGAAATATAGCAGATAACATTTACCCTCCTCTTGACTGCCTTAATGATTATGAATTCTCGAGAACAAATGCTAGAGCTTTGTTTGGAGTTATTGGTACGGGCTCCATTTGCAGACGTGGAATTCTTTAAAACTTAAGCGATGTCTTTTTGGGTTTTTTTCGTGCCGAAATTGTAGCTGCATGTAAAATCAAACTTGTCTTATTTTCCTCGCTGCTTGCCAGATCAGTTTCCAGCTTATGTTTAAGACGAGATTTTCCGTTTTCATATATAAGTCTTGGACAGCAGAAATAAAGCAGCGTTGTCTATGCTTAAGTCTATTTCCATTTTTGGATTTAACCCGACTGACCGTTTTTTTAAGTTTTCTATTTCTTTATTGCATTTACGCAAATTATCCAGGAAATAAATATCAAAGTTTCTGCTTTCAGTTATAATAGAATAGAATGTAATGATATTTATACCCTTGCAGAGGGTATTATAATTTTGTCCAAAAGTGTGCAACGCAGTGAAGGAGACATCTCCGACCCTATAAAGTATATATATTCTTGATCAGGATCACCTCCTGAGTTGATATGAGCATGTCCGTCTGTCCGTCTGTCCGTCTGTCTGTCTGTCCGTTTCTACGCGAACTAGTCTCTCAGTTTTGAAGCTATCGTCTTGAAACTTTGCACACACCCTTCTTTCCTTTGCACGCAGTATATAAGTCGGAACGGCCGGGATCGGCCGACTATATCCTATAGCTGCCATATAACTGATTGATCGGAAATGGTATAACTTTGGTGTTTTTAGAGTTAGAGAGTTCAAATTTGACAAGAGAGCTATTTTTGGCAAACTATTACGACATGCCAAATTTCATAAGGATCGGCCAACTATATCCTATAGCTGCCATATAACTGAACGATCGGAATGACCCAACTTTCGTGTTTTTGAAGATAGAAAGCTGAAACTTAATACAGATTTTATTTTTGACTAGTTGATCCAACCTACCAAATTTCATAAGGATCGGCCGACTATATCTTTTAGCTGCCATATAACTGAACGATCGGAAATGATCAAACTTTCGTGTTTTACAAGATAGAAAGCTGGAACTTATTACAGATTCTATTTTTGGTCAGTTGATCCAACCTACCAAATTTTATAAGGATCGGCCGACTATATCCTATAGCTGCCATATAACTGAACGATCGGAAATGTTTTTGGTAGAAATATCAACTTTCGTGTTTTTGAAGATAGAAGCTTGGGACTTTTTTTTAGATTTTTTATTGTAATTAATTGGTTTTATTATGATGTAATCATAAGGATCGGCCAACTATATCCGATGTTTGCGATATATATCCGGTTTTAACTGCAAGGTTATATCAACTTCGGCTACGCCCGAAGTTAGCTTAGCTTTCTTGTTTGATATTGATATTTTATTGTAATTAATTAGTTTTATTATGATATTCTCAAAAGGACCGGCCAACTATATCCGATGCTTGCGATATATATTCGGTTTTAGCTGCAAGGGTATATCAACTTCGTTTTATTATGCAATTATAATAAGGATCGTCCCACTATGCTTTATTCAATGCTTCATGCGTCCATGCTTTATTTTCCATATATTTTCGATCTTAACTACAATGGTACATCGTCTTCGGCTCCGCCCGAAGTAAGCTTTCCTTTCTTGTTTATTACTGCTTTTATTATTGTATCACTAATGTATAATTTTCGACTTTAATCTGTGCCCAAGTTCTTTTTTCTTTGCAAACAGTACATAAGATGAAACTGTCTGGATTTATGTATTATAATTTAGCAACCATTATAATTTAGAACTGATCGATTGAAAATGCCTTTATCTTCGTGGATCGGCCAATTATGTATATCCTGTACCCAAGCGCGTTTCCCTCATCGAAACAATCGATCGAAAATGACACCTCACTATTACAAAAAAGAACGAATATTTCTATACAACTTTTGACAACTTCAAAGAACACAACATGAAACAAGAAATGAAAGCCAACTTGGGGCGGAGCCGAAGTTAATATACCCTTGCAATTAAAACCGGATATATATAACAAACATCGGATATAGTTGGCCATCGGATTATGAGAATATAATAACAAAACCAATTTATTTAAATATAAAATCCAAAAATAAGTCCCAAGCTTCTATCTTCAAAAATACCAAAGTTGGTATTTGTACCAAATAATCATTTATTTGGTGGTAATCATTTATCACCAAAAATACTATTTCCGATTCTTCAGTTATATGGCAGCTATAGAATATAGTCGGCTGATATAGGAGGTGATCGTTATGAAATCAGGTATGTCGTATTATACTGCCAAAAATAGCATTCGTAAATAATCCGAACTCTCTAACTCTAAAAACAAAAAAAAACATTTCCGATCAATCGATCAAGTTTTATGGCCGATCTCGGCCGTTACGACTTATATACTGCGTGCAAAGGAAAGTTATTGGTCGAACTTTTGGAAACGCTTGTTATTAAAGGATCTGACGATACTAACAATAAGTGCAAAAGATCCTCCATTGTGTTTTTGCAAGAGTTTTTACGTGTTTTTCAAGCGAAAATTTTTGAAATCTTTGATTCGGGCTTATAAGGTTTTTTCCGACATTAGTCCGATCGGAAGTGGCACATTTTCGCTTATATCCGCGCACGGTCACGTAGGGGCAGCTGAACATGGATAATTTATACACTATACGAATCAAAGAAGGGAACTATAAACATTGTTGGATTTAAACATAAATTACACAGTGCGACTATTACAGACTATTTAACTCTGGAGGTGATCCTAATCAAGAATACTTTATGGGTTCAAAGATATCTCCTTTACTGCGTTGCATCCTTTTTGACCCTTTGCAAGGTTATCATAAGGACATTTAATAGCTATGTTGCATATTTGCATCATCACCATATGAAGGATTTAGTAGTTAGCCCTAAGGTTAAACAAAATATTTGTAACTAAACAATGCACATATGCAGTAATTTTAAAAATATTCCTATTTCTATAGGTTAAATGATTTACCTTAAATCTTATAGATTTCTAAGAAAAAGTGTGAATGGAGAAAACATTCAAAACCTTAAACCTGTGGGTGTGTCTAAACATGCTTAGGCTTGTCGATGCTCCACTTTACAAAAAAATTCATACATACATATGTACATAATATCTTGTACGCACGCCCAATCGTCGTGTTTTTATAAGCTTTGTGCGGAAGTATGCGGCTAACGAAAGCATGAATCGAATGTTGTATCAACTTAAAACAATTCTATTGGACTATATATCTATTGGACTACATTGCCTATATAGCAATTTTCTTTTCGGACGAAATTAAATTTGGGACTAATTGCAACATGTTCGTTGTCTAACAAATAACCCCATGAAAAAGTAATAGGTATGCCTTTGTAAGTGATATATATAAATATGTAAATACATACATAAACGTTTCTTGCATGTTCTTTATTTTTCTTTTTAAACGTTATTTCGCCAAGCTTTACTTTCATCTATGTATCACTATTAATTTATACGTACTTCGTATTATTAAACATACATATACTTATGTATGTATGTAAAAAAATAAATACGCATGTATGTATATATGTATGTATGCATAGCTAGGTAGTTGCCACCCCACACTAAGTTTACAAATATTTTCCCTTAACGGTCTCCTTCGCACTCGCTCACAAAACTCGAGGGAGACAGATGCTTCGTATCAGAACCAACCAACCACAGTGTTTCGGCAAGGTAATCGGTGGTGTGTAAGCCAGCTTCAGTAGCAATGACCAATCGAAATGGTTTTTCAAAACATTCACGACCAACAAAGAGGTCGCTCGCAGGCCAGATCGTGGGTCGGCCTAGTTGGGTTTTGGGACGAGTCCGTTAAAGGCAAGTCGTTGCGTTATTATTGCCTTTTGTGTTTTTAAAATAAATGTAGTTTGGCCGACGCGTTTTACATTTTTATAAAAGATTACCAGTTTACAAGTTAGCACAGCCGTTCTGTTCTCGTTTTTAATAATCGGTATATATTAAAAATCTGTATCGGTATTGCCAATTGAAGGCATGGATCAAAGCGTGGAGGCAATAAGGCACGTTTAAATCAAAAATTTCTTGATGGTGTCAATTCCCGATTTTGGGAGTAATGATTGAGAAGTGAACAAGTGAAATTAAACAAAAGAGACTGCTCTTGTACCTCCTCATATCCCTATGCAAAAGCATTCTTAAGTGAACGCCAGGAGTTTTCTAACATCATAATTGTAATTTTTTAACGGGAGTTTCTTATGCCATCCCGCTCACCAACCCCTCCCCCACCCTCACAGAGTGGAGCTTAAACCAAACGTCTAGATTTGGAGTTCGTATAATTACTTTATTAGGAAAAGTGGGCTCGTGATCAATATCAGAGACTGAATTTGTATGTATCACATTTAAGAGCCTATATTTGAATTGAAGTTCGAGGCCGCGGCTTAATCACGCCCACGTAAATACCTACACTCTGTCATGTTTACACTGCAATCAGCTCCTGCCACCATCACTTCCGTAGGGCCGTCGTGGTCAGCAGGAACTTTGTTAGAGCGTCTTCCGTCTTTGGAGGATATGGCTCATAAGGGTAAGTAATGAACATTATTTTTCATTCTTTGCAATCGGAAGAGCTACCAATTTAATAAATTGCATTTAACTTTTTGCTTAAATCTTGGGAAATAGTTGATCGGCCCACGTCGATCATTTTTCATTTATAGCTGATCAAATAAAAATAAGAAAAGAAAGCGTGTTAAATCTGTAATCTGTCTCGATGTAAGAAAAAAATGGCCGATTTAAACTTAATATTTTTATAAAATTGAAAGATAATTTGTTGAAATACCAAAAAAAAATAACACAGTGCGACAGTGGTTTTCAACTTTTGAAGAGACCTAGTAGGAATTGTTTATTAAACCAAATATGGTACAAAACCGTGTTTGAAATATTTCTAACACCCTCAAAATCTTGATTTATTTAGAAAAAACGGTTTTTTGGGACTTTTAAAATTCTATAACGCGTAATTTTAGACGGATTTTAAAATTTCTGACGTTTTTTAATAGTTAATAGTTTTTTTGACGTTTTTGAATTTTTGTGGTGTTTTTCGGACTGTGACGCCATTTTTTCGGTACAACTTCCACGAAATGGTATAATTTTTGACACATATAAATATTTTCTCATTAATTCTGAACAAAATGAGACCAATTGCATAAAAAATTATGAAAATTGTTGAAGCTATAAAGCTTTGCCAAAACTAGTCAGTGTAATCTTCCTAGCGTTTGCACTGTGTTGTCGCAGTGTGTAATTAACTAGCGCTTTTAAAGTTCTGGATCAGGTCAAATACGCAGAGATAATAATTGCAAAAAAGCTGGCCGTCTCAAAATTACGAAACAATGAAGTCGACTTGAGCGTAATGAGGTTAAATCATAATCTGCAATCTGTCTTCCTTCGTTTTAGGAAGACTTATGTAGCGTTCTACAAGTTCGAAATCTTGAATCTTTTTCAAATACGGGTTGATCGAAAAATTCTAATTTTAGTTTTCTATTTTTTTTTTAGAATTCTAACGATCTAATGAATTTTAAACTAATCCCCCTTTGCTGATTGAATTTTCAATTATCCTCCCTATACTTACCAATCGGAAATCTGGTGTTTTTCAATATAGAAGTTTTTTTTTATTTTAAAATTTTTATAAATTTTCATTAACTATATGATATTTTGATATGTATTGCAGAGGGTATTATAATTTTAATCAACAGTGTGCAACGCAGTGAAGGTCGAGCCTCTCCGACACTATAAGGGGTCATATATATTTTTAATTAGGACCTCCTCCTGTTTCTTCGCGAACTAGTCTCTCAGTTTTTAAGCAATTTCTTTTGATTATATTTTTGGAATATTATAAAAAATAATATGAAAGGAATATATTTCGGGTTCGAAGAGTATTTATTCTTGTAGTTATAGAATAAATAGAAAGTATGTTAAAAATATAAAAGACCGACGGATTGAAAAAATTTTAAATTATTAAGAAGTTATCTTCTTAAAGCTGTACAAATTTCACTCGGGATAATAATCCCGATAAATGTATGATTAAATGGTATATAATATAGTCGGTCGATCCTGACCGTTTTTTTTATACTGGGGACAAAACAACGAAGAATGTGTGAATTCTTTGAAATAACTGCTTTAAAACTGAAAGACTAGTTTGCGCGGAAAAAGACAAACGGAGATTCTTATCTCATTATTAATGAGATTAAGTGATCGTCTCATTAAGTGATCATGATCAGGACGTATACATACATATATGCAGTCAATTATATATTTGGATGTCTCATGCACTGTGTTTCACACTTTTACCCATAATCTCTAAACACTCTGCACGGGTATAATTATCAAAATCAGGGGTCATTCTATGAAAAGGGTTAAAAGATCTAAAAATGTTCAACTTCATACAACTTGCGTATGGGACATATGGAATATTGCAAAACGATAATACAGACTAGGTTTACACATTTGAACACGATAATTTGACGTGTAAAGTAATATAAGCTTTAAAATAAATAATTTTTTAATTATACCTTAAAACCATAATGATGACATACATAAGTGACTGTTTGATGTGATTTTACTCTTTTGATATTTTTTTAGACAATGTGATTGCTATGAGAAATCTTCCATGTTTGGGTGCCGTTGGTGGTAGTGGATTTGGCGGTATTGGTGGAAAACCGACTGTGAGTGAATCTACTATGGATGCCGTAGATGCGAACACAGGGCCACAACCCCACTCATCATCGTCGTACTTCACAACAACATATTATCACTTGACTGAAGACGAATGTATGTTTTCATATAAGCTTTTCTGCAAACACATTTTTTACATAATCATTCAATCCTTTAAATAATTTATTAAATTTACATTTATTCTACAATTAAGCTTACTTATCTTTTCCCCAAGTCCGAAGAATATTTTCGTAAGTTTAATGAAGACTCTCTGAAGACTCTTTGAAATTTTTAAATTTATACTGGATGCTAATAAAATGCAACATCAATTATTTAAATTAGGAATTTTCTTTTGCATAAATAAAAGGAAATCTTTTTGCGTAAATTTTGAACGTTGCCTGTTCAAACACTAAAAAGCGCGCACATGCTGCCAATTATAGTAACACAATGCCAATAGCTGATCAGTGGTGACAATTGAGTTCCGTGTCGACTTTTATGTGAATGATGACCCAAGAAATTTCCAAGTAATCCTCGGAGTTTATTCCCAATCAAAGACCGAATCCCCATACCTTTCTCTGTCGAATTGTTAAGTACTTGGTAGGGCTATTGTTGCTTTTATGAATCAATACAATAATTTTCCACCTTTAATGGTCTTGAAGTATTTGTTCTATACGGCTCTCGATCGCTTCGTGTGATGTAGCTACAAATAGAAACAATTATTCGAATTGAAAGCCGAAGTCGAGTAAATACAAATACTTACAATGCACTCAGAAATGTTAAATGAGCCTCTTTAGCGGATGTCCAAAAACCAGCGCATTGTAAATCGTATTTTCAACCCTCTTTGAATTGTGTTGTCGATTTTCGCAGGCGAAAATCGGTCCTTGCTTCTGATCCGCATACTCTCAGGGGGGGACCAGGTCCAGTAAATTATTTGTAAACTATTGTTTGGCTTGCGAACTGATTTGTGTTGAAATTACATTAATAATCCCAATAGAGAGACTTTGTACCCATTGTTTCTCATTTCGCTTTTAGAAATGTACTTTATATGACTGAGTAGGCCCAAAAACAGAAAAAGTGACTATTAATGTGGCATGACTTTATTAAAGGGAATGGAGGCGTTTAAAATATAATTTCAGGTATCTTATGAAGTTTTAAAAGAAGTTTTTTTTACTTTTTTTTGTGGTTTATAACGTTATCTATCTTCAGACGCATAATGATCAAACAAAAAACATTCGGATTAAGCCCTTGTCAAGGGGCTTTCTCAAAAGATATGCTGCTTATGCTTCATTGGTTTTATACCAATAAAGAAGTAAATTGATTTACATATTTTGGGATTTTATTTCAACATTATCAAGTAACTGGAACCTTTTTAAACCTTAATATGCTTCACTGGAAAATAGAGAAGTGTCTTTTAAGGCCTTCTTCATCGGTATTGACTGTAATCATTTTGGGCGGCAGTACACGTAGGTGACCGAAGAAACCAAAGAATTTAAAATTGTCATCCCAACCTAATATGTAATATTTTTAGAAGAACAAAAGTCTTCCGATTTACTTAAAGTTTCGATAAAAGTGAAAAAAGTACCCCTTAATTGGTACTAGTGGGATAGTCATTAAAAAAAATATTTTTATTGTTACATTTTTTGAATTCTTGCCGATTGGTACTCCAACCTTTTCGGTCGGACCCTTTGGAAAAGTTACTAAAGAATATTTAGAAACCGTTTCCAAAATGAAGATAGTTTTTTAGTTTGTCCATGTATTTGTCGATATCTCTTACTAAAAATTGAACAACTTGTGTAAGCTTAAGCTTGCTTTACAAAATTTTTTTTTTTTTAAATTCATAAAAAACAAGAAAGGAAAGCTAACTGCGGGCGGAGCCGAAGTTGATATACCCTTTCAGTTAAAACCGGATATATATCGCAAACATCGGATATAGTTGGCCGATCCTTATGAGAATATGATAACATAACCCAATTTATTATAATACAACATCTGAAAAAAGTCCCAAACTTCTATCATCACAAATACCAAAGTTGGTATTTCTACCAAAAACCATTTCCGATCGTTCAGTTATATGGCAACTAAAAATTATAAAATTTGGTAGGTCGGATTAACTGACCAAAAATATACTCTGTACCAAGTTCCAGCTTTCTATCTTCAAAAACACGAAAGTTGAGTCATTTCCGATCGTTCAGTTATATGGCAGCTATAGGATATAGTTGGCCGATCCTTATGAAATTTGGTAAGTTGGATTAAGGGACCAAAAATATACTCTGTACAAAGTTCCCGATCTATCTTCAAAAACACGAAAGTTGGGTTACTTCCGATCGTTCAGTTATATGGCAGCTTAGGATGTAGTCGGCCGATCCTTATGAAATTTGGCATGTCGTATTATTTCGTATTTTTGTCGTAATGCCAAAAGTAGCTCTCATGTAAAATGTGAACTCCCTAACTCAAAAAGCTGCAAAGTTATATGAAAGCTATAGGATATAGTCGGCCGATCCCGGCCGTTCCGACTTATATACTGAGTGCAAAGGAAAGAAGGGTGTGTGCAAAGTTTCAAGTCGATAGCTTTAAAACTGAGAGATTAGTTTGCGTAGAAACAGACAGACGGACAGACAGACGGACAGACAGCCAGAAGGACATGCTTATATCAAATCAGGAGGTGATCCTGATCAATAATATATATACTTTATAGTGTCGGAGACGTCTCCTTCACTGCGTTGCATACTTTTGACCAAAATTATAATACCCTCTGCAAGGGTAAAATAAAAGATTTTATTACATATAAGAGGAAAAAGATTTATATTTTTGACTATTTGACTTTCTTTTAAACTAATAGTATAAAAAACATTAAATAAAAGCTAACTTTGAGCGGAGCCGAAGTTGCTTTACCCTTGGCTTATATGAAAAGCAAATATCTGATATAGTAGGTCGATTCTTATGAAAATTTTATTATAAGCTTATTTCTTATAATAATTTCCAAGCCATTTTCTTATAATAAAACAAGGAAGAAAAAGTTAACTTCGTGAATTTCCAATTGTTCCGTTATATCGCAGCCACAGGATTTAGGCGGCTGATATCATATCAAAAGGTAATCCTGGTCATGAATATATATATGGTACTTCCCTCACTTGCGTTGCGTTGCCAAGTGTTAAATTAAAATTAACACTTTCTGCAAGGGTATAAAAATATTCTTATTCGGCACGTGCAAAAACAAACTATGTACATATTTTAATATGGGGTAAAATAAAGGCAACGCCCATTCGATGGTGACAGATAAGTCACCGGCAGTCAGAAAAATGTCTTACATAAAACCACAAATATTTTCTTTTAAAGAGTTACGAATTAAAAAAATTTAAAAATTATTTCCATCATTATCTACAATGGTGTACGTTTTTCATATTATAACTTTTATAGTAGAATTATGTTTTTACATTGTTTCAGGTCACAGTGGAGTGAATCAATTGGGAGGTGTTTTTGTGGGTGGTCGCCCTCTTCCAGATTCAACTCGACAAAAGATTGTTGAATTGGCCCATTCTGGAGCTAGGCCGTGCGACATTTCTCGGATTCTCCAAGTTTCAAACGGATGTGTTAGCAAAATTCTTGGAAGGTAAGAAAATAGAGAAACAGCGTATTTTTTTACTCTGGCCATTTTTATAATATTTAATAGCTTTTATAACTATTGTAAAAAAGTGTGCCCCGCTTTCAAAAATGAATTTTCGATCCTTTAAAGTTAGGATATCAGCTGATATTAGCTTTTTCCTTTGTTTGACACAAACGTGTCTTTAAGTTATTTGCGTTTTTCATTTATCCATTATTACATTGGCGTAGCCGCTTTTTAACCCAGCACGTCAATATATGTCCGCGCGACGGGCACCAAAATATCCTGGTTACCACCTCGGTGCTGGTGGTATGACGCGGCGCATTTCTTCATTTATATTTTATATTTTCGAGATCCACGCGTTCATACGGATATGGCTATATAGACTCTATATCGGCTATATCAAACAGCCGTTGATGCTGATCAAGAATATATATACTTTTTGGGGTCGAAGATGATTTATTCTCTATGTTACATAACATACATTCACACGACTACAATATACCCTTATACCCGAGGACCGGGTACAAAAATAAACAAGAAAGGAAAGCTAACTTCGGGCGGATCCGATATATTTTCTTCTTACTCTGGCCAGCAAAAGTGATTTTGAATGAAGGCAAATTTTTTAAAGACGTTCAATTTCCTCAATCGTAATCATTATAACATAAAAAAAGCATAACATTAAAATAACATGTTAACAGCAAGAAACTTACCAAGAAAAAACTTAGAAACTTTTTAATTTCACATATTACGAAATTCATTATAAAATTTCAATAACTTAAAAATTATTTTAAACAAGAAAGGAAAGTTTTGGGCGGATCCGAAGTTGATAAACCCTTGCAGTTAAAACCACTTATATATCGCAAGCATCGGATATAGTTGGCCGATCTTTATGAGAATACAACAAGAAAGGAAAGCTAACTTCGGGCGGAGCCGAAGTTGATATACCCTTGCAGTTAAAAGCGGATATAAATCGCAAACATCGGATAAAGGTTGCCGGTCCTTATGAGAATATCATCATAAAACCAATTAATTACAAAAAAATATATAAAAAAAAAAAGTCCCAAGCTTCTATCTTCAAAAATATCAAAGTTGGTATTTCTACCAAGAACCATTTCCGATCATTCAGTTATATGTCAGCTATAAGATATAGTCAACCGATCGTTATGAAATTTGGTAGATCGGATTAACTGACAACACTAAAATATGTACCAAGTTCCAGCGTTCTATCTTTAAAAACACAAAAGTATGGTCACTTCCGATCGTTCAGTTATATGGCAGCTATAGGATATAGTCGGACGATCCTTATGAAATTTGGCATGTCGTATTATTTTGCCAATAGCTCTGGCAAAATAGGCAAAATTTTCAAGTAGCTCTCATGTCAAATTTGAACTCTCTAACTTTAAAAACACGAAAGTTGGGTCATTTCCGATCCATCAGTTATATGGCAGCTATAGGATATAGTCGGCCGATCCCGGCCGTTCCGACTTATATACTGCGTGCAAAGGAAAGAAGGGTGTGTGCTTTAAAACTGTGCTTTAAAAGACGATAGCTTTAAAACTGAGAGACTAGTTTGCGTAGAAATAGGCAGACGGACAGACAGACATGCTCATATCAACTCAGGAGGTGATCCTGATCAAGAATATATATACTTTATAGGGTCGGAGATGTCTCCTTCACTGCGTTGCACACTTTTGGACAAAATTATAATACCCTCTGCAAGGGTATAATAATATAACTAGTTTATTACAATACAAAATCTAAAAAAATTACCAAGCTTCTTTCTTCAAAAACACCAAAGTAAGTATTTTTATCAAATATTATTTCCGATCGTTCAGTTATAGGGAAGCTATAAGATATAGTCGTTATGAAAATCGGTATCTCGGATCAACTGAATAAAAATAGAATCTGTACGAAGTTCTGTCTTTCTGTCGGCCGATCCTTATAAAATTTGATATGTCGTAATATTTTGCCAAAATTTTCGTACAAAATCTGAACTCTCTAACTCTACAAACACAAATGTAATAGCAATTCTGATCATTCAGTTGTAATTTTGTGCGTCGAATTATTTTTCCTAAAATAGCATTCGTACGAAATCTGAACTCTTTAACTTAAAAAAGTTTTTTAAAATACATTCCAGTACTGGCGTTGCAAAAATTTTGGTTGCAATTTTTGGTTTGAAAATTTTGAAACAAACTTGAGATGAGTGGGTATTGTAGGAGTGTCCATGCCAAATCCTATAGCTTGTGTTGAGGGGGGACGCACATGCATACGATTCTATTTTTGGAACTCTACATGTAGGCCTCAAAAAATGTGCGCCTTTTTGTGTATGCTCGTAGGACGGCGTAAAAATGTTTTGGCTTCAAAATTTCAATTTCTCAACGTTTCTGTTTACAATGCGCCGATGTGGTAGTAGAACAAATAGTACTTTTGTTCAGTCGCAGTCGAGTCAAGGTGGTAGCCTAATGCATAGAGTAGTAGTTTCTCTCTGTATAATTTTCCTAGGTTTGAATCCTGCTTAGAACTTCGACGTTTTTCTTTTTTGTTTTTAATTATCTTTAGGCTTTATCTTTAATTATAACATTCAAGAAAAATAACTGAAAATTATAGCCGGTAAATAAAATTCCAAGGGAGTACGTCCGTCATTTTGTTATCCGACACGTCAGTCACTATTTTCTCCATTCCGCTAATTTCTCATAATAAAATTAATAAAAACATAATTATTTTTACAACAATAGAAATTAAAAATAATAATAAAGTAAATATAAAAAGTAAAAAAAATAATAATAATAAAAAAATTATAAAATGTACCGAAAAAGTAAAATTCACTTTTTAAAAATTGAAACAACATCACTCATAAAATCGAACTCTGGACCCCAAAAGTAAGGAGTGCGCGCTTTCCATCAAGGCTACCCTCCAAGTTGATTCAGTGATACTTAATGTTGGTATTTAAATAAAAACGAGAATCCCTAGCAAAATCAGAGCTGAAGATAGAGTAGTAGAAGATATTTCTGATCTCTGCTCTCACACTGAGTGAGAGAGATGTTAGAAAGATGTTACGCTCTAAAAATAGAATTCTCTCTTTCTCTCTATCATCTGCCAGTTAAATGTTCGTAGACGCGTCCTATCAATATGGCGTAGAACCCGCATTTATAGAGATTTTTACAGCGGGTTTCACTACGAACTGAGACGATGTTAAGGTGATTTCAAAATTTTGTGTTTTTCTTGGAAACTTTTGGAAAACACTTAAAAGCAATTAAAATATAAAATAAATAGATTTAAAATAAACAAAAAGTGGATGTCTCGAGCCTGATTTGAACTTGTTTCCCTCTGCACATCAGCCAAGCACTCTTCCACTTGGGCATCTCTCATTCGTTGTCGAAGGAAGAATAGCTTAAACTTAACTTGTCACGCGGTGAAACCCGCTCGTTTCAGCATCTATGTACTTTATAATCATTGATCGAACTGCTAAACTATATCCGATGCGATACATATTTGTTCTTAACTGAAAGAGTATATCAACTACTGCTCCGCACGAAACAAAACTAGGTCTGTCACTCTCGACCCAGACTGAAATTACATTTTGAAGAGCAATTCGAGCACTGATTTTAGCGAAACGTGACAAAAATAAATTACATTTCTGGGACCTAAAATTATTTATTAATTATAATTTTGGTCAAAAGTGTTGAACGCAGTAAAGGATACATCTCCGACCCTATAATGTATATATATTCTTGATCAGGATCACCTCCTCAGTTGATATGGGCATGTCCGTCTGTCTGTCTGTTCATACGCAAACTAGTCTCTCAGTTTTATAGCTATCGACTTGAAATATTGCACACACCCTTCTTTCCTTTGCACGCATTATATAAGTCGGGAACGGCCGGGATCGGCCGACTATATCCTCTAGCTGTCATATAACTGATTGATCGGAAAGGCTATAACTTTGGTGTTTTTAAAGCTAGAGAGTTAGAATTTTTAGAGAGCTAGAATTTATTATGAATGCTATTTTTGGCAAAATAATGCGACATGCCAAATTTCATAACGATCGGCCGTCTATATCTTATAGCTACCACATTAATGAACGATCGGAAATGGTATTTGGTAGAAAAAACAACTTTGGTATTTTTGAAGATAGAAGCTTGAGACCTTTTTTAGATATTTTATTTTAATAAATTGGTTATATTATTATATTCTCATAAGGATCGGTCAACTAGCTCCGATTTTTGCGATATATATCCGGTTTTAGCTGCAAATGTATATCAACTTCGGCTTCGCCCGAAGTTAGCTTTCCTTTCTTGTTTTATACTTACAGAAACTAAAAACATAAAACCTTAAGTTTATATATAAATGGTTTGAATTTTAGTTAATATCAACTCCTACAATACCCACCCATCTCAAGTTTGTTTCAAAATTTTCAACGACCTCCACCAAAAATTGCAAATTTTTGCAACGCCAGTACTGGAATGTATTTTAAAAAACTTTTTTAAGTTAAAGAGTTCAGATTTCGTATGAATGCTATTTTAGGAAAAATAATTCGACGCACAAAATTACAACTGAATGATCGGAAATGCTATTACATTTGTGTTTGTAGAGTTAGAGAGTTCAGATTTTGTACGAAAATTTTGGCAAAATACTACGACATATCAAATTTTATAAGGATCGGCCGACAGAAAGACAGAACTTCGTACAGATTCTATTTGGATATACCCTTGCAGTTAAAACCGCTTATATATCGCAAATGTCGGATATAGTTGGCCGATCCTAATGAAAATACAATAATATAACTAGTTTACAAGAATACAAAATTAAAAAAAAAAAAATTCCGATGCTTCTATCTTCAAAAATACCAAAGTTTGTATTTTTACCAAATACCATTTCCGATCATTCAGTTATATGGCAGCTATAAAATATAGTCATAAAATATAGATCGGTTTGAAAATCGATAGCTCGGATCAACTGTACTGTAGAATCTAGAACGAAGTTCCAATTTTCTGTCTTCAAAAACACGAAAGTTGGGTCATTTCCGATCGTTCAGTTATATGGCGCTCGTATTATTTTGCCAAAAATTTCGTACGAATTCTGAACTCCTTAACTTAAAAAACACTAAAGTAATAGTATTTCCGATCAATCAGTTATATGTCAGCTATAGGATATAGTCGTTCGATCTCGGGCGTTCCGACTTATGCAAAAGAAAGACGGGTGTGTGCAAAGTTTCAAGATGATAGCTTTACAACTGAGGGACTATTTTGCTTAGAAACAGGCTTACAGACGGACAGATGGACATGCTTTTATCGACTCAGGAGGTGATCCTGATCAAGAATATATATATTTTATGAGATGTCCTAGATCTCTCCTTCACTGCGTTGCAAAGTTTTGACCAAAATTATAAAACCCTCTGAAATGGCATAAAAATTAATATAAGTGACATTCATTACTTATTTTTATTGTATTCCATAATTTATATGTATATAATGTTTAAAATTATTCATCATAAGCTTTTCACAAGTTAATGTTTGTATGAAATGTTTCCAAGTTCCCTTTGTTAAGACCAATTGCTTTGAATAAGGAACAAACTTTTTCCCTCTACTCTAGGTGGCCTTACTCTAGGCCTTTATTATTGATAGCATAAAATCTAACAAGTGTTCGTTAGTTTTCTTAATTATGTCTTTATAACAGACACTTTCCACTGTTAAATTAAATTCTCTTATTTTTTGTGTTTGTTTTTATGTAAATTAACTTTTCAAATAATACAACAATATTGAATCGGATAGAAGTCAGGACTACTGCATGGCCAGTCCAATGTTGATATTCGATTTTTCTGCAAATAATACTAGAAATTTAAAACTTTAATTATTGTTTAAACAAATCCTTAAAAAATTAAAAAAAAATATATATCCCTTTTTTTTGCACGATAGCAAGGACCTGAGTCGTCCTGAAAGATTATGTTTGGGGCATGAGAAAGATGCTCCTTCATTGAGGGTAGAAGGTGACGATTCAGAACACCTTGGAACTTTTCAGCATTCACAGTTCCATTAATTAATGCCAGATCAATGCCAGTAAGAAAAGTATGCCCGGACCATTCGGCATGCTTCTTGCCTGACCGTTCGCCGTAAGCAATTATTGTTAAAGCGTTTGTCGCGTTTGGCGCGCACCTAGCTCATACTATTGTAAGAAAAATGGATTATTTTGGTGTCGTTACAAAAAATGACCTTTCGCCAATCATGTTCAGTCTAAGATTCATGCATTTTTACCCACTGTAGCCTTTTCTGGAGCATTTGTGCGGTCAAGACTGGGTTTTTCGCCGGCCATGAAGTCCGGCCTCCTCAATGTTCCTTCGAACGGTTCGAATGCTTATTTCGACAACTTTTAACTGGAAAAACTTACTTCTTACATGTTTTGCTGATTTGAAACGATCAGTCATGCCTAATCGTGAAAGGTTTCGAGTAGTTGGTAGTTGGTCTTCTTTTTCTTTCCTGATCCTGGCAAATGCTTTAGAGTTCTGATTTTCTCAACATTTTGTAGGAAATCCTCTTAAAGAAGACTTAGAAGAAGAAGACTTAATAAATCCAACGTTAGAGCTTATTCCTCGGAAGCTTAAGATTTTCGATTGTAAGGCCAATATGCCCCCTTGAAATCTTTCAGTCATTTTCGACACATTTAAAAAAAAAAAGTTTTTTTTAACTTAAAATTTAAAAATTTAAAAAATGCTTTTCGAACCTGAAAGCTAAATACTTTTTGGATATAAAGAAAAAATTTTAACTCGATATAATAACACGCGCTTTCACCACACTAATGCAAAGTTCACATTTAGTGCAAGTACTTAGGTGTCCGGATTTTATTGTCCGATTTCATTGTACGGTATACTATATAGATGAAATTTCCTTCAATTGTTTTTAAATAATAGCATTAAATAATAAAGGAAAAAAGTTAAATACGTTTATTAGAAATGGCGTATCCGGCGGAACATGGATCCAAAGGGGCGCTGATTGACGCATCTTTTCATGTGAAAAGCAGTAAAAAGGACTAACATCTTTAAAATATATTTATTCCTTGAATTTGCTGAATTTTTTGGAATAGTTTGGAACATTTTTTTTAAACTGGTGCTAAATTCATTATTATTGATGCATTTTCTCTTTTCCGTCTTCAAATACGTTTAATGCGTTGACAGGTCGTTGCAGTTATAATTACAATGTGTTCCAATATTTTTGTAAACAAAAAAAAATGTATCCAAAAAATTACATTTTAGGTATTATGAAACTGGAAGCATACGACCACGAGCAATTGGAGGCTCCAAGCCACGTGTAGCCACAGCCGAAGTTGTCAGTAAAATTTCGCAATATAAACGGGAATGTCCAAGCATATTCGCTTGGGAAATACGCGATCGGTTGCTTCAAGAAAACGTTTGCACTAATGATAACATTCCCAGCGTAAGTACAAATAAATTTCCATTTATGTAAATGTAATAAAATTCAGTTTATTTCCATAAGTGTTCTGTTTTGTAATTTTGCACGACCTAATCGATTTTTTTCCGCCATTATTTTATGTTTTCTAGCAGTTTTTTTTTTTTTTTTTTTATATAAATCCAAATGAATACGATAGAAACTCCCATGCTGATGGTCGAGGCCGTGGCCAATGGCGTCCTGCTTTTTTTTAGTTCTAAGCCCATTGACAGTTGTGTGGAAAATGTGTTCGTTCAAATGGAAGGAAAAATCTTTTATGCGTATTAAGCGACAAAAAGGGAAATCAGTGCTAGAAAAATGTATGAAAAATACAATATTAAATAAATACGGCCCGTCGCCACCACAAACAGTTAAGCGTCGAAGTTCACGCGCCAGTGCAAAGGGGACTGCTGAATCACGTTCGCAACAGGAATAGGCATTTGGGTTGTTTTCAGTTTCGGATTTGGGGTGGGAAACCGTCGGTTGGCCGGGCCTCAGATAAACTTTTAACGCCTTTAATGATAAAATATTATTTTTCTAAGAATTTCCACTCGCTGGATCAAAAATAATTTCGTAAGTTTTCAATACTTATTGATGTTTTTTGTGAAAAACATGTTCCATATTTAGCTTCACTTATTCAAAACGACGGTAAAATTTATTTAATCGACTTAGAAGAAGACTCTGTTACTACTCTGTTACCTACTCTAGGTAGGTATTTTCCCAAGTTCCAATTCTCCCATATCCCCTGATAAGGGCCATTCAGCCTAATTTTTCCACTCAACTGCACTTTTTCTTTTAGTTCTTACTCACTCACTCGCTCTTTTATGTGTTAGCTGTTTATTCTTTCCTTTTTTTGTTTCCTTTTGAATTACTTTGAAAAGCGTTGTCAAGTACAGGCATCAAATTTAAGATATTAAAGACTTCCAAAATTGTAATTCAATCGTTTGCAGAACATGAATATTTTCAGTAAGATCTGCTGCGAAAAAATTAAATTTGAAAAAATCTAATGTAGTCTTTTATTTACTTTATAAAATACTTTCCTAAATGTAGGTATCATCGATAAACCGTGTTTTGAGAAATTTGGCGGCGCAGAAAGACCAGCAAAACTCAGGGCCAAGTGTTTCAACAGCTACGGGAACTAGCACTAGTTTAGAAATTTCGTCCCAAATAAATAACAGCAATGTAAAAAGTGTTACTAGAGGTACACTTTCGTCGGGGTCTGATCTTATTCAGACGGCAACGCCTTTAAATTCTTCAGAAAGTGGAGGAGCCAGTAATTCTGGAGAAGGTAGCGACCAAGAAGCCGTTTACGAGAAACTTCGGCTATTAAACACACAACACGCATCAGGATCCACAGATACCAGTAACATTGCGTCATCAGCGTGTCAAACGCCTGGTCATTTCGGAACAAACCATTCTGGCAATCAGCTGATATCTGGTATCCAGCAAACCCATCATCAGCATCATCAAGGTTGGTCTTCCCGCCATTATTCGACTGGACCTTGGTATACAACCTCTTTAAGCGGCAGTGATACACCTATGTCATCGGCGCCCAGCATGCCTTCGATGCCATATTCATCAACAATATCTGGTCAGCCTTTAAGTCCTAGGCATGAAATTGCAAGTTTGGGTGGTTCACACCGCCTAGGTCTAATAAACACAGAAGACATTTCCTTAAAAAAGGGTGAGTTAGTATTATTTTATTTTAATATTTTATTTTATTTTACATTAAGCTGCTAACTAACAATTATTATCGGACACATAAAGGCTATTATGCTTTTATATCTGTCTTTTAAGAGTTAAGGCCAAACTTTTTTTATGGGCCAATTTATCATGGGTGCGCAAAAAACGATAAAATTAAAATTTAATTTTAAGTCCACTTAAAGTGAAATTGACATGCCACATACTCCTGTTTTTATACCCTTGCAGTGGGTATTATAATTTTGGTCAAAAGTGTGCAACGCAGTGAAGGAGACATCTCCGACCCTATAAAGTATATATATTCTTGATCAGGATCACCTCCTGAGTTTATATGAGTATGTCCGTCTGTCTGTCTGTTCACACTCTTCGCACACATTGTTCTTTCTTTTGCTCGCAGTATATAAGTCGGAATGACCGAGATCGCCCGACTATATCCTATATCCTATATCGCTGCCGTATAACTTATTGATCGGAAATGCTATAACTTTGGTTTTTTCTGAGTTAGAGAGTTCGAATGCTATTTTTGGTATTTATTACATAATGCAATTAATTCAAAACAATACGACATACCAAATTTTATAACGATCGACCGACTATATCTTATAGCTACCATATAATTAAACTATCGTAAATTTTAGTATTTTTAAAGAGAAGATTTGAAGATTTTTACCAAACTGCCACTTTACCAAAAGCGTATACAAACTTCGGCTCATCCTGCAGTTAGCTTTTCTTTCATTTTATGCCATTGCATAAAAGGGTATTATAATTAGTTGACATGATTGGAGTTGACGCCTTTAATTCGAGTCGATATTAAGCATGACCATTTGTCTGTTTCTACAAAAACTAGTCCTTCAGCTTAATGCCATCGAATCCAACTTTTCGATTGATCGGAATTACATTAATTTTGGTATATTTTAAAGTTTGGAACCTTCTGTAGATGATATTTTCTATGGTGCAACGCAGTTAAGGAGACATTTCCAATCCTACAAAGTAGGATTGGATCATTTTTGAGGATCACCTTCAGAGTCAATATAAGCATGTCCGTCTGCCTGTTTCTACGCATGCAAGTCTCTCAGCTTTAAAGCTATCGAGTTCAAAGTCACGAAGGACGACTATATCTTATAGCTTTGAAATAACTGATGGGTCAGCTACTTTTATGTTTTTTATGTTCAAAGATGGCCATATTTGGCCATACAGAGCTCGGGAAGAGAAATTTCCTATGCCTCTGAATAAAAAAAGATTTACAGTTATTTGCAAGCCCTGGAAAAAAGTGTTATTATGTTGTAATACAATTAATAATAAAAAAACGAAGACGGCTATAGTCGAGTTTCCTAACTATATTATACCAGGTATTAATTTCTTCCACATCAATTAAATTTTGAATTGTGCAGATCAAGGGTATAGACTTTAAAGAAAAATTTTTGTTGCATATTTTTGCAATTGGGAAAAAAACAATCGAGGCCCCACTAATCCCCCTACATGTAGCTACATAAAGTTGAAAACAGAATATAAAGTGGATAACTCCTCTAAAACTTGGCTTCCGAGTATCCCATTTGGCTGAATTTTGATTTCTAGGTGTAGATTAGCTATTGGTATTATTTGGCATTAAAACATTAAATGTTTTTCCAAAAACATAAACTATATATTTATATCGACTCGGCTGTTGATGCTGATTAAGAATACTATATACTTTATGGAGTCGGAGATGATTCCTTCTCTATGATACTACATTCACACGAAAACTATATTCCCTTGTAGTCTACGAGTACTAGGGATAATACTGTTAACGATTTTTGATCTATATTAAAAATATAAGATTTTCTACACGATTGGCGATTCAGAAGTGATCAAAGGCACACATCAACATATCAAGGCTGACTGATATGACGGAATGCAATCCAGAGTTTTATTTATGAAGTCTGAGTTCGTAAATTAAAGTTTTGTGTCATGATGTCCCATGTATGCATTGAATTATCTTTCGTTTTAGTTCCAAAAATTATCTCATTAGCATACTTTATGATGTAGAAAAGTCTCTCCGTGAGATTGCTATTGCTATTACTGGTTGCTAGGTTCATATTTTTCAATACAAGCTTTCAATTAGTTCAGCTACCAAACTACTAATTTGATCCAATTAAACTTCTTATTCCAGAAAGGAAGGATGTGTTGACTCAAAAACAACCACAGAAGTAGAAGTCTTAAGGAGAGTTTTATAATAAAAGACCCTATAAGACATACTTTCTTTTGACGGTTCATTTTATAATAATAAAAAGGAGTCACATTTTTGGCGTTTTTTATTTCAATTCGTCAGCATTGTTAACAAATTGTAACGTACGCAACATTTTTACAGTTGTGGCCATAATTGTAAATAACTGATGTCATAATAAATTGTCTTGATTAGGTCGCTCGACGTTTTTCCCAACAGAATATCGCTTTTAAAAACTTTAACCGAAATTGGCGTTCTTGCCTCAATTGAATACTTCCCGTCATTTTTACATTAAAAAAGAAACGAGAACTAACTGCCGGCGGAGCCAAAGCTAATAAGTCCTTGATAATTGAGAGTTAAGATTTTTGTCCGATTAACATTTGTGAGAATTTCATTAAAAACCAATTTCTTAAAATAAAAAATCCCAAGTCTCTATCTTTCAGAATATAAAAGTTGGGTCATGTTCGATCGTCCACTTACATATAAGCCAACTTTAGGATATAGTCAGCTGATACCGGTCGATCCGACTTATATATTGCCTTCATAGAAACATATTAAGAGTTCAAATCTTGAAATCGACAGCTTTAAAACTGAAAGACTAGTTTGCGACTAGAAACATATAATTGGACAAATAAACAGACAAACTGGACAACTTTTTAGTTCACTTATTGGCAATGCTTGGATACAAAATATTCTAAAAAATTGCAATTGGTGACGAGGAATTTTTAAATTTTCATCTATATATATTTGACTTTTCCCGGTCACAATGGTTTGTCTACCATTTTTAAAGTTGTTTTTTTATTGATAAAAATCTTAGTCTCTCATTCATCAATTTTTTCGATCGATTTTATATCCTATTACAGGTGCTACAGCTGTTTTAAAAAAGAGTGGAACGTTTTCTGATCAATGTATAGTCAGGAGAGAAAAATCACTCAGTCTAAGTTAAGCCGCAAACATGTGTACCATATCAGATACGGATTCTTTCCTTTCTAAAATGAGCAAACACAACGCTTTAGGCAACCTCTAACATTGCTACTGCCGTGGATGACAGGTTTACCCTTAACCATATAGTTTGTTTTAATGCGATTTACAGACTCATTTTACAGCCGATGACACTTCATTAAACGGCAAATCGTGAGGGTGGCTGCGGTTAGAGATGCTTCGGAATATAGATTGGATGGGGTTGGAGTTTTTCGTTGATGATTTTGAGGGGTGCATAAATAGATTACAGATAATACATATTTATAAAATTGTGTTTCGAGTCTCCACTTTGTATCCTTATCTGGGGTTGTCTTTAATATATTTAACTGTGTGAGTGTCACACTGCCGTCAAATTATAACTCAACCTTCATTCGTTGGCTCAACTCTCGTGTTTTGCTAGTTCGTTTTGTTGTTTGGCATCAGATGCCAACTGTCATTTTAGTACTCTAGACGGCTGTCAGAACATGAAAAATGTGCTTCAGAAATGTATGTATACAGACAGTGTAAAGCCTATCTTGCGGCATGCCTTAAGGCTATCAACATGTATTTTTCTGTCACATTCACTAACATTCAACGTCAATGGCACACAACTAATACAAACTAGTAGAACAATACACATATAAGATTAATAAATGTGTAAGTGCAGTACTTAAATTCATTCCATCTCCTTTTCAGAGTCGTAAAGACAAATTATGTTTCAAAATCACAAAAAAAAAGGGGCTATTTTCTAAAAACCTAAGTTGGGTTATTACCGATAAGTTACCGAGAAGTTAAAGTGCAATTATAGAATACCTATATCGGATTTGAATCCTTTTGAAATTTGGTACGTCAAATCATTTTGCCATAAGTTGAATCCGTAGAAAATCCCTTACTCTAAAAACACCAAAGTTATGAAGAAATCAGTATATACTGCGTGATACAAAATCAGTTATACACTAGATGCAAAGGAAAGAAATTGTGCGCAAAGGTTGAAGTCGATAGCTTTAAAACTGTGTGACTAGTTCGTGTAGAAACGGCTAGACAGTCGGACATAAAGGCAGACGGTATACTTTTATATACTCAGGAGGTGATCCTGATAAAAAATATACCATATATACTTTTTTATTCACTGCGTTTTTCACTTTTGACCAAAATTATAATACCCTCTGCAAAGATATAAAAAGGTAAAAATTATTAGGGTCTTTTTAGCGTTTTCCATCATAAGCAGGCTATTTCTGGGATCCAATTTCACAAGTGAATTATGTTTCACTTTTTATGTTTTGCTTTTTATGCTAAAAAGTAATATAAAACAAGATAGAAAAGCTAACTTCGGGCGGAACCGAAGTTTATTATTCTGCCAAAAGTAGCTCTCGTGTAAAATTTCTAACTTTAACAAGAAAGGAAAGCTAATTATTTTGCCAAAAATAGCTCTCATGTCAAATTTGAACTCTCTAACTCTAAAAAAAACCAAAGTTATACCATTTCCGATCAATCAGTTATATGGCAGCTATAGGATATAGTCGGCCGATCCCGGTCGTTCCGACTTATATACTGCGTGCAAGAGATAGAAGGGTGTGTGCAAAGTTTCAAGTCGATAGCTTTAAAACTGAGAGACTAGTTCGCGTAGAAACAGACAGACGGACAGACGGACATGCTCATATCAACTCAGAAGGTGATCCTGATCAAGAATATATATACTTTATAGGGTCGGAGTTGTCTCCTTCAGTGCGTTGCACACTTTTGGACAAAATTATAATACCCTCTGCAAGGGTATAAAAACACCAAATTTATACCATTTCCAATCAATCAGTTATATGGCAGCTATAGGATATAGTCGGCCGATCCCGGTCGTTCCGACTTATATACTGCGTGCAGAGGAAAGAAGGTTGTGTGCAAAGTTTCAAGACGATAGCTTTAAAACTGAGAGACTAGTTCGCGTAGAAACAGACAGACAGACGGACATGCTCATATCAACTCAGGAGGTGATCCTGATCAAGAATATATATACTTTGTAGTGTCGGAGATGTCTCCTTCACTGCGTTGCACACTTTTGGACAAAATTGTAATACCCTCTTTAAGGGTATAAAAACAGAGTTTGAAAAAAGCTGAGAATTGGATCTGACCAAACCATTAAAAGAATTTTTGGTCTAAAATAAATCTGCTCAAAGTAAAACAATTTTATTTTGTTTTCTTTTGGATTCGGTATTTTAAAGCAGAGCTCGGCACGGCCCTATCTCGGGGGCATAGGAAATTTCTCTGCCCGAGCTCTGCCACACACATACAGTATAAATGTGTGAAACGTCATGCTCAAAGCCTACTTTCTGCTATTCGTTACTAACACTAATGCGGTAAAATCATATCAATGTATTGTGGTGCCGACCACTGTTTTAAAGACTACTTCTGTCTGTCTTTTAGTTAATAGTTTGCGCTTAATTTACTTATGTGGAGGGAAAAATTGAGGTGCAAAATTGAAAAGTGCATCTGAGCCGAAAATATACTCGTAGAGTAAAAGTGTATATTGTATTCGTGCGAATGTATGTAACAAAGAGAAAGGAATCTTCTCCGACCCCATAAAGTATATCTATTCTTGATCAGTATCAACAGCCGAGTCTACACAGTCGTTTCCGTCTTTCCGTATGAACGCGTGGATTTCGAAGGATCTTCTTATACCCTTGTCGCGAATATTATAATTTTGGTCAAAAGTATGCAGCAAGGAGACATCTCCGAATCATTTCCGACTCTGTAAAGTGCTTATATTTTTGATCGCGATCATCTCTTGGGTTGATATGGGCGTGTTCGTCTGTCTGTTCACACTCTTCGCACACATTGTTCTTTCTTTTGCACGCAGTATATAAGTCGGAATGGCCAAGATCGGCCGACTATATTCTATAGCTGCCATATAACTGATTGATCGGAAATGTTATAACTTTGGTGTTTTTAAAGTTAGAGAGTTCGAATGCTATTTTTGGTATTTTTTTTATATAATGCTATTTTTTTTAAATAATACGACATACCAAATTTTTATAACGATCGACCGACTATATCTTATAGCTACCATAAATTTTGGTATTTTTGAAGAGAAAAGCTTGGTACTTTTTTAGATTTTGTATTGTATTAAACTCTTTATATCAATTTATTCTCATAAGGACTGCAAAGTTATATAAACTTCGCCTCCCGAAGATAGCTTTCCTTTTTTGTTTGAAATTTCAAGTTTTTCATAAAATTTTTTTTTAAATAAAAAAAAAAAAAAAAAAAATTATGGTTATTTGTGATTTTTACGAAACTGTTACTTTACCAAAAAGTAACAGTTAACTGTCTGTTTCTACACTCAAAATAAAATGAAAAGGCTTTGAACCTAAAGCATCGTTATATTGTTTGTTAAAAACAAAAATAAAAAGGAAAATTAAAATTAATTTTTCCAAACACCAAACAAATATAAAACCACTCCTATTTACAAAATCTTGCGGCCAATCTCTGGCAAAACCAACACAATGAGCTGGCAAGACCCCCCCCAGTTCCATAAAAATCAAGCCTCCTTCGAAAAAGAAGTCCTATTCTAATATTCAAGATGACGATTCCAGCGACTCCGAGCATGGAGAAATGAAGCGGAAGTCTGCTAGAAAACCCATCACGGAAGACGAACCAACCACCAGCGAAGTAGCCAGAGCTGCAATTAAAGCTATTATTGAAAAAAATTATTATGCAATTCTATCTGATTTAGACGATGAAGATCATAGCGACATGGAGGTTGACTGTATGAACAAAAAAGATGACAAGAACCCCAAGCGATCTGCGGAAAAAACGGCGAAAATCATCAAACCGCCCCCAATTTTTATCCCGAACGTATCCAGCATCAAGGGCCTCCAAAGACATTTCCCTCCTCTTAGGCGGGGATATTGTAGTGACCTACAAGGCAAGCACTAACAACACTATTCGCGTCATGACTCCAGACAAGGATACTTACTCAACTCTGAAAAAGTTCCTGAGCGAAAATAACCATCGATTCCACTCATCCCAGCCCCGAGACGAGCGCTCTTATCGGATCGTCATTAAACCCCTCCTCTTCTCCACCGACCCGGAGGATATTAAGGAGGGTTTCAGCCGCCATGGACACAAAGTCAGGGATATACACAATCCCACGCAAAAAGGTACAAAGAAGCCACTAAACATTTTCTTTATTAACCTCGAGCCAGCCGAGTACACGAAACTGTACTGGCATCTGGAGTACAGATGCGTAAAGTGTGAAGATGGGCACCCATCGTCCGAATGCAACAAAATCGCCAGTAAACCAGCCGTCTGCCTCTACTGCGACGGACCACACGCCGCCTCTTACAAGGGCTGTCCAGCCCTTTACTCGGCCCTATACAGGCAAATTCAGTCCCGAAACTTGAGCTGTCACGCGACCGGTGCACCCACATACTGGCCTACGGATCCTCACAAAATTCCAGATGTCCGAGACTTCGCCATCTCTGGAGGACTGGATTCTGCCGGAACTCAGGCGAGAGAAGTAGAAGACCTCTTCTCTTTTCACCCCAGCCTTGCTCAGGTCAGCCCGCCAAAAGCTGATCTACAAGACAACAGACGTTGACAAGTACCAATCATACCTGAACAACGATACCTACCCAGCCCGACACTTGACTCCCCGTTTGACATCGACACCTCTGTAGAAGAGTTAACCGCCCATATCCAGGCGGCAGCTTCTAAAGCAGCACCAAGGCCCTCCAACCGTCCACGAGCCACTGACAGGGACATCCACTTTTGGAGCCCAGAAGTCGAAGAACTCAAACTTGAAAAGCGACGACTCCGAAGAGTGTGGATGCTCTCGAGAAATCCTTTGGAGAAATCCGCTTTCAATAGAGCGACCAAATGTCTGACAGAAACGCTGGCAAGACTAAGAAAGCAGGCCTTTGACGGGTTCGTCGAACAACTTGAGCCAGGCGACACTCAACATAACTTATGGCGAGACACCAAATCTATCAGACACCCACTGAAAAGGATCCCACCTGTACAAAGAACCGACGGCAGCTGGTGCAGATCGGAGATGGACAGGGCCAACGCTTTCGCCGAACACCTCGAAGGTGTCTTTACGCCTTTCGATCGCTTCTCACCGGAGGATGCTGCTGAAACTGCCCGACTGCTAGCCGAGCCTTCCAGGGACGCCGATCCAATACGACCAGTGACTGAGGAGGAAACAGCTGAGCTCATAACCATCATGAGCAACAACAAGGCCCCAGGCGATGATCATCGTATCAATGCAATTGCATTAAAAATGTTACCACCTCCAAGCATCCAGCTAATTACGAGGATCTATAATAGATGCTTGGAGATAGGGTACTTTCCGTCTACATAGAAACGTGCCCAGGTAAACGAGTATTGGCTGGACTGGAACGAGTATTTTTAAGCAGAGCGTTGCCATATTTGACGAGGCTGGACTGATCCCTGACCACCAGTTTGGCTTCAGGCGGCGACATGGTACCCCAGAGCAGTGCCATCGGGTGGTGCAGTGCATCCTGGACGCATTTGAAACCAAGAAGTACTGCATGGACGTCATTGTGGACTTGAAGCAGGCGTTCGTTCGAGTCTGGCATCCCGGTCTTCTATATAAATTAAAGACTGGCCTAACCCGACCATACTTCCAGTTCCTAAAGTCGTTCTTGGAAGACCATAAATTTGCGGTAAGATGCGGCGAGGCCATCTCCGGTATAAGAGAAGCTCACGCTGGTGTACCCCAAGGCAGCGTTCTTGGCCCGTTGATGTACAACGCTTAGATGGCCGACCTCCCTGTTCTTCAGATGCCTGACCGCCGGCCACCGTCGATAGCGCCATGGGGGCAGCAGAAACGATGCAATTACAGCTTGACTTGGTCAGCGACTGGCAAAAGCGTTGGAACATTGCCGTCAATAATGAGAAGTCCACTGCCACCACATTTTCTCTCTGCAAAGGCAACTGCCCTCCAGTCAAGCTCAACGGCTCCCCGATCCCGCAGGAAGACAATCCCAAGTACGATGGATTCACCCTAGACAGGAGGCTCACCTGGAGGCTCCATCTGATTAAGAAGAGGAAACAGGCTGATCAAAGACTTCGATCCTTCTACTGGCTCATGGGTGGGGGATCGAAGCTGAGAAAGTCCACGAAACTTCTCATTTACAAGGCCATAAAACGCCCAATCTAGACGTACGGCATACAGCTCTGGAGCACTGAGAGCAAGACGAATGTCCGAACTATGTTCGAAAATAGAGCCCTTCGAATCGCCACTGGGGCCCACGTCTATCATGACAATCGCACCCCCCACAAGGTTCTCAATTTTCCTTGGGTCAAGGACGAGATCCAAAGAAGCAGCGCACGCTACATGCAGAGGCTTCATAATCACCCGAACCTGTTGGCCAGCTCCCGGCTGGACAACAGCGAGCAGCCCAGAAGACTAAAAAGAACACATCTGATGGAACTTCCCTTACTACTCTAATTTATTTCTACCATATTAATACCATATTAACCATATTAATGGTTGTCCCTAAAGGACAGTTTTGAATAAACGTTATCCTGCTATTGCAAAAAAAAAAAAAAAAAATAAAATAAAATAACCCTATGATTTAGAAATTCGCCCTAATTTTGACGTCAATGGCACCGCACCATAAAATTTAGGGTATATTTTTCTTAAATTAATGGCATTGTTTTTCTAAAATCTAGGGCAAATTGCCCTAAAAATACAAACAAATACAATAAATACAATAATACAATACAATAAATAAATACAATACAAATTATGTACATCTTACATTTACATATTTTTACATTTGTTTCCATTGCTAGCTCTCTACAGTTCTTAGTTTCACCAAAGATTATAAAATACATAGATGGGACATCAGGGCCAAAAACGGTCAACTTTTTTCGTCGAGCTTGTTGGTAGAACTCTTTACATGTATCCGTCAACAAAAATGTGAACCTATGTATGTATGTATACTGCTCGCACGACGGAGTAAAAATGTTTTGGCTTCCAAATTTCAATTTCCATATCTCGTTTCTGTTTTCGACGCGCCGATGTGGTAGTTGGTAAAACAAATAGTATTTTTAATCGCCGCAGATCGAGACAGGATGGTAGCGTAATGCATAGAGTACTTACTCTATGTGTAATTTTTCTGTGTTCAAATCCTCGTAAGGGCTTTGAACTTTTTCTTTCTTTTATAATTATTTTGTTTTATTTTTCCTTAATTATAATATTTTTCTTTAATTTTACAATTGTAAAATTGTTTTATTCTTAATTATGTCCCGCTTATAAAATGCTAATAAAATTTCAAGGGAGTCCTTCCGGCATTTGTCATCGGACACGTCCGTCACTTATTTTTACTAAATAAATTGTAATAGAATGCAATTAAAAATAATAACAACAACGCAAAAATTAAAAGTAAAAAAAAAAAATGTAATAAAAAAATAAAAGTAAATATAAAAAGAATCATAAAACTTAAACTTTAGCAAAATTGAAACAACCGCCCGCTAATGAAATCGAACCCAGGACCCCATGAATAAGGACTGCGCACTATCCATCTAGGCTACCCTCGAAGTTAATTTTATGATACTTAAAATTGCTGTTAAAGGAGGCGCTAGAATACATACCAAAAACAGAGCTGACGAGTAAGGATAGTAAAAGATAGTTCTGACTCTCACATTGGTTCGAGTACAACGTTTCAAACTTTCATCGTTCCAAAGATGTTACGATCTAAAAATAGAATTCTCTCTTTCCCTCTCTCATCTGCCAGCCGTTTGTCGTGGAACCCGCTCTCAAATGTTTTCATTATTACAGCGGGTTCCACGACGGCAAAAATAAAAACATTTGAGAGCCTGGTTCCACGACGCGGCCTGCCAAAATGCCGTAGAACCCGCACTTATAGACATTTTTACAACGGGTTCCATTACGAACTGAGACGATGTTAAGGTGATTTTACAATTTTGTTTTTTTTTTATTGGATTATGAATTTAGGAAAACACATTAAAAGAATAAAAATATAATATAAATAGATTTAAAATTAAAAAAAAAATGGATGTCCCGAGCCTCTCAAACTTATCTTTTCGCGCAACGGAACCCGCTCGTTCCAGCTTTCGTGTCAATTTTGAACTCTCTAACTCTAAAAACTCAAAGTTATACCATTTCCGATGAATCAGTTATATGGCAGCTATAGGATATAGTCGACCGATCCCGGTCGTTCCGACTTATATACTGCGTGCAAAGTTTCAAGTCGATGGCTTTAAAACTGAGAGACTAGTTCGCCTAGAAACAGACAGACAGACAGACCGACATGCTCATATCAACTCAGGAGGTGATCCTGATCAAGAATATATATACTTTATAGGGTCGGAGATGTCTCCTTCACTGTGTTGCACACTTTTGGACAAAATTAAAATACCCTCTGCAAGGGTATAAAAACATTACCAATTTGTGTCCAAAATTCTGTTTAAGAACGGGCAATTCCTCGATAAGCTATGTGTAGCGAAGTGTAGCGTCCGAGAAAAAGAAACTTTTGCGCCACTCAAAAGTAAGATCCCATTTTTCGTTGACCTCTTAACAAGGCTAGGCTTCACCTCTTCACTTTTGAACATCAGCCACATTTTGTTGGTCTCGAGATTTTTGAAAAGTAAACAGTTTGTTAAGCATACATGTACCATTTTGCGAAGGCCCTTGCAGAAACATATGTTTTTGACAGTAGAAAATTTGTAAATA
Organism: Drosophila malerkotliana malerkotliana; assembly: GCA_018153235.1. Classification (NCBI taxonomy): domain Eukaryota; kingdom Metazoa; phylum Arthropoda; class Insecta; order Diptera; family Drosophilidae; genus Drosophila; species Drosophila malerkotliana. Next base: position 2,407,216 of record JAECXV010000202.1, on the reverse strand, counting down.
ATATATAATAAGAATCAAATTTTTAAGCAAAGCTTAAATACAAAATAAAGATTGTTTTTCGTTTTTCAACTTCAAAATTGCAATAGTTTCTGCATCAATATCGAAATATTTTATATAATTTGAATTACCTGAAAATGTATTTGGGCAATTATTTTTAACCTTTGAAGTGTGGCGTAATGTACCAGTTGATAACTTTTTCTCCTTAGCCTTCAAATTATAAATTTTTTTATATACAGCAGACCTTCTGACTTTTTGCCGATTTTAAGATCTATCATGCACTTCCTCAATTTGATCTAGTTTAATTAAATGATCGTTGTAAGTAACTTACCAGCGAATAAGGAAGCAAACGCTTCTCAGTTTAACTTTTCCAGTAAGGAATCTATTAGCACTTGTTAAATAAACTTTTTAATAAACTTGTAATGTCAACATTTGATAGTTCAAATATCGTTACATTATTTCTTAAAATGCATTTTTCTTCTTAAGCCTAGTACTGAGTTGACGAAAATCCGCTGTCGAAAATCTGACAGCTGTCAAACTCCATATAAAAAAACGGTGTAAAAAAAGGAAGAAGAAGAAATTTTCGCCTCCTAAATTTTTCGGGTACTGTGTTGAAAAAAATTGTAGCTATCGAATTGAATGGCGTTGCCGGATCGAAAAAAAATAAACAGCTGATTTTGGGGTGTTGAAATAATTCATTTGATTTATTTTGATAGCTAAAACATGGAGCGAAAATTTGAAAGAAAAAAATTGTCGGATCGAAAAATTTTCGGCGCGCGAGGATAAATTGAAATTAATTAGTGCGATCAAGGCGAAGCCCAAAATATGGGATTTGACCCACAAGGGGCATTTTAATGCCATAAAATGGCATTGAAATGATTTGTGATTGATTTTGATTTTGATTTTGACCCAGTTTTCTATTTCTTAATCAGTTCCTTAGCGGCGAAATACATAAACAAAACACCAACATCCAATTGATTTGAACTCATATTTGCTTATTGTTTTTTTGTTTACAAACAACAGCTGTTCAGTATTACCCTTTTTCTTAATCTTTTGGTCACACTAGCTCGGTAGCTGAATAAATTGCGATTTCGCTAGCGGAATTTTAACAGCCGATTTTCGTCAACTCAGTACTAGGCTTTAACATTTATTGTATTAAACATGTTAAAACTTTATATATATATATATATTTTATAAAAAAAATTAAAAATCATTAACGATTTTATTTAAAAAAAATAAAGTTTCCCAATAGTTATTTCGACCAGGTATAATATACATGCGGGCATAAAGAACCTATTTGCCCGAAAAAAAATCTAAATAAAAGAAAAATCTAATTATTAAGCGATAGCTCCAGAACTGTTAGAAATCTAAAAGAAAACTGTTCCGGTGAAAATATGTATTTTGTTTCTATACAGACAGCATTAAAAAAATCGTTTAACAGATATTTTCAAGCTCTAGTAAATTAAATTATTTTCAGAATTCCCTTTTTCGTGGAAAGGCAAAAAATAAAGACTTAATGTGTTTGTTTTTATAACCGGTTTTCTAATAAATTTCTAAAAACACATTTATTAAATTTCGAAAAATGTTTTAAATTACAGAACTTGATGGTCATCAATCCGATGAAACAAACTCTGGAGAAGGTGAAAACTCAAATGGAGGCACATCAAATACAGGAAACAATGAAGATGATCAAGCTCGACTTATACTCAAAAGAAAGTTGCAGCGGAATCGAACTTCGTTTACAAACGAGCAAATAGATAGTTTAGAAAAAGGTAAGATGAAAAATATTTACTATACGAACAATACTTTTCTTTTTACAAAGACAGCAACCAAAAAACAAATACGAGTTAATCCCGAAGTGACTTTGTTTCAAGATTGACTCGAACTTTGCAAGTTAAATTATACGTTGAGTAAAAAAAAATGGAATTGGTCAGTCTGTTTTAGTAACTAGTGATGTTACTTTGTATACCACTTCACAGGTTTTTAAAATTTTGGGTGAAACGCTGTGAAGTAGTTTATTTATATATTATCAAGTATATACAGTGCACTATGGGCAAAAAGTCCCGAATTCGGTATTTTTACTATTGGAAATACTATTGCCAGCACTACCCGATATATATCGGGAGCTTTGTTATTTTTTATAAGTATCTCCTCTAAGGCCTCTTTTTCTGTTTTCTGTCACCTCTATCGCCAACAACTTTGTTCTACAACACCTTCATTATTACAAATAAAAAGAACTATTGCTCAGCCTAAAATACAAAAGGTTATGGGCCCAGCACGCTTCCACTGCGCCAGAGAATAGTTCAAAGAAGGATAGTGAACAAAAAGTGAGTTCAAATTGCAAAATTCAATTTGTGGTGAAATTGCCGGCACACACATATATACATCACGTGTGCATATAAAAGTCTGAGACTTCTGGGGACGCAAAAGAAGGCGTCTTATTGGCAACAGAGGAAAGAAGCGTGTTCGTTGCTTGTGTAGCTACGTGAAATGTTAGCTTGTGTAGCATAACTAAACGCAGATCAAAAGCAAAATGAGTATTGCTAGTATACGCATAGAGCCTTTGGGCAAAGACAATTTCGACACCTGGAAAATACAAATGCAGGCCCTTTTGATAAAAAATGACTCGTGGAAATATGTCAACGGGACTCTTAAAACCCGAAGATAATTTCGCACAATGGATAAACGAAGATGCAGAGGCTAAGTCCGATCTCATTTTGGCCATGTCAACATTGGAACTTAGGCATACGAAGAACTGCGAAACTGCAAATGATATATGGGTAAAGCTGCACAACACTTACCAGTCTACAGGGCCAGCCCGTAAAGCCGCACTGTTGAAATCGCTGATCTTACTGAAAATGAATGCAGGCGGAGATATGAGAAGCCACATACAGGCTTGCTTCGGTTTTCACTTTCGGTTTTCTTTTTCGTTTTGAAAACGAAAACGAAAAAATTGGTGCTCCCGTTTTCACTTTCACAAGATTTTTTCGAATTCCAAAACGAACAAAAATTTGTCTTGCTTAAATCAAAAGTAAATGCCTTTTTCTATATTAAATCGGATCTTATTAGCAAAAGGAAAAAAGTAGTTGACTTATTTGTTTATTGTCGTTCTTTAAAGATCTCTAGAAGATCAATTAGGCTTGTAATTATTTTTAAAACAAGTAATTTCTGACCCCACCTAAAATTTGGATATCAAATTTTGCCGTCGGCAACAACAATTTTCGTTTTGGTGAGCGACCGATAAGTCCGACACCATGGGTTATCGCCTAAGCTGCCATACTTTTGATAGAATGAAAAAGCAAGTTAAAAATACTTTTATAATCAAACGGATGGCGATAAATTTGTTGAAATTGGGTAAAATATGTTGTTTTAAAATTAATTTATTTAATTTTATTAAGTTTGTGCTAAAAGTGTATAAAAAAAATTGTTGAAAACACCGGAATGAAATGAAAATGAAATCCATTGAAAAGGTGGCATCCCCTTAGCTTGGCTTTTCTGGCTTTACCCCTTAATTCTTTTGGGTTCGAAAGATGCAATTGAAAATAAAAAAGGAATTTTTTCGCGTTGTTTGCTGCTGACCAAACCTCAAATCAGCCGTTTCGGCAGCAAGAAATGATGAGAAATGAAACGTTTCGATAGCAAAACGATAACTAAAAACTTGTGAAAACCGGAGCACCTAAAAACGAAAATCTCGGTTTTGGTCCCAAAACGAAAACGAAAACCGAAAGTGAAAACCGGAGCATGCCTGATAGATAAGTTTTCCTATTTAGTTGACAAAATAAACGAAGTTAATCTGCTGAATATTGACGATCTGTTAACCATCTTGCTACTATACAGTATACCAGAGGAGTACGAACAGTTTCGAATTGCGATTGAAACTCAGGAAAACTTAATAACAACAGAAGCACTAAAAATTAAGTTACTAGACGAATACGAGGCAAGAAACAGAAATCCAAGCGAGTCGACGCCTGGAGCATTATTGGTGCACAAGAAGTATAATCCCAGCAAGCCGAAACAACTAAGCACTAATCAAAAGTTTAAGTTTAAATGTTACAGCTGCGGAAAAGTCAGTCACCGTGCAGCTGAGTGCAGATCAAATCCAATGAAGAACCAGAGCGAAAGCATGTACATCAACATAGCTAATTATACAAACAGTGATTGCAGTAACTGGTGTCTAGACTCTGGAGCAACGTCACACATGTGCTCACAGAAAAATATGTTCGAGACCCTGGAGCCAGCTGAAGGCTCGAAGCTCAGACTGACAAATGATGAGGCCACAGATATAAAAGGATGTGGATCCGTGCAGTTCTCCCCAAACAACAAGTTCACCGCCAGCCTGAAAAACGCACTCTATGTGCCGGATTTAAGAACCAATCTCTTATCGGTCTCAAAAATATGTGATCACGGCTTCAATGTAATATTCAAGAAAGAGAAAGCTGAGGTAGTTAGACCCAAAGGAGGAGAATTAGTTTTTACCGCTCCTCGCAAGTTGGACTTGTACCAGATCGAAGAAACACACGAAAGCAGCCAGATCACTATAAGTAAGCAAAACAGCATCAAAGAATGGCATGTGCGTTTCGGCCATCTAAATGAGCCGGATCTGAAAGAACTGATCGGAAAAGGCAAAGTTCAAGGAGCTAAGGTAAACCTAAAGGAGAGTCTCCCAATTTGTGAAATATGCATCAAGGGGAAGCAGTCCCAGAAGCCGTTCCCAGTATCGAATTCAAGGGCAAGGGATGTACTAGAATTAATCCACAGCGACGTATGCGGGCCCATGCGAGTAAACAGCCACGGAGGCAGCCGTTATTTTCTGACATTTACAGATGACTTCTCGAAATGGTGCGAGCTCTACACTATCAAAAGTAAATCAGAAGTGTTCCAAAAATTTAAAGAATTCAAGAACTACGTAGAACGACGAACTGGAAAGAAGCTAAAAACAATAAGGTCAGATAACGGCACAGAATACACCAATAATGAGTTCAAAAATTACCTTGCAGCTCAAGGAATAAAGCATGAGTATTCCGTTGAATATACACTTCAACAAAACGGCACAGCCGAACGTAAAAACCGAACCCTTGTAGAAATGGCTCGCTGTCTCATGTTACAGGCTGCTCTGCCTGCGAGCTACTGGGCCGAAGCAGTAAACACAGCTAACTACATAAGAAACAGATGTTCTTCAAGAAGCCTATGTGGAGAAACGCCTTTCAAGCTGTGGAACAATCGCATCCCAGTTGTGAAGCATATGCAGAAGTTTGGTCAAATTGCTTACTCACTGGACAAACGATCGAAGTGTAAGTTCAGCTCAAAAATCCAGGAAATGTGTTTTCGTTGGATACTGCAGCGATGCCAAAGCTTATAGGCTGTATGATGTAGAAACCAAAACTTTAATTAAAAGCCGAGATGTCGTTTTTACACACTTATTTGGGCACGACTATAAGTACGAGGATTTTATGGAATTCCCAATCAATATTGACATTGAACCAGTAGCAATTGATCGACCAGAAAATGACGACTCAGATGACAACGACGGCAGCCAAACAGAAGATCCCGAGCCAGAGGACCCTGAACCAGATGATGAACAACCAGAACCGGAAATATTGATGAAACGTGGACGCGGAAGACCAAAGAAGATATTAACAGGCAAACCAGGAAGGCCCAAGTTAATGTACAATCAAATAATTGCAGACAGAATCGACACATCAAACCAGCAGCCCGAGTCCGATCATGAAGACATATTCTTTGAAGCCACCTCACTTGCAATGAACTCAAAGGAGCTAACTGCGAGCGTAGCTCTTAAAGGCACGAACGCAATCGAATGGAAGGAGGCATTGATAAACGAGTACAAGTCATTGAAAAAGAACAATACATGGGAGGTTGTCGATCGTCAGAAAAACCATAAGGTTATCGAAACGAAGTGGGTGCTACAAACAAAATATTCGCCCGACGGAAAGATAAATTGTCGAAAAGCTCGATTGGTCGCAAAAGGATTTACACAACGCGAAGGTATTGATTATGACGAGACCTTTTCTCCAGTATCCCGAATGAGCTCAATAAGGACATTAATAGCTTTAGCCACGGAACTCGGATTGGATCTTCACCAATTCGATTTCAACAGCGCCTATTTAAATGGGGACATCGAGGAAGAACCTTATGTCAGCGTCCCACCTGAGTTCCAGGAAATATTGACAGCAAATGAGAAGAAGATGTATGGCCCCGAGAAAGTTTGCAAGTTAAGAAAGGCACTATATGGTCTAAAGCAGAGCGGTCGCCAATGGTACAAAAAGCTAGACTGCCAACTCAAGGAACTGAATCTTAAACCACTCGCAGCCGATCAGTGCGTGTACTTAAAACGTGAACGAAATGGGATCCTGATAGCATCGCTTTACGTAGACGACCTCATAATAGCAACAAATAACGACCAAATGCTTTCGCAGTTGAAGCATGAATTGTCTAACAAATTCCAGATGAAAGATTTGGGCAAGATATCGAATTGTTTGGGCATAGAATTTAAACAAAGCCAAGACAAGACAGAGTTTACCATGGCCCAACCAAAGTATATAGCAGACATCCTGAAACGTTTCAACATGGAAAACTGCAAGCCTGTAAATACTCCAATTAATACAAGCGAAAAATTGTCTACAGAAATGTGTCCAACCACAGAAAGCGAAAAGGAAGAAATCTCTAGTGTGCCATATCAGAGTTTGGTAGGAGCCTTAATGTGGTTGGCAGTATCAATACGCCCAATACGTTCGCAGTGAGTGCACTAAGCCAATATAACACAAATTTTGGGAAACAGCACTGGATGGCTGCAAAAAGGGTATTACGCTACTTAAAAGGAACCCAAAACCATGGCTTGTTTTATAAACGAAGTGGCCAAAACCTAGTAGGCTACGCAGATGCTGACTGGGCCAGGTTTGACAGGTTTTGCCTTCAAGTTCGCAAGTGCAGCAATATCCTGGGAAAGTAGAAAGCAACGGACGGTTGCATTGTCAAGCACAGAGGCGGAGTACATGGCCCTATCAGACTCATCAAAAGAAGCAACTGAAGACAACTGTCATTCACAACGACAATCAAGGAGCCGGTCAACTTGCTTGCAACCCCGTATTTCACAAACGCACCAAGCATGTTGACCATTTCATCCGAGAGCTGGTTGAAGAGGGAACTATATCTGTGAATTACATCTCAACGACCGAGATGCCAGCAGACATATTAACAAAAGGACTTGGGGCCTCAAAACACAACACCTGTAAGACATCCTTGGGTGTATGTCCAGTCGATTAGCAGCTTACCAATTGAGGGGAAGTATTGGAAATACAATTGGCAGCACTACCCGATATATATCGGGAGCTTTGTTATTTTTATAAGTATCTCCTCTAAGGCCTCTTCTTCTGTTCTGTCACCTCTATCGCCAACAACTTTGTTCTACAACACCTTCATTATTACAAATAAATAGAACTGTTGCTCAGCCTAAAATACAACATTTACATATTTTTTTGTGTTCCGTATTATTAAAATGACTTTTTTTTCTGAATTAGAATACTGAAAGAAGACTGAATCATAATTTTAAAAAATTTTACATTTCGATGGTATTTTTGTATATTGTTTAATCGTACAATGAGTTGTTGTTACTTTTTTACCATACGTTGCTGCCTACAAATGTATCTGATTTTCTGTGAAGGGTAACTTCTAAGTCTAGGCCAGTCGAAGCAATTTTAAAGCTAAATTTAATTAACCAAACTGTTAACAATCAAAAAGTAGTTAAATTTTTTTCCCGTTTTTGCCAAATTTACGGCAATACTCAATGTTGCAGTTGCAGTTACATTTTTTCATTCAACGTTGCTTGATGTTTTTAGCGACAACAACCGCCAACAATCTGCTGTGCCGCAAATTTTGATAAGGCTGAATTAAGTGATGTCCAGCAAAACAAATAGAAGATAAACTCAGAGAATTCTTTTGATTCATTAACACATATTGATTCATAATTTTTTAAAATGCAAAAGAATGCTCGACCGTTTTAAAGAAAAGCATACGCAATTGTTTGCATTATTTTTAAAAATTGAGTTTCTAAAGATGATATTCCTTGCGAAAAGCCTGGTTGGAAACGCTTGACATACACTGAGGCAGAACCAAAGCTAAAGCGAAACCCGGCATTGGATCGGTCGATAAAACTGAAGATTTCATGCCACTGATGTTGCATGCAACTTCTACATTGGCCAAAAAAATGAAAACGTTGATTTTTCTCCACTAATGCAAAAAGCATTAAATAGAGAAAATATAGTTGGTATGACGAACTAATTTAAACCGAAAGAAATGACAACAAAAAGTCCTGAAAATGCTTTAGCCTTTTTAAGGGGTTACGCCACCCTGAAATTTTCAAAAAATTTCAATTTTTTTTTACTTAGTTTAAAAGACTATATTCTTACGCGTATTTTAAGACGTCCCCGAAGACAATATCTTGATAATTATGGAAGTTATGTTTATTTGAAGTCGGCACGGCAGAAGGGCAATTAAGACACTTCTTTTTCTTCTTTTGCGTTTTTCTCGAAACCACTTTTTTCAAGACGGTGGGCATGATAACTCAAAAACTGTTCAACCGATTGACTTGAAAATTGAAACACATCTTCTTACATAGATTTTCCACAGAGTGACGTAGGATTTTTTCGATCCAATGGATAGAAATTTTTTTATGCAATTTTTAGTACGAAATTTTTTGCCCAAAAAATTGAGTCAATTTTTGAAGTGCTCTCATTTGCGTAATTTTTTTTTTTTCTTAAACGGCTACGTCACTCTGTTCCAAATTTATCACTTTTTATACAAAAATTTTGTTTACTTGATTGAGATGAAAATTGACACGTGAATCATGCCCACCATCAAAGAGCACTCCGGAAAACCCGATGATCGCCGACATTCATATCTCCGCCATTTTGCATAGAAAACAAGTTTTTTTTAGAATTTATAAAGCTTTTTAGTTGTATTGAAAAGAAAAAAAAATGGAAAAATCCTATCTCAACTAGTTTAGTCACAAGAAATTCCTGAAAAACCGTCCCGTTTCCACGCGGTCAGGGTGGCGTAACCCCTTAATTGAAAACAATTTAACAAAACGAGAATATATTAATATAAAAGCAATGAGTAAGCTCCGTAGATGCGATATTTATGACCCTTGTTCGGAAGTTACAAAAATTAAATTAAAATGCAGACCAGAACAAGATAAAATAACTTAGTTGTATCTAAAGTTGAAGTGCCGCTGAAAAATGTTTTAAATCATTCTGCTGACCACATATTTTAAATGCAAAAAGACGTAACTGCTCATTCGCAAGCAACGCATTGCAAATTAATTGTAAACTACGGGTTTGATGGATCAACAGGACAAAGTATATAAAAACAGCGATTTCAGCCTGTTGGATTAGATCAGTCACTTATTATAGCCACAATAATTTTCTTGAAATTAATAGATTCCAAAAATCAAATTATTTGCCCCTTATTATTACAGATTATGCCCCTTAAAATGAAATTTATTAGGGAAACAACTGAACTTATAAAAAATTAAAAAACCATGGACGAGCAAAAAAAAACCTTGAAGAGCACACCTACACTTGCGGACAGCAAACAATAATAGTGAAATATGAAGAAATGAAGAAACTTTAATCGATGGCAAAGTTTTAAATGTGTTAACTGCTATAAGATTGAATTATAAACAAGAAAGGAAAGCTAACTTCGGGCGGAGCCGAAGTTGATATACCCTTGCAGTTAAAACCGGATATATATCGCAAACATCGGATATAATTGGCCGATCCTTATGGGAATATGATAATATAACCCAATTTATTATAATACAAAAACCAAACCTAAAAATGTCCCAAGCTTCTATCTTGAAAAACACAAAAGTTGGGTCATTTCCGATCGTTCAGTTATATGGCAGCTATAAGATATAGTCGGCCGATCCTTATGAAATTTGGCATGTCGTAATGTTTTGCCAAAAATAGCTCTCATGTCAAATTTGAACTCTCTAACTCTAAAAACACCAAAGTTATACCATTTCCGATCAATCAGTTATATGGCAGCTATAGGATATAGTCGGCCGATCCGGGCCGTTCCGACTTATATACTGCGTGCAAAGGAAAGCAGGGTGAGTGCAAAGTTTCAAAACGATAGCTTTAAAACTGAGAGACTAGTTCGCGTAGAAACAGACAGACAGACGGACAGACAGACGGACAGACAGACAGACGGACATGCTCATATCAACTCAGGAGGTGATCCTGATCAAGAATATATATACTTTATAAGGTCGGAGATGTCTCCGTTGATGTCCGGAGATGTCTGCGTTGCACACTTTTGACCTAAATTATAATACCCTCTGCAAGGGTATAAAAATACTTGGGCTGGATTCCGTGGACTTGGAGGAAGAGCTTTGGGAAGAATAAATTATTAACTGGGCATCAAGGTATGGAGTCACAAAACGTATTATTGGACTGTAACTAATTTTTCAGGTATCCAAATCAACTTCATAATGAAAGTTTGCTAAAAGTAGATTAATTAAATACATTTAGTGCACATTTATTAAATATATAACGTTAAAATATTTAAAAAATAATTCAACAAAAAAAATCAAAAATTGCAACTTAGTAATGAGGGCAGGAAGGAAGGCGTGGTTCAATTAAAAAAAATCCCAAACTTCTATATACATATACATATGTATATATATATATACATATACATACATATGTATATATGTATATACATATACATAAATATGTATATATGTATATGTACATATATGTGTACATATATGTATATGTATATATTTATATATGTATGTATACATGTATATATATGTTTTGTGTTTCTGTCTTAAAAATAGTAAAAAAGCCTAAATTGCGGCTTTTTGCCCATAGTGCAGTGGTGGCCACAAGTTTGGCACTTTGGAAAGATATTTTGGATTTTGCAAGGATTTAATTCTTCATTCTTTTACATACGGCTAGGTTATTATATTGAGAGTATCTGTGGTTGTTTCTATCGTCCTATCTTTTTCTGTCTTCCTGCCACAGGACCTTAAGTTCAGCAACCCCAAAAAAAACGCTAGCCACAAGTTTAACACACTTAGTAAAGAATATTTTTATTTCATTATGGGAAAAAAATTTTTAAGAAATTTAACTAGTACTTGGTGGGATATCTATTATTCTTACCTAATGCTGCACATCTTTTTAAATGGTTTTCCACCAAAATGGCACATCTACATTGGGAAATAGCTTACCAAAATAACCAAAATAACCTCTGCAAGGGTAAAAAAATTATTTAACATGAAATTTTCTTCGTACGAGCGATTTAACGATTTACGATTTAAAAGAAAATAATCATGGTAACTTCTTTCTACACTTACAAAATTGTAGATATCCAATTTCGATTATATTTATTTTAATAATTCTTTATAAAAAAACGTTTGGTAAGTCCAAAAATAGTTTATTTAAGGTGTTAGTAAAATAACGAAAATAAAAAAAACGAAATGATTTAAAAGATGTTTTTATATCCGGTTTTTATTCAAGTTTGTTTTAAAATTTCGCCACGTCCCCTCCCGCCCCCACAAGCCGCGAATTTCTGTAGCACCAGTCCAAGAAGTTTTTTTGTATTATGCCCTTCGCAATCATTTGGCAGAAATCGACTGGAAATTTCTGTCACCTTTAAAATCAATTAATGATGATACGGATTCGTTTTACGAAACAATTTATAATGCGTTGAATACATTTGTACCTGAAGTCTCATCATTACACAGTGCGACAGTGATTTGGAACTTTTGAAGAGACCTAGTAGGAATGGTTTATTAGGTCAAATATAGTATAAAACCGTGTTTGAAATTTTTCTAACACCCTCAAAATCTTGTTTTATTTAGAAAAAACCGTTTTTCGGGACTTTTTTGCTCTTAAAAATTTCTAAGCGCGTAATTTTAAACCAATTTTAAAATTTTTCACGTTTTTTAATAGTTAAATGTTGTAGCTTTTCAACAAAAAAAAATAGATCTATGATTTATTTCAACAAAAATGATAAAATTTTTACGCAAGAAACTGACATTTTGAATTGTTGTCGTGTTTTTTGGGCTTTGACGGGGTTTTGAAGATAGAAAGCTGGAACTTGGTACAGATTCTATTTTTGGTAAGTTAATCCGACTTACCAAATTTCATAACGATCGACCGACTTTATCTTATAGCTGTCATATAACTGAACGATCGGAAATGGTTTTTGGTAGAAATACCAACTTTGATATGTTTGAAGATAGAAATATTAATATAACTATTATTTACTGCTTAGCTCCATGATTTTCTTCTGTTGATACGACATCGGCCTTAGGCTGATGTCAAAGTGCGCACGAGAAGCGGTGCGATATTAATAGCGATAAACCACTGCAACCTTTTTCATATGCAATCGCTCGTACGATGTCAAAGTCAGAGCGAAGCGAGTTGCGAATTAAAGCGAGAGAGCAGTTTGCAACCTGCTTTATCGCTTCAACTTGCTCAGAGCGAACAAATGTATTGTTGCATTTTGTAATTTAATAAACGTTTATTTTCGAAGCAATTTTTATACCCTTGCAGAGGGTATTATAATTTTGGTCAAAAGTGTGCAACGCAGTGAAGGAGACATCTCCGACCCTATAAAGTATATATATTCTTGATCAGGATCACCTCCTGAGTTGATATGAGCATGTCCGTCTGTCCGTCTGTCTGTCCGTCTGTCTGTCCGTTTCTACGCGAACTAGTCTCTCAGTTTTAAAGCTATCGTCTTGACACTTTGCACACACCCTTCTTTCCTTTGCACGCAGTATATAAGTCGGATAGCTGCCATATAACTGATTGATCGGAAATGGTATAACTTTGGTGTTTTTAGAGTTACAAAGTTCAAATTTGACACGAGAGCAAATTTTGGCAAACCATAACGACATGCCAAATTTCATAAAGATCGGCCGACTATATCTTATAGCTGCCATATAACTGAACGATCGGAAATGACCCAACTTTCGTGTTTTTGAAGATAGAAAGCTGAAAGCTTGGTACAGATTATATTTTTGGCCAGTTGATCCAACCTACCAAATTTCATTAGGATCGGCCGGTTATATCCTATAGCTGCCATATAACTGAACGATCGGAAATGGTTTTTGGTAGAAATATCAACTTTCTTATTTTTGAAGATAGAAGCTTGGGACTTTTTTTTAGATTTTTTATTGTAATTAATTGGTTTTATCATGATGTATTCATAAGGATCGGCCAACTATATCCGATGTTTGCGATATATATCCGGTTTTAACTGCAAGGATATGTAAACTTCGGCTCCGCCCGAAGTTAGCTTTGCTTTCTTGTTATTAAATATATTTTATGTAATACATAGTAAAAAGTCGAAATAGACATCCGTGAATAGTTAAAAAACTTTTCTGAGCGGCTTCGCAAGTCATTATATAACTTGTTGAACTATTCTTTTTTGTTCCCAATGCAGTTAAGCGGGTGGACGCCACTTTTTTTTTACACAAAGGGAAATGTTGCACTTAAAAAAAACATATTATCGTCCGAATCCATCACGATCAGATTAATAAATAAAAAAACGAACAATGCAGCTGGCTTCTGTCAAAGCTCTCACTCTGCCATCTTCTCGCTTTGCTCATCGCTTCGGGTCTCGCGCGCACTCTGACATCAGCCTTAAGCTTAAATATTTCTCTGCCTGTAACCTGTAACATTAAGTTTTAAGGCCTTCATCTCTACACTAGACCATAATTCTTATTGCTTATTGAGCGATAAAAGCGACTCTTATTAGTGTTCAAAAACTTGCCGTAAATTTAATTTCATAAAATTTTGCTTCCGCAAAAACCCGAAACCCTAAAATCATAATCATAAACCCGGAGAAAAATCATTAATTTCAAAGCAGCTAATATGAAACAGCATCCGCAGTCGCCGATTTTTATTTTTCTGCTTACTGTTTTGCCGCGGCTTTCGATCATGAGCATAAGTCGAAGAATTTTGGTAGTCTTTGGCAGTCGCAGTCGTGAAAATAAAATTCGTCGACAGTTGCTTGCTTCAGCTTCAGCATGAGTCGACCATTGAAATGAAATGACATACTTATATAGTATACAAGTTTCTGCTAACATACCTACTTATACATACTTATACAGGCATGCTCCGGTTTTCACTTTCAGTTTTCGTTTTCGTTTTGGGACCAAAACCGAGATTTTCGTTTTTAGGTGCTCCGGTTTTCACAAGTTTTTAGTTATCGTTTTGCTATCGAAACGTTTCATTTCTCATAACTTCTTGCAGCCGAAACAGGTGATTTGAGGTTTGGTCAGCAGCAAACAAAGCGAAAAATGCCTTTTTTATATTCAATTACATCTTTCGTAGCCAAAAGAATTAAGGGGAAAAGCCAGAAAAGCCAAGTTAAGGGGATGCCACCTTTTCAATGGGTTTCATTTTCATTTCATTTCGGTGTTTTCAACAATTTTGTTTATACACTTTATTATTTTACCCAATTTCAACAAATTTATCGCCATCCATTTGATTATACAAGTATTTTTAACTTGCTTTTTTATTCTATCAAAAGTATGGCAGCTTAGGCGATAACTTATGGTGTCAGACTTATCGGTCGTTCACCAAAACGAAAATTGTTGTTGCCGACGGCAAAATTTGATATCCAAATTTGAGGTGGGGTCAGAAATTACTTGTTTTAAAAATAATTACAAGCCTAATTGATCTTCTATAGGTCTTAAAAGAACGACAATAAACCAACAAGTCAACTACATTTTTCCTTTTGCAAATAAGATCCGATTTAATATAGAAAAAGGCATTTACTTTTCATTTTGGCAAGACAGATTTTTTCGTTTTGGAATTCGAAAAAATCTTGTGAAAGTGAAAATGGGAGCACCAATTTTTTCGTTTTCAAAACGAAAACGAAAACCGAAAGTGAAAACCGGAGCATGCCTGATAGTATACGAATATACTATGATAGTTCCGTGAAAGTTTGCAAAGCTTTGGCGCGCTTGTGCTCGTGACGTAGTCTTTTTCACACATACAACTTACGAAATTACTTACATACTCGCGAGTACAAATTTTGTTTAATTGCAGTCGGCGCGTTGAAGTGAGAAGAGCTATGTCACTTTTCACAGTGCTTAAACTTTAAAAATTACATTCTTGTCAAAATTACAATATGGTAAAATGGTATTGTTTAGTTCAGTTAGATTTAGTAGTTTTGATCCTAAATTCGTAGAGCCTTTTTGTAGTGGACTGTATATTTTATTGTTCTTGATTGTTTCGCTGTCTAATTGGTACTAAAGAAAATTGGCAATGTTGCCATAGGTGCTACTTATTCCTAGTGTGTACACATTGATTGGATCTTAGGTCTAAAACAGTGGGGGCCAAAACGCACACATGTTTACAATTTGAGTGTAAGCGTAGCAGAGAAAAACAATGAGAGCAAAGCATTCACTAAGAGAAAAAAACGTAGTTTTTTATTTAATTTTTCGTTAAGTCAAAAGTTGGAATGGACACTAAAATAGTGTTATTTATTTTAAAGAAAGCTTTGCTAGCAACAGTTCTTAAAGTAATTAAAAACTACGCTTCCCCATCTATATTTTCTATGGAGAAATCTTGTTCCGCCCCAATTTCTAAGAAAATATTTCTCAGTGGAAACATTTTGATTTTTATCTTTGGGCTGTCAGATGAGTCAAATGATTGCAAATGAGAGAGCTTCTGTCAGTGTCCCGGCAGCGCTGCCGCAGAATTTCCGTCTCTATGCACGCTATGAAAAATGACTGGTCCACTGGTCTAAAATATAAAGATGGCAATATGAGCCAAAACTTAATTACCTAGCGATATTTCCCAAACATCCTGGCCCACCCTGAAACACGGTTTCTGATGAGGTAGCTCTGCAATTTTCGTTATTGGCCGGGTCAATTCGCCTGATACCATCTTGAGCCTTACTGCTCGCACGACGTTGTCTTTTCCAGGGTAGCTTTCGATCACCCTCGCTAGGTGCCACGATGCTGGTGGAGTGTTGGACTCCTTGACGAGCACAACTCTGCCGATATTGATGTTGGGTGTTGCCTTGGTCCACTTTGGTCGCTGCTGAAGACTAGTCAGGTACTCCTGGTGCCATTGATTCCAGAAGCCTTGGTACATCGATTGGATACTCTGCCAGTATCCCAAGTTGTGTGTGATTTTGCGTATCAGATTCCCTGTGCCGAAAATCTAATATCGTTGTCGGAAAATGACGAAGAGAGATGAGACTCTAGGATGCAGGTTGACTCGGTGCTCATGTTCTATTATCAGAAAGCTTTTGGTAGCAAAATGGGATGTTTTGCCTCTGCCGACAACTGTGAGTGTTGGATTCGTCCTCCCACTCGAGTGCACTCTAAGCAGGTTGTCCTTGTCGATGATCGGTGAGAGTTTTACCAATTTTGATTGGTTTCCTAGAGGCTTGTTAGCAAGTAGTAGCTGGAAGTCCTGTTGAAACCCAGATTGAGCGTGTTGCAGCCATCAGATTCTTGCCGACTTGATCTTGTCAAAGTTGATGTTCGTTTCGAAGATGGGAGTTTCATGCGATAAATGAATCGCAAAACATAACCAAGCGTGTGTATAACCTTCAGCCAAGATGAGTTGCGATTTAGAAGCATATCCAAAGTATTGTCCGTTCGGGCAATTACCTGCGCAGCAAGGCAGTTTGTTTTGATCTTTGTCTGAAAGAGAAGAAAAGTTGTGAGAATTGTTCAACTTTACCAAAAATTGATCCTTGTCCCTCAGCCATGAAGGACCCTTCCACCACAATTTGAAATTAACGAGCTCGGATACACCTAAGCCCCGGGATGCACAATCTGCTGGGTTCGATTTTGAGTCCACATGCCGCCATTCATGCTTAGGGATGGTTTCCAAGATCTCGGCGGTGCGGTTCCCAACAAACGCCTTTAGTTGGGCTGGTGAGTACGCTAGCCATGATAGGACTATTGTGGAGTCGCTCCATCAAAATCCTTATCAAATCCTTGTGTTTTAATCAAGCCTTGATGGATTGCGAAAGTTGGCTCAGAAAAAGTGCACCGCACAGTTTCAGGCGTGGTAAAGATTGTTTCTTTAAAGGTGCCACCCTTGTTTTTGCTGCAAGTATGGCTACCGAAATGGTTCCATCGTCCTTAACAATTTGGCTGTATACTACGGCTACGTATGATTTCGTGGATGGGTCTGAAAGTCCGTGCAATTCGATCTGGTCGGTGTCGCTCTCAACCAAGCGTGGTATCTGGAATTGTGGTAAGTTTTCTAAATCCGCTCGCCAGTTGAGCCACTTGTCGGCTAATTTGTTCGTCGTCCCAATTCAAATTCAAAAGCCAGAGTTTTGGAAGTTGTATTTTGAATTGAACTACGGTTGGTGCTAATAGACCGAGAGGGTCGAATATGCGTGGCATATCCGACAACACTTGCCTCTTGGTGAAGCTTGGACTCTTTGTTAGATTCACAATTTACGACAATGTGTCCTTCTTAGGGTGCCAATGCAGCCCTAGGACCTTTACCGATGAGTGTGAGGAACCCTTGTTATCCTCCGATCCAATGTATTTTGTATTCGATACCCATTTCCCGAGGTCTAACTTAGCACAGGACATCAGTTGCACGAGTTCGTCCCGATTGCGTCGCAGCTCATTCTCCCTATTGGATCCAGTGAAAACTTCATCCATATAGAAGTCTTCCATCAAGATTTTTGCTGCAGTTGGAAACTCCATCTGGTGGTCAGCAGCCAGTTGCTCCAGTACTCAAACTGCTAGGAAGGATGCGCATGATGTTCCATACGTCACCGTGCAACGTTGTAAATGCTTGATGGGATCTGACGGATGCTCTCGCCATACAATTCTTTGAAAGTTTCTATGTTTTTCGCTCACCCAGTCTTGACGGAACATTTTGACTGTGTCCGCTGAAAATACGTATTTGTACGTACGGAACCCCAGGCGTACAGCACACAGGTCTCGCTGAATATTGGGTCCGATCGAGAGTGTGTCGTTTAACGCCTTGCCTTTTGCGTCCCGGTATGAGCCGGTATTCTGACGCAATACAGGATGATGTGGTAGCTAGAAACCCGTTCCGTTGGGAATTTCGCTCGATGAGATTTCTCGCGTGTGTCCTAGATTTCCTCACGTGTGTCCTAGAGTTTACGTAATCCTTATGTAGCTGTTGATTTTGTGATAAACGGTGTTCAACCGATTTTAACCGCTGCAGAGCTCCTTGAAGGGTGTCTGCGAATTCCGGATCATCCGGAAAAAGAATCTCCACACTGTATTTGCCATTATCGTCTCGAGTGTGTGTGTTGAGAAAGTTTTTCTCGACCTTTTTGTCCTCAGGTTGAACTTCTGTTTTGCAATGAATTCCTTTGAGTTTCCATAGTGTAGCGACAATGTCGATTGTAGATGTGAGGGCCATAGTGTTTCTCGCCCGTGGTGAAAACCGTGATGTGATCACCCATCCAAAAATAGATAAAATAGCGATTAGCTTGCCGTTGTTGTCAAATATTTTTCTCCCAGTAATAGCACTGAGAGCACCAAACATGTTCGCTGCCCAAAAAAATATCGATTGGGCCACTTTTGCTGATTTGTGAATTTGATAGTTGTAGATCGTTTAAGACTTGTTGTGCAGACGCGTCTATGCTCTGCCTTTTAAATTATGAAGTGATCCTTCCAAGCACATGAGCCTGGACTACCAGTTTATCTTCTGAAATACGGGATTGGATGCGTAGGGTGCTGCATCTCTTTGTTGTGTCTGCTTTATCTGATGAAATTCCCGTGACCAATATGAGGGATGGCGTGTGAGCCAAACCAAGTGCGTGAATACAGCGTTCAGATACATATGACAGTTCTGAGCTAGTGTCCAAAAGAAGTCGGCATGCTACCAAATCTCCGTTAGCGTTTTGAACGTTGACCATAGCCGTAGGTAGAGTGCTTCGGTTAGGGTGCCATCCATGTGATTGTATTAAACTTGCAGTGTCTTTTGCACATAAAATTGCTGAGGAGCCTTCTGTTCTGTATTTTCTGACCCCATTACCAGGTTTCGGACAATTGTGGCATAGAGATTTCTCTTGGCAAACAAGATTCTCTGTCCTGCAGACATCCCCAAAAATTGTGGACATCCATACAGACGATGTTCTGTAGAATGACATTTACGGCACTTGTTTCCTTCAAGCACAACCAACGAATGTGTGACCTTCTTTGTTTCGTCACCAATAGAGGCTGCCGTTTTACCTCCAGTTGTTTCGGGTTTGCTAAGCTCCAGCTCCTCGCAACGTGCATCCAAAAATTTGAGGAATTCCTCTAGTGTGGGTAAGTCTGACTCCCCACTGCGTTCGATCCACCTGCGTCGAGTATCTGCCAGTTTTTCCAACGCCAGGTAGATGATCAAACGCTATCGTCGTGTTTCCTCAATGGCATCCAGACCACGCACGATTTCGTTTGCGCAATCCGACACCTTCCGCAAGGTTGTTACATCAGACCTTGTTGTTGTTGGCACCTTCATAAACTGCTCCATAAATGAATTCACGATGTGCTGTGGACGATTATATCTTTCATTAAGTCGCTTCCACACTGTGTTGTTAGCTGTATCCATAATAGTTAGATGTCGCACCAAGTTTGCAGCTTCGTCGATAAGAAGAGATTTCAGATGATGAAATATGTGTGTATTTGTCAAATTCGCCTTGTTGTGAATTGTGCTCTCGTAATTGTCTTTGAAAGCTGATCACTCCGAATAGTTGCCAGCAAACTGTTTGATTTGAATTTTAGGCAATTCGCTTTGAGGTGATGCCTCTACCATTGGTGCGGTACCTGAACACGCCGGACTGACCTCACCTCTTGTAGGTCTTAGCAAGTTTGCAGTGGCTCGATCTGCCGCCAACTGCTCGAACAATAGCTATTGTTCACAGCCACACAAAAAAAATATTTTTTCGGGTCTGGAGGTCAGACCAGGTTTACGTAATGTTTTCGGGGTCGCTGAATTCGAATCCAAGGTCTTAAAAACTCCAGAATGTCAGGGTTACGATATATTCTCGAAAAACCTCATAAAAAATTATATTCGAGTCCGGGGGTCAGGCGATGTTTATAATATGTTTTCAACCGGACTCAAATACAATTTTGTTTGAGGTTTTTTAAGGTTATGACGTAACCCTGACATTCTAGAGTTTTTTAGACCTTTGATTCAGATTCAGCGATCCCAAAAACATATAATAAACATGGTCTGACCCCCGGACTCGAATATAATTTTGTATGAGGTTTTTTGAGGTTATGTCAGAACCCTGACGTGCTAGGGTTTTTTTGGACCTCGGATTTAGATTCAGCGACCCCAAAAACATATAGTAAACATGGTTCCTTTCATGTCGTGTTGAGATGCTCCAGCCGCGAAGACACCTCCGCCGATGTGGCGTCTGATTGGTGCGCGTCCTCAGGCCAAGCCAAGCTCCGTGTGATATTGGCCTTAAGTCTGGCGCGTCCCTTTACCAATGCTTTTAATTGCTTCATTGAAGAACAATTACCATGAGAACCAATGCACAGAAAACAACAAAAAACATCCGGCTCGAAGGACCAAACAATGCTCCTAAATGCGTAGAGCCTTTTTGTAGTGGACTGTATATTTTATTGTACTTGATTGTTTCGCTGTTTAATTGGTACTAAAGAAAATTGGCAATGTTGCTATAGGTGTTGCTTACTCCTAGTGTATACACATTGTTTGGATCTTAGGTCTCAAATATAAAGATGGCAATATGAGTCAAAACTTAATTACTAAGCGATAGTTCCCAAACAAATATAGTATGGTAACTGTCGGGTCAGGCAGCAGCGGTGTAATTTTAATGTTAAATATGTTAACGTAATGTTTGTTGTAATGATGTTTATTTATTAGGCTTAAGTTTGTACATAAGCTTTGTTTGATCGCAAGCCGACTCTCTCTCGGCCGCTCGACTCAACGGGCTTTCTATAGAGAGTTTTAGCTCGGCAATGTCTAGGTCGGGCCGCCCTCTCCACTTTCGGGAGCTTTAGCTCGAAGTGACTTGTCGGGCCGCCCTCTCTCTGTACTTTTACTTTCGTCTCTGCTTGCACCATAAGCTGGTCTATCAGATGATCATCCGGCTTCATCTGCAGGCAGTAATAAACATTTTTATAACGTCGTACTAAAATTAAATTCGTCTTTCATTTCCCGGCATTGAAAACGCTCAATGACCAAACAGTAACTATACCTTTTCTAATATAATATCATCGTCATTCCATGTTTTCTAAGTTAGATGTTAGATGAAAAAAGCGTTTTAATTTTGCTGGATTATGGCAAACATAAAAAAAAAATGATAAAGCTCAACGCACGCTACGATGCGTTCAGTACAGCAGCTCGTGTATTTTCCAATACACTCTCCCTTTTGCTTTACGATCTTCTTGCTTAGCCCTGCTTTTAAGGGTCTGTGAGCATGGGGTACTTATAAATTACTGTGTCGAACACTTTTGAGCAAAATGGGATCGCCTATCATTGAAAAACTAATTTAAAATGATTTAAAATTTAAAAATTTAATTTAAATTTTTTCTATGGACGATTTTTGTTCTTCACCTTGTGTGAAGAGTTCACCTTGTTTACATATGTTTGGCTAGTTTCGTATGTTATTATGTTTTGTACTCAATTTATCTTATTTTTCTTAGAATTTGAACGTACACATTACCCAGATGTTTTTGCGAGAGAAAGATTGGCTGGTAAGATTGGTTTACCCGAAGCAAGGATTCAAGTTTGGTTTTCAAACCGACGCGCTAAATGGCGCCGTGAAGAAAAACTTCGAAATCAGAGGAGAACTCCAAATGCAACATGTGGTAACGGAACTTCATCCACAACTTCAACTACTGTATCGGCTACTGATATTCCAACTAGTTTGAGCGCCTGTTCCTTGTTAACGATAGGCGTAGGTCCCACAGTCAGTAAGTAAATGCTACTTAATTAGTTGGAATCTATTATACCTTTATAAAACACATTTTCGTTACTTTATTACAAAAAAAAAGCTATTCGTGGACGGCAGTCGATGTAGGTGACAAACTGAAGAATTATTACCTTTTTGAGTGCAACTGATCTGAAAAAATTAAAAATCATTTACTGTTTGAATTAGATCATTTACATCAAAATTTTGTCACGAATCAGTTAGTATAGAAGATAAAAATGGGATAAATTTTAGTGAATGTAGAAAAATTAAAATCACTAATTTGGAAGCATTGGAGTCATCAGGCAAACTATACCTTTCGTTACATTTTACCATGAATAGGCAGCGATTCACATTTCAACCATCCCGATCCGACGCTTTATTCAAATTGTATTTAAGAAATACAAAAAATTATTTTGTTTTAAAGCAGAGCTGGCTAATAGAGAAGACAACAGCCAGATATTTTTTTGTCACATTTTTCATGTTTGTTATCCTGAAATTATACCCGGTACTCGTAGGGTATAGAATGTTCGTATGAATGCGTGGATCTTAGAGACTTTAAGAGATAGAGTTATAGGATTTGGCATGCAGACTCCTAATATACCCACGCAGTTCAAGTTTGTTTAAAAAATTTGCCTCCACAAATCGCGAATTTCTGACATACCCATATATAATATATACATACCCATATACATAAAAAAAACAGACTAAAATTTTGAACGCGTGGATTTCGAAGACTATATAAGATAGAACTACCAGATTTTGAACTAGGGATCGTATGATATCCGCGCAGATGAAGTTTGTGTCAAAATTTTGCCACGAGCACTCCCGCCCCCAAAACAAATCTGGTTGTAGCTCCAGTTCGTTTATGTTTTTGGAAAATGTTTTGATTTCAAACTGTTTCAATGGCCTCTAATCTACCTATCAAAAAGCACCAAATCGGATAATTTTTAGAAGAGTCATAGACTTTTTAGTCGACTCCCCTACTTAATCGGAACTGAAGTTGTTGTTTTGACCAAGCTCAAAAGTATGCAAGAAAATTTGTGCCTGAGAATCCATACCTTTAACGTACCTAATTAATTTTGGGTGGAAGAGATGCGTACCGAGTATTATATATTCGGGAAACTCGACTACAGACGTTCTTTTCTTGTTTTTTATGTAAAAAGTTGTCGTTGAGTATTTGGCGTATCATGGGATAAATTTAAAATTAATGTGTTTATAAATTGTATCAAAACAATACTAACTTTGTGTACGGGAAATCATATTCGTTTAAAACGATAATTGCAGTTCACAAGCAAAACGCAACTAGAGTTTATTTGTCTTAGTCTTAGTCGCTCAGCAGTGATCGGGTTATGTCTTTTTAAAATGCGTGTATACATACTGCCATGTATGTACATACATGTTCGGCCCCCAGGGCGTTTTATTTATATAAATTACTTAAACTTTAAATCCATATTTACTTTGTAAAAATTATATTATTCAAAAATTTACAAAAATGAACTAATTTTTATCTTGTTTATCGATATTCTTATCGAAATCTTACAAAGTAAGATTAAACGGTTCCTAGGACCGGTTCCGATTTAAAATAGGTTAGTTTACTTTAAAAAAACCAATATTGTACCAAAAACAAGAAAGGAAAGCTAACTTCGAGCGGAGACATGTTGATATACCTTTGCAGTTAAAACCGGATATATATCGCAAACATCGGATAAAGTTGACCGATCCTTATGAGAATATGATAATATAACCCAATTTATTATAATACAAAATCTAAAAACTACCAAACTACTATCTTCAAAATTACCAAAGTTGGTATTTCTTCCAAAAACCATATCCGATCACTCACTCTTAAACTCACTAACTCTTAAAACACCAAAGATATACCATTTCCGATCAATAAGTTATATGGTAGCTATAGGATATAGTCGGCCGACTTTTCCGACTTTTATACTGCGTGCAGAGAAAAACAGGAAAATAATGCTAACTTCGTCCGGGACCGAAGTTTATATTTAAGACTTGGAATTTAAGACTTGTGCAACCTTTACACCCTTTTTGGATACGCTGTATCCACGAACCCTTCCGGTTGCCGCATGTAGACTACATCTTGTAGGTCGCTATTGAGATACGCAGCTGAGACGTCCATTTGATACATAAACATTTTGTTTTCTACAGCCAGTGCAATCACCAATCGGATGGAAGAATACCGAGCCACTGGGCAAATTGTTTCTGTGTAGTTTATGCCGTACTCCTGTCCACAACCTTTTGCGACTAAGCGAGCCTTGAACCGTTCCACGATGCCGTACTCTACGTACTCCGTTCCACAAACACCCATTTGCATCCAATATGTCTCTCGCCAGGCGGATTATTTACAAGACTCCATGTTTTGGTGGACTGTAGTTGAGAATACTCCTTCTGCATCGCAACCTTCTATTCTTCAGCCTGTTTCAAGCTCAAAGCTTCCTTGACTTCACTCGGTACTTGGACGTCAGAAACTTCAATAGCGTTAGGCATATTGTACTCCTTATGTGGTCGTCCTGGCCTTCCAGTACGAATTATTTTAGGCCTACCTGGGCCTCGCTGAACTCTGTCGACGCTATCAACCAACTCGTCGTCACCATCTTTGGCTCCCGACTGTTCGTCCCTTGCATGATCTCCGTCATTTCCATCGTGATCGCCATTTTTCTCCTTACCAAAAACGCTTCCGTTTTCTACAAATTCTACGGTCGATATATCCTCGCTTTTTGTTATATCGTGCTCAAAGAACACCACATCTCTGGCTTCCTTGATATTTTGCGTATCAGGATTGAAGGGTCTATACGCTTTGGCAGTTTCTGAATACCCAACCAGGATATGCTCTATTCCTTTCTGAGAAAATTTTCTTTTCATTGTCTTGTCTAGCACAATTGCCTTTGTACCAAACACCTTATGGGATACGCTGGGCTTTTTCCCAAACCATGCTTCGTATGGAGTCATGTCTGGCAATGTAGACGTTTCTGATAGGTTCCTCAAATACATCGCAGTCATTATCGCTTCCCCCAACAGGTACTCGTTCACATTAGCGAGAACCATCATGCTCCTTGCCATTTCCAGCGACTCCGATTGGCACGCTCAGCAACGCCGTTTTGCTGTGGAGTGTGGGGAACGGTGAGCTGCCTCTTAATCCCATTGCTTAACAGGAAGTTTTCGAATGCGCCATTAATGTACTCTCTACCATTATCGCTCCGTATAGCTTTAATCTGCTACCCAGTTTGCTTCTCAGCCAACAACATAAATTCTTTGAATTTCTTAAAAACTTGGTTCTTTGTTTTAAGCATATACACAAATACATAACGCGTCTTGTCGTCTATAAATGTAGCAAAATAACGCGCTCCACCTTTGGAAACTGTACTCTTATGTATCAATCCCAACACTTTTCTCGAACGATTTTTTCGCACACGTCTCGCAAACAAAGTCATTCGTGCTACCGGTTACTCCGCGTAGACCATATACCAATTCTTTTTAAATCATGGATTTTAAACTTTCGAAATTCAAATGTCTGAATCTATTGTGCCACGTTTTCACTTAATTTGTTTTCCCGTTTGCAGCAAAAGCCTTTTTGTTTTGTTTGTTCGCTTTTAATACCATTTCGCCATTCTTATTCGAGTGTCAAGCACTACTTTTCGTAAAAACTTATTTGGAATCCGTTATTAGTTGCTATCGACACCGAAATAAAATTACACTGAAGGTTTTGTACGAACAACACATCAACCAATTCAATAATGTTTTCTTGCCAAAACGTTTTACTGTTGCAATGCCTTCAGCCTCAATGTGATTTTCTCCAACCAGCATTATTTTTTCCCTATGCACACGAATTGAAACAAATAACGATTCGTTTGCACATAAATGGGCTGTTGCCCTACTGTCAACGCACCAAATATTTTTCGTTAGTCCACTTTGACTCGCTGCGGCAGCGAAACCAGGAACGACTTCTTGTTATCTTCGCGTTTGCTCTCACTATTTCTGTATCCTTGTCTGGTCTTGGTATTTATTGATTTGAGTAGCACTTTTCCGAAACATGTCCGTAACGACCGCAGTTCCAACACTCCACATTTTTCATGTCTTTTTTATGCTTGGGCTTTTCTTTTTCGGCACGCAACGAGTACAATTTCTGTTCCGCTCTATTTGCTATTTTTTCTCCCACTTTTTGTCGTTCTCCCTCTTCCAGCATCTTAATTTTAATAAAACTCAAGGAAGGAAAAAACCACGCGTCTCCATAGCAACTACGAAATTTTATGTACGAATTACATAGACTGGACAACAAAATTATTACAATCATTTCATCTGGGACTGATTGATCGATCTCTTGTAATTTCTCGATGACGTCACTGAAATTACCCGAATGCAATGCGATACTGTCTGACTCTAACATCTTCATATGACAACAACTGTTTAAAAAACTGTATGTTAAGCGCTGGTCCACTAGGCATGTGAACACTAGCCAGATTTTCCAAGCTTCCATTGATGACTTGCAAAGCTTCACATAATTAATCTGGGACGGCTTTATACACAACAAAATACTCGCCAGGGCCTTTTCGTCCTTGTTATCAAAATTTGCCTGCTCTGCAACCGTTCCACTTTAGTTTTAAATTTCACGACCAGCAGACTTTTCATTCGCACTGCCCACGAACTATAATTGTCACTATCAAGTTTTTCTATTAAGTATTGCGAAATCATCTTTTTTATCTTTTTTTTTATCGTATAATCTTTTCGACTATTACGCAGTAGTTTTTTTTGCTGGCCTGGGCCCATAACCTATTCGGTTTGACGATTTATTAGAGATTAAAAAAAATGCTGCACGCAGACAGACCCAGAACTTAAAGAAGAAAGAGAATTCGTTACTCGTTACTTTAGTGTATAACACAAGAGGAATAAGATATACGGTGGTGCATATGCAAATATTTTCAACATATAATATATATTTTGTAGAAAAATATATATATATTTTTTTTTTGTCAAAATCGCCTAGCAGAATGTTTTTATTTCACGAGCAAATGCACAACCAAAATTTTTTTAATGATATATAAATATACTCACTTCAAAAGGCATCATTTGTTTTACATTTGAATTAACTATTGAATTCGGATTTTTTTTATTTACAAATCTTAAAAGCATATGGTTCCGTGAAACTCATTTCCAGAAATATTAAAAAACAGCACACAGTTAGTAGTGTCAATTCTTAAAGTCAGCTGTAAGTCAGCTTAAAGTCAGCCTAAAAAACGTGCGTGTAATAGTATTATACCAATAAATATACGTGAAAAATAGTAATATTTTATGATTGCTTTCGTTTCTATCAAGAATACCAAACAATATGTGGAAGCTAGATAGGTATACAAAAGTACACCACCAATTTTTTCAGAAATAGAATTTGTACCAAGTATCAAACTTCTATCTTTAAAAACACCAAAGTTGTGTAATTTTTTTATAGTTCACTTATGCTCCAACTTCCACCTCGAGTGCGATTCGGCTGAAATTTCGACAGTAACGGTCTACGAGAATGTACGGCTAGATAGTAAATTTCTCTTGTGTTAGAGACGCTATCGGCGGGGGAGGCTAAGTACTTATCGGACTGCCTTCGTAATAGTTGGTTGACTATTGTTAAGTACCATTCCCCTAAATGAGAACTTAGAAAACTTATCAATAGACATAATATGGTAACAAAATATTCCCCGGTTTTTGAGAAAATGTCGACGTATATCATTTCACGAACACGAGTAGGCTATTTTCCTTCTCGCAAACTAGTCATTTTACGCTATCTTCGGCTGGTATATTTCCTATTTTCGGAAAATTATAGTTGAATAAAATTCCTTTGAATACCAAAGTTATTTTATCGATGTAGGCTATGTACTTTCTATATGGGTGGGCCTTAGAACAATTAACTTAGGGAAACGATCTGTGTCCTACTAGATTTTAAATTTACAAAAACAACAAAAACTTTATACTTATCTTTGGTCCGCCCGATACAAAGGTATGAGTACACCGAGATCACATCGAATCTGTACAAAAAACTTTTTGATTTTTGCTCTTAGAAGACTAAACTGGGATGCAAATTAGTGGACTTAGATTATAATAGACTTTTATTTATTACTTATATAAGTAATATTACTAATATTACTAAAATTACTAATATTATTATTACTTATTACTGGTATTACTAACTAACGAAGGGTATTACTGGTATTACGAAGCCATAAATTACCTCAATCGGATGGATCAACAAGATAGGAAACAACTTTTAACATGGTGGGGTAACTCAACGCCTATGTCATTATTATTCACGACGAATAGTTGATGACTTTAAATGCATTTGAATCTTGCGATGAATAAACTTTACTTGTTTACGTGTTTTATTTGTATTTACCCGATAATGGTCATATAATATAATAATGCATATAATTTTTAGCTATTGCTATTGCTATAGGTTTTTCTTCGAGAAAACTCGAAGCAGAGCAGAGCACATCAGTTTTTATCAATCTGCTAAAGCTGTCACCTCCAAAACCCTGTACACCTGTCATCAAAGTGAGAGCATTAGGCTGAAATCTGAGAACGAGAGACAAACCTTTCATATGCAATCGCTCGAAAGATGTTAAAGTGAGAGCAAAGTGAATTGCGAGTTCAAGCGATAAAGCGAAAGCAATGCGAAAGAGCAGTTTGCAACCTGCTTTATCGCTTCAACTGGCTCAGAGCGTACGAATGTTTTTTTGCATTCTGTGATTTAATTATTTATAATTTTATTAAATTTTAAATCAGGTATCATTTATAGACCACAATTACATACAAAAAATTTTTTTTTAAGATCACCTTTCCCCTTTGCTGGGAGCAGAGCCTTCGTGCTTTTGTTTATTGGAATTACAGGCATGCCTATAAACCAGTGGGGGGCATATTCTCTCATTTTCCATAGTATGCTTGCATAAGGTAGGAAATTCTGCCGTACCGCTGCCGGCACTCTGAGTGCTCTGTGTGAGCACTCTCAATTTTTTTAGAAGCTCTCTCATTCGCATTCATTTTGACTCATTTGATAGCCCAAACTTAAAAATGAAAAATTAAAAATGATCTCAGAAATTGTGTTGGTAAAAGTTTTCTTCACAGAAAATATTGATGGGGAAGCGTAGTTTTTTATTTGTTTGAGAACTGTTTCTAGAAAATCTTTCTTAAAAATTAAATACACTATTTTAGTGCCCATTCCAACTTTTGAATTAAAGGAAAGTTGGAAAATGAAATGTTCATTAAAAATGAAATTTTAGTGATTTTTAATTCGCTTAGTGAATGCTCTGTTCTCATTGTTTTTCATTGCTACGCATACACACAAAATTTAAACATGTGTGCGTTTTTCCCTCCACTGCTATAAACCAGTTTAAAGACATAATTGATGTATTATTAAAGAAAAAATTAATTATTAAAGGAGCTGAAACAAATACTAAGAACTTAAGCTCGATTGTTCGATGTTTGACGATTAGACGCGGCCATCACGCAATATAATTTTAAGATTGCGTGAACTTTGACAATTGTCAATTAATGTTCGCCATGTGAAAATGGGAGAGTGAACGACTACGATACTTGCGACACAATCAACAGAAGCTGCGTGCGGAAGATTTTATCCCTTTGGGAGATGAACATGAGTCACCTTGCATGGTAGACGGAATATGTACAGCACGTTTTTCTCCTATACCAAAATAAAGTATAGTTAAATAAAGTATAGGAACACATAGATTAAAAGTACTTTCCTGCACATTTATAGTAAATGGGAAATTTTATTGAACTAAAAAATGGTTTTCTAGAACAAAAAGGGCAAAGCAAAGGTTGCCGGAGTTGGCTAGTGTTACCGTAATTTTTATACCCTTGCAGAGGGTATTATAATTTTGTCCAAAAGTGTGCAACGCAGTGAAGGAGACATCTCCGACCCTATAAAGTATATATATTCTTGATCAGGATCACCTCCTGAGTTGATATGATCATGTCCGTCTGTCTGTCTGTTTCTACGCGAACTAGTCTCTCAGTTTTAAAGCTATCGACTTGAAACTTTGCACACACCCTTCTTTTCTTTGCACGCAGTATAAAGTCGGAACGTTTGGGATCGGCCGACTATATCCTATAGCTGCCATATAAATGATTGATCGAAAATGGTATAACTTTAGGTGGTATTTTACTAGCTGACCCGGCAAACTGTACATAATTTCTGTACAAAATTTACTCAGTTCTAGACTTATGCATTATGAAATCATCTGTGGCTCGTTTGGCATTGGCAGCAGTGAACCCATTTTATGATGAACTTGGCCTATGATTTAAAAGCATGAATTTAATGTTCGACTTGGCTTCAGGAACACGTTAGAATCTGGATCCGTGCCGATAAGTAAGCCGTTCAATGGTTCAGGTGGTGTTTCAATTTTTGGTAGTTGCACTTTTCCTGACGCGCAACATATCCCAGCTGGCTTATTTTTGAATTTTAGAGCATGACAATGCGTACATTCCTTGTCCATAGCATCAATTACTACTTTTGAGTGAACATAATACTCAGTATCAGTACTCAGTACCTGTTGTCGTTGTTGGTCATTTGTTCTGCGTCTATTGGCTGTGAAACGGCGTAATTGTCGTTGTTCTAATCTTCTGACTTCATTGCGTTCATTGCGCTCGTGCATCTTTTGGCTCTTCTTCTTGGCTGGTGCAATTGCGCTATTCTAAACTTGTACATCAGTATTTTGTTGCTGGATTTGTTCTTCGGTTCTTTCGGATCCACTATTTCGCATGTTTCGAAATCTACTTGTACCACGTTTTCTTGACATTACTCACTGTATAAAACACTCATAAATAGAATTTATGTATTTACTTAATGTTGAAGGATTTTTTCCCCAGTTTAAATTGAGTTAAAATGCCAAGAAAGCGTGAGTTTGTCAGTGTGATAAGGTAGTAACTCACTTTATATGCGATTTTTGGTATGTCGAACAGGATTTAAGAGGATGATAAACAGATGTTGGCGGACTGAGAATCATGAGAATCAGTATAGCCGTTTCGGAAATAGCTGTAAAACTGAGAGACTAATTTGTGTAAAAACAGGCATACGGACTAGCAATCGGAACGATGGATTAAAGGAAATGCTATCGACTCAGGAGATAATTTTGATCAAGAATAATTGTATAAACATTAAAGAGTCTAAGTCTTCTTTACTACCAGCCCACTCTTGGTAAAAAAATATAAAACCTTTAAGAATGGTATGATAACCCATATAGAATCAAAAGGCTGTGTTGTAAACCAGAATATTTAAAACCTATAAAATTTAAAGTCAGATATTAAACAAATTTTTTTAAGATTAACTCTTATTACGCTTATATGACTTATATTATATACTTTTATAATATTAAGATATATTATTAAGTTATTATTATATTATATATTATATATACTTATATATATATATATATACTTTATATATATATATACTATACTTTATATTTAAAAATGGAAAAAATGTTTGTACTTACAGGTAAAATTAATGAGATAGCTTCGTTGAGCCCGCTTTCGGTCCCTGTTACTGATACAACAGTTGAAGGTGAAATCACTGCTGCTATGGAGGGCAACGACAGTCCTACATCCACACTACAACTATCAGTTGTTAGTAAGTCTAAGATGAATGATAGTCGGACTACTGACGACAGCCGCAATGTCTGTTCTCCTTGCCCTAATGGTAGTTCTATTCAGCAAAATACACATCAGCATCAGATCACTGTTTCATCTCATCCTCAATCTCATGCGCACACCCGCCTTTCTGCGATCTCGCCACGCCTTAGTTTTAATAGTGGAACTCCGGTAGGATTTAACAGTGCCATGTACTCAAGTATGCATCATACGACTCTGGCAATGTCGGAAAGTTACGGGTAAGATTGAAATAAAAAACGTTTCATATAGTATAATCAAAAACACTTGTTAGCAGAGCTTGCAAAAAACTGTTGACCATTTCAATGTAAAAAAAAAAAACGATTAGGACGTAACATTTTTTTTTTTTTTGTGTTATTGGTATAAGAATGTTCTGCTCAGAGCGAAGAGGCATGCTCTTCTTGTAACACACTAAAAATAACTACCAAGACTGAGCCAGAATAATTCATTGCTTATAATACATTTTGTTATGCGGTTCCATTTGTGGTGGCTAGATTGACTTAGAAAGTTTCTTAAACTCCGAGTTTAGTGACCACCAACTCAAAGTGACCCCTAAGTGTTTCATTATTTCAACCTCTTTTCAACACCGCAAATGGCATGTAAGCGCAAGTACAGGGAAGAGTTTTAAAAGAGAAAAAGTTTTAAAGACAAATTAAAGCCAAAGCTAAACTCTGTGGCTAATTTATTTTCGACTTCGAATTATAGACTTTGATTTTATGTATAAGGTACAATGTTCAGTAATCTCCTAACTACTTTAACAATTTTCATAATTTCTTAATGTAATTGGTCTCGTTTAATTCAGGATTAACAATATTGATGTGTGTCAAAAATGGTACATTTTCCTGTAAGTTTTACAGAAAAATGGCGTCAAAATTCGCGAAACACGACAAAAATGCAAAATTAGTAGTTTCTTGTGTACAAATTTTATCCTTTTTGTTTAAAAAAATTAAAGGCAAAATTTTTATTTTTATTTTATATAGTATTTTTATTTTTTAGCACAACATTAAACTATTGAAAAACATCGGAACTTTAAAATCGGTTTAAAATTACGAGTTCAGGAATTTTGAAGCTTTAAGGGTTGGTGGATATATTCGACCTGATGAACAATTCCTACTGTGTCTCTTTAAAAGTTCCAAATCACTATTACACTGTGTTATTGGAGAACAGATTCGGTCTACTAAGTTTCATAAGAATTCGTCATCTATAGCTTCTGAAGCTTTCATGTAACTAAACCAAGTCTATTGTTTTTGAAGACCAAATCTTCGGACTCTTTGAAAAAAATTGATTTTTAATTGATAATAAATATCTGTACTTGTAATACTTGTATATACTCGTACTGTTTAATAACTTTATCTTATATTATTGATATTTATGTAATACTAACTGCTAGGATTTTTCAACTTCGGCTCGCCCTGAAAATTTTTGTTTGTCTTATTTTTTAAAATTATGTGAAACAGTAACATTTTAACATACCATTTCTTTTCTTAGATCGGTCACTCCAGTGTCAAGCTTTAATCATTCGTCGATTGGACCCTTGGCTTCACCATCACCAATGTCACAGCAAGGAAATATGACTCCACCTACTCTTTACCCTTGTCATATGACATTGCGTCCCCCGCCAATTGCGGCACACCATATAACTAATGATGAAAACAGCCTTGCAAGCGGTAATGGTTCGTCACATCCGACTAGTCTAGGCGCCAACAATAGTGCCATAGGATATGAAGTCCTCTCCGCTTACGGCTTGCCACCGCCACCAGTACCGTCGAGTAGTTCTTCTGGTTCCAATTTTTCCCCTTCAATCTCTGCTGGAGCAGCCTGCACTTCTCATCAATCTTTGGAATCACGTCACTCGACCTGCACCTCAAATTCATTACATCTGGGAGGTGGCAGCAGTGCCATATATGCTACTGAAACGATTTCGCCGACAGTCCCTTCCTACACTCATATGGGCTACAACTATGCAACATCTACAAGCAATGTACCCACATCGGGCATCGCAAGTTCACCACACGGAGGTTCTGGAAAGCAACAGTTTTTTGCTTCATGTTTTTATTCTCCGTGGGTATAGACTAGATTAGATAATTAATTATTATTAATGCTTAAAAGCTTGTAAGCTGCTATAAAAAGATTATATAAAATAGAATTAACATATCTCACAATAATAAAAAAGTTTTGCAAAAAATTATATGTATTTATCAAAAAGTTCGGTAATGAAATTCAACTTTTATTTTTAAAAATTTGGTGTATACAAAATATATTTAAATAAAAACAAAAAGTTATAAATAATCTTCTTTTAAATGAAATGTTTCATTTCATTAAATCAATTATAATTAATAATGTAATTTCTACGTAGTAGCACAGCACCCACCTTTTCAGAAGTTGAAAATTAAAGAAAGAAAATTATCTTTATCGGGCAAGGACGTTAGGGTTATGTCTAAGGCAGTGGTCGGCACCCAATACATTAATATGATTTTAACCATAACTTGACATTCACTCTCTCTCTCTCAGAGCAGGAGACTTACTTTCTTTTGATTTTGGTTTCGGTTGACTTTTTGAATTATCTTACTAAGTCAAACGGTCCTGGAAAGAACAGAGCAATTGGGAACAGAAAATATTGCTCGTCATTTGAGCGAGAGCAAAATTTTCATACGAACAAAGCAAACGGTTGCTCTCAAACTTTTTGATTAAAGACTCATTAAACAACACTTATTTTGAGACCCTAGTAATAGGTTAACACTTATTTGCAAGCTATGATTTATATTTTTATTAGAGGGTACACCTTCTTGTTGGGTGCCCCTGCTGACGAATCTTTTTGTGTAGTCTTGACAGTCGTATTAACCAGAAAGTTCACGATTTGATGGTCCTTTCCTACATAGTTTCGTCAGAACATTGCTTAGTGCGCATAGTAAAATGTTGCTGAAAGTGTTATATGTCGAGAAAAGCTATGATAAGTTTTTTCATTATGCTTGAGCGCTCTTTAAGAATCATATCTACCCTTTCAAAATCCAAGGCCAGAGATTTTCAAAGCCCCAAGAAAACCAACTAGGTCAAAAATTCCAAAATCCCTGCAAACAATATCACACCACAGCCACCAGACTATCCCCCAAACGTAAAAAAGTCAAAACACTCTGGAGCCCCCAAAGGAGAATTCCCGAAAACAAAATAAAAAAAAAGAAATAGAATACCACCCTCCCTGGTAATCGATAGAGCTCTAGAACATAAGAAACACAGCTCAATCTGCAAGGCTTTGGAAAATCTTATCCCATTCAGCCACAACCCTAGGCTACCTTAACAAGGAAGGTGACATTTGGACAACTACAAGTATAAAATTTCGAAATAGGTTCGAATCATGGTTTTCATTTACTACTCCGCACCAGCGAGATGCATAGAAATATTGCTCTGCTATTGGTTTTCGTAGCTTGGAGCAGAGCAAAGCAGACAACTTTAATTTTTCTGCTACGGCTCCGCTCCCGCTCTCGAAAAAAGTGACAGCGGTAGCAATAGCAAAACGAAAAACTACGGGAGTAGCGTAGCTTTTCAAACACTGGTCTGGATGCTTAAAAGAATGTTAGTTATTGGTGCGGTTTGTCTGGATAGTAAATTGATAGGTGGTGTATGTGTTTTTATTTTTTTTGAGATATTTATTTTTTTTTAGTTTTACTTGTGAATTTTAGGTTGTTTCGTCGTTTCTATCATAGATAACCTGTTGCCACCAGCGAAACGATTCTCGTTGGTTTTTTATCTCTCTGGATCGCTGTTATTTCTGTCTGCAAACAGCTTCCAGCAATTATTTCTTAATATTATATCGATATTTAAAGCCTCTATTTCACGAACGGGGCTCGAACTGCATTCTTGATGAGCTAGATTTGATTTTTATAGAAATAATTTTCAAATTTTTAGAGGTAAATGCCGTCTCACGATCGGACATAATTATGCGTGGTAGTGCAAAATAACATGCAATTGTAATAACAATATAATTTATAACTGGAGGATTAGGAATTTAGGAACTGACGATTAGGCAAGAATATGATTTTTTCCACATTTTCTTCGTATGAATGGTTCCAAATGATTCAGATAGAGTCGAAAAAATGTTCAAAATAAAAATGACAAAATGACTTTCGGGTCAGGCAGCAGCACGGCATTTAATGTTGATGTTTAAATAATGTTAATGTAATGTTGGTGCATATTAAAATGTATGTGGTGCATATTTAAATTACATGAACAGTTTTGGTGAATTAATAAGCAATTGCTTATAGGCAGTCGGTTATTTATAATAATAAACAATTAAAATTAATAATAAAACATAAAAATAACGGCTGTTCAGTTGTGGCTTGGTGAATTATTTATTACAGGCACACATACAAATTTGCGTTCCACAACGCAAGTGCATTCGCCCGCTGGGTATTCTTTAGGATTTACAAAGGAACCACGGAGCTCTTCAGCCGGTTTCCAAGCTGAATGATGCCATGCTTCACGTGCGACATTGTCTGATAGTCGCCATGCTCAGCGATTTCAAGGCCATCTACGGGAAGCTGGAGGATTTGGACAATTCGGAGACCCGTAGTGACTTCCGATGGACTGTTTCGGAGCTCGTAGTGCCAATGCAGGCAGAAATTGAGCACGAGACGACCCTCCGCTCTTCACGAATCCACCCACTCCACCCTTGCCAATGGAATGTCAACCATGCAGGCTGACTCAGGGTTAAGTCAAAGGTTTCAAGCTTTGCCTCCTTTGCCTCTTCCTACCTTCAGCGGTGGATACTCGGAATGGCCTGAGTTCTACTCGATTTTCTGTACAATCGTCGTCGGCAATCCGTGCATCAGTAAGGTGGAAAAGCTGCAAAGGTTGCGATCTTGCCTTCGGGAGTTCAGGCTCATGTGCACAAGGTTCTTGGCTTCACTCTAGTGGGAGTTGACTCAATAACAGGTCTTCGAGGGTTATCCGACGAATTTAATGCCCATATGAGAACTTTGAAGAATTTGGGCACGACAAATAAGATAGCCGGCTGCATCATTGTCCAGGTGCTTCTTCAACCATTGGACCCAGCTACCCAGGGTCAGGAAGCAGCACGGCGTTTAATGTTGATGTTTAAATAATGTTAATGTATTGTTTAGTGTAATGTTTATTTATTAGGCTTAAGTTTGTACAAATGCTTTGTTGATCGCAAGCCGACTCTCTCTCGGCCGCTCGACTCAACGGGCTTTCTATAGGAAGTTTTAGCTCGCAGTGTCTAGGTCGGGCCGCCCTCTCCATTATCGAAAGCTTTAGCTTCGCAGTGACCAGTCGGGCCGCCCTCTCTGTATTTACTTGAGTCCTTGCATGCACCATAAGCTGGTCTATCTGAGGATCATCCGGCTTCATCTGCATGCAGGAATAAACATTTATAACGTTCAAAATTAATTAAATTCTGCGTTTTATTTACGGCATTGAAAACCCTCAATGACCAAAAATTGGTGACCCCGATGTGATCTAAATAATATAATTAACAATTTAAAATACTATTAACCCGCAAAAAAATAAAAAAATATATATAAAAAAATATATATATACACATACGGTCCACTTGCAAGTGCAATGGCCCGCGCATAACGCCTTCATACATATATATGTTCCACAAGGCTACTTGCGGTTCTGAGCGCACAGTGGGACAGATCGTATTCGCCGCGAGAAAATATGTTTGAGCGATAAATTACCAATAGAGCTTCGAAACCAAAATCCTAATGAAACTAATGAAACTGAATCAAACTTCGTACTTTGAGACTGACTTTATTGATATAATAATTCAATATAGCCAACCAAAGATTTAATAAATTTCATAGACCACATTTGTGGTCTCCGGAGGTAGCTCTACTGCTTAATGAAAAGCGACGACTTAGAAGGATCTGGTTCCGAACTAGGTATCCCAGCGACAAAACAGCTCACAATCGTGCGACCAAAAGACTCACGAAGCTGTTCCAGAGGTTGCGGACTTGTGCTTTTGAAGAATACCTGCGTCAGGTTGAGCCCGGCGACCCCGAGCACAACTTGTGGCAACTGGAGGTGGACCAAGCTGAGACTGAGAGGTTCCTGTCTCTACCCTGCACGGATTTCTGTCAATTGGAGCCAGTCTCGGAAGAGGAGGTTCAAGCGGAGGTCGCTGGCCTCAACACCAAAAAATCCCCGGGTGCGGATGGCCTTGAAGCACTTGCCATTAAACTTCTCCCCCCATTAGGTATCCAAAGGCTTACGAGCATATTCAACGCGTGCTTGGAGATCGGCCACTTCCCCTCTGACTGGAAAAAGGCGGAGGTCATCCTCATTCCGATGCCAGGAAAGCCTGAAGCTGATCTTGCCTCATACAGGCCGATAAGCTTATTATCAGTACTATCCAAGTTACTTGAGAGAGTATTTCTGCGCACATTTCAGACTGTATCGGACGAGGCTGGCTTGATTCCAGACCATCAATTTAGTTTCAGGCGTTGTCACGCCACCCCGGAGCAATGCCACAGGATTGTACAAAAGATTCTAAACAGCCTGGAGGAGAAGAAATATTGTTGCGCAGTTTTCCTTGACGTCAAGCAGGCATTTGACAGGGTCTGGCATCCAGGTCTACCAATGAAAATAAAAAGGAGCGTACCCCATGAGCATTACGCCTTCCTCAAGTCATACCTGAATGACAGGTCATTTAGGGTCAGATGTGGAGACGCAAGGTCAGATTATAGGCCCATTAAGGCAGGTGTCCCGCAGGGTAGTGTCCTTGGTCCAATTCTTGGTCCAATACACAGCAGATATGCCTGTTATAGATGAAGGAGGTTTGCTAGCCGCAACATCTGCAGACGACACAGCTTTCCTAGCTTCGGCAAGCTTGCCACAGGATGCCTCTGACTGTCTCCAGCGTCAGCTCGATGCCCTTGACCCGTGGCTTCAAAGATGGAACATTGCGATTAATCATGATAAGTCCGCCCAAACTACATTTACCTTGAGGAGAGGCGACTGTCCACAGATTAGCATTGGAGGCACTGCCATACCACCTTACTCAACCCCTAAATACTTGATAATGACGTTGGATAGGCGTCTAATATGGAGGAATCATCTACTGCGCAAACGAAAGCAAGTACAGGAAAAGCGGTGGCTTTACTGGTTGGTTGGACGAAAGTCAACCCTGAAGCTGAGGGTAAAACTACTAATATATAAGTCAATAGGGAAGCCAGTTTAGACGTATGGTAACTGTGGGGTACAGCGAGTCCAAGCAATATGAAAGTCATTCAGCTGGCACAGAACAGAGCTCTCAGGACGCTGTCTGGTGCTCATTCTTACCATGACAATTTGAGTATTCATGTTCAACTGGGCATCCCTACAGTCAGCGCTGAAGTTAAAAGATTCGCCGCTAAATACAAGAACAGACTAACGCGACATCCCAACACATGTGCCACCAATTTGCTGGACAGCAGCACCACCATCAGAAGACTCAAGAGGAAGCATCCACTGAATTTACTTAATTAACTTTTTAGATTTATAGCTTGTATTTATCAAACTCCTATTGTCAAGGTTCACTTAAAAAATTTAATTATTGTCCCTAACTGAGGACAGATTGTAAATAAAACTTTCAAATGTTAAAACAAAAAAATTGATTAGGCTTAAGTATGTACAAGTAACTTAGTTAGTCGCAAGCCGACTCTCTCGGCCGCTCGATTCACTAGCTTTCTTTAGATAGTTTCAGCTCCGCAAATTTCTAGATCGGGCCGCCCTCTCCATTATCGAGAGCTTTAGCTTAGCAGTTATTAGTCGGGCCGCCTTCTCTGTACTTCACTTAAGGGGTTATGTACAGTTGTGATATATGAAAAAATCGATTTTTTTTTATTGCATATTCTTTAAGTATATTTTATTGGGAATACTCTCACAAAAATTCATAACGATCGGAGCATTAGAACCGAAGCTGTAGCTATTTATAGCGCACTATCTGCATATAAATCTTGAACAAACTTGAAACTTTAAACGCGATTATCTCAGAATCTTTTTTTTGGGAAATTACCTTTGCGGTGGACATGATTACTAAAAAACTACTAATCCGATCAACACCAAATTTTGACCACTTATTTATTATGATAATAGCTAGTCCGTGAACGGGGGATTTTCAATTTTTTTGAAAACTCCTTTTTTAAAGTACAAAAAACGAAAATCTTATATGTTGAAAAAGTACATTTTTTGTTAAAAACGTCGCCATTTTTTTTTTAATCAAAATTTTTAAAAATCCCTCGTTCACGGACTAGACAATACAATATACTAACTAAACTTTTTTGAATTTTATATTTCGGATGAACCGTTTTCGAGAAATCATGTCCACCGCAAGACACCATCGAAAAAAGACGATCCGGGAATTCGGCTTTAACATTTTTGTTATGTAATATTTTTTTATGAAAAATTAAGTTTAAATTAAGACTTGATTAAAATAATTAAGTACCCAGAAACATGTACTAAACAACGTCATTAAAACATTTTTCATAAATATTTTCTATGGTGTCAAAAAAAATTGATAAAAATCCATATTTTTGCGCGGTACAACTGTATATGTACAACTGACCAAACAATGACAAAAATCGAGGATACTTTTTTTTTTTCAATAGCTACAATTAAAAAATATTGAAAAACGTCAGAAATTTCAAACAAATATTTCAAACTGTTTTGTGTTCGCCAACTTGAATTATACTTGCCCACCAACTATATAACTTCCGATAAACTTTCAAGCAATCAACATGTCAACGGACAACGACAGCGGCTCTGTATTTGCACTGATGGCAATAAATATGTTAAATGAGATTAGTTTATCTCTCACTGGTTTTTAACTATAATATAAAAAAAAAATAACAAATATGGGTTGCTGCTGAATATTTAAAAATTTCGAAAACGAGAACGAAAAACGATGTGTCCTTTTCAACGTTATAAATCGAATTATATTTCTCTAATCTTAAGCCTAACTTATTTATTGCGGCGAAGCGGGGCGAATTCGCACAAAAGCGAATTCTGATTCAACCCACTGGCAGCCGTGCCAGCTTGTGGACTGCTCTCCTTTACTCCGCTCCAGAGCTAGTCCTGACGACGGCGACCCTGACCCTTCAGTCCGCGCCGGCGTGCGTTGCTTCTACCCTTCCTGTGAGCCACTGTTGTGGCGGCTGGTGATCCTCTGCGATCAGGACCAGCTCGCCCGTCCGGATGTCGTCCTCCTGGTCCTGCCACTTCGACTGCGCCTGTAGGCCCAAGACGTACTCCCGGGACCATCCCTGCCGAAACGTTTACTTGATTGACGAGACAAGCCGCCATTGCCGCAAGCACGTTAGGCCCTGCTGGTCCAGGGCCCGCGGTGCTGGTGGGGCGATGAGCGGCCCGTCTGTCAACAGGTGCCCGGGAGTAGGCGCCTCGCCGTCGCTTGGGTCCTGACTTAGAGCCCCCAAGAATACACTCCCCCAGGGGAGTGTACGATCTGCGGACATCCTCGGCGCCCAAAGAACATTTAAAAGGCCAACAAAAAGGAATCATTTGAAAGGTCGGAAACTACTTCTAAATGAACTGCCTTGGACGCAAAACAAACAAATAAGGCAATATAGGACCTATAGGGTGGCCTACCACGAATTTTCAATGTCGTATCAACAGGGTCACAAAAATCAACACCACATATGGAGAATGGGCGGAGAGCACGAATTCTATCTAAGGGTAAATCTCCCATGATTTGAGTCATCAGACGAAGCTTGCATTTAAAGCCGCGTTTACGATCCATATGCGTTGTCGCAAAAGACTCACAAGTGCTCGTGAACCCACGAGCGTTCGAGCGAAATCGTTCGATTTCCTTATAAAGCGGAACATATAAACGAACACTCGCAGCAGTTTTAGGTGAGAGGAATAACCTTCTATTACTTCCGATAAATGTGAGGTAGAGAAGATTGCGGTTAATCGGACCGCATTCTTTTTTGCTTTCATCTGTAAAAGTTCTGGTGACAGATTAAACCGGGTGCTCGTCGGCCACTTATCTTCCAGTTCCTTTAAAAACGATGGACCGGTAACAAAATCGATTCTACAGTCTCCTTTACGTTTCGGCCTCTGGACACTATATCTGCCGGGTACTGTTTAATTGGTACATGCCGCCAACGACGACGTTGACAACGACGATGGACGGGAACGAATCTATTGAAGAGTATATTCTGATTCCGACCAAAATACGCTTCATTCGATCGGAACTTTTATTAGAGGCTTTATCTTGCGGCAGAGATCTGCGAGAAGGTGAGCGGCACATAGCTCAAGACGGGGAAGCGTCTTGGTCTTGAGCGACGCTACTTTGGACTTGGCCGTCAACAATGCAATTTTAACACCTTCTGCAGATTTGCAACGAATATAGACGCAGGCTCCATAGGCGATGCGTTAGAAAAGGCATGCATTTGAATCGGTGACATTGGCTCGGATCTTTTCTTTTTATATGTATAGGGCTTAATAAGCCAAGGGGGTCAAACAGCTTCGATGTCACCGAAAGAATGTTCCGCTTGGTCGCCCTTTGACCCATGACTGAAGCATCAATTTCAAATTTAAATATATCTTCTTTAGGAACCCAAGCGATTCCTAATGCTTTAGTCAGTTCTGAGTTCGAAAGTGTTATTGGCTTAACCGTGCTCTCGGATGCAGTAAATTCAGGCGAGTTTGAAAACTACTTT
The DNA here is from genome assembly GCA_018153235.1 of Drosophila malerkotliana malerkotliana. Lineage (NCBI taxonomy): Eukaryota > Metazoa > Arthropoda > Insecta > Diptera > Drosophilidae > Drosophila > Drosophila malerkotliana. The sequence goes on along the minus strand of JAECXV010000202.1, from coordinate 2,364,929 downwards.
CTCAATTCAAACCCAGCGTTTTGAAGAACCTGAGTTACTTCAGATTTAATTGTCTTTAGCTGCCTAATGCAACCAGCACCCATTAACATGTCGTCGACGTAAAAGTCGGACCCAATAACTTTGGCAGCTCAAGGGAATGGTTTTTTCAAAGATTCACTCAACCTCTTCAAACACCTTATGGCCAGGAATGGGGCTGGCGCAGTGCCATATGTAACGGTGTTGAGCTTTCACAGTTTCAAGATGGGTCTCAAAATGACTCTGATGGGTCTTTCCTCCACACTATCAACTGGTATTGCCTATCGGCTTCATTTACCATTACTTGGCGATACATCTTTTTATGTCGGCTATCAGAGCGAATCTGTTCAGCCTGAACCGAAGAAGAGTTGACTACAACTCTTCCTGGATTGTAAGGATTGTCGTTAAGGCACTTCTGTGTTGATGTCTTACAAGACGCATCAAACACGACTCGTAATTTGGTCGATGTGCTTTGAGGTCGTAAGACATACTAATGGGGTATGACGTAGTGTGGAGTAGCAAGAACATCATTGCGTGTAGGGGACATATTACCTAAGGCTTCGTATTCTTCCATAAATTCAACATACATTTTCTTAAAAATTCGGATCTCGAAAAATATCTTCTCTCGAGCGACAAAAAACGGCGTTTGGCTACCTCGAACGAGTTTCCCAAAACGCTTGGATCCGATTTAAATAGAAGCCTGACTTCAAATCGACCTGAAGGCAGTACAACTGTATTTTTCAGAAAATGTTCCTCAGATAACTGTTGTTCAAGTGACAAAAGCTTTTTAAATGTTGGTACTTCTTCCAACGACCAGAATTTTTTCGAATTGCCATCTATTGACTTAAGTAATTCTTCTTAGAAATTCCGGCTAGAGACAGGCTGTTGAGGAGTTGAGGTATTAGCCTTATATTTTCCATCCAAGGAGAGTTTTTTGGAGGATAGGATGGTTTGGACCTTGTTTTATTTGGCCAACGGACAACAATTCGAAAATTGACTCAGCTCCAATTATCATGTCTATCCGCTGAGGTTTATGAAAAAATGGGTCTGCTAACGGCAAGTTCTTTGGTAGGTCCCAATTTTTCACGTTCACTGACTGGTCAGGGTGATAGCCCGAGATATTTCTCAAAATCCAAAAGTCGAACGAAAACTCACTACCATTAATTGTTGACTTCACCACATCTTTTTCTTTACCTGGGAATTAGATGGCCCAATTTCAAGCAAGTTGATACACGATTCCTCCCTACGAATCTGTAAGCGTTGAGCACGATCTTCATTAATGAAGTTAATTTGTGACCCTGAGTCAAGTAATACTCAGGCCAATATGTGCTCGCCATTTTTAGTTCTAACGCTAACGATGTCGCTAAACAAACCCTTTCTAGAGATGACGCATGCAAAGCATGTGACGTAGAAGGGCCATCAAGATGTAGTGCTGGAGGAGGATGTTCATTTGGTGGTTGTAACGCCAAGTTGTTTTCGGTCACAGTTAATCGGTGCAGAAGTTTGTGCGATTTACACTTCCCAACCGTGTGACCTTTTTGCAGACAATTTAAAGTCACCGAGAATGACTTTTTGACTGGGGCTTCTGATGACGCTGACTTGGCAATCTCAAACCGTTGCATTACAACAAGGCGAGCGAACGGACTACACTGGGCAAGAATATGGTCTTGTGCTTTGCTTAACTGCAAGCTTGTTTGTTGCAGCTTGCGGAGCAAGTCAACGAACTCCTATTGTGCTGCTTCCCAAACCCAGGTTTCTCCTGTTTTGGCTTGCCGGTTCTTTAGCGGACAGGTGCTGGTACCTACGATTTAATATTTTTTGAAATCGGACCACAGCGGCAATTCCTCATAATCCAGTGACTCTTCCCATTTTTCTCTGGTCCCTGGATCTACTCTACCCAAAACTAAGTGAATGATCATTGAGTTTGCAATTTTAGTGTCATCTCCTATGGATAATAGTGACCCGTAAATCGATGACACTGGGTCAATGGGAGCTGGTAAACTTTCGGAATGTTTAATAATTTGCTTATTTGTTTTCGCACAGAGGAGACATTTGTTATCAGAAAATCTTTTCAGACTAGCAATAGCTTTGTCATAATTTTTGTCGGTGACTTGGAATGCCTTGATAGTTTCTAAGGCTTCACCAGAGGGGCAAGAAATTAAATGGTTAAATTTCTTGTTAACCGGAATGTTCACATCCTTGCCGACTAATGTCTCAAAGAGACTCATAAAGTTTTGAAACTCCAAATAGGGGGGAGTACCTCCCTACCTTGAGGGACGCCAGATGTAGCACGGACCAGACGGGACTGTATGTTTTGAAATAAGACTCTTTGTGTCCTTCCATCTAAGTAGCTGGAGATCCACGTTAAGAGGTCTATAGGAAAACCCAGCATATTCAGTTCAACAAGAGTGAGTGATTAACTGAATCAAATGCTTTTTGAATATACGCGTGTATGTGAATGTGTGACACGCATACATACAAAGATCAACCGAAGCGCAGGCCAACCTTCTTCATCGAGCTCCGTACCGAGACTGAGAAACAGAAAGCATTTAATGAGAGTATGAGCGTGAGATGAACGAATGATGAGCGTAAGAAAGAGAGTAAAAATTCGCTCTGGGGCCTGCTGGGGCCTGTCGCAAGAAATTTTTGCGTCCATTTTCGTTATATGAAATGGGTTGTCTTTATGCTGTATGATTAGTGATCTGACCTAGGGACATGCCAAACATGCCCGCGGTGAAGTCATGGTGAGTAATAAGGGACAAAGATGGTGAGTTCTCGACGTTGGACCACAAGCTTGTCACGATCAGTCATAATATTAAAAACTGATTGAATAGCGGACAAATGCTGCCAATATGTAGGCGGTTGAGACGAAGGCGGTATATACGAACATGTAATGTGTAAAGATTTCTCGGAGAAAATGATTTTAATGCAAATAAACTCAATGTCACCAAACTCTTGTGATTTCACCTCATCAGAAGCAAGAGTGGAGTCTACCGAAATGAGGACTCCACCCCCCCTTCGCTGAGGTCGATCCCTTCTAAAAGTGGTGTACTTACTTGGAAAAACTTCAAAGCTAAAGATCTCTGGCTTTAACCAAGTTTCTGTAAAGGCTATAATATGGGATGCAAAGAAAGAAAGAAAAGAAAGATATGCAAAGATGCAAGAATGATATGTATTTCGATTTTTATCAATTTAACACACAGACAGTTTTTTAATTATTTTAATCAAACTATTCAAATTATTAGCTCTACTAATTTCAAGTACGTAGGCGCCAAAAATTGAAAGGAGGGACGAATTCCTCGTGCAGTCAATTCAGGCACACGGCATGGAGCTCGCTGGTGATCCTGGTGGCGATGATCCTTGCGGTGATGATCCTTGGATTTGCGGCTTGTGGCGGTTTCACGACGCGGTGAATTTTTTGGTTTGACACATACGTCGCGAGCAACCTTTTATTTTTGTTAAGTAGTTGTATGTACACTGTTGGTATTTGTTGTGTGTAATAACACTGTGTCGCTGTCACTTTGTGTTTTAAAACCAACTTTTTTTTTTAAATATGTATTTAGCACTAGTGTCCACCCGGGGGCGCCAAAATGTTAAATGAGATTAGTTTATCTCTTACTGGTTTTTAACTATAAAAAAAATAACAAATATGGGTGGCTGCTGAATATTTAAAAATGTCGAAAACAAAAACGAGAAACGTTGTGTCCTCTTCAACGTTATAAATCAAATTACACCCAGTCCTTTTTTTACGCGATTGTTGGTTCTGCCACGCGTAAAATCGCGTAAAAATGGTAACCGCTAACTAAATGACTAATGACTAGATTTTCAATAATTGATACACATAGAGTAATCGCAATCGCAATCGCGTTAAAGTGAAAAATCCGCGTAAAAAAATAAATTTGCGCTGCAAAAATAACCGCGTTAAAGTGAAATCGCGTAAAAAGAGATCGCGTAAAAGGACTGGGTGTATATTTCTCTAATCTTAAGCCTAACTTATATATTGCAGCGAAGCAGGGCGAATTCGCACAAGAGCGAATATGAGCTCCCGCTCCCACTCCGCCCTAAGCTATCTTAGACTAGATTTAGAGACTAGCAATTCAAATTAACAAACAACTTCAAATTCATTTCAACTCCAATCAAATCCGTTAACAAAATATTTGCTTAGAAAAAAGAATAATTTACATTAATTACATACATTTTTTACTCATTTTGCGCTGCGCAAACACTTGTTCTCGCTACTAAAAGTTTTCCAAAACGCTGTTCGTGCCAACGTTGCCATCCATTAACGAGCATGTTGTAGCCAACGTAGAAAAAATAGAATGATTTCAATGCTTCCAGAAATGTTTTTCCTAAAGTTATATTAAATGTTAGCGACACTAATAAAAGCTATATTTTCTTACACATTACCTTCCACATGGGAGAATGGCAAATTATTTATTACGATCACCTCAACAATTGATTTAGGAAGCTTACTATACTTGAAACCACCTGATGCTTAGCTATGCGCGTTTAAGACTGCTGCTTGTATGTTAGGCTGATTTTGCATCATTTTTTTGCATTGTGGCTTGTGTTGGTTACTTCAATCTCTTCCTCTTCACCTTCGGAGTCTACATTGCAGACGATTAGTGTCTAAAATAGTAAAAATGTAAATATACTAATAGGAATGAAAACTGACCTTACCACGGACGCGAACTCTTTTGCATGCTTCAGTTTTAAATTCTGAAGCAGGTTGGTGTATGTTTGCAATGTTTAAGTCTTTTTTCACATAATTGGCACTGCACTCGCGGATATTGGTGCCATAATAATTTATTACTAAACTTTCCCTGCCCGTTCCTTTAATTTTCGCGTAAATGTGTTATGACGCGATTATGTTGTAGAATAATCGATTAATGATTTAATTAATCAAAGTAATCGATTAACGTGTATCATATTATTAATCGTGCCATCACTACTCATGCTTGAATTAAACCAGTCAGTTTTTTTTAACCAAGGTATATTTCTATTGTATTTTGCTAAATTTAGGCTAATATATATGTAGAAACTCTTGACTTTTTTCAAAATTATACTTTTAGCTTCCGAGACAAGACTTTTTATGCTCAGTTTTTCCAAAATGTACCTAGATACTGCGTCTTTTTTTTGTAGCTGCGCTGCCAAACGTCAAAAAGTGTGAAGTGACAACGATAGGAAAAGGAGCAAAAGTTATTAATAAGATTATTGTCGCGGAATGGATTAGGCTATCGATAGTCAGGATTTTTATGAAGTCAGTATTATTATAAAGCCTAGTATTTTAGTTTAGGTTATTTGGTCGCACTAAAATCGGGTAAAAAGGAAAACAATCATAAGGAGAGGGAACAGAAAACTGCGGTACGTTAGCCAATTAAGTTAATTTAAGAGGTAAGTAGATATTCTAAATAATTCCAGAATAAAACGAACGAATCGAACTCCAACAATTTGTCCAACGTTTGTTAAAGGCATTCCCCGTGATCGGCCAAGCGGTGACATTAACTTTTATTCGCACTCTGCAAGATGATACCCACGAAGCACTGGCCCCAGCGGAGCCCCAGACTGGAAGCCGCGGGTGTTCCCGCAACTACGACCACCACAGCCACAGCAACTGGCACTTTGGCCAGCTCTGCGAGTGTGGCTGGTGATCGGCAGCGGCCACAGACTCCAAAGGAAAGTGGAACAGCCGCCAGGAAAGCGGCAAGTAACCTGCAGCCCGAAGCAACGGGGCAGATTACGGATTCCACAACTGCTCAAGTGGCGGCCCTAATGGAAAAGGCAAGGGCAAATGGAGGACAAGCAGAGGCCGCCAGAGATCCCGTTGGAATTTGGGCACGCGGCGTTGGAGTGTGCGGGGCGGCGAATACACCGCCATGTTTGAGTGGAATGCTGCCACGCCAAGGAGCAACGCAACGGCAGAGTGAAAACTTGCCCAAGCAGATGAGCTTCGAGTGACGTCATCGTGGCCGGTGCCTGGTTCCCAATGGAGTGGAAATTTGGCGCCGACGCTCGTCGGCCATTGGGCAAACGGGCAACCTGTTACACGGACACACGCACCAACAACAACAGTGGGCTATTCTCAGCCATTTTGTGTGACCGCCGCGGCGCAGCATGAACTACGTTATGTTCATCCGCCACGGGAGCCGACCCACAATTTGGAGGTATCTGCACCATCGCCCCTGTCATATGGAGTGGCGACGGTGAGCATACCTGGATGGACGCCACGTAGACTGCCTGACCTTCCCGTTTTCAAGGGGCAGCCAGAGGAATGGCCAATATTCGTGTGCGCATTCACGGAGACAACGGCAGCCTACCAGTGCACCCCATTGGAAAACAACCAGAGGTTAGTGAAAGCCCTGAGAGGCGAGGCCCGCGAGACGGTGAAGTCGTTGCTCATCCATCCCAGCAACGTAGGAGCCGTTATGGAGCAGCTTCGATTCCGGTATGGACATCCGGAGCTACTCATCCTTAGCCAACTGGATAGCGTGCGCGATGTGCAGCCAATATAGGAGGCCGACATCGCAAGGATCGTGCCGTTCGCGACGAAGGTGAGCAACCTGGCAGCGTTCCTGCAGTCAACCCCGATCGGCAACTAGCACCTAGGGATTCCCTAGGAGGAGCTGATCGCCAAGTTGCCGCTGAGCAGGAGGTTGGACTGGGCGAAGCACGCGATAACGATACAACCGTACCCGACAGAGGTGCACCTGAGCGAATTCGCATGACTGGTGTGCACTGTCACGGACGCTGGACCCAAGGAGCAACCGAAGCGAAGGATCCTGCACGCAAATATTGTTCGCGAGGAGAAGCGGTATTCCGACCGGCCCAGAAGTTGCCCTATATGCGAGGGACAACACCACATCAGGGACTGCAAGGAGTTTAACAGCACTTCCACAACGACGCGGATCGAGTCCGCGAGGAAGCTGAGGCTATGCTTCTCGTGTCTGGAGCCCGGACACATGTCCCGGTTCTGCAGGAAGAGCCGCGGATGCAACGTCCATGGATGCCAAATGACACATCACTACCTCCTCCATGAGTCACCTGGACATCCCAGACGGCCGCCAGTCGGAGATGGAGGAAGCAGGAGAGGAATGCCACGACCAGTGGATTCCAACGAAAGGAGCCGTCCTAGGTTAGCTGCAGTTATAGACGCGGGGCGTGAGCAGGATAAAAGGGGACCGACGTGTGACCGCCAGGAACCGCCACATCGAAACCTCAGCTGCGTTGAGTCGATTGGATGCCACCTACTATTCCGGATTCTACTCGTGACGCTGTACGGAGAGCATACGCAGATCGACACCTATGCACTGCTGGATGAAGGATCGTCTTTCACGCTCATCGACGACGAACTCATCTGCAGCCTAAACCTGAAAGGTGAGAGTCGACCATTTGCAGCAGCCACCGCACTTGGATGGGTGGTGTATGGACCGGCGAACGGAAAGGCGAGCTCACCGCTCCACAGTGGTCCGGCTTGTATGAAGAGAGCGGCCAAAATTACTTCTAGTTGAGGTAGGGACTGGAAACTTGGCACAAAATATTTATATTTTTATTCTAAAATAATAAGTTAAAATCAGCCAGATCGGGAAACTATATCATATAACTGCCATATAACTGATTGATCGAAAATGCTATAACTTTGGTGTTTTTACAGTTAGAGAGTTTTTTTTTCAGTCAGTTTTTGTACGAGTGCTATATTTGACAAAATAATACGACCCACCAAATGTCATAAGGTAGGTCGACTATAGGTCATAATCAGCCCACTATATCCTATAGCCGCCATATAAATGTTTGATCGGAAATGATCCAACTTTTGTGCTTTTTAAGATAGATAGTTGAAACTTCGTTCAGATTCTATTTTGGATCAGTTGATCCAACCTACCAAATTTCATAAGGATCGGCCGACTATATCTTATAGCTGTCATATAACTGAATGATCGAAAATGGTTTTGGTAGAAATACCAACTTCGGTGTTCTTGAAGATATAGGTTTGGGACTTTTTTTTAGATTTTGTATTGTAATAGATTGGTTGTATTATGATATTTTCATAAGGATCGGCGAACGGAATATATGATTCTTGCGATATATATCCGGTTTTTTTCAAATTGAGGTTAGGTTACCTTTTTGTATTTTGCAAGCCGTACGGCACCTTACGGCACTTGAACTAAACTTTCTTATATTCTTAAAATGCTTAAGAATATTATACAAAAAGTTTTGTGAATGCAAAAGAGTGCCATCACAACTAAAACTCTAATCAAACACAGAAAAGCCAAACGCTCAAGTAAACGATGACAAGCAAGGCTTCACAAAAAATCGTATAGCACTAAGAGGGGCAAAAGGGGGCAGCTGAAATTGAAAACATAGATTAAGCATACATTAACTAATATTAACAATCAAGTTTTGTTTCACGCGTACGCACGCGTAACAACTTTTTGTCCAACTGAAAGCAACATATGAAGAAAAACACATCACTCGACAGGTCACTGGTAAAACAATTATTTTAAAACAATAATGCAACATATTATTTCATACAAATAACATAGATACACAGCGCATACCTTGCTTTTGAAAATTCAATACACTTTATGGCGATTAAACGCGATTTAATCTGGTTTTTAAGATCTTCCAAAGAGCAAAATTTTAAGCTGCGTGCGCTGCGATTTCCACGTGTTCTTATTGTCTCTTTTCTCTCGCTATTCGTAGCGCGTGGGAACGATGGAATGAAAAAAGTCTTTTGTCGTTCTATTCTTTGTTCTATTACAAACCAGTTCATAAAATTAAGGCGGCAAATTTCAAACTTTTAATTTTTTATTTTTGGCCTATGAAACCGACTACTGTGCGCTCCAGAGTTCCTGCCTCCTAGCCGTGCCCCAGGATAATCTTCTGGAGAAGATGGTGAGCGACTATTTCGAAATCGAAAATTTCGGAGTAAGGCCGGCACAGCCAGTCGCAACTGGCGGAGTGGCGCTGGCGCCGTCAGTCGCAGATGGCGGCGACGCACGGGCCCTGAGTTTCCTGGAGGAGACGACTAGGCGGGTAGGACGACGTTACGAGACCGGGCTGCTATGGAGAGACGACGAGGTGAGACTGCCGGAGAGCTATAACATGGCGCTCAAAAGACTTGTTAACATCGAAGGAAAAATGAGGCGCGATGTGGACTTCGCTCGGGCCTATAAGGGCATAATGGACGATTACGTCAAGAAGGGGTACGCACGATGACTGGAGCCCCAGGAAGCCCAGAGGTTCCAGGAGGGCAAGTTATGGTACCTGCCGCACTTCGGGGTGGAAAACCCAAACAAACCTGGAAAGGTCCGACTGGTCTTCGACGCGGCTGCCAAGGTGAACGGTGTTTCTCTCAATTCAGCGCTAATGAAAGGCCCAGAGCGATACAAGCCCTTCCCAGCAGTGCTCTTCCATTTTCGGGAAGGAGCAGTTGGAGTTTGTGCAGACATCAAGGATATGTTTCACCAGGTACTGATGCAGCCACAGGATAGATGTGCCCAGAGGTTCCTGCGGAGAAACAGAGATGACCAACGGGAGCCGGACGTATACGAGATGCAAGTGATGACGTTCGGAGCAGCTTGCTCACCATGTTCGGCGGACTACGTAAACCCCTTGAATGCCTCGCAATATAGCAGCACGGATCCACGAGCAGCCCTGGCTATTAAGGAATGAAAGACTACGTCGACAGCTCCAGCAGTGAAGCAGAAGCGCTCGCAATCTCGACACGGGTGGGAGAGATTCATGCTGATGCAGGTTTTGATTTGTGTCGATTCACTTCTAGTTCGGCAAGTGTGGTCAGAGCGTTGAACCCACTTGAACCCATCGCTAGCGTTAAATGGAACGAAGCTGAGGAGAAGGTTCTGGGAATGTACTGGCAACCGGCTACAGATGATTTCAAGTTCGGCGTCGAGTATCATCGAGTCCCCAGAGCCGTGATGACAGGAGAACGCGTACCTACCAAGAGGGAGTTCCTAAGCCTGGTCATGTCCACGTTTGTCCCGATTGGCTTTCTGAACTGACTGCCAAATTGTTAATGAGAGAGATTTGGCGAAGAGGACGAGCCGCTACCCGATAATTTGGCCGCAGCCTTTGAAGACTGGCGGCAAGGAATGAGCAAAATCGAAGAGTTCCGATGTCCACGCTATTACTTCGGTGGTGGACGCGTGCGGATACTACAGCTGCACATCTTCGTGGACTACAGTCAGTCGGCGTTCGCAGCGGCCTATTAGCGGGCCACTTACGAGAACGGAGACGTGCGGGCGCATTTCATAAGCTCCAAGACGAAATGCGCTCCGATGAGGACTATGTCGATCCCGCGACTGGAACTACAAGCAGCAGTATTGGGCATAAGACTGATGGACACCGTCAAGCAGGAGCACGGTGTGGCGATCAGCAACTGCGTCTTATGGACGGACTCAAAAACCTCGTTGCACTGGATAAGCAGCACCCACTGGAGATACAAGCAGTTCGTCGGTAACCGGGTGGCAGAGATCCTGGAGTCCACGGAGGCGTCCCAGTCGAGATAGATTCCGTCTGCCGAAAACGTGGCAGATGACGCTACGAGGCCGCGCACGGCCGTGGATCTGAGCATCGATTCGCGATGGCTAAGTGGTCCACCATTTCTACGAGGACCAGAGGAGAGCTGGCCAAGATCGAGCGAAGAGTGGATCCCTCCGACGATGGACGAAGAGGAAATGAAATGTGAGCTTGCATTGGTGATGGTAAACTGCATATCCTTGCAGAGGTTTTCAAATTACAATTGACTGGTGAGGAGCACCGCATGGGTCTCAGATTCATTCGACGGTGTCGTGGTCTACGATACGGTGGAGAGGATCACGGACTGACGTCGATGGAGTGCGCTGAAGCTGAGCTAACAATGGTACGGCAATCGCAGCGAGAAGCGTTTGCTGAGGACAGCCAAGAAAAGGCCGCAAAGGACAACCGACTGCATGGACTGTCCCCATACTTCGACGAGGGCGGAGTAATGCGAGTCAGCGGAAGGATCGACGACGCGACGTGTGTGCCATACAGCGCTTTTCGGCCGATCATACTGTCTCACGAGGAGGCATTGGCGGAGATGATCGTCCAGCATCACCACGAAAGGATGTGCCACTAAAACACGGAGGCAACCATCGGAGCAATTTAGCAGAAGTTCTGGATCAAGAATTTACGAAGGCTGCTACGGAAGGTGGTAAGCAGGCGCAACGTTTGCAAATGGCAAAAAGCACGACCAACTCAGCCCGAGATGGGACCCCTGCCAGAGGACCGGCTGGAGGCCAACGGATGGCCCTTTAAGTTCACCGGGTTGGACTATTTTGGACCGCTATTTGTGACGGTTGGACGTCGCACGGAGAAGAGGTGGGTGGCACTGTTTACGTGTCTGACCACAAAAGCTATTCACTTGGAGATGGCTCACGATTTGTATACCGATTCCTGCATAATCGCCATAAGGAACTTATGAGCCGACGTAGATCCGTCGTCAGGATTAGGAGCGACAATGGGAAGAACTTCGTTGGAGCCGACCGCCAGGCCAAGAGGTTCAGTGAAGGGTTCGAGCCTGTACGGATCCTGGGCGAGCTGTCGACTAAAGGAGTCGAATGGATTTTCAATTGCCCGGCGAACCCAGCTGAGGGTGGCGCCTGGGAAAGGATGGTGCAGTGTGTGAGGAAGGGTCTGGCGCAGATGATGAAGGAACTCGCGCCCAAGGAGCACGTCCTAGAGAACCTGCTGATCGAGGCGGAGAGCATAGTGACGGTGGACCAGGAGGCTCCACTGACACCCAAAGATTTGCTGAAGGGAGCACCCGATGTCCCAGACCTTCCCAAGGATGACGGAGAGTAGCCCGTGAGATGCGCTTCCAGGAAGCAGTGGCACATAGCGAGGATGATGCGGGATCGGTTCTGGAAGCGATGGGTGCATGAGTACCTGCCGACTCTTGGGCGCAGGGGGAGATGGTGCAAGCACGTCGAGCCCATTCATCGAGGACACCTGCTGTTCGTCTGTGATCCAGCCATACCACGAAGGGAGTGGAAACGAGGCGTCGTGGAAGAGGTGTTCACCGGGAGAGATGGAGTACCTCGTCGAGCGTCAGTAAGGACTAACGATCGAGCCATGACAATGCGTCCCGCTTCGAAGCTAACTGTCCTGGACGTGGTGAATGCGGCTGCTTCGCGGGGGTGAGGATGTCGCGGAACGGATTAGGCTATCGATAGTCAGGATTTTTATGAAGTCAGTATTATTATGAAGTCTACTATTTTAGTTTAGGTTTTGGTTGCACTAAAATCGGGTAAAAAGGAAAACAATATTTGGCAAGCACACCGATTTGCGCCATCACAAGGAGAGGGAACAGAAAACTGTGGTGCGTTAGCCAATTAAGTAAATTTAAGAGCTAAGTAGATATTGTAAATTATTCCAGAATAAAATGAATGAATCGAACTCCAACAATTTGTCCAACGTTTGTTAAAAGCATTCCCCGTGATCGGCCAAGCGGCGACAATTATAAAGAACAAATATACATTAATGACTCTGCAAACTCAGATTTTTTTTTTTTTGTTGTAACATTTGAAAGTTTTATTTACAACCTGTACTCTGTTAGGGACAATAATTAAATTTTTTAAGTAAACCTTGACAATAGGAGTTTGATAAATACAAGCTATGAATCTAAAAAGTTAATTTAGTAATTTAATTTATACTCCATAAAGCACACTTTTGATAAAAATTAACTATTCACAGAAATTCACAGAAAAAACACGTAACACTGATAACAAAGTGCGGTCATCAAAATTATATTTATCATACCATAAATAACATTTCCCATTTTGTTTCGTTAAAATTGGTGCTCATATTACAAATTGAGGAAAGTCACAAGTCTGTGTGCAACTATTTTTGTTTGCGATAAACAGCTGATCGATTAATGAACTTTGCAGCCCTCGTATAAGCTCAGGAATGCACATATTCAAATAAAACAAATGGTTTATATCTAGTTGGAGAAGCTACTTTAAGAATTTATAGACCATTAACGTTTCTTGGTCATGAATTTTTTGATTTCATGAAAAACAAGAAAGGAAAGCTAACTTCGGGCGGAGCCGAAGTGGATATTGCAAACATCGGATATAGTTGGCCGATCTTTATGATTACATCATAATACAATTAATTAATTAAAATAAAAAATCTAAAAAAAGTCCTAAGCTTCTATCTTCAAAAATACCAAGGTTGGTATTTCTACCTAAAACCATTTCCGATCGTTCAGTTATATGGCAGCTATAGCATATAGTCGACCGATCCTTATGAAATTTGGCATGTCGCAATGTGTTGCCAAAAATAGCTCTCGCGTCAAATTTAAACTCTCTAACTCTAAATCCACCAAAGTTATACCATTTCCGATCAATCAGTTGTATGGCAGCTATAGGATATAGTCGGCCGATCCGAGTTCCGATCCGTTCCAACTTATATACTGCGTGCAAAAAAAAGAAGGGTGTGCGCAAAGTTTCAAGACGATAGCTTCAAAACTGAGAGACTAGTTCGCGTAGAAACGGACAGACAGACGGACAGACGGACCGACGGACAGACGGACAGACGGACCGACGGACAGACGGACAGACGGACATGGTCATATCAACTCAGGAGGTGATCCTGATCAAGAATATATATACTTTATAGGGTCGGAGATGTCTCCCCCACTGCGTTGCACACTTTTTGACAAAATTATAATACCCTCTGCAAGGGTATAAACTCACACATGTTTAAAATTTGATAGTATGCTGAGAGAAAAAAACCTAGTTGTTTTTTTTTTGCTGCGGCAGAAATTCCAACTCTTTGCACGCGTGCTATGGAAAATGATAGCTTGCCTCCCACTGCGGTAAATCAAAATCACCTTCATAGCTCTGAAATTATTTGGCCTACTGTATAAAGTTAAGCAATTTGAGTAGTGTTGTAGAAAAATCTTCATTTTACTCACTCTTCATTATACCCTTGCAGAGGGTATTATAATTTTGTCCAAAAGTGTGCAACGCAGTGAAGGAGACATCTCCGACCCTATAAAGTATATATATTCTTGATCAGGATCACCTCCTGAGTTGATATGAGCATGTCCGTCTGTCCGTCTGTCCGTCTGTCTGTCCGTCTGTTTGTCCGTCTGTCTGTCCGTTTCTACGCGAACTAGTCTCTCAGTTTTAAAGCTATCGTCTTGAAACTTTGCACACACCCTTCTTTCCTTTGCACGCAGTATATAAGTCGGAACGGCCGGGATCGGCCGACTATATCCTATAGCTGCCATATAACTGATTGATCGGAAATGGTATAACTTTGGTGTTTTTTGAGTTAGAGAGTTCAAATTTGACATGAGAGCTATTTTTGGCAAAATATTACGACATGCCAAATTTCATAAGGATCGGCCGACTATATCCTATAGCTGCTATATAACTGAACGATCGGAAATGACCCAACTTTCGTGTTTTTGATGATAGAAAGCTGGCACTTGGTACACATTCTATTTTTGGTCAGTTAATCCGATCTACCAAATTTCATAACGATCGGTTGACTATATCTTATAGCTGACATATAACTGAACGATCGGAAATGGTATTTGGTAGAAATATCAACTTTCGTATTTTTGAAGATAGAAGCTTGCGACTTTTTTTTTAGATTTTGTATTGTAATTAATTGGTTTTATTATGATGTTTGCGATATATATCCGGTTTTAGCTGCAAGGGTATATCAACTTCGGCTCCACCCGAAGTTAGCTTTGCTTTCTTGTTTTTAATTAAGTTCACGGAATTTTTTATTTGTTAAACACACTTTATTCACAAATTCAACACTTTAATGGATCACAATGGTGGAGAGGAAATTCTTCATATGGCTGAGGATAAAGTCAACATTGTTTTAATCCGGCAGCTCAGCAACTAGCTATCGTAAGACAGCAAGAAGATCGATATGGGCCTTTTGGCAGTTTGCGATTCTAAAGCTAGGTACACACGATGCAAACAATTTGCAGAAAGTTGAAAATAATTTGCAGCAAAAGTTTGCACAAATGTTTACACCTATGCAAATATTGCAAGTAAATTTCTTGCTGCAATCAATTTTGGTTTTACACGCAAACTATTGCATGGCTATTTCATGCAATATATTGCGTTGATGTCTACACGTGTTTTTTTTATACCCTTGCAGAGGGTATTATAATTTTGTCCAAAAATGTGCAACGCAGTGAAGGAGATATCTCCGACCCTATAAAGTATATATATTCTTATCAGAATCACCTCCTGAGTTGATATGAGCATGTCCGTCTGTCCGTCTGTCTGTCCGTCTGTCTGTCTGTCCGTTTCTACGCGAACTAGTCTCTCAGTTTAAAAGCTATCGTCTTGAAACTTTGCACACATCCTTCTTTCCTTTGCACGCAGTATATAAGTCTAAACGGCCCGGATCGGCCGACTATATCCTATAGCTGCCATATAACTGATTGATCGGAAATGGTATAACTTTGGTGTTTTTAAAGTTAGAGAGTTTAAATTTGACATGAGAGCTATTTTTGGCAAAACATTACGTCATGCCAAATTTCATAAGGATCGGCCGACTATATCTTATAGCTGCCATATAACTGAACGATCGGAAATGACCCAACTTTCGTGTTTTTGAAGATAGAAAGCTGAAACTTAGTACATATTCTCTTTTTCAGCTAATCCAACCTGCCAAATTTCATTAGAATCGGCCGACTATATCCTATAGCTGCCATAGAAATGAACGATCGGAAATTTTTTTTTGGTAGAAATACCAACTTTGGTACTTTTGAAGATAGAAGTTTGGGACTTTTTTTTTAGATTTTTTATTGTAGTTTTTTGGTTTTATTATGATTTAATCATAAGAATCGGTTTGCAATATATATCCGGTTTTAACTGCAAGGGTATATCAACTTCGGCTCCGCCCGAAGTTAGCTTTTCTTTCTTGTTTTTTGTTTGCAGTCAGGGCCGTAGCTAGCATGGGGCCTCTTCAACGTTATAAATTCGAGTATATTTTCTAATCTTTCTCTAATCTTAAGCCTAACTTATCTATTGCGGCGAAGCGGGGCGAATTCGCACAAGAGCGAATATGAGCTTTCGCTCCCTCTCCGCCCTAAGCTATCTAAGAGTAAATTTACAGACTAACAACTAACAAATACAATTCAACTATAAATATAATTCAAATTTTTCGACTTCAATAATATACAAATTTTCGACTTTAATAAATGTAAATCAATTTACACCGGCCCCGTTGAAGGCCTCCATCAGGCTTCAACTAACTGGCAGCCGCGCCAGCTTGTGGACCGCTCTCCTATATTCCGCTCCAGAGCTAGTTCGGACGACGGCGACCCTGACCCTTCCGTCCGCGCCGGCGTGTGTTGCTCCTACTCGTCCCGTGAGCCACTGTTGTGGCGGCTGGTGATCCTCTGCGATCAGGACCAGCTCGCCCGTCCGGATGTCGTCCTCCTGGTGCTGCCACTTTGACCGCGCCTGTAGGCCCAAGACGTACTCCCGGGACCATCGCTGCCAAAACATTTGCTTGATTGACGAGACAAGCCGCCATCGCCGCAAGCACGTTAGACCCTGCTGGTCCGGGGTCCGCGGTGCTGGTGGGGCGATGAGCGGCCCGCCTGTCAACAGGTGCCCGGGAGTAAGCGCCTCGCCGTCGCTTGGGTCCTGACTCAGAGCCCCCAGGGGTCGTGAGTTCAGGACGGCCTCGACTCCAACGAGGACGGTCTGCAGCTCCTCCGCGGCCAGTCTGGCGTTCCCTACCGCTCGTAGGAGTAGGTGTTTTGCAGACTTCACACCTGCCTCCCATAGTCCGCCCATGTGCGGAGCCCGCGGCGGTATGAACGCAAATACACATCCGCTTTTTGATGCGTATTGCGTGACCGCGTCGACCTCGTCCAATAAAAAGGAATCAGTTGAAAGGTCGGAAACTACTTCTAAATGAACTGCCTTGGACGCAAAACAAACAAATAAGGCAATGTAGGACTTATAGGGTGGCCTACCACGAATTTTCAATGTCGTATCTATAGGGCCGCAAAAATCAACACCACATATGGAGAATGGGCGGAGAGCACGAATTCTATCTAAGGGTAAATCACCCATGATTTGAGTCATCAGACGAGGCTTGCATTTAAAGCAGCGAATGCATGACCGTACTGTCTGACTGCAGACTTCCTGCGCATTTACGATCCATATGCGCTGTCGCAAAAGA
This sequence comes from Drosophila malerkotliana malerkotliana, assembly GCA_018153235.1. Lineage (NCBI taxonomy): Eukaryota > Metazoa > Arthropoda > Insecta > Diptera > Drosophilidae > Drosophila > Drosophila malerkotliana. The sequence goes on along the minus strand of JAECXV010000202.1, from coordinate 2,347,703 downwards.
CTCACAAGTGCTCGTGGACCCACATGAAAATTCGACTCGTGCAAGTATCGGACGTAGCTCTGAACAAATTGAGAGCGTTTTGTTAACAATACTGGAAACTTGGCATCGTACGATATAGGAGCATTAGCTAGTCGCCCCCCAACCCGCACCAACGAAAAGGTAAGTCCAGCCTCTGAAGATTCGTGTAGAAAGGGATTTAGCTTTTGTAGGCTAGGGCTAACACTTAAATTTTTTCGGATCTTTTCTATTTCATCTTGATACTCGTGCTCTTGGACTATTTCGACTATTTTCTTAAATGCTTCATTATATTCGACAGGTGAGGGAACAATATCAGAATTCACTACTACTGCCATATAACTGAACGATCGGAAATGACCCAACTTTCGTGTTTTTGAAGATAGAAAGCTGAAACTTAGTACATATTATATTTTTGGTCAGCTAATCCAACCTGCCAAATTTCATTAGAATCGGCCGACTATATCCTATAGCTGCCATAGAAATGAACGATCGGAAATTTTTTTTTGGTAGAAATACCAACTTTGGTACTTTTGAAGATAGAAGTTTGGGACTTTTTTTTAGATTTTTTATTGTAGTTTATTGGTTTTATTATGATTTAATCATAAGAATCGGTTTGCAATATATATCCGGTTTTAACTGCAAGGGTATTGTTTGGTCATCGAGAGTTTTCGGTGCCGTAAATAAAAATGAAAATTTAATTAATTTCAACGTTATAAACTTTATTCAGGCCGCATATGAAATTAGGATTTATGTACAATATTTGAAATCCAATTTAGGATGCGAGCGCGGTAAGAAGACGAACGAGAGTGGCGCCAACCTTGCAGAATAGGCTGAGCGGATGCTCGCTAACTATAAGCGCCGAAGTAGCGAAGCCGAGCGGCCGAAAGAGAGTCGGCTTGCGACCAGCAAAACATCAGTTACTTATTAATTGTTGTGTTTAAATTAGTTGCTTGCTGCTTGACCCGACATTCTCCCCCCAGTTGGGGCTTCTACTCCAACTTCATCCTTAAGGGGCAAAAGGCACAGCTTAGTCACTGCTCGCTTGGTAATTCCAGATGAGGTTTTTATCACCGCCACTCGAAAGATACCATCCCGACCAGGGATTAACTCCATTATTCTCGCAAGCGGCCATTTCATCGGAGGTAGGTTCTCGTCCTTTACTAGCACCACATCGTTCGGGGCCAAGGCAGGACCGGAGGCGCGCCACTTGGAGCGCTGCTGGAGAAGACTTAGGTACTCCTCCTTCCATCGGGACCAGAAAGACTGCTGCAGGAAAGACACGCGCTGCCAGCCGTCCAACCGGTTGAAGTTCAGCTTTGTGACATCAGGCTCGATAAAGCTGACTGACGGACCACCAGTTAAAAAATGAGCCGGGGTCAGAACATCAAGGTCTGCAGGATTTTCTGAAAGAGACAATAAGGGTCGTGAATTTATAACAGCCCCAATATGGCACAGCAGCGTTCGCAGCTCCTCGAATCCCAGAACTGCAGATCCGACAGCTCGGTAAAAATGGTGCTTGGCGGTTTTAACAGCCGCTTCCCACAGACCACCGAAATGCGGAGATCGAGGAGGAATAAAATGCCATTCGATGGACTCCATAGAGCAAAACTCCAGCAGTGACCGTTGATGCTCTTCGCTTAGAAATAATCGGCGCAGCTCCTTTAGCTCGTTTTTGGCTCCAACAAAGTTGGTTGCGTTGTCAGACCAAATATGTTGAGGACTTCGGCGGGTGCATATAAAACGCTTCAAAGCCTGCAAAAAGACATTGTGGACAGATCCCTTACAAGCTCCAGGTGGACGGCTTTGGTAGCAAAACAAATGAAAATGCTAATGTAACATTTTACTGGAGCCTTATTACGCACTTCCGGCTTATAATAGAACGGTCCACAAAAATCAACACCAGTGACTCCGAAGACCTGGGAGCCGCTAACTCTTTCCTCCGGGAGATCAGCCATAATGTGCTGCAACAGCCGAGGCTTAGTCCGGAAGCATCGGATGCATTTGTGTAATGCCTTCGTCACGGTTTTTCTCCCCCCAATTGGCCAATATTGGGACCGAATAATTGCCAACAGTGCGCGAGGTCCCGTATGTAAATTTCGCTCATGGAGGTCAACAATTATAGCCCGCGTAACTGGATGGCTTCTTGGAAGTATAATTGGATGCTGACTATCAAAATCCAACGACGAATTTTTTAGCCGACCGTCTACGCGCAACAGTCCAAATTTGTCCAAGAAGGGAGAGGATGAGGCAAGGGCACTGGATACCGCTATGTCTTTTCCATTTTGAAGAGCCTTTATTTCCTCCCAAAAATGCACACGTTGCACTAGCCGCAATAACAGCTGTGTTCCAGATTTTATATCGCTAGCCGTAACACCGTTGTGGCGAATTCGTTGAGCAAACTTGTATACGTAAGCGAATACCCTTTGCAGTGCTGAAAACGAATTAGCGTACTTAGAAACCGCTGTTATATCCACGTATGGAGACTGAATGAGCAGGACCCTTGCACGCAACTCCAGGGTTGATCTCTCAGATGGGACCGCGGTTGGCCACGTCTCTTGGGATCCAACGAGAAACGGAGGACCATGAGCCCACAGCTTATTCTCAACCAATTCATTGGGAAGAGCACCACGCGACAGGATATCTGCTGGGTTCAAAGAAGTGGGAACATACCGCCACTCCATTTCTCTAGTTAGCTTCTGAATGGTCGAAACTCGATTGGCGACGAAAACATTAAACCGAGAGGGTTCTTCTCGAATCCAAGACAGAGCCACAGCAGAATCGCACCAGAAAAAATACTTTTCAACGTAGACCTTCAACTGCTCTACTTCCGACATAGGTCGAGCCAACAACTCGGCTCCCGATAACTCCAGCTTCGGCACCGTAACAGTCTTTAACGGCGCAACTCGGGACTTCGAACAGAGTAAATAGCTTGCAGATCCTGCGCCCTTGGACACGACATAAACGCATGCCCCATACGCCTCAATGCTGGCATCACAGAATCCATGGACCTCCAACTCGGATTTCGATGTTAGCACCCATCTCGGGAATTCGGCGCGCTGCGTACTACCAAAGCTGCTACAAATCATATTCCAGTCGCAGTGAAGAGCTTGAGGAAGACTTTCATCCCAGGACAACTTCTCACGGCACAGCTTCTGAAGAAAGATCTTTGCCTTTGAAATTACAGGACCAACAAGGCCTAAGGGGTCATAAAGCCGAGCGACTGAAGAAAGCACAATGCGCCTAGTGGGCTTTGAGATTGACTGAATCCCTTCAAAAGAAAATAGCAAGCGGTCAGTTGCAGGATCCCAAGCAAGACCCAGTGTCTTTGTGAAGTTGCTACCATCATCAAACTTTAGGAAAGACTCCCGATCTTCTTCAGGCACCTTTTCCAGCACGCCAGCAACATTGGAGCACCACTTCCTTAACCGAAATTGGCCTTTGGCAAGGATCGCGGATGTTTGCTGCATTATGCTAATAGCTTCATCTATAGAGTCGCCTCCGGAAAGCAGATCATCCACATAAAAGTCGCGACGCAGAATTTCGGCCCCCCTTGGAAACATTATTTGCTCATCATCTGCCAACTGATGCATGGTCCGAACTGCTAAAAATGAGGCAGGCTTCGTTCCGTAGGTGACCGTGTCCAGCTTAAAAACCTGTAACTCATCCTGGGTGGAATCCCGCCAAAGAATACACTGAAGATAGCTGTCCTCAGGAAAAACCCTGACGCAACGATACATTTTACAAATATCTCCAGTAATGGCCACCCGATGGCATCGGAACCTTAACAGAATATGCAGTAACTTTGGCTGAATAACTGGGCCAGACATCAACACGTCATTCAATGAATACCCAGAAGTTGTGACAGCAGATCCATCAAAGACAACCCTGAGCTTGGTTGTTGAACTGTCCTCCTTTAAAACACAATGGTGTGGAAGAAAGTATTGGCCAGTGACGCTCGCATCAGAAGGGACTGGAGACATGTGACCCAACTCCAGATACTCCTTTATGAAGGCAGTATATTGCTCCTTTAGTTGAGGACGGCGACAGAGCTTCCTTTCGAGGGAAAGAAATCGTCGAACGGCTTGGGGGTACGACTCTCCCAACAGCTTAGAGCCGCATTTTAACGGAAGCCGCACAGCGTAAGCGCCGGAATCCAGCCGAGCAACATGTTGCACGAAATGCGCATCGCAATCTAGCTCTTCCTTCGTCCGCTTCACAATAGGCTCGGAGCAGTCTTCGATTTCCCAAAACCGGCGGAGCAAAGAATCCAGCTGATCATCTAGCATTGTTGCGCTCTCCGGAACATCCTTGTGGGCAGTGGAAACGAGTGACCTTCTCTGGACATGTGAACCGCCTCCACACACGACCCATCCAAGTTGAGTTTTCTGCAGCAATGGCAGGCCGGCTGAGAGCTTAATTTGCCCAACACACAACAGCTCATAAAACAGACTGGCTCCGATAAGAAGGTCGATGCGCTGTGGGCGGAAAAATTCAGGATCAGCCAAAGAAAGATTGCCAGGAATATTCCAGCTGGAGACATCCAAACTGAAGCTAGGCTGCAGGTCCGTGATATTGGCGGCGATGACGGCGTTAACCAGGGCCGAGTACTCGGAACAGTGAGAACGTAGGAGAACATCAACAGAGAATCCATCTGTCGCAAAGCCGGTATCTCCAATACCAGACACCGCCATGAATGATTTGTACCTCCGGAGCTGCAGCTGACTTGCCAGCCGGGAAGTGATCACGTGCACCTGAGATCCAGAATCCAACAAAGCTCGGCATGGAACAAGGGATCCAGCGCGACTACGAACAAAAATGTTCGCTGTAGCAAGCAACGATATATCGCCGCTGTGACCTTGAGCAACTAGTGCATTAGCAGTGGACGGCGAAGAGGCTGCAGGGTCGGCGATCTCGGCTATGGCTGACGTGGGAGGACCAACCAAAGGCTGGCCGCTAGATGCCGGCGGCTCCAGGAAATGCAGCAGGCTGTGATGCCTCCTTCCACAACTGCGACAACTAGCAGCGAGGCACTCACGCATGTGATGGCCCGTTTGCAGACACTTCCGACAAAGACCGAGTCGCCTGGCCTCACCAAGGCGAATCTCAGGGGGCATTGATAGAAATCGGGGGCATGCAGACATTATATGGGACCATCCGCCGCATAGAGCACAGGTAGAGGGAAGCGAATTAGTAACGATAAAGGATGATCTACCATTAATTGCACCTCGACGCCTTCCCACAGGAGCGCCCGGGGCGTATGCAGCCATGGCCACGTCCATAGCCTCCAGCGTCCTACACCGCTGCTCCAAAAACTCGGCCATCGACTCCCAAGTAGGGATGGCGTCTGAACCTGAGGAGTTTTGACTCTCCTCCCACTTGGCCTGGGTAGCTGGGTCCAATCTTTGAAGCAGAACTTGGACGATGATGCAGCTGGCGATCTGAACTGAAGTACCCAAATTCTTTAAGGCTCGCATATGGGCATTAAATTTATCCGAAAGACTTCGAAGAGCTGCTATTGAGCCACTTTCCAAAAGACTGAGGCCCAGAACCTCGTTCACGTGTGCCTGAAATATTAAGCGACGGTTATTAAATCGTTTCTCCAATAAATTCAGCGCAACATTATAGTTCTCGTCGGAGACTTCCAAGGAACGAACTGCTTCGAAAGCGGACTCCCGAAGGCAAGATCGCAACCTTTGCAACTTTTCCACCTTACTAATACGAGGATTGCTGCCGACGATGGTAGAGAAGATCGAGTAAAATTCAGCCCATTCCGAGTATCCACCGCTGAACGTAGGGAGCGGCAAAGGAGGCAGCACTTGAAAACTTTGACCTAACCCTGGGTCAGCCTGCATGGTGGACATTCCGTTGGCAAGGGTGGAGTGGGCAGCGATTCGAGATGAGCGAAGGGTCGTCTCGTGCTCAATTTCCACCTGCATCGTCGCTACGAGCTCCGAAACAGTCCATCGAAGGTCACTGCTGATCTGCAAAATGTCCAAATCCTCAAGCTCCCCGTGGATGGCCTTGAAGTCGCTGAACATGGTGGCTATCTGACCATGTCGGACGTGTAGCATGGCATCATCCACCTTGGAAATAGGCTGAAGAGCTCCTTGGATCCTCTGTAAGTCCTGGAGAATACCCTGGGCCTTGCACTTTAAAATTGCACTCCGGGTTGGAATGGGTGCTCCTGTGACGGCGCCGCTGGAGTTCATGATTTATTATATTCAGTTCCGAACAACCGAAATAAATTTTATTTGCTCGCGGCGAACACGACCTGCCCCACTGTGCGCTCAGAACCGTAGCGGAATTGTGGAATGTATATATATATGAAGCTATGTGGGAGCGAATGCACTTGCGTTGTGGATCGTATGTTTGTATGAAGTCTATGCGCGGGCGAATGCACTTGCGTTGTGGATCGTAAATATGTATGTGTGCTTGTGAACTACCGTTATGTTTATGCCTGTATGTATGTATAATATAATAATATATTATAATTTGTTTATTATTTTAAATAAACTTATTAGACACGTATGATAATTCGATAATGATAATTTCACATAACACTGTTTACAAAATTGTTTTGTTTTTGTTTTAGTAATTTGTTTATGTGTATATGAATATATTAACGATCACGTCGGGGTTCACCAATGTTTGGTCATCGAGAGTTTTCGGTGCCGTAAATAAAAATGAAAATTTAATTAATTTCAACGTTATAAACTTTATTCAGGCCGCATATGAAATTAGGATTTATGTAGAATATTTGAAATCCAATTTAGGATGCGAGCGCGGTAAGAAGACGAACGAGAGTGGCGCCAACCTTGCAGAATAGGCTGAGCGGATGCTCGCTAACTATAAGCGCCGAAGTAGCGAAGCCGAGCGGCCGAAAGAGAGTCGGCTTGCGACCAGCAAAACATCAGTTACTTATTAATTGTTGTGTTTAAATTAGTTGCTTGCTGCTTGACCCGACAGGTATATCAACTTCGGCTCCGCCCGAAGTTAGCTTTTCTTTCTTGTTTTTTGTTTGCAGTCAGGGCCGTAGCTAGCATGGGGCAGGTGGGCGGTGCCCCAGGGCCCCCGATATACAGGCCCCCGCTGGGGCCCCTTCTTATCGACCACTTTTTTAGTTCTGAAAAAGCCTTTCCATGGCTTTCGGACTTTCTGAATGTGCTTTAAATGGATCACAATAGTCTAACAAAATAAAAAAATTCTAAATTTTTTACAGTTTTATTAGGTAATGTACAAAACAACATGTTTTCGCGTTATTTCAACATATCTCAGTATCTCATTTGGTAAATATCATTAAAAAAGCCGTGTATAACGAGATTAGTTTATCTCACACTTCAAGTAACAAAACAAAAAGGTGGCTGCTTAATATTTAAGAATAAACTGGGCGAAAACGAAAACGAAAGGTCTTGCCTCTTCAACGTTATAAATTCGAGTATATTTTCTAATCTTTCTCTAATCTTAAGCCTAACTTATCTATTGCGGCGAAGCGGGGCGAATTCGCACAAGAGCGAATATGAGCTTTCGCTCCCGCTCCGCCCTAAGCTATCTAAGAGTAAATTTACAGACTAACAACTAACAAATACAATTCAGCTATAAATATAATTCAAATTTTTCGACTTCAATAATATACAAATTTTCGACTTTAATAAATGTAAATCAATTTACACCGGCCCCGTTGAAGGCCTCCATCAGGCTTCAACTAACTGGCAGCCGCGCCAGCTTGTGGACCGCTCTCCTATATTCCGCTCCAGAGCTAGTTCGGACGACGGCGACCCTGACCCTTCCGTCCGCGCCGGCGTGTGTTGCTCCTACTCGTCCCGTGAGTCACTGTTGTGGCGGCTGGTGATCCTCTGCGATCAGGACCAGCTCGCCCGTCCGGATGTCGTCCTCCTGGTGCTGCCACTTCGACCGCGCCTGTAGGCCCAAGACGTACTCCCGGGACCATCGCTGCCAAAACATTTGCTTGATTGACGAGACAAGCCGCCATCGCCGCAAGCACGTTAGACCCTGCTGGTCCGGGGTCCGCGGTGCTGGTGGGGCGATGAGCGGCCCGCCTGTCAACAGGTGCCCGGGAGTAAGCGCCTCGCCGTCGCTTGGGTCCTGACTCAGAGCCCCCAGGGGTCGTGAGTTCAGGACGGCCTCGACTCCAACGAGGACGGTCTGCAGCTCCTCCGCGGCCAGTCTGGCGTTCCCTACCGCTCGTAGGAGTAGGTGTTTTGCAGACTTCACACCTGCCTCCCATAGTCCGCCCATGTGCGGAGCCCGCGGCGGTATGAACGCAAATACACATCCGCTTTTTGATGCGTATTGCGTGACCGCGTCGACCTCGTCCTCGATTCTCCGACGAAGGTCTGCGAAGTGGCGACTCGCTCCGACGAAGTTCGTCGCGTTGTCGCAGTGCACGATCTGCGGACATCCTCGGCGCCCAACGAACCTTTGAAAAGCCAATAAAAAGGAATCAGTTGAAAGGTCGGAAACTACTTCTAAATGAACTGCCTTGGACGCAAAACAAACAAATAAGGCAATGTAGGACTTATAGGGTGGCCTACCACGAATTTTCAATGTCGTATCTATAGGGCCGCAAAAATCAACACCACATATGGAGAATGGGCGGAGAGCACGAATTCTATCTAAGGGTAAATCACCCATGATTTGAGTCATCAGACGAGGCTTGCATTTAAAGCAGCGAATGCATGACCGTACTGTCTGACTGCAGACTTCCTGCGCATTTACGATCCATATGCGCTGTCGCAAAAGACTCACAAGTGCTCGTGGACCCACATGAAAATTCGACTCGTGCAAGTATCGGACGTAGCTCTGAACAAATTGAGAGCGTTTTGTTAACAATACTGGAAACTTGGCATCGTACGATATAGGAGCATTAGCTAGTCGCCCCCCAACACGCACCAACGAAAAGGTAAGTCCAGCCTCTGAAGATTCGTGTAGAAAGGGATTTAGCTTTTGTAGGCTAGGGCTAACACTTAAATTTTTTCGGATCTTTTCTATTTCATCTTGATACTCGTGCTCTTGGACTATTTCGACTATTTTCTTAAATGCTTCATTATATTCGACAGGTGAGGGAACAATATCAGAATTCACTACTAATTTCTTCGATTTCCTTATAAAGCGGAACATATAAACGAACACTCGCAGCAGTTTTAGGTGAGAGGAATAACCTTCTATCACTTCCAATAAATCTGAGGTAGATACGATTGCGGTTAATCCGACCGCATTCTTTTTCGCTTCCATCTGTAGAAGTTCTGGTGACAGATCAAACCGGGGGCTCGTCGGCCACTTATCTTCCGGTTCCTTTAAAAACGATGGACCTGTAAACCAGATCGATTCTACAGTCTCCTTTACGTCTCCACCTCTGGACACTATATCTGCCGGGTTCTGTTTAGTTGGTACATGCCGCCACGTGCTATCCTCTGACCACTTTTGAATTTCAGCTTCGTTACACTTCGTTCGATCGGAACTTTTATTAGAGGCTTTATCTTGCGGCAGAGATCTGCAAGAAGGCGAGCGGCACATAACTCAAGACGGGGGAGCGTCTTTGTCTTGAGCGGCGCTACTTTGGACTTTGCCGTCAACAATGAAACTTTAATACCTTCTGCAGATTTGCAACGAATATAGACGCAGGCTCCATAGGCTCTCATCGATGCGTCAGAAAAGGCATGAATTTGAATCGGTGACATCGGCTCGGTAAACACGAATCTCGGAATTGAGATGTCCTCTAATTGCGACAGGGCAACTTGTATTTTGTTCCACGCTGTTTCTAAGTGCAGTGGAATTGACTCATCCCAATCTAGCTTATTTAGCCAAAGTTCCTGCAATAGGATCTTTCCTTTTATAAGTATAGGGCTTAATAGGCCAAGGGGGTCAAACAACTTCGATGTCACCGAAAGGATGTTCCGCTTGGTCGCCCTTTGACCCATGACTGAAGCATCAATTTCAAATTTAAATACATCTTCTTTAGGAACCCAAGCGATTCCTAATGCTTTAGTCAGTTCTGAGTTCGAAAGTGTTATTGGCTTAACCGTGCTCTCGGATGCAGTAAATTCAGGCGAGTTTGAAAACTACTTTCTCAATTTAAACCCAGCGTTTTGAAGAACCTGAGTTACTTCAGACCTAATTGTCTTTAGCTCCTCAATGCAACCAGCACCCGTTAACATGTCGTCGACGTAAAAGTCGGACCCAATAACTTTGGCAGCTCAAGGGAATGGTTTTTTCAAAGATTCACTCAACCTCTTCAAACACCTTATGGCCAGGAATGGGGCTGGCGCAGTGCCATATGTAACGGTGTTGAGCTTTCACAGTTTCAAGATGGGTCTCAAAATGACTCTGATGGGTCTTTCCTCCACACTATCAACTGGTATTGCCTATCGGCTTCATTTACCATTACTTGGCGATACATCTTTTTATGTCGGCTATCAGAGCGAATCTGTTCAGCCTGAACCGAAGAAGAGTTGACTACAACTCTTCCTGGATTGTAAGGATTGTCGTTAAGGCACTTCTGTGTTGATGTCTTACAAGACGCATCAAACACGACTCGTAATTTGGTCGATGTGCTTTGAGGCCGTAAGACACACTGGTGGGGTATGACGTAGTGTGGAGTAGCAAGAACATCATTGTTTGTAGGGGACATATGACCTAAGGATTCGTATTCTTCCATAAATTCCACATACATTTTCTTTAAATTCGGAGCTCGAGATAATCTTTTCTCGAGCGACAAAAACGGCGTTTGGCTACCTCGAACGAGTTTCCCAAAACGCTTGGATCCGATTTAAATGGAAGCCTGACTTCAAATCGACCTGAAGGCAGCACAACCGTATTTTTCTGATAATGTTCCTCACATAACTCTTGTTCAGGTGACAAAAGCTTTTTGGAAGTTGGTACTTCTTCCAACGACCAGAATTTTTTCAAATTGCTATCTATCGACTCGAGTAGTTCTTCTTGGCAATTCCGGCTAGAGACAGGCTGTTGAGGAGTTGAGGTATTTGCCTTATATTTTCCCGATACTATCCATCCAAGGAGAGTTTTTTGGAGGATGGGATGGTTTGGCCCTTGTTTTATTTGGCCAACGGACAACAATTCGAAAAATGACTCAGCTCCAATTAACATATCTATCCGCTGAGGTTTGTAGAAATATGGGTCTGCTAGCGGCAAGTTCTTTGGTAGGTCCCAATCTTTCACGTTCAGGGTGATAACCCGAAATAGTTCTCAAAATCCAAAAGTCGAACGGAAACTCACTACCATTAATCGTTGACTTCACCACAGTGTGTATCTTTTTCTTAACCTGGGAATTAGCTTGACCAATTCCAAGCAAGTTGATACACGATTCCTCCCTACGGATCTGTAAGAGTTGAGCAAGTTCTTCAGTAATGAAGTTCATTTGTGACCCAGAGTCAAGTAGTGCTCGGGCCAATATATGCTCGCCATTTTTAGTTCTAACGCTTACGATCGACGTCGCTAACAAAACCCTTTCTAGTGATGACGCATGCAAAGCATGTGACGTAGAAGGGCCATCAAGATGTAGCGCTGGGGGAAGATGTTCATTTGGTGGTGGCAACGCCAAGTTATTTTCGGTCACAGTTAACCGGTGCAGAAGTTTGTGGTGTGATCTTGCACAAATTTGACATCTAGTCGATTTACACTTCGCAACCGTGTGACCTTTTCGCAGACAATTTAAACATAATGAGGCTGACTTGACAAACTCAAACCGTTGCATTACAGCAAGGCGAGCGAACGGACTACACTGGGCAAGACTATGGTCTTGTGCGTTGCAATAACTGCAAGCTTGTTTATTGGAAGCGGAGCAAGCCAACGAACTCCTATTATGCTGCTTCCCGAACCTAATTTTCTCCTGTTTTGGCTTGCCAGTCTCTTCAGCGGACAGGTGCTGGTACCTACGGTTTAATATTTTTTCGAAATCGGACCACAGCGGCAATTCCTCATAATCCAGTGACTCTTCCCATTTTTCTCTGGTCACTGGATCTACTCTACTCAAAACTAAATGAATGATCATTGAGTTTGCAATTTTAGTGTCATCTCCTATGGATAATAGCGACCCATAGATCGATGACACTGTGTCGATGAGACCTCTCAACGACGACGCAGACGGCTGGGAAACTTTCGGAAGGCTGAATAATTTGCTTATTTGGTTCGCAAAGATGAGACATTCGTTATCGTAAACTCTTTTTAGACTCTTTTTAGACCACCAGAGAGGCAAGAAATTAAATGGTTAAATTTCTCGATAACAGGAATGTTCACATCCTTGTCTACTAATGTTTCAAAGAGACTCATGAAATTTTTAAACTCCGAATAGATTCCACTGAATTTTGGCAATGCCAAACTGGGAAGTCGAGCTCGAGTTGGGGCTGCAGAAATTGCAGTAGCTGGTGGGGACTCTTCAGCTAACGTGAAGGCATTTAATAAAGACATCACCCTTGCCTTAGTTGTTATCTCTAACTCTTCCAACTCGGCTCCAAATTCATCTTCCTCATCTAATTGCTCGATCTGGTCTTTCAACTTATTTGCCTTAAATATTTATTACTTATTATTTATTACTTATTATTACTTATTTGCCACTCTAGCTCGGTCTTCACTAAAGGAACTGACCCAGCTTCCAAACGTTCCTCTAACCGGCGAATGCTTTTTACTCTGACATTTAATCTTCTTCTTAATTCATCAAGAGTCGTGGATTTAACTTTCTGTTTATTACTTTCCATTTTAAAATTTATTTATTTATTTTTAATAAACAGACGACGATAAAAAATTTAAAAATTTTTGTTTTTATTTTTAAATAAAATTTATTTATTTTTTTTTTTTTTTTTAATTTATTTGTGAATTAGCAAAAATAAAAATTTTTGACTAATATAAAAAATTTTTTATTTTAATTATTTAAGTAATAAATTAAATTCAAAAAAACGAAAACGAACGAAAAAAGATATTTAATTTAATATCTAGCGAAACGAAAAATAATTAATTAATATGGCGAAAAAGGTAAAATAATTAATTAATTATTTGATAGTCGAATTATGTTGATAGTCGAGGCACTGAGTATCCAAAAAAATAGTTGGTTGCCAATGACACCGAAAAAGGTGTATACCCCACAATTATAGGGTAGCGCGTCACTTGGCGTTCCGGTAAAATAAAATGCGCCAAACTAATGCATATACATACATACATATATAGCAGCGGACAACGGTTGGAGCGAAAACGAAAATTTTACCGCTGCATATATTTGTATGTACGCCAAATTATTTATGAACGTAAATATGTATTATATTTGTACATATATTTGTATATAAATAAATGTTTGGCTTAAAATTTAACTATTTTAAGGGCGACAGTGATGTGTATATGTATTTATGTATGTTTTTGTCAATTTTAGCCACAGGCAGTTTGTTAATAATTTAACTAACTACTCAAATTTTTAAGCTCTACTAATTTCAAATACGTATGCGCCAAGAATTGAAAGGAGGGTGCAATATTTCAGCACAAGACGAAGATTTAATTTGTCTCTTCTCAACTTTCAATTTTTCGCACAAATACCTGGGGTTCTGCCTTGGGATCCTTTAATCCCGCTGCCACTTTCCTGTTGCAGTCGATGCAGGTGCACGGCATGGAAGGAGATTGGTTTTGATGAGTGGCGAAGTTCCTGCGGTGATGATCCTGCGAGGCTTGAGGGTTTCACGACGCGGTGATTTTTGGTTTTTATTTTTCACTTCGCGTCGCGAGCAGCTCTTTAAATTGTAGGTATTTTTTTTTTTTTTTTTTTTTTTATGTGTAATTACACAGTGTCACTGTCACTTTGTTTTTGTTTATTTATTAAATATCTCGCACTAAGTCCACCCGGGGGCGCCAAAATGTATAACGAGATTAGTTTATCTCACACTTCAAGTAACAAAACAAAAAGGTGGCTGCTTAATATTTAAGAATAAACTGGGCGAAAACGAAAACGAAAGGTCTTGCCTCTTCAACGTTATAAATTCGAGTATATTTTCTAATCTTTCTCTAATCTTAAGCCTAACTTATCTATTGCGGCGAAGCGGGGCGAATTCGCACAAGAGCGAATATGAGCTTTCGCTCCCGCTCCGCCCTAAGCTATCTAAGAGTAAATTTACAGACTAACAACTAACAAATACAATTCAGCTATAAATATAATTCAAATTTTTCGACTTCAATAATATACAAATTTTCGACTTTAATAAATGTAAATCAATTTACACGCCGCTTTCTCGCTTTGCAAGCCGCAAATTCGTCGATCGCTTGGCTGAAAACGATCTTCCTTGCGCGCTCATTTTCAATCGATAATAATGCCAATCCACACAATCGCTCTTGCCCCATAGGGCTTCTGAAATAATTTTTAATCAATTTCAATTTCGAAATGATCTTTCCGCCGTTGCAACTGTTTGCACGCCTTCACATACCTTGAACAGTTCCCGTATCAAGAGACGATGCAGAGGTGGATGATAACCAATTAACGAATTTCCCGGAAATCTTTTTGCTTCATTCTCTTTCTTTCGTTTTGCCTCTCTTTTTTTCGCTCCTCTGGGATAGATACAGGTTCATCGCGCAAGTTAACAATTATATAATTGTACGCAGAATGATTATACAATTTTCTTATACTATTGTTTGTCAATGGCACCTCAATTGAGCAGCTGATTCGCGTCAATCGAGGTATCGAACAGTGTTCGGGCGGGAAATTAAACGTTCCACACATAGACAACCCTAAGCGTACTTTAAAATTTGACAAAAGACTTCCATATAGGGGGCCCCAAATTTACTTGTTGCACCAGGGCACCCGAGGCTCTAGCTACGGTCCTGTTTGCAGTGCTTGCAAGTGACGCTAATTTGCAAGTTCTGTTGTTTTGTAGAAGTCAAAGAATAGCGACGTGTTAATATTATGTCGTCACTAAAATCGATAGTTGCTACTGTTGCTGTATTAGCAACTTTAATTAAACGTAAAAAAGTGAGAAGTCTGAAGAGATTGAAGTCTGCAAAAAATAGAAAGTGTTGGGTGAAAGAGTGGATTTCGAAAAGAGATGAAAAAGGAGTGCATCAGAACCTTTTAAAAGAACTACAAAATGGCGAAGAAACAAACTATTACAATTTTTTTCGCATGTCAGTCAGTGATTTCAATTTTTTATTAGAAAATGTAAAAAGCTACATAACTAAACAAGACACTGTAATGCGTCCTGCGATTCCCCCAAATGAGCGATTAGCCCTGACATTGCGTTTTTTTAGCCACGGGTATGTATTAAATATAATTAGCATTTTTATAAACTATTATGGATATTTTTATTGATGTGATTCAATTTTTTTAAAGGTGATTCATATCATTCTCTGAAGGATTCCTGTGAGTACGGCTGCAAGCATTATGCCGGAGACTTGTCGAGCTGTATATGAATGCCTGAAAAGGGAATATCTTAAAGTAAGTATGTAAATTAAATATGCATTTTCCATTTTACCATCTGAATAGGGAAAAACTGGAGAACTGGTAGACGAGTACACGATATTAGGTGTGGAAGAAGTAAACGTGTCTTCTGTATCAGCATTTGCTACTTCCAAAATAGCTCTTTGAATTTTCCTGCGAAGCCGAACTTTACTTTGCTGTGATTTTAAAAGTCTTAACTCAGATGCAACGAAATCACCGAATCACCGTTCATCTGCCTTATCAAGTAAAGCGCTGGCCTTTTCAATAAGCAGATCTTCGTCCTTAAATTCGAGCTCGTCACGCTTTCTTTTTTTGCCTTTGGATGTACTTGGTACGTCACCAGATGTCGGAAAATTATGCGAACATGGTACCTCTCTGGCCCTGGCTATTAAGGAATATCACTACGTGGAAGACTACGTCGACAGCTCCAGCAGTGAAGCAGAAGCGCTCGCCATCTCGACACGGGTGGGAGAGATTCATGCTGACGCAGGTTTTGATTTGTGTCGATTCACTTCTAGTTCGGCAAGTGTGGTCAGAGCGTTGAACCCACTTGAACCCATCGCTAGCGTTAAATGGAACGAAGCTGAGGAGAAGGTTCTGGGAATGTACTGGCAACCGGCTACAGATGATTTCAAGTTCGACGTCAAGTATCATCGAGTCCCCAGAGCCGTGATGACAGGAGAACGCGTACCTACCAAGAGGGAGTTCCTAAGCCTGGTCATGTCCACGTGCGGATACTACAGCTGCACATCTTCGTGGACTACAGTCAGTCGGCGTTCGCAGCGGCCTATTGGCGGGCCACTTACGAGAACGTAGACGTGCGGGCCCATTTCATAAGCTCCAAGACGAAATGCGCTCCGATGAGGACTATGTCGATCCCGCGACTGGAACTACAAGCAGCAGTATTGGGCATAAGACTGATGGACACCGTCAAGCAGGAGCACGGTGTGGCGATCAGCAACTGCGTCTTATGGACGGACTCAAAAACCTCGTTGCACTGGATAATCAGCACCCACTGGAGATACAAGCAGTTCGTCGGTAACCGGGTGGCAGAGATCCTGGAATCCACGGAGGCGTCCCAGTCGAGATGGATTCCGTCTGCCGAAAACGTGGCAGATGACGCTACGAGGCCGCACAAGGCCGTGGACCTGAGCATCGATTCGCGATGGCTAAGTGGTCCACCACTTCTACGAGGACCAGAGGAGAGCTGGCCAAGATCGAGCGAAGAGTGGATCCCTCCGACGATGGACGAAGAGGAAATGAAATGTGAGCTTGCATTGGTGATGGTAAACTTCATATCCTTGCAGAGGTTTTCAAACTACAATTGACTGGTGAGGAGCACCGCATGGGTCTCAGATTCATTCGACGGTGTCGTGGTCTACGATACGGTGGAGAGGATCACGGACTGACGTCGATGGAGTGCGCTGAAGCTGAGCTAACAATGGTACGGCAATCGCAGCGAGAAGCGTTTGCTGAGGACAGCCAAGAAAAGGCCGCAAAGGACAACCGACTGCATGGACTGTCCCCATACTTCGACGAGGGCGGAGTAATGCGAGTCAGCGGAAGGATCGACGACGCGACGTGTGTGCCATACAGCGCTTTTCGGCCGATCATACTGGCTCACGAGGAGGCATTGGCGGAGATGATCGTTCAGCATCACCACGAAAGGATGTGCCACTAAAACACGGAGGCAACCATCGGAGCGATGCGGCAGAAGTTCTGGATCACGAACTTACGGAGGCTGCTACGGAAGGTGGTAAGCAGGTGCAACGTTTGCAAATGGCAAAAAGCACGAGCAACTCAGCCCGAGATGGGACCCCTGCCAGAGGACCGGCTGGAGGCCAACGGATGGCCCTTTAAGTTCACCGGGTTGGACTATTTTGGACCGCTATTTGTGACGGTTGGACGTCGCACGGAGAAGAGGTGGGTGGCACTGTTTACGTGTCTGACCACAAAAGCTATTCACTTGGAGATGGCTCACGATTTGTATACCGATTCCTGCATAATCGCCATAAGGAACTTATGAGCCGACGTGGATCCGTCGTCAGGATTAGGAGCGACAATGGGAAGAACTTCGTTGGAGCCGACCGCCAGGCCAAGAGGTTCAGTGAAGGGTTCGAGCCTGTACGGATTCTGGGTGAGCTGTCGACTAAAGGAGTCGAATGGATTTTCAATTGCCCGGCGAACCCAGCTGAGGGTGGCGCCTGGGAAAGGATGGTGCAGTGTGTGAGGAAGGGTCTGGCGCACACGATGAAGGAACTCGCGCCCAAGGAGCACGTCCTAGAGAGCCTGCTGATCGAGGCGGAGAGCATAGTGACGGTGGACCAGGAGGCTCCACTGACACCCAAAGATTTGCTGAAGGGAGCACCCGATGTCCCAGATCTTCCCAAGGATGACGGAGAGTAGCCCGTGAGATGCGCTTCCAGGAAGCAGTGGCACATAGCGAGGATGATGCGGGATCGGTTCTGGAAGCGATGGGTGCATGAGTACTTGTGCGCAGGGAGAGATGGTGCAAGCACGTCGAGCCCATTCATCGAGGACACCTGGTGTTCGTCTGTGATCCAGCCATACCACGAAGGGAGTGGAAACGAGGCGTCGTGGAAGAGGTGTTCACCGGGAGAGATGGAGTACCTCGTCGAGCGTCAGTAAGGACTAACGATCGAGCCATGACAATGCGTCCCGCTTCGAAGCTAACTGTCCTGGACGTGGTGAATGCGGCTGCTTCGCGGGGGTGAGGATGTCGCGGAACGGATTAGGCTATCGATAGTCAGGATTTTTATGAAGTCAGTATTATTATGAAGTCTACTATTTTAGTTTAGGTTTTGGTTGCACTAAAATCGGGTAAAAAGGAAAACAATATTTGGCAAGCACACCGATTTGCGCCATCACAAGGAGAGGGAACAGAAAACTGTGGTGCGTTAGCCAATTAAGTAAATTTAAGAGCTAAGTAGATATTGTAAATTATTCCAGAATAAAATGAATGAATCGAACTCCAACAATTTGTCCAACGTTTGTTAAAAGCATTCCCCGTGATCGGCCAAGCGGCGACAATTATAAAGAACAAATATACATTAATGACTCTGCAAACTCAGATTTTTTTTTTTTTTTTGTAACATTTGAAAGTTTTATTTACAACCTGTACTCTGTTAGGGACAATAATTAAATTTTTTAAGTAAAGCTTAAGTAAAGCAATAGGAGTTTGATAAATACAAGCTATGAATCTAAAAAGTTAATTTAGTAAATTAATTTATACTCCATAAAGCACACTTTTGATAAAAATTAACTATTCACAGAAATTCACAGAAAAAACACGTAACACTGATAACAAAGTGCGGTCATCAAAATTATATTTATCATACCATAAATAACATTTCCCATTTTGTTTCGTTCAAATTGGTGCTCATATTACAAATTGAGGAAAGTCACAAGTCTGTGTGCAACTATTTTTGTTTGCGATAAACAGCTGATCGATTAATGAACTTTGCAGCCCTCGTATAAGCTCAGGAATGCACATATTCAAATAAAACAAATGGTTTATATCTAGTTGGAGAAGCTACTTTAAGAATTTATAGACCATTAACGTTTCTTGGTCATGAATTTTTTGATTTCATGAAAAACAAGAAAGGAAAGCTAACTTCGGGCGGAGCCGAAGTTGATATACCCTTGCAGCTAAAACCGGATATATCCGGATATTGCAAACATCGGATATAGTTGGCCGATCTTTATGATTACATCATAATACAATTAATTAATTAAAATAAAAAATCTAAAAAAAGTCCTAAGCTTCTATCTTCAAAAATACCAAGGTTGGTATTTCTACCAAAAACCATTTCCGATCGTTCAGTTATATGGCAGCTATAGCATATAGTCGACCGATCCTTATGAAATGTGGCATGTCGTAATGTGTTGCCAAAAATAGCTCTCGCGTCAAATTTAAACTCTCTAACTCTAAATCCACCAAAGTTATACCATTTCCGATCAATCAGTTGTATGGCAGCTATAGGATATAGTCGGCCGATCCGAGTTCCGATCCGTTCCAACTTATATACTGCGTGCAAAAAAAAGAAGGGTGTGCGCAAAGTTTCAAGACGATAGCTTCAAAACTGAGAGACTAGTTCGCGTAGAAACGGACAGACAGACGGACAGACGGACAGACGGACCGACGGACAGACGGAAAAATTTGTTTAAAATTTGAGTGTATGCTGAGAGAAAAAAACCTAGTTGTTTTTTTTTTCGCTGCGGCAGAAATTTCAACTCTTTGCACGCGTGCTATGGAAAATGATAGCTTGCCTCCCACTGCGGTAAATCACAATCACCTTCATAGCTCTGAAATTATTTGGCCTACTGTATAAAGTTAAGCAATTTAAGTAGTGTTGTAGAAAAATCTTCATTTTACCAATTAAGTTCACGGAATTTTTTATTTGTTAAACACACTTTATTCACAAATTCAACACTTTAATGGATCACAATGGTGGAGAGGAAATTCTTCATATGGCTGAGGATAAAGTCAACATTGTTTTAATCCGGCAGCAGTTGTTTTAAACTATCGTAAGACAGCAAGAAGATCGATATGGGCCTTTTGGCAGTTTGCGAATCTAAAGCTAGGTACACACGATGCAAACAATTTGCAGAAAGTTGAAAATAATTTGCAGCAAAAGTTTGCACAAATGTTAACACCTATGCAAATATTGCAAGTAAATTTCTTGCTGCAATCAATTTTGGTTTTACACGCAAACTATTGCATGGCTATTTCATGCAATATATTGCGTTGATGTCTACACGTGTTTTTATTTTTTGTTTGCAGTCAGGGCCGTAGCTAGCATGGGGCAGGTGGGCGGTGCCCCAGGGCCCCCGATATACAGGCCCCCGCTGGGGCCCCTACTTATTGACCACTTTTTTAGTTCTGAAAAAGCCTTTCCATGGCTTTCGGACTTTCTGAATGTGCTTTAAATGGATCACAATAGTCTAACAAAATAAAAAAATTCAAAATTTTTTACAATTTTATTAGGTAATGTACAAAACAACATGTTTTCGCTTTATTTCAACATATCTCAGTATCTCATTTGGTAAATATCATTAAAAACGCCGCTTTCTCGCTTTGCAAGCCGCAAATTCGTCGATCGCTTGGCTGAAAACGATCTTCCTTGCGCGCTCATTTTCAATCGATAATAATGCCAATCCACACAATCGCTCTTGCCCCATAGAGCTTCTCAAATAATTTTTCAATTTCAATTTTTCAAATCAATTTCAATTTCGAAATGATCTTTCCGCCATTGCAACTGTTTGTTCAGTTCACATACCTTGAACAGTTCCCGTATCAAGAGACGATGCAGAGGTGGATGATAACCAATTAACGAATTTCCCGGAAATCTTTTTGCTTCATTCTCTTTCTTTCGTTTTGCCTCTCTTTTTTTCGCTCCTCTGGGATAGATACAGGTTCATCGCGCAAGTTAACAATTATATAATTGTACGCAGAATGATTATACAATTTTCTTATACTATTGTTTGTCAATGGCACCTCAATTGAGCAGCTGATTCGCGTCAATCGAGGTATCGAACAGTGTTCGGGCGGGAAATTAAACGTTCCACACATAGACAACCCTAAGCGTACTTTAAAATTTGACAAAAGACTTCCATATAGGGGGCCCCAAATTTACTTGTTGCACCAGGGCACCCGAGGCTCTAGCTACGGCCCTGTTTGCAGTGCTTGCAAGTGACGCTAATTTGCAAGTTCTGTTGTTTTGTAGAAGTCAAAGAATAGCGACGTGTTAATATTATGTCGTCAATAAAATCGATAGTTGCTACTGTTGCTGTATTAGCAACTTTAATTAAACGTAAAAAAGTGAGAAGTCTGAAGAGATTGAAGTCTGCAAAAAATAGAAAGTGTTGGGTGAAAGAGTGGATTTCGAAAAGAGATGAAAAAGGAGTGCATCAGAACCTTTTAAAAGAACTACAAAATGGCGAAGAAACAAACTATTACAATTTTTTTCGCATGTCAGTCAGTGATTTCAATTTTTTATTAGAAAATGTAAAAAGCTACATAACTAAACAAGACACTGTAATGCGTCCTGCGATTCCCCCAAATGAGCGATTAGCCCTGACATTGCGTTTTTTAGCCACGGGTATGTATTAAATATAATTAGCATTTTTATAAACTATTATGGATATTTTTATTGATGTGATTCAATTTTTTTAAAGGTGATTCATATCATTCTCTGAAGGATTCCTGTGAGTACGGCTGCAAGCATTATGCCGGAGACTTGTCGAGCTGTATATGAATGGCTGAAAAGGGAATATCTTAAAGTAAGTATGTAAATTAAATATGAATTTTCCATTTTACCATCTGAAAAGGCAAAAACTGGAGAATTGGTAGACGAGTACACGATATTAGGTGTGGAAGAAGTAAACGTGTCTTCGGTATCAGTATTTGCTACTTCCAAAATAGCTCTTTGAATTTTCCTGCGAAGCCGAACTCTACTTTGCTGTGATTTTAAAAGTTTTAGCTCAGATGCAACGAAATCACCGAATCACCGTTCATCTGCCTTATCAAGTAAAGCGCTGGTCTTTTCAATAAGCAGATTTTAAATTCGAACAGATCTTAAAGTCCTTAAATTCGAGCTCGTCACGCTTTCTTTTTTTGCCTTTGGATGTACTTGGTACGTCACCAGATGTCGGAAAATTATGCGAACATGGTACCTCTCCTAACATTGTGTTAACGGCGCTGTCACTTAGATCCTGAATATACATATGTTTATGAAAAATTGTGAAATGAAAATGTTACGAAATATTAATAATTTATTTGAATTTTCTTAGGTTCCCAATTCTACAAACGAGTGGCTTAAAATTTCATCCGATTTTGAAAGTATTTGGAACTTTCCTCATTGTATCGGTGCATTAGACGGAAAACATGTAGTTATGAAAGCTACGTCTAACAGTGGAAGTACCTACTTCAACTATAAGGGCATACTATTTATAAATTATAAAATAATTTATTTCGATGTGGGAGGCAAAGGAAGAATTTCTGATGGAAATTTCTGAGGAACTTTTAACGCATGTAGCCTATCATATGCGTTATAAAATAAACAACTTAAGGGGGGAAATACAATTAAAAATTTATTTTTTTCGAAAAATTTTTTTTGTCTTAATGTACTCTAAATATGTCTGGGAATAAGCCTTTCAAAGCATAAAGCCGTCCGGTACTTATTTTCAAAGTAATACGCAATTTAGTGAGTGCGTGTCAGTGGTAAACTTTAGTGAGTGGTAAACTTTAAACGCTTCTACTGAAAAGTCGTGTTTTCAAAGTCGCCGTGCAATGTACAGGTCAGAGATTTCATTTCAATCGAATGCGGTTTTTTGCTTTATGTTTGAAATGAAATTTTCCACAACATGAATGAAAGGATTTTTCATATTTATTTGTTATAACATGTTTTTTTTTACAAACAAAGTCGAAAAAAAGTGTGTTTTTTTAAAACATTTTTTTCAATTTCAAATTTTTTCATGGAAAAACCATTTTTTTACATATGAAATAATTCATGTTGTGCGCTGTACCTCTAAGTTTAATGCCCAGTTGCTGTTTTTTGTTTTAGACGTGATCCTGGGCCTGGAGACTGCACGGCGCAAAGTTTATCCCCCAAAACACGTCTCCACATTATTGATCATAAATGGGCTTAATTACAATATTTTTCGAAAAACTTGACTGATTTTCATTGCCCAATAATTTCCTAATAACATGCAAAAAGAATCGCTAAGATTCATTCAATTCCCTACTTGCAATCCACTCCCAAAGATAGGCCTCAATTTAGGTCTTTTAATTGTATTTCCCCCCTTAATGTTCCTGAGGAACAGCCACTTGCAGGTCGAGATTAAAAGGTGCCCTATGTACTTGTAGCGGATGATGCATTTAATGGATATGATCCATTCAAATGGTGGTTTTAATTACCGTCTTTCCAAAGCAAGAAGAGTGGTAAAAAATGTTTTTGCCATAATGGCAAACAGATTTCGGGTTTTGAGCAAGCCATTGAAACTTGGCCCAGAAAAGACAATAGATGTTGTCTCTGCAATTTGCGCATTGCATAACTGGTTGATGGCCAAGAAAGATTTAAAACAAACCAAGAAAGCAAAGCTAACTTCGGGCGGAGCCGAAGTTGATATACCCTTGCAGTTAAAACCGGATATATATCGCAAGCATCGGATATAGTTGGCCGATCCTTATGATTACATCACGATAAAACAAATTAATTACAATAAAACATCTAAAAAAATGTCCCCAGCTCTATCTTCAAAAATACAAAAGTTGATATTTCTACCAAATACCATTTCCGATCGTTCAGTTAAATGGCAGCTTAAGGATATAGTCGGCCGATCCTAATGAAATTTGATAGGTTGGATCAACTGACCAAAAATAGAATCTGTACCAAGTTTCAGCTTTCTATCTTCAAAAACACGAAAGTTGGGTCGTTTTTGATCGTTCAGTCTTATGGCAGCTATAAGATATAGTCGACATGAAATTTGGCATGTCGTAATGTTTTGCCAAAAATAGCTCTCGTGTCAAATTTGACACTCTCTAACTCTAAAAACACCAAAGTTATACCATTTTGGATCCATCAGTTATATGACAGCTATAGGATATAGTCGGCAGATCCGAGCCGTTCCGACTTATATAAAGGCGTGCAGAGGAAAGAAGGGTGTGTGCAAAGTTTCAAGACGATAGCTTTAAAACTGAGAGACTAGTTCGCGTAGAAACGGACAGACAGACAGACGGACAGACGTACATGGTCATATCAACTCAGGAGGTGATCCTGATCAAGAATATATATACTTTATAGGGTCGGAAATGTCTCCTTCACTGCGTTGCAAACTTTTTGACAAAATTATAATACCCTCTGCAAGGGTATAAAAATATGCTCCGAATGGAACATTCGATAATAAAGTGGATGGGGAAGTGGTACCAGGAACTTGGCGTAAAGATATGACGTTAGAAGGAAACTGCATACCAATTCGAAGAAGTACGGGAAGAATTTAAAATTTTTTTTGTTTCGCCTGATGTTGAAGTGTCATGGCAATACAAACATATAAAAAATAAGTTATTATGTATAAGTTATAAATAAGTTATTACTGCGAAATGTTCAATAAATTGTACTACTTACCAAATTTTGAATTTTATAATTTTTTCCGTCGTAATTTTTTATAAATTTGAGCGCATCGTAAAACTCCCATTTGCTGGTACAGTTGTCCGATGTACCCTGGACACTCTTCTTTTGTTTCACCTTGCCATCCTTTTTGCCTAACTCTTCAGCAATTTCGCAAAGAGCATTTTGCTTCTTATGCTTGTTTTTATAATCTTGTGAAGAAACATCCCATAAAACGGAATGATTCTCATATAATTCAATTAATTGAATCGTGTTCAGTGTTTGAAAAGCTACACTACTCCCGTATTTTTTCGTTTTGCTCTTGCTGCCGCTCTCACTTTTTTCCAGAGCGGGAGCAAAGCCATAGCAGAAAAAAGAAAATTGTCTGCTCTGCTCTGCTCCGAGCTACGAAAAGTTTAAAGCTATAGCTAAAGCAATAGCAGAAAAAAATATTCTGTGATCCTCGTGGCCGAAGCAAAAAATCTAGAGGAGAGCAGAGCAGAGCCAAAAATATTTTTCCATGTGCTACTGTTCTAGCTTAGTTTTTTTTTTTGTTCCTGATTTTTATGCACCTTCACTGTGTGACCACTTTCTTTACCTCCTTTTTTCCTTACCCACTTTCCTTACCCTTGAATGCTAAGAAGAAAACTAAATTGTCACTTGTAATATGTCACTATATATGTAATATGTAATATGTCTCTGACCAATAAGTTGTTCCATATTTTTAAATATTTTGAGGAGGGTGACAACGGGTTGATTAATTATTAATTTTGGTCGGTGACGATTAATAATTTACTAAATAAATTCCTCATATAATTCTCATATAATTCATATGAAGATTCTCATATAATTTATTAATTAATTTCAATTAATTTAATCGTGTTCTCGCGATCCCAAATGTTGCTTGCTGCAATATTGCGACTGAAAGCAAACAGCACATGCAAACAAGCAAGCGAATGACGCAATAAAGATGACGGTAAAAAAATGTGTTCAGACGACAAGCAATAAATATTGTTGGAAACAAACTGTGCAAGTTCTTTGTTTGCAGCAAAATGTTTTCACTCCGGTTTATACGAGCAAATTTGGTTGCACAAATCAACTTGCTGCAAATTGTTTGCATCGTGTGTACCTAGCTTAACGCTCACAACTCTCAGTGGGCGAGCTTCAAAACAAATGACAAATGAGTCTCTTTTTAACTTTATAGCAAGGGTTCTTACTCTTATTTCTCTCGCCCCCGCCTTTGTTGTTGGATTGCTTTTTCATATGGAAAGCCAAATAAAAACAAGAAAGGAAAGCTAACTTCGGGCGAGGCCGAAGTTGATACACCCTTGCAGTTAAAACCGGAAACATCGTATATAGTTTCTCGATCCTTATGAGAATATCATAATATAACCAATTTATAAAAATATTTATTTTTATTTTTAAAATAAAGCTACAAAAAAGTCCCAAGCTTCTATCTTCAAAAATACCAAAGTTGGTATTTTTACCAAATATCGTTTATGATCGTTCAGTTATATGGCAGCTATAGGATATAGTCGGCCATCGTGTAGAAACAAACAGACGGACGTTGCACAGACAGACAGACGGACCGACGGACATACGGACATGCTTATATCAACTCAGGAGGTCATCCTGATCAAGAATATATATATACTTTATAGCGTCGGAGATGTCTCCTTCACTGCGTTGCACACTTTTGACCAAAATTATAATTCCTTCTGCAAGAGTATAAAAATGTTTGGTGATTTCCCTATTCTTCTCAATCGTTCTAATGCGAATGCATTTTGTTGTTAGATTGCCGAAAACTTTTCACTTAAAGAAATACATTCTTGTTTTTGTTTTTGCAAGAATGCTTGCCTCGATAATGGTTAATGTAATGAATTTCGCTTTGTTGAACAATTTTTAAGTAAGAAGCTATGCATTATTTGTCAAAGTATAATACATAGTCGGATGTTGTATAAAATGTGGGAATTTGTATAGCCTTGCAGAGGGTATTATAATTTTGTCCAAAAGTGTGCAACGCAGTGAAGGAGACATCTCCGACCCTATAAATAATATATATTCTTGATCAGGATCACCTCCTGAGTTGATATGAGCATGTCCGTCTGTCCGTCTGTCTGTCTGTCCGTTTCTACGCGAACTAGTCTCTCAGTTTTGAAGCTATCGTCTTGAAACTTTGCACACACCCTTATTTTCTTTGCACGCAGTATATAAGTCGGAACGGCCCGGATCGGCCGACTATATCCTATAGCTGCCATGATCGGAAAAGGTATAACTTTGGTGTTTTTAGAGTTAGAGAGTTCAAATTTGATATGACAACATGGCTATATTTGGCAAACCATTACGACATGCCAAATTTCATAAGGATCGGTTGACTATATCCTATAGCTGCCATATAACTGAACGATCGGAAATTACCCAACTTTCGTGTTTTTGAAGATAGAAAGCTGAAACTTAATACAGATTTTATTTTTGACTAGTTGATCCAACCTACCAAATTTCATTAGGATCGGCCGACTATATCCTATAGCTGCCATTTAACTGAACGATCGGAAATGGTACTTGGTAGAAGTATCAACTTTCGTATTTTTGAAGATAGAAGTTTGGGACTTTTTTTTAGATTTTTTATTTTAGTTAATTAGTTTTAATATGATGTAATCATAAGGATCGGCCAACTATATCCGATGTTTACGATATATATCCGGTTTTAACTGCAAGGGTATATAAACTTCGGCTCCGCCCGAAGTTAGCTTTCCTTTCTTGTTTTAATTGCTTTATATTTAAAATATATTTTTATACCCTTGCAGAGGGTATTATAATTTTGTCAAAAAGTGTGCAACGCAGTGAGGGAGACATCTCCGACCCTATAAAGTATATATATTCTTGATCAGGATCACCTCCTGAGTTGATATGAGCATGACCGTCTGTCCGTCGGTCCGTCTGTCCGTCTGTCTGTTTCTACGCGAACTAGTCTCTCAGTTTTGAAGCTATCGGCTTGAAACTTTGCACACACTCATCTTTCCTTTGCATGAAGTATATAAGTCGGAACGACGGGGATCGGCCGACTATATCCTATAGCTGCCATATAACTGATTGATCGGAAATGGTATAACTTTGGTGTTTTTAGAGTAAGAGAGTTCAAACTTGACACGGGAGCTATATTTGGCAACACATTACGACATGCCAAATTTCATAAGGATCGGCCTACTATATCTTATAGCTGCCATATAACTGAACGATCGGAATGACCCAACTTTCGTGTTTTTGAAGATAGAAAGCTGAAACTTAATACAGATTTTATTTTTGACTAGTTGATCCAACCTACCAAATTTCATAAGGATCGGCCGACTATATCTTTTAGCTGCCATATAACTGAACGATCGGAAATGATCAAACTTTCGTGTTTTACAAGATAGAAAGCTGGAACTTATTACAGATTCTATTTTTGGTCAGTTGATCCAACCTACCAAATTTTATTAGGATCGGCCGACTATATCCTATAGCAGCCATAAAACTGAACGATCGGAAATGGTATTTGGTAGAAATATCAACTTTCGTATTTTTGAAGATAGAAGCTTGGGACTTTTTTTAGATTTTTTATTGTAATTTATTGGTTTTATTATGATGTAATCATAAGGATCGGCCAACTATATCCGATGTTTGCGATGTAGGTTAGGTTAGGTTAGGTTGAGGCGGCGATGAGGGCCGGTTCTGACCCCCATCCACTTGAGCCGCTGGGGCTCCTTGTGATACCGCACAGGCAAGGATCCTACAAAAGGACCTCTCCCTTCCCACTACTTATGTGCCCAAGGGTGCTCTATCCTTCTTGAAGCGGCTCGTGGTCCCATCCAGATTTACGGATGAAGGCTACGAGTCTGTGTGGAGCGACCTCCGCGAGGTCTGTAAGGTCTGTAAGTATTGCTGCGCCCAAGAATTTGAGTCGGATGCGCCCCAGCGCAGGGCATTGACACAGGAGGTGTGCGACTGTCTCTTCCTCTTCTTCGTCTCCACAGCTTCTGCAGTAGTCATAATGTGGCACCGCTAGTCTAGCCGCGTGTGCTCCTATTAACCAATGTCCCGTAATGGCCTTGATCGCCAGACTACAGTCCTGCCTATTCAGGGCGATAAGCATCATTGACCTCTTCCTAGATCGGATTGGCCATATCATGCGGGAGTTCCTGCAGTTTTGGAGGTTTCTCCATTTCCGTAGTGATGCGCGGTCAAAGTGATCCCTGCATTTTAGCCTACACGTAGCTAAGGGGATACCTACTGGTTCCTTCTCCGGTAGGAGAGGATTGGTAGTACCTGCTATTGCTAGTTCGTCGGCGGCGCAGTTACCCTCGTGGTCCCTATGTCCGGGCACCCATATGAGGTGTATGTCATGCTGCTCTGCCATCTCGTTAAGAGATCTGCGACAGTCATTCACTGTCCTGGAGTTGGATGAAAGACCGTCAAGGGCCTTGAGTGCCGCTTGACTGTCTGAAAAGATACAGATCGTGTCCTGATTACCAATAAGTGCTGGGGATCTGAGTGCTTCTCCGATAGCTATTACTTCTGCTTGGAAAACACTACAGTGGTCTGGGAGTCTGAAGGACTCATTTAAACACAGCTGTTCGCAATGGAAACCGCCTCCCACCTGGCCATTCAATTTTGAGCCGTCTGTGTAAATATGGAGGGAACCGGCTGGTCCCGGGATTTGTGTGTCCCATTCCTGCCTTGTTGGAATGTAGACCTTGTATTTTAAGGTGGGATTATCGACAGGTACGCAGTAGTCCGTAGACCCCGTTGGCGTGCAGTGGTGTAGATCTAACTTGGTATGTCCGTAGTCAGTCCTTTTCCATGCGCCCGTCTCTCGTAGCCTGATTGCCGATAGCGTAGCCATCTTGACTCCCACTATCTCTACCGGTAATAGGTCGAGTATGAAGTCTAGTGCGTCCGTAGGAGTGGTACGTAGGCTGCCCGTGATACAGACCTCCGCCATCCTTTGCGTTTTTCTGAGCTTCTCCCTGATTGTGGAGTTGGTGAGAGCAGGCCACCATACCACCACCCCGTAGAAGAGGATGGGTCTTATGACCGCTGTATAAAGCCATCTTACTATTTTAGGTGACATTCCCCATTTAAGACCAATGGCTTTTCTGCAAGTATAGAGCGCGATTGTAGCTTTGTTGGCTCTATCCATAGTGTTTGATTTCCAGTCCAGTTTCCTGTCTAGCGTAATCCCTAGGTACTTGGCGCTATCGCTAAGAGATAGTGTTTCTCCTAATAGTTTTGGAAGCCTTAAGTTTGGTATTTTGTACTTCCTGGTGAAGAGGACGAGCTCTGTTTTGGATGGGTTCACACCTAGTCCATTTCTAGCTGCCCACGTTGAGAGGACCCTAAGTTTGTCCGTCATGCGGTCACATAGAGTCTGGGGAAATTTTCCTGAGAAGGCAATTGCGACATCATCCGCGTAAGCGATAACTTTGCAACCACCCCCTTCTAGGGATCGCAGTAGGCTATTAACCGCCACGTTCCAGAGTAGGGGTGAGAGTACGCCTCCTTGCGGGGTGCCTCTTCTGACGTATCTATGAATAGATTCTCCTCCTAGTGACGCCTCAACAGTCCTGTTTACCAGGATCTGCTTTATAAGGCGTACGGATTGATTATCTATTCCTAGTCCTGTCAGTGCATTGGTTATCGAGCTTGGTAGGATGTTGTTGAACGCACCTTCTATGTCTAGAAAAGCAATGAGTGCGTATTCCTTATCACTAAGTGCCTTCTCGGCAAAAGTAGTGATTTCGTGGAGTGCCGTTTCCGTGGATCGGCCCTTCCTATACGCATGTTGTGATCCCGAGATATCATCTGGGTTTATAGTAAGATTAATATGGAGGCTGATTAGTCTCTCCATTGTCTTGAGAAGGAAGGACGACAGGCTTATTGGTCTGAAGTCCTTGGGGGTGCAGTGAGATGGTTTTCCCGCCTTGGGTATAAATACGACTTTCGTCCGCAACCACATTTGGGGTACGATGCCCATCCTGAAGATTGCTGAGAAAGCTATCTTGACCCAAGATTTTAGGTTGGGACCGGCTTTGATTAGTTGAGCCGGAACAATGCCATCTGGGCCCGGGGATTTGAGGGGCTTGAAGCTATTTATTGCCCAGCTGAGATATCTATCATTCAATATTCCCCTGTGTCTGCATTTCCAGGGTTGTGCCTTCTCGAGAGCATCCCGGGAAATGTGTCTCTATGAGAGCCTCTAGGGTTTCTTTGCTGGACGATGTCCAATTGCCCTCTGAGGTTTTAATATATCCTACATTTGGTGCAGTAGTTGCAAGGACCTTCCTGAGTCGAGAGGCCTCTGATGTTTGCTGAATGTTCGTGCAGAACTCGGCCCAGGCATTCCTTTTTGCCTTGCGAAGCTCTTTGTTATATCGCCTGAGGTCCGCTTTGTACGACTCCCAGGCTATCTCCGAGTTTGTTTTTCTGGCAAAATTGAAGGCCTTGCGGGCCTTGGTTTTAAAGGGCTCAAGTGTTTGCGACCACCATGGTGGTTTCTTAGACTTGCTTTTGCCCGATCTGATTTTGGGACAAGCTTTATTGAATGCCCTGGCGCACGCTGCCGTGAGCGTGTCCACCATGGCATCCAGGGCTGCCCTACTATCAACATTCCCTGTTGGAGGATTTCCCAAGGAACTATCTAGCTTCTTTCTATATAACTCCCAGTTCGCTTTTCTTGGGTTGCGTACCGTTAGTCGATTAAAGTTCTCGAAGTTGACCACTAATTCTATGTAGCGGTGATCTGAGAATGAGTGTTTCTCTAGGACTCCCCATCTAACAATCCTGTCTGCTAGTGATTCAGAGTAAAGAGTGACGTCAAGTACTTCCCTTCTGTTCTTGACTATGAAGGTGGGTTCGGTACCCCTGTTACCCACCAAAAGATTGGATCCTAGGATAAAATCAAAAATTGACTCACCCCTCTCGTTTGTGTCAGTGCTGCCCCACTGATGATGATGGGCGTTAGCATCGCAACCTATGATCAGGTCGATCTTGTGCTTCCTGCTGTCTTCCACCAGCTGTTTGATCAGTGGGTGCGGGGGAAGGGCCTCCTGGTCGTGGCCCATATACGCCGAACATATCCTTAGAGGGCCATTTGGGCTCTCTACGGCTGCGGCTACGTGGTCTTCATTGCTGAAATTGGGTAGCAAAAAGAGGTTAAGGTTCTTTTTTGCGAGGATGCAGGCTCGCCTTTTACCTGTAGTGTTGGCTTTACAGAGCCTGAACTCCGACGCCCCCAGCCCAAGAATCCTGTCTCCTAGGATCCAGGGTTCCTGGATGAGGGCCACATCTGCTCCACTCTCGGCGAGGTGGAGAAGGAGGGCAGCTGACGCTGCTTTACTGTGGTGGAGGTTTATTTGTAAGATCATCAGGGACATCCTTACAAACCTCCACCACAGTTATCTCTGCCTCCGTCTCGGAGCCCAGCAGAGAGTCCTCCTCCATTCCGACACCACCAAGCGCCCTTGCCAAGTCGCTTTCCTCCGAGGTGTACCCTTCTAGAATGTCCTCCTCCTCATCCGACATTCCCTCTGGGTGACCCTCTTCGGTCGGCTCCTCCAAGTCTGGCTCTTGTGTGTCTGCCTCCAGAGCTGTACCTCCTGGCTTGGCCTTCGCATCAGATTTATAGATACGGACCGAGACATGCTCGAATCCGTACTTTAGCCGGTGCTCCGTCCTCTCCAGGGCTTTTACGGTCTCCTCATTTAGTGTGAGGACGACCTGCCTCCGCAGTCCCACCGCCTCCTCGACCTTGGCGACTCTCCAGTCCGCCGTGGGGAGCGTCGGGTTGCACATCCTAAGCATTGTCAGGATGGTCTTAGGGTCGGCTGGCTTTTCTGTGAGCCACACTCGCGCCCTCGGTTTGCTGGGGATCTCGTCCCAGTCAACCGCCACCAGCTTAGCTCCAGGGTAGACCTCTCCAAGCGATGCAACCATCCGCTTGTAAGTCTCTACCGACCGCGCGTCTTGGCAAGCAATCACCTTGACGCTACCCTGGTACCATCCTGCGTCTTCGCATTCTGGTGGGGGTCCTCCACTTCGCAGCATCTCCTCCACGAAGCGCCCATGCAACTCGTTTACCACTCGTCGCCAGAGTTCCTTGGGGATGAGCCCATCCTTGGAGCCCTTGTCCAGGACTCCAATTAGGGTTCTTCCCTTCGTCACCTCAGCGAACGAGCGGTTGGGCGGCTGCGGCTGGGCCTTCCTCTTCTTGGCCTGGGGGGCTTCTCCCTCTGTGGACCTCTGCCTCTTCGCGCTTTGCGCGGCCTCCTTGGCAGGGTCTGACCCAGTTCGTCTCTTCGGATCCAGCCTTTCTCCCGCCTTTTCCGGATTGAAGTCGGGTAGGATCTCCCTTGCCCACTTAATAATCTCGGCCTGGTCCGGGTTGGCTTCGGCCGATGTGTCCGCCCTCATCAGAATGAAGGCTGCTCTTCTTCTGTCCTTGTAGGACCCTTCACGCTGCGTCGAGTGAGACGCTTCCGGACCAGGGTTCACCTTAGGGGCTCCGCCGGTTGGTTTAGAGGTTGACCCTGGGGTCTTCCTCTCCACACCGTTCGGTGGTCCCATAGCTAGCCCCGCTTTGGAAGAAGTTGCCTTGGCAACCTCCACCGCACCGGCGCGTCCCGCCTCCAGATGTTGTCCCTCTATGGGGGACTTCTCCATCTCAGCAACTCCTTGGCTTTTGAGGGCCTTGGAGTTTGACGGGCCGTTGGCCCCATTTCCGGTCTTTTTTAGGGAGTTCCGCTCTCCGCTTTGGTTTTTATTATTAGGTAAAGTGTTCATATTTTGGTCCCACGAGTAGGCGGGAAGGGGTTCGTCCATCATGACATAGCCCGCATAAGCCTGGTTAAAACTGGGAGGTCGGCCTGTCCCCCAGAGTTCGCATATTAGCGTCCGAGCCCCCCCTCGGACACGCATCCTTCGGCATATGCTGTTCCACCTTGGATTGGGGTAAACTAAGGAAGGGAGTGTTCTTCTCCCCGCCCGACTACAATTAGTCGGACGTGTTACCAGCCGCCCTCACGTGGAGAGTATAGTCGCACTACCAGCGGTGTACACAGTTACGGCACGCAATTGCTTGCGCGTAGGTCCCCCTGTTGTACCCGTTGGCTGACGGCCCCAACGGGCCGTTGCGATATATATCCGACTTAAATTGCAAAGGTATATCAACTTCGGCTCCGCCCGAAGTTAGCTTTCCTTTCTTGTTTATTATAATGATATATATTATTTTTTATTTTCTATATACTTGTATATATATATTATTTTTATATTGATATATATTATTTTATTTTTTTATTTACTTATTTTTTATAATTTGACATTTGCAACTCCTTGAGAATGTTTCCATTGGTATGGAAGGATTTACCACTAGTATCTATACAGATGTTCAGCTTTGTATTTCTAGGACAGTACTGGACAAGCACTCCTTCTCCTAATAGACCGGATCTATTCTCTTTAAAAACCCGAAGCCAGAACTTTGTCAAAGCCCCAGAAAAACCAACTGAACCAAATATTCTCAAAACCTTCCAGACAATATCACACAACAGCCACCAAACTATTCGCCAAGCCTAAAAAAGTCTGAACAATCTGAACAAAAAAAAAACATGCCCGAAAACAGAATAAAAAAAGAAAAATACAATACCACCCTCCCTCCCTCCCTCACCACCTGGTGATCAACAGAGCCCTCCACGGTAAGTAGAACCTTGTTTACCTTGTTGCGATGGCCCATGTTCCTCACATAGCTTCCATCCTTTAAAGCTAACGTTATATTTAATTAATAGGAGGAAGGGGTCCCTCAAAAACATTATCCGCTGTGGGCGACAAGCTCGTGGCAAGGACCAGTGGAAATCTCGGCACAGGCCATTCACAGACCTGTCACTAATGCGAAGGCATGATTGGGCGAGAAGCTGCAGGTACCCGAAACTCATAATCAGCCTGGAAAAGAGCTGAGAGCTTTACAAAGAGAGAGCTGGAGCAGTTCTCCGACCAGAAAGGATGTTTAAATATTACGCATCATAGTATTACTATAAAAGATCTAAAGTATAAACGAAAATGAAGGTTGTGTGTGGACAGCTAAGGAAAGCGAAATATTTTAGCACCTTCGATTTCATGAAGGGATTTGTGCAGATACCGCTGGAGGCGAGAAACAGGAAATATATGGAATTCACAGAGTATGCCTAGATTCTAAAAAAAAAATCAAGACGTCGGCATTGCTCGCGCGGTCACAGGCAAAGCAGGCTTTGACAGTGGAAGGCGTGATTTTTTAGCTAAGAGGAGCCAGCAGGTGTGCTTGCAAGTTATGGTAGGCTGACCTAGAATCCCTCTCGTCGGAGGGAAATACGGAGGGGGATGGTTAACAGCCAAATTGGATGGTAAATTTGCACAAATATAAGAACAATTCACGGACGTAAAACAACACATAATTGATAAACCACCTAGCAGAGGCAGGAGCACGGCACGTTGGCAGTCAAAGACGAAAGAGTGACCCAGGGAGCTGCCAAAATGCGAGGGAGGCCAGCAGGTAAACACACCGATGCCGCGCATCAAAGAAGATGCGACAAATAATTACGGCTTCATTTTTTTACTTATATTTTTTTCGTGGTCTTTCAGAATTTTGTAAATGGCTTGTGCATCAATTTGTGCATCAGCTTGCATCCTACATTCATCATAAGGCGTACAGGACCAGACGACTGAGGGGCGCTCGAGAAACGATTTGTTACCATATATTAAGATATTTTTTATTTTTTAAGCTATGAGGAGTTAGTAAGAAAATTTAAAATACTTAAACTTAACTTAAGTTTCTAGTCCATCTTCTAAATGCTAAATTCTGGCTATCTACACCCCCTTTAATTAGAAAATATAGAAAAACTACACCCGGAATTGTCCTACGATTTGTTGAGCTAGGTAAGTCTGCTACTATAAGAGTCTGCTACTATAAGACGGAAGATGAAGATTTGCATCCCAGTTAAGACCTCTAAGTGAAAAAGTAAAAAAATTCTTTTGTACGGATTCTATGCGGTCCTGATGTACTCCATACTGGGGACTCCAGACACATGAACCGTATTGCAGTATTGGACGAACCAAAGGAATGAATAATGTTTTAGTTATGTAGCGGACGTTAAATTTTTTTGACTACCTTTTAATGAGACCAAGGACTCCTTTATCCTTATTAACCTTTGTGGAAATATGGTCGGCAAATTTAAGTTTAGTGTCTAATAGAACGGCGAGATCATTAACCAAAATTAATTTCGAAGGCAATCCCATAGAGAGTATACGTAGCCTGCATAGGGCAAGAGTGATAAAAAGACATACGCTTGCATTTTGATCCATTAAGTAATCATTTGCTAAACACCATTTTTTCACCAACACCAAATTTTAAAGATCGGACTGAAGACGGCATTGAGCAGAGATGGATTTGTATTAAAGATAAAGCTTAACTTCATCTGCATACATAAGAACTAGAGAGTTCGTTGAAGCAGGGGGCAAGTCATTAATAAAAAGAGTAAATAATAACGAGCCAAGATGACTTCCATGAGGGACGCCAGATGTAGCACGGACCAAGCGGGAATGTATATTTTTAAACAAGACTCTTTGTGTTCTTCCATCTAAGTAGCTGGAGATCCATGTAGGGAGGTCTATAGGAAATCCTAGCATATTAAGTTGACTCAACAAAAGTAAACGGTTGACTGAATCAAATGCTTTGCTAAAGTCTGTGTAGATATGTTACATACATTCACACGACTACAATATACCCTTGTTTTCGAGTACCGGGTGTGAAAATTGTAGTGCTTTGCGAAAGACAAAAACAAAAATATTATTTTCCACAATTTATCCGGAAAAATTATAGAAGCACAAAGTTAAAGATCAATAAATAATGATTATATTTTAAGTTTATGGACGTTTTTTGAGTTTTGAGTTTTGGAAAAAAACTAAGTCTTAAAGGTTTAAAAATAACTTTAAAATAATAAATTAAAATGTGTTTATTATTAATAATAAATTATTTATTGATTTATCTTACTATTTTTTTGCAACAGATAATTGTGACAGTTCCTTATTATACTCTGATATTAATATTGTACCCTTTATTATAGTACCCTAATATTAAAGTGTAAAATTATTCTACCATACATCTGTAATATAAAAGTCAGCGTAGATGAGAAAATTAAATGACATTAAAAGGTACGCTGTTTCTTATCGCATATGCGAAAGACTTCACTCACCAAAGAAATTCTGTTTAAGGTAGAGTTGCAGACTGGAAAGGGGGGTTAAGATTCGTTTATCGACATAGTGCAAGGTAGGCAACTACCAAAGGAACGGAAAATAAAAATCCTTGTTCACCAAAAATGTTCTTATACAATCCTTGTTTTTTCTTCTTTTCTTAATAAAATTTGGATTTTGAATTTCTTGACTATATCCTTCAATTGGTACCACTACATATCCGCAACGCACTATTTAAATACCTTTATTATATGCCAGTTTTCTTGTTTCGAATTGGAAACAACAATTACATTAAAGATAGGTTTTCAAATACTATGGAAATGGGTAATTTGTGAGTAGAACACAGAAACCAGAAAAAAAACACAAGTGGTACATAGTACCGAGAGTATATTCTTCACCAACTATATACATTTATTTTTAAAGCATTTTTAAAACCGGTTTCGTAGGGTGAATGTATTTTACATATGTAGATGTATTTAACATAATCATCTTCGGCCTCAAAAAGTATATATATTTATAATTGGTATTAACAGCCGATTCCATTCAGCTGTTCCGATATCTATTTTCTTATTTATAGATATAATAGATATATATATCTGTTCCGATATCTATTTAAGTAAGGATAAATCCTTACATGGCTACAAAATAATATCTTACAAACTAATATATAAAAACAAAACATTAATAAAAACTTAATAAGTGCTTAATGAGCGCTTGTTAGAGGTCTTAGAAAGCTGCCTTGTGGAAGACCAGAGGAGGTGACAAATAAGACACTAGACAAATAATTGTCGAATAGATACCAAGGTCTAACACCTCCTCTTTAGCTGCCAAATTATAATTACTGATGGAATAAACCGTGCAGATTTCAAGAGACCGCCTACTGTAACGGTTAAACATACACTTAGATAAGTTTAATGGAAGAAGATTACGGGAGCACCATGAATAAACTCTGGAGTAAACTCCTCCTGTAACAAGTAACTGTCACTAATGCAGCTAATGGCTTTATAGATTTTAAGGTCATCCGCATACTATAAAAAGTAGGAATGACGAAAGCATGACGAGATGTCAATAATGAAATTGATAAATAGAAGAGGCCCAAGAGAGCTGCCTTGTGGAAGACCAGAGGAGGTGACAAATGGACTTTTGATAGCGTCTCCAATAGAAACCAGATAAGTCGGTCAGCCAGATAAGACTCAAAGCAACTAAATAGGCCGGAATGAATACCTAATTTATATAATTTGGCCAGAAGGGCAGCATGACACACTTTGTTGAAGGCTTTGGAGAAGTCAGTGTAAATGGCATCAACCTGAAGTCGGGTATCAAAAGCTTCAAAGCAGTGCTTAGATAAGACCGTTAAATTAGTTATAGTGGACCTCCCAGGCAAGAAACCATGGTTGGGTAATAAAATTTACGAGTCAGAAACGTCAATTTTTTGGTAACTATCCGCTCCAGTATCCGCACCAGTTGCTAAAATCAGACCTACTGCTACTGCGATAGAAGTTGTCTTTCACCGATAGGGGAATCTACCAAATGAGAGCGACAGTTGAAGGGGAGTAGAAAGGGAAGCGATACTCTTCTTAAGAAAGAATGGGGAGATACCATCCAAGTCAGGTGTGTGTGACTCGGTAAAAGGTCCAGTGGCTTCAACTAGGCCACAGTCCAATATGTCCATGTTACTCACACTGAGAAAAGGTTCAATGCTAAGAAGAGTTTCATTATCACTCCGAGGAACCTTCGGCTCCAAGTTAAAGGTAAAAGATTTTGCAAAAAGTTTAGAAATGCCGTGATCCGAGTCCGGTACTGAATTACCATTGTTCCGATATGTAAGATGATATGTCCGATGTTACGATGTAACATCGATATGTATGTCCTTTTGCTGTTAACAAACCGCCATAAAGCTTTAAGATTGGATGGGAGGCTAGCTCCGACATCGGATATATACTGGTTGTTAAGAAACTTATTAAGGAATTCCACTTTCCGCTTAATTGCCGGTATAGCTCTTTTGCTCGAGGCTCCCCTGCCTTTGTAACTCGTTTGTAATACTTATCAATTCTATTCTTTAAGTTTTTTTAAACCTGTTGTATATCAGGGAAGCCTGTAGGATCTTCGTACCCTCACAGTGGCATAAGTATCAATAATATTAAAAAGGGCAACCAAGAACATAATATAATAATCACCAATTTAGCCACCCCAGAATGATGAAAGGGAATAGAGGCATTAATAAGTGACAATGTTGGCATCATTCAGATTTTATATGGGATGGATAATATGGAATGGGTGAAGCAGAAGGCAAAAACTCAATATATAGAACTCAATATGAAGTACTAACGGCTTGTGGTAAATAGCACATGGACTTAATAGTACATTTCATAATTCTACTTTACTATTAACCACGTTATACTCATTCAAATACTAAGTGCAAGTTAGGCTCGAAGAACTCAAAGCTAAAGTTGTTATTGTGCTACGTTTCCACAAGGATGATTGCATCAAAATCTCAGGCAGAAGAATTCAGGAATAACATCCGGGACTTGGTCCTCATTTCCGATATATGGTATTTTGGAACATAACTTTGAAGCTTTTATTGGGGTCCGAGGAAGAATTATAGCTACGGTCCAAGCCGGGAATTGAACGGCCTAAAAGGTAAATAAACATCTTCATTCGGCGAAAAGAAAGCGCAGCGAAAAAAATAAGATGAGCATCGATGCTATGCCAACGGCTCGATTACCATCGTCTTGTTGTTGCTGGACATCCACAAGTGAAGATGTTAACAACTCGCCTTGGAAATAGTTGTTGTTGTTGGAGCATATCGATCAGAAAACGAAGTAAATTATTGAAGGAATTGAAAAAAGTGGCAGTGGCGCCACTTAATGGGGGTTTTCTGACGATCGCGTTAGTGGTAAAGGGAGAGTAGCCGAGAGGTCATTAACCTTAGCAAGCTCTTAATGCACAAACCGGCTGACTTTTGCCGACATAGGCCAAAAGTCATCATTGAAGATTATAGGAAAATTTTGCTCCGGAACTCCCAATTTAAAGTTAACGAACTTGTGGGCGTTGATATCAGCATCTTTATTGACCAGCTTAGCACAGGCTAAACCACTCGACTCCACGTTTAGCTTATTGCTACAAACTTTCACAGTGAACCCAGTTAGATAGACGCCGCGAAACACTTGAAGCTGGCCGCATCTAGATGTTTGTCCCACAATGCGCCTATTTGGGTTGATTCGCTTCTTTTTTCGGGACAGCCACCTTTGATGCTGTTGGGGCCTGGCCTGTGTAGCCGTTTTTCTCCAAATATTGGTAGGAATAGAAGAGGGGGCAACAAAATGCCCCCCGCCGAGCAGACCTTGCCGCTTCATTTTTCCGGGCACAATCACTTTGGCTTTAAGGCTTTCGAAAAGGGATTACATATCCAGAACCTTATGATTTAGCTCATCTATTTTGGAATGCGAATCATTTTCAACGACGCAGTTATCACATTTCCACATTAAGTTCGGAATATTAA
Organism: Drosophila malerkotliana malerkotliana; assembly: GCA_018153235.1. Lineage (NCBI taxonomy): Eukaryota > Metazoa > Arthropoda > Insecta > Diptera > Drosophilidae > Drosophila > Drosophila malerkotliana. Next base: position 2,307,361 of record JAECXV010000202.1, on the reverse strand, counting down.
TTCGGAATAGCCTCCGAGGTAAAATCCACACAGGCGATGTGGTAGGTAAACTGCCAGATCAACGCGCACCGAACGGCATTAGGGAAAGTTGGGTAACAGTACTTTTGCACTACAGAAGAAAAAATATAGTTAGGAGGCTCATAATAGTTGTAGTTGTTTAATGACACCTGCATTATTTTATGGTCACCTAGTCTCACATGAATCTCACATAAAGGAGAACTGGGAAAAAATGCCAATCATTATTTCAACCAGCTTAAAGCAAAAAAAAACCAGAAAGGAAAGCTAACTTCGGGCGGAGCCGAAGTTATATATATATATATATACATCGGATAAAGTTGGCCGATCCTTATGGGAATATGAGAATATAATATATTTACAATTATTTTATATTTATTACAATACAAAATCTAAAAAAAGTCCCTAACTTCTATTTTCAAACATACCAAAGTTGGTATATCTACCAAAAACCATTTCCGATCGTTCAGCTATATGGCAGCTATAAGGCCGATCGTTATGATATTTGGTAGGTCGGATCAACTGAAAATATAATCTGTACCAAGTTCCAGCTTTCTATCTTCAAAAACACGAAAGTTGGGTCATTTCCAATCGTTCAGTTATACGGCAGAAATAGGATATAGTCGGCCGATCCTTACGAAATTTGGCATTATTGTGGCAAAAATAGCGCTCATGTAAAATTTGAACTCTCTAATTTTAAAAACACCGAAGTTATACCATTTCCGATCAATCAGTTATATGGCAGCTATAGAATATAGTCGGCCGATTCCGGTCGTTCCGACTTATATAAAGGCGTGCAAAGGAAAGAAGGGTGTGTGCAAAGTTTCAAGTCGATAGCTTTAAAACTGAGAGACTAGTTTGCGTAGAAACAGACAGACGGACAGACAGACGGACAGACGGACATGCTCATATCCACTCAGGAGGTGATCCTGATCAAGAATATATATACTTTACCATATAGGGTTAGAGATGTCTCCTTCACTGCGTTGCACACTTTTGGACAAAATTATAATACCCTCTGCAAGGGTATAAAAATTCCTCAGCGTGGGAGCAACAAAGGACGCATTTAGAGGAAATGTGTACAACTGAAAGCAAAGTCATTTCTATTAAAAATTGGCTTATGATGTCTGCCATGACGCGATTCTGTTATGAAGTCAACAGAGCTATAAAATTTATATAATCTTTGGTTTGTTATATTGAATTTTTATATCAATAAAGTCTGTCTAAAAGTACGAAGTTTGAAGTTTAATGAAGTCTTTGGCGGGCAAAAATAATTCTATTATTATAATGTTAACTTTAGTATTTACTCCATACAATTAGATATAGTTGGCATGTACGTTTTAGGGCGGTACGGTAGAACCCGATGCAAAGGAACCCTCTTATCTATCTTCCCTGAATCAATTTTCCAGATGGCCGAGATGAGTTACTGACCTCTTACCAAGAGAAGCTTGTTCCATGCACGCAGCTTTTTTTTATGTCGATAATGATCAAAGGCACCTTGGGGGGGCGTGGCAAGAACACCACCCCAATAATAGATATATTGCATGCACTTGAATTGCATTGCTCTTGAATTTCGTATCATATACGATTTTCAGCACCCAATCATTATTGTTATAGTATAGAAAGGCGGGCCTTCAAAGGCTAGTAAGATCCCTACACATTTCACATATGTTGGGAAAAGAAAGAGCCAAAACATCTAAAAGCTCAGATAAGTGGCTGAAAAAGGGGGAGAAGCGTTCTCCCGGCATATGGCCAAAGCAATCAGTCCCTGCGCAGGAGCACCAAGAGGAGTGACGGCAATCCATGCGCTCCCAAGCGGTTAAATAAGCCCTTCGTAGGCCCCGACGGTAAAACGGTTGCGCACTCTTCCGTAGAGGTCATTTGCGAACATTTCTAAGAGGCACATTATTCTAAGAATAGTCGCCCGAGGCAACTCTGATGGTAAGATACCTCGAGACAAGTGGAGATGGGTGGAAGCCGCCCTAGCCACGAAATGTTTCGAGGCCACGGAACCAGGCCCTGCCCCAGTCTGCAAAGTCAACGATCGCGACAGACCTGTTGCGCTGAGCTGGTGTAACGTCTCCTGTAGGGCCCATCGAGGATCTGGATCTCGGCCTCTATCAAGGAACCGGCCCAGATTCTCACCATGGTACTACGATGTAACCCACACCTTTTTACAACGGACTGGCGAGTAGCGAAGGTGGAGCAAACCAACATCGTCCTCATCATAAAAAAAGATTCGCTAGCTCCCATAGAGGCCGCTCACGGTGATCTTTTGTTCAGGTTCAGTTCGATCCTCGTAGAGGTGTATCATTCTGATACAGGAGGCGATGCAACAGCAGTTGCAGTTGGACAAGCACTCATTCTTCGTCCACAGATACATATAAACATCCCTACTTTTCAAAAGCCAAAAGCCAGAGGTTTTTCAAAACCCAAGGAAAACTAACTGGACCCAATAAGCTCCAAATCTTTTTACTAGAATATTTTACCAAAACTACCAGACTATCTGCAATCCATGGAAAGTCTGCAATCCTATGCAAATCAGCCACAACACTAGACTACCCTAATAAAGAAGATGGATCCTGGACCATCACAAGTGAGGAATCTCTACCTGCTGGAGACTCACAGTTGTGAGGTCAGAATATAACCGTTGTGAGGTTGAAACAAAATCTTATAGATAGTTGTTTTAAATATATAAGTGCCATGCAAATGAGCTCAATGAGCAGCGATAAAAAAAACGAGTGTAAAAGCTCAATGAATAAAAGAAACGGCTTCTACTTTTACTTTTCAATCCAATTAAGTGTAACCCGGCTCTACTTATCACTGAAAGCCAAAAGGCACGATCTTGCTCACTCGCTCTGCTCACTCCGACTTCTGCTTAAGTTCGCAGTGTAAAACCCCCATCTAATGGTGGAAACAAATTTCGAACCAACAATAAACAGTTCTACAATTTCTGCCACCACAGCGACAACTACTGCAATTTAAAATACACAAAGTCAACGACTACAGGGAGTACAACAACTTTGAAAGTGCCAAAGCGGCCCCGGCCACACAGACTAGAATGGATCGCTACATCCCAATTAAGCGTAAGCTTAGCCTACAGAGTAATCACGCAGGCAATAAGACAAAAATTAACCGCATCCTGAAGTTCGACGAAGAACCAGGCAGATCCTCCTGTAACAGATTTGCCCTACAGGCGGAGGTGGAGGAAAACCTTATCAAAGGGAACATCCATGAAACAAAGGTGCAACCCAAGACGAGCACTTCCGAATCGTGTCCAAATATCTGGACAATGCTCAGAAAAACTATTACACGTACCAGCTGAAAAGCAGTAAGGGCCTACAAGTGATAGTAAAGGGAATCGAACCCGATGTTACCGCCGCGGAAATGAAAACCGCCCTTAAAGAAATGGGCTTCGCCGCAAAGAATGTTATTAGCATTCTAAATAAGGACAAAAAGCCACAACCCCTCTTCAAGGTCTAGTTCTAGCCAGAAAGCAGGTCGCTGAAGAAGATCAAAGTCCACCTAGTCTACAAGCTGCAATATTTTGCATCGGAGAATCACTGTTAAAGAGCCACATAAATGCAACGGTCAAGTGCAATGCACTAATTGTCAAGAGTATGGACACACTAGGACATACTGCACACTTTGGGACTGTCTGTGTAGTCTGCGGAACGCCCACAGCTCCGCTCACTGCACTAAAAACAAGGACAGACGTCTTTTTCATCAGAGCTGCGAGGTCCTCATTCGGTCCACTAAGAACCACCAACGGCTTCTCCTTTGCCGATGCTCTACGATCTGGAAGAGAAATTCCAATCCAGCCTAACTCAACAACAGCCAAAGCGCTCAACAGGCCACAGAATAGCCACATAGCAAAACGGAAACTATGATGCTTACCCTCCAACAAAGTATGATGGAGCTTATGTCATTTATGAAAACGAACATTCAAACACTTCAAACCAGAAAATGGTAATACAGCTGCTCGAATATCAATGTGGAACGCCAATGTTGTCTCACGGCATAAACTAGAATTGTCACAATTCTTGACCGAAAACCATATTGACGTTATCCTATTGGTGGAAACGCATCTTACAAGCAAATAAAACTTTCATATAAAAGGCTACACAATCTACCGCACAGATCATCCAGACGGGAAAGCCCACGGCGGAACTGGAGTTCTAAACAGAGAACGCATTAAACACCATTTTTTGCAACCAGGTTTGCAACAAACTTCTTGCAGGCCTCATCGATACAAATTCAGTCAAGCAACGGAATCCTTTCAATCGCTGCCGTTTACTGCCTTCCTCGTATCTCAATCTCGGAAGGACAATTTATGGACTTCTACAATTTCCATGGGGATAGTTTTACAGCCGCAGGAGACTAAAACGCCAAACTTACGCAGTAGGGATCACGTCTAGTGACGTCTAGTGAAGGCAATTTTACAATGCAATTATAAATGTGAAAAATAAACTGGACTATGTTTCCCCTGGAATTCCCACATCCTGGCCAACAGACTCACGCAAGCTCCCAGCCCTTATTGATTTTGCGGTGACAAAAAATATACCTAGCAATTTAATAAGCGCAAAACCATTCACGGATTTATCTATTTTTTATTTAAAACCAAGGAGGATTTGTTGAAGCGGACGGATATTTCCAAGGCACACATAAGTCAAAAAATTTATTTAAAGTAAAATAAAATGTTTCTAAAGTGACATTAAGATCAGTGCACGCCAGAATATCGGACCAATCGTATGTATCGATAAGGCTATTAAGTTTTTGAAAATCAGCTTTACGGAAACAGCGAATCTTATTTACCACGCTCGGAGACATCTGATCGATACCAGGAGTGGTTTCGATTGAGACCTCCAGTGTGGGGTGATATGGATCCTCTGGGGATGAAAGGGGAAAAGCTCTGGAGAGAGCAGTACCATCAGGATCAGATACAAAACATAAGTCTAAAAGCCGACCTAGCGAATTTCTAACATGATTGATCTGACCTAGGGACATGTCAAACATGCCCGCGGTGAAGTCATGGTAAGTTATAAGTGTCAAAGATGGTGAGTTATCGACGTTGGACCACTTTAATTCTGGGATATTAAAGTCGCCCACCGCTACGAGTTGGTCTCGATCCGTCATAAGATTAGAGACGTATCGAATGGCGGACAAATGCTGCCAATATGTAGGCGGTTCAGACATAGGAGGTATATATGAACATGTAATGTATAAAGCTTTAACGGAGATAGTGATTTTAACGCAAATAAATTCTATGTCACCAAACTCTTGTGATTTCACCTCATCAGAAGCAAGAGTAGAGTCTACCGAAATGAGGACTCCACCTCCTCTTTGCTGAGATCGATCCCGTCTAAAAGTGGTGTACTTACTTGGAAAAACTTCGGAGCTAAAGATCTCCGGATTTAACCAAGTTTCTGTAAATGCTGTTATATGGGATGCAAAGAAAGAACTATCAGAATATAGCTTGGGGAGTTTGCTACGTAGCCCCCTAGTATTCTGATAGGTAAGAGTTAATGAGGAAACTAGTTTTTTGGGTTAGTAGCCAAAGAAGAGGTGGAGGGTTGGTCAGTGGTTCCGATGGAGGTTCGATGGAGGAATCACCTGTAAGGGTTTTGGTGTCGCAGGTACAAGAACTGCAGCATCAGTCGGTGCCGGTGGTCCGGACTGTGAAATACCCTTTTGGGTGACCCTAATGGGGGTTTCGTTCCCTAGGACCTGTGGCATCACTTGAAGGGATGCCATGGCGGACATATCGGACAATTGCTCATTATCCCTGAGAAATTCGGACGAATTTTTCTCAGTTCTAGCCCTTGGGGTGGCCAGAGATATAAGCGGCTGCATTAATGTCGGCTGAGCAGGCTAAGGCGGTTCAGAAACAGCGGATTTCTTACGCTTAGGGGACTCATTTAGCAGCTGAAGGCCACTAAACTGAGTGTCCAGCGCACAGAGCTGTTCATTGATTTTACGAAAACCAGTGATCAGCTCTTTAAATCCATTTTTGGTCTGTCTCATGAACGACCTCATTTCGCCTTGCACAGCACGACAATTATCACAACAATAATGTATCCCAGACCTACGGGAAATGGCATCCGAAACTGATGCAGTGAAACCGGCACACTTGGCGTGCACGACGTTTTCACATAACCAGCAATGGATGCTAGGCTGCGATGTGGAAATTGTCTTGTTACAAGACTTAATGGCACAGACCAGTTTGAATTCCATTTTATTTATTTATTTATTTTTTTTTATTTAATAAGACAAAAGTTAATATTTAAAAAGTTAAAAAAACACAATACCTTGAACCACTGTGCCGAACAAGAAGCCGAAGCGGGAGCTTTGAAAGAGTGCAAAAGAGAAATGCAGAAATATGGATAAGCCGGGGAAGAAGCAGAGCTAAGCTATGCTTGGAATAGAATTTAGGCAAATTATTAATTCGACTCCAAATATACCACAGCACTCGCGAAGCGATACGGTTTAGGCTTTAAGATTGTTAAAATTCACAAGATTTAATTCACAAGTATGTAAACACCGGTTTACCAATATTTTTAATAAAACGCAGTGCGCAAAAAAAAAACACGACCGTTCGCTTGAAAGAAAGAGAGGGAAGCTTATCTGTGCTTTTAACGCTTCTTCAAAGCCCAGAAATAACCGAACACCCCTTCAGCCTGATGTCGCCAAAAACAAACTGGCTTAAATACAAAAAGTACGTGAGTGTCCACATAGAACTTGCCCCGGAGTTTAACATGGAATCGGAAATCGACCTCACTACAAGCGCCCTGGAAAAAGAACTCGTTGCGGCAGCTAAAATCTCTACTCCTCATGGGAAGTAAGTAGACCGAAACAAATACTACAAATCTAATCAGCAAATCAAACAGCTTGTGTGAGAAAAGAGGCGCTCGCGTCGTGATTAGCAAACAGCAGATTACCAGCCTTAAGGAAGCAACCCGGTCACTCGACGAGGCTCGTCATCAACAGGAAGAAAATGCACAGCTGAGGTACATCCAGAATCTTTCGCCAAAAAGCACAAAGTACCCCCTGTGGAGGTCCCACCCAAATCTTAGCGCCCCAATTAAAACGACCACCCCGATAAAAAACTCTTCGGGATGATGGGCTCGCAGCGACGAAGACCGAGCTGAAACATTCGCCAAGGTGTCTTCCAGCCAAACCCAGCCTCAAAATTCATTCCTCCTGCCAGTAATTTAGCCAGAGGCTACCCCTCAGCCAGCTGCACCTTCATTCCGACCAAACGAAATCAAAAAAGTCATAAGAGAGCTAAAACTAAAAAAGGCTCCTGGTGGCAGTGGCGGATACAAGGGGGAGGCGATAGGGTTGAAACAACGCGCATATCGCAAATGGCTAATTATCTAAAATTTACCATCTGCAAAACAAATTGACACTCAGCAGAAAAATTAGTTGAAATTAACTCTGAGATACGAGTTGTTTCAACGTTGGTTTCCAAGTTGAATTGACCAGAGATGACAGCTAAAACACATTGCTACTTCGAAATGAAGATGTCGTGACTGGCACCAGGATTTGAATTTTCTACTCCGTAGCAGCGAGATGCATAGAAATATTGCTCTGCTATTGCTACCGCTGTCACTTTTCCGAGAGCGGGAGCGGAGCCGTAGCAGAAAAAAGAAAATTGTCTGCTCTGCTCTGCTCCGAGCTACGAAAAGTTCAAAGCTATAGCCATAGCAATAGCAGAAAAAAATATTCTGTGAAATAATCCTCGTAGCCGTAGCCAAAAATCTGAAGCGAGAGCAGAGCAGTGCAAAAAATATTTTTGTATGTGCTACTGCTCTATCGTAGTTTTGTTTTTGTTTTTTCACCTGATTTTTATGCACCGTCATTATGTGACCACTTTCTTTACCGCGTTTCTTTCTTTCTTTACCCTTGTAAGAATGATTTGTAGGTAATAACAAATATTAATAAGTAATAATATTAAAAATTTAGTTCGTTCAGAAACAACAAATAAATATTAATAACTCCTAATTAAATCAAAATTAAAAAATTATGCTATTCTGTCATGTATTTATAATTCTATTCAAAAATGTATTTAGTAAATAATTAATCGTCGTCTTCAAATAAACTCAAGATGTCGATCGCATTATCTAAGAGTGTTGAGTTTAGGCGAACAAGGAGTATATTTTCTAATGTGTCGTGGCTTAAACGATTTCACAAATTTACATCACATTAATACAGATTTGCATTTATGAATAGCGTTAGAATTTTAGTTATGAGGTTGTGAATTAGACCTTATGTGCAATGTCAGTGTGTTTTGAATAAAACTATAGAATCACTTTATTGTTTAAAACAGAGGTCGGCACGGCCTTATCCCGAGGGCATAGGAAAATTCTCTGCCCGAGCTCTGCCACACACACACAGTGTAAATGTGTGAAACGTCATGCTCACAGCCTACTTTCTGCTATTCGGAACTAACACTAATGCATTACAATCATATCAATGTATTGGGGTGCCGACCACTGGTTTAAAACAACGTATAATTTTTGATTATTTGCAACATGCTTCTTGTATTATTTAAAACAAGAAAGGAAAGGTAACTTCGGGCGTAGCCAAAGTTTACATACCCTTACATATAGTTGGCCGATCCTTATAAGAATATCATAATAAAACTAATTCATTACAATAAAATACCTAAAAAAAAAGTCTCAAGCTTCTATCTTCAAAAATACCAAAGTTGGTATTTCTACCAAATACCATTTCCGATCGTTCAGTTATATAACAGCTATAAGATATAGTCGGCTGATCCCGGCCGGCTGATATATGGCGTGCAAAGGAAAGAAGGGTGTGTGCAAAGTTTCAAGTCGATAGCTTTAAAACTGAGAGACTAGTTTGCGTAGAAACAGACAGACAGACGGACATGCTCATATCAACTCAGGAGGTGATCCTGATCAAGAATATATACTTTATAGGGTCGGAGATGTCTCCTTCACTGCGTTGCACACTTTTGACCAAAATTATAATACCCTCTTCAAGGGTATAATTAAGATCGCCCTTCCCCAGGCAGATACTATTTAATGGGATCATTAATCTTGGCTATTTCCCAAAAAAGTGGAAGAAATCCATCATTATAATGATACCAAAACATGGAAAAGACCACACAATTCCGTCATCATACAGACCAATAAGCCTTTTATCTTGTTTGTCTTAATTGTTTAAGAAATGCTTGATAACTCGCATAATACCACATCTGGAAACTTGAAATATTATCCCGGCACACCAATTTGGCTTCCGAAGAGACCACAAGGAAGCGCACTCGGCCCGTGTCTATATGTTTTGTATACTGCGGATATTCTCACGAACGCATAACTAGCAACGTTAGTTAAAGGAAAGAAGGTTGTGTGCAAAGTTTCAAGTCCTAACTAGCTAATCATCTAATAGTAGTGGAAAGATGGCTGACTGGCGACTGGCGCATTAAAATAAACGAACAAAAGTATTTTTAAACCGTACAAATATCGTAAATAATGATTTTTGTTATGATTTGTGTTTTAAAAATCACAAAATAATAATTATTCTGTGAGCGAAAAAATAAAAATCACAAAATAAACATTATCCTATGATGGAAAAATAAAAATCACAAAATAATGATTATTTTTGATTTTTATTTGTTTTTTCGAAAAAATATCACTTAATTGATGATTGCGATGTACCTATTAAATTTTCCGAACATTTTACTGTATATTTCCTTGGACCACATATACAGGTACCATTTAATACCATGATTTTTTCACTTTCACCCTTCCTTACCATTAAAATGAAGAAACTAAATATGAAGCAATCCTTTTTAATATGTATGTAAGTGCGTAAGTGCTAGTGCTATTGACTAGTAGTCATTGCATTAGTGGTTAACAAATATTGTCATTTTCTATCATTTCTGTGGAGTTTTAAAATGGGACGCAAGAGAAATAACACCGCTCGGAATTTTTTCATTTCTGATTTTGAAGAGAATTTTCCGACATGCAATATATGCAAGCAAAAATTCACCGGGAATTATTCGTCCAATTTAAGACGTCATTTAGAAATGAAGCACAAAGATGTATTTGAATTGAATGCTTTGGACACCGAAGGAAAAAGTGAAGTTCTCAGTGACGATGGGGCAAGATGATGTCACAAATGCATGTATAGATTTAGTGACAGAAGAAAAACTCCCTTCGGCGGTTCTTGATGCCAAGGGCTTCCAAACACTAAGTACACAAATCTTCTGTGGCTTAAATACAGTGGCGGATCTAGAATTGCTGGCGCCCGGGGCAAAACGAAAAATTTGCGCCCCCCTCCCTCTCTGCTATATGAACGCGTTAATTTTTTTTTATATGAATGAAATTCAAAGTATTTTGGGTGTGTAAAAGGTTATATCATCTAAAGCTTATAGGTATGAAGAATTATATTTCATTTTTATTCTTTCGTTAGATGCATCATAAAAATACATTAAATGTTGTGTTTTTGTATGAAAACAAAATATTACTTCTGTAATATAACTTTCCTGGCCTTGGTTGCCGCAAATTCAGCAATAATATCATTGTAATCGAGTGATGCTGCTACATCATTTTCGATGGAAAGTATTGCCAAGTTTGATAGCCTGTCTTGGTTCATGGTTGTGCGGAGATAAGATTTTATTAGTTTCAGTTTACTGAACGATCGCTCACACGAAGCCACGGACAATGGTAGAGTCAGCAACATTTTCAAAGCCGTCACAAGTGTTTTGTACGCCTCTAACCCCAACGATGAAATGTATAATAATATTCCTTTTGGAGTGAGGTCGAGAGTTTCTCCATTTTTATTGGCTCTTTTCAGGAGAAAAATGACATCTTTAATATCTTCAAACAATTCCCTCCCGTTTAAATCGTTGGAATAGATTTCGGCTAATGATTTGCACTTATCGTTAACTTCCAACAGTTTTCATTCATAATTTCATAATTCATAATTTCTTATATTAATAAAATTTCAAATAAAATAATAATTTTGGTTGAAAAGGTTGGTTGGAAAGGGGGGAGGGGGGGTGAAAATCCTTACAGTTCCTCAGTGAATCCCTTATGAATCCCACCTGAATTCCCGTAAGATTCCTCACGGTATACCTCAGGGATTCCTTGGGGTATTTCCTCAACGATTCCTCAAAGTATACCTCAGGGATTCCCTGGGGTATTTCCTCAACGATTCCTCAGAGTATACCTCAGGGATTCCCTGAGGTATTTCCTCAACGATTCCTCAGAGTATACCTCAGGGATTCCCTGGGGTATTTAGTTCGAAATACTCTTCGAATAACTGCAGGAATCGTGCAGTATTCCTCGAGTTGTTCGAATTCCTCGATGTGAGGAACTCTTCTATGGAAATTCCTTGATGGTTTGTATGAAACATACCTAGAGGATTCCTCGGGTGGCAATACTAGTACCTAGACGATTCCTTCAGTAATCCTTGAGGTATGGTACTGAAGGGATGAATTCTCGAAACATACAGTGTTAGCCGAGCTCGATTTAGCGCCCCTTCGGGACTTGGCGCCCGGGGCGCTTGCCCCTTTCGCCCCCCCCTAGATCCGCCACTGCTTAAATATGTCAGTTATATCGTCGAGAAACATAATAGCATATGTTAAACAAAAATTCTGCTGTTTATGAAAATGAAGATGGTGGCTACTCTTAAAAAACTTTACTCTTTTTCTTTAAAAATGGATACAGCTACAAGGTGCAATCGTGGAATTCTCGGGGTAAATGAATCACAAAAAAAAAAAAAACAAGAAAGCAAAGCTAACTTCGGGCGGAGCCGAAGTTGATATACCCTTGCAGCTAAAACCGGATATATATCGCAAACATCGGATATAGTTGGCCGATCCTTATGATTACATCATAATAAAACCAATTAATTGCAATAAAAAATCTAAAAAAAAGTCCCAAGCTTCTATCTTCAAAAATATGAAAGTTGATATTTCTACCAAAAACCATTTCCGATCGTTCAGTTATATGTCAGCTATAAGATATAGTCAACCGATCTTTATGAAATTTGGTTGATCGGATTAACTGACCAAAAATAGAATGTGTACCAAGTGCCAGCTTTCTATCTTCAAAAACACGAAAGTTGGGTCATTTCCGATCGTTCAGTTATATGGCAGCTATAGGATATAGTCGGCCGATCCTTATGAAATTTGACATGTCGTAATATTTTGCCAAAAATAGCTCTCACCTAAAATTTGAACTCTCTAACTATAAAAACACCAAAGTTATACCATTTCCGATCAATCAGTTATATGGCAGCTATAGGATATAGTCGGCCGATCCCGGCCGTTCCGACTTATATACTGCGTGCAAAGGAAAGAAGAGTGTGTGCAAAGTTTCAAGACGATAGCTTTAAAACTGAGAGACTAGTTTGCGTAGAAACAGACAGACGGACAGACGGACATGCTCATATCAACTCAGGAGGTGATCCTGATCAAGAATATATATACTTTATAGGGTCGGAGATGTCTCCTTCACTGCGTTGCACACTTTTGACCAAAATTATAATACCCTCTGCAAGGGTATAACAAGAAAGCAAAGCTAACTTCGGGCGGAGCCGAAGTTGATATACCCTTGCAGTTAAAACCCGGTATTATGTCGCAAACATCGGATATAGTTGGCCGATCCTTATGATTACATCATAATAAAACCAATTAACTAAAATAAAAAAAATTAAAAAAATGTCCCAAGCTTCTATTTTCAAAAATACGAATTGATATTTCTACCAAATACCATTTCCGATCGTTCAGGTATATGGCTGCTATAAGATATAGTCGGCCGATCCCGGCCGTTCCGACTTTTATACTGCGTGCAATGGAAAGAAGGGTGTGTGCAAAGTTTCAAGTCGATAGCTTTAAAACTGAGAGACTAGTTTGCGTAGAAACAGACAGACGGACAGACGGACATGCTCATATCAACTCAGGAGGTGATCCTGATCAAGAATATATATACTTTATAGGGTCGGAGATGTCTCCTTCACTGCGTTGCACACTTTTGACCAAAATTATAATACCCTCTGCAAGGGTATAACAAGAAAGCAAAGCTAACTTCGGGCGGAGCCGAAGTTGATATACCCTTGCAGTTAAAACCCGGTATTATGTCGCAAACATCGGATATAGTTGGCCGATCCTTATGATTACATCATAATAAAACCAATTAACTAAAATAAAAAAAATTAAAAAAATGTCCCAAGCTTCTATTTTCAAAAATACGAATTGATATTTCTACCAAATACCATTTCCGATCGTTCAGGTATATGGCTGCTATAAGATATAGTCGGCCGATCCCGGCCGTTCCGACTTTTATACTGCGTGCAATGGAAAGAAGGGTGTGTGCAAAGTTTCAAGTCGATAGCTTTTAAACTGAGAGACTAGTTTGCGTAGAAACAGACAGACGGACAGACGGAAATGCTCATATCAACTCAGGAGGTGATCCTGCATTTTTTCTCAAATACAGTTCCTTCAAAAGGTATGATCGAAAATGGTTGTCCGGGTTATTTATTGTCGCCCTGTAATATTCTATTTTTTGTTTATTTAATATTTATTTCTTCATTTTTATTTACATTTAATAACCCAAGAAAATGGTAAAACTTGGCTCAAAGGTCTTAAAGAATAAAGATAAAACTAAGACTGATGCTTCGTAGTTACTAGCGTAATACTAGGAAGGGAAGGACCTGTCAGCACGCGGATGTGCGATATAGGATTTGCGAATATTGAATTTGTTTGTTGAATGAGAGATGAGTGCATCGATCATTTTAATATCTGCTTTTAAATGCCGCATAGAGACGGTTGGTCGCATAGAAAAATGGTAAATTATAAATAATTTTTAAGATTTTATTTTGAGCAAGTTGTAATTTATTTATATGGGTCTTGGCCCTACAGCCCCAGATTTCAGATCCATAAAGCATTATGGGTAAGAATATTTGTTTATATCGTCAGATTTTTGTGATTTGACAGATTTGATCTGCGATTTATAAAAGGGTACAATATTCGGATGGTCCTATTTATTTTGCCAATGGTATGACTTATATGATTGAAAATAAGTTTTTTGTCAAAATTAATGCCAAGATACTTAAGGGAGTTTTCCCATTAAATGTCAGAGTTATTTAGTTTAAGTTCACTATTTGGCAGAAAACACAGTTTCCGTTGTTTGGTGAAGAAAAATGATTTCGTTTTTGATGCATTTATTTTAATTTTCCATTTATAAAAATAAGAATTTATGTATTGCCTCTAAGGACATTTGGAGCTCGTTTTCTTTCGAATTATAAGTACCCTTCAGTACCATACCTCAAGGATTACTCAAGGAATCGTCTAGGTACTAGTATTGCCACCCGAGGAATCCTCTAGGTATGTTTCCTACAAACCATCAAGGAATTTCCATAGAAGAGTTCCTCACATCGAGGAATTCGAACAACTCAAGGAATACTGCAGGATTCCTGCAGTTATTCGAAGAGCATTTTGAACTAAATACCCCAGGGAATCCCTGAGGTATACTCTGAGGAATCGTTGAGGAAATACCCCAGGGAATCCCTGAGGTATACTCTGAGGAATCGTTGAGGAAATACCCCAAGGAATCCCTGGGGTATACCGTGAGGAATCCGTAAGGAATTTTGGTACTGAAGGGTAGTGCCAGAGCTAAACAGGGCTATGACAGTGTATGTGTATGGCATCTTTGAAAAAGGGGATGTTGTAGGTGTAAATGTTATGTATACACCTGCTTTGATTAGTTTTTTATTCGAATTGGTACCATCAAGACTGACGTAAAAGTACCTATCTGAGAGAAAACTTTGGATGATCTTTGTTAAATATATTGGGCTGTTACAAGTGATAAGCTTATGGATTAGACCAGTGATGTTGCCCATCTCATTTTACATAGCACGTGAGTATAGGGTAGGAAATTACACAGTGTGAGCATTCTGAGTATAGGGTAGGTACACTGACAGTGTGAGCATTTTCAATTTTTTTTAGAAGTTCTCTCATTTGCTCTCATTTTGACTCATTTGACAACTTAAAAATGAAAATTTTTCCACTGAGAAAAATTGGGTTGGAAAAAGAAAAATAGTTCAGAAATTGGGTTGGAAAAAGTTTTCTTCATGGAGAATATAGATAGGGAAGCGTATTTTTTTTTATTTGCTTAAGAAATGTTAGAAACGATGTCTTTAAAAAAAAATACACTATTTTAGTTCCCATTCAAACTTTTAAATAACGAAAAATGAAATAAAAAAATACGTTTTTTTCGCTCAGTGAATTCTCTGCTCTCATTGTTTTTCTCTGCTACGCACACACTCAAATTTTAAACATGTGT
Organism: Drosophila malerkotliana malerkotliana; assembly: GCA_018153235.1. Taxonomy (NCBI): domain Eukaryota; kingdom Metazoa; phylum Arthropoda; class Insecta; order Diptera; family Drosophilidae; genus Drosophila; species Drosophila malerkotliana. Next base: position 2,292,029 of record JAECXV010000202.1, on the reverse strand, counting down.
TAGTTTTGCCCACCACTGGATTAGACCATGGTGCCAAACAGTATCAAAAGCAGCTTCTATGTCAAGCGTTACCATGCCAACTGACTCTTTTCGTGCAAAACTTTCCTTTATATAGTTAGTGATTTGATCAAGCGGGTGAATACAGTTCAGAAAAGCACGAAAGCCATATTGGACTGGGGGTAAAATGTTATTATCTTCCACATGCAGATTGAGCCTAGATTTAATTAATCTTTAAAAAATTTTTGAAAAACCACATAGCAAACTTATCGGGTGGTAATTGTTTGGACAATCCGGGGGCTTACCTGGCTTAGGAATTGGAATAATTCTTGCAATTTTCCAATTTTTGGGGAAATAACCAATTTGAAGACATTTATTCATGATTAGAGCAAGAAAGTCTATCGCATTTTTTGGTTAATTTTTTAGACAAATGTTTGGAATTTTATCAATGCCAGGTGATTTGTTATTATACCCTTGCAGAGGGTATTATAATTTTGTCCAAAAGTGTGCAACGCAGTGAAGGAGACATCTCCGACCCTATAAAGTATATATATTCTTGATCAGGATCACCTCCTGAGTTGATATGAGCATGTCCGTCTGTCCGTCGGTCCGCCTGTCCGTCTGTTTCTACGCAAACTAGTCTCTCAGTTTTAAAGCTATCGACTTGAAACTTTGCACACACCCTTCTTTCCTTTGCACGCAGTTTATAAGTCGGAACGACCGGGATTGGCCGACTATATCCTATAGCTGCCATATAACTGATTGATCGGAAATGGTATAACTTTGGTGTTTTTATAGTTAGAGTGTTCAAATTTGACATGAGAGCTATTTTTGGCAAAATAATACGACATGCCAAATTTTATAAGGATCGGCCGACTATATCTTATAGCTGCCATATAACTGAACGATCGGAAATGACCCAACTTTCGTGTTTTTGAAGATAGAAAGCTGGAACTTGGTTCAGATTATATTTTTGGTCAGTTAATCCGATCTACCAAATTTCATAACGATCGGTTGACTATATCTTATAGCTGACATATAACTGAACGATCGGAAATGGTTTTTGGTAGAAATATCAACTTTCATATTTTTGAAGATAGAAGCTTGGAACTTTTTTTTAGATTTTTTATTGTAATTAATTGGTTTTATTATGATGTAATCATAAGGATCGGCCAAGTATATCCGATGTTTGCGATATATATCCGGTTTTAGCTGCAAGGTTATATCAACTTCGGCTCCGCCCGAAGTTAGCTTTGCTTTCTTGTTTTTTAGTGACTTTATTATGACGTCAATATCCTTAGGAGTGATTTCAGGTGTGAATGTTAGGTCATTCAAATTGTTAAATTCGCTTAAAGTGTTTTGGACTTCAGTTGAGGTATTATTGTCTGAGAAACTGTCAGTGATGTTTTCATTCAAAAACTTCTGCTAAGATATCAGCTTTTTCTGCTCTTGTGGTAAACACTTTATTATTGTGAAAGAAACTTGGGATAAACTGTTTTTTGTTCTTAGTAATTTTAGTAAGCTTCCAAAATGGTCTGGAATTCTTGTCCAATTTAGACAGTTTAAGATTCCATTTTTCATTGTTAAGCTCAAATAGTTTCTGGCGAATCATGTGGTTTAAATAGTTTACCCTAGCCTTAAAGATGGGTTGTCTGGTTCTAATCCATTTTCTTTGATTTGTGTTTCTATCACTGATTATATTTTTTATCCACCGTGGAATTTTCAAAACTATGGGCCTAACAGGCGCTTCGGGTACACACTGCTTTATTGCATTATGTATGTCAGCTTGAAGAATATTGACCATTACATCTATTACTTCTTGCTCCGCTTCAAAATCCGAAAGAGCTTCGAGATTGGGTAAGGTAGCAACATTGAGGATATGCTTAAATTTTTTTCAGCTTGCTTTGGAGTATTGCAAGTGTGTAACATTTTTGCAATGAAATCCTTTAGTAAACTTACAAGGTACTGGTAAATGGTCCGATGGAGATGGGAATGGAGATCAGTATGCACAATTGGCTCGGAGAAATTTATCGGTGAATTTGTAAGTAAAATGTCAAGAGTTAAGTTACCAGCTACTAAAATTAGCTGGTGTATAGGTTGGATCTTGGAAAGAGAAAATTTTCCTGTTGACAAAAGCTCATGAAGGCAATTTCCAAACGAGTTAGCTCTGGCACAATTCCATAACCAATTTCTGCAGTTCAAGTCACCACCCAATATGTAATGGCCATCAATTTGTGAAAATTTTACTAGGTCGGCCCTGAACATTGTTTTTATGTGTTTATTTGTTAAAGGAAAGTTGCATGAATTGTTTAGGCACTTAGCTGAAGCACCAGGAAAATAGGCTGAATATATTTTGAGAGAATAATTGGAGTCAATGTTTATCTTTATAGCAATGTTTTCTATAAGACGGGTTTTTATATTTTTGATTTGTTCATGCTGAATACTGTTCTCTACTATAATCATAACACCTCCACCTTTTGTGGTACCACGTTCATTTCGATAAACTTTATAATTTGGTATAGACAGTTTAATTCTATCCGTTAGCCATGTTTCGCTAACAAGACAAACATGGATTTGGTTTTTAGTGAGGAAGTTAACTAACTCTAGACGTTTACTACCGACGGCACGAGCATTCCATGCCATGATATTAATATGAGTGAGTGATTTACTTATTGGAGTACACATATTGGATAGCAAGTTGAGTTATTATATTGAACTGCTCACTTTTTGAGGTACAGGCACTCAATTTATTTATGAGCTCAGTCGTAAGAGCTGTGATTTCGTCGATGGTAAAAAGGTCGGGAGAACTCGGTGGATTTGAGTCGTTGTTTACGACTGCATTTCTGTAGCTCTGGTATGAAACTTGAGGAAGATTTGGCGGCCGAATCTGAGTTGAGTGCTGTCTTGGTACAGCTGATACGAGCATATTTCGGTTTGCTCCACGAGCTGTTTGGTTCTCGTACCTCGGTTTGATGAAATGATTACCGCTGGACGATCGTCGTTGGAGAAGCGACTGATAAGAAAGTCGGCAAGGGCACTGAGGGTCGGAGGAGGGGTGATTCCCTTTGCAGTTTGCGCATTTTAGTTTGGTGCTGTCAGGGCACTCAATGATCTTGTGTGGGCCGGCATAGTGGGCGCAAGAGGTCTTTACAGCGCAATGCATGGATCCATGTCCAAAAAGCTGGCAATTGTAGCATTGTGTCAGTTTGCTGCTTGATTTTGATTTGTACTCCCAACGTACTTTGGTATGGTTTATATATATGTAGTCTTTGCGTAGCTGGTGCAGAGTGATGCTTTTATTAGCGAAATAGACTAAATAGAGCAATAGCTTATTGTCATTTTTTGTTGTTGTTTTTTCAATTGTTTTAACCTCAATGCATTTCAGGCCCATGTTATTAGGCAAAGTTTTGACGTCAGCATTGGGTAGTTTGTCAAGACCAGAAAGTACCGCCTTGTAAGGTTTGGTCTTTTTGCAATCGTACGAATAGAATTTACATTTGAGATCACGCAGCTGAGTGCAAATTTTATTGTAGTTTTCTTCACCTGTGGTGAATATTTTGATACCAATAGATATGGATTTGATATAGGTAGTCACTTATTTTAATGCGGATGAAAACATCATGTAGGAACTTGGCAGTCTGTTTAAGGACAGTAATAGGTGGCATTTTAGTAGCCTCTTTTAAGACGACTTCAGGTTCTTCTTCGACGTCATCAATGTTGTTGTCCTCAATAGTTTGAAGCGGACGATAGTAATTTGTGAACTCGTCACGAAGAGCTTTTTTCACAGTAATATTTTTCCTTTGACGTGGCATTTAGTTAATAGCGGCTGATGCTACAGCATCGCCAGTAAGCCCCACCACTGTCATAGAATAATGATTATTTTTTGTTTTTTTTTTTCGATAATAGATTTATCTAATTTTTTTTTTTTGCTCAGAATATAATGATTATTTTGTGATTTTAAAAAAAAACTCATAATGATTACGGTCCCTGGTAAAAATATAACGTTTACTCTTAATAGACATACATGCCCTCCGCTTTCACTAAACGGTATGCAGATCCCTCAAGCTAATGAAGTAACGTACCTTGGGGTCCACCTTGATAGACGACTAGAAGATGCACAAGAAGATGCACCTAAAACTGAAAGCTATCAGCCTCTACTAGATCATAAACTCACGATCGCCACTGTGCCTGGACTACCAACTACTACTATACAATTCAGTCCTCATGCCAATCTGGACGTATGGCTCGCAGCAACCAAGGAATCGATTTTTAGTGCCGTCTAACTCTGTATCTATTAGTTAAGTTAAAAATATAAGATTTGATACACCTCTTGTTAGTCTCGCAAAGAGAAGATCCAAAAAATAAGAGCAACATTTAAAAAATCTAAAAGGACTAGGCATTTATGTCTTCAGATGGGATGCTTTTCTAGTTGTATTTCTAACTTATAAGCTTCACATGACTAAGAGGGATCTATTCGAGCAATCAGTTGAAAACTCAGTAGAAATCCAGCTTCTTCAAACAATGCTGGAATAATGAATCAGAGTCTTGAGTCTGTGGCATTGGTGGGAATCTAAGGGAAAAAGTCCCCTCATGGGAATATTGGCCAGCGCCCGGGAGCCTTTGTTCTTTCCCACATTATGGCTAACTAACAAGCTAATCAATTCCCTCAATGCGAATTAAAAATACGTTATTATTCTTAATTGCCAGCATCCAGTTCTTTAAACAGAAGGACGGAATGGAATCGATGGAATGGCAGGATATCTACTAATTAGTTACTAAATTACTTCATTCACAACACGAAACATAGATTAATCAATTCCAAAACCCAATCCGCCATATCATGTGGAGTCACCTATGCACGCTTGCCATGGAAAATTATAGTTCGCCACCCACTGGTTTAGAGATAGTAGTTGGCCTTTTCCATTTAAGGGGAAAAATCAAAGTTTTCAATGATAAGTTAAAAAGTCTATGAAGAGGTTTGCACAGAGCCCTGGCACAGTATTTAAGCACACAGTATATATATTCTTTACCCTATAATGTATATATATTCTTGATCAGGATTACCTCCGTCTGTCCGTTTCTACGTAAACTAGCCTCTCAGTTTTAATGGTAACGACTTGAAACTTTCACCCTTCTTTCCTTTCCACGCAGTTAATAAGTCGGAACGACCGGGATCGGCCGACTATATCTTATGGCCTCCATATAACTGATTGATCGGAAATGGTATAACTTTGGTGTTTTTAGAATAAGAGAGTTAATATTTTATATAGGACTATTTTTAATAGGACTAATAATAGGACATACCAAATCTCATAAGGATAGGCCGACTATATCCTATAGCTGCCATATAACTGAAAGATCGGAAATGACCCAACTTTCGTGTTTTTGAAGATAGAAAGCTGGAACTTAGTAAAGATTCTATTTTTAGTCAGTTGATTTAACCTACCAAATTTATAAGAATCGGCCGACTATATCCTATAGCTGTTATATAACTGAACGATCGGAAATGACCCGACTTTCGTGTTTTTGAGAATAGAAAGTTGGAACTTCGTACAGAATCTATTTTTGTCCAGTTGATCCGCGCTACCGATTTTCATAACGATCGGCCGACTATATCTTATATCTGCCATTAACAAAACGATCGGAAATGGTATTTGGTAAAAATACAAACTTTGGTATTAATGAAGATATAAGCTTGGGAATTTCTTTTAAGATTTTGTATTGTAATAAATTGGGCTATCTTATAATATTCCCATAAGGATCGGCCAACTATATCCGATTTTAGCGACATATATCCCGTTTTAGCTACAAGGGTATATCAACTTCGGCTGTGCCCGAAGTTAGCATTGCTTTATTGTTATACCCTTGCAGAGGGTATTATAATTTTGTCAAAAAGTGTGCAACGCAGGATGAAGTTGACATCTCCGACCCTATAAAGTATATATATTCTTGATCAGGATCACCTACTGAGTTGATAAGAGCATGTCCGTCTGTCCGTCTGTCTGTTTCTACGCGAACTAGTCTCTCAGTTTTGAAGCTATCGTCTTGAAACTTTGCGCACACCCTTCTTTCTTTTGCAAGCAGTAGATAAGTTGGAACGGATCGGAACTCGGATCGGCCGACTATATCCTATAGCTGCCATACAACTGATTGATCGGAAATGGTATAACTTTGGTGGATTTAGAGTTAGAGAGTTTAAATTTGACGCGAGAGCTATATTTGGCAACACATTACGACATGCCAAATTTCATAAGGATCGGTCGACTATATGCTATAGCTGCCATATAACTGAACGATCGGAAATGGTTTTTGGTAGAAATACCAACCTTGGTATTTTTGAAGATAGAAGCTTAGGACTTTTTTTAGATTTTTTATTTTAATTAATTAATTGTATTATGATGTAATCATAAAGATCGGCCAATTATATCCGATGTTTGCAATATCCGGATATATCCGGTTTTAGCTGCAAGGGTATATCAACTTCGGCTCCGCCCGAAGTTAGCTTTCCTTTCTTGTTTTTCATGAAATCAAAAAATTCATGACCAACAAACGTTAATGGTCTATAAATTCTTAAAGTAGCTTCTCCAACTAGATATAAACCATTTGTTTTATTTGAATATGTGCATTCCTGAGCTTATACGAGGGCTGCAAAATTCATTAATCGATCAGCTGTTTATCGCAAACAAAAATTGTTGCACACAGACTTGTGACTTTCCTCAATTTGTAATATGAGCACCAATTTTAACGAAACAAAATGGGAAATGTTATTTATGGTATGATAAATATAATTTTGATGACCGCACTTTGTTATCAGTGTTACGTGTTTTTTCTGTGAATTTCTGTGAATAGTTAATTTTTATCAAAAGTGTGCTTTATGGAGTATAAATTAAATTACTAAATTAACTTTTTAGATTCATAGCTTGTATTTATCAAACTCCTATTGTTCACTTAAGGAGTTCACTCACAGGTTCACTTAAAAAATTTAATTATTGTCCCTAACAGAGTAAAGGTTGTAAATAAAACTTTCAAATGTTACAACAAAAAAAAAAAAATCTGAGTTTGCAGAGTCATTAATGTATATTTGTTCTTTATAATTGTCGCCGCTTGGCCGATCACGGGGAATGCTTTTAATAAACGTTGGACAAATTGTTGGAGTTCGATTCATTCATTTTATTCTGGAATAATTTACAATATCTACTTAGCTCTTAAATTTACTTAATTGGCTAACGCACCACAGTTTTCTGTTCCCTCTCCTTGTGATGGCGCAAATCGGTGTGTTTGCCAAATATTGTTTTCCTTTTTACCCGATTTTAGTGCAACCAAAACCTAAACTAAAATACTAGACTTCATAATAATACTGACTTCATAAAAATCCTGACTATCGATAGCCTAATCCGTTCCGCGACATCCTCACCCCCGTGAAGCAGCCGCATTCACCACGTCCAGGACAGTTAGCTTCGAAGCGGGACGCATTGTCATGGCTCGATCGTTAGTCCTTACTGACGCTCGACGAGGTACTCCATCTCTCCCGGTGAACACCTCTTCCACGACGCCTCATTTCCACTCCCTTCGTGGTATGGCTGGATCACAGACGAATACCAGGTGTCCTCGATGAATGGGCTCGACGTGCTTGCACCATCTCTCCCTGCGCACAAGTACTCATGCACCCATCGCTTCCAGAACCGATCCCGCATCATCCTCGCTATGTGCCACTGCTTCCTGGAAGCGCATCTCACGGAAGCGCTACTGTCCGTCATCCTTGGGAAGATCTGGGACATCGGGTGCTCCCTTCAGCAAATCTTTGGGTGTCAGTGGAGTCTCCTGGTCCACCGTCACTATGCTCTCCGCCTCGATCAGCAGGTTCTCTAGGACGTGCTCCTTGGGCGCGAGTTCCTTCATCGTGTGCGCCGGACCCTTCTTCACACACTGCACCATCCTTTCCCAGGCGCCACCCTCAGCTGGGTTCGCCGGGCAATTGAAAATCCATTCGACTCCTTTAGTCGACAGCTCACCCAGAATCCGTACCGGCTCGAACCCTTCACTGAACCTCTTGGCCTGGCGGTCGGCTCCAACGAAGTTCTTCCCATTGTCGCTCCTAATCCTGACGACGGATCCACGTCGGCTCATAAGTTCCTTATGGCGATTATGCAGGAATCGGTAGACAAATCGTGAGCTATCTCCAAGTGAATAGCTTTTGTGGTCAGACACGTAAACAGTGCCACCCACCTCTTCTCCGTGCGACGTCCAACCGTCACAAATAGCGGTCCAAAATAGTCCAACCCGGTGAACTTAAAGGGCCGTCCATTGGCCTCCAGCCGGTCCTCTGGCAGGGGTCCCATCTCGGGCTGAGTTGGTCGTACTTTTTGCCATTTGCAAACGTTGCACCTGCTTACCACCTTCCGTAGCAGCCTCCGTAAGTTCGTGATCCAGAACTTCTGCTGAATCGCTCCGATGGTTGCCTCCGTGTTTTAGTGGCACATCCTTTCGTGGTGATGCTGGACGATCATCTCCACCAATGCCTCCTCGTGAGACAGTATGATCGGCCGAAAAGCGCTGTATGGCACATCCTTCCGCTGACTCACATTACTCCGCCCTCGTCGAAGTATGGGGACAGTCCATGCAGTCGGTTGTCCTTTGCGGCCTTTTCTTGGCTGTCCTCAGCAAACGCTTCTCGCTGCGATTGCCGTACCAGTGCGAGCTCAGCTTCAGCGCACTCCATCGACGACAGTCCGTGATCCTCTCCACCGTATCGTAGACCACGACACTGTCGAATGAATCTGAGACCCATGCGGTGCTCCTCACCAGTCAATTGTAATTTGAAAACCTCTGCAAGGATATGAAGTTTACCATCACCAATGCAAACTCACATTTCATTTCCTCTTCGTCCATCGTCGGAGGGATCCACTCTTCGCTCGATCTTGGCCAGCTCTCCTCTGGTCCTCGTAGAAATGGTGGACCACTTAGCCATCGCGAATCGATGCTCAGATCCACGGCCGTGCGCGGCCTCGTAGCGTCATCTGCCACGTTTTCGGCAGACGGAATCTATCTCGACTGGGACGCCTCCGTGGATTCCAGGATCTCTGCCACCCGGTTACCGACGAACTGCTTGTATCTCCAGTGGGTGCTGCTTATCCAGTGCAACGAGGTTTTTGAGTCCGTCCATAAGACGCAGTTGCTGATCGCCACACCGTGCTCCTGCTTGACGGTGTCCATCAGTCTTATGCCCAATACTGCTGCTTGTAGTTCCAGTCGCGGGATCGACATAGTCCTCATCGGAGCGCATTTCGTCTTGGAGCTTATGAAATGGGCCCGCACGTCTCCGTTCTCGTAAGTGGCCCGCCAATAGCCCGCTGCGAACGCCGACTGTGTCCATCAGTCTTATGCCCAATACTGCTGCTTGTAGTTCCAGTCGCGGGATCGACATAGTCCTCATCGGAGCGCATTTCGTCTTGGAGCTTATGAAATGCGCCCGCACGTCTCCGTTCTCGTAAGTGGCCCGCCAATAGGCCGCTGCGAACGCCGACTGACTGTAGTCCACGAAGATGTGCAGCTGTAGTATCCGCACGCGTCCACCACCGAAGTAATAGCGTGGACATCGGAACTCTTCGATTTTGCTCATTCCTTGCCGCCAGTCTTCAAAGGCTGCGGCCAAATTATCGGGTAGCGGCTCGTCCTCTTCGCCAAATCTCTCTCATTAACAATTTGGCAGTCAGTTCAGAAAGCCAATCGGGTCAAACGTGGACATGACCAGGCCTAGGAACTCCCTCTTGGTAGGTACGCGTTCTCCTGTCATCACGGCTCTGGGGACTCGATGATACTCGACGCCGAACTTGAAATCATCTGTAGCCGGTTGCCAGTACATTCCCAGAACCTTCTCCTCAGCTTCGTTCCATTTAACGCTAGCGATGGGTTCAAGTGGGTTCAACGCTCTGACCACACTTGCCGAACTAGAAGTGAATCGACACAAATCAAAACCTGCATCAGCATGAATCTCTCCCACCCGTGTCGAGATGGCGAGGGCTTCTGCTTCACTGCTGAAGCTGTCGACGTAGTCTTCCACGTAGTGATATTCCTTAATAGCCAGGGCTGCTCGTGGATCCGTGCTGCTATATTGCGAGGCATTCAAGGGGTTTACGTAGTCCGCCGAACATGGTGAGAAAGCTGCTCCGAACGTCATCACTTGCATCTCGTATACGTCCGGCTCCCGTTGGTCATCTCTGTTTCTCCACAGGAACCTCTGGGCACATCTATCATGTGGCTGCATCAGTACCTGGTGAAACATCTCCTTGATGTCTGCACAAACTCCAACTGCTCCTTCCCGAAAATGGAAGAGCACTGCTGGGAAGGGCTTGTATCGCTCTGGGCCTTTCATTAGCGCTGAATTGAGAGAAACACCGTTCACCTTGGCAGCCGCGCCGAAGACCAGTCGGACCTTTCCAGGTTTGTTTGGGTTTTCCACCCCGAAGTGCGGCAGGTACCATAACTTGCCCTCCTGGAACCTCTGGGCTTCCTGGGGCTCCAGTCATCGTGTGTACCCCTTCTTGACGTAATCGTCCCTTATGCCCTTATAGGCCCGAGCGAAGTCCACATCGCGCCTCATTTTTCCTTCGATGTTAACAAGTCTTTTGAGCGCCATGTTATAGCTCTCCGGCAGTCTCACCTCGTCGTCTCTCCATAGCAGCCCGGTCTCGTAACGTCGTCCTACTCGCCTAGTCGTCTCCTCCAGGAAACTCAGGGCCCGTGCGTCGCCGCCATCTGCGACTGACGGCGCCAGCGCCACTCCGCCAGTTGCGACTGGCTGTGCCGGCCTTACTCCGAAATTTTCGATTTCGAAATAGTCGCTCACCATCTTCTCCAGAAGATTATCCTGGGGCACGGCTAGGAGGCAGGAACTCTGGAGCGCACAGTAGTCGGTTTCATAGGCCAAAAATAAAAAATTAAAAGTTTGAAATTTGCCGCCTTAATTTTATGAACTGGTTTGTAATAGAACAAAGAATAGAACGACAAAAGACTTTTTTCATTCCATCGTTCCCACGCGCTACGAATAGCGAGAGAAAAGAGACAATAAGAACACGTGGAAATCGCAGCGCACGCAGCTTAAAATTTTGCTCTTTGGAAGATCTTAAAAACCAGATTAAATCGCGTTTAATCGCCATAAAGTGTATTGAATTTTCAAAAGCAAGGTATGCGCTGTGTATTTATGTTATTTGTATGAAATAATATGTTGCATTATTGTTTTAAAATAATTGTTTTACCAGTGACCTGTCGAGTGATGTGTTTTTCTTCATATGTTGCTTTCAGTTGGACAAAAAGTTGTTACGCGTGCGTACGCGTGAAACAAAACTTGATTGTTAATATTAGTTAATGTATGCTTAATCTATGTTTTCAATTTCAGCTGCCACCTTTTGCCCCTCTTAGTGCTATGCGATTTTTTGTGAAGCCTTGCTTGTCATCGTTTACTTGACCGTTTGGCTTTTCTGTGTTTGATTAGAGTTTTAGTTGTGATGGCACTCTTTGGCATTCACAAAACTTTTTGTATAATATTCTTAAGCATTTTAAGAATATAAGAAAGTTTAGTTCAAGTGCCGTAAGGTGCCGTGCGGCTTGCAAAATACAAAAAGGTAACCTAACCTCAATTTGAAAAAACCGGATATATATCGCAAGAATCAGATATAGTTCGCCGATCCTTATGAAAATATTATAATACAACCAATCTATTACAATACAAAATCTAAAAAAAAGTCCCAAACCTATATCTTCAAGAACACCGAAGTTGGTATTTCTACCAAAACCATTTCCGATCATTCAGTTATATGACAGCTATAAGATATAGTCGGCCGATCCTTATGAAATTTGGTAGGTTGGATCAACTGATCCAAAATAGAATCTGTACGAAGTTTCAACTATCTATCTTAAAAAGCACAAAAGTTGGATCATTTCCGATCAAACATTTATATGGCGGCTATAGGATATAGTCGGCTGATCCTTATGACATTTGATAGGTCGTATTATTTTGTCAAATATATCACTCGTACAAAAACTGACTCTCTAACTGAAAAAAAAACGGAAAAAAAACTTTCTAACTGTAAAAACACCAAAGTTATAGCATTTTCGATCAATCAGTTATATGGCAGTTATATGATATAGTTTCCCGATCTGGCTGATTTTAACTTATTATTTTAGAATAAAAATATAAATATTTTGTGCCAAGTTTCCAGTCCCTACCTCAACTAGAAGTAATTTTGGCCGCTCTCTTCATACAAGCCGGACCACTGTGGAGCGGTGAGCTCGCCTTTCCGTTCGCCGGTCCATACACCACCCATCCAAGTGCGGTGGCTGCTGCAAATGGTCGACTCTCACCTTTCAGGTTTAGGCTGCAGATGAGTTCGTCGTCGATGAGCGTGAAAGACGATCCTTCATCCAGCAGTGCATAGGTGTCGATCTGCGTATGCTCTCCGTACAGCGTCACGAGTAGAATCCGGAATAGTAGGTGGCATCCAATCGACTCAACGCAGCTGAGGTTTCGATGTGGCGGTTCCTGGCGGTCACACGTCGGTCCCCTTTTATCCTGCTCACGCCCCGCGTCTATAACTGCAGCTAACCTAGGACGGCTCCTTTCGTTGGAATCCACTGGTCGTGGCATTCCTCTCCTGCTTCCTCCATCTCCGACTGGCGGCCGTCTGGGATGTCCAGGTGACTCATGGAGGAGGTAGTGATGTGTCATTTGGCATCCATGGACGTTGCATCCGCGGCTCTTCCTGCAGAACCGGGACATGTGTCCGGGCTCCAGACACGAGAAGCATAGCCTCAGCTTCCTCGCGGACTCGATCCGCGTCGTTGTGGAAGTGCTGTTAAACTCCTTGCAGTCCCTGATGTGGTGTTGTCCCTCGCATATAGGGCAACTTCTGGGCCGGTCGGAATACCGCTTCTCCTCGCGAACAATATTTGCGTGCAGGATCCTTCGCTTCGGTTGCTCCTTGGGTCCAGCGTCCGTGACAGTGCACACCAGTCATGCGAATTCGCTCAGGTGCACCTCTGTCGGGTACGGTTGTATCGTTATCGCGTGCTTCGCCCAGTCCAACCTCCTGCTCAGCGGCAACTTGGCGATCAGCTCCTCCTAGGGAATCCCTAGGTGCTAGTTGCCGATCGGGGTTGACTGCAGGAACGCTGCCAGGTTGCTCACCTTCGTCGCGAACGGCACGATCCTTGCGATGTCGGCCTCCTATATTGGCTGCACATCGCGCACGCTATCCAGTTGGCTACGGATGAGTAGCTCCGGACGTCCATACCGGAATCGAAGCTGCTCCATAACGGCTCCTACGTTGCTGGGATGGATGAGCAACGACTTCACTGTCTCGCGGGCCTCGCCTCTCAGGGCTTTCACTAACCTCTGGTTGTTTTCCAATGGGTTGGACTGTTAGGATGCCGTTGTCTCCGTGAATGCGCACACGAATATTGGCCATTACTCTGGCTGAACATCGAAAACGGGAAGGTCAGGCAGTCTACGTGGCGTCCATCCAGGTATGCTCGCCGTTGCCACTCCATATGACAGGGGCGATGGTGCAGATACCTCCAAATTGTGGGTCGGCTCCCGTGGCGGATGAACATAACGTAGTTCATGCTGCGCCGCGGCGGTCACACAAAATGGCTGAGAATAGCCCACTGTTGTTGTTGGTGCGTGTGTCCGTGTAACAGGTTGCCCGTTTGCCCAATGGCCGACGAGCGTCGGCGCCAAATTTCCACTCCATTGTGGCGGCAAATTTGCACTAATTTGTGCCGGCACCTGCCACGATGACGTCACTCGAAGCTCATCTGCTTGGGCAAGTTTTCACTCTGCCGTTGCGTTGCTCCTTGGCGTGGCAGCATTCCACTCAAACATGGCGGTGTATTCGCCGCCCCGCACACTCCAACGCCGCGTGCCCAAATTCCAACGGGATCTCTGGCGGCCTCTGCTTGTCCTCCATTTGCCCTTGCCTTTTCCATTAGGGCCGCCACTTGAGCAGTTGTGGAATCCGTAATCTGCCCCGTTGCTTCGGGCTGCAGGTTACTTGCCGCTTTCCTGGCGGCTGTTCCACTTTCCTTTGGAGTCTGTGGCCGCTGCCGATCACCAGCCACACTCGCAGAGCTGGCCAAAGTGCCAGTTGCTGTGGCTGTGGTGGTCGTAGTTGCGGGAACACCCGCGGCTTCCAGTCTGGGGCTCCGCTGGGGCCAGTGCTTCGTGGGTATCATCTTGCAGAGTGCGAATAAAAGTTAATGTCACCGCTTGGCCGATCACGGGGAATGCCTTTAACAAACGTTGGACAAATTGTTGGAGTTCGATTCGTTCGTTTTATTCTGGAATTATTTAGAATATCTACTTACCTCTTAAATTAACTTAATTGGCTAACGTACCGCAGTTTTCTGTTCCCTCTCCTTATGATTGTTTTCCTTTTTACCCGATTTTAGTGCGACCAAATAACCTAAACTAAAATACTAGGCTTTATAATAATACTGACTTCATAAAAATCCTGACTATCGATAGCCTAATCCATTCCGCGACAATAATCTTATTAATAACTTTTGCTCCTTTTCCTATCGTTGTCGATTAAAGACAAGGTCAAGTTCAGTCACTTCACACTTTTTGACGTTTGGCAGCGCAGCTACAAAAAAAAGACGCAGTATCTAGGTACATTTTGGAAAAACTGAGCATAAAAAGTCTTGTCTCGGAAGCTAAAAGTATAATTTTGAAAAAAGTCAAGAGTTTCTACATATATATTAGCCTAAATTTAGCAAAATACAATAGAAATATACCTTGGTTAAAAAAAACTGACTGGTTTAATTCAAGCATGAGTAGTGATGGCACGATTAATAATATGATACACGTTAATCGATTACTTTGATTAATTAAATCATTAATCGATTATTCTACAACATAATCGCGTCATAACACATTTACGCGAAAATTAAAGGAACGGGCAGGGAAAGTTTAGTAATAAATTATTATGGCACCAATATCCGCGAGTGCAGTGCCAATTATGTGAAAAAAGACTTAAACATTGCAAACATACACCAACCTGCTTCAGAATTTAAAACTGAAGCATGCAAAAGAGTTCGCGTCCGTGGTAAGGTCAGTTTTCATTCCTATTAGTATATTTACATTTTTACTATTTTAGACACTAATCGTCTGCAATGTAGACTCCGAAGGCGAAGAGGAAGAGATTGAAGTAACCAACACAAGCCACAATGCAAAAAAAATGATGCAAAATCAGCCTAACATACAAGCAGCAGTCTTAAACGCGCATAGCTAAGCATCAGGTGGTTTCAAGTATAGTAAGCTTCCTAAATCAATTGTTGAGGTGATCGTAATAAATAATTTGCCATTCTCCCATGTGGAAGGTAATGTGTAAGAAAATATAGCTTTTATTAGTGTCGCTAACATTTAATATAACTTTAGGAAAAGCATTTCTGGAAGCATTGAAATCATTCTATTTTTTCTACGTTGGCTACAACATGCTCGTTAATGGATGGCAACGTTGGCACGAACAGCGTTTTGGAAAACTTTTAGTAGCGAGAACAAGTGTTTGCGCAGCGCAAAATGAGTAAAAAATGTATGTAATTAATGTAAATTATTCTTTTTTCTAAGCAAATATTTTGTTAACTATTTTTATAGTTAAAATACTAAATATTTTTATAGTTAAAAACCAGTAAGAGATAAACTAATCTCATTTAACATTTTGGCGCCCCCGGGTGGACACTAGTGCTGAATACATATTTAAAAAAAAAAGTTGGTTTTAAAACACAAAGTGACAGCGACACAGTGTTATTACACACAACAAATACCAACAGTGTACATACAACTACTTAACAAAAATAAAAGGTTGCTCGCGACGTATGTGTCAAACCAAAAAATTCACCGCGTCGTGAAACCGCCACAAGCCGCAAATCCAAGGATCATCACCGCAAGGATCATCGCCACCAGGATCACCCGCGAGCTCCATGCCGTGTGCCTGAATTGACTGCACGAGGAATTCGTCCCTCCTTTCAATTTTTGGCGCCTACGTACTTGAAATTAGTAGAGCTAATAATTTGAATAGTTTGATTAAAATAATTAAAAAACTGTCTGTGTGTTAAATTGATAAAAATCGAAATACATATCATTCTTGCATCTTTGCATATCTTTCTTTTCTTTCTTTCTTTGCATCCCATATTATAGCCTTTACAGAAACTTGGTTAAAGCCAGAGATCTTTAGCTTTGAAGTTTTTCCAAGTAAGTACACCACTTTTAGAAGGGATCGACCTCAGCGAAGGGGGGGTGGAGTCCTCATTTCGGTAGACTCCACTCTTGCTTCTGATGAGGTGAAATCACAAGAGTTTGGTGACATTGAGTTTATTTGCATTAAAATCATTTTCTCCGAGAAATCTTTACACATTACATGTTCGTATATACCGCCTTCGTCTCAACCGCCTACATATTGGCAGCATTTGTCCGCTATTCAATCAGTTTTTAATATTATGACTGATCGTGACAAGCTTGTGGTCCAACGTCGAGAACTCACCATCTTTGTCCCTTATTACTCACCATGACTTCACCGCGGGCATGTTTGACATGTCCCTAGGTCAGATCACTAATCATACAGCATAAAGACAACCCATTTCATATAACGAAAATGGACGCAAAAATTTCTTGCGACAGGCCCCAGCAGGCCCCAGAGCGAATTTTTACTCTCTTTCTTACGCTCATCATTCGTTCATCTCACGCTCATACTCTCATTAAATGCTTTCTGTTTCTCAGTCTCGGTACGGAGCTCGATGAAGAAGGTTGGCCTGCGCTTCGGTTGATCTTTTTATGTATGCGTGTCCCACATTCACATACACGCGTATATTCAAAAAGCATTTGATTCAGTTAATCACTCACTCTTGTTGAGTAAACTGAATATGCTGGGTTTTCCTATAGACCTCTTAACGTGGATCTCCAGCTACTTAGATGGAAGGACACAAAGAGTCTTATTTAAAAACATACAGTCCCGTCTGGTCCGTGCTACATCTGGCGTCCCTCAAGGTAGGGAGGTACTCCCCCCTATTTGGAGTTTCAAAACTTTATGAGTCTCTTTGAGACATTAGTCGGCAAGGATGTGAACATTCCGGTTAACAAGAAATTTAACCATTTAATTTCTTGCCCCTCTGGTGAAGCCTTAGAAACTATCAAGGCATTCCAAGTCACCGACAGTAATTATGACAAAGCTATTGCTAGTCTGAAAAGATTTTCTGATAACAAATGTCTCCTCTGTGCGAAAACAAATAAGCAAATTATTAAACATTCCGAAAGTTTACCAGCTCCCATTGACCCAGTGTCATCGATTTACGGGTCACTATTCACCATAGGAAATGACACTAAAATTGCAAACTCAATGATCATTCACTTAGTTTTGGGTAGAGTAGATCCAGGGACCAGAGAAAAATGGGAAGAGTCACTGGATTATGAGGAATTGCCGCTGTGGTCCGATTTCAAAAAATATTAAATCGTAGGTACCAGCACCTGTCCGCTAAAGAACCGGCAAGCCAAAACAGGAGAAACCTGGGTTTGGGAAGCAGCAAAATAGGAGTTCGTTGACTTGCTCCGCAAGCTGCAACAAACAAGCTTGCAGTTAAGCAAAGCACAAGACCATATTCTTGCCCAGTGTAGTCCGTTCGCTCGCCTTGTTGTAATGCAACGGTTTGAGATTGTCAAGTCAGCGTCATCAGAAGCCCCAGTCAGAAAGTCATTCTCGGTGACTTTAAATGGTCTGCAAAAAGGTCACACGGTTGCGAAGTGTAAATCGCACAAACTTCTGCACCGATTAACTGTGACCGAAAACAACTTGGCGTTACAACCACCAAATGAACATCCTCCTCCAGCACTACATCTTGATGGCCCTTCTACGTCACATGCTTTGCATGCGTCATCTCTAGAAAGGGTTTATTTAGCGACGTCGATCGTTAGCGTTAGAACTAAAAATGGCGAGCACATATTGGCCTGAGTATTACTTGACTCAGGGTCACAAATTAACTTCATTAATGAAGATCGTGCTCAACGCTTACAGATTCGTAGGGAGGAATCGTGTATCAACTTGCTTGGAATTGGGCCATCTAATTCCCAGGTAAAGAAAAAGATGTGGTGAAGTCAACGATTAATGGTAGTGAGTTTCCGTTCGACTTTTGGATTTTGAGAACTATCTCGGGCTATCACCCTGACCAGTCAGTGAACGTGAAAGATTGGGACCTACCAAAGAACTTGCCGCTAGCAGACCCATATTTCTACAAACCTCAGCGGATAGATATGTTAATTGGAGCTGAGTCATTTTTCGAATTGTTGTCCGTTGGCCAAATAAAACAAGGGCCAAACCATCCCATCCTCCAAAAAACTCTCCTTGGATGGATAGTATCGGGAAAATATAAGGCAAATACCTCAACTCCTCAACAGCCTGTCTCTAGCCGGAATTGCCAAGAAGAACTACTCGAGTCGATAGATGGCAATTTGAAAAAATTCTGGTCGTTGGAAGAAGTACCAACTTCCAAAAAGCTTTTGTCACCTGAACAAGAGTTATGTGAGGAACATTATCAGAAAAATACAGTTGTGCTGCCTTCAGGTCGATTTGAAGTCAGGCTTCCATTTAAATCGGATCCAAGCGTTTTGGGAAACTCGTTCGAGGTAGCCAAACGCCGTTTTTTGTCGCTCGAGAAAAGATTATCTCGAGCTCCGAATTTAAAGAAAATGTATGTGGAATTTATGGAAGAATACGAATCCTTAGGTCATATGTCCCCTACAAACAATGATGTTCTTGCTACTCCACACTACGTCATACCCCACCAGTGTGTCTTACGGCCTCAAAGCACATCGACCAAATTACGAGTCGTGTTTGATGCGTCTTGTAAGACATCAACACAGAAGTGCCTTAACGACAATCCTTACAATCCAGGAAGAGTTGTAGTCAACTCTTCTTCGGTTCAGGCTGAACAGATTCGCTCTGATAGCCGACATAAAAAGATGTATCGCCAAGTAATGGTAAATGAAGCCGATAGGCAATACCAGTTGATAGTGTAGAGGAAAGACCCATCAGAGTCATTTTGAGACCCATCTTGAAACTGTGAAAGCTCAACACCGTTACATATGGCACTGCGCCAGCCCCATTCCTGGCCATAAGGTGTTTGAAGAGGTTGAGTGAATCTTTGAAAAAACCATTCCCTTGAGCTGCCAAAGTTATTGGGTCCGACTTTTACGTCGACGACATGTTAACGGGTGCTGGTTGCATTGAGGAGCTAAAGACAATTAGGTCTGAAGTAACTCAGGTTCTTCAAAACGCTGGGTTTGAATTGAGCAAGTGGTTTTCAAACTCGCCTGAATTTACTGCATCCGAGAGCACGGTTAAGCCAATAACACTTTCGAACTCAGAACTGACTAAAGCATTAGGAATCGCTTGGGTTCCTAAAGAAGATGTATTTAAATTTGAAATTGATGCTTCAGTCATGGGTGAAAGGGCGACCAAGCGGAACATCCTTTCGGTGACATCGAAGTTGTTTGACCCCCTTGGCCTATTAAGCCCTATACTTATAAAAGGAAAGATCCTATTGCAGGAACTTTGGCTAAATAAGCTAGATTGGGATGAGTCAATTCCACTGCACTTAGAAACAGCGTGGAACAAAATACAAGTTGCCCTGTCGCAATTAGAGGACATCTCAATTCCGAGATTCGTGTTTACCGAGCCAATGTCACCGATTCAAATTCATGCCTTTTCTGACGCATCGATGAGAGCCTATGGAGCCTGCGTCTATATTCGTTGCAAATCTGCAGAAGGTATTAAAGTTTCATTGTTGACGGCAAAGTCCAAAGTAGCGCCGCTCAAGACAAAGACGCTCCCCCGTCTTGAGTTATGTGCCGCTCACCTTCTCGCAGATCTCTGCCGCAAGATAAAGCCTTTAATAAAAGTTCCGATCGAACGAAGTGTAACGAAGCTGAAATTCAAAAGTGGTCAGAGGATAGCACGTGGCGGCATGTACCAACTAAACAGAACCCGGCAGATATAGTGTCCAGAGGTGGAGACGTAAAGGAGACTGTAGAATCGATCTGGTTTACAGGTCCATCGTTTTTAAAGGAACCGGAAGATAAGTGGCCGACGAGCCCCCGGTTTGATCTGTCACCAGAACTTCTACAGATGGAAGCGAAAAAGAATGCGGTCGGATTAACCGCAATCGTATCTACCTCAGATTTATTGGAAGTGATAGAAGGTTATTCCTCTCACCTAAAACGGCTGCGAGTGTTCGTTTATATGTTCCCCTTTATAAGGAAATCGAAGATATTAGTAGTGAACTCAGATATTATTCCCTCACCTGTTGAATATAATGAAGCCTTTAAGAAAATAGTCGAAATAGTCCAAGAGCACGAGTATCAAAATGAAAAAGAAAATATCCAGAAAAATTTAATTGCTAGCCCTAGTCTACAAAAGCTAAATCCCTTTCTACACGAATCATCAGAGGCTGGGCTTACCTTTTCGTTGTTGCGGGTTGATGGACGACTAGCTAATGCTCCTTTATCGTACGATGCCAAGTTTCCAGTATTGTTGACAAAACGCTCTGAATTTGTTCAAAACTACGTCCGATACTTGCACGAGTCGAATTTTCATGTGGGTTCACGAGCACTTGTGAGTCTTTTGCGACAACGCATATGGATCGTAAACGCGGCTTTAAATGCAAGCTTCGTCTGATGACTCAAATCATGGGAGATTTACCCTTAGATAGAATTCGTGCTCTCCGCCCATTCTCCATATGTGGTGTTGATTTTTGTGACCCTGTTGATACGACATTGAAAATTCGTGGTAGGCCACCCTATGGTCCTATATTGCCTTATTTGTTTGTTTTGCGTCCAAGGCAGTTCATTTAGAAGTAGTTTCCGACCTTTCAAATGATTCCTTTTGTTGGCCTTTTAAATGATCTTTGGGCGCCGAGGATGTCCGCAGATCGTACACTCCCCTGGGGGAGTGTATTCTTGGGGGCTCTAAGTCAGGACCCATGCGACGGCGAGGCGCCTACTCCCGGGCACCTGTTGACAGATGGGCCGCTCATCGCCCCACCAGCACCGCGGGCCCTGGACCAGCAGGGCCTAAGGCGCAGTCGAAGTGGCAGAACCAGGAGGACGACATCCGGACGGGCGAGCTGGTCCTGATCGCAGAGGATCACCAGCCGCCACAACAGTGGCTCACAGGAAGGGTAGAAGCAACGCACGCCGGCGCGGACTGAAGGGTCAGGGTCGCCGTCGTCAGGACTAGCTCTGGAGCGGAGTAAAGGAGAGCAGTCCACAAGCTGGCACGGCTGCCAGTGGGTTGAATCAGAATTCGCTTTTGTGCGAATTCGCCCCGCTTCGCCGCAATAGATAAGTTAGGCTTAAGATTAGAGAAATATAATTCGATTTATTACGTTGAAAAGGACACATCGTTTTTCGTTCTCGTTTTCGAAATTTTTAAATATTCAGCAGCAACCCATATTTGTTATTTTTTTTATATTATAGTTAAAAACCAGTGAGAGATAAACTAATCTCATTTAACATATTTATTGCCATCAGTGCAAATACAGAGCCGCTGTCGTTGTCCGTTGACATGTTGATTGCTTGAAAGTTTATCGGAAGTTATATAGTTGGTGGGCAAATATACATAATTGAAGTTGGCGAACACAAAACAGTGTTTGAAATATTTGTTTGAAATTTCTGACGTTTTTCAATATTTTTTAATTGTAGCTATTGAAAAAAAAAGTATCTTCGATTTTTGTCATTGTTTGGTCATTGAGATTCTTTTAATGCCGTAAATAAAAAGGCAAATTGTGTAATCGTTATAAGAAATGTTTATTTTCTGCATGCAGATGAAGCAGATCAGCTTATGGGGCATGCAGAGACTTAAGTGAAGTACAGAGAGGGCGGCCCGACTAGTCACTGCTAAGCTAAAGCTCTCGATAATGGAGAGGGCGGCCCGATCTAGAAATTTGTGGAGCTGAAACTATCTAAAGAAAGCTAGTGAATCGAGCGGCCGAGAGAGTCGGCTTGCGACTAACTAAGTTACTTGTACATAGTTAAGCCTAATACATTTTTTTGTTTTAACGTGAAACCGCCACAAGCCGCAAATCCAAGGATCATCACCGCAAGGATCATCGCCACCAGGATCACCAGCGAGCTCCATGCCGTGTGCCTGAATTGACTGCACAAGGAATTCGTCCCTCCTTTCAATTTTTGGCGCCTACGTACTTGAAATTAGTAGAGCTAATAATTTGAATAGTTTGATTAAAATAATTAAAAAACTGTCTGTGTGTTAAATTGATAAAAATCGAAATACATATCATTCTTGCATCTTTGCATATCTTTCTTTTCTTTCTTTCTTTGCATCCCATATTATAGCCTTTACAGAAACTTGGTTAAAGCCAGAGATCTTTAGCTTTGAAGTTTTTCCAAGTAAGTACACCACTTTTAGAAGGGATCGACCTCAGCGAAGGGGGGGTGGAGTCCTCATTTCGGTAGACTCCACTCTTGCTTCTGATGAGGTGAAATCACAAGAGTTTGGTGACATTGAGTTTATTTGCATTAAAATCATTTTCTCCGAGAAATCTTTACACATTACATGTTCGTATATACCGCCTTCGTCTCAACCGCCTACATATTGGCAGCATTTGTCCGCTATTCAATCAGTTTTTAATATTATGACTGATCGTGACAAGCTTGTGGTCCAACGTCGAGAACTCACCATCTTTGTCCCTTATTACTCACCATGACTTCACCGCGGGCATGTTTGACATGTCCCTAGGTCAGATCACTAATCATACAGCATAAAGACAACCCATTTCATATAACGAAAATGGACGCAAAAATTTCTTGCGACAGGCCCCAGCAGGCCCCAGAGCGAATTTTTACTCTCTTTCTTACGCTCATCATTCGTTCATCTCACGCTCATACTCTCATTAAATGCATTCTGTTTCTCAGTCTCGGTACGGAGCTCGATAAAGAAGGTTGGCCTGCGCTTCGGTTGATCTTTTTATGTATGCGTGTCACACATTCACATACACGCGTATATTCAAAAAGCATTTGATTCAGTTAATCACTCTCTCTTGTTGAGTAAACTGAATATGCTGGGTTTTCCTATAGACCTCTTAACGTGGATCTCCAGCTACTTAGATGGAAGGACACAAAGAGTCTTATTTAAAAACATACAGTCCCGTCTGGTCCGTGCTACATCTGGCGTCCCTCAAGGTAGGGAGGTACTCCCCCCTATTTGGAGTTTCAAAACTTTATGAGTCTCTTTGAGACATTAGTCGGCAAGGATGTGAACATTCCGGTTAACAAGAAATTTAACCATTTAATTTCTTGCCCCTCTGGTGAAGCCTTAGAAACTATCAAGGCATTCCAAGTCACCGACAGTAATTATGACAAAGCTATTGCTAGTCTGAAAAGATTTTCTGATAACAAATGTCTCCTCTGTGCGAAAACAAATAAGCAAATTATTAAACATTCCGAAAGTTTACCAGCTCCCATTGACCCAGTGTCATCGATTTACGGGTCACTATTATCCATAGGAAATGACACTAAAATTGCAAACTCAATGATCATTCACTTAGTTTTGGGTAGAGTAGATCCAGGGACCAGAGAAAAATGGGAAGAGTCACTGGATTATGAGGAATTGCCGCTGTGGTCCGATTTCAAAAAATATTAAATCGTAGGTACCAGCACCTGTCCGCTAAAGAACCGGCAAGCCAAAACAGGAGAAACCTGGGTTTGGGAAGCAGCACAATAGGAGTTCGTTGACTTGCTCCGCAAGCTGCAACAAACAAGCTTGCAGTTAAGCAAAGCACAAGACCATATTCTTGCCCAGTGTAGTCCGTTCGCTCGCCTTGTTGTAATGCAACGGTTTGAGATTGTCAAGTCAGCGTCATCAGAAGCCCCAGTCAGAAAGTCATTCTCGGTGACTTTAAATGGTCTGCAAAAAGGTCACACGGTTGCGAAGTGTAAATCGCACAAACTTCTGCACCGATTAACTGTGACCGAAAACAACTTGGCGTTACAACCACCAAATGAACATCCTCCTCCAGCACTACATCTTGATGGCCCTTCTACGTCACATGCTTTGCATGCGTCATCTCTAGAAAGGGTTTATTTAGCGACGTCGATCGTTAGCGTTAGAACTAAAAATGGCGAGCACATATTGGCCTGAGTATTACTTGACTCAGGGTCACAAATTAACTTCATTAATGAAGATCGTGTTCAACGCTTACAGATTCGTAGGGAGGAATCGTGTATCAACTTGCTTGGAATTGGGCCATCTAATTCCCAGGTAAAGAAAAAGATGTGGTGAAGTCAACAATTAATGGTAGTGAGTTTCCGTTCGACTTTTGGATTTTGAGAACTATCTCGGGCTATCACCCTGACCAGTCAGTGAACGTGAAAGATTGGGACCTACCAAAGAACTTGCCGCTAGCAGACCCATATTTCTACAAACCTCAGCGGATAGATATGTTAATTGGAGCTGAGTCATTTTTCGAATTGTTGTCCGTTGGCCAAATAAAACAAGGGCCAAACCATCCCATCCTCCAAAAAACTCTCCTTGGATGGATAGTATCGGGAAAATATAAGGCAAATACCTCAACTCCTCAACAGCCTGTCTCTAGCCGGAATTGCCAAGAAGAACTACTCGAGTCGATAGATGGCAATTTGAAAAAATTCTGGTCGTTGGAAGAAGTACCAACTTCCAAAAAGCTTTTGTCACCTGAACAAGAGTTATGTGAGGAACATTATCAGAAAAATACAGTTGTGCTGCCTTCAGGTCGATTTGAAGTCAGGCTTCCATTTAAATCGGATCCAAGCGTTTTGGGAAACTCGTTCGAGGTAGCCAAACGCCGTTTTTGTCGCTCGAGAAAAGATTATCTCGAGCTCCGAATTTAAAGAAAATGTATGTGGAATTTATGGAAGAATACGAATCCTTAGGTCATATGTCCCCTACAAACAATGATGTTCTTGCTACTCCACACTACGTCATACCCCACCAGTGTGTCTTACGGCCTCAAAGCACGTCGACCAAATTACGAGTCGTGTTTGATGCGTCTTGTAAGACATCAACACAGAAGTGCCTTAACGACAATCCTTACAATCCAGGAAGAGTTGTAGTCAACTCTTCTTCGGTTCAGGCTGAACAGATTCGCTCTGATAGCCGACATAAAAAGATGTATCGCCAAGTAATGGTAAATGAAGCCGATAGGCAATACCAGTTGATAGTGTGGAGGAAAGACCCATCAGAGTCATTTTGAGACCCATCTTGAAACTGTGAAAGCTCAACACCGTTACATATGGCACTGCGCCAGCCCCATTCCTGGCCATAAGGTGTTTGAAGAGGTTGAGTGAATCTTTGAAAAAACCATTCCCTTGAGCTGCCAAAGTTATTGGGTCCGACTTTTACGTCGACGACATGTTAACGGGTGCTGGTTGCATTGAGGAGCTAAAGACAATTAGGTCTGAAGTAACTCAGGTTCTTCAAAACGCTGGGTTTGAATTGAGCAAGTGGTTTTCAAACTCGCCTGAATTTACTGCATCCGAGAGCACGGTTAAGCCAATAACACTTTCGAACTCAGAACTGACTAAAGCATTAGGAATCGCTTGGGTTCCTAAAGAAGATGTATTTAAATTTGAAATTGATGCTTCAGTCATGGGTCAAAGGGCGACCAAGCGGAACATCCTTTCGGTGACATCGAAGTTGTTTGACCCCCTTGGCCTATTAAGCCCTATACTTATAAAAGGAAAGATCCTATTGCAGGAACTTTGGCTAAATAAGCTAGATTGGGATGAGTCAATTCCACTGCACTTAGAAACAGCGTGGAACAAAATACAAGTTGCCCTGTCGCAATTAGAGGACATCTCAATTCCGAGATTCGTGTTTACCGAGCCGATGTCACCGATTCAAATTCATGCCTTTTCTGACGCATCGATGAGAGCCTATGGAGCCTGCGTCTATATTCGTTGCAAATCTGCAGAAGGTATTAAAGTTTCATTGTTGACGGCAAAGTCCAAAGTAGCGCCGCTCAAGACAAAGACGCTCCCCCGTCTTGAGTTATGTGCCGCTCACCTTCTCGCAGATCTCTGCCGCAAGATAAAGCCTCTAATAAAAGTTCCGATCGAACGAAGTGTAACGAAGCTGAAATTCAAAAGTGGTCAGAGGATAGCACGTGGCGGCATGTACCAACTAAACAGAACCCGGCAGATATAGTGTCCAGAGGTGGAGACGTAAAGGAGACTGTAGAATCGATCTGGTTTACAGGTCCATCGTTTTTAAAGGAACCGGAAGATAAGTGGCCGACGAGCCCCCGGTTTGATCTGTCACCAGAACTTCTACAGATGGAAGCGAAAAAGAATGCGGTCGGATTAACCGCAATCGTATCTACCTCAGATTTATTGGAAGTGATAGAAGGTTATTCCTCTCACCTAAAACGGCTGCGAGTGTTCGTTTATATGTTCCCCTTTATAAGGAAATCGAAGATATTAGTAGTGAATTCAGATATTATTCCCTCACCTGTTGAATATAATGAAGCCTTTAAGAAAATAGTCGAAATAGTCCAAGAGCACGAGTATCAAAATGAAAAAGAAAATATCCAGAAAAATTTAATTGCTAGCCCTAGTCTACAAAAGCTAAATCCCTTTCTACACGAATCATCAGAGGCTGGGCTTACCTTTTCGTTGTTGCGGGTTGATGGACGACTAGCTAATGCTCCTTTATCGTACGATGCCAAGTTTCCAGTATTGTTGACAAAACGCTCTGAATTTGTTCAAAACTACGTCCGATACTTGCACGAGTCGAATTTTCATGTGGGTTCACGAGCACTTGTGAGTCTTTTGCGACAACGCATATGGATCGTAAACGCGGCTTTAAATGCAAGCTTCGTCTGATGACTCAAATCATGGGAGATTTACCCTTAGATAGAATTCGTGCTCTCCGCCCATTCTCCATATGTGGTGTTGATTTTTGTGACCCTGTTGATACGACATTGAAAATTCGTGGTAGGCCACCCTATGGTCCTATATTGCCTTATTTGTTTGTTTTGCGTCCAAGGCAGTTCATTTAGAAGTAGTTTCCGACCTTTCAAATGATTCCTTTTGTTGGCCTTTTAAATGATCTTTGGGCGCCGAGGATGTCCGCAGATCGTACACTCCCCTGGGGGAGTGTATTCTTGGGGGCTCTAAGTCAGGACCCATGCGACGGCGAGGCGCCTACTCCCGGGCACCTGTTGACAGATGGGCCGCTCATCGCCCCACCAGCACCGCGGGCCCTGGACCAGCAGGGCCTAAGGCGCAGTCGAAGTGGCAGAACCAGGAGGACGACATCCGGACGGGCGAGCTGGTCCTGATCGCAGAGGATCACCAGCCGCCACAACAGTGGCTCACAGGAAGGGTAGAAGCAACGCACGCCGGCGCGGACTGAAGGGTCAGGGTCGCCGTCGTCAGGACTAGCTCTGGAGCGGAGTAAAGGAGAGCAGTCCACAAGCTGGCACGGCTGCCAGTGGGTTGAATCAGAATTCGCTTTTGTGCGAATTCGCCCCGCTTCGCCGCAATAGATAAGTTAGGCTTAAGATTAGAGAAATATAATTCGATTTATTACGTTGAAAAGGACACATCGTTTTTCGTTCTCGTTTTCGAAATTTTTAAATATTCAGCAGCAACCCATATTTGTTATTTTTTTTTATATTATAGTTAAAAACCAGTGAGAGATAAACTAATCTCATTTAACATATTTATTGCCATCAGTGCAAATACAGAGCCGCTGTCGTTGTCCGTTGACATGTTGATTGCTTGAAAGTTTATCGGAAGTTATATAGTTGGTGGGCAAATATACATAATTCAAGTTGGCGAACACAAAACAGTGTTTGAAATATTTGTTTGAAATTTCTGACGTTTTTCAATATTTTTTAATTGTAGCTATTGAAAAAAAAAAGTATCTTCGATTTTTGTCATTGTTTGGTCATTGAGATTCTTTTAATGCCGTAAATAAAAAGGCAAATTGTGTAATCGTTATAAGAAATGTTTATTTTCTGCATGCAGATGAAGCAGATCAGCTTATGGGGCATGCAGAGACTTAAGTGAAGTACAGAGAGGGCGGCCCGACTAGTCACTGCTAAGCTAAAGCTCTCGATAATGGAGAGGGCGGCCCGATCTAGAAATTTGTGGAGCTGAAACTATCTAAAGAAAGCTAGTGAATCGAGCGGCCGAGAGAGTCGGCTTGCGACTAATTAAGTTACTTGTACATAGTTAAGCCTAATAAATTTTTTTGTTTTAACGTGAAACCGCCACAAGCCGCAAATCCAAGGATCATCACCGCAAGGATCATCGCCACCAGGATCACCAGCGAGCTCCATGCCGTGTGCCTGAATTGACTGCACGAGGAATTCGTCCCTCCTTTCAATTTTTGGCGCCTACGTACTTGAAATTAGTAGAGCTAATAATTTGAATAGTTTGATTAAAATAATTAAAAAACTGTCTGTGTGTTAAATTGATAAAAATCGAAATACATATCATTCTTGCATCTTTGCATATCTTTCTTTTCTTTCTTTCTTTGCATCCCATATTATAGCCTTTACAGAAACTTGGTTAAAGCCAGAGATCTTTAGCTTTGAAGTTTTTCCAAGTAAGTACACCACTTTTAGAAGGGATCGACCTCAGCGAAGGGGGGGTGGAGTCCTCATTTCGGTAGACTCCACTCTTGCTTCTGATGAGGTGAAATCACAAGAGTTTGGTGACATTGAGTTTATTTGCATTAAAATCATTTTCTCCGAGAAATCTTTACACATTACATGTTCGTATATACCGCCTTCGTCTCAACCGCCTACATATTGGCAGCATTTGTCCGCTATTCAATCAGTTTTTAATATTATGACTGATCGTGACAAGCTTGTGGTCCAACGTCGAGAACTCACCATCTTTGTCCCTTATTACTCACCATGACTTCACCGCGGGCATGTTTGACATGTCCCTAGGTCAGATCACTAATCATACAGCATAAAGACAACCCATTTCATATAACGAAAATGGACGCAAAAATTTCTTGCGACAGGCCCCAGCAGGCCCCAGAGCGAATTTTTACTCTCTTTCTTACGCTCATCATTCGTTCATCTCACGCTCATACTCTCATTAAATGCATTCTGTTTCTCAGTCTCGGTACGGAGCTCGATGAAGAAGGTTGGCCTGCGCTTCGGTTGATCTTTTTATGTATGCGTGTCACACATTCACATACACGCGTATATTCAAAAAGCATTTGATTCAGTTAATCACTCTCTCTTGTTGAGTAAACTGAATATGCTGGGTTTTCCTATAGACCTCTTAACGTGGATCTCCAGCTACTTAGATGGAAGGACACAAAGAGTCTTATTTAAAAACATACAGTCCCGTCTGGTCCGTGCTACATCTGGCGTCCCTCAAGGTAGGGAGGTACTCCCCCCTATTTGGAGTTTCAAAACTTTATGAGTCTCTTTGAGACATTAGTCGGCAAGGATGTGAACATTCCGGTTAACAAGAAATTTAACCATTTAATTTCTTGCCCCTCTGGTGAAGCCTTAGAAACTATCAAGGCATTCCAAGTCACCGACAGTAATTATGACAAAGCTATTGCTAGTCTGAAAAGATTTTCTGATAACAAATGTCTCCTCTGTGCGAAAACAAATAAGCAAATTATTAAACATTCCGAAAGTTTACCAGCTCCCATTGACCCAGTGTCATCGATTTACGGGTCACTATTATCCATAGGAAATGACACTAAAATTGCAAACTCAATGATCATTCACTTAGTTTTGGGTAGAGTAGATCCAGGGACCAGAGAAAAATGGGAAGAGTCACTGGATTATGAGGAATTGCCGCTGTGGTCCGATTTCAAAAAATATTAAATCGTAGGTACCAGCACCTGTCCGCTAAAGAACCGGCAAGCCAAAACAGGAGAAACCTGGGTTTGGGAAGCAGCACAATAGGAGTTCGTTGACTTGCTCCGCAAGCTGCAACAAACAAGCTTGCAGTTAAGCAAAGCACAAGACCATATTCTTGCCCAGTGTAGTCCGTTCGCTCGCCTTGTTGTAATGCAACGGTTTGAGATTGTCAAGTCAGCGTCATCAGAAGCCCCAGTCAGAAAGTCATTCTCGGTGACTTTAAATGGTCTGCAAAAAGGTCACACGGTTGCGAAGTGTAAATCGCACAAACTTCTGCACCGATTAACTGTGACCGAAAACAACTTGGCGTTACAACCACAAAATGAACATCCTCCTCCAGCACTACATCTTGATGGCCCTTCTACGTCACATGCTTTGCATGCGTCATCTCTAGAAAGGGTTTATTTAGCGACGTCGATCGTTAGCGTTAGAACTAAAAATGGCGAGCACATATTGGCCTGAGTATTACTTGACTCAGGGTCACAAATTAACTTCATTAATGAAGATCGTGCTCAACGCTTACAGATTCGTAGGGAGGAATCGTGTATCAACTTGCTTGGAATTGGGCCATCTAATTCCCAGGTAAAGAAAAAGATGTGGTGAAGTCAACAATTAATGGTAGTGAGTTTCCGTTCGACTTTTGGATTTTGAGAACTATCTCGGGCTATCACCCTGACCAGTCAGTGAACGTGAAAGATTGGGACCTACCAAAGAACTTGCCGCTAGCAGACCCATATTTCTACAAACCTCAGCGGATAGATATGTTAATTGGAGCTGAGTCATTTTTCGAATTGTTGTCCGTTGGCCAAATAAAACAAGGGCCAAACCATCCCATCCTCCAAAAAACTCTCCTTGGATGGATAGTATCGGGAAAATATAAGGCAAATACCTCAACTCCTCAACAGCCTGTCTCTAGCCGGAATTGCCAAGAAGAACTACTCGAGTCGATAGATGGCAATTTGAAAAAATTCTGGTCGTTGGAAGAAGTACCAACTTCCAAAAAGCTTTTGTCACCTGAACAAGAGTTATGTGAGGAACATTATCAGAAAAATACAGTTGTGCTGCCTTCAGGTCGATTTGAAGTCAGGCTTCCATTTAAATCGGATCCAAGCGTTTTGGGAAACTCGTTCGAGGTAGCCAAACGCCGTTTTTTGTCGCTCGAGAAAAGATTATCTCGAGCTCCGAATTTAAAGAAAATGTATGTGGAATTTATGGAAGAATACGAATCCTTAGGTCATATGTCCCCTACAAACAATGATGTTCTTGCTACTCCACACTACGTCATACCCCACCAGTGTGTCTTACGGCCTCAAAGCACGTCGACCAAATTACGAGTCGTGTTTGATGCGTCTTGTAAGACATCAACACAGAAGTGCCTTAACGACAATCCTTACAATCCAGGAAGAGTTGTAGTCAACTCTTCTTCGGTTCAGGCTGAACAGATTCGCTCTGATAGCCGACATAAAAAGATGTATCGCCAAGTAATGGTAAATGAAGCCGATAGGCAATACCAGTTGATAGTGTGGAGGAAAGACCCATCAGAGTCATTTTGAGACCCATCTTGAAACTGTGAAAGCTCAACACCGTTACATATGGCACTGCGCCAGCCCCATTCCTGGCCATAAGGTGTTTGAAGAGGTTGAGTGAATCTTTGAAAAAACCATTCCCTTGAGCTGCCAAAGTTATTGGGTCCGACTTTTACGTCGACGACATGTTAACGGGTGCTGGTTGCATTGAGGAGCTAAAGACAATTAGGTCTGAAGTAACTCAGGTTCTTCAAAACGCTGGGTTTGAATTGAGCAAGTGGTTTTCAAACTCGCCTGAATTTACTGCATCCGAGAGCACGGTTAAGCCAATAACACTTTCGAACTCAGAACTGACTAAAGCATTAGGAATCGCTTGGGTTCCTAAAGAAGATGTATTTAAATTTGAAATTGATGCTTCAGTCATGGGTCAAAGGGCGACCAAGCGGAACATCCTTTCGGTGACATCGAAGTTGTTTGACCCCCTTGGCCTATTAAGCCCTATACTTATAAAAGGAAAGATCCTATTGCAGGAACTTTGGCTAAATAAGCTAGATTGGGATGAGTCAATTCCACTGCACTTAGAAACAGCGTGGAACAAAATACAAGTTGCCCTGTCGCAATTAGAGGACATCTCAATTCCGAGATTCGTGTTTACCGAGCGGATGTCACCGATTCAAATTCATGCCTTTTCTGACGCATCGATGAGAGCCTATGGAGCCTGCGTCTATATTCGTTGCAAATCTGCAGAAGGTATTAAAGTTTCATTGTTGACGGCAAAGTCCAAAGTAGCGCCGCTCAAGACAAAGACGCTCCCCCGTCTTGAGTTATGTGCCGCTCACCTTCTCGCAGATCTCTGCCGCAAGATAAAGCCTCTAATAAAAGTTCCGATCGAACGAAGTGTAACGAAGCTGAAATTCAAAAGTGGTCAGAGGATAGCACGTGGCGGCATGTACCAACTAAACAGAACCCGGCAGATATAGTGTCCAGAGGTGGAGACGTAAAGGAGACTGTAGAATCGATCTGGTTTACAGGTCCATCGTTTTTAAAGGAACCGGAAGATAAGTGGCCGACGAGCCCCCGGTTTGATCTGTCACCAGAACTTCTACAGATGGAAGCGAAAAAGAATGCGGTCGGATTAACCGCAATCGTATCTACCTCAGATTTATTGGAAGTGATAGAAGGTTATTCCTCTCACCTAAAACGGCTGCGAGTGTTCGTTTATATGTTCCCCTTTATAAGGAAATCGAAGATATTAGTAGTGAATTCAGATATTATTCCCTCACCTGTTGAATATAATGAAGCCTTTAAGAAAATAGTCGAAATAGTCCAAGAGCACGAGTATCAAAATGAAAAAGAAAATATCCAGAAAAATTTAATTGCTAGCCCTAGTCTACAAAAGCTAAATCCCTTTCTACACGAATCATCAGAGGCTGGGCTTACCTTTTCGTTGTTGCGGGTTGATGGACGACTAGCTAATGCTCCTTTATCGTACGATGCCAAGTTTCCAGTATTGTTGACAAAACGCTCTGAATTTGTTCAAAACTACGTCCGATACTTGCACGAGTCGAATTTTCATGTGGGTTCACGAGCACTTGTGAGTCTTTTGCGACAACGCATATGGATCGTAAACGCGGCTTTAAATGCAAGCTTTGTCTGATGACACAAATCATGGGAGATTTACCCTTAGATAGAATTCGTGCTCTCCGCCCATTCTCCATATGTGGTGTTGATTTTTGTGACCCTGTTGATACGACATTGAAAATTCGTGGTAGGCCACCCTATGGTCCTATATTGCCTTATTTGTTTGTTTTGCGTCCAAGGCAGTTCATTTAGAAGTAGTTTCCGACCTTTCAAATGATTCCTTTTGTTGGCCTTTTAAATGATCTTTGGGCGCCGAGGATGTCCGCAGATCGTACACTCCCCTGGGGGAGTGTATTCTTGGGGGCTCTAAGTCAGGACCCATGCGACGGCGAGGCGCCTACTCCCGGGCACCTGTTGACAGATGGGCCGCTCATCGCCCCACCAGCACCGCGGGCCCTGGACCAGCAGGGCCTAAGGCGCAGTCGAAGTGGCAGAACCAGGAGGACGACATCCGGACGGGCGAGCTGGTCCTGATCGCAGAGGATCACCAGCCGCCACAACAGTGGCTCACAGGAAGGGTAGAAGCAACGCACGCCGGCGCGGACTGAAGGGTCAGGGTCGCCGTCGTCAGGACTAGCTCTGGAGCGGAGTAAAGGAGAGCAGTCCACAAGCTGGCACGGCTGCCAGTGGGTTGAATCAGAATTCGCTTTTGTGCGAATTCGCCCCGCTTCGCCGCAATAGATAAGTTAGGCTTAAGATTAGAGAAATATAATTCGATTTATTACGTTGAAAAGGACACATCGTTTTTCGTTCTCGTTTTCGAAATTTTTAAATATTCAGCAGCAACCCATATTTGTTATTTTTTTTTATATTATAGTTAAAAACCAGTGAGAGATAAACTAATCTCATTTAACATATTTATTGCCATCAGTGCAAATACAGAGCCGCTGTCGTTGTCCGTTGACATGTTGATTGCTTGAAAGTTTATCGGAAGTTATATAGTTGGTGGGCAAATATACATAATTCAAGTTGGCGAACACAAAACAGTGTTTGAAATATTTGTTTGAAATTTCTGACGTTTTTCAATATTTTTTAATTGTAGCTATTGAAAAAAAAAGTATCTTCGATTTTTGTCATTGTTTGGTCATTGAGATTCTTTTAATGCCGTAAATAAAAAGGCAAATTGTGTAATCGTTATAAGAAATGTTTATTTTCTGCATGCAGATGAAGCAGATCAGCTTATGGGGCATGCAGAGACTTAAGTGAAGTACAGAGAGGGCGGCCCGACTAGTCACTGCTAAGCTAAAGCTCTCGATAATGGAGAGGGCGGCCCGATCTAGAAATTTGTGGAGCTGAAACTATCTAAAGAAAGCTAGTGAATCGAGCGGCCGAGAGAGTCGGCTTGCGACTAACTAAGTTACTTGTACATAGTTAAGCCTAATAAATTTTTTTGTTTTAACATTTGAAAGTTTTATTTACAATCTGTCCTCAGTTAGGGACAATAATTAAATTTTTTAAGTGAACCTTGACAATAGGAGTTTGATAAATACAAGCTATGAATCTAAAAAGTTAATTTAGTAAATTCAGTGGATGCTTCCTCTTGAGTCTTCTGATGGTGGTGCTGCTGTCCAGCAAATTGGTGGCACATGTGTTGGGATGTCGCGTTAGTCTGTTCTTGTATTTAGCGGCGAATCTTTTAACTTCAGCGCTGACTGTAGGGATGCCCAGTTGAACATGAATACTCAAATTGTCATGGTAAGAATGAGTACCAGCTGAATGACTTTCATATTGCTTGGACTCGCTGTACCCCACAGTTACCATACGTCTAAACTGGCTTCCCTATTGACTTATATATTAGTAGTTTTACCCTCAGCTTCAGGGTTGACTTTCGTCCAGCCAACCAGTAAAGCCGCCGCAGCTTTTCCTGTACTTGCTTTCGTTTGCGCAGTAGATGAGTCCTCCATGTTAGACGCCTATCCAACGTCATTATCAATTATTTAGGGGTTGAGTAAGGTGGTATGGCAGTGCCTCCAATGCTAATCTGTGGACAGTCGCCTCTCCTCAAGGTAAATGTAGTTTGGGCGGACTTATCATGATTAATCGCAATGTTCCATCTTTGAAGCCACGGGTCAAGGGCATCGAGCTGACGCTGGAGACAGTCAGAGGCATCCTGTGGCAAGCTTGCCGAAGCTAGGAAAGCTGTGTCGTCTGCAGATGTTGCGGCTAGCAAACCTCCTTCATCTATAACAGGCATATCTGCTGTGTATTGGACCAAGAATTGGACCAAGGACACTACCCTGCGGGACACCTGCCTTAATGGGCCTATAATCTGACCTTGCGTCTCCACATCTGACCCTAAATGACCTGTCATTCAGGTATGACTTGAGGAAGGCGTAATGCTCATGGGGTACGCTCCTTTTTATTTTCATTAGTAGACCTGGATGCCAGACCCTGTCAAATGCCTGCTTGACGTCAAGGAAAACTGCGCAACAATATTTCTTCTCCTCCAGGCTGTTTAGAATCTTTTGTACAATCCTGTGGCATTGCTCCGGGGTGGCGTGACAACGCCTGAAACCAAATTGATGGTCTGGAATCAAGCCAGCCTCGTCCGATACAGTCTGAAATGTGCGCAGAAATACTCTCTCAAGTAACTTGGATAGTACTGATAATAAGCTTATCGGCCTGTATGAGGCAAGATCAGCTTCAGGCTTTCCTGGCATCGGAATGAGGATGACCTCCGCCTTTTTCCAGTCAGAGGGGAAGTGGCCGATCTCCAAGCACGCGTTGAATATGCTCGTAGGCCTTTGGATACCTAATGGGGGGAGAAGTTTAATGGCAAGTGCTTCAAGGCCATCCGCACCCGGGGATTTTTTGGTGTTGAGGCCAGCGACCTCCGCTTGAACCTCCTCTTCCGAGACTGGCTCCAATTGACAGAAATCCGTGCAGGGTAGAGACAGGAACCTCTCAGTCTCAGCTTGGTCCACCTCCAGTTGCCACAAGTTGTGCTCGGGGTCGCCGGGCTCAACCTGACGCAGGTATTCTTCAAAAGTACAAGTCCGCAACCTCTGGAACAGCTTCGTGAGTCTTTTGGTCGCACGATTGAGAGCTGTTTTGTCGCTGGGATACCTAGTTCGGAACCGGATCCTTCTAAGTCGTCGCTTTTCATTAGGATTTTCTTTTCAGGATATATATTACCGGAATGGAGGGAAATTCAGGCAGCCCCAAGGGGTCGGATCTGGGGGACTCCGGAAGCCTACGGCGCAAAGCAGCAGGAGCAGCGTTCGCCGGAAAAGTACCAGTTTGTACCAAGAGTATCAGATAGACCAAAACCGATAAGCTGAGGAAAAAAAAACACTCAATCGACGGGCTTGAGTTTGACTCGCTAGGCCCACCGTCAAACCCTTTGCTCGAGCGGGCAGCTTGATCCCAGCCGCGCTCGATAACGCATACTTTTTCCTCGTCGCGAAGCGTAGTAAAATTAATCAAAAAGACCATCAGTTTTCCGGCGGAAAAGTGACCCGAGATCCAGGGTACTTCGGAGGCATTCGGCGACTCCGACGCGATAATCCGGAGAACTTTTATCCGGGAAAAATCGGTACAGACGAATCCACGCTGGATTTCGGTATATGGATTGGTGTTAGTTTAAGTAGTGTAAGTTTTTTTTGGGAGTAAATTTTATGTTTTTGTGATTGATGATGGTCATAACAGATTCCGAGCAAATCGAAAGACATATGAAATGAGAAAAGAAAAATGGGCCAAACTCGGTTCGAAGTGATAGTGGGGTTATACCTAACCTTTTTTCAAAAAAAAAGGAAAAAAGGAAACAAGAAAGTAATAAGAATAAGAATTTCCATGGTCCCATAGTGTATTTCATAATAGGAAATTTTCTTTGTTTTTTTGTTATTGTTAAATCCAAAAATTTCAGCGACCTCAAGTCCGAGAAAGCGCTTTCGACGATGGATTTACCAATTCTGTGGTGAGTGTGAATGTACTGATCTTACATAATACCAATCTTAGTCACAAAGAAACAATAAATGAGACCGAAAGGATAAATAGTTGGTAAAACAAGGAATATTTCCTTGGTCATCAAACTTAAAATTTAAATAGAAAAAAAAAGGAAATTGTAAAGTAATTTTAAATCCGCTAGTCCAAGTCGTTCGACCGTTTCGTTGGCAAGTTTTTCACTCAATTTCGAGCGCGTGTTCGTTTACAAGTTTGATGTAATTATACCCTTGCAGAGGGTATTATAATTTTGGTCAAAAGTGTGCAACGCAGTGAAGGAGACATCTCCGACCCTATAAAGTATATATATTCTTGATCAGGATCACCTCCTGAGTTGATATGAGCATGTCCGTCTGTCCGTCTGTCTTTCTGTCCGTCTGTCTGTTTCTACGCGAACTAGTCTCTCAGTTTTGAAGCTATCGGCTTGAAACTTTGCATACACCCTTCTTTCCTTTGCACGCAGTATATAAGTCGGAACGGCCGGGATCGGCCGACTATATCCTATAGCTGCCATAATGGCAGCTGATCATTGATGATTGATCAAAAATGGTATAACTTTGGTGTTTTTAGAGTTAGAGAGTTCAAATTTGACTTAAGAGCTATTTGGCAAAACATTACGTCTTGCCAAATTTCATAAGGATCGGCCGACTATATCCTATAGCTGCCATATAACTGAACGATCGGAAATGACCCAACTTTCGTTGGGTTGAGATGAAAGGCTTTCGTTGAGATAGAAAGCTGGTATTTAATACAGATTCTATTTTTGGCCAGTTGATCCAACCTATCAAATTTCATTAGGATCGGCCGACTATATCCCATAGCTGCCAGATAACTGAACGATCGGAAATGGTATTTGGTAGAAATATCAACTTCCGTATTTTTGAAGATAGAAGTTTGGGACTTTTTTTAGATTTTGTATTGTAATAAATTGGATTATATATTCCTATTCCCATAAGGATCGGCCAACTATATCCGATGTTTGCGATATATATCCGGTTTTAACTGCAAGGGTATATAAACTTCGGCTCCGCCCAAAGTTAGCTTTCCTTTCTTGTTTTTATGTAATTATGCTTTAATATGAAGGTCTTGCTCATGTTTATTTTTTTTTTTTTTTTTGAAAAGCTAATTCTTTTAATCATCTTAGCTTTAGTATATTTTGCCCACGCAGGTACCACATATAAAAATAATTCTATTATTATAATGTTAACTTTAGTATTTACTCCATACAATTAGATATAGTTGGCATGTACGTTTTAGGGCTAAAGCAAATTTTTATTGTATTTCTTTTAACCAAGCCTCGCAACATCTGCGGTCTTGGGCGCTCGTCGGTAGAACCCGATGCGAAGGAACCCTATTATCTATCTTCCCTGAATCAATTTTCCAGATGGCCGAGATGAGTTACTGACCTCTTACCAAGAGAAGCTTGTTCCATGCACGCAGCTTTTTTTTATGTCGATAATGATCAAAGGCACCTTGGGGGGGCGTGGCAAGAACACCACCCCAATAGTTGGCGAGCCAGAGCCGGAAGATTTGATATATTGCATGCACTTGAATTGCATTGCTCTTGAATTTCGTATCATATACGACTTTCAGCACCCAATCATTATTGTTATAGTATAGAATGGCGGGCCTCCAAAGGCTAGTAAGAGCCCTAAAAATTTCACATATGTTGGGAAAAGAAAGAGCCAAAACATCTAAAAGCTCAGATAAGTGGCTGAAAAAGGGGGAGTGGACGAGAAGCGTTCTCCCGGCATATGGCCAAAGCAATCAGTCCCTGCGCAGGAGCACCAAGAGGAGTGACGGCAATCCATGCGCTCCCAATCGGTTAAATAAGCCCTTCGTAGACCCCGACGGTAAAACGGTTGCGCACTCTGCCGTAGAGGTCATTTGCGAACATTTCTAAGAGGCACATTATTCTAAGAATAGTCGACCGAGGCAACTCTGATGGTAAGATACCTCGAGACAAGTGGAGA
Organism: Drosophila malerkotliana malerkotliana; assembly: GCA_018153235.1. Taxonomy (NCBI): domain Eukaryota; kingdom Metazoa; phylum Arthropoda; class Insecta; order Diptera; family Drosophilidae; genus Drosophila; species Drosophila malerkotliana. The sequence continues at coordinate 2,253,013 of JAECXV010000202.1, read as the reverse complement.
TGGGTGGAAGCCGCCCTAGCCACGAAATGTTTCGAGGCCACGGAACCAGGCCCTGCCCCAGTCTGCAAAGTCAACGATCGCGACAGACCTGTTGCGCTGAGCTGGTGTAACGTCTCCTGTAGGGCCCATCGAGGATCTGGATCTCGGCCTCTATCAAGGAACCGGCCCAGATTCTCACCATGGTACTACGATGTAACCCACACCTTTTTACAACGGACTGGCGAGTAGCGAAGGTGGAGCAAACCAACATCGTCCTCATCATAAAAAAAGATTCGCTAGCTCCCATAGAGGCCGCTCACGGTGAGCTTTTGTTCTGGTTCAGTTCGATCATCGTAGAGGTGTATCATTCTGATACAGGAGGCGATGCAACAGCAGTTGCAGTTGGACAAGCGCTCATTCTTCGTCCACAGATACATATAAACATCCCTACTTTTCAAAAGCCAAAAGCCAGAGGTTTTTCAAAACCCAAGGAAAACTAACTGGACCCAATAAGCTCCAAATCTTTTTACTAGAATATTTTACCAAAACTACCAGACTATCTGCAATCCATGGAAAGTCTGCAATCCTATGCAAATCAGCCACAACACTAGACTACCCTAATAAAGAAGATGGATCCTGGACCATCACAAGTGAGGAATCTCTACCTGCTGGAGACTCACAGTTGTGAGGTCAGAATATAACCGTTGTGAGGTTGAAACAAAATCTTATAGATAGTTGTTTTAAATATATAAGTGCCATGCAAATGAGCTCAATGAGCAGCGATAAAAAAAACGAGTGTAAAAGCTCAATGAATAAAAGAAACGGCTTCTACTTTTACTTTTCAATCCAATTAAGTGTAACCCGGCTCTACTTATCGTTGAAAGCCAAAAGGCACGATCTTGCTCACTCGCTCTGCTCACTCCGACTTCTGCTTAGTTTCGCAGTGTAAAACCCCCATCTAATGGTGGAAACAAATTTCGAACCAACAATAAACAGTTCTACAATTTCTGCCACCACAGGGACAACCACTGCAATTTAAAATACACAATGTCAACGACTACAGGGGGTACAAGAACTTTGAAAGTGCCAAAGCGGCCCCGGCCACACAGACTAGAATGGATCGCTACATCCCAATTAAGCGTAAGCTTAGCCTACAGAGTAATCACGCAGGCAATAAGACAAAAATTAACCGCATCCTGAAGTTCGACGAAGAACCAGGCAGATCCTCCTGTAACAGATTTGCCCTACAGGCGGAGGTGGAGGAAAACCAACCAGCCCAAGACACCGCAAAAAAACCCAAGCCCTCTCCAATCTATATCAGGGAGAAAAGCTTGAGTGCCCTGGTCAACCGAATTGCGGCGTTCATCGGGAACGGTGACAACTTTCATGTTGTCCCGCTTATCAAAGGGAACATCCATGAAACAAAGGTGCAACCCAAGACGAGCACTTCCGAATCATGTCCAAATATCTGGACAATGCTTAGAAAAACTATTACACGTACCAGCTGAAAAGCTGTATGGGCCTACAAGTGGTAGTAAAGGGAATCGAACCCGATGTTACCGCCGCGAAATAAAAACCGCCCTTAAAGAAAAAGGATTCGCCGCCAAGAATGTTATAAACATTTGTATATATATAAATAAAGATAAAAAGCCACAACTCCTCTTCAAGGTCGAGCTCGAGCCAGAAAGCAGGTCTTTGAAGAAGAACGAAGTCCATCGAATCTACAAGCTGCAATATCCTTTGCATCGCAGAATCACTGCTGAAGAGCCACTTAAACGCAACGGTTCAGTTCAAGGAACTAGTCGCCAACAGTATAGACACACTAGCGGGGACGCCCACAACTCCGCTGACTGTTTGTAGTGCACAAGGACAGTACCGTGAAGAAATGTGGAAACTGCGGATGCCACCATACCGAAAACTCTAAAGGATGTGGTGGGTACCATATGTACTAGGAGTTGAAAAGTCGCATGCGTCAGGCGACGCATCTTTTCCAGGCATCGGTGTCATTATGGATTTCTTGATTTATAATTAAGACAAAAAATGAACGGGTATACGTAGCAAAAGTGCCTAGCGCAACAGTGGCTGGATGCTTGTGTCTGGGCTGATCCTCGTAGTCAGCATACGGCCGGACGTGTGGTCTCTGCACTGTGGCAGAAATGAATGATTTAGCAGCGATTAATTCAAAGTTCTACTTAATTATAGTTTTTTCGCTTTCTTTCAATATTTGTAACGTAGGCGTTAAATCAGTGTAGGTGGCAACCCCGGGGAGGGGAGATTGCAACCGATCTGGGTACCTTTTGTAGTAGGACCATAGCAAGGCGTTAGGCGTTGCGGGAGTCTAGGGTCTGGCCAACGGAATGAATCGGTTATTGGAAGCTGGAAGCTAGAAGCAGAAATTCGAGCGGGTACAGCACTTTCTTTTTCATTTCTGGCGTGACCCAAAGAAGTTCATCCAAGAAGTTTTCTGGCGTGATCCAAAGAAGTTCAACGCACAAGCAAGGTGGAGAACAAGCACCTTCGGAAGTCACCAGCAAATCACAGCAGCAAAACAGAAGCGCAGCTTGTGGGCAGACGCGCCAAAAGGTCGGCGCTAAAGTGAGGTAGGTCACGGATCGTAGTGGCGGTGAGTGGTTAGGTTAGGTCAGGGTCGATCAGGTTTGATGTATAATTTTGGCTTTTTAGAACGGAGGGCCTGGTACAAGGAGTACGAGGCGGTCGTGAGGAGGGACGGTGGAGTCGTGCGAGGTTCCCAGTGGAGCAGTCGACGGCGCATATTGAAACGGAGCGCGGCGCGAAACCGCCCACGAGGCGCGGCCGCGAAAGGACGGAGGGGTTCCTACCGGAGAGCACGGTCGGAGCAGTCGCCGGAGGAGCTAGAGCTGATTGTGGTCCGAGGCGAGCGAGCCCGGGAGCCAGGCTCGGAGCGTTTGCGGCGATTTTAAAGAACGCTCCGCCGCAAAAGAAGAAGGGGAGCGTAATCGGTCCAACTGGTGGCCTCGTGGCGCCACAAACATCTGTGCGGAGTTGGTGAGCGGAGGGTTCCGCTCCGGATAAAGACTTCGATTGGCTAGCTAAGTGAATATTTTTTTTGTGTGAACGGGTTAGCGAAAGCTTTCCCAAATATTTCCTTTCCAGCTTCGAGCACGTGGAAGCGCTTCAACCAGCTCGTCGCGGACAAAGGGGTGAGTGAGTACGAGTAGTTTTACATAAAGCCAAACGAAGCGACGCGGAACATTCCGGTCGCCAATCTACCGCATCGTCCGATTCCCGGCGGAAGGGGGTCCACCTGGTGGACGGTTGCCTTCGCCATAGACACCGCGAGCGATCCGATAAAGAGCCCGATCCCGAAAAGTAACAAGGGCATCGCCGAACCGTGCTTATGTAATGCTAGCTCGCGGAGAAAGTCGGCCGAGTCCGTTATAGAAAAACGCGCAAATACGCAGCGAATCCACGTGCGCCAGGCGCAGTTAGCCTTTCACCACGAAGCGGTGCAGAAGAGCTGAGGGTGTAATTTTTATTTTTATTATTTGGAGAGCAGAGAAAGAGATACATGAAATGAAATATTAATCGTTAATTCCCTAATTTAAGCTAACTCTAAGATACATTACATTGGAATTCATTGCCCCCGCGCTACTATTTTAAGTTTTTCATTTTCAATCATTTAACCTAGCATCTAGTTGGTAGATAGCCAAGTAGATGGCATCTAGTTGGTAGCCAAGAAAGAAAACTGAATTTTTTAGCAAAGTAAGGGGAAACAGGGATGGGGAAAAAGTAAATGTATAAAATTTCCTTAGTCTAATAAACATGAATTTTATAGTGAGATAAAAGAAAAATAATTCGCCTCGCTTAATTCGCCACCGCCTTGCCGCTGAACCACCCCCAACTTTTGCGTGGTCGAGGATCTTGAGGATCTAAATAAAATCTGTTTCGAGAGGACTATGTTTGGCCTTCGCAGTTCGAGAGGCCGTGCACGCATTCTATTAACGATAGAATTTATGATCTTCGAGGTAAGCATCAGGGAGAGAGAGGGGGTCCTATATGACCCACCCATTAGCCGACGAGGCCTAGCTGGCAACCGCGTGCAACCCCTTCTCTTAGCCGTTGATCCAAAGATGCCACCTCACCAGGTCGACTGTTCGTTACATGTTTCAACAAAGCTTTTAAAGCTTCAAACACAACAAATGTGTTTCATAAGCTGACGGTAACCGCTCGCCCGCCAATTTTGACCACTTGCTAAGATTTGCAAATAATTTGATTTTATTCATTTTATTTAATTCTTAATATTTCCATTTCTTGCTATTAAATATGAAAAAAGGGTATGTAATTAATTGCAAAATAAGTGTTTGTGACCTGTGATTGTGTTCGTCCCAAAATTGCATGACGTGTAGTGCACGTATGAGATATAATGTTTACTAACAAACCCAAGACCTTTTGAGGTTCGGAAAAAGGTTCGGTTGTTGTTGTTTTTCGGAAATTGATGGAAATTGTTCTTTTTTCTTATTTGCTGTGCAGACATACGTCTACAACAACATCATGGACAGAAATAAATATAATGATAACGACTGCACCAAAATAACTGAGAAAATAAAAAGTTTTACGTAAAAATTTAAAATTTAAAAAAATATACAGAAAAAATGTTATATTCATTTTGATTTGTGGTTCGAATCTCTATCAAAAAAAATTATCCGTATAAAAATATCATCATTATTTCATAAGATATTAATAAATCGCCTCTAAATTAGCCGTTCCTCCCACTTTGAGCTGATTGTATTGGGTGTCATCGACATGTAGCGATGATTTGCAGTGGTAATGGGTAGCCATGAATCCACTCATAGAGTGAGAGGACGGCACGAATGAAGAGTAAAGATATGGTCGACACAAATGGCAGGGTTGGTTAAGGGGTAAAAAGTGTTGTTGGTTGTCTTCTTCTCTTGTTCAGGATTAGGATAATTGGAATTGTGGCTTTTCTTAACCAAGACTAGGTGTAAAGGCGGTCTTCGATCGCGGTTTCGCTGATCTCGTTCGTCTTTTTTGTAACATTCACATGGCTTAGCTACACTTGCACAATTCTTTGACACTTAGCTTCAACGTATTTAATAATGTTTTCTTTTTTGTAAAAAATATAATTTTGTAAATCTAATATATTTTTTTTTTTTTTTTTAGTTAATAGCAGGTAATCTATTTGGTGACGAAAATGCTCTCCGCTATGTTGTTAATATGATTGGTAAGTACATCTACATATATTAAAGTTAATACCATTTATAAATTAAAGGAGATGAATCTCATGGTGTTCTTGGAAAAGTTTGTAATAAATTTTCCTCTTGTGGTTACTTATATAATGATTTTTTTTTTTTGATATGGGGTAAATTTGATTTAAAACTGTCCTTGTTTAAATTACATTTTTTCGCAACAATCTTGGCTTAGAGCAGTGGTGGGAAAACTCTCATTTCCATAGCACGCGTGCATAGGGTCGGAAATTCTGCCGCAGCGCTGCCGGGACACTGACAGTGTGAGCATTTTCAAATTTTTTAGCAGCTGTGCTCATCATTGGTTTTCTCAGTGTATACTCTGCTCTCATTGGTTTTCTCTTCTCTGTGAGTTTTGCGCCCCACTGGCTGAGAGGTAACAAAAAATTAGGGATAGAAACTAAAATAAATTTGCCCACTGCGTTTTTAAAATTATTGCCGCAAGCCGGTGTTTACATACATATGTCGGAGATGTATAAGATTAAGCAAAATGTAAATAAAGCTGTAAATCGTTAAGTAAGAGAAACGTTAAGGTATATAGAACAAAAGAAACTAGGAATAAAGTTATTTGTGGTTTCTTTTACTTGCATAATTGATGAGAGCGAGGATTGAGAACGAGATAGATGTCGTCTCAGCCGAGTGTGGCGCGGTCGGGTGTTGGTTCTCGCTGAGAGAGAAATAAAATGATGAAATTGGATGATGAAATATAGAATGGCGCGTGCCATAATAAGCGGGCAAAATGAAAGCAGAGTTTCAGGGAAGTGCTCGTAGTTGGCAAAAAGAAGAACAGCAAACGTTTCAACCCCTGACATCAGAAATGGGATCGGCTCAGGCCCAGCGTGATGGTGAATGGCGATCTCTGTTGGAAGCACAAAATCTACGATTTGTCGAAATATAAAAAACAATGCAGCAGCCTGCTTTAACGAAAACAAGTGAAAAATTAATCAGACTATTAAATTTCCAACCAGAAGCGGCTGAAGCTGACGCCAGCGCTGGCGCAAAACAGCCAATATGACTTTCACGGAGCACAACCTGGAGGACAGTGCGCTAGTTATGTCGCTGAGCGAGCACTAGAAGGAAGCGCTTCCCAATGGCTGGCACAGATCAATATGCTGGCATAACCTTGCCAAAATATCAAGAATTATATGTTCTCCGCTACTACGACTCTGAGACGCCAGCCGCGTCTAAATATTCTCAACGGACTATTGGTAACCGACTTTTGACGTCTCTTTTGACAAAATGGAATTCGATGGACATCGAAGAGATAGCTATCTCTTTCGTGCTGGCCCACACGTTGCACGACACGACACTAAACTGCAGCGTTCACCACCCATATAACAATAATAACATGGATCAGCAGCATCGAGTAGCAGTATGAACGAGAATCGAGTAGATGTCTGTACAATGTTGTTTTAAAACTAAACAAGTTAAGTTCAATATCTGATATCCTAAGTGATTTTAATATCTGATGAAACTATTATAAATTATGATATGTAAGTAATAATGAAAAGTTTAAATTGAAGAACATTATTGATCCATACACTGTACATTTTATCACTGGAATACCGAGCAGGCGTGTCACGACTGGAGAATTAGAAATTCGTTTATTATATGCCAACAAGACTGTACAGAGACGCCCATATCGACTTGGAGTAGATGAAAAGAAATTAGTTAGAGATAAAATCAAGAAATGCTGGCGGCAACCGTAATACGTCCAAATAATTCTCCATTTTCGAGCCCGATTTCGTTAGTAAAAAAAAAAGATGGCAGAAACCGTTTGTGCGTAGATTATAAAGAGCCTAAAGGGGCCCATCCACAGGCGAGCATGTTCGGCGAACATGTTGTGCTCGACGAAATTTTTCCTGTGGATGATAGTGTTCGTTGTCAAATTTTGTGTTTGTCAAAATGTTCGAATGGAATTGAAATCGTTCTATTTTGACAACGTTTGCAACAACATGCTCGCCAATGGATGGCAATGTTGGCACGAACGTCAGTTTGAAAAAACGTTTTGGTAGAGAAAAATGAATAAAAAGTGCAATATTATTTAGCAATATTATTTATGGCAAATACTTATTGCCATAAGTGCAATTAGAGTGCCACTATAGTTGTCCGTTGACATATTGATAGTTTGAAAATTTATCGAAAAATGATGTTCGCACGAATGTTGGCTCTAGTTAGTGGGGAAAATGAGATTCAAGTAGGCTGTGGATGGGCCCCTTAATGCAAATACAGTGGCTGACAAATATCCCTTGCCTCTAACTTTTCTTGCTTAGATGTGACTAGTAGATTTTATCAGATTCCAATGGATACAGAATTCATAGAGCGAACCGCGTTTGTAAGTCCTGAGGGCCAGTTTGAGTTCCTATCTATGCCATTTGGGCTGAATAATGCCTCTTCGAGCTATAGCGTGAGCACTAGGTGACTTGGCGTACTCCTATGCAATTGTTTATATTGATGATGTTGGGATAGTAGCGTGGAAAAAAGATGAAGCATTTGAAAGATTGACAGTCGTGCTAAAGGCTCTATCGGAAGCATGATTTTCATTTAATGTAAAAAAGTGCTCTTTTCTGAAAACTGAAATAGAATATCTTGGCTACTTGGTCAAGGACTGTAGTATTGAACCAAATCCGCAAAAAATGCAAGCTCTGGCTGGACTATCTCAACCAAATAATGTTTCACAATTGAGACAATTTATAGGTTATTTATAGAAGATTATCTCAGTACTAACTCATGATTCGGTTTTAATGATCTTTGATCCGCAATATCCCATTGAGCTGCATACAGATGCAAGTGCAAGTGGCTATGGTCCTATTTTCATGCACAAAATAGACTAAGGTAGGTAAGCCTAGAGTGATAGAATATTTTAGCAAATGAACTAGAGACCCTCGCAGTATACAATGCTGTAAAAAGTTTTCGCTATTACCTTCACGGTCGAAAGTTTTTAGTATTTACAGATTGTAATTCATTGAGAGCAAGTAGAACCAAAGTAGAAAAAACGCCGAGACTACACCGTTGGTGGGCTTATTTACAATCATTTGACTTCACTATAAAGTACTTGTTGTAGGGGGGGCGTTGCTGCCGCAAAAGATTCCAGAAGTAAGGATGAAATAAGAAGTCGGGGGCGTCTTCAGGGTAAATTCAAAAAACGCGTTCAGCTTTATTCCGATGCTTACAAGAGATTAACTTAACTAGTACAATAAAATGACGATCGACGACAAGCAACGAGCGAGAGAGAGTGCACAGAGGGGCGAGTGCGGATGCGCTCTTCAGCGCGGGTGCGCTTCAGCCCGGATGCGCTCTTATGCACAGCTGAGCGGCACAACGGCCCCTCACCTAAACATTCCGCCCCCTTGCAATCGCTCGGGTTGCAACAGCTCCCTCGTTGTTACGGCTGGTGACAGGCTCCGGACACGACCCATCCAAAAACTGTACTCTGGGCCACTGGCAGCCCGTCCTAGATCTTCAGGAATCCCGGCTGCATGATCTGCGGGTACATATCCGCGCCCAGGACGACGGAGATTGTCGCTGGCAGATGAAATCGCTCATCCGCCAATGTCACGCCTCGGAAGTGGGCACGCACCGCCTCGCTCAGCTCTCGGGACGGCGTACGAACGCGCACGTGAGGCTCAATCTTAAAGATGACCTCCATCCGAACGCTATCATCGGTCGTTCACCCCACGGTGGCTGAACACTCTTGTTCGTCCCCCACGCTGGTAGTGGGCAGCCGGAAGCACGCCGCGAGCGAGGCGTCGATGCAGCTCGAGGGTGTGCACGGGTCGATGAGGGCCCCCGTGTCGAAGATCCGGGTCCCGGTGTCTATGCGCACTAGTGCAGTCGGCAGCACGTTGACGCTGTTCCGCTGCAGCAGCGACGAAAGGGTGGGCGCAGCGACCGCGTCCTGCGGGAGCCCTTGACGAGAGGCGGGACATTGCCTAGGTGCGGATGACGCGGGCGGATTAGTGGTGGACGGCAACCGATGAGTGGCGGACGAAAGCCGTGGAGCGCTTGTCGGCTGCCGGCCAGTGGCGGAAGAATGCCGAGGAGTTACCGACGAGAAAGTGGCGGACGAAGGCCGAGAAGCACCCGAACCGCGACGGGAGTTGGCGGATGACGGCCGGGTGCCAGCCGAGACACTCCGTGTCCTGTCTCCCGCGCTCCGTGACCGGTGCTCCTCTTGGCGTGCCTTGCGCCGAGCTTGCGGCTTCTCCACGAGAATTGAATACCTCGAGTACATCTGCTCTCCAGCGATTGGGCGTTGCGTGGGCGTGGCGACATCGTGTTGGCGAAAATATGATGAAGAACAAATAACATTATCAGAATCGGTGTGAATAATTCTTCGGAACTACGGGCAGAGCTACGAGACAGCACAATGGACAGGAACATTGGAGCGGAAGAAATGTTAATTATTGTGGGTAGGCGGACGTTTCCCACGGAAGAAGCACGACCTTAGCAACGGGCCGCTTGACGAGACATCGCGCGGTGCGGATGTCGATCACGCGGACATAGCCATCGGATCCTGGATACACCGCGTCAACCCTGCCTAAACGCCACTCATTGGACGGAAGGTTGTCCTCCTAGATGACGACCATATTCCCAACGCGGAGATCCCTCGTAGGGGCTCGCCACTTATTCCTCTTATGGAGCTCCTTGAGGTACTCTTCCTACCATCGCAGCCGAAATTGCTGCTGAAGAGCCTTGAAGTGTTGCCAGCGATTAATGATGGAAGTGGTATCCCCATTTTTTATTTTTGTGCTGGAGAAAATCGCGGGATAGTAGAGCAGCTGCCCCCACAAAGGTCTTCCCGTTGTCGGACTGCTTTTGACGGGGGCATCCTCTCCGGGACACGAAACATGCGAAAGACGCCAAAAATTTATCGGTCGTAAGGTCCGTCGTAGGCTCTAAATGGATGGCCTTAGTGGAGAAGCACACAAACACCAACACATAACTCTTTGTGATGAGACAGGCCCTCCCCGTATATTTCTTTATCTCGAAAGGACCGGCATAATCCACACCGGTGTACGTGAATGGGCGCGAGAAGGACGTTCGTTTCTTAGGTAGCTCTCCCATGAGTTGCGTCTGCCACTTCTTCTTGTGTAAGACACATACCTTACAAGAATAAAAGTCCGTCGTCACTTGACCCAACTCCTCACCCTTGGAGTCCACCCAGAATTTGGCCCGGATCAGACGAATCATCAGCTGATTGCCACCGTGCAGCGTGATGCGATGAGTAAATTGAACCAGGAGTCGGGACAGATCGTAGGCAGTCGTACGGAAGAATAATAGGGTGCCGTTCGTCATATTGGAGAAGCTCAGAGGACGTGTCCCGGCCGCAGGCTCTCATAAGGCGTTGCGAATTCGCGAAGGGGTTCAGATTTTGAATCGGACTGGATGCCGATATTGGACGCTTTTCGCTTAAGCAGCCCATCTCAGAGACGATGTGTCTGCGCTGAGTGACGGAAACTAGAAGACGCTCAGCCGACGTAACCTCATTAGCGGTCAGGTGCTCTTCAAACGAGGATCGAATCTTCCGCGCGCGCTAGATGAAGCGATTAACGCTGGATGAAGCGGAAAAACTTTCAAGAAGATCTTCGGGGGCGCCTTCGCGACATGGACCTTGACTGCTCGCTTCTCGAGTTCAGTCACGGGGGCATCATTGCCTTGAGTGAGCCAGTCGCTGGGAGGCCTTTGCAGCCAGTCAGGACCGTGCCACCACAACTGGTTATCCGCAAGGTCTTGGAGAGTTACGCCCCGGCTAGCGAGATACGCAGGGTTCTGCTCGGAGCGGACATGTGCCCATTTCTGCACGTCGGTGAACTGGGTGATCTTGGTCACCCGGTTGGCCACGAACGTTGTCCACTGGCACGCTTGCTTCTGCAGCCACGCGAGGAAAATAGTCGAGCCGGTCCAACAGTATAGGGCAGATGCGGCCCCTGGCCTCTTTGGCAGAACGGCGGTGGCCATCTCGGACAACAACAAGGCACCGCACAGTTCTAGCCGAGGGTGTGACACCGTTTTTTCTGGGGCCCCTCGAGTCTTTGCAGTCAGCAGGGTCACTATTACCAACCAACCTCGACCCAACCACCCTCGACACGAACGTAAATTGCTGCGCCGTACGCCTTCTGTGAAGCGTCGCAGAACCTATCTATCTAACGACAGATGCTGATAAATTTAACATTTTTAAAACTAAACAAGTTAAGTTCAATATCTGATATCCTAAGTGATTTCAATATCTGATGAAACTATTATAAATTATGATATGTAAGTAATAATGAAAAGTTTAAATTGAAGAACATTATTGATCCAGGCGTGTCACGACTGGAGAATTAGAAATTCGTTTATTATATGCCAACAAGACTGTACAGAGACGCCCATATCGACTTGAAGTAGATGAAAAGAAATTAGTTAGAGATAAAATCAAGAAATGCTGGCGGCAACCGTAATACGTCCAAATAATTATCCATTTGCGAGCCCGATTTCGTTAGTAAAAAACAAAGATGGCAGTGACCGTTTGTGCGTAGATTATAAAGAGCCTAATGCAAATACAGTGGCTGACAAATATCCCTTGCCTCTAACTTCTCTTGCTTAGATGTGACTAGTGGATTTTATCAGATTCCAATGGATACAGAATTCAGAATTTGAAGACAAACCTGAAGTATCGCCACTTTAGGATTTGATCGTCAGGTCGGATTGTAAAACCGAGCCCGCGTAAAGAATGTCGTTCAGACTGGTCCCGTTTGCGGACGGGCTCGAAGCATTGAAGACCACCCGCACCTTGGTCGTCGTGCTTTCGGGCATGATGTGGAAGATAGTAGCTAGCGGAACTGCTCGCGAGAGAGACCTCGGTCATGTGGCCTAAGTCGATATATTCCTGGATTACCGAGTCATAGCGGGCCTTAAGGGGCGGATCCCTCTTCAAGCGCTACTCATTACCCAGGAACTGAGCAAGACTTGGGAGCTCTCAAAGAAGTTGGGGTCCGCCAGAGGAATGTCGGGCAGCCCCTTGAGGCGATCTCGCGGTATCGGATATGATGGCAGATTTCCTGCCAACTGCGGAAGAACGTAAGCCGCAGTCTTTAATTGTAGCCCGGGTCTAGACGGCGACCGAATGGAGAAATGCCAAAGTTTAGTAGATGACACACGTTGATAAGTGGATGACACACGTATATGTAACTGTATATGACTGCATATATTAAATTTTGTCGGTTATATATTTCCTGAAATCGGAGGCAGAAAATATTTAGAAATATATGGACATGCTTGCAAGTACGGATATATGTAAGGGCATATGTTCGCACAGTGGAGCGTTGATAAGTGGACTGTATAACTGGTTGAACAGAAAAGTTATGTGGTGTACAAAAATTGGGGAAGAAAAAAACAAATATTACGACAGCGGCGGACTGTTCGGTGAATTTGTAAATTTCCGGAACTAATTCACACCGGCTGGCCAATATTAGTTATGCCCCTTTTTGTCACCACACAATTTCACTCTTTACTTGCGGATTTTTTTTTGTTTCCTTTTTGGATTAATTGCACCGATAAAAATATATGTATGGTATGTGTGTATGTATGTATATGGATGCCCATATGCCTCGACCGTTGGCAAGCGAATGGATAACGGAGAAAACAAAAACGGCGAGGAATATGGCGAAGCACACAAAACGGAGACGGATGGAAAACTTTGTAGAATTTGTAGAAAATCTCAAGCTGCCGTTGTATCGGAAAACTCGGACTTGGAGTTGACACGGTAGGGAAAAACAAACAAATCTTGCAGCAGTGTGAACGAAATTTAATGTTCGGACCACTGCTGAAGACGGGCAGAGAGACGGAGACGGAAAAATGTCGTACTTATCTTTTGGCGGAACAATGCCGGGAGCTGCTGGTAGTGAATATCAAAAAGTATATCCGGCTCGAAGGACCAAAATGTTGTAGGGGGGCGTTGCTGCCGCAAAAGATTCCAGAAGTAAGGATGAAATAAGATGTCGGGGGCGTCGTCGGGGTAAATTCAAAAAACGCGTTCAGCTTTATTCCGCTGCTTACAAGAGATTAACTTAACTAGTACAATAAAATGACGATCGATGACAACCAACGAGCGAGAGAGAGTGCACAGAGGGGCGAGTGCGGATGCGCTCTTCAGCGCGGATTCGCTCTTTAGCGCGGATGCGCTCTTCAGCGCTGATGCGCTCTTATGCACAGCTGAGCGGCAAAACGGCCCCTCACCTTAACAGTACTTCAAGGGAGATCCCATGGCGAACGTGGACGTTTTATCCATAAATCCGATTGATACTGAATTTAAGACAATAGATAGGATACCTGAAGTTTGCATTGACCTGACAGACAATTGGCTTGTAGCTGAGCAGCAGCGTGATTCGTGCTTGAGGGAAATTTTAGCCCAGTTAAATGATGGAGAGTTGCAGGAGAGCTTAGCCAAGACGAATGAGTTAAGCACAGGAATATATCGGAAAATTCAGATAAATGGAAAGACACGCTGTTTGTTATCGCAAGAGCCTTTAGGTGGTCTGTAGTAAATCATGTCCATGAAGCAATCATGCATTTTGGGTGGCAGAAAACGTTAGACAAGGTATACAAGCAGTATTGCTTCGAGCTTATGTTCAAGTATGTACGAAGATTCGTACATAGGAAATAAAGGAAATTTACATCATGGAAATTACATCATGTCTATTTGTTTTTCGTAGTTCGTAGTGTCACCTAGCGTCATGTGACACCACGAACCACAAAAAACTTATGGACATGATTTAATTTCCATAATGTAAATTTCCTTAATTTCCGTTATACGAATCTTCGTACATACTTGAACATATGCTAAGAGAAGGGAATTTAAGGGCTCTAAGAAGGGAATTTGAGGGCTTTGCTGAGATTCAGAATCGATGCAGGTGACAAAACTCTGGAGCATCACCTTGGGAGCACATCTTCAAGAGCGACCAATACCGACTAAAAAACGATTCAGAACCAACTAATCTCCAGATCTGTCGGGAAAAACTCATGTAATACTTTAATCCTGCCAATTACTACGTAGAATTTCCGTAAAAATAAAATAATTGATGCCTATTGCCTGAACTATCGGATAGTGGTTGATCCCAAGAAAATAAACAGAAATTTACTGAGTAATGTTTCTCGTTGCAGATAAGCGTTTTATTCAGATACGTCGATTTTTCTCCTGGTGAAGCATGCAAACAAGAAGACTTTGTATCTTTTTTGGACGCATTCGGTTAACTTTCGAAGAATACTCTCGCGGAGGGCACAGAATCAGAAGAAAGCGAGGATGAAGATGGATCAATGGCTTACAGGACTGATAGAACAAATGACCGAACCGAGGAAGAATTTTCTCTAACTGGATCTGCCATCGGGGGGATTGTTCTTGGAGACTTGAAGCAGCAGTTAACGAAATTCGGAAAGAAGCAAAAAATGATGTCATGACTCCGTGTTTCTCACACAAACTCAACAACAGTATTTCAAAGTCAGTGAAAGTACGATTAATCAAAAACGTTGCCAGTGCCATACGAGAAGTGGACAAATTCTTCAAGTACTCATTTCCAAAACGTGTGACTGTATTAGCAAAGATACTTGGTGAAAAAATTGTACAGTTGTGTGAAACAAGATGGGTAGAGAGACCCGATGCTGTTCTCTATCATTCTATCGCTCACCCATTTGCTCAGCGTAGTTCTTCAGAAGGAAGCAATTGATTTGGTGAAGGCATCAAAAATGATTGGACGTTGTTGCCACGTTGAATAAAAAGAGGGAAAAAGTTGAATAAATATTCCGACTGATTTATTCAGATGCCAAGAAAATGGCGGAAAAACTTGATGTTGATGAAGCAAAACCGAGAACATGTGGTCGACAAACGAAACACGAAAATTACGACGTGAAAACATGCGAAAATTACTACAGGGTCTCTGTCTACATACATATGCTGGATACCATCAAAGAAGATTTGGAAGCTCGTTTTTCACAAGAAGTTTTGGATGGTTACCAATTGAATGTATTGCTCCCAGAAAAAGCGAGTCTTTTAAAAGAAAACGAAATCAATGATCTTATCGGATGCTTGATAGAAAGATTCGGGAATCATCTGGATGATGACAAGAGGGTACAAAAATTGAAATTCAAATGTGAATTGAGTTACTGGCAATGTCAGCAACGATGAAGGCAACGAAATTCCAACTTCTGCACTGGAAACAATAAGAAAATGTAATGCATGCATATGCATATGGTTGACTTTTCAAATATAACCACTTTGTTTACCTAAAAATTGGGATGGATAATTTTTGTTTTATCATAAGTTTGAACCCCAAATCGAATAATAAGTTCAATTCCAAGTTCAATAAAGAAACTAAAATAGAAAGATAATATTGAAATTAATGCGAAATATGAAAAGAATCGAGTTGATAAGAATAAGGCCAAGATTGTA
This sequence comes from Drosophila malerkotliana malerkotliana, assembly GCA_018153235.1. Taxonomy (NCBI): domain Eukaryota; kingdom Metazoa; phylum Arthropoda; class Insecta; order Diptera; family Drosophilidae; genus Drosophila; species Drosophila malerkotliana. The sequence goes on along the minus strand of JAECXV010000202.1, from coordinate 2,237,365 downwards.
AAACCCAAGGTTGGGGATCATGTCTTGCTTGGATCGTAAGTTCAAAGGACCTTTTGTGGTTGCCGAGTTGTTGGAAGGTAATCGATACCTATTGAAATCGTTGAATAGCAAGCGAACATATAAGTATTCATACGAGAGTTTGAGATGGCTACCGGACGAGCAGATCTCTGATGAGAATATTGAGAAAGGTGACGGTGGTGAAAAGGACACTCGCCGTGAAACATCAAACACAGGGGCTAGATCTGATCAACAATAGTCATGCCTGGTATAAATAATATTGTGTGGTGAAGTTTGGATCTGAGTAGATCGTGGCGCTTAAGATGCAAAACGCCGTGTGGGGCGGCAAGTGTGGGCCCTGTAGTTCAAACTGTGGTTTGATAACGAGGATAGCCAAATAGGCGGGTTTGGGCAAGAGAGTATGAGCTACTGAGAGAGAGTCATGGCCGTGTCGGAGATATATAAGATTAAGCAAAATGTAAATTAAGCTGTAAGTCGTTAAGAAAGAGAAACAATATAGAACAAAAGAAACTAAGCAAAGAGTTATTTGTGGTTTCTTTTACTTGCATAATTGATGAGAGCGAGGATTGAGAACGAGATAGATGTCGTGTAAGCCGAGAGTGGCTCAGTCGGGTGTTGGTTCTCTCCAAGGAATGGACAATTGGATGATGAAATATGGCATGGCGCGTGCCATAATAAGCGGGAAAAATGAAAACAAAGTTTCAGTTTGCTAAGAGATAAAATACAGATAAGTTCTCGTATATCAAAAAATGCAAAAAGAAAAACAGCAAACGTCTCAGCCCCTTACACACACATACCATACTTTGGAATCGAATTTTGAGAAACTTCAGTTCTAACTTAAACCGCGAACCGCGGAGGCGAATTTATCATTTATTTAATAAAAATTCATTTATTTAATAATAAATTAAAATAAAAATAAAAAAAATTTTGTCTTTCGTGTGCAATAGAGGACTTATCTCTATTTCTGCATTTTTCTTTTGCTCTCTCCAAAGCTCCCGCTTCGGCTCTTATTTAGCACAGTGGTTCAAGGTAAAGTGTTTTTTAACTTTTTATACCCTTGCAGGGGGTACTATATTTTTGGTCAAAAGTGTGCAACGCAGTGAAGGAGACATCTCCGATCTTATAAAGTATATGGGCATTTCCTGGGGTCGCGAACGTACGTTTGTACGCAATTAGTGCCAAAAAAATTAAAGAAAACAAAAAAGGAAAGCTAACTTCGGGCGGAGCCGAAGTTAATATACCCTTGCAGTTAAAACCGGATATATATCGCAAACATCGGATATAGTTGGCCGATTCTTATGATTAAATCATAATAAAACCAATAAACTACAATAAAAATCTAAAAAAAGTCCCAAGCTCCTATCTTCTTCAATCAATCAATCTATCCATCTACAAATATTAATAAGATTGTTAAACAAAAAAAATTTTTTTTTTATACTTTTTTATATTTATTACCATATTTTGTATACGTACGTCATGTACCAAAGATTATAAAGTACATAGATGGGACATCTCATACAAAGAAAAATTTTCTATGGCGGGTTCCAGCAGTGGAACCCGCTGGAACGAGCGGGTTCCATTGCGCGACAAGTTAAGTTTGAGAAATTTTTCGCGCTACAATGAATGAGAAATAGCCGAGTGGTAGAGTGCTTGGCTGGTGTGCAAAGTAAAATGAGTTCAAACCAGGCTCGGGAAGTCCATTTTTTTTTAATTTTAAATCTATTTATATTATTGTTTTATTATTTTAATGTGTTTTCCTAAATTTATAATCCAATAAAAAAAAATACTAAATTGTAAAATCACCTTAACATCGCCTCAGTTAGTAGTGGAACCCGCTGTAAAAATGTCTATAAGTGCGGGTTCTACGGCATTTTGGTAGGCCGCGTCGTGGAACACGCTCTCAAGTGTTTTCATTTTTTCCGTCGTGGAACCCGCTGTAATAATGAAAACATTTGAGAGCGGGTTCCACGACAAACGGCTGGCAGATGAAATAGGGAGAGAGAGAATTCTATTTTAAGATCGTAACATCTTTGGAACGATGAAAGTTTGAAACGTTGTAACCGAACCAATGTAAGAGTAAAGAGATCAGAAATATCTTTTACTATCCTTACTCGTCAGCTCTGTTTTTGGTATGGATTCTAGCGCCTCCTCTAACACCAATTTTAAGTATCATAAAATCAACTTCAAGGGTAGCCTAGATGGATAGTGCGCGGTCCTTATTCATGGGGTCCTGGGTTCAATTTCATTAGCGGGCGGTTGTTTCAATTTTGGTAAAGTTTTAGTTTTATGATTCTTTTTATATTTACTTTTATTTTATTATTATACCCTTGCAGAGGGTATTATAATTTTGGTCAAAAGTGTGCAACGCAGTGAAGGAGACATCTCCGACCCTATAAAGTATATATATTCTTGATCAGGATCACCTCCTGAGTTGATATAAGCATGTCCGTCTGTCCGTCTGTCCGTCTGTCTGTCTGTCCGTCTGTCTGTTTCTACGCAAACTAGTCTCTCAGTTTTAAAGCTATCGTCTTGAAACTTTGCACACACCCTTCTTTCCTTTGCACGCAGTATATAAGTCGGAACGGCCCGGATCGGCCGACTATATCCTATAGCTGCCATATAACTGATTGATCGGAAATGGTATAACTTTGGTGTTTTTAGAGTTAGAGAGTTCAAATTTGACATGAGAGCTATTTTTGGCAAAATAATACGACGTGCCAAATTTCATAAGGATCGGACGACTATATCCTATAGCTGCCATATAACTGAACGATCGGAAATGACCCAACTTTCGTGTTTTTGAAGATAGAAAGCTGGAACTTGGTACAGATTATATTTTTGGTCAGTTAATCCGACCTACAAAATTTCATTAGGATCGGCCGACTATATCCTATAGCTTCCATATAACTGAACGATCGGAAATGACCCAACTTTCGTGTTTTTGAAGATAGAAAGCTGGCACTTGGTACACATTCTATTTTTGGTCAGTCAATCCGATCTACCAAATTTCATAACGATCGGTTGACTATATCTTATAGCTGACATATAACTGAACGATCGGAAATGGTATTTGGTAGAAATATCAACTTTCGAATTTTTGAAGATAGAAGCTTGGGACTTTTATTTAGATTCTTTATTGTAATTAATTGGTTTTATTATGATGTAATCATAAGGATCGGCCAACTATATCCGATGTTTGCGATATATATCCGGTTATAGCTGCAAGGGTATATAAACTTCGGCTCCGCCCGAAGTTAGCTTTGCTTTCTTGTTTTTTTTTTACTTTTAATTTTTACGTTATTATTATTATTATACCCTTGCAGAGGGTATTATAATTTTGTCCAAAAGTGTGCAACGCAGTGAAGGAGACATCTCCGACCCTATAAAGTATATATATTCTTGATCAGGATCACCTCCTGAGTTGATATGAGCATGTCCGTCTGTCCGTCTGTCCGTCTGTCCGTCTGTCTGTCTGTTTCTACGCGAACTAGTCTCTCAGTTTTAAAGCTATCGACTTGAAACTTTGCACACACCCTTCTTTCCTTTGCACGCAGTATATAAGTCGGAACGACCGGGATCGGCCGACTATATCCTATAGCTGCCATATAACTGATTGATCGGAAATGGTATAACTTTGGTGTTTTTAGAGTTAGAGAGTTCAAATTTGACACGAAAGCTATTTTTAGCAAAACAATACGACATGCCAACATGTCATAAGGATCGGACGACTATATCCTATAGCTGCCATATAACTGAACGATCGGAAATGACCCAACTTTCGTGTTTTATATTATTTTTTATTTTATTATAAAATAAAAATTTTTTTAATTATTTTTATAAATTATTTTTTTATTATTATTATTTTTATTTTTTATTATTATTTTTTTTTTATTTTTCTTTAATTGTAATATTCTGTAATTTTACAATTGTAAAATTGTAAAATTGTAATTGTTACACACAATTGTAAAATTACAGAATATTACAATTAAAGAAAAATAAAAAAAAAATAATTATAGAATAAAGAAAAGCTTAAAGTCCCTAAGAGGATTTGAACACAGAAAAATTACACATAGAGTAACTACTCTATGCATTACGCTACCATCCTGTCTCGATCTGCGGCGATCAAAAATACTACTTGTTCTACCAACTACCACATCGGCGCATTGAAAACAGAAACGAGAAATTGAAATTTGGAAGCCAAAACATTTTTACTCCGTCGTGCGAGCAGTCACACATACACACATAGGTTCGCATTTTTGTTGACGGATACATGGAAAGAGTTCTAAAAATAGAATCGTATGCATGTGCGTTCCCCCCTCACCAACAAGCTCGACGCAAAAAGTTGACCGTTTTGGGCCCTGATGTCCCATCTATGTACTTTATAATCTTTGGTCATGTACATACGGTCGCAAACGTACGCCACTTTAAAATTCAACATAAAAAAAAATTCTTGAAAAAGTCGTGATTTTTTTTAAATTTTAATAGTTTACACTAAAATGACTTAACACATAAAACTTTATCCACCTGCTTTCACTTAATGCGAATCAATTAAAATAAAATTATGTTTTTGGTCGCGAACGTACGATTGGAACATAGATAAGAATCAAAATACAAATTAAGAAGTAATTGAACATTTTTTCGCTCTCTTTGAATTTTTCTCGTCTTATTAGATTGTTATTAAGAGATTTAGTACAAAAAGAGCAAACACATCATGTTTTTCTTGAGAAATAAATAAATATAAAAATGTCTTTAATATTAAAAAAAATGAAAATTAGATTTTTTGACTTTTCGGGCTTTTTTTTTTTTTTTTTAAAAGCTGAGATATTCTATGAATCCAATAGATTATCCAATAGAAAATTTGGATATTTATTTATGAAAATACAAAAAAAGAATCGAGGAATATGGACAGTTATTTTTTCGGTCCTGGTTGACCATCCGCCGGAATAGCCGATATATATTCTTGATCAGGATCGCCTCCTGAGTTAATATTAGCATGTCCGTCTGTCCATCTGTCTGTTTCTACTAAAGCTAGTCTCTCAGTTTTAAAGCTATCGTCTTGCAACTTTGCACACATCTTTCTTTCCTTTGCACGCAGTATGTAAGTCGGAACGGCCAGGATCGGCCAACTATATCCTATAGATACCTTAAAACTGATTGATCGAAAATGCTACAACTTCTTTGTTTTTAGAGTTCTAGAGTATAGCTGCCCTATAACTGAACGATCGGAAATGACGCAACTTTCGTAACCTACCAATTTTTACAATGATCGGCCAACTATATCTCATAGCTGCCTTATAACTGAACGATCGGAAATGAGTTCCTTTTGGAAACTGTTTTTATTTTGTACAATTCTCTTATATGAAATATACATGAAAATCTTAAATCTATTTAAAACTACTGATCAACACACTGCACGCTGACCATGCGATAAGCGCACCAATTATGTATGTATCCGTGTTAGGCTGCAGGGCAGCGGTGTTAGATCATGCTTTTTGTCTCGTATTTTCATGGGTCCGATCCCTTAAAACTCTACTTCTACCTCGTATTTCTACGAAATGAGGTCGCCTTAGAGACAGACTAAGAAGGGATTTTAAGAGTTGATCACTGGATTTTGTAAAATTAATGACCAGCTCTGTGCGCTTGTCACTTAGTTAAGTGGCCTTCAGCTGCTAAATGAGTCCCCTGAGCGTAAGAAATCCGTTGTTTGTGATCAGCCATTAGGTAAGGTTAGGTTGAGGCGGCGCTGCGGGGCCAGTCTCTGACACCTCCATCCACTTGAGCCGCTGGTGCTCCTTGTGGTACCGCACAGGCAAGAGGTCCTACAAGGGAACCTGCCCCGTCCTGTCTACTAATGTGTTTAAGATTATGCTATCTTTCCTGCGGCAGCTCGAGGTCCCATCCTGATTTACGAATGAAGGCTACAAGTCTACGTGGAGCGATCTCCGCGAGGTCCTTTAGGTCCGTGAGTGCTGCTGCACCCAAGAATTGTGGTGTGCTACTTTCTCTTCCTCTTCTACATCACCACAGCTCCTGCTGTAATCATAATGTGGCACAGCTAATCTAGCTGCGTGTGCTCCTATTAACCAATGTCCCGTGATGGTCTTGACTGCCTGACTGCAGTCCTGCATATTGAGTGATACCTTGGAACACACTGCAGTGGTCGGGGAGTCTGAAGGACTCATTTAGACGTAGCCGTTCGCAATGGAAACTGCCTCCCACCTAGCCATTCAATTATGAACCGTCGTTGTAAATATGAAGGTAACCGGCTGGTCCCGTGATTTGTGTGGTCCATTCCTCCGTTGTTGGAATGGATTCCTTATATTTCAAGGTGGGATGATAAACAGGTATACAGTAGTCTGTAGGCCCTGTTGGCGTGAAGTGATGTAGGTCCAACTTGGTATGTCCATAGTCAGTCCGTTTTTATATGCCCGTCTCGCGTAGCCTAATTGCCGATAGCGTGACTATCTTGGCCCGCACTTTCTCTACAGGTAATAGATCGAGTATGAAGTCTAGGGCGTCCATCAGTGTGGTACGTAGGCTGCCTGTAATGCAGACCTCCGCCATCCTTTGCGTTTTCCTGAATCTCGCTCTACATGTGGAGTTTGTGCAGAAGAAGAAGCAGAATCCCTCTCTTTTTCTTAAGCGAACGGTCGGGTTTTTTTTTTGTGCGCACTGCGTTTTATTATAAATATTGGTAAACCGGTGTTTACTCACTTAATAAATTGCATACATATATTGTGAATCTTAAGCTTAAACCGTATCGCTTAGCGAATGTGGTATATTTGGATTCGAATTAATAAATTGAATAATTTCAATTCCAAGCATAGCTCAGCTCTGCTTCTTCCCCGGCTTATCTCTATTTCTGCATTTCTCTTTTGCACTATTTAAAGCTCCCGCTTCGGCTTCCTATTTGGCGCAGTGGTTCAAGGTATTGTGTTTTTTAACTTTTTAAATATTAATTTTGGTTTTATTAATTAAAAAAAAAAAAATGAATTTAAACTTGTCTGCGCTTTGAAGTCTTGTAACAAGACAATTTCCACATCCCAGTCTATCATCCACTGCTGGTTATGTGAAAAAGTCGTGCACGCCAAGTGTGCCGGATTCACTGCCTCAGTTTCGGATGCCATTTCCCGTAGGTCGGGTATACACAATTGTTGTGAAAATTGTCGTGCTGTCCAAGGCGAAATGAGGTCGTTCATGAGACAGACCAATCACTGGTTTTCGTAAAGTCAATAACCAACTCTGTGCGCGTGACACTCAGTTTAGCAGCCTTCAGCTACTAACTGAGTCTCCTAAGCGTAAGAAATCCGCTGTTTGTGATCCTCCTCAGTCTACTCAGCCGTCAATAACGCAGCCGCTCATATCTCTGGCCACCCCAAGGGCTAGAACTGAGAACAATTCGCCATCCGAATTTCTCAAGGAAAATGAGCAATTGTCTGAGGGTCACAGGTCCTAGTAAATGAAACCCCCGTCAGAGTCACCCAAAAGGGTATTCCAAAGTCCGGACCACCGGCACCGACTGATGCTGCAGTTCTCGTACCTGCGACACCAAAACCCTTACAGGTGATTCCTCCATCGAAACATATATTTGTTTCTCGGCTTGCCCCCGATACTTCAGAGATTGATATCTCGGCTTATATCAAAGCCAAAACAAAAGCTGATATAAAGGTGGAGGACATAACTAAATTTAAATATAATATATACGGCGCACGTCTTCTTTCAAGATTCGTGTGCCCGCGCTGATGTTCAAGACGATTTGCTCTCCCAGTTTTTGGCCAGAGAATCTTTTCGTCCAAGAACATCAGCCTAGTTCCATGAAGAAAAAAGTTACAAAAACAGTGGGAGTGAGACTTCCCAATATCGGAACCACCTCTTCTTTGGCCACTAACCCAAAAAACTAGTTTCCTCACTAACACTTACCTATCAGAACACTAGGGGGCTACGTAGCAAACTCCCCAAGCTATATTCTGATAGTTCTTTCTTTGCATCCCATATAACAGCATTTACAGAAACTTGGTTAAAGCCGGAGATCTTTAGCTCCGAAGTTTTTCCAAGTAAGAACACCACTTTTAGACGGGATCGATCTCATCGAAGGGGGGGTGGAGTCCTCATTTCGGTAGACTCTACTCTTGCTTCTGAAGAGGTGAAATCCCAAGAGTTTGGTGGCATAGAATTTATTTGCGTTAAAATCACTATTTCCGTGAAAGCTTTATACATTAAATGTTCATATTGGCAGCATTTGTCCGCTATTCGATACGTCTCTAATCTTATGACGGATCGTGACCAACTCGTAGCGGTGGGCGACTTTAATATTCCAGAATTAAAGTGGTCCAACGTCGATAACTCACCATCTTTGTCACTTATAACTTACCAAGACTTCACCGCGAGCATGTTTGACATGTCTCTAGGTCAGATCAACCATGTTAAAAATTCGCTAGGTCGGCTTTTTGACGTATGTTTTGTATCTGATCCAGAGCTCTCTCCAGAGCTTTTCCCCTTTCAACTCCAGAGGATCCATATCACCCCACGCTGGAGGTTTCAATCGAAACCACTCCTGGTATCGATCAGATGTCTCCGAGCGTGGTAAATAAGATTCGCTGTTTTCGTAAAGATGATTTTCAGAAACTTAATAGCCTTATCGATACATTTGACTGGTCTGATATTCTGGCGTGCACTGATCTTAATGTCACTTTAGAAAAATTTTATTTTACTTTAAATACATTTTTTGACTAATGTGTGCCTTGGAAACATCCGTCCGCTTCAACAAATCCTCACAGGTACCTCACTAACCTAAAAAATAAAAAAATAAGCTTTTACTTAAATATAAAAAAACCTGCAGTAGTGTTGATTTCTCAAGATACCTACTAGCTCGGTCGAATTTTACCGTGCATAACGCTGAATGTTATAGGAATTATATTGACCACTGCCGGATACAATTTACTCAGGATCCAAAGCAGTTTTATAATTTTGAAAACACTAAGCGTATCTTTTTCTCCCCTGCTTACGTTTGAAAATTCCTCTGCGACTTCTGATCAGGCCATTGCCGATCTATTCGCAGAATTTTTTCAAACAACTTATTCTCCTCCTAAATTGACTGATCAGCCTTACGCATATAACATTCAAGCAGCAAATCTTATTTTCTGTCCGTTTTTTTCTGAGATTAACTTATTATCTGGTCAAACCCATTTATTCGGCAGGAGATGGAGAACCAGGCTGTGTGCTAAAATACTGTGCCAGGGCTCTGTGCAAACCTCTTCAAAGACTTTTCAACTTATCTTTGGAAACCTCGATTTTTCCCCTTAAGTGGAAGGAATCATTCATAATTCCCCTACATAAAAAAGGGAAAAAGTCTGAGGCTGCCAACTACAGAGGCATCTCTAAACTGAATATGCTGGGTTTTCCTATAGACCTCTTAACGTGGATCTCCAGCTATTTAGATGGAAGGACACAAAGAGACTTATTTAAAAACATACAGTCCCGTCTGGTCTGTGCTACATCTGGCGTCCCTCAAGGAAGTCATCTTGGCCCGCTATTATTCACGCTTTTTATTAATGACTTGATCCCTGCTTTAAAGAACTCTCTAGTTCTTATGTATGCAGATGATGTAAAGCTTTGTCTTCAGTACAAATCCATCTCTGCCCAATGCAGTCTTCAGTCCGACCTTGATAACTTTCAAGGATGGTGTTTAGCTAATGATTTAATACTTAATGGATCAAAGTAGACTCTTACTCATAAACTTACCTAGCTTAACAAATCGTAGGACAATGCTCGGTGTATTCTTTCTGCATAACCTTATTACCGGGGATGTAGATAGCCAGCATTTACTAAAACGCTTAAAATGTAACATTCCTAATAGAAGGACTCGAAACTTTAGTCCTCTGTTCCTTAGCCGTTGTAGTTCGACATATGCACTGCATGACCCTTTCAGGGTATTATGTTCGAACTACAATGGTCTCTACCCTATAACATCTCTTTCCTGTCCCTCAAATTTAAAATATAGAATTTTAAATTTCCTTACTAACTCCTCCTAGCTTAATAATTGACAAATATCTTAATATATTCTAACAAATCGTTTCTTGAGCGCCCCTCGGTCGTCTGGGCCTCTTGTCGGGCCCAGAAAAAAATGGTCGGACCGAAAAATTTTCGGCCCGCGAGGATAAAGTGAAGCTAATTAGTGCGGTCAGGGCGAAGCCCATAATATGGGATTTGACCCACAAGGGGAATTTTAATGCCATAAAATGGCATTGAAATGATTTTTGATTGATTTTGATTTTGACCCAGTTTTCTTTTTCTTAATCAGCTCCTTAGCGGCGCAATACATAAAGAAAACACCAAAATCCAATCGGTTTGAATTCATTTTTTCTTATTTGTTTTTTGTTTACAAACAACAGCTGTTCAGTAATACCCTTTTCCTTAATTTTTGGTGTCACACTAGCTCGGTAGCCAAATAAAGAGCGATTTTGCTAGCACACGTGTTACAGCGGATTTTCGTCGTCAGAGTATAAGGCTTAAGAACCTCCTAAGGTGTTCACAAATATATAAAACTTCTTCGGGTCCTGAATAAACTAAATCCAGCAGCGACGAATGTAATTCCTAAAACATTTAGTGTTGTGCACAGTAAAATTTAAATGAGCTACCAATTATCTTGAAAAATCTATACCACTGTACAATTTTTTATATTCAAACTTTTTTATATTTAATCGTGAGATCGTGAGGCACCTTTTACCTTGCCCACCACTTACTTGAAGTATGGTAAAGTTTTCCCTAGTTATAAATGTCAACTTGGGATGCATGCCGAAAAATCGGACCAATCAAAAGTCCCTTATCAATGATTAGAAACATTAGTACGTGGGCGGTACGAAAAACGGAGGAATGGAAAATTAGAAACATTAGTACGTGGGCGGTACGAAAAACGGAGGAATGGAAAAACAGTTAATGAACAATTATTGAGCAATTATTGGACTTTAACGCAGATAAACTCGAAGTTACCAAACTCTGACAACTTTACCTCTTCAGAAGCAAAATTGGAGTCAATAGAGACTAAGACTCCTCCTCCTCTTCGTAGAGGTTGGTCTACCTAAAAAAACTTTGCAGCTAAGAATCTCTGGCTATAATCAGGTTTCGATAAAGACTATGACATGGGATGGAAAAGAATAAGAATTCTGATAGGTAAGATTAAAAGAATTGATTAGTTTTTTGAATAATCCGATTGAACATAAGTTGGGAGTTTGATCGTTCCTGGCTGTTCCTGGACAGACCAAAACCATTCTTGGACAGACCAAGACCAACACCAGCCACATTCTGCGAGAAAGTGCATCCGATACCGAAGCTGTGGGGCTTGCACATTAAGCATGTGCGACACATCTACACAATGTGGGAGATTTAGTCTCCCCTTTTGCCAAGACAGGTGGCATGGGGAAAAGTCAAGGAAGGGGGGGAAGTCAACGAAGGGGATGAGGGGGTCCGAAAGCGGTCAAGCGATGGGACTATTTCACACATGCAGTATGCGGAATGGTACAATGGTCGATTAGACCTCGGCATATAATTAATAACTTCTAACTTATACGAGATATCTTCAATCGGTTTTTTATTGTTACTCGATTTGTTCTCAATTTGGCTTTATGTGGACAAAAATGAAATTTATAGGGTTCCCTTTTTTTATATTTAAAAAAAATACTTTTATTAAATTTTTTGTATTCAAAAGAAAAGAGTAAGAAATTTAATTATAACTTATATTATACAAGAAGCAAATAACGACATATACATTATATACAAAAATGATAAATAAAATTATTATTCTGAATCTTGACTTTCAGAGTCGGACAAATCGGTTCCATATTAACATCGGAATATTAACATTTGGTGTACTCCTGTTATTTCTTTATTGGTATTCTGTATTAAATGTGCAAAACACACTCAAAAAATCTAATCCATGCGTGGGTATTCAAAATGGTTGGTGTTTTTCGGAATCGTTGTTATCAATTTAAAGTCGTTCATATTTTTTGATGTTGCGCAGTACAGATATCGGAATATTAACATTTGGTGTACTCCTGTTATTTCTTTATTGGTATTCTGTATGAAATGTGCAAAACCCACTCAAAAAATCGAATCCATGAGTGGGTATTCAAAATGGTTGGTGTTTTTCGGAATCGTTGTTATCAATTTAAAGTCGTACATATTTTTTGATGTTGCGCAGTACAGATTCCGCATGTTTGCGAAGAGCTTTCCGAAATGACGATAAATGTTTTTCCATCAATCATGGTCATATGGAATTGGTGATAAATTATAAGGGATCCGTTACAAGTTGGTAAAATATTTAATATTTGTTTTTTTTATATTTTCAACTTCCCTTCGGACGATTTGACAACTTTACCGCGTAGAAGAAGGTCGATTGTTTTTTTTCATAGGACTAAATTTCCTTTTTGCACTTGCAATAGTACAATACAAATTGAAAATAAATATTGGTCCATCATGTTACCTTCGCAATCATTAAACTGTTGTCTATAAGTTGAATGGCCGCTGCTGCCATCACAGCCCCATTTGTAAACAGCTGTTAAATTAATTATATTTTTATTCTCAATCTGATAAGCTTGTGGGCTTGCATCCATAATCCGTTTTATAGTATGGTCCACCAAACTTTGTAGAGGCCCTTCAGCATAATAGTCCGTGACTGTGATGCCACTTGGATAGCATTTCTTCTTCGCGGAGAGCTATTTGTCGTAGCACGGATAAATATTGGGGTTTTGGCCTTTTGCTGCTCTTTTTGATACACTTCATGTGTACTTGGTATGTCCAGTTTTGGAGTATGGAGTTTTTCTGCAACACTTTGAAATTCCCTTCTCTGGGCGTCCAACATATCTAAATGATGATCTTTCCATTAACACCAGAGACGTGTCTAGTCATCCTTTATTACATTTTTCAAAAGCTGCTTTTTTTCTATCACATTTCTTCCATTTCTGGATAAGCCTATTATTGGAATTGCGCAGTTTTTTCCAATTTTGGAAAGCTCCTTTTCGTTACAATCACATTTGTTACAAACTTCTTCTAATGCAATGCTTTCCATTACGAAGAACTTCTTAGTGGGGATTTCTTCGCCGTGCCATACTGAGAAAAGTGCGCGCTTCGACACTGACATTCTTCCTAAAAAGTAAAAAAAACTTGTAGATACGCAGGAATACGCACTTCATTTTTGACATTTCAGACAGACAATGATTCACATTTTAACAAACAATTGCAACCAGAGTGAATGCAGGTGAATATGTTAAGTTCTACTTCACGAAAGACTGGTGTGCCCTCTTTTCCGCGCATTGTTAATACACTTCATATCCACTACAATTTATAAGTAAAACATATACTGACAAGTCACAAGCACAGATTTTCTATGTAACTTAATAGTTGTTAAACACCAAACTTCCACTAGAATAAACGTAAATTGCACTTTTTATTCAAATATGCAAGCAATAAGAGAAAGGGGGCACAAATTGTATATATCACCTGCTGAGACATATGTTGTCTTTGACAGTTCACACCTGATCATTAGCTGATTAATAAGCATAGTGTTTGGTCATTAAGCGTTTTCAATGCCGTAAATAAAAGACGATTTTGTATTTAATATGACGTTATAAATGTTTATTTCTGCATGCAGATCAAGCCGGATGATCCGCAGATAGACCGGCTATGGTGCATGCAGGGACTCAAGTAAAAAGTACAGAGAGGGCGGCCCGACTGGTCACTGCGAAGCTAAAGCTCTCGAATAACGTAACGGTTCTTTGGACGGCCGCGCAGCCGTGATTAGAAACGATGCGGCGGGGTTAGCATAAACGGTGGGGCAAGAGGTGGAGGGGGCGAAGTAAAGTGTAGCGGGCCCTCGAAGTCCGCATAACAATAGCAGAGGCCGAGAGAATGGAGGGGGCACGGTCGGCGACCCGGCAACCGGAAAGTGGCGTGATTTTTGAGAAGGATTAACGGGCGTTCCAATCAGTATAAAAAGAGCGAATCGGGACGAGTCTTTTTAGGAAGCTTGTAGCGTTGAGGTAAAGGACCGCTTTTGGAGTGTCCGACATTGAAGTGTTTGACCGTTTCTAGAAAGGACTCGGTAGTTTGCGTTGAAGGACCGCATTTGGAGAGTCCAACAGAACAAAAATAGGAGATCGTTTAGAACGAGCTAGGAAAGGAGCCGTTACGGACGGTTCCTCTACAAGCCCAGGGTATCGGATTTGAGTTGATCCATTCCAAACCACTGCCTTGCCTTGCAAAGAAGTGAGGAAGGGACAAGTCTGGCGTACGCATTACTGACTCCTGAAATCGCATACAACACGCGTAGTTCTGCAAACAAGGATAGGCCGGCTCGCGAACTCACCCCCAATTAGAGACCAATATTTATAGAGAAAATATAGAGAGATATAGAGAGGTATACAGAACAAAAATAGGAGATCGTTTAGAACGAGCTAGGAAAGGAGCCGTTACGGACGGTTCCTCTACAAGCCCAGGGTATCGGATTTGAGTTGATCCATTCCAAACCACTGCCTTGCCTTGCAAAGAAGTGAGGAAGGGACAAGTCTGGCGTACGCATTACTGACTCCTGAAATCGCATACAACACGCGTAGTTCTGCAAACAAGGATAGGCCGGCTCGCGAACTCACCCCCAATTAGAGACCAATATTTATAGAGAAAATATAGAGAGATATAGAGAGGTATACAGAACAAAAATAGGAGATCGTTTAGAACGAGCTAGGAAAGGAGCCGTTACGGACGGTTCCTCTACAAGCCCAGGGTATCGGATTTGAGTTGATCCATTCCAAACCACTGCCTTGCCTTGCAAAGAAGTGAGGAAGGGACAAGTCTGGCGTACGCATTACTGACTCCTGAAATCGCATACAACACGCGTAGTTCTGCAAACAAGGATAGGCCGGCTCGCGAACTCACCCCCAATTAGAGACCAATATTTATAGAGAAAATATAGAGAGATATAGAGAGGTATAGAGAAAACAAAAAAAAAGTAGAGACAGATCTATTTAGAATGGTTATTTCAGGTTTCTCTTTCAAATATTGCACTTCAAAAACGCGTAGCAATTCGGCTGTGTATTTATTTTTACGAGTTAAAGTTTTAAGTTTAGTTGCAAGCAAAAACATGTTAAAAATTTCTGTTGACAGCATGACATTCAACTTATTATTGACAGTTATATTATTAACACGGTCACCCAGCCACAAAGAAGTTGCCAAGCTTACCCCGCATTGTCGTCAAGGAAATAATGCAATGCCAGCGTCACCTGCTTTTATTGCACAACGGTGTTGCCTTTCGGTCAGCGCAATCAGAAGGGTGGAATTTGTTTTGCAGAAATAATTTATGTATAGAAATAGTTTGACATAAAAACTATTTTAAAACACCATGTAATTTGTGAAACGATGGGGCTTGGCGAAAAATTGAAACAAGCTTGTACAGCCTGGGTATTATAAGAGTATCCATGACAAATCCTATAGTTTTATCTGTTATAATCTCTGAGATTCACGCGTTAGTACATACAGACGGATATAGCTACATATAGTAACTCGGCTGTTGACGCTGATCAAGAATATATACATCCTATGGGGCCGAGGATGCTTTCTTCTTTAAGTTACATACAATCGCACGAGTTCAACATAGTAAAATTGTTTATTATTTAAATGAGTCGAACAATGTCTCGTCAGTTGACAACCAAAGATTATAAAGTACATAGATGGGACATCTCATACAAAGACAAATTTTCTATGGCGGGTTCCAGCCGTGGAACCCGCTGGAACGAGCGGGTTCCATTGCTCGACAAGTTAAAGTTTGAGAAATTTTTCGCGAGACAACGAATGAGGAATAGCCGAGTGGTAGAGTGCTTGGCTGGTGTGCAAAGTAAAATGAGTTCAAACCAGGCTCGGGACATCCATTTTTTTAAATTTTAAATCTATTTATATTATATTTTTATTCTTTTAATGTTTTTTCCTAAATTTATAATCCAATAAAAAAAATGCAAAATTGTAAAATCACCTTAAAATCGTCTCAGTTCGTAGTGGAACCCGCTGTAAAAATGTCTATAAGTGCGGGTTCTACGGCATTTTGGCAGGCCGCGTCGTGGAACCCGCTCTCAAATGTTTTCATATTTTCCGTCGTGGAACCCGCTGAAATAATTAAAACATTTGAGAGCGGGTTCCACGACAAACGGCTGGCAGATGAAATAGGGAGAGAGAGAATTCTATTTTTAGATCGTAACATCTTTGGAACGATGAAAGTTTGAAACGTCTGAAGATATCAGAAATATCTTTTACTATCCTTACTCGTCAGCTCTGTTTTTGGTATAGTTTCTAGCGTCTCCTTTAACACCAATTTTAAGTATCATAAAATCATCTTCGAGGGTAGTCTAGATGGATAGTGCGCGGTCCTTATTCATCCTGGGTCCTGGGTTCGATTACACCAGCGGACCGTTTTTCCAATTTTGATAAAGTTTTAGTATTATGATTCTTTTTATACAGATTTATTTATTTTTTTTTATTTTTAATGTTTACGTTATTATTATTATTTTTAATTGCATTCTATTACAATTATTGTAAAAATAAGTGACGGACGTGTCGGATGACAAAATGCCGGAAGGACTCCCTTGAAATTGTATTAGCATGTTATTAGCGGGACACAATAAAGATTAACAAATTTTTACAATTGTAAAATTAAATAAAAATATTACAATTAAAGACAAATAAAAAAAAATAATTATTACAAAAGAAAGAAAAAGTTCGAAGTCCTTACGAGGATTTGAACACAGAAAAATTACACATAGAGTAACTGCTCTATGCATTACGCTACCATCCTGTCTCGATCTGCGGCGATCAAAAATACTATTTGTTCTACCAACTACCACATCGGCGCATAGGAAACAGAAACGAGAAATTGAAATTGAAATTTGGAAGCCAAAACATTTTTACTCCGTCGTGCGAGCAGTCACACATACCTACATAGGTTCACATATTTGTTGACGGATACATGTAATGAGTTCTAAAAATAGAATCGTATGCATGTGCGTTTCCCTCCTCACCAACAAGCTCGACTCAAAAAGTTGACCGTTTTGGGCCCTGATGTCCCATCTATGTACTTTATAATCTTTGGTACAACGCTAAGTAGAATAAGTGAACGAGGATTTAGGTTCACGTCTTTATTTGGTTGATCTCAACTTAAGACTAATTTCTTGTTACAAAAATCTTACTTGTAAATATTACTTTGCTGCCGTTTGTTAACAAAAGTTTGGGAGCGAAGTCGCCCGCTCCAGGTGTGGATTGTTTACATTGATTCTGCGTGCGATCGCCTACGTTGCATATTCTTATTTATTGGTACATTCCTGAATATTTAAACGAACTGTTCTTTCTGCTCAAACAAACCGAATCCTTTTTAGAAACGCTCTAACACTTGAATGGCGGACTCTCCACAGGCGGTCCTCCAACTCAACGCTACAAGCTTCCCAAAAAGACTCGTCCATATACGCTCCAATGGGCCTCCTTTTATACTGACTGGAGCGCCCGTTAATACTCCCGGATTCTGCTTCTGCCGTTCCTGCTTCCAGAATCACGCCACTTTCCCGTTGGCGGGTCGCCGTCCGTGGCCCCTCGTTTCTCCTGGCCATTGATATCTGCTGCACTCTGCGTCGCAACCCTTTGCTCCATGCTCAACCTTTGCTGCTCACCTTGCCACACTTTCTAAGGCCGCCTGCGCGGCGTGCTGATTCCCCCTTCCCACTTCGACTACCTTTGCTCGTTGCTCTGGGAACCGTTACGTTCCACGTCGATTCCGTCTTCTCCGGCTGGCGGTGTTTAACCCTTCGCCGGAACCCGTTACGTTCCAGGTAGATTCCGTCTTCCCACGGGTGGCGGTGTTTCGGCCCTCGCCGCCCCTTCGCTCCTTGACCCAAGGTACCTGGCTTTCACGTTCCCCCCAACCCCCCGTACTGATCCTGGCGACATTCCACTTGGCCGACAGGTTGATAACCGGAGCTTGACCCTCTTTTGCCGTTTTCGCACCTTCTCGGCCCTTCTTTGCCCCCGGCCATCTGTCTTAGCGTGTGGGGAGACTAACTCTCCTCACAATATGTACAGTTTTCATTGATTCATCGGGGGATCGCATACGCTGCATATTGTTATTTCTTGGTACATATCTGAATATATGTGAATATATGATCAATGTCAAAAGCCAAATTTGCATCCTATCTCTCCATATAAAATCTCTAGAAGAAACTCAGTTATTAGGTTTAATTATTAGGCCTCCTACTTCTTAAAGAGATTCAACCCACCGAGGGCGACACTTTCTTGGCCGGATTCGACTGATTACCAACCCCATCGCCGTGATGACGAATTATGAAAACAAGCCTGTGGTGACCGAGGTCGAGGCTAGGTCAACTTTACTACTTTAGTGTTTTTAGCTAATAAACTTACTACCGTATCTACTTTCCACTTTTAAATTCTCCCATTAAAACTTTCCTTCCAGCTTGATTCAGTGATAGGTTAAAGGATCCTAAAATCCAAATTTTAAATGGATGCAAAATTTTGAAAATTTTGAATTTTGATGTTTCTGAAAAAAGAGTTCAAAGTATCTGATATTTTAGACTTGTATGCAAGTTTCTCGACTTTATTTATTCTTGTCTTATAATTACTTGTTCTTTGTTTTGGGACAAGAAAACATCTCTCTGTTAATATGCTAGTAGCTGTACAACTATGTTTTATACTAGCTGCATCTTATTTGTGTAAAAGTGAATTTTGTGACAGAAATATACAAGAAATAGATTATTTATTTATTGTTAATATGATTTACAGTATTCGTAAGATATTTTGATTTTACACATTCTTATGCTTTCGGCTTTTTGTTAGGAAGAAATGTTGTTGATTTGTTAATGCATTTATGTTGGCCATGTAAACCATGAACCGGTAGGCACTGACAGTCACTTATTATTTCCGTTTTAAATAGAGTATCCGCTATTGAAGAAGTGATTTGTGATAGCATCTTCTTTTGATCTGATACCTTAAATTTATCAAAGTTTTGCGTGGAAAAAATCCAGCCACCGTTATTGAGTACAAAATCGATACCCATATCATTTTCAAAATGTAATTTTGCCCGTTTTTTTACGTCCTTGCTATCCAAAGTAGCTACCAAACGAGTGTTAAAACCTTAAAAAAAATATATTATATATATTTTAGAAACAATTATAAAACAAAATTTTTAATTACCAATTATTTTTTCGCCTGGTATGCCTTCCACTGCCAGTGCTTTGACAGGTCCAATAAGATGCAGAAGAGCACCATCGAATTTAGTAAGAGATCCAGTAAGTTGGGCTCTGACGAATTTCGACTAGAAAGATAGTACAGCACAAAGTATTAGTTTGTATAGTTGTAATAATAGCCCCAAGCCCTTTTTGTATAAGGTTTGTTAATTTTAATAATTTGGTATAATTTCTTAATGCATGCTTACCAAGTTCTTATACTCTAAGGAATCGCTTCGTACGCCAACAATGCTTTTTGCTGCGCCAGCACGGAATGGATAATCCAAGGCTAAACTAAAAGCCTTTTCGTCGGATTGGGGAATTATGTTATTTAGAATGTCTTTAAAGGAATTGTAAACATTTAAGATCCTTTGTTCTTGTATTATTCTTTCCACACAACTATCACAGAAGCTATTTGGAGTATTTAGATTTATTCCAGACAGATTTCCTTTGTAGTTTAATTTTCCATTTTCGCTCGTTAGTAGAGCTGGATAACGCTTTTTTTCATCAAATACAATAACACCAATTTGCACATCAGTAAAACCACGTGCTTTAAGAGTTTCTCGAAGATCACTAATTGCTGGAGCAATTAAATTACTCAGAAGAAGAGGACTAACATTAATATCGACGACAAAAACAACGTCAGCTTTATTGTTTGGTAGTTTTACGGTGAATTCATCTCGAAGCTCTCTCTGACCAGGCGGTCCATTGCACTTTATGCAACGTGAAGGTAAAATTACCCATTTGTTAACCAACTTAACCGCAGAGCCATATGCTAAAGCAAAAGTACATGCAGTTTCTTCTATATCCTTTTCGCTAACCTTTCCAACGGATATATCACATGCTTTGCGAAAAGGTCTGGAATCGATTGTAAGAAAATGAATAAATAGTGGGGACTCGATGCCAAATAACTCGCTGCATATTTCAGAACGCAAGTGATTGTCTCCTTGATTATTGGTCGCAGCTACAGCTGTACATTTTCCGATACCGTATTCGTTGGCCAAATCAGCCGATCCTGTAGTTATAGTACCATCGATGCGTAAGTTATCGTCGTATGGCTCAAAGTTGCCGTTACCAAAAAGTCCCCGAGTTTTGCTTGTATAGTATCCATTGACTTTTATATGGCAAACTTTAAGATCCGTGGTACATATCAAAGATACTCCATACTCAGAGTGTAAGTGTATAGTATAATATCGCCGCCAAGCATGGATTCCAGAAAAATGCTGAGGGTATTCAACTGAGTTTCCGTTGATTTTTAGAGCACCACTATCCGCAATTTCAGCAAATTTACCGTCACCATCTGTGAGTGTTATGGCTTTAAGCTTTCCATTAGTGATTTGAGCTACTATACTAAAATTGTTGTTAACACTATCCTGTGCAAGAATGTATTTACAGTTTCCAAGGAAATCAAAATGTTGACCATCAAAGGTGAATACATGCTGGCCGTCAACAATATGGCCCTTAAGCTCAAAATTATTGAAAAATATCCAAGAGCTTAACCAATTTTTTGAGAAAATATTTTCCCAATTTTCATTCAATATGTAGTTTAAGGTACTAGATTGCAATAAGAGTATTGTGGGTAGTTTAAACACAGACTCTAAGGACTGTGGTATAGAATTAATCCACACTTGAAAATCGGTTGCATGGACAAAAGTCTCTGAAGATGTATTTTTTATTGACATGTAAATGGACCGAACGGCCTGGATAAATAGTTTACCTAGTTCATTAAGAGATTTTTGGTCATCGACTGATTGTTTTTTTAATTTAGCATCCAAATATTCATGTAGTTTTTGCAGGAATTCCATTGTTTCTTGAGTTTGATGTAAAATATTTAACTGTTCAAAGATAGAGTTAGTAAAGTCTAGTGTCTTTTCTAAGATCTTGAAGTTTTTAATTTTGGTATTGACCTCATTACAAATGCTTTCAAAATTTGGAAGCTTTGCAACAAATTTTTTAAAGTCGTTATTAACCTCCTCCACTGTTTGTACCAAATTTTGTATAATTTCTTGCAGTGCTTCGTTAATTGGTTTTATTAACTCAGAAATTACTTTTCCATAATTTTTCAGTACCGGTCCATACTTGTCCATTACATTACGCAATCCTTGGAAAGCATTTTTGCAGGCGTTGAAAATCTCTATACGTATCTGATTTATTACTTTATTTGCAGTCAAGGTAATGTCATCCCACACCTTAAGAACGGAGTCCTTCCAAAGTGTGTTAAGCTTTTCATATACATTAAAAAGAGATTTATTAATATTTTCATATGCTTCGCTTATTGTATTTGTCACTTTGTCGATTATAATACCAACTTTTTTCAATAGTGTACGTCTAAAAAAATAAAAATTTTTGTTAATTTTATAATTTAAATTAATTTTTTTTGTTTTAACTATACATTAATTACAAGCATAATACTTACATTTCAAAAAATATTTTTTCTATTGATGGATCTTCTTCTAACTCATGAACAAGAGCATTTACATTTTCTTCTAGTGTATTCTTGAGTTGCGAAAAATCAGGAGAAGCCTCTTTGACCAACTTTATCTTTTCTGCTGCTTCATTTCGTATCACTTCAAATTTATGGCTAACACTTTTAGTCATGTGATCGGTTTCTTGCTTAAATTCTGATTCAATGTTGTCCTGTTTTAGAATGGTAAAAATAAATTTAAAGTTTTTCACAGGCAAATTTTTTAACTCACCCAAAATGTTTTAACATTTTCATCATTTGCTTGGTAGTTCGTTTGCAAAAAATTCGTCGGATCTAAAGCTACACGCCCATTGGACAAAACTTTCCCTTTGCTTGAAATGTCGAATTTAAATTCCTTTCCCAATTTTACTTCTACGCTACCATCAAGGAGATCTTGACGCTTAAGTGTAACTATGGCAGACGAGGGCTGAATCTCACTTCTGATTTCAATTATGTTTCGGTCAAGAGCTTCCAATTTTGCGTTGTATTTCGCTGATTTTTTTTGTTTATTAAATTCGACGAAGATTCTGAAAATTTGATCATTTGCTTCGCTTAAGGACAATTCAATTTTTTCCATACTTCCAAACGATATTGCTTTTAAGTTATTTTTCCCATTATTTAATTCAAGGCTAATATTAAATTCGTGGGCTTCGGTGTTAACTGCTCCGTTGCCGTTCAATTCATACTGGAACTGCAGTCCGTTCGACTTAAAAGTGGAAAAAGTTTCAAAGTTAAAATGATTTTTGGTCCGTGAATTCCGAACTTTACTAGATCCTATGACTTTGTGTTCGGGCAATCTAAAAACATCGAAAATAATTTCCGAATTAAAAATTTGTTCTTGTTCGGCGTTTGCATCTACTCGTGCAGAAATGCTTAACGGTCGTATTGACGGATGCTCTAGTTTAAAAATACCATTTGCGTTAAGAGCAACTCGGTCGATTCCTGATACATCTAAGATAGTTCCTATTCGAAACACTTCATTGGGACGTTGAAGCTTATTAATGTATAAAGCAGCTGACTGTTCGTAGTGACCAATAATTTTTCCGTCAGTTGGAAACTTTTGCACAGTTTCCAACGATATTTGGCGCTTGGGCAGTGTGATTTTAAATATGGAAGAAGTGGGCTGGATGAGGGCAGAGATTTGGTATTTGACATTATTTCCCGAAATAAAGCTATCTAATTTGTATTGGTACTTTATTCCTTGTTGTATATTTTGTGATTTTAGTTCAAATTCGTATGGGTAACCAAGTTCACGCAAATCAACTAGTACAAGCGTAGAATATTGAGCCGTATTTAAATTTTGTTCGTCAACGGTCACAATTGATTGTAATTGGACGTTTGTACATTGTTTTTTTTCTTCGCAAATTGAAAACTTTGTGTTAAATTCTTTGTTGGTAATCTTTATGGTAGATATGCCATTTTTACTTCCAAAATTTCCATTAAATGTATATGAGAATCCAATTTCTTTATCTGCGGTTATGTCGTAATGCTGTCTGGTTAATTTAAAATTACCATTTTGTGATTTTCCCTGGTATTGTACTTGTCCTTGGCCTTCGATAATTGCTTTATTTTGTTCTTTTTTAAGTGCATAGGTGGCAGAGCCCAAAAATATTATTTTTGAAGCATTCTTAAGTTGGACTTTTAAGTGTTTGCTTTGTGCTCGCGCGTCCAGCTCGTACCCATTTAACAGAAGTTTTTTTGAGGACCATTCGCTTACAATATAAAAATCGTCGATGCTTACGTAGGATGCTTCAGAACTTATCTTGAAATCAAAGTCAATTATATTTTGTAGTTCCAAAGTTAGTTTTCCTTTTCGCTCACCCAATAATTCTATAATACTCGATATAATAATCGGGCTTTCTTTAATTAAATCAATGCGAATATCAAATCCTTTTTTATGGGGTGTTTGAAAAAGTTTTGTATCCAAGCCATATGATTTATCAAATTGTTTGATTTTTGCAAGGATTAAGTAAGTCGAATCATCGGAACTCTTTTGACCACGTAAATTGACTTCGATGTCTTTGGCAGATTCGTAGCTTGAGTCTAATTTATATACAACCTCTGCTGCAGCGGCACCATAGGATACTTCTACATTAGTTTTTAAAAATTGTGTGCCATACTGGGTGCTAACTGCGTATTTTTGCTTGCTGTTTAAGTCCCCATCTTTTAAGCTTCCCTTTTGATCCCGTAAATAATTTCCTTGTAATTTAAATGGCGATTCCATATTATTAGTTTGGGTCTCCAAATTATAGTTTCCTTCCTGTGATGTACCCTTCAAATTTGTGTTGATGCGACCAAAAATACCTTGACCAGTTTTAAAATCTGCAGCAAATTCAATGGTAGATGGGTCATTTTTATAGAATGTTGATGGTTTTAAAATTTTACCATGACTATTAAACTCAATGAACTTTATATTAGACGTTGGAACTTGAACCTTGGTTTGAATCTGATATGTAGCAGGGGCTTGTTTATTGTCATAATTTCCATATAATGTAACTGTTAAAATATCACCGTATACAGTGGAGAGGCGACATTCTGCGCTATTTACGCTGTACTCGCTAATAGCAACCGAAATATTAATAGGTTGGTTAAATGGATTGCCGTGAGCCGCACAGCTTATATCTAAACTTCCAGATTCTCCGTTACGTAGGTGTTTAATTTGATAGTTCAGCTCAGATTTTTTTCCATCGAATGGAGTATATACAAATTGACTAATTACAGAAAACTCTTTTGTCTTGGTATTAAGGCGCTCAAGCGTTCCTTTAAATTCAATTGTACGTTTACTTTTTTCAGAAGGCTTATCAGTAAATTGGAATTCAACGTTTCCTTGGGTTATACCAGTCTTCACATTGGTCACAATTTTGCGATTAATAGCGCCACCAATAATTCTTCCATCGGGAATAATTAATGAAAAAGTTCCCAGAATTTCTCCATTGCTTCTCAGTTCGCCTTTCACACTGCCATTGGCATCAAAAGAAATCTTTTTGTCATTTGCCTCTGCCACATTTTTGGTAGAAAATCTTAGCTTTTCAAGGTTGTTTTCTGATTTAAAATGAATTTTGTTACCATCAATAATAATGCTCGTGTCTATGTCATATTTGGGTGCCAGTATATGAAATTTGGTTTCAACATCGAGCTTATGTTTTGGTTCAGTTTTTTGAGTCTCAATAGTTGCGGTAAGCTCGCCCTTTCCATTTTTAGCTACGCGGAACTCACCTTTAGAATTTAATATATTTTTAATATTAAGAGATACCTTTGCGGAGGATGTTTTGTCTTGAGGATGATATGACTCGCTTGTAAATTTAACGAGTTCTGTTGTATCTCGGCTAACTCTCAGCTCGCCGTTCGTTTTGTCAGGGGTTCCAATAATTTTAAATATCCAATGATTATATTTATCCTTTCCACTTAATTGAAAATTTCCTTCCATATTAATATGAATATCTTGTGCTGTATACCTTTGGCCTATTTCTCCTTTCGCAGAGAATAAAGTTCCCCAACTTGAAGTTAAAACATTATCAATAGTATATAGGCTTCCGTTGAAATTCCTTTTTGATATAATATTTATTGAATGATCCTTAAGCTTAGCAATTATTTCAAGGTCGTACATTTTCCACGAGTTTTCATTGCTTTCATATTTAATATTTAACGAACCAACTTTTTGGTCATATGATAATTCAGTATCAAGACTAAACTTATTCACATCAAAATTCGATTGGGTGGTAAAAGCTCCAATTTGTTTATTCCTATTTTGAACGTATGTGCTTTGTCTAAAAGTTCCCTTACGAACCGAATCCATGTCGTTTACAAACTCAAAGCTTACATCCGAGTCAACTGCCCAAGCAAAAGCTTTAGCATTTAACTTAACATCGTAGGAATGATCGTTAGTCGTCAATTGTACGGAACTTCCATACACATTTTCTGGAGAGCGTTCGTCACTAATAAATAAGCCTCCGGCATATTGTCCGTTTTCCACTTTAAAATTGCCTTGTACCAAGTAGGACTGCTGCTCTGAACTAATTTTTAAGTCTGAATTAACTGAACTGGCGCCTATTTCTGTCCATCCATTTAAAACGAAATATTCTTTATTTCCATTTGAAACTTTAAAATTTTCAAAATTGTATCTTTCCAGTTTTTCACTGATTTTATTCACAATTATCTTACCATCAGCATGGTATCCATAAATATGGTTAGTGATGCCATTACTTCCTTGAATTTCGAGTAGAGGGGTGTATTCATTTCGATTCTTGGTAAACCCAATTTTAGATTTTTTTACTTCTTTGTCTTGTTCGTATTGGCCATAAGCCACCAATTCATGATTATCATTATTAAGTCCAGCTTCAACTCCCAAATGATACTGGAAATTGTCGAAGGACAATCGTCCATATATACGTGGTTTTGATCCGAGCTCAAAAGTAATACTATTATCATGTGAAACCTTTGACTCTGGAGTAGAAAAATCTAATTTCCATTGTTGGCTACCTGATGGCTTAATTTTTCGAGTTCCTTTTATTCCAATTTTACGTTCTGATGTTAAATAAATTGCAAAACTAAATGGTTTGGATAAATGAAAATGGTCACGAGTCGAAAGACCTTTTCCATTATTTCCAATATTAGCTTGAATTTCATTTAAATTCGTTGATGCTTCAATACAGATGTTTAATCCAATGATATCCAACTGGTTAAAGCACATTTCATTTGGATGACCGTTTTGGTTTTTTTTCGTACTTTTGAGACCCATAGTTTTTTGCTTGTCCTGTTCAGCAATAAAAAGTTCCGCATTAACTTTTATGTTAATAAACTCAATTTTTTCCCTAGGGAGTTCGACATCAAAATTAAATCCTGCCCCATCGTTACTAAGAGCAAAATGTACATCATTTCCACTTGCCGAATGCGCTGTAGAAACTATGCGAAGGCCGGTAGACAGTACTTGTGCATTAAAACCAACTTGGAGATTAACGATTAAATCGACACTTGGAACCATCTTTAATCTATAATTGGCTTTTTGCCAATTCTGTTCCAAAATTGCGTTTATGTCTAAGCTCACAGCACAATCTAATTTAGTGACTGCGAATCCTTGAGCTGTAAATTCGAGGGGTATTCCAATACTTGTTGGATATGTGAGGTCTGTATCTAAAAATAAGTTATGATACGCAAAATTTTTTTCAAATGCAGACAATTCCTTTTTGCCCTTTTCAAATGAATCAGAAAAATAATTTATGATATCATCTAACGTATTCGGAATGCTTTCCCCGAAACTAAGAAAAGCTAGTTCCGAGCCAAACAGCTTTAATGATAGATCTAGATTTATATCTCGCGAAATTTTATTGCCATAATTTTTATATTTTTTTGATATCTTTGCTGCATCATCTGCGATTGACCGCTTAGCACGTCCGCCTCCGGCATTTCCTACTTCAATAAGCTTTACAATTTCATCGAAATCCTTATTTAGCAGACCTTTTGGGCCTAGATAATACTCCAAAACATTCTCCAAATTTTCTTGGCGTATGCTTGCTTCAAAAATATTGAAATGAGTTCCAAAAAGTTCAGTTGTTACATTAATTCGTGAGGATCGGGGCAAAAATCCATGTTGTGAATAAATTAATTTATAGTCAGAGCTTGCTCCAAAACCTAGGGCATCAATATTATAAGAAATTTCATTATTAAAACTGTAGCGTCTTATATCCTTAGGGAACTGCTTATTTACTCGGATATTAGACAAATGGTACTTTTGTTGTTCTCGGCTATTATCCGTTGAGTCGCGAATCGCTTTTAAGTTCGATGATATAAAGCCTCCAACCTGATAAACTTTTTCAGAATTCACAATTTCAGAAATTTGGTTAGCTAAGTCTGCATTTGGACATGAAATTGCCGCTAAATAGGCTTCTATGCGTATCTCTGAATCTTCGTTATAATCTCGAAGCAATTCCAATGATTTCGATTGTAGGTTCACATCGCACCCAATACTAGCAATAGCTTGCAAAGCAGACACACGTATACGATTAGATCTGCCTGTGGAGGCGCACTCATTTAAAGCAAATACTATATTAGAGCTTATTGTTTTTGTGTTCGCAATACTTTTCAAAATTGACACAATGCGATCTTCATCTTTTTTTGTATTGGCTTTGCAACTTTTAAGACCATCTACAAATTTTTTAATTAAAGGCTCAATTTCTACTCCATTGCATACATTTTTAGAACAAAAATCGGCAACTAAGCTACCAATCGAAAGATATAATTGGCTAGGTGCACTTGACGTTAATTGAGAAGCAGCTTGATTAAGAGTTTCCCTATCAACATTTTTTACTAGATTAAGTGATAGAGCAGCAATTAATTTTTCTTTGTCGTCAAATTTTCCAAATTGTTTTAAAATAGCTCGAGCGGCTTCTGCAGTGCTTGTACGAAATAGCCCATCCAAATAAACTTTTCGGGCCAAAACTTTGTTCGGGTGTGGAAATGCAGATAATTCTAATAAGGTCTCAACGTCTGCATGACGCAATAAACGAATAAACTCAACGAATTTTTTTGCACTATCTATTTTAACATAGTCGCTAATAGAATTCACGAGCTCATTTAAAATATTTTTAAGGGAATTAATGTTTTTTGACGAGTATGTCTCTGGTTTTTGGTACATAATGCTTCTAACAGTAGTTCCACTGGGTGGTAAAGTGCTCTTGGCCCCAGACGCATTTTTTAGTTTAATGCTTGTGAAAACTTTTGCGCTGATATCAGAATTTCCTTTAGTGGACCCAACAAATTTATATGTTTCCGTGAGTTGCACACTTTCTACAACACTGTTTATAATTTTTAACTCTTTAGCATAGTTTGCTTGCAAAATCAAACTTGATGTAATACCCGCTTTTTCGTTAACCACGCCAGAAATAAGACCACTATTAATTTGTTCACGATAGGCACAGCTGTTCAAGTTTCGCACTTTTGTAATGGTATCGATTCCACCCGATTTTAAGATTGAGGTATGAGTCGGGCACTGGCCAAACACATCAACTTCATTTTCTGTATTTGTTCCCGATTGAAACAGCGAAATAACAGCACGCTTTATGTTCAAAGAATATTCCAAATCGTTAGAATCAGTACAAATTTGAGGTTCTAATTCTCCACTAGCTAAAATAAAATCGATAGGCTTCTGAATGCCGTTTAGAATTTTTTTTTCCATGGACTCTTTTGTATTAGAAACTTTTACTGAAGTGAGCTGTAAGGAGTATCCACAGTTTCCTTTTGAGAATATTTTTGCCACTCCTGATATTTTAAGACTTGTATCATCTGCCTCACTAATAACTCCAGCATTTAGACCAACGGTTAAAATACTGTCGAAAGAGTACTCATAGGAGTTACCGACAGTGTACTTCAGCAATCCATTATCCGCTAAAAAACAAAAATTAGGCATAGCACAATAAAACATATTTGAATGTAGTAAAACTTACACTTGGGACATCTAATATTGCAGGTGCCATCTGAAAGAAAATTAAACAAATAACAAATAATTTAACAAGTTCTATATATACTAGGCAAGTTCTATTGTTTTTGTTTCTATACTGGTTTTAATACCCTTGCAGAGGGTTTAAAATATTAATAATAGTTTTGGTCAAATATATGCAACGCAGTGAAGGAGATATCTCCGACCCTATAAAGAATATATATTCTTGATCAGGATCACCACCTGAGTTGAAATAAGCAAAGATTATAAGGTACATAGATGGGACATCTCATATAAACAAAAATTTTCTATGGCGGGTTCCAGCGCGACAACTTAAGTTTGGGAAATTTTTCGCGCGATAACGAATGAGGGATAGCCTAGTGGTAGAGTGCTTGGCTGCTGGGCAGAGTAAAATGAGTTCAAATCAGGCTCGGGACGTCCACTTTTATTTAATTTTAAATCTATTTATACTATATTTTTATTATATATAGTGTTTTTCAAAACTTATAACCCAATCAAGAAAAATACAAAATTTTAAAATCACCTTAACATCGCCTCAGTTCGTCGTGGAACCCGCTGAAAAATTTCTATAAGTAGGGGTTCTACGGCATATTGGCAGGCCGCGTCGTGGAGCCCGCTGTAAAAATGAAAACGTTTGAGAGCGGGTTCCACGACAAGCGGCTGGCAGATGAAAGAGGGAAAGAGAGAATTATATTTTTAGAACGTAACATCTTTGGAACGATGAAAGTTTGAAACGTTCACTTCGAACCAGTATGAGAGCAACGAGATCAGAAATATCGTTTATTATCTTTACTCTTCAGCTCTGTTTTTGATATGAATTATCGCGCTTACTTTAAAAATAATTTTATGTATCATTAAATCAATCCTTGAGTATCCTTGATGGTAGCGCGAGCGCTCCTAATCTTGGGGTCCTGGGTTCGATTTCATTAGTGGACGGTTGTTTCGATTTTTAGGAAATTTTATGATTTTTTTAAATTTTATTTTTTTATTATTATTTTTTTTTTACTTTTCCTATTTACTTAATTATTGTTTTAATAGAATTCTATTACAATTGTTGTAAAAATAAGTGACGGACGTGTCGGATGATAAAATGCCGGACGGACTCCATTAAAATTTTTTTAGCCGGACATAATGTTTAATTTTTTTTCTTGAATACCAAAATGAAAAGAAAGAACATTTTTAAAGTCCTTACAAGGATTTGAACACAGAAAAATTGTACATAAAGTAAGTACTTACTCTATGCATTACGCTACCACCCTGTCTCGATCTGCGGCGATTAAAAATACTATTTGTTCTACTAACTACCACATCGGCGCATTGAAAACAGAAACGAGAAATTGAAATTTGGAAGCAGTGCGAGCAGTCACACATACAGGCTCAAATTTTGGTTGACGGATACATGTAAACAGTTCTAAAAGTAGAATCGTATGCATGTGCGTTCCCTCCTCACCAACAAGCTCGACGAAAAAAGTTTACCGTTTTGGGTCCTGATGTCCCATCTATGTACTTTATAATCTTTGATATAAGTATGTTCGTCTGTCTGTTTCTACGCAAACTAGTCTTTCAGTTTTAAAGCTATCGCTTTGAAACTTTGAACACACCTTTCTATCTTTTGCACGCAGTATAAAGGTGTTCCGACTTCCCCACGTTCCGGGAACGGACGACTTTATCCAATAGCTGCCATATAACTAAAGGAACGATTGTAACTGAATGATCAGAAATGACCCAACATTCCTGTTTTTAAAGCAGTGGGAAGCAAACTCTCATTATACCCTTGCAGAGGGTATTATAATTTTGTCCAAAAGTGTGCAACGCAGTGAAGGAGACATCTCCGACCCTATAAAGTATATATATTCTTGATCAGGATCACCTCCTGAGTTGATATGAGCATGTCCGTCTGTCCGTCTGTCCGTCTGTCGGTCTGTCTGTTTCTACGCGAACTAGTCTCTCAGTTTTGAAGCTATCGACTTGAAACTTTGCACACACCCTTCTTTCCTTTGCACGCAGTATACAAGTCGGAACGACCGGGATCGGCCGACTATATCCTATAGCTGCCATATAACTGATTGATCGGAAATGGTATAACTTTGGTGTTTATAGAGTTAGAGAGTTCAAATTTGACATGAGAGCTATTTTTAGCAAAACATTACGACATGCCAAATTTCATAAGGATCGGACGACTATATCCTATAGCTGCCATATAACTGAACGATCGGAAATGATCCAACTTTCGTGTTTTTGAAGATAGAAAGCTGGAATTTAATACAGATTCTATTTTTGGTCAGTTGACCCAACCTACCAAATTTCATTAGGATCGGCCGACTATATCCCATAGCTGCCATATAACTGAACGATCGGAAATGGTATTTGGTAGAAATATCAACTTTCGTATTTTTGAACTTGGGAGTTTGGGACTTTTTTTAGATTTTGTATTGTAATAAATTGGATTATATTTTCCTATTTCCATAAGGATCGGCCAACTATATCCGATGTTTGCGATATATATCCGGTTTTAACTGCAAGGGTATATAAACTTCGGCTCCGCCCGAAGTTAGCTTTCCTTTCTTGTTTTATTTAGCACGCGTGCATAGGGTAAGAAATTCGGTCGCAGCGCTGCCGGCACACAGTGTGAGCACTTTCAAATTTTTGTATAAGATCTCTCATTTGTTTTCATTTTGACTCATTTGACATTTTGACTTAGCCCAAACTTAAAATTAAAAACGTTTCCACTGAGAAAAATTTTCTGAAATTGGGCTGGATAAAGTTTTCTCCATAGAAAATATAGATGGGAAGCAAAAAATTTCGATTTTTTTTAAATAATTGTTGCTAGAAAAGCTTTCTTTAATATAAAATGCTATTTTTGTGCCCATTCAAACTTCTCAATTAACGAAAAATGAAATAAAAAACTACTTTTTTTTGCTCAGTGCAGGCTCTGCTCTCGTTGTTTTTCTCTGCTACGCATACACTCATACACTAAACATGTGTGCGTTTTGCCCCCTACTGTTTTAAAGATATAAGGTTCAGAAATTTTTTTTGCAAATTGACCCAACCTACAAAATTTTATCCGAATCAGTCGACCTATAGCTGCCATGAACTGAACGATCGGAAATGGTATTTGGTAAAAAATGCCACTTTGGTATTTTTGGAAATAGAAGTTAGGGCCTTTTTTTAAATGTTGCATTATTTTAAATTATTTTACTATAAAATTCTATCGGTCAACTATATGGTTGTTTTTGATATATATATTCTATATATATATATATATATATATATATATATATATATATTCTTGATCAAGATCACCTCCTGAGTTGATATAAGCATGTCCGTTTGTCCGTCTGTCTGTCTGTTTCTACGCGAACTAGTCTCTCAGTTTTAAAGCTATCGTCTTGAAACTTTGCACACACCCTTCTTTCCTGTGCACGCAGTATATAAGTCGGAACGGCCCGGATCGGCCGACTATATCCTATAGCTGCCATATAACTGATTGATCGGAAAATGTATAACTTTGGTGTTTTTGAAGATAGAAAGCAGGAACTTGGTACAGATTATATTTTTGGTCAGTTAATCCGACCTACCAAATTTTATAACGATCGGCTGACTATATCTGGCTGCCATATAACTGAACGATCGGAAATGTTATTTGGTAGAAATACCAACTTTGGTCTTTTTGAAGATAGAAGCTTGGGTCTTTTTTTAGATTTTTTATTTTAGTTAATTGGTTTTATTATGATCTTATCATAACGATCGGCCAACTGTATCCGAGGTTTGCGATATATATCCGGTTTAAACTGCAAGGGTATATCAACTTCGGCTCCGCCCGAAACCGGGATCGGTCGACTATATAGCTGCCATATAACTGATTGATCGGAAATGGTATAACTTTGGTGTTTATATTTGTTCAAATTTGTTCAATTTGAGTTCAAATTTGACATGAGAGCTATTTTTGGCAAAACATTACGACGTGCTAAATTTCATAAGGATAAGAATTATTCTTGATTTTTACTTGAAAAAATCAAAAACAAAATTTTTTTTTTATTTATTTTTGTATTATCTTTACAAAATAAAAACTTTTTAAAATTTTTAAAATCTTTAAAAAAACCATCGATACCAGTGTCTTACGATATAACAGCCACATTGCCAACATTAAACTCCGAGTCGACTGGAGCTGATACAGCAGCATGGTGCAAAACTACTGATATGATTCTGAGCGAATATGCATTGGAGGGCAGCGCTTTGGTGATAGCCCTAAGCAAGGCATTGATTGGTACAGCGATATGAAGGCGGCAACACTCCGGCCGCGTCGTTGCTGAATATTTTCAACGGACGCCCAACGGAAACCGAATGTCTGTCTGTGTACGGCAGCCGACGGGTAAAATCATTAGTAACGAAATAGAAAGACATGAGCATAGAAGGAATCGCAGTTTCGGTCAGGCTGATAACGCTGCACAAGTCGACAGCAGACTAAAGCGTCTACTGTTAACCACTAATATTCAAACACGAACCGAATTGCAACAACAACTGAGAGCCCATGCTTTTAGCAAGACCAGCCAGTAGCAGACAGATAGCGGTACAAAGCGTCGGCGCCAATCAAATGACATTACTGCGGCAGACTTGGGCACAAAATATCAGAGTGCCGTAAGAAGAGAGCAGACGAAAAGAGCAGCGCCAATACGTACCAAACTCATTTAAAGCTACAAGCGGGAGATAAAGAGAGGGAGTGACGTGCTTCAAATGCACGGTCACATCGCTTCGATGTTCTCCAAAGAAACAGCAAACAACGGCGACATATGAAAACGTTTCTGTGACGGCGCCTGGCGAAACTATGTTTCAATTTGGTTAGCCCTTTCAATTTTTTGAACTTGCGCCGAATTTTTTTTAATGAAGGAGAAACTATGTATGTAACAAATTACCTGGTAAAAGATTTAATAATTTCTTAATTTTAAGAGGAAATGCCGACAATGTCGTAAAAAGCCATTTAAAAATCTTGACAACAGCTAAAATCTCACAGTTCAATCTAGAAATATTATTCCATGTTGTAACTGATAACTATTTGAAGCGTGATTATATAATAGGCAATGAAATCTTACATCTTGAATTTGGGGTTATGATAGAATATGAAAAATTCTGCAATTACAAAACCAACGCCATAAATATGAAACATGAAAAAGTACATGAATAAGATAATGCTAACAATATGGACAAATTAATTATTAAGAATACAGATTTAATTGAAAATGACAATAAAAGGTTAATACAGATATTAATATTGTATTCTGAAAGCTATATAAATGAAATCCCAAACAAACGCGTAAGTACAGGCACATTGTAGATTCGTTTATTTGATGGCAGCAAAAAAGTTCCAAGGCGTCCCTATCGATTGAGTGTAGAAAAAGAAAAATAAATAGTCCGAGATAAAATACAACAAATGCTAGAGGCTGGTGTCTTAAGGCCAAGTAG
Source organism: Drosophila malerkotliana malerkotliana (assembly GCA_018153235.1). Lineage (NCBI taxonomy): Eukaryota > Metazoa > Arthropoda > Insecta > Diptera > Drosophilidae > Drosophila > Drosophila malerkotliana. Next base: position 2,202,708 of record JAECXV010000202.1, on the reverse strand, counting down.
CTCACCCTTTGCTAGTTCAATATTACTAGTTAACAAGAAAGGAAAGCTAACTTAGGGTGAAGCCGAAGTTGATTTACCCTTGATTACACAGTGCGACAGTGATTTCGAACTTTTGAAGAGACCTAGTAGGAATTGTTCATTAGGTTTTATACGGTTTTATACTATATTCGACCTAATAAACAATTCCTACTAGGTCTCTTCAAAAGTTCCTCAAAAATTTTTTTTTTTGTCGCACTGTGTTATTTGTCGCGAAACCCAATTAAGTTGGTCTGAAACTATTCAGAGAGTGTTTGAGGTTCGTGTTGATTTATCAGAAATATCAGAAAGTGTTAAAAGCATTATAGACCAGTTGGGTGACGGTGAATTGCAAGAAGAGATCGCAAAGACATACAAGATGAGAGGCAAAGTTTTATATAGCAGGATTCGAAGAAGTGGGAAGCACGCTGCTTTCCAGTACCTCCAAGGGCTTTTAGGTGGTCTGTGATTAATCATATGCACGAAGGCTTAGTGCATTTGGGTTGGCAGAAAACCTTAGATCTACTATTAGGATGTACTTAGGTGTACTAGATGTGTATAAGTACTAGGTTGAGAAAATGTCAAAATATTTTACAAAATTCGTAAAAAAAAGGGCATAGGATTGTGTTAAAGCTGAAGTGGATGTACTTACTAAATATGTTTCCTTATGTTCAGTTTATGAGAATACCCGAAAAAAATTTTCACAATCACTCTCTCTCAGAGCAGGAAACTTACTTTCTTTTGATTTAGGTTTTCAGTTTTCAGTTCAGTGTTTTACGTTGAGAGATTCGTAAAATGATCGCCTACTAAACAACGCTCTGTGAGAGATATGATTAACATTCGCATAGAGACCCTCATTAAAAGACCGATTGACCGAAAAAGTCAATTCAAAAAGTCTTTCAACACTTTAAATTCTGTTCGATGCCCAGTGGTACAATGTGTAACTTTTTGAATGAAAAATATATTTAGGTTTTGGGTATTTATTGAACTCCGTCGTTCGCTTAGAATAAATTTTAAAGCTGAAAATGCTCTCTCAACAGATACTCGAGTTGCCGGGATGACCAAGACAACATGTGCAAGCGTACTCAAGTTTGGCGACATTAGCCTTACATTTGTATAAAAATGTTTAATGATAAACGACGATACATTTTGTCAAAGTTGTGATTTTGTTTATTTCCTGTCCCATTTTTGATTAAATTATTTTCTCTGAATATCCAGATATATTCTCTGAAACAAACTAACTTTCACATACATGCAAAAAAGACTTTATGAATCGTCTAACAAAGTCAAACTTTCCTGGAAAGAACAGAGCAAATGGGAACAGAAAATAATTTCGTCATTTGAGCAAGAAAATTTTTGTATACGAACAAAGCAATCGGTTAACCGTTATTTGCATGCTATGGTTTTTCTGCATCATACCTTTAGCGTAGACACCGAAAACTGTATAAATGCCGTTGAGTCTATTATTTCTATCTTTGGTTTATCAAATCGCATAATTGCCGATCAGGGCAGAAGTTTTGCTAGCGTTGGGCTAGCAAGTATAGCAAGTATAAAATTTACTTGTATTTGATATGGACAGGAGCCATCCGTGCCATGGCTGCCTATTATAACGTGTCATGAGTACGCTGAAGAGGTGAAAACTAGCAAACGTTTAGGCAAAATGCATTAATAGAAGTCCAGTTGGGCATGAATTGTATAAGCAATCGAGCAACAAAATTAAGTGCCTTACATTTATTAATGGGCAAAGAGGCTAGGTCAATGGCCGTATTTCCAATGGTTGAGGAAAATGAAGTTAATGTTAAAGAAATAAGAACAAAGGTCAAGGTAAACATTGATAAATATTCTTTATATAATAAAAACCGTAAAGATAAAGAGATACCCAGGAACGACACCAAACGATATTGTTTTTGAAGTTTAAAGAACCAGTTGAGATTTTTGAGTTACTTTTTGAGTGATCGATACATATTAAAGTCTTTAACTAGTAAGAGAATTTAAAAGTATGCACATGAGAGCTCTCCAATAATCTGAGTTTATTGGAGAATCTGATCACAGTAAAAGAAACGTGAATCGGAAGGGTACCCCAGCTACCAAGTGAGGTGAGGGGCTATCATACACAGGAGCTATTTCCAAAAACCAATGCTAGTGATAAATGACATTGTGGAGGCGGACAGTAGATCAGTTGCGAAATCATGGCACTGTAAATGCATAGCGTCGCAGAGTGGCGGCAAGAGCCTGGAATATCCTAGCAAGCGTACATTTGATGACTTGAAAGGTGAATCAGATTTAGGTTAATGTAAAATAACAGCCGAATGCTTGGGTTTGCGCAGAAGAGTACCATCTACCAAGGAAATTTAAGTTATCCTGCCAAACTAACATTTGATGATTTTAAACATAAATTGATTTGGTTTACTCCATAAAAAAGTAAGAAAAACTATATTTGATTAGATGAAATGAATAATAAGAAATAATGTAGAAATTTTAAAAAGAAAATGAGATAAATTTAATGTTTAATAAAATGTATATGAAGAAAGTTTAAATTAGAAATTACTTTTTGTTAAGAAGTAAAAATAAGGTTATACGAATAGAGGAATAAAGAGTAAAGAATATTTTTTGATTTTGATTCAAAAAAAGAGTTGATTCTTCTTTTGGCATGCCCCAGCTGCACATACACGAGGACGTGTAACAGCCAGACGGCCGCGTCGGAAAATAGATGTTTGGTGAAAAGGGAAAATTATGAGAGCGTGGTCCGAGAGCAAGAGAGTCGCTTGGGCGAATGGTTGCCAAAAAGCCAAACAGAAAGAACTCAAGAAAATGCCTTGAGATAGCTTGAAAAGGGAAAAGGATTGGACATCAATCAGTGAATGGCCTCGGCATCGTTTGCAACACGCTGCGCTAAACCAGAATCATGAGCATTCAAAGCATCCCTCCGTCATATATCAAATCGTACTTGGTATTATTGAACGATTTAGAAATTTAATTAATTCGTTAAAAAGTTACAAAGAAGAATTCTATTTTTTGGCAATATTGGCGACAAAGTACGACAAAATTCGACATACCAAAGTTCATAAGCATCGGCCGACTATATCCTATAGCTCCCATATAAGTGAACAATCGGAAATAACCCAACTTTTGTGTTTTTGAAGACAGAAAATTTAAACTTTGTAAAGATTATATTTTTGGTCAGTTGGTCCGAGCTACCAAGTTCCATAATGATCAACCGAGTATATCTTATAGCTGCCATAAAACTGAACGATCGGAAATGGTATTTGGTAGAAATATCAACTTTTGTGTTTTTGAAGATAGAAGCTTGGGACATTTTTTTAGATTTTTTATTTTAGTTAATTGGTTTTATTATGATGTAATCATAAGGATCGGGCAACTATATCCGATGTTTGCGATATATATCCGGTTTTAACTGCAAGGGTATATCAACTTCGGCTCCGCCCGAAGTTAGCTTTCCTTTCTTGTTTTTTTATACCCTTGCAGAGGGTATTATAATTTTGTCCAAAAGTGTGCAACGCAGTGAAGGAGACATCTCCGACCCTATAAAGTATATATATTCTTGATCAGGATCACCTCCTGAGTTGATATGAGCATGTCCGTCTGTCCGTCTGTCCGTCTGTCCGTCTGTCTGTCCGTCTGTCTGTCTGTTTCTACGCGAACTAGTCTCTCAGTTTTGAAGCTATCGTCTTGAAACTTTGCACACACCCTTCTTTCCTTTGCACGCAGTATATAAGTCGGAACGGCCCGGATCGGCCGACTATATCCTATAGCTGCCATATAACGGATTGATCGGAAATGGTATAACTTTGGTGTTTTTAGAGTTAGAGAGTTCAAATTTTACAGGAAAGCTATTTTTGGCAAAACATTACGACATGCCAAATTTCATAAGGATCGGCCGACTATATCTTATAGCTGCCATATAACTGAACGATCGAAAATGACCCAACTTTCGTGTTTTTGAAGATAGAAAGCTGAAACTTAATACAGATTATATTTTTGGCCAGTTGATCCATCCTACCGAATTTCAATAGGATCGGCCGACTATATCCTATAGCTGCCATATAACTGAACGATCGGAAATGACCCAACTTTCGTGTTCTTGAAGATAGAAGTTTGGGACATTTTTTTTAGATTTTTTATTTTAGTTAATTGGTTTTATTATGATGTAATCATAAGGATCGGCCAACTATATCCGATGTTTGCGATATATATCCGGTTTTAGCTGCAAGGGTATATCAACTTCGGCTCCGCCCGAAGTTAGCTTTCCTTTCTTGTTTTAATTATTAGTTGATTGCTGGTTTATTGTTGCTGGTGTCTGTGTCTAAAAATTATATTGTATTACAGGTCTTGGTTCCAGAAGTAAAGAAGCTGTTTTTGCAAATATTTTTCGAACACACGGATGATCTGCATTTTAAATACATGTATAACTTACCAGAATTTGCTGCAAGCATAATTAATGCAAGCAAAAAAAATCCAAAGCTGCAATTTTTCCCAGCCGCCATGTTAGGCTTTTGCGACGTATGCTGGGGAATTAGGTAAAATATTTTTGGAGTTAATATTCAAAGTTAAAATTTTACAAAATGTTTAAAAATATAAGAGATATCTTTGATTTTCTCATAATCTTGCAGAGGGTATTATAATTTTGGTCAAAAGTGTGCAACTCAGTGAAAGAGACATTTCCGACCCATTAAAATATCTATATATTCTTCAACAGGATCCCCTACTGAGTTGATATGAGCATGTCCGTCGGTCCGTCTGTCTGTCTGTTTCTACGCGAACTAGTCTCTCAGTTTTAAAGCTATCGACTTGAAACTTTGCACATACCCTTCTTTCCTTTGACGCAGTATATAAGTCGGAAAAGCATCTAAGCGGATATATAAGCCGGGATCGGTCGACTAAATCCTTTAGCTGCCGTATAACTAATTGATCGGAAATGCTATAACTTTGGAAGTTTTTTGAGTTAGAGATGCGGTTTTTGGGTTTTTCTACAGATTTCATTTTGGGCAAAATGTTAAGACATACCAAATTTTATACCAACTATATCCTTTAGCTGACATTGAACTGAAAGGTCGTAAATGACTCAACTGACGTTTTTTTTAAGATAGAAGATTGAACTTTCTGCAGATTTTATATTGATTTCAATAGATCCGATCTACCAAACTTCATAAAGATCATCCATTTTTATCCTATAGCTGGCATATAACTTTACCAGGGGGCCCAAGCTCAGCTAGGGCAGAGCAAACTCCAACACTAATGTGAAAAATCACCAATACATTGGAGCGAGACTTTTTTATTTGCCAGTCGGTATACTAAAAAATATTATAGAACCATTTTCAATGGAAAAAATTTAATATTACAAAAATTTTTAATAAATAAAATTAAAATTAGAAAAAAATTATAATGCAAAAAAAAAATATTTATGAAACAAATATTAAAATTTAGAAATCAAATATAAAAATTTAGAAATAAATAAAATAATAGAAAAAAATTAACAAACAAGAAAGGAAAACTAACTTCGGGAGGAGCCGAAGATAATATACCCTTGCAGTTAAAACCGGATATATATCGCAAAATCGGATATAGTTGGCCGATCCTTATGATTACATCATAATAAAACCAATTTACTAAAATACAAAATCTAAAAAAAGTCCCAAACTTCTATTTTCAAAAATACGAAAGTTGATATTTCTACCAAATACCATTTCCGATCGTTCAGTTATATGACAGCTATAGGATATAGTCGGCCGATCCCAATGAAATTTGGTAGGTTGAATCAACTGGCCAAAAATAGAATCTGTATTAAGTTTCAGCTTTCTATCTTCAAAAACACGAAAGTTGGGTCATTTCCGATCGTTCAGTTATATGGCAGCTATAGGATATAGTCGGTCGATCCTTATGAAATTTGGCAAGTCGTATTATTTTGCCAAAAATAGCTCTCATTTTAAATTTGAACTCTTTAACTCTCCCCGTTTCTACGCGAACTAGTCTCTCAGTTTTGAAGCTATCGTCTTGAAACTTTGCACACATCCTTCTTTTCTTTGCACGCAGTATATAAGTCGGAACGGCCCGGATCGGCCGACTATATCCTATAGCTGCCATATAACTGATTGATCGGAAATGGTATAACTTTGGTGTTTTTAGAGTTAGAGAGTTCAAATTTGCTACACGAAAGCTATTTTTGGCCAATTATTACGACATGCCAAATTTCATTAGGATCGGTCGACTATATCCTATAGCTGCCATATACCATATGTAACTGAACGATCGGAAATGGTATTTGGTAGAAATATCAACTTTCGTGTTTTTGAAGATAGAAGTTTGGGACTTTTTTTAGATTTTGTATTGTAATAAATTGGAATATATATTCCTATTCCCATAAGGATCGGCCAACTATATCCGATGTTTGCGATATATATCCGGTTTTAACTGCAAGGGTATATCAACTTCGGCTCCGCCCGAAGTTAGCTTTGCTTTCTTGTTTATTTTAGTTAATTGGTTTTATTATGATCTTATCATAAGGATCGGCCAACTGTATCCGAGGTTTGCGATATATATCCGGTTTAAACTGCAAGGGTTTCGGCTCCGCCCGAAGTTAGCTTTCCTTTCTCGTTATACCCTTGCAGAGGGTATTATAATTTTGGTCAAAAGTGTGCAACGCAGTGAAGGAGACATCTCCGACCCTATAAAGTATATATATTCTTGATCAGGATCACCTCCTGAGTTGATATGAGCATGTCCGTCTGTCCGTCTGTCTGTCCGTCTGTCTGTCTGTTTCTACGCGAACTAGTCTCTCAGTTTTAAAGCTATCGTCTTGAAACTTTGCACACACCCTTCTTTCCTTTGCACGCAGTATATAAGTCGGAACGGCCCGGATCGGCCGACTATATCCTATAGCTGCCATATAACTGATTGATCGGAAATGGTATAACTTTGTTGTTTTTAGAGTTAGAGAGTTCAAATTTGACACGGAAGTATTTGGCAACACATTACGACATGCCAAATTTCATACGGATCGGCCAACTATATCTTATAGCTGCCATATAACTGAACGATCGGAAATGACCCAACTTTCGTGTTTTTGAAGATAGAAAGCAGGAACTTGGTACAGATTATATTTTTGGTCAGTTGATCCGACCTACCAAATTTTATAACGATCGGCTGACTATATCTTATAGCTGCCATATAACTGAACGATCGGAAATGTTATTTGGTAGAAATACCAACTTTGGTATGTTTGAAGATATAAGCTTGGGACTTTTTTAGATTTTTTATTTTAGTTAATTGGTTTTATTATGATCTTATCATAAGGATCGGCCAACTGTATTCGAGGTTTGGGACTTGTTTTAAATTTTGTATTATAATAAATTGGGTTATATTATCATATTCTCATAAGGATCTGCCAACTATATCCGATGTTTGCGATATATATACGGTTGTAACTGCAAGGGTATATCAACTTCGGCTCCGCCCGAAGTTAGCTTTCCTTTCTTGTTTTTTTTACATTTTCACAGGGATTGGCTAATTATATTCGATATTAACGCTATATATCTGAAAAACCCTTTCTTCTTAATTACCTTTCTTGTTAATTATAATAATATTGGTGTTAAATCTTTAATGGCGTAAATGATAACTGTTACGAAATGTTAAGGCCACACTTACAAGTTTAGTTCTTTTCAAAATACATTCACATGATTTTAAAATGGATTTTATGCCAGCATACGGTTTTAGCACATGACGTAACAAAAAATTTTAAATATGTCTGAAGACCGAAAATTTTAAATAAAATATATACTATAATTAATTTTGGGACTTTTTCGGCGTAGTTTTACCATGGAATGAGACGGGAATACTCCTGCATTTTCTATATTGGAAAAATGCCGGAATTTTATTTGAAAAGAGGCAGCCATTTCATGTAGGAAAACATGGGAATTTCACGTAGAAAAGAGGCGGAAAATTCCTTATAAAAGAACCATGAATTTTCTGAATGACTCCTAGTTTAACTTCTGGCTTCTGGAAAAAACCAGGCCGTTTCGTGCTCGTTTTCGAAATTTCAGAATGTGAGGACTTCATCCAAAATCTCTATACAAAATTCCTCGCACCTTATGGGAACCCCCGACTCTTTGTCACTTTCGAGGAATGGGGGGCCTTGATTCCAGGCTTTTTCCAGGTCGAATCGGAGGCCATTCACGGAGTTGTTTGTTTTAAAAAACAACGTTTCACATGTTTTTCAATTTTTCCCTAGACGAAATTGGTTTGATATTGAAAATCTCATAATATATTACATTTAATAATACTAATTAACACTTGATTGCAAGGGGATATTCACTTTAGTTCTGCCGAAATTAGCTTTCCCTTTTTTTATAATTTAATTTTTCATGTCTATTATTACTTTTGTTTGTAAATACTTAAAATATTTTTAAATAGTTCAATTTAGTATCGAGTTAAACTAGATACATTTGTTGCACTAAACGGCTATCGGCTTCCTTATTTTAAATTAAAGTTCTTAGAAACTGTCACAACCGAATAACAAGAATTTTGAAAGGAATAAATAGAAAATTTCTTTGATTTCTAAGAACTTTAACATTAAGGATAATAACTTTTTTTCGAGCTAAGGCACTTTTATTTATTTTACCTTTGTCACTTTTTATATTTTTCTCCGATTATTGTATTTGTTAATTTTATAAGCACATATAACTGCGGACGCGTTTTAAATTCGAGTAACAAGCGAATCCGATCACCACTTACTTCGAATTAAATCGGGTTTCATGAAAATACTCACTTTAAATACCTCTTATTAATCTATGTCTTATACATAACAAGATAATACATATATAAAAAGTATTTATATATACAATTTTCATTATATATTTATTGTATTCAAATGTGAGTTGTGAGAGATTTCTTCAAACAGTTCTCATGAACAGAAACAATTCTTTATCAATACGGAATGGTGTTTGTTTCTAAATAATGTTATTTCCATTATCTTTTGCCTCAGTATATTTGACCCCTACTTGGCACCCTCACATCTTCTGTAAATTTTTGTTTTATTATTATTTAATCTTTAAATAAGTGTTTTAAAAATATAACATTCAATTTATGTGTATGTTCAATTTTAATGAATATTTGAAAGATATAAAAAAATATACAAAATATATACAAACTAATTAAAGTTTGCAGATAACTTTTCTTTATGCATATGTAAACAGTATGACACATAGTATATATTTACATACATAGTATACATTAAAATGAACTTTTCAAATATCAAAAAATGAAAAATGTAATAATTTTTTATTATTTTTCGTATGCTTCAATTCCTTATTTCCTTCAAAATTTATACTTTCATTAAAGCGAATGTTACAAATTTTTGTTTTTATAGAGTTTTAGCATGAAGCTATGCTTTTAAACTGAAATATTTTAACATATTTAATTTGTTTGTTATTACAACATATATTATCTTCAAGGGAAATGGGATACAAAAAACTTGATCTGACACTTAATGCTAATTTGACTATTTTTACCAATTTTACTAAGAGAGTTTATTTTTATACCCTTGCAGAGGGTATTATAACTTTGGTCAAAAGTGTGCAACGCAGTGAAGGAGACATCTCCGACCCTACAAAGTATATATATTTTTGATCAGGATCACCTCCTGAGTTGATATGAGCATGTCCGCCTGTCCGTCTGTCTGTCTGTCTGTCTGTTTCTAAGCAAAACTAGTCTCTCAGTTTTAAAGCTATCGACTTGAAACTTTGCACACACCATTCTTTTTTTTGCACGCAGTATATAAGTCGGAACGACCGGAATCGGTCGACTATATCCTATAGCTGCCATATAACTGATTGATCGGAAATGGTATAACTTTGGTGTTTTTAGAGTTAGAGAGTTCAAATTCGACACGGAAGTTATATTTGGCAACACATTACGACATGCCAAATTTCATAAGGCCGACTATAGAGGGGTATTATAATTTTGGTCAAAAGTGTGCAACGCAGTGAAGGAGACATCTCCGACCCTATAAAGTATATATATTCTTAATCACCATCAACAACCGACTTGATATAGCCATGTCTGTCTGTCTGTATGAACGTGTGGATCTCTTTTTCATAAGAAAAAGATCTGTAGGATTTGGCATGTACACTCCTATAATACCCGCACAGCTTAAGTTTTTTAAAATATGATGTCAGCCTCCCATAAATAGGAAATTTACCGAAATCCGAACACCAAACAGTACCGTACCGGGCTTTTGAAAAACTTTGAATGCCAAACTAATTCAAGATTGAGTTTATATCTGAAAAAAAATTCAATCAAAGCGGGTGATTTAAAATGGAGATAATGGCTACAAAGTAACAACTTACATAATACATAATAAATTCCTTATTATAAAGCCTTTAAAAACACCCATATCAGAGACCCACTTATCAGAGGCAAAGAGTTAAAATTAAAAAGAGCCTGCTCAATCATCTAATTGAAATGATAATTGGCCTTGACCCAAAAGGTAGCAAAGGTACGAAGATCCCTTTGAGGAACATTTAAATGAATAAGTCCCAGTAAAAAAGGGTAACCAATGTTGTCAGCGATTATAATGTTGACAAAAGTCAAAGTTGCCATTGTACACCGATCCTCCAAAGTACAAACGGTACAACGTACGGTATGAGGATACAGAAGCGAAATGTACAATCCGGGTTCCAAATGATTGAGGCATTCCAGGCTTGACCGAACAAATGCAGCATAGACGCAGAGGCTCGAGTGTGGACTTTTAAAATGGTTAAATCGTATACAAGGAGTAGAATACAATGTAAAATAAAGTCTAAGTCACCATTTTAATTTGCTTTCGAATAAGACACTTAGCTCTTTCACCTTCTTTTTAGCTGTCAAACTATAATTGTCGATAGAATAAGCAGTAGAGATATCAAGAGTCCGCTTACTGTAGCGAATAAATACACATTTCGATAAGTTTAATGCGATAAGATTACGGAAGCAAAATGAGGAAACTCTGGATATATCCTCCTGTAACAAGTAACTGTCACTAATGCAATAAATGGCCTTATAGATAAGGTCATGAAGGTCATCCGTTTACATTAAGAAGATAATAAATTGGAGAGGTCCCAGAAAGTTTCCTTGTGGAAAATCAGAGGAGGCGACAAATGGACTTAAGATAGCGTCTCCAATAGAAACGTCGCATGGTCGGTCCGCTATACTAGTCTGATCAGACCAACTGCCACCTTTGTGAATATGCGTGATAGAAGCAATCTTCCACCGATAGAAGAATCTACCAGATGAGTGACCCAAGGAGAACAGAAGTTGAAGGAGAGTAGAAATGAAAGCGATTCTCTTCTTAAGATAGAATGGGGAGAAATCCAAGTCAACTGTGTGTGACTCCGTAAAATGTACTGTGGCTTCAACTAGGTCACATTCCAATATTTCCATGTTACTCACATTGGAAAAAAGCTCAATGCTCCGCAGAGTTTCATTGGTATTCCAAGAAACCTTCGGTTCTAAGTTAGAGACAAAGTATTTTGCAAAAAGTACCGAAACGGCCTGATCCGAGTCCGCTGCTGAATTTACATAACATATGGATGAAGGTTGGTCCGATGTTGACTTTTTGCTGTTAAAAAACCGCCAAAAAGCTTTAGGATTGAATCGGAGGCTAGCTCCGACATCGGATATATAGTGGATGTAAAGAAACTTATTAAGGAATACAAATTCCCGCTTAAATTGCCGGTACAGCTCTTTTTCTCGAGGCTCCCCTGGCTTTATAAGTCGTGTGTAATGCTTATCCATTCTATTCTTTAAATTTTTTAAGCCTGTTGTATACCAGGGAAGCCTATAGGATCTTCGTACCCTCAAAGGGGTATAAATTTCAATACTATTTAAAAACGCAACCAAAAAAATAGTGTAACAATCATCAATTGAGCCATCCCAAAAAGGGAAAAGAGAATAAGTGACAAGTTGGCATCATTCAGATGATAATATGGAATGGCTGAAGCAGAAGACAAAAAAACTATAGAACTCAATATGAATTACTAACGGCTTTTGGTGAATCGATTTAGTGGTACATTCAACAACTTCAGCTTTAATTCAACATTACTATTAACCACTTCTTTTTAAGATACTTTTTAAGATACTTCTTTTTAATACTTGATAAGATCAAGTATTTCAGATCAAGATCAAGATCAAGTAGATAAATCATTAAAAAATACTATTTACTTGGGAAGGGTGAACGTTGCTAGGTAAAATGCTGGGTGGCTCTGGGTCCCGAGACCAGATGATAGAGCTTAGGTTAAAATCGCCAGTTACCATCAATATAGTCGGGTGCAACGTTCTAGCATGATACTAAATGCGCTGTTTGGGGGGATATACGATGCAATAATGACGTAAGGGCCATGGATGTCCTGGATTGAAAAGGCAAGCTGATCCAGTAGAGAGTCGGCCACCGGAAGGCGTGGTGATGTTGCTTGAAGCGCCCCACTTAATTAAGAGGCTAGGCGACAAAGAGTTAAAATATGAAAAAGCGAGCGGGCTCTTGATTGAGCGGAATCGGCCCATTTAAAAGATAATTGGCCCTATTATACTTCGTCGAAAAGGGGGCAAAGGTACGTAGATCCCTTTAAGGAAAATTGATAGGTCCCAGTAAAAAAGGGCAAATAATGTTACTAGCGACTAGATTACCTCCAACGTGCAAACATTGAGAAAAAGCCAGCGGCTCCGGTATAAAGGTATAGAATCATGAAACCTTTAAGGGAGAAAAGCACGTTTTAAAAATTTATTCTGGAGTCCGTCTATTCGGTGTTAACGAACTCTACAACCCGGATTTCAAATGATTTAAGCATGTTCCCGCATTGACCGAACAAATGCAGCTTAGACGCTGAGGCTCGAGTGTGAACTTTTAAATTGGTTCAAGTGCCTCTTCATAACGACCCGATATATATTGTTTGGAGAGAAACTTGTTAAGGAATTCAAATTCCTGCTTAAATTGCCGGTACAGCTCTTCTGCTTAAGGCTCCCCTGTCGTTTGTAATGCTTATCTCTTCAGTTCTTTAAGTTTTTTGTTTTTTTTTTTAAGGTAGAGATCGACGGTGAGCGATGATCACATCACCTCCTCGCGCACACTGGATGCATCTTGGTTTTTTCGAAATACTTGGTACAAGTTAAGCTCGAATAACTCCGAGGAACGAAAGTCGTTATTGATCCACGATTCGACAAGGATGATAACATCAAAATCGCAGTCCCCTCTGCAGACTGGCACTTGGTCCTTATTCCCGAAATATTTTGGAATATAATTTTTAAGCCTTTATTGGAGTCCGAGGACAAATTTTAGCTAGGGTCCACACTGGGAATTGTACGGCTAGGCAGTAATGATGATGGAGGAAGCATATCCCATGCCACATGTGAAGGCATATCTAATACTTGCATATCTTGGAAGACAGCTGACGAGGACACAGGGAAATTTCTATTAGACTTAATGGCAGACCAGCGAGTGTCTAACCTTAGTTCAGTGGATGTTCCCTTTGATAAGTGGGACAACATGAAAATTGTTACCGTTCCCGTTTGCGCTTTTCTCACTGGTATGGATTGGAGAAAGCTTTAGTTATTATGCAGTGTCTTGTTGGTTTGCTTGTTGGTTTTCTTCAACCTTCGCCAGTAGGGAAAATCAGTTGTTACTGGATCAGCCTGGTTCTTCGTTAATCTTCTGGACGTGGTTAATTTTAGTTTTGCCGGATTACTTTGCACTTAATTTAAATGTTGCGATCCATTCCAGTCTTTTCCAGCCGGGACCACTTCAGCACTTTCCGCAGATGTTGTTTTTGTACTCGCTGTCGAAATTTACGTCTGGGTATTTTGCATTGTGGTACTACAATGACCTAGTAGTATGACCTAGTGTTTTCTGGCTCGAGCTCGACCTTGAAGAGGGGTTCCTGCTTTTTATCTTTATTTAGAATGTTAATAACATTCTTGGCGGCGAAGCCTTTTTCTTTAAGGGCGGTTTTCCTTTACTACCACTTGTAGGCCATTACTGCTTTTCAGCTGGTATGTGCAATAGTTTTTTTTGAGCATTGTCCAGATATTTGGATACGATTCGGAAGTGCTCTTCCGTCTTGGTTTGCACCTTTGTTTCATGAATGTTTCCTTGGATAAGTGGGACGACATTAAAGTTGTCACCTTTCCCGATCAATCCCGAAATTCGGTTGCCCGAAGTTGTTTTTTTTTGTAATCGCTGTAGTCGTTGATGTCGCGGTATTTTAAGTTGCAGTGGTTGTCACTGCGGTTACAAAAATTAAAGCACCCCTTTTTGTTGATGCGATATTTGTTTCCACCCTTGGAGCGGGTTTAAAAATAAGAGTATAAGCCGTTTCGTTGGTTTACTGATATTCTACGCTTATTCATTTAATCGTTTCTTATTGAGCAAATTTGCGTGGCACTCATTTATTGAAGACAATTATCTTCCAGCTTTTGTTTTAACACATCGTTTCTGCTGTTTACTACAAGCTTGTCTATTTCATTTAATCGTTTGTGGTTCAGCGTCTTTTTGGTTATCTTGGGTTACCCCAGGTATTGGTTTGTTTAGCTGCGATTCTTTAACTGCAAAAAACGTCCGTTTGGTTTGGTAGCTCAACTCAATTCAACCTCTGTTCCAGGAACTTTCCTATCGACTTTCACGTCGGAATGCAGAATGTTAGTTCTATCTTTTATAGTCTTCGAGATCCACGCGTTCAAAATTTTAGACCGTATATCTTCTCTAAAAATCGGCCGTTTTGGATGAAATTTGTTTTTTACTTGTTATATATATTACAGAACTAGTTTGGCATCAAAAAATTTTTAAAAAACGTTCCAGTACTACTGCTACACAATTATTAGGGGCGGCATTTATCTTATAGTCCCTGCGATCCACGCGTACATACGGAGAGACGGACGTGGCTATGTCGACTCAGCTCTTGATGATTCCTTCTCTATTAGTGTGCTTATGCAATGCCGAATTTACGCTTTTATTTCACGATTGCAGCCGATTTGAGTGTGGATAAAAAAAATTTTTTAAAGTCAACCACACATGAATGTTGACTATGATTTGAGCCTCAAAGCACGAATTGGTACAAATCAGGTGGGAACGCCGTGCATAAAATTGAAATTAAAAAAAAGCAAACGACTTTGGAAACTAATTTTCCGGTTCTTATATGCCGATTGTAAATAAAGAGTCAATGCTTGCCCACTAGCCAATTAAAATTTTCCCTGCATTCTCGCAGCCAGCAATCAATAAATTTTATTGAACCTAAACTGCCTTGTTATTATTTATTGATTCATTTTGGGCTGTCAAAACGCTTTGCAGCTTACATTGGGTGATCCCGACGTGATTCGCACTATCGGTTGTTGCAGTTGCAAGTGCTTGCACGCTTTTTTGTACTTTGTGCCCTTATATTATTTTTACAAGGTCTGGTTATAAGCCCCGTGTGTGTTTCGGCAGGGGTTAAGGTATAGATTCTGAAGCTGAGGTTAGCTTCCACCACCAGCTATATGTAATTGGAAGAGTAGCATGCTCGTGTGCTGCTTACTAGCGGCATGGCAGATTGGTCTGACTTTTTCTCATTGTTGAGGACTACCATCGACTGGGACCCACAGCTTTCTAAGATGGGAAAACCACGCAGGCTCGTTTCTTGCTTACAAGACTCACCTGGAAAATATAGCGAATATACAATTGTAATATAGCGAATATACAATGTACTTTTGTATAATTTTATATAAGTATGAACAAAGCCAGAGGCACAACCCATGTTGAAATAAAAATACTTAAGAATGTCTCAGGCATTCCTCAGGAGTCACTTGAAATCATTTATTGATGATAAACGGAAGTCAAAGTCTTCGCTCCTTATTGGCCAGTGAAAGTGCATTGTATTGGTGACAGATGAACGTGCTGCTGGGGATAGCCAGCATTTACTAACGTTTGAAGTTCAGCATGTTTGAACTACAATGGTCTCTACTCTAATACATCTCTTTCCTGTCCCTCTAATTTAAAATATAGAATTTTAAATTTCCTTACTAACTCCTCTTAGCTTAACAAATTGCAAGTAGCTTAATATGTACGAACAAATCGTTTCTCGAGCGCCCCTCGGTCGTCTGGGCCTCTAAGCTTTATGATGAATACAGGAATGCTAGCTGATGCTCTTATTGATGCACAAGCCCTTTCCAAATTCTGAAAGACCGCGGAAAAAAAAAAAAAAAAAAAATTAAATTAGGGGATTTGTCAATGGGCTTATATCCTTTTATGGGGCGAACAATGGGCTTATGTCAATGGGCGAACAAGACTCATATGATCCATATGAACAGAATATTGACTTCCTTTAACTCATGGATGAGAGAGAAGATGGATTAAAAAAACCGACTTCGTTGATTTTTGGATATTCCGCTGTGAGATAGAAAAGTGGTTCGGGGTCTACTGCAGTTACTCATATTTTCCGCTGGACGTTTTAACGATTTTTATTGGAATGTTCCAATACTCAATTACAAAGGCTCCAACGTTTCATAATAGAAAATTATTAATTACGCGAAATTTAAATTTGAATAGAAGGACTAGAAACTTTAGTCCTCTATTCTTTAGCCATTGTAGTTCGACATATGCACAATACGACCATATTAGGGTCTTATGTTCCAACTACAATAGTCTACCCTACCAGTGTACCAATAAACTACCCTATAATCAATCTTTCCTGTACTTAAGATCAAGTATTTTAAATTTCCTTACTGATTCCTCTTAGTTTCATAAATAACACATTACTAATTCGTAAACAAATTAAAAATTAATAATTACTAATAGCTGATTCACTATTCGGTGCATGAGACATTCGCAAACTTCTGAAAGACCGCAAAAAAAAAAAAAAATAATGTTCCTTATTTATATTTTTTTTTAAGATTTATGTCTGTTTGGTCATTGCTAATTTTCAATTCCGTAAATAAAAAGACAAATTTGTATTTAATTTGATCGTTATAAAAAATTTTTATTTCTGCATGCAGATGAAGCAGATTAGCTTATGGTGCATGCAGGGACTCAAGTTGTATACAGAGAGGGTGGCCCGACATGTCACCTCGAAGCTAAAGCTCTCAAAAATGGAGAGGGCGGCCCGACCTAGACATTGCCGAGCTGAAACTCTCTATAGAAAGCCCGTTGAGTCGAGCGGCCGATAGAGAGTCGGCTTGCGATCAACTAGCTTTTGTATAAGCTTAAGCCTAATAAATAAACATTTTACCAAACATGACGTTAACGTATTTAAACTGTAAAATTACACCGGTGTGCTGCTGCCTGACCCGACAATGGCTTTGAAATAATCATTACTTCTGGTTGTTTGCATCGGCGAGTGGACTTTTCCCTGCAAAATTGTTATCAGGAGGTCTATTATTGGAGGTGATTTATTGTTTTGAAGAGTTTGATCGGATGGGGTGATCCTGTATATTATCTATTATGTTTCAAAGATGTAGTTTATGGCCTAGGTCGTGGGGCTTTTTGAAAATCAAAAGCTTGCAAAGAATGCCGTTTGAGTCTCTTACAAAGATATCTAGTGCTTTCTTCCATACATTGCTACAAGATTCAAACTTGATTCATATGACTCTAGGATTGTAGAATCTGTTTGCTTAACAATTTTTTTCCTAATTTCGATTGTGATTCCATAATATTTCGGAAGCCCTTATTGTTTTTATTAAGATAAGTATTCAAAATCTTGTTTCCAAAAAAGTCTCTAGCGTCTGAACTATTTCAGGTAATTTATCTTGTTCGCCAAAGTTATGATCTATCGTGTTTTTAAGCTTTTTAGCGTTTTTAATAATGCTGACAATCTAAAACACCGTTAATATGGTTATATAGAAAAACGACACCCTGTGTCGTTCTACAAGATTATAAAAATTTACAATGTTTCGAAGGAAGGAAATATTTGCATCCCAATTTAATCCTCTGATAATCCTCTGAGAATAATATAGATTGGCTGACTGGATATTTTAAATGTAAGGCTTAGCCGGAGAGTTAAAAAGTGCGTACTTATTGAAAAAATTGTGCAAAGAGATCGGCAGATATAAATAGAAAAGGAAAAGTTACGTATATACGCTTAGTGTTTACAAAGTTATAATACTGCATGGGATCCTGAGTAAATTGTATCCGGCAGCAGCGTATATAGGTTAGGTTAGGTTGAGGCGGCGATGAGGGGCCGGTTCTGACCCCCATCCACTTGAGCCGCTGGGGCTCCTTGTGATACCGCACAGGCAAGGATCCTACAAAAGGACCTCTCCCTTCCCACTACTTATGTGCCCAAGGGTGCTCTATCCTTCTTGAAACGGCTCGCGGTCCCATCCAGATTTACGGATGAAGGCTACGAGTCTGTGTGGAGCGACCTCCGCGAGGTCTGTAAGGTCTGTAAGTATTGCTGCGCCCAAGAATTTGAGTCGGATGCGCCCCAGCGCAGGGCATTGACACAGGAGGTGTGCGACTGTCTCTTCCTCTTCTTCGTCTCCACAGCTCCTGCAGAAGTCATAATGTGGCACCGCTAGTCTAGCCGCGTGTGCTCCTATTAGCCAATGTCCCGTAATGGCCTTGATCGCCAGACTACAGTCCTGCCTATTCAGGGCGATAAGCATCATTGACCTCTTCCTAGATCGGATTGGCCATATCATGCGGGAGTTCCTGCAGTTTTGGAGGTTTCTCCATTTCCGCAGTGATTCGCGGTCAAAGTGATCCCTGCATTTTAGCCTGCACGTAGCTAAGGGGATACCTACTGGTTCCTTCTCCGCTAGGAGAGGATTGGTAGTACCTGCTCTTGCTAGTTCGTCGGCGGCGCAGTTACCCTCGTGGTCCCTATGCCCGGGCACCCATATGAGGTGTATGTCATGCTGCTCTGCCATCCCGTTAAGAGATCTGCGACAGTCATTCGCTGTCCTGGAGTTGGATGAAAGACCGTCAAGGGCTTTGAGTGCCGCTTGACTGTCTGAAAAGATGCAGATTGTGTCCTGATTACCAATAAGTGCTGGGGATCTGAGTGCTTCTCCGATAGCTATTACTTCTGCTTGGAAAACACTACAGTGGTCTGGGAGTCTGAAGGACTCATTTAAACACAGCTGTTTGCAATGGAAACCGCCTCCCACCTGGCCATTCAATTTTGAACCGTCTGTGTAGATATGGAGGGAACCGGCTGGTCCCGGGATTTGTGTGTCCCATTCCTCCCTTGTTGGAATGTAGACCTTGTATTTTAAGGTGGGATTATCGACAGGTACGCAGTAGTCTGTAGACCCCGTTGGCGTGCAGTGGTGCAGATCTAACTTGGTATGTCCGTAGTCAGTCCTTTTCCATGCGCCCGTCTCTCGTAGCCTGATTGCCGATAGCGTGGCCATCTTGACTCCCACTATCTCTACCGGTAATAGGTCGAGTATGAAGTCTAGTGCGTCCGTAGGAGTGGTACGTAGGCTGCCCGTGATACAGACCTCCGCCATCCTTTGCGTTTTTCTGAGCTTCTCCCTGATTGTGGAGTTGGTGAGAGCAGGCCACCATACCACCACCCCGTAGAAGAGGATGGGTCTTATGACCGCTGTATAAAGCCATCTTACTATTTTTGGTGACATTCCCCATTTAAGACAAATGGCTTTTCTGCAAGTATAGAGCGCGATTGTAGCTTTCTTGGCTCTATCCATAGTGTTTGATTTCCAGTCCAGTTTCCTGTCTAGCGTAATCCCTAGGAACTTGGCGCTATCGCTAAGAGATAGTGTTTCTCCTAATAGTTTTGGAAGCCTTAAGTTTGGTATTTTGTACTTCCTGGTGAAGAGGACGAGCTCTGTTTTGGATGGGTTCACACCTAGTCCATTTCTAACTGCCCACGTTGAGAGGACCCTAAGTTTGTCCGTCATGCGGTCACATAGAGTCTGGGGAAATTTTCCTGAGAAGGCAATTGCGACATCATCCGCGTAAGCGATAACTTTGCAACCACCCCCTTCTAGGGGGTGCACCTTCTATGTCTAGAAAACCAATGAGTGCGTATTCCTTATCACTAAGTGCCTTCTCGACAAAAGTAGTGATTTCGTGGAGTGCCGTTTCCGTGGATCGGCCCTTCCTATACGCATGTTGTGATCCCGAGATATCATCTGGGTTGATGGTAAGATTAATATGGAGGCTGATTAGTCTCTCCATTGTCTTGAGAAGGAAGGACGACAGGCTTATTGGTCTGAAGTCCTTGGGGTGCAGTGAGATGGTTTTCCTGCCTTGGGTATAAATACGACTTTCGTCCGCAACCACATTTGGGGTACGATGCCCATCCTGAAGATTGCTGAGAAAGCTATCTTGACCCAAGATCTCAGGTTGGGACCGGCTTTAATTAGTTGAGCCGGGACAATGCCATCTGGGCCCGGGGATTTGAAGGGCTTGAAGCTATTTATTGCCCAGCTGAGATATCTATCATTCAATAGGTATTCAAGTGGATAAGTGGTGGGTGGGCTATTCCCCTGTGTCTGCATTTCCAGGGTTGTGTCTTCTCGAGAGCATCCCGGGAAATGTGTCTCTATGTGAGCCTCTAGGGTTTCTTTGCTGGACGATGTCCAGTTGCCCTCTGAGGTTTTAATGTATCCTACATTTGGTGCAGTAGTTGCAAGGACCTTCCTGAGTCGAGAGGCCTCTGATGTTTGCTGAATGTTCGTGCAGAACTCGGCCCAGGCATTCCTTTTTGCCTTGCAAAGCTCTTTGTTATATCGCCTAAGGTCCGCTTTATACGACTCCCAGGCTGTCTCCGAGTTTGTTTTTCTGGCAAAATTGAAGGCCTTGCGGGCCTTGGTTTTAAAGGGCGCAAGTGTTTGCGACCACCATGGTGGTTTCTTTGACTTGCTTTTGCCCGATCTGATTTTGGGACAAGCTTTATTGAATGCCCTGGCGCACGCTGCCGTGAGCGTGTCCACCATGGCATCCAGGGCTGCCCTACTATCAACATTCCCTGTTGGAGGATTTCCCAAGGAACTATCTAGCTTCTTTCTATATAACTCCCAGTTCGCTTTTCTCGGGTTGCGTACCGTTAGTCGATTAAAGTTCTCGAAGTTGACCACTAATTCTATGTAACGGTGGTCTGAGAATGAGTGTTTCTCTAGGACTCCCCATCTAACAATCCTGTCTGCTAGTGATTCAGAGTAAAGAGTGACGTCAAGTACTTCTCTTCTGTTCTTGACTATGAAGGTGGGTTCTGTACCCCTGTTACCCACCAAAAGATTGGAGCCTAGGATAAAATCGAAAATTGACTCACCCCTCTCGTTTGTGTCAGTGCTGCCCCACTGATGATGATGGGCGTTAGCATCGCAACCTATGATCAGGTCGATCTTGTGCTTCCTGCTGTCTTCCACCAGCTGTTTGATCAACGGGTGCGGGGGAAGGGCCTCCTGGTCGTGGCCCATATACGCCGAACATATCCTTAGAGGGCCATTTGGGCTCTCTACGGCTGCGGCTACGTGGTCTTCATTGCTGAAATTGGGTAGCAAAAAGAGGTTAAGGTTCTTTTTTGCGAGGATGCAGGCTCGCCTTTAACCTGTAGTGTTGGCTTTGCAGAGCCTGAACTCCGACGCCCGAGCCCAAGAATCCTGTCTCCTAGGATCCAGGGTTCCTGGATGAGGGCCACATCTGCTCCACTCTCGGCGAGGTGGAGAAGGAGGGCAGCTGACGCTGCTTTACTGTGATGGAGGTTTATTTGTAAGATCGTCAGGGACATCCTTACAAACCTCCACCACAGTTATCTCTGCCTCCGTCTCGGAGCCCAGCAGAGAGTCCTCCTCCATTCCGACACCACCAAGCGCCCTTGCCAAGTCGCTTTCCTCCGAGGTGTACCCTTCTAGAATGTCCTCCTCCTCATCCGACATTCCCTCCGGGTGCCCCTCTTCGGTCGGCTCCTCCAAGTTTGGCTCTTGTGTGTCTGCCTCCAGACCGATACCTCCTGGCTTGGCCTTCGCATCAGATTTATAGATACGGACCGAGACATGCTCGAATCCGTACTTTAGCCGGTGCTCCGTCCTCTCCAGGGCTTTTACGGTCTCCTCATTTAGTGTGAGGACGACCTGCCTCCGCAGTCCCACCGCCTCCTCGACCTTGGCGACTTTCCAGTCCGCCGTGGGGAGCGTCGGGTTGCACATCCTAAGCATTGTCAGGATGGTCTTAGGGTCGGCTGGCTTTTCTGTGAGCCACACTCGCACCCTCGGTTTGCTGGGGATCTCGTCCCAGTCAACCGCCACCAGCTTAGCTCCAGGGTAGACCTCTCCAAGCGATGCAACCATCCGCTTGTAAGTCTCCACCGATCGCGCGTCTTGGCAAGCAATCACCTTGACGCTACCCTGGTACCATCCTGCGTCTTCGCATTCTGGTGGGGGTCCTCCACTTCGCAGGATCTCCTCCATGAAGCGCCCATGCAACTCGTTTACCACTCGTCGCCAGAGTTCCTTGGGGATGAGCCCATCCTTGGAGCCCTTGTCCAGGACTCCAATTAGGGTTCTTCCCTTCGTCACCTCAGCGAACGAGCGGTTGGGCGGCTGCGGCTGGGCCTTCCTCTTCTTGGCCTGAGGGGCTTCTCCCTCTGTGGACCTCTGCCTCTTCGCGCTTTGCGCGGCCTCCTTGGCAGGGTCTGACCCAGTGCGTCTCTTCGGATCCAGCCTTTCTCCCGCCTTTTCCGGATTGAAGTCGGGTAGGATCTCCCTTGCCCACTTAATAATCTCGGCCTGGTCCGGGTTGGCTTCGGCCGATGGGTCCGCCCTCATCAGAATGAAGGCTGCTCTTCTTCTATCCTTGTAGGATCCTCTACGCTGCTTCGAGTGAGACGCTTCCGGACCAGGGTTCTCCTTAGGGGCACCGCCGGTTGGTTTAGAGGTTGACCCTGGGGTCTTCCTCTCCACACCGTTCGGTGGTCCCATAGCTATCCCCGCTTTGGAGGAAGCTGCCTTGGCAACCTGCACCGCACCGGCGCGTCCCGCCTCCAGATGTTGTCCCTCTGTGGGGGACTTCTCCATCTCAGCAACTCCTTGGCTTTTGGAGTTCCGCTCTCCGCTTTGGTTTTTATTAGGTAAAGTGTTGTTCATGTTTTGGTCCCACGAGTAGGCGGAAAGGGGTTCGTCCATCATGACATAGCCCGCTTGTCACGATAAGCCTGGTTAAAACTGGGAGGTCGGCCTGTCCCCCAGAGTTCGCATATTAGCGTCCGAGCCCCCCCTCGGACACGCATCCTTCGGCATATGCTGTTCCACCTGGGATTGGGGTAATTTAAGGAAAGGAGTGTTCTTCTCCCCGCCCGACTACCATTAGCCAGCATCCTCGGCAGAGACATGACCTTACCGGGACCTGTTACCAGCCGCCCTCACGTGGAGAGTATAGTCGCACTACCAGCGGTGTACACAGTTACGGCACGCAATTGCTTGCGCGTAGGTCCCCCTGTTGTACCCGTTGGCTGACGGCCAGCAGCGTATATAATTCATGTAACATTCAGCTTTATGCACGGTAAAATTTGACCGAGCTAGTAGATATCTTGAAAAATTTATACTAGTGCAGGGTTTTTTATATTTAAAGCCTGTTGTGAGTATTTTTTAAGTTTCTGAGGCACCTTGTAAACCAAGTAGGATTTGATGAAGCGAACAGATAATTCCATGGCACAAAGTCAAAAAGTCAAAAAATGTATGTGACATATCGATGCATGCCAGAATAGCGGACAAATCAAATGTTTGGATAAGGCTATTAAGTTTTTTAAAACCAATCTTACGGAAACAGCATATCTTATTTGCCACGCATGGAGACGTCTCATCGATGGCAAAAATGGTTTTGATTGAAACCTTCAGCGTGGGGTGATATGGATCCTCGGGGGTTGAATGGGGCAAAGCCCAGGATAGAGTGGTAACATCAGGATCAGATACAAAACATAAATCTAAAAGCCGACCTAACGAATTTGTAACATGGTTAATTTGACCTAGGGACATGTCAAACATGCCCGCGGCAAAGTCATGGTGCGTGATAAGTGATGAAGATGGTGAGTTATCGAATAAGACCCCTTTAATTCTGGGTATTAAAGTCACCCAGACCTACAAACTAGTCTCGATCGGTCATAAATTTAAAAACGGATTGAATAACGGACAAATTATGACCCGTTTCGTCCAGCGAGCTCCAGCGCTGAAACCCACCATAGAAACACTTTGTTTCTATTTTTACAGAGGGAACTATAAACTACACTACTAACTGAGACGATGTTAAGGGAATTTTTAAATTTTTTTTTTTTTTTTGATTGGATTATAAATTTTGGACAATACTTAAAAACAATTTAAACATAAATTTAAAAAAAAAAAAGCCTGATTTGATTTTGTTTCACTCCGCACATTAGTCAAGCACTGTACCTCTCGGCTATCCCTCTTCCGTCGCCGCGCGAATAATTTCTCCGGACTTCCTTGTCCGGAAACTTAACTTGTCTCGCTGTGGAATTCACTCGTTCCATCAGGCTCCAGCGCTGAAACCAACCATAGAAAAACTTTTATTTCTATGAGATGTCCCATCTATTTACTTTATAATCTTTAGAAAAGCTAAAATCAGTGTATTCTGTTTCTAAGCCACTTTGGAATTCATTCATGATAAAAGAAGTTAGTTACAATAAGTTTGTGGTAGTGGAGAGGCGTTTCATGAAACCATACTGGCAATAAGAAGTTATAGAGCTACAAATGTTTTGCAAATGTGTTTTGCAAAACGGAATTGTTCAGAACCATTTGAACATAACCGGGCGCTTAGAAGATGGATAGAGTATGAAACATATGGTATGGGCCTCACTTTATGCAATAAATTACAATTATTTACATTTGTTTACAATATAAGTGTACAACCCGCAAAGACAGATCGCTGAGGTGGAATCTCTTTAAACGTCTAAGAGTTTTCTGCTAGCCAATGAATTTGGGTGACTCGTTAGCCTTGCCGAGTACCGTCGGCTGTGTTGGTTTAGAAGGGCGCCCCCCGGAACAAGGCGTAGTAGAGGTTTGACAATAACAAGATTTGAAACATCGATGTTTTTTAAAAAAATGTTTTATAACATCGAAATTTTCGATGTTTTGGAGCGAAAACATACTGAGTGAACATACAAAACTGAACATACGCTCGGAGTCGCAAGATAATAAATTTATACGCAGCTATTGCCTCTTACCTTTTTCTCACTCTTTCTTATTGTAAAAAAAAATGAAAGGAAAATTTTCAATTCAACCATCGATGTTAAACAAAAATATCGATGTTTATATCAATACTAAAAATTATGCATCGATGTTGGGTATTTTTTTCAAATATCGATACATCGGTAAAACATCGATGGATCGTCAAGCCTCTAAGGCGTAGGTCGTTTTGGATGGCCTGGTTTGTCGCCTACTAGGAAAGTCCGGATGCCCGTCGAGCAGCACGGGTCTGCACTTCCCTAAGCCTGTTTAGCTGGTGCTTGGATGCGGTGCCCCATAACTCGATCGCATACGTCCAGGCTGGCGTGAGGATTGCTTTGAGCAGCAAAACTTTTGTCGAAAGCTCCAGCTTTTCGATCCCAGGAGCCAATCGAGCTTTTGGAGTTTGCGAACGCATTTGGCTTTGATCGCCGTAATGTGGGTGTTCCATATGATCCTGTGATTTAAGTGGATTCCTAAGTAGAAGTGAGAGGTGGCGTTTTTAATGGTGTCACCATTGAAGGTATGCACGATTTTGATCACAAGTCTTAAAGAAAAAGTGACGCATGCCGACTTGCTGCAATTTATGGCTATGTTCCATTGCTGTCAGCTGAGATGAGTGGGATGCAAGCAAGGCCGTGTCGTCGGCGTAAGTAGCCAGAAGCATACGAGCGTCTGTGGTGGGCGACGGAACTGGCATATCATTTGTGTACATCGTGTATAGGAACGGACCAAATACACTTCCTTGGGGTACTCTTGCGTGAATGTGTGCCAAGCTGGATCGTGAGTCCCTTACTGCTACAACGAAGGTTCGATCGGCAATGAAAGACCTCAGGATGGCAAAATAGGGTGCAGGGAGAAGTTCCTTGATTTTGTAAAGAAGGCCCTCGTGCCACACCTTGTCAAAGGCTTGTTTTACATCGAGGAAGACGCCTACAGTGTGCAGTTTATGCTTAAGTCCGTGGGTGATGTGGTTGACCACAGGCGATGGACTTGTTGTGGGCAGCCATGGGATTTTCTGAAGCCGAACTGGTGTTGAGGAATATGGCCTTCTACTTGTGGTAGTTCCAACCGTACTTCCAGTCGACTGAGTAAAGTCCGCTCAAACACTTTCGAGAAAGTGTTTTGAGATAGTGGCTTGCTTAGCTTTGGGATCATGATAATCCGGGCTTGCTTTCACTGTCGTGGAAAATGTCTCAGGCCTAGCATGGCGTTGAAAATTTTCCCCAGCGCTAACACTCTTTTGGGTAAAAGAGCCTTTGCCGCTTGATTGTCGATGCCATCGGGTCCAGGAGTCTCTTTTAAATAAAGCGCCCTTAACTGCAGCGTGACTTCTTGCGGCGTGAGGCGCACTAGCTGAAAGGGAGCGAGTAAGAAGTTTACAACTTCATCGCGGTGTAAATTGGAGTTCGAAGACGAAGACGAATTCCAATTCGTGTGCCGCTTACACACACTGGAATCGACTTTGGTCCGGTCGAAGTCAACGTAGGAAGGTGGCGCGAGAAACGATGGGGCGTGCTATTCACGTGCCTGACAGTTAGAGCAGTACACATTGAATTTCCGTTTCCAGGATAGAAGTACCCAAGCAAATCGTATCTGACAACGGAACGAACTTCAGAGGAGCCAGTCGCCTTTTACATAAAGAGATTAGGAAAATCTCTCAAAACGAATTAGAGAAAAAACTCCCAGAGATCAAGTGGTCATTCATACCTCATATCATAGGAGCACCTCATATGAGAGGGGCCTTGGAACGAATGCTAAGATCCGCCAAATCCCTTCTAGAGGAAACACTGGAAGAAACATATGTTCAAGAGGCAGGGCTAAGAGCAGCACTTGCTAAGATAGAGAACCTATTTAACAGCAGATCGCTAACCTACATTCCACTAGACACAGCACAAGCAGAAGCGTTGACCCCAAACCATTTTCTACGAAGTTGTACCAGTACTCTAGCTGCGAAGAATGACGACAACACGGGTATCCTACTTGGTAAGAGTTATCGAATTGGAGGTCAGATCGCGGACAGGTTTAGGAAGATATGTCTGAAGGAGACGCAAATGGGCGCATATATAGACGCAAATGGCACAGTCAACTAGCGAACCAACTAGACGATCTAGTGATGGTGGACGAGACCCGCAAGAAGGAGTTCTGGAGAAAGGAAATCATCTACTAGCTTCACACAGGAAAAGATTGACAGGCATGGACAATGTTACGTCGTATAGCTAATTGGCAACGCCCGACCGATCGCTAGCTGACCGCTGAACCTGTGGAAACGAGAGCTTACCGAAAGATTGGCTACTCAGGAAAAAAAGAGAGCTCATAGAGTCGAGTCGAAAGCTGAGCAGGAAGGCGTACAGTCGGCCTATACTTGTCTTGTAGTATCACGCTGTTTTGTTGCGATTCAGGGTTTGGTAAGGCAAGGCAAGGCATGGCAAGGCTACCTGCCGTGGTCGGAAATGGAACGCTTTAACACTTAAATGCCGGACTCTCCAAAGCCAGTCTTCCAACTCAACGCTACAAGCTCCCTAAGACTCGTCTCGATTTGCTCTTTGCGCCCGTTAATATTTCTAAACTCAGCTCCTTCAGCTAATCCTGCTTCCAAAATCACGCCACCTTCCCGTTGGCGGGTCGCCAATTGTGCCTTCATGCCACTCCCGGCCACGGAGCTCCGCTGTTGCTATGCGGTGCACTGGTGGACTTCCAGGGCCCGCTACACTTTACGTCGCCCCCCTCCACTCCTTGCTCTTCTGTTGATGCTTCTCGGCCGCCCCGGGAATCGTTACTTCCACGCCGTCTCTGCTTTCGCGCTGCTGCTCTGCTTTCACGTCGCGCTGCCCCCCTCACTGCTCCGCCTTTACTTTCCTCCTTCCCGCCGTATTGATCCTTCAGATACTCCAAGTGGTCGCCTGGTTATTAACCGGTGGTTGACAGCTTTCGCATCCCGTCGACCCCCTTATGCCCCCGGCTACCTGTCTTGGCGTGTGGGAGACTAAATCTTGTAACACTTCCTACTTCTTCGAGAAACGACAGAGATGGTTGTCGGTCAATGTTCCCCATGTCTCATCGTAAACGCAAAAAATTTGATACTTACACGTTGATCCTCCTTGTTCTAGTGTGGATAATCCTACCCACTTCCCCCTTCGGGATCAACTGATCGTTCCCTTCCCCCAAGTATGTGTTTTCATTTCATTGGCGGATGAGAAGAGTCTTTATTTGTTGTTATGGTTTTGTTAATATTATTAACTTAATGATGATTATGAGACTTTAGAAATAAACTGATTCAACTTGTTACGAATTATTTTGTAAAACGAAATCTTTGCAACTTTGATAGAATTTGAAAATGAAAGAAATTTCCAATCAATTTCATTAAAATTATTGTGAAGGTTAATATAATCCAATGGCCGACACCCAGAAAGTACTGTGTGTGTGGCAGAGCTCTGGAAAAGATATTTCCTATGCCCGCGTGTTAGGGCCGTGGCGACCACTGTTATAATCCCTTTTCCTAAAACATTTGGAGCGACAGAAAGGCGCATCGATTAACACAGAAACTGTAGGATAGTGTCATGTTACGACATTTCAGTCCTCTAGAAGTGATAACGGCAACATTGTAGATGTCACATGAGTATTATAGATGCGGTCATGTTGGAATATAAGTTAGTACTTCGAATACATGGGATCAAGGAAATGATAGGAATGTTGAAATCGCCCGAAGTTAGGATTAAATCCGATTCATTGACCAACGCTAAAACAGACTTCATAGCCTCAAGGTGGTAAAATGTATGAATCTTTCACCACAGGAGGTAGGTAGAGGAGGTTAGAAATATGAGATGAACCAGCAAACATTTTTACCCTAATAAACTCTATTCCGAACCGATTCGATAAAAGGATAAGTTCAAGGGAGTACTCATTATCAACAACAATGACGATGAGAGAATTGCTCTCGTTGCTCCTTTGTTGTTGGAATTGATCTTTCATATGGGAAATGAAACGTCATATATGTACGTGTGTTGCTCCCAGCAAGCAAAGCCTTTGGGCTTTGGACAAAAATAATTTTTCGTGTTTTCCTTATTCTCCTCAATCGTGCCGAATGCATTTTGTTGTTGGATTGCCGAAAACTGTTCACTACAAGAAATTCATTTTTAATTCTAAAAATTTGTTTAGAATTAAACATTTGCGTGCACCCTATGCACGCGTGCTTTGAAAAACGAGAGTTTGCCTCCCACTGCAGTAGGCTGGCTGTCTACATTACCATTAATAAGGTTGTGTAATAAAACGACACCCAGCATAGTTCTACGGCTTGATTGTAAAGTCAAGTTAATTAATAAAATTCTACTATGGTAGGAAGGAAGGTGAGGATTTGCATTCCAATTAAGTCCTCTAAGAGTCCTCTAATCAAAAATTTTGTTGTAAAGATTTAGTGTGATCTTGGTGGACTCTGTAAGAGGGACACCCGATCCATACTCTAGTATCGGACGGACCAACGATATGTATAAAGTTTTAGTTGTATAAAGGTCATTCAATTCTTTAGATAATCTTTTAATACAGCAAAGTACACCCTTTAATTTATATCACCCTTATCACACCCTTAACCATGGTAGAAGAATAGTCGAAAAATTTAAGTTTCAAATCTAACATGAAACTCAGATTGTTAACCTGGGTTTATCTTTCTAAGGCGCACATATAAAAAGTACAAAGCCTGGTCAGGACTAAATCGATTAAAAGACATTAGTTTGCATTTCAGCTTTAGGTAATTTACAAAACACCATTTTTATACCCTTGCAGAGGGTATTATAATTTTGTCCAAAAGTGTGCAACGCAGTGAAGGTGAAATCTCCGACCGTATGAAGTATATATATTCTTGACCAGGATCACCTCCTGAGTTGATATGAGCATGTCCGTCTGTCCGTCTGTCTGTCCGTCCGTCTGTCTGTTTCTACGCAAACTAGTCTGTCAGTCTTAAAGCTTTCGTCTTGAAACTTTGCACACATCTTCTTTCTTTTGCACGCCGTATATAAGTCGGAACCTGGATCGGCCGACTATATCCTATAGCTGCCATATAACTGATTAATCGGAAAGGGTATAACTTTGGTGTTTTTAGAGTTAGAGAATTCAAATTTTACACGAAACTATTTTTGGCAAAATATTACGACGTGCTGAATTTCATAAGGATCGGCCGATTATATCCTATAGCTGCCATATAACTGATTGATCGGAAATGGTTTTTGGTAGAAATACCAACTTTGGTATTTTTGAAGATAGAAGCTTGGGACTTTTTTTTTATATTTATTGATATATTTTATTGTAATTAATTGGTTTTAATATGATATTCTCCTTAGGATCGGCCAACGATGTTTATATCCTATATCCGATGTTTGCGATATATATCCGGTTTTAACTGAGAGGGTATATCAACTTCGGCTCCGCTCGAAGTAAGCTTTCCTTTCTGGTTTTCTTTAAAATATCCGAATATGTATTGTCATTCGAAAGATAAATTATGCCATTATATTTTTAATATGATTTCTGGCATATGACTTCCACGGCTGGCTCGGATGTAGTCCAATCTGGACGTCCAATTTTCGATGGCTTTTTCCAACTTTTGTGGCCGCATATCGGCAATAATACGGCGAATGGTCCAAATGGTCAAGCATTTGTGACTTATCCGAATAGAGCGGTGTTAAATCTAGAGATCTTGGAGGTGTTGTCTAGCAGTGTTAAATCATAAGATTTTGGAGGCCAATTCACAGGTCCAAAACTTAAAATTAAGCGGTCACCAAACGTGTGTTTCAATAAATCAATTTCGGCACGAGCTGTGTGTCTTGTTGAAAGTACAGTTAGAAGAAAATTAGTAATCATGGCTCTATACCTATCACCATTGACTGTAACATTGTGGCCAACATCGTTTTTGAATATGAACGGACCAATGCATTGAATTTCAATGATTCCACCAGCCCATAAAGCGCGACAAATAGTCAGTTTCTCTGGATTTAATGGGGTTCGGACATACACTTATGGGTTAGCCTCACTCCAAATGCGGCAGTTCTGTTTGTTGACGTAGCCAATCGACCAGAATTGTGCTTTATTACTAAATCAAATTCGCTTATAAAAATCGGGAACAATGGCAATCTCGTTTTGAGCCCATTCGACGAATCTTTGACTTTTTTGATGATCGTTTTGCTTTAATTAATGCACGGGTTGGATTTTTAATTGCATCTTCTTTTTTAAAATCTTCCATAAAGTAGATGGTGTAACGAACTGTTTTTCCAC
The DNA here is from genome assembly GCA_018153235.1 of Drosophila malerkotliana malerkotliana. Classification (NCBI taxonomy): domain Eukaryota; kingdom Metazoa; phylum Arthropoda; class Insecta; order Diptera; family Drosophilidae; genus Drosophila; species Drosophila malerkotliana. The sequence continues at coordinate 2,171,277 of JAECXV010000202.1, read as the reverse complement.
AATTTGCCGCGGCTAGCTTTGTTGCAGCTTGAGTTTGCGGGTCTGTTCCATCAAATTTATATTTCGATGTGATTGCCCGATCCCAGAAATAATACAAATAGCATAGAATTTGCCAAGCTCTTTATTTAGAGGCTTTTTAAAAATACAATGGCTTGATCTCAATACCGCTCCGTATTCTTGCTGCTATTTTCCTATCCGTCGCCTTTTCGCTGGCCATACGGGGACCTTCCGCGGCGACTGATCAAAAATTGGGCAGCGCTCTTTCACTCCGCTACTCCAGAGTACCACCATGCACCACGGACTGACGCCCCCGCTACACCTGGACACCGCGCATACGCGCTAGCGCCAGGACTCGGAGTTTGAAGGCTGACTGCCGCCTCCGCTATACCGGAACACAGCGCATACGCGCTAGCGAGCCAGGATTGGGAGTTGCCAGTGGTTGACGCGCCCCTCACTACACCTGGGCATACCGCGCATACGTGCTAGCGTGCCAGGATTGGAAGTTGCCGATTATTCATCGTGCATCGCGCTCACGCTACACCGGGGACACACCGCGCATACGCGCTAGCAAGTTCGGTGTTGGGAGTTGCGTGGTTGGTGACAGGTGTGCTCTCAATTAGTTTCTGATTTTGGCTTGAGTTCGCGAGTCGGCCTACCCTTGTTTTGCACGACTACGCCTGTTGGTTGTGGTTTAAGGGGTCGGTAAGGCGTACGCCAGACTTGTCCTTTCCTCACTTCCTTGCAACTCTACCAGCCATGGTCAGGAATGGCCCAAGTCAACTCTGATATCCTGGGCTTGTAGAGAAACCGATCTGCAACAAATCCTTTACTCACTCGCTCTTTACTCACGTTCTCCTGCTTTGGGCTGTTACTCTCCAAAGGCGGTCCTTCAACTCAAACAACCGAGTCTTTTTTACAAACGCTCTAACACTTAAATGTTGGACTCTCCAAAGGCGGTCCTTCAACTTAATGCTTCAAGCTTCCTGAAAAGCCTCGTCCCGATTCGCTCGAATTTATACTGACTGGAGTGCCCGTTAATCCTCCTGGGCTCTGCTCCTGCCGATAATCCTGCTTCCAAAATCACGCCACTTTCCCATTAGGGGGTCGCCACGGACCTCTACTGCTGCTATGTGGTGCACCGGTGGGCTTCCAAGGCCCGCTGCACTTTGCGTCACACCACCCCTTTGCACCTTGCTTCTCCGCTGCTGCTCACCCCGCCACACTTTCTAAAACACGCCTACGAGTCGTGCTGATCCCCCTCCCCCTTTGACTGCCTTTCCATCGTTTTATTGCTACTCCGGGGACCGTTACGTTCCGGTCGCCATCTTGAACAGTAACGCCAACACAAAGTTGAATACTCCAAAAAAAACACCATTAACATAGAAGTAGTAACATTAAATAACTCATTAATTAAAGTTGTTTTATAATAACAATATAATTATTAAAAAAATAAATAAATATATTTGTTAATTGTAACATTTTTTTATAATTAAATTTATTTGACATTTTCGCTTAAAAATATATTGCCTACAATTGGGAGTAATACTTGTATCTTTTATTATACCCTCGCAGAGGGTAATATAATTTTTTCCAAAAGTGTGCAACGCACTGAAGGAGACATCTCCGACCCTATAAAGTATATATATTCTTGATCAGGATCACCTCCTGAGTTGATATGAGCATGTCCGTCTGTCCGACCCTATAAAATTTATATATTCTTGATCAGGATCACCTCCTGAGTTGATATGAGCATGTCCGTCTGTCCGCCTCACTATAGGAAATATGACCACTTTGCTGGCCAAAAATAATATTTCAAGAACGAAACAAGAGTTCTGATTTTTTATTTGAGTTCACATGGTCAATAGATTTAAAATTAAAAAAAAAAAAAACTAAGCAAGATATTTAGTTTTGATTTTTGATTTGACTTTAATGGTCAAATGATTTGATGATTTGATGGTCAAAAAACTCAGATTTGAAAAAAAATCGGGCGTGGCACCGTGCCCTATTTAAAAATAACATGCTAACAGTAGAACCAAGCAAGATATTTCAATTTGGTTCTTTTTTAGTGTTTTATAAAGCCATAGTCTTCTTTTGGAAAAGTTTTTTTTTTAGTTAAACATCTTTTTTTTTTTTTAATTTAAATTGGGTTTGCAATAGTCTCACAGCTAACAGGTTGCCTCCTTAAATTATGAATTTCTTCGAAAGTTCATAGAAGTGCATATTCATATTTCATTCATTTGAAGAAAATTAAACAATCTACAACATGGACTGAATTACACTTCACATTTTAAAATTGCACCAAAAATCGTAAATTCTAAGCCCATGTAAATATTAAGCCTAGTACTGAGTTGACGAAAATCCGCTCTTGAAAATCTGACAGCTGTCAAACTCCATATAAAAAAAACCGTATAAAAAAAAAAAGAAGAAGAATTTTTCGTCTCCTAAATTTTTCGGGTACTGAGTTGAGAAAAATTTTAGCTATTGAATTGAATGGCGTTGCCGGATCAAGAAAAATAAACAGCTGATTTTGGGGTCTTGAAATAAATCATTTTATTTATTTCAATAGCTAAAACATGGAGGGAAAATTTGAAAGAAAAAAATTGTCGGACCGAAAAATTTTCGGCGTGCGAGGATAAATTGAAATTAATTAGTGCAGTCAGGGCGAAGCCCATAATATAGGATTTGACCCGCAAGGAGCATTTTAATTCCATAAAATGGCATTGAAATGATTTGTGATTGATTTTTATTTTGATTTTGACCCAGTTTTCTATTTCTGAATCAGCTTCTTAGGGGCGAAATACATAAACAAAACACCAAAATCCAATTGATTTGAATTCATATTTGCTTATTGTTTTTTTGTTTACAAACAACAGCTGTTCAGTATTACCCTTTTTCTTAATTTTTTTGGTCACACTAGCTCGGTAGCTGAATAAAATGCAATTTCACAAGCGGAATTTCAAGAGCGGATTTTCGTCAACTCAGTACTAGGCTTTAACATCAACAGCTTATTTCTTCGCAGTGGCGCCATCTATGAAAATTTCTGGTGAGCAACATTAAAAATTAATCTATTGTGAATGATATGGAATTAAAAATTTTTAAATCCTTTAACTTTCAAAAAATGGTTTTTGGCCAGAAAAAGTGATCAAATTTCGTATAGTGCGTCTGTCTGTCTGTTTCTACGCGAACTAGTCTCTCAGTTTTAAAGCTATCGACTTGAAACTTTGCACACACCTTTCTTCTCTTTCACGCAGTATATAAGTCAGAACGGCCGGGATCGGCCGACTATATCCTATAGCTGCCATAGAACTGATTGATCGGAAATGGTATAACTTTGGTGTTTTTAGAGTTAGAGAGTTCAAATTACACGAGCGCTATTTTTGGCAAAACATTCCGACATGCCAAATTTCATAAGGATCGGCCGACTATATCCTATAGCTGCCATCTAACTGAACGATCGGAAGTGACCCAACTTTCCTGTTTTTGAAGAAAGCAAGCTGGAACTTGGTACAGATTATATTTTTTGTCAGTTAATCCGACCTCCCAAATTTCATAACGATCGGTCGACTATATCCTATAGCTCCCATATAACTGAGCGATCGGAAATGGTATTTGGTAGAAATATCAATTTTGGTACTTTTAAAGAAAGTCGTTTAGGACTTTTTTTTTAGATATTTTATTATAATAAATTCGGTTATATTATAATATTCTCGTATGGATGGGCCAACTATATCCGATGTTTGCGATATATATCCGGTTTCAACTGCAAGGGTATATACCAAAAACTTCGGCTCCGCCCGAAGCTAGCTTTCCTTTCTTATTTTGATTTCATGGTGGGGTATTTTATGGGGGACTTATCATGCTGATATTTATACCCTTGCAGAGGGTATTATAATTTTGTCCAAAAGTGTGCAACGCAGTGAAGGAGACATCTCCGACCCTATAAAGTATATATATTCTTGATCAGGATCACCTCCTGAGTTGATATGAGCATGTCCGTCTGTCCGTCTGTCCGTCTGTCTGTCCGTTTCTACGCGAACTAGTCTCTCAGTTTTGAAGCTATCGTCTTGAAACTTTGCACACACCCTTCTTTCCTTTGCACGCAGTATATAAGTCGGAACGGCCGGGATCGGCCGACTATATCCTATATATAGCTGCTATATAACTGAGCGATCCGAAATGACCCAACTTTCGTGTTTTTGATGATAGAAAGCTGGCACTTGGTACACATTCTATTTTTGGTCAGTTAATCCGATCTACCAAATTTCATAACGATCGGTTGACTGTATCCTATAGCTGCCATATAACTGAACGATCGGAAATGGTATTTGGTAGAAATATCAACTTTCGTGTTTTTAAAGATAGGAACTTGGGACTTTTTTTTAAATTTTTTATTGTAATTAATTGGTTTCATTATGATGTAATCATAAGAGAATCGGCCAACTATATCCGATGTTTGCGATATATATCCGGTTTTAACTGCAAGGGTATATCAACTTCGGCTCCGCCCGAAGTTAGCTTTCCTTTCTTGTCATTATATAACATTGAGAAGCCATTATACATCCTTAAAAAAAGTAAATCGATGTCTCTACTAGAAGTACTTGAGGAGGTAGCCAAAATTACTTCTAGTAGAGACCATACAGCACCTAACACTGTGCGCAGGAGTCAAATACATATATCTTCACATGCCATTTAAACGAAATTCACATGCCAATTAAATTTAGAAATTAAGTAAAAAAAGGGAATGAACGAACTTTATTTGTTTCAACTAAAACCTCAAAAGTGGAATGGTTTAATTGGACAACGTTCTGAAAAGCATAACTCCATCTGTATCGGATACCAGACACAAGTGCAGCAGCCGACCTAAAAACAGACGCACATATCACGGACCTATGCCCGTGATAAAGTCGTGGTGGGTGATAAGTGTGGACAGTGTGCGAGTCGCACGGACAGTAGAGAGCGACACAGCTGAGCCCACATACTTATAAGAGGTTATACACGAACCCTCATGGAGAGGTCCATGACCTGGGGAAACAAAACAAATGGCAGAGAAGCTTGGGCCTGGTTGCACAATATGGAATATGGTTGCATACACTGGTCCAATATTTACACCACTGCACCACATTTTAGTCTTAGACACCTACACTCAAAATAAAATGTACTATTACTATTACCTACACTATTTTATCAAAATAGTTTCTTTTTCTAGGACAAGGATACAAGTGTAGCTACACTTAGCTTATGGAGGAATTGCCCATTCTTAAGCATAATTGTGAACACAAATTGGTAATATTTTGTATGCAGAATTGTGAACACAAATTGGTAATATTTTGTATACATTAATTTTGTTTTATTTAATGCATTTATTGAATAAATTCTTAGATTGTGGCAATTTTTTCTCTCATTTCTTTAAAAGGAAGTCCAGAGTTTTATCTTACTAAAAACATTTCCTCAACAAAGCGAAGCAAGTTTAAAACTTGTTGTAAAACATTCACGATTAAATAGTATATTGATATATTTATATCGCAATATTAATTGACGTTATTTTCCACAGATAAAAAGGACGCACATGATTCACGCTATTAGTCCCCACCAAAAGGGGAAAACGTGGTGCTACTGGAAATTTAAAAGTCAAGTATACAATTCAAGATTCGAGGGTCAAATTTATTATATACCATAAATAAAGTCTTATGTGAAAGTAAGAACTGAAGAGAGCTATCAAAGAAAACAAATGTAAATGTAAAAATAATGTAAAAATAAGTAAATGAATGATGTAATATGTAATGTAAAATGTAGAAATAAAATTTCTAGAATTTAAGAAATTTCACCTTTAATTTAAGAAATATTTGTATATATTGTAGAAAGGGTTTTCTTAATTTTAGGGCGCCTTGCTCAGGGGCTTAGAAAAAAATTGCCATGAAATCAAGACATTTCTAGAAAAACAAACCCTAAATTGAAGAAATTTTTGTCTATTTTTTAGAAATTTTTTTCTTATTTTAAGGGCAATTTTCTTTAGATTTTAGAAAGGAAACGCCATTAATTTTAGAAAAATTTGCCCTAAATTTTATGGTGCGGTGCCGTTGAAGACAAAAATAGGGCGAATTTCTCAATCTTAGGGTTAATTTTATTTTGAGTGTATGTACTTAACGATATGCCCCAAAAAATTATGCCAATGATGAGTTTGCTCGCAGAATAATGAGGCTATGCACGACCTCTCGTGATGTCATCCGAGACCCGGGTCAACAAAATTGGGCGAGAGAGTTTCCATTTCGCAATCTAAAACAATAAACTTTAAAATTCACAATTCAACCAATGTCTTAGCACCCGGTCGTACATGACGTAGGACAGACACTTGCGGGACCCCGCGGGGTATCATATGCTTTCAGGTGGTGACATACCAAAGGATGCGGTCACTATGGTACGATCTGATAATTCCCACTAAGCTTGACGGACATCCCACTATGACATCCCACCAAGTCGTGTTGAAGGCGTTTTTGAGCCCAACTGGTTTCTTCAATGGCCTTGGCTGCAATCCACTTCACCACGAATATTTCACCCAAATTCACCCGAATTGAACCCGAACCCGAATGAGAATAAGTCTCCCCCAGAGTTGTGGTCGGCCGGAATCTTCGGCGGACGCAGTGCTTCATGCTTTAATTAATTGCTAAAAGTTTGTGAGCCAGTAATCATAGTGTGGCACCGCTAGTCTACCGGCGTACGCCGTTCCTATTAACCAGTGCTCAGTGATGGCCTTAACCGCTAGACTGCAGCCCTGCCTATTGAGGGCGATAAGCATCATTGATCTTTTCCTAGAGCGGGTGGTTCTGAAGATTCCTCCATTTCTACAGTGCTTCCTGACCATTCAACTTTAAACCGTATGTGTATACATGAAGGGAACCCGCTGGTCCCGGGATTTGTGCAGCCCATTCCTCCCTCGATGGAATAGAGAACTTATAGCCTGACCATTCAACTTTAAACCGTATGTGCATACATGAAGGGAACCCGCTGGTCCCGGGATTTGTGTGGCCTATTCCTCCCTCGATGGAATAGAGAACTTATAGCTTAAGGTGGTATGGTTGACGGGTATGCATATGGAGTTTGTTGGAGCAGGCCACCAACCACCACCTTCTAGGGATCGCAGTAAGTTCTCAACCGCCTCGTTCCAAAGAAGGACGAGAGTACACCTTCTTGCGGAGTGCCTCTAATGACCTATCTTGGAAAAGACTCTCCTAGTGTCGCCACAACAGTCCTGTTTACCAGGATCTTCTTGAAATTGTTTATCGCCCAACTGAGATTCTCTACTGACGGAGTGCCTCTAATGACCTATCTTGGAAAAGACTCTCCTAGTGTCGCCACAACAGTCATTTTTACCAGGATCTTCATGAAATTGTTTATCGTCCAACTGAGATTCCTATTACTTAGGAGGTAGTCGAGCTTGCTCGGACTTGGTCCATCTACCATCTGAGGTTTTGATGTACCCTACATTAGATGCAGTGGTTGCGAGGACATTTCTAAGTCGGGAGGCATCCCATGCCTCGTGCAGAACTTAGGTATTCCTCTTTGCCTTACGCAGTTCTTTTTTGTACTGCTTGAGGTCCGCTTTGTATGCCTCGCAGGTGACTTATATGTTTGCTTTACTAGCGAAATTAAAGCATTACGGGCCTTGGTCTTAAAGGGCGGTTAAACCACCATGGTGGTTTCTCTGACTTGCTACTGCCCGATCTATTCTTGGGGCAGGCCTTATAGAATGCCCTGGTGCAAGCCGTCATAATCGTTCCATTTATAACGTCCAGGTCTTTCCTGCTGTTAACGTCCCTTGTTGGATGTTCCCCCAGAATCTGTCGATTTTTTTTTTTTTAGATTCCAGCTTGCTTTCCCAGGATTGCTAGCCGAGTGAAGCTATCGAAATTGACCACTAATGCTATGTATCGGTGGTCCACCGGTGAAGGTGGATTGTGAACTACTGTTACCCAGTAGAAGTTTTGAGCATAGAATAAAGCTCTTTCGGGTTTCGTGATGGTTTGGGGAAATCACGCGCTTTCCGACTTTTCTATTTCGCCGAGATGTAACATCTCATCATTTTCAACGTACACAGATGCTTTTACCTCCTGTTAAACCGGAAAATTACTTTGTTTACCAGATTTGGCCGTGCCTACGTCAATCGTGTGTGTAATTAGTTTGCACAGTTGTGTAACTAATTATTTTTTCATAACTAATTATTATGTGTAACTAATTATTAATTAGCAAAGGCTGGAAAACAACTGATTACTTTCAGAAATTTAGATTGATCCATCTCAAGTAATTAAGATTTGACTTTGCCGTCTGTGTCTGCTGACTCCAACTCAGCAATACTGAGCTAAACCTTTTGGAAGTGTATACCTAGATATAAATCCAGCGTTAATGAAGAAAACATGGAAACAATATTCTTTTAAATTCGTTGTACTCCACCTCGACTTCTAAATGACCTTTATCAATTTACATTTGTACTTCTCCATTACTTTGGTAGCTAACATACCACCAAAAAAATTTATCGAAATGCATGTCAAATAAGACAAAAGGGTTGAGGGTCTTTTTCTTCTTGAGAACTATACAGAGCCGGATTAACAAGTATGCAGGCCCCAGGGCGCTAATAATGTGGAGGCCCCCTAACCCTTACAAATCTAAAATAATAAAAGCATTTACTTTTATAAAGAGATTTATTATCGGTTCTTCAACGTATAAATCAACCATACAAGTCATACATATAATGAATCAGCAGATTATTTATCCATATCTATATATATTATTTGATGTTTATTAAAGATATCTTCAGAATTTTACTCCCGTACAAATCTCTGAATACTAATAAAAAGTGATCCTACACTTATTAGTGATCCTTCTTTGGCACGTCATCAAGATTTAATTAAGTCAAGCTAAAGAAACTTTCCTAGAACATTTCGATGAAAAATCGTCGATAATCTCGGTAAAATCTAATTCTCGTAGCGTCATGGTTGTGCGTTATCTGTTTTTTATTATTTTCATATTTTAGAAGGAACGCTCACGGCTACAGTTAGAGACCATTAACACCAAGTAAATTCTTAATGCAATTTGGACGTTAGGAAACGCCGTCCCAAAGTTACTTTCCGCCAAAATCCTGTAATAGAACATCTCTTTTGATTCGCTGGACTGACACTGCTCTCTGCAGGTATCAATCAGGGATACAGGGAATCAGGGATCCAAAATACGGCTTAAAATGCCATTTCTAGACTACACATTTTCTCAAGAAGCGACTCCGCTTTAATTCTAGTGATGTCCTTCTGCTTTTTATTCTGCGAAATTTCATCCAAAGCTTTGTCGCATCAGCTCGACAAGACCAACGAATATCACTTCGATTCATTAAAGCCCTCATACGATTGGCTTCGACAATTTTTTATGTCAATCTCATGAATATTTAGGAATTCAACAAGAGAATTAGCTATGGCTACCCCAGTGTGGTCGCAGTTTGGCAGAAAAGTAAGGAATCTCTCTTTTGGAGCACATTGTTCCTTATAGCGTATGATTATCGTCAGCTGATCAATGTGCGCTTTATCTGGATTAGAATCTACTGAGACTGAATAATATTTCGACTTTTTTACCCTTCCGACTATTTCAATGAGCACCTTCTCGCCCATCAAATTGGATCACAAATAGTCGACGACAGAAAGTTGACGTGGCCGGTTCCTCGATTGGCTCTTTCTCTCAAATGAATCGCAAGGAATGGATCATACTGCGCAAGTAATTCGAATACCTGAGACTGGACCGGAACCGTTCGTGAAAATGAATTTGGAAAAAAAAGGGATAGGGCACTGAAGTTGTTATTCTTGCCAAATTTTCACCCTGTCTATGATTTCCAGGCGATAGAGCATTGCTCTGGTGTTCCCTTAAACACCCTACACCGGCCAAACATCAGCTCAGTTCATTCAGTTTCAATTTTAGATGCTGATGATTTCATTGTCGCAACAAGAATGATAACTTTTATCTCATATTAAGCTATTTAGATATAATTAGAGACATAACAAATGTAAGGAAATTTTAATAAATATCACATCAATACGATGTTTTAGTTATGGATTAAAAAAAAAATTAGTGTGTGTCTAGGGACACGCGTGAGGAACGAAGTTCCTTTGGCATGTTTGGCAATGAAGGAGAGAAAGGAGTGAATGAAGGCGAAAAATGATTTACAACAACAATTTACAACTTTATTTGTACAAAAATGATTTTGAATCAATCTCGAGTAGTGGGGAGCATGAGCAGTGGAGAAACGCTCGACTTCGGAGAGCGAGAGAGTGGAAAAATGGTTATATTCTCTCACTCTACGTAGAAAAAGCAGACAGATAGCCGTTTAACGTTACGTTACGGTTTTTCTCGGCTAGCCCTCCTCCGCCAAACTCATACCGCGCCATATGAAACTTCGTTCCAAAAAACACGAAATAATTTTAAGCAATAACTTCTGGTTCCCAGACAGTCACATTATGCGACACAGTAAAATAAATATGCAATTGCATATCCAGCAATGGTAAAAAAATGACATTAATACCAAATCAGCAACTCCAGTTTTACAACACAGCAAGTGCAACGGAAACAGTACAACAACAACAACAAAAACGGTAATGGGAACGACGAACCAGCGCAGCCAGCCACAAGGCTACTATTCTGGAAAATGGGAAGGCAGGAGCCCATCTGGGCTCTGAGGGTCAACAAGCAAGCTGCCTCCAACCAAAGTCCATATATCTATGGAAGTTGGGGTCCCCCAGAATTATTTTACAACGCGCTGCAACGCGGTTGTTATATCTCATTATTGAACGTGATTCTTTAAGGGGTTATATACAGTTGTACCGCGCCAAAAAAATGAAATTTTATCGATTTTTTTTCGACACCATAGAAAATATTTATTAAAAATGTTTTACTGACGTTGTTTAGTACATGTTTCTGGGTACTTATTTAAATATTAAATAATAAAAATGTTATAGCCGAATCCTAAGATCGTATTTTTTCGATGGTGTCTTGCGGTGGACATCATATCCCGAGAACGGTTCATCCGAAATCAAAAATTCAAAAAAATGTCGTTAGTATATTGTATTACCTAGTCCGTCAACAAAGAATTTGTAAAAATTTTGATTTAAAAAAAAATGGCGACGGTTTTAACAAAAATGTACTTTTTCAAGGTATAAGATTTTCGATTTTTATGCTCTAAAAAAGAAGTTTTCAAAAAAATTAAAAATCCTTCATTCACGGACTAGGTAATATCATAATAAATAAGTGGTCAATTTGGTGTTGATCGAATTAATAGTTTTTTAGTAATCGTGTCCAGCGCAAAGGTAATTTTGAAAAAACAAGATTCTGAGATAATCGCGTTTAAAGTTTCAAGTTTGTTCAAGTTTGATGTGCAGGTAGTGCGCTATAACATAAATAGCTACAACTTCGGTTCTAATGCTACGATCGTTATGAATGTTTGTGAGAGTATTCTCAACAGTATATACCTAAAGAATATGCAATAAAAAAATTCGATTTTTTCATCTATCACAACTGTATATAACCCCTTAAAATATTTTGGATATTGTGTTGAATACACTTTATCCAAACATTCACCCAAACTTCTCGCAAACCAAACTATTTTTGTCCAATGTTTGGATAAACCAATCCTCTGGATTGATACATAATTTCTTAGATCGGACGCACATAGAAAATTTTTATTTTTTCGTTCGTTTTGCCACCAGGCTTTATAATTTCTGTACAAAATTTACTCAGTTCTAGACTTATATATTATAAAGTCATCTGGAGCGCTGTAAATAATGAGGGAATATAAAAATAACAAAAGGCAAACATTATTTTTAAGTTCGAATTTAAAAGTTCGAACCACCATTAATTCGAATTTATGTGGTTCGTCTGGCGTTGGCAGATGTGAGCCCACTTTATGATAAACTTGGCCTCTGATTTTGACTGTAGAATTGTAATGTTGACCATTTTCATTAGTATTTAAAACTATTTCTGTTGATCCGAACGATGTTATTGAAAGCATGAATTGAATGTTCGAATTGACTTCAGTAATACGTTACAATCTGGATCCGGTCCGATAAGTAAGCCGTTCAATGGTTCAGGTGATGTTTTAATATCTGGTAGTTGCACTTTTCCTGACGCGCAACACATCCCAGCTGGCTCATTTTTGAATTTCAGAGCATGACAATGCGGACATGCGGACACTTTTGAGTGAGCATAATACTCAATATAGGCTCATACTGGAATGCTACATACAGGAATGAATCAGATGCTCGATAAAAGCCTGTTGTCGTTGTTGGTCATTTGTTCTGCGTCTATTAACTGTGAAACGGCCTGATTTTCGTTGTTCTAAACTTCTGACTTCATTGCGTTCAACTCGTGTATCTCTGGCTCTTCTTAATGCAATTACATCAGTATTTTGTTGCTAGATTTATTCTTCGGTTCTTACCGATCTTCTATTTTGCATGTTTCGAGATCTACTTGTATCACGGCTCACATCACCCCCTTTGCGTTTTCTTGGCATTGCTCACTGTATAAAACACTCATAAATAGAATTAATGTATTTACTTAATGATGAGGGATTTTTGTGATGTCAGTGTGATGAAATAGTAACTCACTTTATATGCGATTTTTGGTATGTCGAAGAGGATATAAAAGAAGATGAAAAATAGATGATGGCGGATTCTCAGACCTATTCAATACGCTCACAAAATTTCATGAGAATCGGTATAGCCGTTTCGGAGGAGTATGGTATATATATTATATATATATCTGGAAACTACATTTTATATATATATCTAGTATCTATACTATATATATATATCTAGTATCTATATTATATATATATATCTAGTCTTAAATAAGTTTTATTACTAAATAGATTACATGTATTCGGTCCCACACGTTGCTGGCTAAATTCGGTTGAGTGGCAAAAGCGAGGATAACCTCATGCACACATTTTGGTTTGGTTATTCGACAAAATCCGTCCTGAAAAAATCGGTAGTATCATTTCTGCGGAAATTCCAGATCCATCCACTGATATTGTTACAACAAACATGATTCATGGTCCATGTGGTACTCTTAATAGTTCATCGCCTTGCATGGCAGATGGAAAATGTACTACAAATTTCCCTAAAGATTTTACCAATGATACGGTCACAAATGTCGACAGATACCCAATATATCGTCAAAAAAAATACTGATAATGGCGGACAATCGTTCAATTCGCTCACAAAATTTCATGAGAATCGGTATGGCCGTTTCGGGGGAGTACTGTAACAAAAACTGTGACACGAACATTTTATATATAATATATAGATAAGTCTAGAACCAAAGATTATAAAGTACATAGATGGGACATCAGGGCCCAAAACGATCAACTTTTTTCGTCGAGCTTGTTGGTGGGGGGGGGGGACCGCACATGCATACGATTCTATTTTTAGAACTCTTTACATGTATCCGTCAACAAAAATGTGAAGCTTTGTATGTATGTGTCACTGCTCGCACGACGGCGTAAAAAGGTTTTGTCTTTCAAATTTCAATTTCTCGTTTCTGTTTTCAATGCGCCGATGTGGTAGTTACAACAAATAGTAGAACAAATAGTATTTTAAATCGTTGCAGATCAAGACAGGGTGGTAGCGTAATGCATAGAGTAGTTACTCTGTGTTTAATTTTTTTGTGTTCAAATCGTCGTAAGGACTTTGAACTTTTTCTTTCTTTTAAAATTATTTTTTTTTTTCTTTAATTTTAATATTTTTCTTTAATTTTACAATTGTAAAATTGTTTTATTCTTCATTATGTCCCGCTAATAAAATTTCAAGGGAGTCCTTCCGGCATTTTGTCTTCCAACACGTCCGTCACTTATTTTTACAACAATTGTAATAGAATAATAATAACGTAAAAATTAAAAGTAAAAAAATAATAATAATAAAAAACATAAGTATATATAAAAAGAATCATAAAACTAAAACTTTATCAAAATTAAAACAACCAAACTTTATCAAAATGAAATCGAACCCAGGACCCCATGTATAAGGACCGCGCACTATCCATCTAGGCTACCCTCGAAGTTTATTTTATGATACTTAAAATTGGTGTTAAAGGAGGCGCTAGAATCCATACCGAAAACAGAGCTGACGAGTAAGGATAGTAAAAGATATTTCTGATCTCTTTACTCTTACATTGGTTCGACTACAACGTTTCAAACTTTCATCGTTCCAAAGATGCTACGATCTAAAAATAGAATTCTCTCTTTCCCTCTCTCATCTGCCAGCCGTTTGTCGTGGAACCCGTTCTCAAATGTTTTCATTATTACAGCGGGTTCCACGACGAAAAAATAAAAACATTTGAGAGCCTGGTTCCACGACGCGGCCTGCCAAAATGCCGTAGAACCGCCACTTATAGACATTTTTACAGCGGGTTCCACTACGAACTGAGACGATTTTAAGGTGATTTTACAATTTTGTACTTGTTTTTATTGGATTATAAATTTAGGAAAACACATTAAATGAACAAAAATATAATATAAAAAGATTTAAAATTAAAAAAAAATGGATGTCCCCGAGCGTGGTTTGAACTCGTTTTACTTTGCACACCAGCCAAGCACTCTACCAGTCGGTTATTCCTCATTCGTTGTCGCGCGAAAAATTTCTCAAACTTCTCAAACGCCATAGAAAATTTTTCTTTGTATGATATGTCCCATCTATGTACTTTATAATCTTTGCTAGAACTTAGTAAATTTTTTACAGAAATTATAAAGTTATCCCTGTCAAATCAACGTTTGCCGGGTCAGCTAGTAGATATATAAAGCCTTAATATTAGTAGAAAGTAGGCTGAAAGTATGAAGTTGCATACGTTTATATTGTTTGTGTGCGGCAGAGATCGGGCAGAACAAAATTCCAATGCCCCTGAAATAGGTCACCTTGATCTCTTCTATATGAACGCTAAAGCTATGTATATATATATATATATGTATGTATGTATTATTTATATACGCTAAAGCTTGCGGTTCGTTACCTACGTTGACTGCGTAAATAGTGATAGTCGACTTATACAAGTCATCTCAACCTATGTATAAACTGTCACTATTGTGACAGGAAAATTTTTATCTTTAACAAATTTTCGTAGAATAAAATAAAATCATTAATAAAGGACGACTACAGTCGAATTTTACGACTAAATTGCGTCATTTTCTTTTCCGCCCGCACGTTTCTATACCCAGTATTCGTAGAGCATAAGGCTATATTGTAGTCGTCTAATTGTTTGTAGCATAGAGTAGGAATCATCTCCGACTCCATAAAGTATATGTTTCTTGATCAGCATCTTATAGCCATCCGTCTGTTCGTATGAACGAGTGGGTCTAAGAGCCTATAAGAGATAGAGCTATAGAATTTGCCATGGAGACTTCTACAATGCCCACGCAGTTAAAGTTTGTTTCAAAATTTTGGCACTCCCCCACAAATTGCGAATTTCTGCAACGCAAGTACTGGAGTGTTTTTTAACAATAAACCAGAATTTTTTGGGTGCTACAAATATTTATAATACGCTTTTTTGTTATATTCGACCAGATAAACAATTCCTACTATGTCACTTTAAAAGTTCAGAATCACTGTTGAACTATGTTACGAGTCAACATAAAACTATAAAAGGCCACAAGGTTTCTAAAAAAAGAAACAACAGAAAGAATAACTATGTGTCAGACGCTCTATCGGGAATAGCGATAGACGAACTAGAATCTATTAATAGGAATGTACTTAAGTCACTACAATCAAAGATTATAAAGTACATAGATGGGACATCTCATACAAAGAAAAATTTTCTATGGCGGGTTCCAGCAGTGGAACCTGCTGGAACGAGTGGGTTCCATTGCGCGACAAGTTCAGTTTGAGAAATTTTTCGCGCGACAACGAATGAGGAATAGCCGAGTGGTAGAGTGCTTGGCTGGTGTGCAGAGTAAAACGAGTTCAAACCACGCTCGGGACATCCATTTTTTTTAATTTTAAATCTATTTATATTATTTTAATGTGTTTTTCTAAATTTATAATCCAATAAAAAAATACAAAATTGTAAAATAACCTTAACATTGTCTCAGTTCGTAGTGGAACCCGCTGTAAAAATGCGTCGTGGAACCCGCTCTAAAATTTTTTCATTTTTTCCGTCGTGGAACCCGCTATAATAATGAAAACATTTGAGAGCGGGTTCCACGACAAACGGCTGGCAGATGAGAGATGGAAAGAGAGAATTCTATTTTTAGATCGTAACATCTTTGGAACGATGCAAGTTTGAAACGTTGTAATCGAACCAATGTAAGAGTAAAGAGATCAGAAATATCTTTTACTATCCTTACTCGTCAGCTCTGTTTTTGTTATGGATTCTAGCGCCTCCTTGAACACCAATTTTAAGTATCATAAAACCAACTTCGAGGGTAGCCTAGATGGATAGTGCGCGGTCCTTATTCATGGGGTGCTGGGTTCGATTTTATTAACGGTCGGTTGTTTCAATTTTGATGAACTAAAAGATGTATGATTCTTTTTTATTTACTTTTTATACCCTTGCAGAGGGTATTATAATTTTGGTCAAAAGTGTGCAACGCAGTGAAGGAGACATCTCCGACCCTATAAAGTATATATATTCTTGATCAGGATCACCTCCTGAGATGATATGAGCATGTCCGTCTGTCCGTCTGGCTGTCCGTCTGTCTGTTTCTACGCGAACTAGTCTCTCAGTTTTAAAGCTATCGTCTTGAAACTTTGCACACACCCTTCGTTTCTTTGTACGCAGTATATAAGTCGGAACGGCCCGGATCGGCTGACTATATCCTATAGCTGCCATATAACTGATTGATCGGAAATGGTATAACTTTAGTGTTTTTAAAGTAAGAGAGTTCACATTTGACATGAGAGCTATTTTTGGCAAAAAATTACGTCATGCCAAATTTCATAAGGATCGGCCGACTATATCCTATAGCTGCCATACAACTGAACGATCGGAAATTACCCAACTTTCGCGTTTTTGAAGATAGAAAGCTGGATTTTAATACAGATTCTATTTTTGGTCAGTTGATCCAACCTACCAAATTTCATTAGGATCGGCCGACTATATCCCATAGCTGCCATATAACTGAACGATCGGAAATGGTATTTGGTAGAAATATCAACTTTCGTATTTTTGAAGATAGAAGTTTGGGACTTTTTTTAGATTTTGTATTGTAATAAATTGGATTATATATTCCTATTCCCATAAGGATCGGACAACTATATCCGATGTTTGCGATATATAACCGGTTTTAACTGCAAGGGTATATAAACTTCGGCTCCGCCCGAAGTTAACTTTCCTTTTTTTTTTTTATTTATTATACCCTTGCAGAGGGTATTATAATTTTGTCCAAAAGTGTGCAACGCAGTGAAGGAGACATCTCCGACCCTATAAAGTATATATATTCTTGATCAAGATCACCTCCTGAGTTGATATGAGCATGTCCGTCTGTCCGTTTGTCTGTCTTTCTGTCTGTCTGCTTCTACGCGAACTAGTCTCTCAGTTTTAAAGCTATCGTCTTGAAACTTTGCACACACCCTTCGTTCCTTTGCACATATAAGTCGGAACGGCCGGGATCGTCCGACTTTATCCTATACCTGCCATATAACTGAATGATCGGAAATGGTATAACTTTGGTGTTTTTAGAGTTCAAATTTGACATGATAGCTATTTTTGGCAAAAAATTACGTCATGCCAAATTTCATAAGGATCGGCCGACTATATCCTATAGCTGCCATATAACTGAACGATCGGAAATGACCCAACTTTCGTGTTTTAGAAGATAGAAAACTGGAATTTGGTACTGATTCTATTTTTGGTCAGTTGATCCAACCTACCAAATTTCATTACGATCGGCCGACTATATCCTATAGCTGACATATAACTGAACGATCGGAAATAGTATTTGGTACAAATATCAACTTTCGCATATTTGAAGATAGAAGCGGGGGACTTTTTTTTAGATTTTTTATTTTAGTTAATTGGTTTTATTATGATATTCTCATAAGGATCGGCCAACTGTATCCGATGTTTGCGATATACATCCGGTTTTAACTGCAAGGGTATATCAACTTCGGCTCCTCCCGAAGTTAGCTTTCCTTTTTTGTTTTTTACATAAAAATGTAATAATAAACAGCAGCAAAAATCTTGAGAAAATAGGTAAAGCCATATTCATTCTCATTACTTTTAAAAAAGTCGGCACCTTATACATTGATAATATTTTAATGCATCAGCAGAAAGTAGGCTGCGAGCATGAAGTTTTAGACTGTTTTTGCGCGGCCCCTGGAATAGGGCCCTTCCGACCACTGCTTTACAATGATGAGTCGTAAGCGTAATGTAATTGTTGTGGTGTTTTTCGAAAAGAAAAGAAACGATTCTGTGTGTAAAATATCATATATCATATAAAATAATATAAAATATTAAAACCGTTTAAGGGCTCGTATTTTTCGAATTTAAAGAGCCACTTAGTAGATTGCCATAAATAGCAGTATGACTCGGAGTTGCAACATCAAACCTGAAGAAAAAAATATATCATCGAGTGAAATGAGCGAATCGTGTGTTAAATTGATGATGGACGAAAGTGTGTCGTTCCAGTTTTTTTATTCGATCATTTAAAATTCGTCTTTCCAAGCAAATTTTTTACGGGCTAGAGATGAACTGCTTAACCTCTAGGACAATAATGCACCCCGTCGGAACGAAATATAAAAAAGAAAGAGACCTAATAAAATAGCGGCTAAAAGATAAGAGGTTTTTATTTAAGCGGACATAGCTTCTCGACATGCTAAATGCATTATTCGCGTTAATGTTAAGTAAATACTATCGGAATAAAAATACTGAGTTATAAACTTTGGGAATAATTCAGCTGCATCGGAGGAACACTAGACTCAATTTAAGCGTCGAAATCGAAACCATTCTTAATAAGTTTGCTACTTCAAAGCATCAAATATATACACTCAATTCCAGGGAAAAATTCCCATGTCAAAAGTGTGAAACGCAGTAAAGGAGACATTAAGTATATATTTTTGATCAGGATTACTTTCTTAGTCGATATAAGCATGTCTGTCTGTCTTTCTGTTTCTAGGCAAACTAGTCTCTCAGTTTTAGAGCAGTGGTCGGCACGGGCCTATCCCGAGGGCATAGGAAATTTCTCTGCCCTAGCTCTGCCACATACACAGTATAAATGTGTGAAACGTCATGCTCACAGCCTACTTTCTGCTATTCGTTACTAATACTAATGCGTTAAAATCAGGGACCGTAAATAATGATTATTGTTATGATTTTTATTTTAAAAAAAGCAAACTATTCTCTGAGCAAAATAATCATTATTCTATGATCGAAAAATAAAATCACAAAATCATTATTCTATGATCCAAAAATAAAAATCACAAAATCATAATTTTTGATTTTTATTTTTTTTTTCGCTCAAAAACATCACACATTTCATGATTTCGCGCTGTGTATTAGATTTTCTTAATATTTGACTGCATATTTCCTTAGACCACATATACAGGTACCATTTAGTACCATGATTTCTTGTTTAACAGCCTTCCGTACCACTGAAAGTTAAGAAAATTCAATCTAAAGCTTCTATAAATCATAGAAACAACAAATTTTTGTACGGAAGATTTTTTGTTTTTATTGAAATTAGTATAGCATATTTTATACCATATTATGGCATATAGTATATTATAGTATTTATAGTATACAATATTATAGTATTGCATATACCATATTTTAATTTTGGATTAAAGAAGAAATCCAAAAACATTTTGTTTATTTTGTTATAGTTATTTTAGCTTTTTATTTTTAATTAATTAGGAGCTTGGAATATCATTTTTTGAAAAAGTCATGGCCGTCTACAAAAATTTTAAGTATTTTCTGAAGGGGCCGTCCATATATTGCGTGACGCGCCTGGGGGGGGAGGGGGTTCGGGTTCACGTCACGGTTTGTGGTCACGGGGGTCTAACCTCGAGAGGGTCAAAAAAGTCTGAAATTCGCGTCACGCAATATATGGACGGCCCCGAACCGAGCTTTCAAAGAGACTTGTTTTTAACGTGGAAATTATCCAAATGTGTACTCCTCAAAGCGAATCCTTGCCGAATATGCTATTTGAATTGAAAAATTAAAATCTGAAGCTTTAGAATCAAGTATCTTTTTATGTAAAAAATCATCATATTCAGTTTTTTCCAATGTTCAATTGTACGGAAAGCTGTTAGTGAAACAAGAAAGGAAAGCTAACTTCGGGCGGAGCCGAAGTTGATATACCCTTGTAGTTAAAACCGGATATATATCGCAAACATCGTATATAGTTGGCCGATCCTTATGATAAAATCATAAAAAAACCAATTAATTACAATAAAAATTTAACAAAAAGTCCTAAGCTTCTATCTTCAAAAATATGAAAGTTGATATTTCTACCAATTACCATTTCCGATTGTTCAGCTATATGAAAGCTATAGGATATAGTCGACCGATCCTTTGGTAGGTTGGATCAACTGAATAGTTTAGTTGCGCAACACTGCGTTGCACACTTTTGCCATATAAAAAATGTCCCAACATTCGGGTTTTGAAAAACAGAACGTTTGAACTTTCTACAGTTTCCATTTTTTGCCAACGTATTCTACCTGTCAAACCTTAGTAATGAGATGCTTGTGACGTTTTTATACCCTTGCAGAGGGTATTCTAATTTTGTCCAAAAGTTTGCAACGCAGTGAAGGAGACATCTCCGACCCTATAAAGTATATATATTCTTGATCAGCATCACATCCTGAGTTGATATGAGCATGTCAGTCTGTCCGTCTGATTGTCTGTTTCTACGCAAACTAGTCTCTCAGTTTTAAAGCTATCGTCTTGAAACTTTGCACACACCCTTCGTTCCTTTGCACGCAGTATCGGCCCGTCGGAAGTCGGAACGGCCCGGATCGGCCCACTATATCGTATAGCTGCCATATAACTGAACGATCGAAAAGAACCCAACTCGTGTTTTTGAAGATAGAAGGCTTAAACTTAGTCAGTTGATCCAACCTACCAAATTTCATTAGGATCGGCCGACTATATCCTATAGCTGCCATATAACTGAACGATCGGAAATGGTATTTGGTAGAAATATCAACTTTCGTATTTTTGAAGATAGAAGCTTGGGACTTTTTTTAAGATTTTTTATTTTAATTAATTAATTTTATTATGATGTAATCATAAGGATCGGCCAACTATATCCGATGTTTGCGATATATATCCGGTTTTAACTGCAAGGGTATATCAACTTCGGCTCCACCCGAAGTTAGCTTTCGTTTCTTGTTTTAAATTGGCTTTATAAAAAAATTATAATAAGGATCGGCCAATTATATGCTATATTTGCCATAAATGGAAATCCGATTTTAACTGTAAGGGTAAATAATTTTCGGCTTCAACCGAAGTTGGCTTTCCTGTATTGTTTATGTCTGAAGGTTATCTTAAAGATCCGTTTTATATATGCATGTTGTATCTATGTGGATTACATTTTTGTATTTGTTTCTTTTTATACGCGGTACTCGTAGAGTACAAAGGTATACTGTAGTCGTGTGAATGTATTTAACATATAATCATATCCGTCTGCCGTCTGCTCAGAGATGACAAGAGATAGAGCTATGGGATTTGACATGCATGCCCACTCCCTACATGCCCAAAATTTTTCCACGCCCACTACCGCCCCCAAAACAGAAAAAAAACTTAATCTTTAGCTACAGAAATTTGCGAGAGGCGGGAGGGGGCGTAGCCCTTTGAATCAAACTTGAACTGCGTGGGAATTATTGGAGTCTCCATGCCTAATCCTATAGCTCTATCTCTTATAGTCTCTGAGATCCACGCGTTCATACGGACAGACGGACAGGCGTTCGTTGCGTACTATATCGACTCGGCTGTTGACTATTAAGACTATTTATGGTCGGAGATGACTTTATGGGGTCGGAGATGATTCCTTTTCTAAGTATGGTACATACATATACACGACTACAATATACTCTTATACGCTACGAGTACCGGGTATAATTAAACAACCTTTTTTTTCTTCATGGCCTTGTATTCTTTGAAAAAATCTGAAATAGAATGAAAACCGAAGTATAATTAAATCAAATTTTACCTTCATATACTTAATACAGAATAGTCCCTTAACAACCCTTAATCCCTTAATCTGATATATTTTGGGTAATTAATTTTCATGAACATTACAATTAAAAAAATAAAAATACGACATGAGAAAATCACAAAATTTTTCGAACTGTACTTTTTTCCGTCCGCAGGTCGTTAATTTTGCGTGCTTATCTAGAAATGTTTTTCTTTCAAGCTACTTTTAAATAGAGATTAAAGACTCTTATCACACATTAAGTGCAGCTCATCAGCGTACTATTGGTTATTTCCCAAATGACGGATTTTTATGACATTTCTGGTCATTCAGTTATATTGCAACTATAGGAAAAAAGAAAGTTGTAAGATGTATACTCCTCTCCGCTTATACAATCTGCGTTTATACAGAGAACAAAGTAATTTTGAAAGCTTTAAAACTCAACGAAAAAATATATACGAATACATAAATAGAAACTATTTCTACTACATATGTTAACATTATAAGATCGAAAAAATAATACTAAAATCAATATGGTCAAATGGACTACACATGCCGTTTGTAGTTGTTTTGGATTTATTTTACACTCCGTCAATGAGTAAGAAAGGGTTTTGTTAGCAAAAAAAAAATTGGTATACAATTTGATGCATATATGTACGTACATACATACATACGGGCTTGAACAATGGATCCGATTTTTTATAGATCCGAAATGACCCATCTTGGGACAAGAAGGCTTAAAACTTTTTTTAAAAACTGTATAAAATTATTTTGAGAATACAATTAATTAGATAATTTTTTAATTTATAAGGAGTGAACAACTGTATCCAATCCAATGTTTAACGTGAGTGAAGTCAAGGAGATATATCCGAACCTTTAAAGTATATGTGTATACTCTTAATCAGGATCACCTCCTGAGTTGATATAAGCATGTCAGTCTGTCTGTTTCTACGCAAACTAGTATCTCAGTTTTCCAGCTATTGTCTTAAAACTTTGCATATACCCTTGTGTGGCCGGGATCGGCCGACTATATCCTATATCTGCCATATAAATGATTCATCGGAAATGCTATAACTTTGGTGTCTTATAAAGATCGGGCAACTATATCCGATGCGATAGAAAGCGACTACAGTAGATAAAATGCAGAATGCAGAAATGGAGTAAGAACTTGAACAACCCAAGGGGGGAAAAGGCAGAACAAAAACAATAGTAGAACAATAGTATTGCCATTGTAAAAAATGTATTATTTTGTTATTAATTGTTCGCACAAACGAATCGATACCAATTTTTTCTTTAAATATGTGATGAAGTGGTTTAATTTCAATACAAAATTGGTAAGCCCCAGTTTTTTACAACCAATTAAAATAAACTCGCAATGCTAACAACATGTTAAAAAACACGACCGTTTGCTTAACAATAAAAATAAGAAAAGTAAATTAAAAAAAAAATTTTATGATTTTTGAGATTAAGTACTATTCCTACGCGTCGCTCCGTCGCTGTCGCAGTCTTTTACGTCTTTTTAGAAGTCTTTTACTTCTTTTACTGTCATCCTTCTATGTCATGTCCATGTCATTATTTGCTTATTTTGTTGTTGTAACAGAACAACAGTCCTTGTTATGTGATCTACACGCACGATTGCGTATATGTTTTGGCAAAAATCTAACTTTTAATATCTGATAGTTTTAACTACCGCTAATTGAGGATGAAGGACTTTCATGGAAGCGAGTTCCAGGAAGCGAGTTCATGGAAGCGAGGACTATAAGCGAGTTATTAAATAGATCGAAAAATTAGAAAGAAAACGAGGAAGAGTCTTGAGAGGACTGAAACGAACATTAGTATAAAACATTAAGTATTAAATCTTTCGCTATATACCATTTTTGAAAATTTTTGAGATCGGTCTGAAAAAGTCCGACCAGGTGGCATTCGTTAAAGAAGGGCGCAAGTTATTAATAACAAGAAGGGAAAGCTAGCTTCGGGCGAAGCCGAAGTTGATATACCCTTGCACTTAAGATCGGATATATATCGTAAATATCGTATATATTTGGCCAATCCTTAAGAGAATTTCTTAATAAAAAAAAGTTCAGGAATACAAAATTTAAAAAATTTCAAGCTTCTTTCTACAAAAATACCAAAGTTGATCCGATCGTTCGTACACTTTCCGATCATTCAGTTATATAATATGACAGCCATAGTATATAGACGGCCGATCCTAATGAAATTTGATACGTCAGTTCAATTGTTAGGTCAGATCAAGAAATATAAGCCGTACAAAGTTCAAACTCTATATCTCCAAAAACCCGAAGTTGGTTCATTTCCCATAGTCGTCCGATCGTTGTGAATTTTGGTATGCCGCATTATTTTGGCAAAACTATGTCCATTATTTTGGCAAATCCAATGAAAATTCCAACTCTCTAACTCTGAAACCACCAAAGTTATAGCAACACCAAAATTAGAACAAAACAAGAAAGCAAAGCTAACTTCGGGCGGAGCCGAAGTTGATATACCCTTGCAGTTAAAACCGGGTATATATCGCAAACATCGGATATAGTTGGCCGATCCTTATGGGAATAGGAATATATAATCCAATTTATTACAATACAAAATCTAAAAAAAAGTCCCAAGCTTCTATCTTCAAAAATACGAAAGTTGATATTTCTACCAAGTACCATTTTCGATCGTTCAGATATATGGCAGAAAAACACGAAAGTTAGGTCATTTCCGATCGTTCAGTTATATGGCAGCTATAGGATATAGTCGGCCGATCCTTATGAAATTTGTCATGTCGTGATAATTTGCCAAAAATAATTCTCGTGTCAATCATGTCATTTGTCATTCATGTCTCATGTCATTTGAACTCTCTAACTCTAAAAACACCAAAGTTATACCATTTCCGATCAATCAGTTATATGGCAGCTATAGGATATAGTCGGCCGATCCGGGCCGTTCCGACTTAAATACTGCGTGCAAAGGAAAGAAGGGTGTGTGCAAAGTTTCAATACGATAGCTTCAAAACTGAGAGACTAGTTCGCGTAGAAACGGACAGACGGACAGACAGACGGACAGACGGACATGCTCATATCAACTCAGGAGGTGATCCTGATCATTAATATATATACTTTATAGGGTCGGAGATGTCTCCTCCACTGCGTTGCACACTTTTGGATAAAATTATAATACCCTCTGCAAGGGTATAAAAAAAGTGCAGGGGCAGGAGTAAACTTAATTAAACTTAAAAAACAAGAAAGGAAAGCTAAATTCGGGCGGAACCGAAGTTGATATACCCTTGCAGTTAAAGCCGGATTTATATCGCAAGCATCGTTTATAGTTGGCCTATCCTTATGAAAATATAATAAGAAAACCAATTTATTAGAATACAAAATCTAAAATCTAAAAAAAAAGTTCCAAGTTTCTATCTTCAAAAATACCAAAATTGGTATTATTACCAATTACCATTTCCAATCTTCCAGTAATACGACAGCTATAAGATTTAGTCGATCGATCGTTATGCAATTAAGTAGGGATCAACTGACCAAAAAAAGAATATGTACTAAGTTCCAACTTTCTTGTTAAAAACACGAAAGTTCCGTCATTTACGATTGTTCAGTTATGTGGCAGCTATAGGATACAGTCGGCTGATCCTTATGAAATTACGTCGTATAGTAGTACGTCGTATTATTTTGCCAAATATAGCATTCATGCATTCATAAAAACACCAAAGGTCTAGCATTTCCGATAAATCAGTTATATGGAAGCTATAGGATGTAGTCGGTCGATCCCGGCCGTTCCTACTTGTATAATGAGTGCAGAGGAAAAAAGGGTGTGTGAAAAGTTTCAAGACGATAACTTTAAACTGAGAAATTAGTTTGCGTAGAAACATATAGACGGGAAGACTTATGCTTATAACAACTCAGGAGGTGATTAAGATCAAGAATATATATACTTTATGGGTTCGGAGATGTCTCATTCACTGCGTTGTTCGATTTTGACCAAATTGTAATACAAGGGTATAAAAACCATAGAAGTGGAAGATTTTTCCAACATCGCCTAAGTTATCTATTTAACGGAAAATTAAAAAATGTAGTGAAAATAAAGTGAGAGGACGGCCAGAAAATATATTTTAGATCAAGTTGACAGTTTTCTTTAAAATATTAAAATAATGAAAAGTACCTAGTACAAAGTTAATACATTTTTCGTCAGAGAACGGACTCCTCGTCAAATAAATATAGCTGAACGCGACCCAGCCGAAAATATGGATATAAAACAAAAGGTTTGAAAGAGACAGAAAGGGTTTGGACAGCAAGAGGTTTGGTTGCAAAAATTCGCAGGGAATGTCGAATCAGAAGCGCGGGATGGAAAACGACTCATCTTTGGAAAAAATAGTCTGCATCTAGCTTTCTTTAAGTTCGGACGTTTACTTCTTTGCTCAGAAGTTACTGCTACCACTAACCATGCAGCATATAGAAAACCCATTTCATACAACGAAATGGACGCGAAAATTTCTTGCGACCGGCTCCAGCGGGCCCGAGAGAGGATTTCTTACGCTCTCTTATCCTCATTGTTTGTTCATCTTACGCTCATATTCTCATAGAATGCTTTCTGTTTCTCAGTCACTGAAAGGAGCGCGACAAAGAAAGGTAACGAACTGTCTTTTCTGCTTCCGCTCGCCACAATTTGCCGCGGCTAGCTCACAGAGTTTCGCAGATCCGTTCCACCGAATTTATTGATTCGACGTGATTGCCCAAGCCCAGAAAGTAATACAAATAGCTTGCAGTTTACACACTATTTATTTTGAGACCTCTTTACCCTACAAAAGGCTTTCTTTCTCTTTTCCTCGTTTCTCCTTCCGTTTCTGCTGGCTCCGTCGTCGGCGTCCTCTGTGGGTTGTTCAGGATACGCCGCCGCTACTCTGTCGCCGATGGTACTCCTGTTGCCGCGCTGCTAGCGATTCCGTTACCACCACCCTTTTGCCTTGAGAAACACCCCCTTGGGTCGACTACGATTGGTCAGACGATTGGCAGTGATCTTTCGCCCCCCTACTCCCGAGAACCTCCGTGCATACGCGCCGGCGGGCCGGGATTAGAGGTTGGCTGCGGTCTGTCGCCTCCACTACACCGGGGCACCGTGCATACGCTCCGGTGCCAGGTTTGGAAGTTTGTTTGCTGACGGCCGCCTCCGCTACACCAGGACACCGTGCATAGGCTCCGGTGCCAGGTTTGGAAGTTGCCTAAGCGTGTCGCCTTCGCTACACCGGGACACCGTGCTTACGCTCCGGCACCAGGTTTGGAAGTTGCCGTGTGACGTCTCCGCTACACCGGGACACCGTGCATACGCTCCGGTGCCAGGTTTGGAAGTTGCCGCGTGACTGACCGTGCGTCGCGCTCCCGCTACACCGGGTCACCGTGCATACGCGCTGGCGAACCCGAGTTTGTAGTGGCGGGGCTGGTGACCGGGGTGTTCTCACTCGGTCTGTGACTTGGGCGCGAGTTCTCGAGTCGGCCGATCCTTGTTTCGCAGGACCACGCCTGTTGGTTGCGATTCCAGGAATCGGTAAGGCGTACGCCAGACTTATCCTTTCTTCACTTCCTTGCAAGGCTACCTGCCGAGTTCGGGAATGGCCCTACTCGACTCTGACGCCCCGGGCTCGTAGAGGAAACCGTCCAGCAACGGGTCCTTGTCTCCCTTGTCCTGTACGTCTCGTGATTACCGGGCGTGTGATCCCAAGTAGGCCTCCTTGTTTCGCAGGACCACGCCTGTTGGTTGTGATTTCAGGAGTCGGTAAGGCATACGCCAGACTTATCCTTTCCTCACTTCCTTGCAAGGCTACCTGCCGTGTTCGGGAGTGGCTCAACTGGGTCTCCCCACCCTGGTTTTGTCTTGTGTCTCGTCCTTTACGTTTCGTGTACACCGGGCGTGTGATCCCGAGTCGGTCTATCCTTGTTTCGCAGAACCACGCCTGTTGGTTGCGATTTCAGGAGTCGGTAAGGCGTACGCCAGACGTATCCTTTCCTCACTTCCCTGCAAGGCTACCTGCCGTGTTCGGGAATGAACGAACTCGACTACACGACCCTGGGTTTTCAGAGGAAAGTCCAGCAATGGATCCTTTCCTTATTGTCTATTCGCTCTCCTTGCGCTTGGCTGTCGGACTCTCCAAAGGCGGTCCTTCAACTCAAACAAACCGAATCCTTGTTAGAAACGCTCTAACACTTGAATGGCGGACTCTCCACAGGCGGTCCTCCAACTCAACGCTACAAGCTTCCTAAAAAGACTCGTCCCGAGCCGCTCCAATGGGCCTCCTTTTATACTGATTGGAGCGCCCGTTAATCCTCCTGGATTCTGCTCCTGCCGTTAATCCTGCTTCCAGAATCACTTGGCCTCCCCCTTTGCCCCCGGCTATCTGTCTTAGCGTGTGGGGAGACTAAATCTCCTCACACTTCCCCCCTTCTTCGGGAAACGACAGAGCCGTTTGTTGTGGACATCGGTGTTAAGGCGTTGTGCTGAACATGGGCACCCAAAAAAAAATGACATTCTCGGTTACCCTCTTATTTTGGTGTGTATGCCCATCCACTTCCCCCCTCCTTCAGAAAGCGACAAAAGTCCATTAGGTGGCTGCGGGTATTCCGCAACGGTCGATCCTCAGACCGCTTCTTGGAAACACCATGTACGACGAAGTACTCTGGACCAAACTAGCGACGGGATGCAAACTCATCGGCATTGTAAACGACTAGCGATCTGGAGGAAGCCGCCCTCGTTCTAGCCGGAATGATCCCAATTGATATTCTGGCTAATAAAGCGGATTAAATCCACGCATCCAATCAACAACGGGGAAGGAACTCATCAGGTCAGCCCGACAAGCGGTGTTATCAACATGGCAGGAGTGGTGGGACTCAACGACCAAAGGTAGATGGATGCACAGGCTAATCCCCAATATCCAGGATTGAATTGAAAGAAATAACGGCCAGGTAGGTTGCCAACTTACCCAGTTTCTTTCAGGCCACGGGGGGTACAGAAAATACCTCCACAGATTCGGAAATGATGAGTGGAAATGAAGTCCAGAGTGGCCCAACTGCCCAAGAGCAGACGAGGAGCAAATTTTATACAATTGTAGGAGGTATCGTGCCAGCGTTGGATCACTACCAGCTCCGGATCAGCTTGTAAAATATATGTGTAGCTTACAGAAGCAATGGGACTGGGTAAGCCAGTTGGTAGCTTATAAATTTATATAAGTGACTTAAGAAGACTTGAAAATGAACGTCGCTTAAGGGAGAATGCCTAGATAAGGCAACCCTTCTCCGCGAAGTAATACTTTGCAGTGGTACCGCGGGGTTTGTGTAGTACGTAGGCACCAGCTAGACATGCCGGTGAATCGTGCATGCTATTGTGACGGGTCCGTAGTATCACTAACCATACAGCATATTAACAACCCATTTCATACAACGAAAATGGACGCAAAAATTACTTGCGACAGGCCCCAGCAGGCCCCAGAGCGAGTTCTTACTCTCTTTCTTACGCTCACCGTTCGTTCATCTTACGCTTTCTGCGTGCTTTCTGTTTCTTTCTTTTCTATATTTTTTAATATTTCAGCATACATTTTACTTTTATTTAGAAATAAGATTAAGTGTTAGCAGTAAAATGTTTTGTATATATATATTTTTACAAATCATTAAAAATCAATATACTGAGATAGGAAAAGGGTATATTTCAGCCGGAGTTGAAGGCCGGTATATTTCAGCCTTAAAACACCGATTGCTTTTAAGTTTTTGTTTGGAAGGATGGAACGATTTTTAGGGGAGTGTGAAAAATCGCCGAAAAAGCACCGGGAACAATCGTACACAGTGGCTTACAAAAATAAATGTAAGTTGTGTATTAAATGACAGTATATGTGTACAAATCGCTGTTAAGTCACCGGGATCGTTTCCATTAATCAATTTACTTTAACACAAATTTACTATTATTAAATACACCAAAATAAGAATACTAATAAAAAAAACGAATGAATAAAAAATATTACACAAAACATAAAAAAAATCCCACACAGTGATACTGTTCCCCTCGGAAAATATAAACATGTATGTGCTTGTGTTACCGTCGATTGTTAAGTTCTTGCTGTGTCTCTGGGCATTACCGCCGAGAGCAAATATACATAATTTGATTTATTTTGAGAAAAAAATAATTAAAATTTGTGGGCTGAAGTGGAAGTGGGCTTTGCAATATTTTGCAGCGCTCCAACTCGCTTTAAAAATGAACACGTGTTTATGCTTTTAAATCTATTTTTAGATAGTCCCATTGGATTTGGTAGCGACGCATGATGCCGAGTCGGCTTACACGCTCTTAAATTTTTTTTTTTTTGCATAAGCAATACAACGAATTTAAACAAGAAAGGAGAGCTAACTTCGGGAGTAGCCGAAGTTTATATACCCTTGCAGTTAAAACCGGGTATTTATCGCTTACATCGGATATAGTTGGCCGATCCTTATGAGAATATCATAATAAAACCAATTAATTACAATAAAATATCTAAAAAAAAGTCGCAAGATTCTATTTTCAAAAATACCAATGTTGGTATTTCTACTAAATACCATTTCCGATCATATGGCAGCTATAAGATATATTCGGCCGATCGTATAAAATTTTTCAAGACCGGATTAACTGACTAAATATATAATCTGTACTAAGTTCGAACTTTCTATCTTCAAAAACATGAAAGTTGGGTCATTTCCGATCGTTCAGTTATAATGCAGCTATACTATATCCTAATAGGATATAGTCTGCCGATTACGAAATTAAGCATCTCGTATTATTTTGCCAAAAATAGCGCTCATGTAAAATTTGAACTTTCTAACTCTAAAAACACCGAAGTTATACCATTTCCGATCAATCAGTTATATGGCAGCTATAGGATATAGTCGGCCGATCCCGGTCGTTCCAATTTAAATACTGCGTGCAATGAAAAGAAGGGTGTGTGCAAAGTTTCAAGACGATAACTTTAAAACTAAGAGACTAGTTTGCGTAGAAACAGACAGACGGACATGCTCATATCAACTCAGGAGGTGATCCTGATCAACAATATATATACTTTACAGGATCGGAGACGTCTGCGTTGCACACTTTTGACCAAAATTATAATACCCTCTGCAAGGGTATAAAAATGTACCTATGATAAGAATTACCAATTTTTGTTTCAGACAAGAATTAAGTACGAGCTGCACATTTCTCGCCAATTAGAGGCTGCTGTGACGAGGCGTTTCATTGAACTACTTGTTGGTCCGCCATTTTATAATATTTATTTACATAAAAAATGTATTTAAGCACTTTAAATATTTATAAAAATATAACAATAATTGCAAGAAGCTTGGTCTCTTTTTTTCTTCCATCGTGAAAAAAACTAATTTTAGGCGTCCAAACTCAGGTAATCCCTTTAAAATATTAATATGATATTTGCATCTTAATCTTACAAAGTAAAATTAACCAGTCCAATTTTTTAATTTTGTATACAAATTAAGCAAAAAAGAACTACTTAATTCTTCAAAATAAGTTTACTTTGAAAGCCATAAAAAATCGATATAGTACAATACTAAAAAAGATTAAAGAGTCTCACAGCTACCAGATTAACATTAGAGGCTTCAAGGTTGGCTCGTTGGCTCGTTCAAATATGCATTTTTTCAGAAGTGCATAAAAGTTCAATTCTACATACAATTCTAAATAATTAAAAGTAAGTATAAATTAAGATTAGTATAAGTATAAATTAACATTAGATTTAATTACATCTAGTTTGGCAAAATTCGATCTACAAATTGGTTACCATTTGAGCAACAATACTCCTTAACAGACAATACATTTCATTCCTCTGGACTCACTTTATATCTCTTTTCAAGGGATATAATAATAATTAATTATAATTATTTAATAATATTTATTATATAATAAATGTAATAAATAACTTCAATAATTTTTGTCAATAGCGTGCAACTCAGTAAAGGAGATGAGTACCGGGTAGTCGGTAAACTCGACTATAGCCGTATTTCGTTTATCATGTATTTCGTTTTCCGTATATTCGTTTTTTCATATTTTTGCATAAAATTACAAGCTTTTGGCTGTTCATTGACAGCGGTAATAAAAGAAAAATTTAATAAAATTCGAAATAGTTTATAAAAACTTAATACTACTAATTAACGATTAGGCTATGGCTATGGCTATGGTTTGGTTTTATAGCCTTTATAATTACATCCTCACACCTAGTCCGCCAAGTCCTGGCAACTTTTGAGGGTAATTATGAACTATGCCTTGTGCACAACTTGGCGTAACTTCTTTGGAACTTGTCCATTATAAGTTTTTAATCTGATTTAAAACTGGAATCTATGCTGGACCGGTCATTTCGTCAATTATCTTGTGGCTAAACCTTTCCATGGACAATTGTCTCGTGTTTTCAAGAATTGTTCTTGAATGAAGCAATTAAAAGCATTGGTTATAGGCCGCGCCAGACTCAAGGCCAACATCACACGGAGCTTGGCTTCGGATGAAGATGCGCACCACCCCGACGCCACATTGGCGGAGGTGTCTTCACAGCTGGAGCATCTGGGAGCGATGGGAGGTACAAAACCTAGCCCATTCATTGTGAACAGCGAGAACGGCAGCAGCGGGCTGCAAATCAACAAAGACGCAATAATAAGTTTTCTACAACAACAACAATTTTTCGAGCAGTTGGCGTCAGTGACAGGCGTGCCACTACAAACTTATCGAGCCCTGCAAGAGGTACACGACGTCAGAGCGGCAAGTTCAGGTATCGCACCAATGGTAGAGGCATCAGCTAAAAGCGAATTGCCTAAAACTAAAATCAAACGGATCGCTGGGAATTATTCGGCGTAACAAGCTTGGGGAGCTACTTAATAAAATATATAGCGTGGTCAAACAAAATCGTGCGCGGTCTGGATGCCATCGAGGAAACCGGACGAGATCGTCTATTGGATCTTTTGGATCATCTACCTGACGCTGAAAAACGGATGTTTGATACGCAGGTGGATCGAACGCAGTGTGGAGTCATACTCACCCTCACTAATTCCTCAGTAACACCCTCACCCTAACACCCTCAGTAATTCTTAAAATTCTTCGATGCATTGCGAGGAATTGGAGCTAAGAAAACGCGAAACAACTGGATGCAAAACGGCATAATCTACGGTGACAAAGAAAAGAAGGTCATAAATTCGTTGGTCGCGCTTGAAAGAAACAAGTACAGCAAAAGCCATTCTACAGAACATTGTCTGTAGGGTATGTCTGCAGGATAGAGAATCTCGTTTGCCAATGTAAAATCTCTGTGCTACAATTTTCTGAAACCTGGTCATGGGGTCAGAAAATTCAAATCGACGTTGAACTGCAGACAATGTCAAGGTCAGCATTATACACTGTTTCATCTGCTAGGTACGCAACACGCAATTGGCACAATCGCTCAAACTGGTAAGAATCAGGAAGACCCTAACGCACACATGTCACCGGTGACTATTAGTAACGTCGCACAAAACAAAAGGCTCCGCAACAATTGCATGAGCACAAGGGACTGCAGGTTCAACACAATCGTATGGATCGAACAGAAGCCCCCTTCCCATTGCTATGGTCAACGTTCACAACGCTAACGAGGATTTGGTAGCATGACGACTTAATTCGGACCCAGGCTTAGAAGTGTCGTTTGTATCATATGTACACTGTAGCACTTTGTCGCAGTTTTTATGTTTGTTTATGTAATTTGAAGCTTGGGTCATAAACCTTAAGTGACCGAATTTCCAAACGCTCGCTGTACCTTAGCCGAACGCCGAAACTGCATATACAGCATAAATGTAATACGAGCAAACCACTTATATGTGCATAAACCTCCGCTTAAGCGATCATAGCTATATACTTAAGAATATATAACCATCTCTCCGCTGCCGCTGTTGGCAGCGCAGCTACGAGACCTAGACTTCCCAACTCCTAGAAATATTTTAAAGGAGGAGAAAATTATTTTTCCAAAAATAAAGATCAATAGTAAAGAACCCAAAGAAAATTCATACAAATCGACTTGATACCAACTGGATGGAATTCCTGGAACTCTAGACTTATTACAGTATACACGGACTTGGTTTGGCTCGGCATCCCACATATTGGGGAATCGCATCAATTAAAGCAGACACAACTAAGGGATGCAGCACTTTACGCTTTCAATCCCGTATTTCAAACGATCAACTGGTCCAGGCTCACGTGCGTGGAAAGATCACTTCATCATTGGAAAGGCAGCATCGACGCGTCTGCATACAAGTTTTCAACGATCTACAACTGGCAGATTCACAACTTACCACAATTTCCCTTATTCGACATTCTTTTGTGCAGCGAGCACGTTCCGAGTGATATTAATGAGAAAAAGATATATAACAAAGGAGGCAAACTATTCGCTATTTCGATAATTTTTGGATGGGTGATCACGTCACTGTTTTCCATTCATTCCACAGAACATTCCATTCATTCCATTTCATTCACCACAGACACACCACAATCAAGTAACCCTATGGCACTCACAACGACGATTATCATCGATGCCTCTCTCAGAAGATTCTGGAAACTAGAGAGCATTCATCCCAGGGCAGAAGTTCAAACTGAGGACGAAGAGGTCGAAAACACTGGAGACGATAATGGCAAGTAGATCGTGGAGCTTCCTTTACTGTAGTAGTTTGTTATAGCTTATGTAGTTTTTGACGACTCATATCGTGACGCCAAGGTAAGGCGTTAAACGTCACACTCTCGATCGGACCCAGTATTCGCCAAGACCTGTTTGCTGTATGCTTGCGGTTCCGTACTTACAAATACGGACAAATTAAAAATTTTCATCGAACATAGTCAAAAAGTTCCGTCAAATCTGAGTGAGTGAGATACTGTCAGATCAAGCAGTTCCAACTTTGAACGGTGACGTATGGAACATCATGCGCACTATTCCTAGCAGTTCGAGTACTGGAGCAACTGTTTACCAACCACCAGAACGAGTTTCCAACTGCAGCAAAAATCGTGATGGAAGACCTTTATGTTGATGAGGTTCCCAATGGATCTAATAGTGAGTATGAGCTGCTGCGACATCGGGACGAACTCGTCCAACTGATTTCCTGTGCTAAGCTAAAGCTCGGGAAATGAGTATCGACAAAATACATTGAATCGGAAGATTGAAACATTAAAACAAGGATTCCTCACAATTATCGGTCAAGGTTCTAGGGCTGCTAGGGTTCTAGAAGGACACATTGTACACTGTAAATCAAACAAATGTTCGGAGGTATCACGCATATTCGACCCTCTTTGTCTATAAGCACCAATCGTAGTTTGATTCAAAATACTATTTCCAAAAATTCTCTGTCTGTTAAATTTTAATTAGGATATACCGGGCAAATTATCCGACAAGTGGCTGAAATGGCGAGCTGATTTACACAACCTTCGACAGTTTCAGATACCTTTAAAGCATTTGGGGGCAAAACGACATGTGTGCGTTTAAAATTGTGCGTTGAGTGTATGTGTAGCAGAGAAAAACAATGAGAGCAGAGCGAAAAGAACGTAGTTTTTCATTTATTTTTTTGTAAATTCAAAAGTTGGAAAAATAGAAACTAAAATAGTGTTTTTTATTTTAAAGAAAGCTTTGCTAGCAAAATTTCTTAAACACATGATAAACTACGCCTCCCTATCTATATTTTCCATAGAAAAAACTTTTTCCAACACAATTTCTGAGAAAATTATTCTTAGTGGAAACATTTTGATTTTTAAGTTTGCGCTGTCAAATGAGTCAAAATAAGAGAGCTAAAAAAATTTGAAAGTTCTCACACTGTCAGTGTTTAGGCAGCGCTGTGGCAGAATTTCCTACCCTATGCACGCGTGCTATGGACAATGAGAGTTTGCCCCCCACTGCTTTAAAGCAAAAATCTCTGCTACCCCTGCCACTGTGCAAAGCACTTCCTCTGAGCACTTCTGCAATCCATCAAGGGTGAATTAAAACACAAGGAAGTGACGATCTATCATATCATGACATATGGTCTTGAACATCGTTCGCCAAATAAAATAAGTTTGTACTCCCATGTCAAGGTTTATTACGCCATTCGGTATTACGCCACTCCTACCTAGTGGACTTTTTCCCTTCCAATTTTAATCTATTAATCTCTGGAGAATAGTCCTAGAACTTATCCCAATGATCCTCTTTATATCCGTAGAGGACGCAATGGATAAGCTTGGCTTCAGCGCACTATGATTTTGACCTCCAAAACTGAGTTTTCGACTTACAAACCTCGCTTCTCAGTTTTCGATTCATATTTTATGACATTGAAAAAAATTTGGAAATTGAGGAGAATTCGAACTACTTTGAATGTTTTGTTAAGCTTTTTAAGAAAAAAGATTTTTTCGCTTTCTCACTTGGTGCATTGGGCTCCTCAACCAACGAAGTTGTCATATAAATTACAATAACTTAATTTAATAAAGATATTTATATTTTATATTTTTAAATTTTACATTTTTCAGTCTTCATCTAGCTTGCTTTGAGTTCGGACGTCTACTTTTTCGCTCATGTTGCCTCTCGTTTGCACCGAGTGCAGTGCAGAAGTTACTGCTACCCAACTTCGTGGGTGTGAGGCCGTTAGGTGCGCGTCGATCTGCCGGCGTGCCTATCACACCGCTTGTGTTGATTTGCCCTCGGAGGCTATAAAACTACTTATTAACATTCCGAACTTAATGTGGCAATGTGATAGCTGCGTCATTGGAAATGATTCGCATTCCAAAATTGATGAGCTAAATCATAAAGTTCTAGATCTGGAGTCCCGCTTCGAAAGCCTTAATGCCAAAGTTGACCTAGCCCTGGTAAATGGAGCGGCTGTGCCCGCTGGACGCGCCTCCTCGGCTGGGGTGCAAGTTGTTGCTCCCCCTGCTATGCCCACCAGCACTGGGAGCATAAAGGCTACTCTGGGGCAGGCCCCAACGGCATCTAAGGGGGCTGTCCCGAAGAAGAAGAAGCGGATCAACCCTAATAGGCGCATTGTGGGACAAGCACCCAGTTGCGCTCAACTTCAAGTGCTTCCCACCTTGAAATACCTTCATGTGGGTAAATTCGCGACGTCTACCCAACCGGATGCATTGTGCAAATTTGTCGCAGATAAGCTGAACGTGGAGCCCAATGATTTAGTCTGTGCTAGGCTGATCAAAAAGGATGCTGACATCAACGCCCTCAAGTTCGTCAATTTTAAATTGGGAGTTCCGGAGCAAAATTTCCCAACAGTCTTCAATGACGATTTTTGGCCTATGTCGGTAAAAGTTAGCCGGTTAGCATAGAGAGCCGGCTAAGGTTATTGACCTCCCGGCGATTCTACCTTTACCGCATTCGCAATCTTCAAAAAACCCCCAGTAAGCGGCGCCGCTGGCGCCGTTACATCGTTTTCTTCTCAAGCTGCAGTTCGTCACCCCGATTGCTCTCTGCTGCGCTACCAACAACAATCGGCGTGGGCGTTTATGGTAACGGTTGACGCTGTCTTCAATTCCTCCAATAATTGGCTCCGTTTGCTGATCGATATTCTTCAACAACAACAACTTTTTTCAAGGCGAGTTGTTTATTTCTTATCTTCACTTGTGGATGCCCAGCAACAACAAGACGATGGTAATCGAGACGTTGACAGCGCATCGCTTATCTTATCTCTTTTCGTTGGGCCACTCGCTGGTGCTTTCTTTTCGCCGATGGAAGATGTTTATTTACGTTTTGGACCCGTGGGTGGATCTTTGCTGCGTTTGGATGTGCCTGACTATGAACGCTCAATGTTTTCACCTGGCACGGAATCTGCCTTGCTACTGGACTCTCGCAGGTCTACTGATGAGTCTAATGGAAATTTCTATGTGTCCTTGTCGGCTATTTTGCAAGCTATGCGTATTGGATATGCCTCCACATGCACCAGTACCAGGAGTGCACTTTCACCATCACCGCCTTGCCGTCCAATTCCCAGTTTGGACTGTAGCTACTCGTCGTCCTTGGACCCTAATAAAAGCCTAAAAGTTCTATTCCAAAATATATCGGGAATGAGAACCAAGACCCGGATGGTATTCCCCAATTCTTCTGCCTGCGATTTTAATGTAATCATCCTTGTGGAAACCTGGCTCAATGACAAATTCAGCTCCTCTGAGTTCTTCGAGCCTAATTTGTACCATGTATTTCGAAAGGACCGAGATGCATTCAGTACCCAGTGTGAGCGAGGTGGAGGTGTGATCATCGCTATCCGTCGATCTTCTCAGGCTACACCACTGCGCCTTCCGGTGGCCGACCCTTTACTGGATCAGCTTGCGGTCTCAATCCAGGGCGTCCATGGCCCGTTCGTCATCATTGCATCATACATCCCTCCGAACAGCGCATTCAGTATATATCATGCGCATATGGAAAACATCACTAGTGTCTGTGCTGGAACGTCGGACCCTACCGCTTTGATGGTAGCTGGCGATTTCAACCTGAGCTCCATTGTCTGGTCTTGGGACCCGGAATCTCCCTGCATGCTACCTAGCAACGTTCACCAGAGTTATGAAATTGTAGTTTTAGATGATATTTTTAGTCTGGGCCTCTCCCAAGTAAATAATATTTTTAATGATTTATCCAAAATTCTTGATCTTATATTTTTAAATAATTTGATTAATAGTAAAGTAGAATTATGCAATGTACCATTAAGTCCTTGTGATATGCACCACAAGCCGTTGGTAATTAATATTGAGTTTTATAGTTTTTTGCCTTCTGCTTCCCCCATTCCATATTATCATCTGAATGATACTAACTTGTCACTTATTAACGCCTCTATTTCAGCCTTTGATTGGGTTTCCCTTTTTTCGGATGGCTCAATCGATGATTGTTATACTAAGTTCTTGGTTGCCCTTTTTAATATTATTGATACTTATGCCCCTGTGAGGGTACGAAGATCCTATAGGCTTCCCTGGTACACAAAAGGTTTAAAAAACTTAAAGAATAGAAGGGATAAGCACTACAAACGATTTATAATGACAGGTGAGACTCGAGCAGGAGAGCTGTACCGGCAATTTAAGCGGGAATTTGATTTCCTTAATAAGTTCCTCTACAATCAGTATATATCCGATGTCGAAGCTAGCCTTCGATCCAATCCTAAAGCTTTTTGGCGGTTTGTTAACAGCAAAAAGTCAAAATCGGACATACCTTCATCCATATGTTATGGTAATTTAGCAGCCGACTCGGATCAGGGCGTTTCTGATCTTTTTGCAAAATACTTTGCCTCTAACTTGGAGCCGAAGGTTCCTTGGAGTGATCATAAAACTCTTCTTAGCATTGAGCCTTTTCTTAATGTGAGTAACATGGACGTTTGGGACGGTGACCTAGTTGAAGCCATTGGACATCTGACCGAGTCGCTCACACCTGACGTGGACGGTATCTCCCCATTCTTTCTTAAGAGGAGTATCGCTTCTCTTTCTACTCCCCTTCAACTGAGGTTCTCCTTTTCGCTCTCTTCTGGTAGATTCCCCCACCGGTGGAAGATTACTTCTATAACGCTTATTCACAAAGGTGGCAGTAGGTGTGATGTTACCAACTATCGACCTATAGCCAAAATTTGCAACGTCGCTAAGATACTGGAGCGGATAGTAACTAAAAAATTGACTTTTCTGGCTCGCAATTTCAAATCCCCCAACCAGCATGGTTTTCTGCCTGGGAGGTCCACTACCACTAATTTAGCTGTCTTTTCTAAGCACTGCTTTGAAGCTTTTGAAAACCGATTTCAGGTTGATGCAAAGCCTTCGACAAAGTGTGTCATACTGCCCTTCTGGCCAAATTATATAAATTAGGTATTCATTCCTGCCTATTAAGTTGGTTCGAGTCTTATCTGGCTGACCGACCTTGCCACGTTACTGTTGGAGACGCTATCTCAAGCCCATTTGTCACCTCCTCTGGTCTTCCACAAGGCAGCTCTCTTGGACCTCTTCTATTTATAATTTTCATTAATGACATCTCGTCATGCTTTCGTCATTCGCACTTTTTAATGTATGCGGATGACCTTAAAATCTATAAAGAGATTAGCTGCATTAGTGACAGTTACTTGTTACAGGAGGATATATCCAGAGTTTACTCATGGTGCTCCCGCAATCTTCTTCCATTAAACTTATCTAAGTGTTTGTTTACCCGTTACAGTAGGCGGTCTCTTGAAATCTGTACGGGTTATTCCATCAGCAATTATAATTTGGCAGCTAAAGAAGAGGTGTTAGACCTTGGTGTCTTATTCGACAGCAAATTTAAATTTTCGGGTCACTTAGACTACATTTTACCTAAAGCGTATGCTATGCTGGGCTTTGTTAAGAGGCACGTGAACCAGTTTAAAAGTCCATACTCGAGCCTCAGCGTCTATGCTGCATTCATTCGGTCGAGGCTGGAATATGCCTCAATCATTTGGAACCCGGAGTGTAAAGTTCGTTCCAATAGAATTGAGCGACTCCAGAAAAAATTTTTAAAATTTGCACTTCTGCCTCTAAGGTTTCAGGATCCTGTTCCTTCATACCAGAGCCGTTGCCTTCTTCTGAACGTTTGCACGTTGGAGGATCGGCGTAAACTGGCAGCGTTAACCTTTTTAAATAACTTAATCGTTAATAACATTGATTGTCCTTTTTTGTTGGGACTCGTTAATTTTAATGTTCCTCAAAGGGATCTTCGTACCTTTGCCCCCTTTCGAGTCAAATGTCATAGGGCCAATTATTTCTTAAATGAGCCGATAGAGCGGGCTCTTTCTTATTTTAATTCTTTGCCGCCTAGCCTCCGAACTGAGTGGGGCTCAGATAAGGGTGTGTTAAAACACAAGTTATTAAGGCATTTATTAAGTTTTTGTTAATTTTGTAGTTTTATTTATTAGGTGTAAGTTGTTATGTTATGTAGCCATGTAAGGATTTGTCCGTTGGCGAAATAAATAAATAAATAAATTTTGAGACCTTTTTTCATGGAAAGGAAAAACTGGTATTTCCATGAGCAACTTGTTATTTGGTGCAAAAATATGAAAAAAAAGTCAAAAACTGAGTAAATCTCAAAGTGTTTTGAAATTTTTTTCAATTTGTATATTCCATTTTACTATAACAACATTAAAAAAATATTGTAAGAGCTCTACAGCTGTATTTATACGATACTAGCAAACCCGGCGAACTCCGTTTCGTCACCAGATGACTTCGTTTTTAAAGGATCGAGAAAACATTTTGTTTTTGTTTTATACGTTTGAAAATTTATACAATTTTTTTATACATTTGAAAATACGTTTCCAATATAAGATGATGGGAGACGTCAGACGCAAATGATCTTCGTGTGCTCACTCACTGTTCCATTTTATTGAAGTGCTTTTTGGTAAACCACATGTTTAGTTTTTTGGTCTGACGTTAACACAAAAAAAAAGCGGATGGTTTTCCAACTCAAGAGCACGCAACTTGCCACATGAAAAAAAATGATTTTATAAATTTATTCCGCAAACATTAATCGATTGGTCTTGTGACTTGTTATTTGTCATTGCGAACGCAAGGCTAACTGGAAATTGCAATCGTTTGACTGAAGATCATTCGGATTCAATGTTATTCGAGGAATTGATACATTTTTACATGCGTACTTTCCGTTAATAATGATTGCCTCAATCAAATTCGGCATAAGTCTTTTAACCAAAAGTCGAGTACCGTTGCAATGCCGCGGTGGATTCAAATTACGCAATATCATAATAACTGTTCCAACTTTTAGTTGCAAGTTATTTGGTGGAAATCCTGGTAACTCCAGAGAGTTCAAAAACTCCGCGCCTGCAACGCGGTTGTTATATCTGATTATTGAACGTGATTCTTTAAAATATTTTGGATATTGGGTTGAATACACTTCATCCAAACTTTCACCAAAACTTCTAGCAAAACAAACTATTTTTGTCCAATGTTTGGATAAACCAAGCCTTTGTATTGATGTATCATTTATTAGATCGGACGCACATAGAAAATTTTCATTCTTTCTTTCAAATTCTGTGTTCCGCACTCAATACATGTATTGATATAATTGTATAATCATATATAAAGCCTGAATATTAGTAAGGAATAGTAGAAAGCAGGCTGAGAGTATGACGTTGCATACGTTTATACTGTTTGTGTGCGGCAGAGCTCGGGCAGAAAAAAATTCCAATG
The DNA here is from genome assembly GCA_018153235.1 of Drosophila malerkotliana malerkotliana. Taxonomy (NCBI): domain Eukaryota; kingdom Metazoa; phylum Arthropoda; class Insecta; order Diptera; family Drosophilidae; genus Drosophila; species Drosophila malerkotliana. The sequence continues at coordinate 2,128,973 of JAECXV010000202.1, read as the reverse complement.
CCCATGAAATAGGTCCAATTGACCTCTGCTATATATATGAACTTATGTATATACGCTAAAGCTTGCGGTTCGTTACCTACGTCGACTGCCGTAAATAGTGATAGTCAACATATACAAGTCATCTCAACTTATGTATAAACTGTCACTATTGTGACAGGAAAATTTTTATCTTAAACAAATTTTCGTTGAATAAAATAAAATCATTAATAAAGGACGACTACAGTCGAATTTCACGACTAAATTGCGCCTTTTTTCTTTTCCGCCCGCACGTTTCTATACCCAGTATTCGTAGAGCATAAGGCTATATTGTAGTCGTCTAATTGTTTGTAGCATAGAAAATGAATCATCTCCGACTCCATAAAGTATATGTTTCTTGATCAGCATCATATAGCCATGTCCGTATGAACGAGTGGGTCTCGGAGCCTATAAGAGATAAAGCTATAGATACATACATTAAACAAACAAATTATCTTAAACAAATTTTCGTAGAATAAAATAAAATCATTGATGAAGGACGACTACAGTCGAATTTCACGACTAAATTGCGTCTTTTTTCGTTTCCTCCCGCACGTTTCTATACCCGGTACTCGTAAAGCATAAGGGTATATTGTAGTCGTCTAATTGTTTGTAGCATAGAGAAGGAATCATTTCCGACTCCATAAAGTATATGTTTCTTGATCAGCATCATATAGCCATCCGTCTGTCCGTATATGAGATATAGCTATAGAATTTGCCATGGAGACTTCTACAATGCCCACGCAGTTAAAGTTTGTTTCAAAATTTTGGCACTCCCCCACAAATCGCGAATTTCTGTAGCGCAAGTACTGGAGTGTTTTTTTTAACAATAAACCAGAATTTTTTGGGTGCTACAAATATTTCAAAAACGCTTTTGTGTTATATTCGACCAGATAAACAATTCCTACTATGTCACTTTAAAAGTTCAGAATCACTATTGAACTATGTTACGAGTCAACATAAAACTATGAAAGGCCACAAAAAAAGAAACAACAGAAAGAATAACTATGTGTCAGACGCTCTATCGGGAATAGCGATAGACGAACTAGAATCTATTAATAAGAATGTACTTAAGTCACTACAAAATATCAAAGTGGACAGAAATCCTGCGCAGGATATAAAAACAAAGAAAGGGAATTGTGATTACAAGCCCTAGAAAAAGTTTCAGAATTCAATATATATATTTCAGAAATATATATCAGAACCCAACCCAAAAAAAAAACATTTTAAATTAATATGTAGATACAGAACTTTCTAACCAATAAAGTCATCAAAGCCTTTTTTATTTCATTGAAAAAGTTTTTTTTTCATATCTATTCCACTTTCTTTAAGACCAAATAGTAAAAAACAAATAAACTTAAAAAAAATATTTTTTTAATCTAAATTGGGTCTTACGTTTTGTTCTTACGATTGAATCACGTTTTGTTTTGAAACAGGCCTTGAGATTCTCTTAAAATTCATTTTATTAAGAATTTATTAAGAATTTTATTAAGTATTGTTTATTAAGAATGTACTGTTAAAGTTTCAAATAAAAATATTAAATAATGACAGAGATACAGCCCATAATCGAGAGCGCGCCTACACCGAAATGTATGAGTTTCTCGGTAGCGTCTAAACTTTAAACGCGTTTTTCTCGGAACGACATTTTTGTGTGCGGCGCAGGTGATTCACAAAATTCTATGGTACCGATCTAGCTGAAATTTGGATATGTTGTTCTAAAAAGTAACACCTCAGTCCCGTACTAGAATCATTTATTTTTAATGATTAGTTTTTTTTATCATTAATTTAAGATAAATTTTTTAAATTTGTTTTCTTGTGTGTTCGCCATTTTGTTGTTTATTGATGAAAATATTTTATTCTAGTACGGGACAGAGCCATAAGCTTACAAAACAAGAATCTATTCTAATTTTTTGTTTCGGATGACTCTAGCAGTCGAAATCACCTGCGCCAGGGACCTACCTTTTTTTTTATATGCATACTTTGGCATGCTATAAAGTGTATTAAACTACACAAGAATAAATGAAACAAAATATTTTCAAATAGTTTATGATGCCTATAAAAACATATGTGAAAATTGAAACGATCGCATTATTTTTTATAACAAAAAAATGTTTTTGCAATAACCTCTAAAAAGTAGGCCGGAACATGAGACTACATCCTTAAGCTACCAAATTGCACAATGATCGGCCGACTATATCTTATAGCTGGCATATTACTGAACAATCGGAGATGGTATTTGATAAAAATACCAACTTTGGTATTAAGATAAGGATCGGCCATCTATATCCGATGTTTGGGATATATATCCGGTTTTAACTGCAAGGGTATAAATACTTCGGGTCCGGTCGAAGTTAGCTTTCCTTTCTTGTATTTGAAATTTTTGTATACCGAAAATATATTAATTTGGGTTTGAATATATATTTTATAGGTTACATTTATAGGTTCGATGTTTGATCAAATTTCAAAGTTTTTAACTCTGCCTTCTACGATTACCATGGCGTGGTATATCAGGAGCTCTTACCATATGATCGTACGGTCAATAAACAATATTATCTGGAAGTTATGCGCCGTATGCGAGAAGCAATACGAAAGAAACGTCCAGAATTGTGAAAAAAATAATTCATGGCTTTTGCATCACGATAATGACCCTGCTCACTCATCTTTAGGTTAGGTTAGGTTGAGGCGACGATGCGGGGCCAGTCCACTTGAGCCGCTGGGGGCTCCTTGTGCTACCGCACAGGCAAGGGTCCTACAAGAGGACCTCTCCCTTCCTATCTACTGATGTGCCCAAGAGTGTTCTATCCTTTCTGCGGCGGCTCGCGGTCCCATCCAGATTTACGGATGAAAGTTACGAGTCTGCGTGGAGCGATCTCCGTGATCGTTAGGTCTGTTAGGTCCGTGAGTATTGCTGCGCCCAAGAATTTGAGTCGGCTGCGCCCTAGCGCAGGGCATTGACACAGGAGGTCTGCGACAGTTACTCTCCTGGAGTTGGATGAGAATCCGTCAAAGGCTTTGAGTGCCGCCTGACTGTCTGAGAAGATACAGATTCTTTCTTGATTGCCAGTAAGTGCTGGGGATGTAAGTGCTTCTTCGATAGCTATGACTTCTGCTTGCAACACACTACAGTGGTCAGGGAGTCTGAAGGACTCGTTAGACACAGCCGTTCGCAATGGAAACCGCCTCCCACCTGGCCATTCAATCTTGAACCGTCTGTGTAAATATGGAGGGAACCGGCTGGTCCCGGGATTTGTGTGGCCCATTCCTCCCTTGTTGGAATGGAAACCTTGTATTTTAATATGGGATGATCGATAGGTATGCAATAGTCTGTAGCCCCCGTTGGCGTGCAGTGGTGTAGATCTAACTTGTTATGTCCATAGTCAATCCATTTCCATATGCCCGTCTGCGTAGCCTAATTGCCGATAGCGTGGCTATCTTGACCTCCATTATTTCTACCGGTAATAAGTCGAGTATAAAGTCTATGGCATCCGTCGGTGTAGTACGTAGGCTGCCTGTGATACAGACCTCCGCCATCCTTTGCGTTTTCCTAAGTTTCTCTCTAATTGTGGAGTTTGGGAGAGCAGGCCACCAGACCACCACCCCGTAGAAAAGGAATGGTCTTATGACCGCTGTGTGAAGCCATCTAACTATTTTTGGGGACATTTCCCATTTAAGGCCAATGGCTTTTCTGCAGTACAGAGCGCGATTGTTGCCTTGTTAGCTCTATCCATAGTGTTTGACTTCCAGTCCAGTTTCCTGTCTAGCGTAATCCCTAGATACTTAGCGCTACCGCTAAGGCAGAGTGTTTCTTCTGATAGTTTTGAAAGCCTTCAGTTTGGTATTTTGTACTTCCTGGTGAAGAGGACGAGCTCGGTTTTGGACGGGTTTATACCTTGTCCATTTCTAAGTGCCCATGTTGAGAGGACCCTAAGTTTTCCGTCATGCGGTCACATAGAGTCTGGGGAAATTTCCCAGAGAAGGCAATTGCGACATCATCCGCGTAAGCGATAACTTTGCAACCACCACCTTCTAGGGATCGCAGTAGGCTATTTACCGCCACGTTCCATAGTAGGGGTGAGAGTACGCCTGCTTGCCGAGTGCCTCTTCTGACGTATCTATGAATAGATTCTCCTCCTTGTGACGCCTCAACAGTCCTGTTTACCAGGATCTGCTCTACAAGGCGTACGGATTGATTGTCTATTCCTAGTCCCGTCAGCGCATTGATTATCGAGCTTGGTAGGATGTTGTTGAACGCACCTTCTATGTCTAGAAAAGCAATGAGTGCGTATTCCTTATCACTAAGTGCCTTCTCGACAAAAGTAGTGATTTCGTGGAGTGCCGTTTCCGTGAATCGGCCCTTCCTATACGCATGTTGCGATCCCGAGATATCATCTGGGTTGATGGTAAGATTAATATGGAGGCTGATTAGTCTCTCCATTGTCTTAAGAAGGAAGGACGACAGGCTTATTGGTCTGAAGTCCTTAGGGGTGCAGTGCGATGGTTTTCCCGCCTTGGATACGACTTTCGTCCGCAACCACATGGCGGGTACGATGCCTATCCTGAAAATTGCTGAGAAAGCTTTCTTGACCCAAGACCTCAGATTGGGACCGGCTTTAATTAGTTGAGCCGGGACAATGCCATCTGGGCCTAGGGATTTGAAAGGCTTGAAGCTATTTATCGCCCAGCTGAGATACCAGTCACTCAGTACGTATTCGAGTTGGTTAGGAACGGAGGGGCTATCCCCCTGTCTCTGCGTTTCCAGGGTTGTATCTTCTAGAGAGCATCCCGGGATATGTGCCTCTGTGATTGCCTGTAGGGTTTCTTTGCTGGACGATGTCCAGTTACCTTCTGAGATTTAATATATCCTACATTTGGTGCAGTAGTTGCGAGGGCCTTCCGGAATCAGGAGGCCTCTGATTTTTGCTGAATGTTCGTGGATAACATGGTCCAGGCATTCCTTTTTGCCTTGCGCAGTTCTTTGTTATATCGCCTAAGGTCCGCTTTATACGACTCCCAGGCTGTCTCCGAGTTTGTTTTGCTGACAAAATTAAAGGCCTTGCGGGCCTTGGTTTTAAAGGGCGCAAGTTTTTGCGACCACCATGGTGGTTTCTTTGACTTGCTATTGCCCAATCTGCTTTTGGGACAAGCTTTATTGAATGCCCTGGCGCATGCTGCCGTAAGGGTGTCCACCATGGCATCCAGGGCTTCCCTACTGTCAACGTCCCTTGTTGGAGGTTTCCCCAAGGAACTTTCTAGTTTTTTCCTGTACAACTCCCAGTTCGCTTTTCTCGGGTTGCGTACCGTTAGTCCATTAAAGATCTCAAAATTGACCACTACTTCTATGTATCGGTGCTCCGAGAAGGAATGTTTCTCTAGGACTCCCCATCTAACAATCCTGTCTGCTAGGGATTTAGAGTAAAGAGTGACGTCAAGTACTTCCCTTCTGTTCTTGACTATGAAGGTGGGTTCTGTACCCCTGTTACCCACCAGAAGATTGGAGCCTAGGATAAAATCGAAGATTGACTCACCCCTCTCGCTTGTGTCAGTGCTTCCCCACTGATGATGATGGGCGTTAGCATCGCAACCTATGATCAAGTCGATCTTGTGCTTCCTGCTGTCTTCCACCAGCTGTTTGAGTAGGTGGTGCGGGGGGAGGGCCTCCTGGTCGTGGCCCATATACGCCGAACATACCCTTAGAGGGCCATTTGGGCTCTCTATGGCTGCGGATACGTGGTCTTCATTGCTGACATTGGGTAGCAAAAAGAGGTTAAGGTTCTTTTTTGCGAGGATGCAGGCTCGCCTTTTACCTGTTGTATCGGCTTTGAAGAGCTTATACTCCGACGCCCCCCAACCCAAGAATCCTGTCTCCAAGGATCCAGGGTTCCTGGATGAGGGCCATATCAGCTCCACTCTCGGCGAGGTGGAGTAGGAGGGGAGCTGACGCCGCTTTACTGTGATGGAGATTTATTTGCAGGATCGTCAGGGGCATTCTTACAATTCTCCACCACAGTAACTTTGACCTCCGTTTCCGAGCTTAGCAGAGAGTCCTCCTCCATTCCACTCCACTCAGTGCCCTTGCCAAGTCGCTTTCCTCCGAGGTGTACCCTTGCTTTTCTGGGCTTTTACGGTCTCCCAATTGAGTGTGAGGACGACACTCTGCTCCGCAGTCCCACCGCCTCCTCGACCTTGGCGACTCTCCAGTCCGCCGTGGGAAACGTCGGGTTGCACATCCTAAGCATAGTTAGGAAGGTCTTAGGGTCGGCTGGCTTTTCAGTGAGCCACACTCGCGCCCTCGGTTTGCTAGGGATCTCGTCCCAGTCAACCGCCACTAGCTTATCTCTAGGGTAGACCTCTCCAAGCGATGCAAAGGTCTCCACTTGTAGGTCTCTACCGATCGCGCGTCTTAGCAGCCAATTACCTTGACGCTACCCTGATACCATCCTGCGTTTTCGCATTCTGGTGGGGGTCCTCCGCATCGCAGCATCTCCTCGCAGAGATTTTGTGGCCAAAAGCAACACTACAATAATGCGTCAGCCACCATATTCACCGGATTTGGCCCCATGTGACTTTTTCTTGTTCCCAAAACTAAAGAGACCAAAACTAAGAGAACATAGAAAGGACGGAGACGATTAAAGAGATAAAGACTGCATTGCTGGAAGAGCTCAAGGGTACACCGAAAAGTGCTTTTGTGGAGTCCTTTGAGGATTGGAAAAACCGTTGGCATAAGTGTTGTTTGCTCCAAAATGGCAAACTGCGAAATTGCCTGTTTCAGGCCAGCAACTATGGTCCCAGTAGAAACGCATCAACCGAATTCAATGGAAGTTCATTTATTACTAGTTTCTATCTGCTCCTTCTATTCTTTCCTTCGAAACTGCGACGTAGCGAGTAACAAGAACGAGTACTTAACAGAGCGATAATATTTTTAGGCGGTACAATTCAAATATTTCTCATAAGTATGGGAGTAAGGAACACACGTAGAGATCTTGCAGCTCGTGCTCGTTGGGGGTTATTTTATTTGCTCGTAGCTTGCTATGCCCCGTCTCATAGCTAAGTAGTTCAAGTTGCGAGTTCTACGTATTTCCCTCACCTATTATTTTTTAAACAAGTTACGACTAAACATCGGCCGCGTTGAATGGCCGAAGGGCTTCAATTGATAGGTAATGGTGCTAGTCTATGGATAGCACGTTTGTAGATTCCATTTTTAGTTTTTACGATGGCCACTCGGACCCTTCCATCAGCACCTGTAATCGTTTCAGTGATGATGCCCAAAAGCCATGTCTGAAGTGGCAGATTGTCCTCCTGAATTGCGACAACGGTTCCAGCAGTTACATTTGGCGACTCCTTATTCCATTTCACGCGTTGTTGTAAGCTTAACAAGTAGTCTCGTGACCAATCCTGCCAAAAGCGTTGTTTTATCGCAGACACCAAATTTTTTTTTTTTTAATAGCAGGGTAACGTTTATTTAAAACTGTCCATTACGGACAACCATTAAATGTTATCACATAAACTTCACTTATAGATCATTTTAAATATTAATATGGTAGAAATAAATTAGAGTAGTAAGGGGAGGTCCAGCGGGTGTGTCCTTTTTAGTCTTCTGGGCTGCTCGCTGTTGTCCAGCAGGGAGCTGGCCAACCGGTTCGGGTGATTATGAAGCCTCTGCATGTAACGTGCGCTGCTTCTTTGTATCTCGTCCTTGACCCAAGGGAAATTGAGAACCTCGTGGATGGGCTCTATTTTCGAATATTATTGTTCGGACATTCGTCTTGCTCGCAGTGCCCCAGAGCTGTATTCCGTACGTCCAGATTGGGCGTATTATTGCCTTGTAAATGAGGAGTTTAGTGGAAGTTCTCAGCTTAGATCTCCTACCCATAAGCCAGTAGAAGGATCGAAGTCTTTGATTAGCCTGTTTCCTCTTCTTAATCAGATGGGGCTTCCAGGTGAGCCTCCTGTCTAGGGTGAATCCCAGGTACTTGGGATTGTCTACCTGTGGGATTGGAGAGCCGTTAAGGTTAACTGGAGGGCAGTTGCCTTGCAGAGAGAAAATGTGGAGGCAGTGGACTTCTCATTATTGACGGCAATGTTCCATCGCTTTTGCCAGTCGCTGAGCAAGTCAAGCTGCAATTGCATTGTTTCGGCTGCCCCCAATGCGCTATCGGCGGTGGAAAGGAAGGCGGTGTCGTCTGCATAGGTTGCTGCGAGCAGGTCAGGCCTCTGAAGAACAGGGAGGTCGGCCGTGTATGCATTGTACATCAACGGGCCAAGAACGCTGCCTTGGGGTACACCAGCGTGAGCTTCTCTTATACCGGAGATGGCCTCGCCACATCTAAGCAGACACCAAATGCCAGCGCTGAAGAAACGATAAATTCGGTTCCACATTTGCCTGAGCGGATGCTGGAGGCAAGGTTGCCAAACTGGTCCCGACGAGGAGGTGCACAGGGGTTATAGCTTCACCATCGTTTGGGCTTGAGCCGTCAGCGATAATCGGCCGCGAATTCAGCACTGCTTCAACTTCTACGATCACCGTCTGGAGCTCGTCTTCCATTAGTAACGCGTTACAATAACGCGTTCCAATGCCCTTGAAATAGGTCCAATTGACCTCTGCTATATATATGAACTTATGTATATACGCTAAAGCTTGCGGTTCGTTACCTACGTCGACTGCCGTAAATAGTGATAGTCAACATAAACAAGTCATCTCAACTTATGTATAAACTGTCACTATTGTGACAGGAAAATTGTTGTCTTAAACAAATTTTCGCTGAATAAAATAAAATCATTAATAAAGGACGACTTCAGTCGAATTTCACGACTAAATTGCGCCTTTTTTCTTTTCCGCCCGCACGTTTCTATACCCAGTATTCGTAGAGCATAAGGCTATATTGTAGTCGTCTAATTGTTTGTAGCATAGAAAATGAATCATCTCCGACTCCATAAAGTATATGTTTCTTGATCAGCATCATATAGCCATGTCCGTATGAACGAGTGGGTCTCGGAGCCTATAAGAGATAAAGCTATAGATACATACATTAAACAAACAAATTATCTTAAACAAATTTTCGTAGAATAAAATAAAATCATTGATGAAGGACGACTACAGTCGAATTTCACGACTAAATTGCGTCTTTTTTCGTTTCCTCCCGCACGTTTCTATACCCGGTACTCGTAAAGCATAAGGGTATATTGTAGTCGTCTAATTGTTTGTAGCATAGAGAAGGAATCATTTCCGACTCCATAAAGTATATGTTTCTTGATCAGCATCATATAGCCATCCGTCTGTCCGTATATGAGATATAGCTATAGAATTTGCCATGGAGACTTCTACAATGCCCACGCAGTTAAAGTTTGTTTCAAAATTTTGGCACTCCCCCACAAATCGCGAATTTCTGTAGCGCAAGTACTGGAGTGTTTTTTTAACAATAAACCAGAATTTTTTGGGTGCTACAAATATTTCAAAAACGCTTTTGTGTTATATTCGACCAGATAAACAATTCCTACTATGTCACTTTAAAAGTTCAGAATCACTATTGAACTATGTTACGAGTCAACATAAAACTATGAAAGGCCACAAAAAAAGAAACAACAGAAAGAATAACTATGTGTCAGACGCTCTATCGGGAATAGCGATAGACGAACTAGAATCTATTAATAGGAATGTACTTAAGTCACTACAATATATCAAAGTGGACAGAAATCCTGCGCAGGATATAAAAACAAAGAAAGGGAATTGTGATTACAAGCCCTAGAAAAAGTTTCAGAATTCAAAATATATATTTCAGAAATATATATCAGAACCCAACCCAAAAAAAAAACATTTTAAATTAATATGTAGATACAGAACTTTCTAACCAATAAAGTCATCAAAGCCTTTTTTATTTCATTGAAAAAGTTTTTTTTCATATCTATTCCACTTTCTTTAAGACCAAATAGTAAAAAACAAATAAACTTAAAATAAAATATTTTTTAAATCTAAATTGGGTCTTACGTTTTGTTTTACGTTTTGTTCTTACGATTGAATCACGTTTTGTTTTGAAACAGGCCTTGAGATTCTCTTAAAATTCATTTTATTAAGAATTTATTAAGAATTTTATTAAGTATTGTTTATTAAGAATGTACTGTTAAAGTTTCAAATAAAAATATTAAATAATGACAGAGATACAGCCCATAATCGAGAGCGCGCCTACACCGAAAAGTATGAGTTTCTCGGTAGCGTCTAAACTTTAAACGCGTTTTTCTCGGAACGACATTTTTGTGTGCGGCGCAGGTGATTCACAAAATTCTATGGTACCGATCTAGCTGAAATTTGGATATGTTGTTCTAAAAAGTAACACCTCAGTCCCGTACTAGAATCATTTATTTTTAATGATAAGTTTTTTTTTATCATTAATTTAAGATAAATTTTTTAAATTTGTTTTCTTGTGTGTTCGCCATTTTGTTGTTTATTGATGAAAATATTTTATTCTAGTACGGGACAGAGCCATAAGCTTACAAAACAAGAATATATTCTAATTTTTTGTTTCGGATGACTCTAGCAGTCGAAATCACCTGCGCCAGGGACCTATCTTTTTTTTTATATGCATACTTTGGCATGCTATAAAGTGTATTAAACTACACAAGAATAAATGAAACAAAATATTTTCAAATAGTTTATGATGCCTATAAAAACATATGTGAAAATTGAAACGATCGCATTATTTTTTATAACAAAAAAATGTTTTTGCAATAACCTCTAAAAAGTAGGCCGGAACATGAGACTACATCCTTAAGCTACCAAATTGCACAATGATCGGCCGACTATATCTTATAGCTGGCATATTACTGAACAATCGGAGATGGTATTTAATAAAAATACCAACTTTGGTATTAAGATAAGGATCGGCCATCTATATCCGATGTTTGGGATATATATCCGGTTTTAACTGCAAGGGTATAAATACTTCGGGTCCGGTCGAAGTTAGCTTTCCTTTCTTGTATTTGAAATTTTTGTATACCGAAAATATATTAATTTGGGTTTGAATATATATTTTGCAAAAATGTGGAAACACTTGGAATGTTGACAGTGAAAAAAGTTCGATGTTCGATCAAATTTCAAAGTTTTTAACTCTGTCTTCTACGATTACCATGGCGTGGTATATCAGGAGCTCTTACCATATGATCGTACGGTCAATAAACAATATTATCTGGAAGTTATGCGCCGTATGCGAGAAGCAATACGAAAGAAACGTCCAGAATTGTGAAAAAATAATTCATGGCTTTTGCATCACGATAATGACCCTGCTCACTCATCTTTAGGTTAGGTTAGGTTGAGGCGACGATGCGGGGCCAGTCCACTTGAGCCGCTGGGGGCTCCTTGTGCTACCGCACAGGCAAGGGTCCTACAAGAGGACCTCTCCCTTCCTATCTACTGATGTGCCCAAGAGTGTTCTATCCTTTCTGCGGCGGCTCGCGGTCCCATCCAGATTTACGGATGAAAGTTACGAGTCTGCGTGGAGCGATCTCCGTGATCGTTAGGTCTGTTAGGTCCGTGAGTATTGCTGCGCCCAAGAATTTGAGTCGGCTGCGCCGTAGCGCAGGGCATTGACACAGGAGGTCTGCGACAGTCATTTACTCTCCTGGAGTTGGATGAGAATACGTCAAAGGCTTTGAGTGCCGCCTGACTGTCTGAGAAGATACAGATTCTTTCTTGATTGCCAGTAAGTGCTGGGGATGTAAGTGCTTCTTCGATAGCTATGACTTCTGCTTGCAACACACTACAGTGGTCAGGGAGTCTGAAGGACTCGTTAGACACAGCCGTTCGCAATGGAAACCGCCTCCCACCTGGCCATTCAATCTTGAACCGTCTGTGTAAATATGGAGGGAACCGGCTGGTCCCGGGATTTGTGTGGCCCATTCCTCCCTTGTTGGAATGGAGACCTTGTATTTTAATATGGGATGATCGATAGGTATGCAATAGTCTGTAGCCCCCGTTGGCGTGCAGTGGTGTAGATCTAACTTGTTATGTCCATAGTCAATCCATTTCCATATGCCCGTCTCGCGTAGCCTAATTGCCGATAGCGTTGCTATCTTGACCCCCATTATTTCTACCGGTAATAGGTCGAGTATAAAGTCTATGGCATCCGTCGGTGAAGTACGTAGGCTGCCTGTGATACAGACCTCCGCCATCCTTTGCGTTTTCCTAAGTTTCTCTCTAATTGTGGAGTTTGGGAGAGCAGGCCACCAGACCACCACCCCGTAGAAAAGGAATGGTCTTATGACCGCTGTGTGAAGCCATCTAACTATTTTTGGGGACATTTCCCATTTAAGGCCAATGGCTTTTCTGCAGTACAGAGCGCGATTGTTGCCTTGTTAGCTCTATCCATAGTGTTTGACTTCCAGTCCAGTTTCCTGTCTAGCGTAATCCCTAGATACTTAGCGCTACCGCTAAGGCAGAGTGTTTCTTCTGATAGTTTTGAAAGCCTTCAGTTTGGTATTTTGTACTTCCTGGTGAAGAGGACGAGCTCGGTTTTGGACGGGTTTATACCTTGTCCATTTCTAAGTGCCCATGTTGAGAGGACCCTAAGTTTTCCGTCATGCGGTCACATAGAGTCTGGGGAAATTTCCCAGAGAAGGCAATTGCGACATCATCCGCGTAAGCGATAACTTTGCAACCACCACCTTCTAGGGATCGCAGTAGGCTATTTACCGCCACGTTCCATAGTAGGGGTGAGAGTACGCCTGCTTGCCGAGTGCCTCTTCTGACGTATCTATGAATAGATTCTCCTCCTTGTGACGCCTCAACAGTCCTGTTTACCAGGATCTGCTCTACAAGGCGTACGGATTGATTGTCTATTCCTAGTCCCGTCAGCGCATTGATTATCGAGCTTGGTAGGATGTTGTTGAACGCACCTTCTATGTCTAGAAAAGCAATGAGTGCGTATTCCTTATCACTAAGTGCCTTCTCGACAAAAGTAGTGATTTCGTGGAGTGCCGTTTCCGTGAATCGGCCCTTCCTATACGCATGTTGCGATCCCGAGATATCATCTGGGTTGATGGTAAGATTAATATGGAGGCTGATTAGTCTCTCCATTGTCTTAAGAAGGAAGGACGACAGGCTTATTGGTCTGAAGTCCTTAGGGGTGCAGTGCGATGGTTTTCCCGCCTTGGATACGACTTTCGTCCGCAACCACATGGCGGGTACGATGCCTATCCTGAAAATTGCTGAGAAAGCTTTCTTGACCCAAGACCTCAGATTGGGACCGGCTTTAATTAGTTGAGCCGGGACAATGCCATCTGGGCCTAGGGATTTGAAAGGCTTGAAGCTATTTATCGCCCAGCTGAGATACCAGTCACTCAGTACGTATTCGAGTTGGTTAGGAACGGAGGGGCTATCCCCCTGTCTCTGCGTTTCCAGGGTTGTATCTTCTAGAGAGCATCCCGGGATATGTGCCTCTGTGATTGCCTGTAGGGTTTCTTTGCTGGACGATGTCCAGTTACCTTCTGAGATTTAATATATCCTACATTTGGTGCAGTAGTTGCGAGGGCCTTCCGGAATCAGGAGGCCTCTGATTTTTGCTGAATGTTCGTGCATAACATGGTCCAGGCATTCCTTTTTGCCTTGCGCAGTTCTTTGTTATATCGCCTAAGGTCCGCTTTATACGACTCCCAGGCTGTCTCCGAGTTTGTTTTGCTGACAAAATTAAAGGCCTTGCGGGCCTTGGTTTTAAAGGGCGCAAGTTTTTGCGACCACCATGGTGGTTTCTTTGACTTGCTATTGCCCAATCTGCTTTTGGGACAAGCTTTATTGAATGCCCTGGCGCATGCTGCCGTAAGGGTGTCCACCATGGCATCCAGGGCTTCCCTACTGTCAACGTCCCTTGTTGGAGGTTTCCCCAAGGAACTTTCTAGTTTTTTCCTGTACAACTCCCAGTTCGCTTTTCTCGGGTTGCGTACCGTTAGTCCATTAAAGATCTCAAAATTGACCACTACTTCTATGTATCGGTGCTCCGAGAAGGAATGTTTCTCTAGGACTCCCCATCTAACAATCCTGTCTGCTAGGGATTTAGAGTAAAGAGTGACGTCAAGTACTTCCCTTCTGTTCTTGACTATGAAGGTGGGTTCTGTACCCCTGTTACCCACCAGAAGATTGGAGCCTAGGATAAAATCGAAGATTGACTCACCCCTCTCGTTCGTGTCAGTGCTTCCCCACTGATGATGATGGGCGTTAGCATCGCAACCTATGATCAAGTCGATCTTGTGCTTCCTGCTGTCTTCCACCAGCTGTTTGAGTAGCTGGTGCGGGGGGAGGGCCTCCTGGTCGTGGCCCATATACGCCGAACATACCCTTAGAGGGCCATTTGGGCTCTCTATGGCTGCGGATACGTGGTCTTCATTGCTGACATTGGGTAGCAAAAAGAGGTTAAGGTTCTTTTTTGCGAGGATGCAGGCTCGCCTTTTACCTGTTGTATCGGCTTTGAAGAGCTTATACTCCGACGCCCCCCAACCCAAGAATCCTGTCTCCAAGGATCCAGGGTTCCTGGATGAGGGCCATATCAGCTCCACTCTCGGCGAGGTGGAGTAGGAGGGGAGCTGACGCCGCTTTACTGTGATGGAGATTTATTTGCAGGATCGTCAGGGACATCCTTACAATTCTCCACCACAGTAACTTTTGCCTCCGTTTCCGAGCTTAGCAGAGAGTCCTCCTCCATTCCACTCCACTAAGTGCCCTTGCCAAGTCGCTTTCCTCCGAGGTGTACCCTTCCAGAATGTCCTCCTCCTCATCCGACATTCCTTCCGGGTGCCCCTCTTCGGTCGGCTCCTCTAAGTCTGCCTCTTGCGTGTCTGCCTCTAGTCCGATACCTCCTGGATTGGCCTTCGCATCGGATTTGTAGATACGGACCGAAACGTGTTCGAATCCGTACTTCAGCCGGTGCTTCGTCCTCTCCTGGGCTTTTACGGTCTCCCAATTGAGTGTGAGGACGACACTCTGCCTCCGCAGTCCCACCGCCTCCTCGACCTTGGCGACTCTCCAGTCCGCCGTGGGAAACGTCGGGTTGCACATCCTAAGCATAGTTAGGAAGGTCTTAGGGTCGGCTGGCTTTTCAGTGAGCCACACTCGCGCCCTCGGTTTGCTAGGGATCTCGTCCCAGTCAACCGCCACTAGCTTATCTCTAGGGTAGACCTCTCCAAGCGATGCAAAGGTCTCCACTTGTAGGTCTCTACCGATCGCGCGTCTTAGCAGCCAATTACCTTGACGCTACCCTGATACCATCCTGCGTTTTCGCATTCTGGTGGGGGTCCTCCGCATCGCAGCATCTCCTCACTCATCTCTGCCTGTGAGAGATTTTGTGGCCAAAAGCAACACTACAATAATGCGTCAGCCACCATATTCACCGGATTTGGCCCCATGTGACTTTTTCTTGTTCCCAAAACTAAAGAGACCAAAACTAAGAGAACATAGAAAGGACGGAGACGATTAAAGAGATAAAGACTGCATTGCAGCTCCATTTTTCCATTTTTTAGTTTTTACGATGGCCACTCGGACCCTTCCATCAGCACCTGTAATCGTTTCAGTGATGATGCCCAAAAGCCATGTCTGAAGTGGCAGATTGTCCTCCTGAATTGCGACAACGGTTCCAGCAGTTACATTTGGCGACTCCTTATTCCATTTCACGCGTTGTTGTAAGCTTAACAAGTAGTCTCGTGACCAATCCTGCCAAAAGCGTTGTTTTATCGCAGACACCAAATTTTTTTTTTTTTTAATAGCAGGGTAACGTTTATTTAAAACTGTCCATTACGGACAACCATTAAATGTTATCACATAAACTTCACTTATAGATCATTTTAAATATTAATATGGTAGAAATAAATTAGAGTAGTAAGGGGAGGTCCAGCGGGTGTGTCCTTTTTAGTCTTCTGGGCTGCTCGCTGTTGTCCAGCAGGGAGCTGGCCAACCGGTTCGGGTGATTATGAAGCCTCTGCATGTAACGTGCGCTGCTTCTTTGTATCTCGTCCTTGACCCAAGGGAAATTGAGAACCTCGTGGATGGGCTCTATTTTCGAATATTATTGTTCGGACATTCGTCTTGCTCGCAGTGCCCCAGAGCTGTATTCCGTACGTCCAGATTGGGCGTATTATTGCCTTGTAAATGAGGAGTTTAGTGGAAGTTCTCAGCTTAGATCTCCTACCCATAAGCCAGTAGAAGGATCGAAGTCTTTGATTAGCCTGTTTCCTCTTCTTAATCAGATGGGGCTTCCAGGTGAGCCTCCTGTCTAGGGTGAATCCCAGGTACTTGGGATTGTCTACCTGTGGGATTGGAGAGCCGTTAAGGTTAACTGGAGGGCAGTTGCCTTGCAGAGAGAAAATGTGGAGGCAGTGGACTTCTCATTATTGACGGCAATGTTCCATCGCTTTTGCCAGTCGCTGAGCAAGTCAAGCTGCAATTGCATTGTTTCGGCTGCCCCCAATGCGCTATCGGCGGTGGAAAGGAAGGCGGTGTCGTCTGCATAGGTTGCTGCGAGCAGGTCAGGCCTCTGAAGAACAGGGAGGTCGGCCGTGTATGCATTGTACATCAACGGGCCAAGAACGCTGCCTTGGGGTACACCAGCGTGAGCTTCTCTTATACCGGAGATGGCCTCGCCACATCTAAGCAGACACCAAATGCCAGCGCTGAAGAAACGATAAATTCGGTTCCACATTTGCCTGAGCGGATGCTGGAGGCAAGGTCGCCAAACTGGTCTCGACGAGGAGGTGCCCAGGGGTTATAGCTTCACCATTGTTTGGGCTTGAGCCGTCAGCGATAATCGGCCGCGAATTCAGCACTGCTTCAACTTCTACGATCACCGTCTGGAGCTCGTCTTCCTTTAGTAACGCGTTACCCTAAGCTCGGCGAAACAAGTGTTTAGCCGATTTAACGGCCGCCTCCCAAAGCCCTCCAAAATGTGGGGCTCTGGGAGAGATGAAGATAAATTCGAATCGACGAGGTGCTCCAAATGCTGTCATTGCGTCCTTATGGGTTTCCAATTTGCTCATTAGGTCATGTATGATACGAGACGAGCCCGAGAAATTCGTGGCGTTATCGCAATACAATTTCTCGATGGGTCCACGTCTTTCGACAAATCTAGATAAGCACATAATGAATGTATTAGCGGTGAAATCTTTTACAAGTTCTAGATGAACGGCTTTTGACAGGAAGCAAATGAATATCGATACATACATCTTTATTGGAGGCTTGCCACGAATTCCTAGCGATACTCGAATCGGCCCAAATAAGTCAACTCCAAATAAGTCAAATGAGGCTCAGTAGGAATTTCATCATTGACCAACGTCATGTGCCCTTAGGAAATGTACTCCTTCATAAAGGCAACGTACATGGAATTTATTTCTGGGTTATTGGACATCCTCCTTTCTAGTGCTAAGAATCGCTTTTTGCTAAGAAGAAGTGCTTTTTGCGATTTCGAACGATGAGCCGAGACAAGTAGGGCTGGACTTAAATGGCAATGAAACTTGAAGTCGGCCGGAGGGTAACCGAACAATACTCTCGATGAATGCCTTTTCGCACATAATTTGCTCCGGAGTGTAAAGTTGATTCTGTGCAATGCTCGGGAGACTTTTTATTTCCCAGAATTTTCGAATCAACATGTCTAAACTGCAATGATCTTGAACCGCGCTCAACATTGAGGTAGCCTGTTTGAAATTTGTTTTTGATGACTTGCACCGACCTGATACAATCCATCCAAAAACGGAATTCTGTAGGACTGGACCATATGTTTCCTGCTTGAATTTCCCTTCCTTTAACAACTCGAAAAATGCGTCAGCACCAAGCAATATGTCAATTCTCTGAGGTTTGTGGAACAGTGGATCAGCTAACTTTATGTTGTCAGGGAGGTTCCAGTCTAACACTTGAACTGCCCTCTCTGGTTGGGACGATGATATTGATTTCAGAACAATAAGTTCAGCTTCCAATTGAAATGCCTGTGTTCGGGAGTGTATAGTTGCTTGAACTACATGGCGAGCTGATACAGCTGATTGACCTATTCCAAGAAGGTTTGTGTCTTTTCGATCGCGCTTAAGTTTTAGAATTTTGGATAGCTCCTCTGTTATAAAGTTTACCTGTGACCCGGAATCTAAAAGCACACGAGCAATGTGCATTTGACCATTGCTACCTGTAATGTTAACAAGGGCAGTAGCAAATACAATTTGATTTGAGTCAGCTGTCATCGCGTGGTGGACGGCAGAGGTGGTCAAAGGTTGTGTCACAATCGGCTCTTGAGTGGAAGCTAGCTCTGCCGGTGAAGAATCGGAGCTGTATCTATGAAGCAGTGAATGATGTGGCTTCGAACACACGCGGCACTTAGAGGATTGACACGAAAGAACGGAATGCCCTTTCCTTAGGCAATTTATGCACAATGGGAATGTCTTAGCGAATTTGAATCGTGTAGCGACTGATGCGGCCACAAACGAACTGCACGCGTGAATGTAGTGATCCACAGCTTTGCAATAATAGCATTTTGGATCCTGGGTTCGAGTAGTATTGGCAACAGACAAGGAAGTTTTACTAAAGTTCTTTAAAGAATTTGGCCGCCCCAGCTTACGAGACCTTTGCGTGCGTGACGTAGCTTCATCTGCTGCTAAATGTTGGTAGCGTTTATTGAGTGCATCTTGGCAGTCCTGCCACAGGGGGATGTTTTGAAAGTCTAAACTTTCTTCCCATTTAGACTTAGTTTTTGCGTCCACTTTGGTCATGACGATGTGTATGACTTTGTCACTGCCTAGTGAAAGAAAGGATTCGTAGATAGCTGTGACAGTATCTATCATGTGACGCAGTGACAAGGCGGACGGACCCTGCATTGAGGGAATGTCGAAGAGGCGTGAAATACAATCAAAAAAAATTAAACACTGATTGTCGTACACCCGATTTAAGGCGGCTAGTGCCTTTGGGTAATTGGTCTCAGTTATTTGGTATGCCTTCACGGTCCCCAACGCTTCTTTCTCCAGACATGACAACAGGTGATTAAATTTTTCGACGTCGCTAAGAGTTGGATCGCTATCTATGAGACTACTGAATAAACCAATAAAGTTCTTATACTCTGAGTAGCATCCGGAAAACTTAGGTAAATTCATTCGAGGTAAATTTTTATTGTGGGAGCTTGTGGTATTAAGGGTCGAGTTAAGTAATGGTGGTCTTTGATTCTGTACTAGCTGACATATAAAGAGATTTTGTGCTCAAAATTTTGAGCCATGATGCAATTTTACGCTAAAATGTCAATATAAGTGAATCTTTGCCACCCACTGAGTTAATTGAAATTGAATTCTCAAGTAGAAAGCACAGTTATCTAGTGTTACGATAGGTTGTTGATTGAACTTATTTTAACTTTGGAACTTTGTTATAACTGTACCCGAATTGTATGTGAGCTGAAGACAAATACAGCAGAGAGACAAATTGAACAACTCGAATCCACTAAACTCGGGCTAAGCGCAATTAAGGTGCTGCAACGATTTTCAAAGCTCCCTCTGATCGATGAACTGTATTTTTGCTGTATGTATGTGTGTGTGATGTGTGCGATGGTATGTGCATGTGAAGAGAGAAAGAACGGCACCAAGCAACTAAAGAAGCAACCTGTAATCTTGACACATTCTTGCCACAAAACTTACGCCTTGGCTGATATATGCAGGCTTATGTATGTAGTTCATTTACCGAAATGCTATCAATTTGTTACTTAGCGATTAGCGAAATCCAGCGGCGTGTCCGGTACAAGCCCAAACTGAGATTCCACGGTGAATGTATATATGTAAAGCTGATCTGCTATATGAACGATGAATTCCAGCGGCGTGTCGAGTACAAGCCCAAACTGAGATTGCGGATGGACGTATAGCTGATCTGCTATGTATATGATGATACGTCCTTCTGAGTCCACCCGGGGGCGCCAAAAAATGTTTGCTCCAAAATGGCAAACTGCGAAATTGCCTGTTTCAGGCCAGCAACTATGGTCCAGTAGAAACGCATCAACCGAATTCAATGGAAGTTCATTTATTACTAGTTTCTATCTGCTCCTTCTATTCTTTCCTTCGAAACTGCGACGCAGCGAGTAACAAGAACGAGTACTTAACAGAGCGATAATATTTTTAGGCGGTACAATTCAAATATTTCTCATAAGTATGGGAGTAAGGAACACACGTAGAGATCTTGCAGCTCGTGCTCGTTGGGGGTTATTTTAATTGCTCGTAGCTTGCTATGCCCCGTCTCATAGCTAAGTAGTTCAAGTTGCGAGTTCTACGTATTTCCCTCATCTATTATTTTTTAAACAAGTTACGACTAAACAAGTGTATTGTATCTTAGAGGGATTACTTTGAACTGGACAACATAAATATTGATTAATAATTTAATAGTTTTTCTTGAAAATACAAAGTCACCTTACTTTTTGAACTCACCTCGTATATCTGGGAGGAGAGCAACTTGGAAGGGAGCTCTCTGCTGAGCTTCGAAACGGAAGCAGAGGTCACGCAGAGGTTACTGTGTTGGAGAATCTCAAGAATGTCTCTGACAATCTTGCAGAGAAACATTTCCACCATAGTAAGGCGGCATCGGCTAGCCTCCTACTCCACCTCGCCGAGAGTGGAGCTGATGTGGCCCTCATCCAGGAACCCTGGGTCCTTGGAGACAGGGTTCTTGCGGTGAGGGCGTCGGAGTTTAGACTGTTAATTCCTCATCCAGGAACCCTGAGTCCTTGAACACAGGGTTCTTGGGTTGAGGGCGTCGTAGTTTAGACTGTAAATTCGGTAACACAGGTAAAATGCGAGCCTGCATCCACGCAAAGAAGAACCTTAACCTCTTTTTGGTACCAAATTTCAGCAATGAAGATTATGTAGCCGCAGCAACAGAAAGCTCCAAGGGACCTTTAAAGATATCCTCGGCTTACATGGGCCACGACCAGGATGCCTTCTCCGGCACCCACTACCCAAACAGCTGGTAGAAAGCAGCGAGAAACAGAATATCGACCTGAAATCAACCGGAAGCACTGAACTAACGAAAGCGGTGAGTCAATTTTCGATGTTGTCCTAAACTCAAATATTTTGGTGGGTAACTGGGGCATAGAACCCACCTTCATCGTCAAGAACAGAAGGGAGGTACTTGACATTACTTTTGACTCAGACTCTCTAGCAGACAGGTTTGTTAGATGGGAAGTCCCAGAGAAACACCACCATAGAATTGGTAGATCGGGCAGTAAAAAGTCAGAGAAGCCACCATGGTGGTCGCCAACATTTGCGCCCTTAAAAACCAAGGCCCGTAAAGCGTTTAACTTCGCTAGTAAAGCAAACACAGAAGTAGCTTGAGAGGCGTATAAAGTGGACCTCAAGCAGTACAACAAGAAACTGCGTAGGTGCTGTACGAGCTTTCAGGCAACATAGAAAGGACCTCGCCACCACTGCACTTAATGTGGGGTTCATCAAAACCACAAATAGTAGCTAAACCACGTCCAGCAAGGAAACCCTAGAGGCTCTCACAAATGCACATTTCCCAATGGTGTTCTCAGGAGAAAACAATCCAGAAAATGCACAGCCCCATCCTGAGCCAGCCCATCAATACCTCCTTAGTAATATGAATTTAAGTTTGGCGATGAACAGTTTCAAGCCCTTTAAATCTCCAGGCCTAGATGGCATCTTCCCGTCCCAACTTACTAAAGCCAAGTTCTATATGTGGTTACGAATTATGCAAATCTTCAGAACAGAAATCGTACCCGAGACGTGGTTGCGGACGAAGGTTGTCTTCATACCAAAAGTGGAAAATCACACTGCTCCCCTAAGGACTTCAGACCAATAAGTCCTCTTTAGTCGTAAGTCGTTAGTAATAAGTCGTCCTTCCTCCTCAAGCCTCCACATTTATCTTACCATTAACCCAAATGACATCTCGAGATCACAGCACGCGTATAGGAAGGGCCGATTAACGGAGACGGCTCTCCACGAGATTACTACATTCGTCGAAAAAGCAATTATCACTTAATTAGTGATAAGGAATACACCCTTTTTTTGCTTTTTTAGACATAGAAGGTTCGTTCAACAACATCCAGCCATGTTCACTAGCCAATGTTTGACAAGACAATAGATAGATCAATAGATCACGGTAGAAGATCAATCCGTGCACCAGATAAAGAAAATCCTGGTAAACAGGTCTGCTTAGGCAAAACTAGCAGGCGTGTCTATTCAGAGATTCGTCAGGAGAGGCACTCCGCAAGGAGGTGTACTCTCCCCCTTCTCTGGAACGTGAAAACATTTCCCAAACTCTATGCGACCGCATGACGGACTAGCTGAGGCATTTATCAGCATCGTTAGATAAGAACGGGCTGGAAGTGAATCCATCCAAAACCAAACTTGAACACTACACTACACAAACCTCCAAGCTTACCACCAGGTGGCCTGCCCTAACAAGCTCCATATGTAGGGAAAGGTTGAGGAAAACGCAAAGGATGGCAGAGGTTTGCATTACAGGCACTCTCCGTACCACACCAACTGACACCTTTGACTTCATACTCGATCTATTGCCTGTAGAGATATTAGGGGTCAAGGTACGCTATCGGCATTCAGGCGACGAGAGGTGGGTCTATGGAAAAGGACTAACTATGGACACATCAAGCTGGACTTATCGTTTCACGCCTATGAGGGTTACGGACTACTGTATACCAGTTGATCATCCCATCTTAAACTATAAGGTATCCATTCCATCGAGGGAGGAATGGGCTGCACAAATTCCGGAACCAGCGGGTTCCCTTCATATATATACAGAAGGTTCGAATTTGAACGGTCAAGTGGAAGGCGGTTTCTACTGCGAGCGTCTTTGTCTAAATGATTCCTTCAGACTCCCCTACCATTGTAGTTTATTCTAAGTTGAACTAATAGCTATCATGGAAGCATACAGATCACCAGCCCCTGCTGGCACTCAAGAAACTATTTGTATATTATCATATAGTTCAGCGGTACTCAGAGCTCTTGATGGATTTTCATCCAACTCCAGGACAGTAAATAGTCATTCAGTTGCAGAAAATAGTCGCAGATCTCTTAACGAGATGGCGGAGCAGCATTACATCCACCTCATATGGGTGCCTGGACATAGGAACTGGCGGAAATGGCGTTGACGAATTAGCAAGGGCAGGTACTACCAACCCTCTCCCCTCAAAGAAAGAACAAGTAGGCATTCCCTTATCAACGTGTAGGCTAAAATGCTGGTATCACTTCGACCTGGCAGCACTGAGGAAATGGAGGGGATCGAGTCTCCAGAGCTGCAGGAATTCCGCATGATATGGCCCATCCACTCTAGAAATGCTGCTTATCTTCCTTGATAGACAGGACTGGAGTCTAGAGAATAAGGCCATCGCGGGATACGAGTTAAAAGAAACGCACGTGGCTAGACTCTCGGTGCCAAACTACTGTAAGAGCTGCAGCGATGTGGAGGAGGAGGGGACAGTCACCTCTTGTGCCACTGCCCTGCGCTTGGGTGTAGTCGACTCCAACTCCTAGGTGCAGCAACCCTTACGGACCTAACAAACCTCACCGAGATCGCTCCACGCAGACTCGTTGCCTTATCCGTTAAGCTGGCCGGAAAGAATTCTTTGGGCGCTTTAGTAGACAGGATGGGATGGACCCCTTGCAGGACCTCTTGCCTATGCGGTATGACAAGGAGCCCCAGTGGCTCAAGGTGGTTCAGGAGGTCAGTGAATGGCCCCCTGCATCGCCGCCATAACCTAACCTATCAGCTAACTCTAGTTTCGGTAGGATAAGTAAAGCGTTTAGTGCTGCGATTGTAGTGGTTCTGAGGGCGCCACCGGTCCATAGTGCTGCCGTCTCCGAATTTTTACCTAACTTTTTAAGTTTTTTTTTTTTATGGCAGGCCACTGGATATTTCACCTATTGCAGAGAAACAGGTTTGACCTATGTATGTGTTAATGGTTTAACCAAATGTTGCAGAAACAGATTTCATTAATTCGAAACTTAGCAATTCTCAAGATGTAATTGGCGCTATGTCCAGTCAGCGTTTTTTGGTGTAGTTTATGTCATAATATTTTGTTTATTCTAGGCTCTGGCTCGTCCATATTTTGTGATTGGGTGGGAATCCATATAGTGGATTCTGATGTTATATAATAGGCACACAGTTTCCAAATGGACTGAACGAAGTTCATATCTCATTATACACAGTGATATACGAAAACAATTGCGGGCTGTGCAACCAGAGGGCATGCTTAGCATACCGGTTGCCTTTATGTTGACGGTTGATGATATTCTGTTTCATCCAGCCTGAAGATTCATTGGGTCCTTTGTTGCAAAGATCTATTGGCTAGATAGGTGAGTTTTCAATTATATCATGTTGTATTGTATTGTTCATTGTTTGTGTTGTTTATATTGTTGTTGTTGTCATAGCACTGTATTGCTTTGCCATTTTTTCCCACTTTTGCTATTAAATAAATGGAATTCGCATCGACTGACAACATTTTATTCCGTTCGATTGTTGAAACAGATGTGCTGCTTAACTTTAATAGTTATGCACCGATTGAATTCGTTGGCTTCAAGCCCGACAAAGCGATCTCTATGAGCGTTGACGGCAAATATCGTTGTTTAATGATTGTATGGACATTAGTCCAACCTTTCGAGTCCCAAATTGGAATGAGAAAGATGCTGAAGACGTCTAATACTTTCGAAGAAACCAAAGAAATTGTTATTCGAAAGATGACGTGAGTGTCAGTTGTGCTGCCTTGTGCTGATATGAAAGACGTCAGTAGTGGCAAATGGCAACATTTGATCGGGAGCACATGATTCCTGAAATTATCTCATAGTTTTGTAGGTGATACCAAAATACTGTCAGAGACTTTGCTCTGATGAAGTACCAATCGAGTGTGTGGTGTCTTTAATCCATCGATTAAAATAACAATGCCACACTGCTATAAAGATAGTAGCTAGTTAGTAGTAGCTTATAGTCCTTGGTCCCTAGTCCAAAGAGCCTTTCTCTTACTCGAGTTCTCTCTTACTAGAGTTTTCTTCGTCGTCATTTTTACGAATTTCTTCCATCCTTAGTAATAAGAATGGAAATCCCATCCTTAAGATGTTATATTCTTTGAGATTTCTGGCCAAAGTTGGCGGGCCAACTGGAAATTTGGGGCAGAGTCCAAGCCGAGATAATTTTTTCGTTTATTGGCTTTCCTTAGTTGTAAGAGTCTATTATTGTACCAGTTTCCTCCATTTTAAATTGGAATGGTGTGGTGGAACCTATGCAAGCCAATTCGTCTGCTATGCAGTTACCTGTGATGCTCTTGTGACAAGGAACCCAGATGAAGGTCACTCTGTCTTGCCATGTCGTGAAGAGATGACCTGCAGTCTCCGTTTTCAAGTTGCTGGTAATCGAGCTGATCGATGTAATAGCCGCTTTGCTTTCGCTATACATTTTATTTTATTTATTATTTATTCTGTGTGCTTTATTTCCTAAAAATTTATAAATTTCATTAAAGCTAATGTTACAAATTTTATTTTTACAGGGTTATAGCATATGCTTTTCAACTAAAATATATTATAATATTTTATTCGTTTGGTTATTTATAACATATAATTGTTTCAAGGAAAAATTGGATTAAAAACCTTGATCTGACACTTATTTACTAATTATACTACTTTTACTGACTAAGAGAGTTTATTGTGAAATATATTGTTGTACCGTTTGGACTCCATATATTTCATGCACGTATTTAGTGCTTGTGTAATATGGTAGATTAAGTAATAGTTTTAGAAGTTTATTTTGGCACGTTTGTATTTTTTTATTATGTGTTTGTGCACATTTTCCCCAAATGGAGTGTCCATACATCAAGGCTGGCCTGAATATTACCTTAAAAATGATTAACTTGTTTTCAATTGATAATTTAGATTTTCTATTGATTATAGGGTATAATATTCGTATTGTTTGGTTTATTTTATCTATTGTGACCCCAACATGTGTACTAAAAGTGAGTTTTTTATCAAAATGTATTCCTAAATAGCGAATATTGTTAACCCACTCAATTGGTGTGTTACATAGTTCTAGAGTCTAGACAATCATTTGGTAAATAACAAGATTTTCTTCTTTTCGTGAAAAAAATGGCTTGTGTCTTATTAGGATTCATTTTTATCTTCCATTTGTGGTAATATTCTTCTAGTTTGTAGAGATAATTTTGAATGATGTATTTTATATCATTGTATAATACGCCGGAAGTGTAAATAGCTGCATCATCAGCAAATAATGATAACTTACAATTTGTCATCTGGGGAATGTCGTGCGTGTATATAATAAACAACACTGGTCCTAACACCGATCCCTGAGGTACCCCAGCTAGTATAGAGCGTTGAGTGGACTTTTCTCCATTTAAGGATATATAAAAACTTCTTTGTGTTATAAAACTATGAACAATTTTTATAAGGTATGTGGGCAATTCCATATTCTTTAACTTGTGCACCAAGCCATCGTGCCATACTCTGTCAAAAGCCGCTTCAATATCTAAAGTAACCAGTCCAACAGACTTTTTATTTTGCATATTTTCTTTTATGTAATTTGTGAGTTTTACGGAAGGAACTGTGCAGTTTAGTTTGGTCCTGAATCCGTATTGTATGGAAGGCAGTATTTCGTGTGTATCTAAATAACTAACTATTCGAGCTTTGGTTATTTTTTCAAATATTTTGGATATGCTACATAATAAGCTAATCGGTCTGTAACTATAAGGTCTGCTGGCTAGTTTGCCTGGTTTAACAATCGGTATTATTTTGGCTGTTTTCCATGCATTTGGAAAATATCCAACGGAAAAACAATGATTAAAGATTTGTACTAGAAAGCTAATGGCATAAACAGGGAGGTTTTTTAAGCATATATTTGAAATACCATCATCTCCAGGTGATTTACGTGTTACTAGTGCTTTGATTATGCTGGCAATTTCAGAGTTTGTAGTTTTTAATACTTGAGAGGTATTAATATCATAATTTGCAATTGACTGAATGGAATATTGAACTAGGTTAACAGTTTCTGGATTTGAGAAGGAAGTGGTTAATTTATGTTTTTGTTCAAAAATATCTGCGAGTACGTTTGCTTTTTCAGTTCCAGTCTCATAGCTTGAGTCGCCAAGGCAGAGACAGGGTATAAATTGTTTTCTCTTTTTTAAAGCTTTTGTTATCTTCCAAAAGGGCTTACTACATTTACCTATCTTTTGAAGTTTACTGTTCCACTCTGTGTTATTATGAGCAAATAACTTGTGTTTAATAACATAGTTAAGATGATCACATCTAGCTTTAAGTATCGGCTGTCTTGACCTAATCCATTGTCTTTGAATTGTATTTCTAATTTTAAATAACTCGCGTATATGATGAGGTATCTTGTAATTTGTAAATGTTTGACTTTTATGGGGAACTGCTTCACGAAAACCATCGTTGACAATATTTGTGAACGAGTTGACCAGGAAGTCAATGTCAGAGATCGAACAACAAGATTTATATTTACTTATTCCTATATCTAGCAATCTGTCATTGATAAATTCCTTAAACTTAGTCCAGTTTGCTTTACTAATTATCGGTTGGTGTTTCTCATTTTGTAAGAAATTTATTGAATATTTTAAGATTATAGGAAAATGATCAGAGGATAGGTTCTGTAAGACTGTTGGATTTGAAACATGATTTGGAGTTTTGGTAATGCAAAGATCTATTGTGGATGCCTTAGCCTTATGACATCTAGGAATATAAGTTGGATGGAAGGGAAAAAGCACGTTAAATTTGCCTAAATCTGATATTTCATTTAAAATGTTACCCCAGCAATTTGCTCTGTCGCAGTTCCATGTTCTATGACATGAGTTATAATCACCACAGGCGATAAAATTCCCCTGCAATTTGGAAATTTTTAGTAAGTCTGATCTATATTGTGTCTTTAAGTGATTTCGGTCTCCAGCTACATTACATGAAGCAGTCAGACATTTTGCGGTGTAACCAGGAAAGTATATGGCATAAAGTTTTAGATTGTTATTGTTAGGGGCTGTTTTGATTTTAATTTTCAATTAGGTGCGTTTTTAAATTGGTAATTTGCTCGTGTTCTATTTTATTGCTAACGACAATGGCAACCCCGCCACCTCTATTTTATTTTCTGTCTCGTCTATACACAGTGTAGTTTGGTATGTTAAATCTGTCGGTTTGAGTAAGCCATGTTTCACTTATTGTAGCTACATGAATATTATTATCTTGTAAAAACTTAATAAATTCTACACGCTTATGCTTTATAGAGCGGGCGTTCCACGCCATAATATTTAAAATATCAGGAGAGTTACTTGTTTGAATACACATATTTAATGGCTAAATTTGATATAACTTGGAATTGTTCTCCTTTATTGGAGCATGTGCTGAGATTATTTATTAAGTCTATTAATAAAGAATTTACTTCTTCTGGCGTAAAGAGTCCAGTTTCAGTTGCATTTGGTAACGTTGCCTTGCCTTTGAGCGCATCTCTATAACTGCCGAAGGTGTGTTGAGAGAATCCTATATTATTATTTGTTGAAGAGCGCTGACTTCGAAGTTCTGGATTTAAGAGAGAATCGCGATTACTCCGTATTGGATTTTCTGGTTCAATATTGGTTTTTCTTATGCGCTTCACCGAACGCTTAGAGATCAAATTGAGATAAGACAAACGGCATGGGCAGGTCTTATCAGTGGATGGATGATTGCCCTTACAGTTGGCACATTTATTGTTACTTGGGTTCTCACAAGAAACCGTAGGGTGAGGTCCGGCACAGTGGGCACAAGAAGTTTTAACTGAACAATTATTTGAACCGTGACCAAATAATTGACAGTTGTAACATTGTGTTATTTTGTTGTCAATTTTGACTTTATAGTCCCATCGTACTTTCATGTTATTGATGTACATGTAATTGTTTCGTAGTTCTTTTACTGTGATGCTTTTGTTTATAAAATAAACAATGTACAGTAGGAGATCATAGTCATATTTGGTCTTTTTTTCAACAATTTGTACGTTTGTGCATTTCAAGCCTAGTTCAATAAGCATGGACATAACGGTTTTTGCTGGGAGTCTATCCATTCCAGACAGAACAGCTTTATATGGTTTAGTTGTTTTAGTGTCGTATGTATAGAACTCCATTGTGATCCATTGTTTCTAGGAATATTTTATAACCAATAGAGATATTTTTTATGTAATATTTTTAAATTTTTAGCTTGGACATGATGTCATGAACTTGATTTGGGTTTTGTTTAATTACGGTAATGGGAGGTGGTTTGATATTCACTTGATCTATTGTATCAGTTTCAATAGCATCAATGTTATCGTCTTCTATGGTTTGAAGAGGGCGATAATAATTCGTATGTTTATTTGGATTGGGGTTTTCCCCTTGGATATTTTTTTTTCTTAGTTTTGTCATTTTGGTTTCGGCAGATGCTAAGGCATCGCCAGTCAACAGTTTGCGGCGCTTAATAATGAATGAGGTAACTTTAATGGCTGATAAGAAGTTCGCGGCGAAGTTCTATGCGTATGGTAGATGGTAAACGATTTCCGAGCTCGTTAAAGACAACCTCACACGACAAGAGCTTATCGAAGACTGCTATACATTTTAACATTTCTGTGTGAGAGTTTTTTGTGCTTCACTCCTCAGCAGTCTGTGCTGGTAGGATTGTGGGGGTCGTTAAGTAATATAGTGGAGTTTACGGTGTATTTTGGAATCAATTCGCCTGTTCCATACCAGAAAAAGATTCGATAGGTTCTACCGAATGTTCTAGATTCGGTATGTTTAATAAAGCGTTTGGTACTACCTTTCAATGAATTTTTTCAGAACTTTTTAAGTTGATTTTTTTTGTTGCCGGCTGGCCACCATACCAAGATAACAAACAGTAGTGAGGGTCTGACTATGGCAGTGTAGATCTAGCTCAAAACGTTGGGGGACATGCCTTATTTTGGACCTAATGCTTTTTGCAGGTGAAGAGAGCTAAGCGGCTTTATTCGGTTTATTTTTAGATTTTAGTTTAGCTTTCTATCTAGTCCCACCTATATTGCGCGTTTGCTGAAGGAGAACCACTGGTTGTTTAGCTATGATGGGGTGAGGGATGGTATTTCATATCTTCTACTGACTATTTCTATCTCTTTAGGACTATCTCTGTTTAGCACGTTCTCTTCCAGACCATTTCTGCGTTTCGTTAACTTCAGGTAATTTCTTTGTTTCCAGTTGGACAAAGCTTGCCGTTCATTAACCAATTCAATATTAGTCGCATGCCTACATATACTGATTGTGCTCCGGGAAAAAGTATTCAATAAAATCATAAAAGTACAGTGACTGGTTCAATAAATCTACAGTACCGCGAAAAGACGCTTTCTGCGAAATGCAGAAAGGTTTATATTGATTAGTTAATTAATTAATATGGCTGTCAGTTCAAAGAAACAACGTGTACTTCTCTTTTAAAGCAACTGAAAATAATGCAAGTGATGAAACGCGGTCAATTATCCCCATTTTCTCAACGCGAGAGAGCGCGTTCTTGCTCTTCCTCACTACTATTGATGTCTCTGTAGCCAAAGAGCGCAGTAAATAGCACCGAGATTTCTTTAACGTCAACCGTAACAACAACAACAACTGTATCAGCTGCTGTTGTAGCAGCGCAAATATTAATACGACTGCCGCTGCGCTGCCCGAAAAACAGAACACAAACAATGCATATATTAAGCCGGTTATGTAGACTGAAAGAAAGCAAAAAGAAAGCCGAGCCCACTTATTTCTAAACGTAAAATAACCCGTGGCACAGCTAGCGAATCCCGATTCTCGTAAAGTCAAGAAGAAGAAGTCAAAGCCTCCACCTATTCCTATAAATTCAAAGTCTTCTAAGACAATATTCAACATCCTTCAATATCCTTAACAGGGATAGAAAGCCGTTGCCACTCTTTAAGGTTGAGCTCGAACCAGAAAATAAGCTCCGCCGCAGATTGAGGAACCGCACAGACGCAATGGCTCGGTACAATGTGCGAACTGCCAAGAATTTGGCCATAAATGTCATACCGTAAAATGCACACTGACCAGTGAGCAAACATGACTGCAACTTAAAAAATTTCGGCAACTGCGGTGGCGATCACATTGCTAACTATAAAGGTTACTATAACTATACTACTATACTATAACTATAAATCTATGTGAAACGCTAACGGGGTTTCAAAGTATAAACTTGAGTTAGCTCAATTCATACTTCGTATATATCGATATAATGTTTCTTTCAGAAACACACCTTATAAACAAAAAATATTTTAACTACGAGGATATTCTTTCTAAGGAACAAATCAGTCAGATTACAAAGCACATGGTGGGACTGGAACTCGAATCAGAAGCCGTATTAAGCACCACTATCATAGCAGCTCTACTACACTCAAAATAAAATTTACCCTTAAATTTAGAAATTCGCCATAAAACTTAATTGTTTCTAAATACAAGAAAAAATTTCTAGTTTCTAGAAAAAATTTTCTGAAAACAAGAAAAATTTCTTAAATCAAAGAAGTTTTTCTCAAATATAGAAATAGTCGCCATAAAGTGAAATCGCCCTAAAATCAAGAAAACTTTTCTATAATTAAGGCAAATTATGACTTATTTTCAGGAAATATTTTCTTAATAATAGAAAGGCTCACCATAAAATTTACTAACCCTAAAAAATAGAAAACTGTTTCTACAATATAGAAATCCTTTTCTTAAAAAGATACTAACCCTAAAAAATAGAAAACTGTTTCTACAATATAGAAATTCCTTTCTAAAAAAGATACTAACCCTACATAATAGAAAACTGTTTCTACAATATAAAAATTCCTTTCTAAAAATGCACAGTGTTACCCTTTAATTTAAGTAACCCTAGAAAATATAAATATTTTGTTTAATATAGAATTTTTTTTATATTTTATCTCTGTCCGTGTTCGGCACCCAATACATTGATATGATTTTAACGCATTAGTATTAGTATAGCAGAAAGCAGAAAGTAGGCTCTGAGCATGACGCGTCATGACATTTCACACACTTATACTGTGTGTGTGGCAGAGCACGGGCAGATAAGTGCAGACTGATCTATATTATATTTTATGTATAAAGTTTTAACATGTTAAATACAAAAAATCATGTTAAGAAATAATGTAACGATATTTAAACTATCTCTAAGATGTTGACATTACATGTTTATTAAAAAGTTTATTTAAAAAGTGCTAATTGATTCCTTGCTGAAAAAGATAAACTGAGAAGCCTTTTCTTTTTTTTCGCTGGTAAGTTACTAAAAACGTTACTAATTTCATAAGTAATTTAATTTAATTACTAATTAAATTAATTTAGAGCTAATTGTGGAAAGACATGATAGATCTTAACATCGGAAAAAAGCCAGAAGGTCTGCTGCATATGGCAAAATTTATCATTTGAAGGCTAAGGAGAAAAAGTTATCAACTGGTAAATTACGCCCCACTTCAAAGGTTAAAAATAATTTCCCAAATACATTTTCAGGTAATATGGCTGATGTTCAATAGTGAAGAGGTGAAGCTTAGCCTTGCAAACGCAAAATTTGATCTTACTTTTGAGTGGCGCAAAAGTTTCTTTTTCTAGGACGATACAAGTGTAGCTACACTTAGCTTAGGAGGAATTTCCCATTCTTAAGCAGAGTTGTGAAGACAAATTGGTAATATTTTTTATACATTAATTTTGTTTTATTTAATGCATTTATTGAATAAATTCTTAGATTGTGGCAATTTTTTCTCTCATTTCGTTAAAAGGAAGTCCAGAGTTTTATCTTACTAAAAACATTCCCTCAACAAAGCGAAGGTAAAAAGGCAATAATTACACTACATTAAAAGATGTTTTAAAACATTCACGATTAAATAGTATATTAATATATTTATATCGCAATATTAATTGACGTTATTTTCCACAGATAAAAAGGACGCACATGATTCACGCTATTCTAGTCCCCACCAAAAGGGGAAAACATGGTGCTACTGGAAATTTAAAAGTCAAGTATACAATTCAAGATTCGAGGGTCAAATTTATTATATACCATAAATAAAGTGTTATGTGAAAGTAAGAACTGAAGAGAGCTATCAAAGAAAACAAATGTAAATGTAAAAATAATGTAAAAATATGTAAATGTATGATGTAATATGTATTGTAAAATGTAGAAATAAAATTTCTAGAATTTAGAAAAGGTCACCTTTAATTTAAGAAATATTTGTATATATTGTAGAAAGGGTTATCTTAATTTTAGGGCGCCTTGCCCTGGGGCTTAGAAAAAATCGCCATGAAATCAAGACATTTTTTCCTTAGTTTTAGAAAAGTACTTTCTAAAACCTAGAAAAACAAACCCTAAATTTAAGAAATTTTTTTCTATTTTTTAGAAATTTTTTTCTTATTTTTAGGGAAATTGGCCGTAGATTTTAGAAAGGAAACGCCAATAATTTTAGAAAAATTTACCCTAAATTTAAGGAATTTTTTTCTATTTTTTAGAAATTTTTTTCTTATTTTTAGGGCAATTATCCTTATATTTTAGAAAGGAAATGCCATTAATTTTAGAAAAATTTTCCCTAAATTTTATGGTGCGGTGCCGTTGAAGACAAAAATAGGGCGAATTTCTAAATCTTAGGGTTAATTTTTTTTTGAGTGTATAATGAAATTGTCAAAGCCAAGAACAAGCTCGACTATGTTTGTCCTTGCACACCTACATACCAGCCGACAGAACCAAAGAAACTAACCAATTTAATAGAATTTGGGATTAGAAAAACATTCCTTAAAATCTGATAGCTGTGCATATTCAAAGCTGCGCATGTTCAACTCGTGTGTAAAATCCATACTGCTATACGGATCGGAGACGTGGCTGACCTCTCAAAGGATATTGATGAAGCTGCAGGTGCCTGAGAATAATACTTGGGGTATTCTGGCCATTCTGTCTGGCCAATACAATGAGGACTTATGGCACTGCACAGGAGAGGTCCCAATCCAGGAGCAAATAAAGAAACGGAAATGGATTGGCCACGCTCTGAGGAAGGAACCAGGAAGCATCGTAAGAATGGCTCTGGAATGGAACCCACAAGGAAGCAGAAGAGTGGGTCGCCCAAAGATGACCTGGCGCCGTACAGCACTCCTAGAAATATCCCGGAAGAACATCAGCTGGGACACAATAAAGCAAACAGCGCCAAATAAAGTTAGGTGGAGAGCCCTTGTAGAGGCCCTAAGCTCCCGAGAGGAGTAATAAGGAGTAAAAAAAAAATCTGATAAGCGCCGAATGCCATTCGAATCTTTCATCTTATCGCTCGCCTGTCCAGTTTATTCAACTCCGACATCCAGAAAAGTTGGTACAATAATTAAAATTGTCCACACAGAAAATCGGTTTTGAGGTTGAGTACAGTTGAGATTGAGGGTTGAGTACAGAAACTATATGAGTTGACACATTGAGCTTAGTCCTCATATCAACGATAAAGCCAACGTGACAGCCTTTTTAATTCACTGGAGTCTGTAATCGTCTCTGCAGCTCGAGAATGAATGTCGTAAATTGCTGGACAGCGGAAATAAGTTCTGCCGGAAATTCGAGATCTTTCATGATGAGCTGGAGGATCTGTGCTAAAACGAAATCGGTAGTTCGCGTATTTAGACCTTCATCAAGCTACACCGCGCTGTTTATCTCGAAGTTCACACCGAGATTTTCATGCTCCCTCTTTGTCGTGAGGGAGTCGCTCCAGCGCCGCCTCTCGATGCCTCCGTTTCCGATTCCTGTAAGTAAGCTTCGTCATCGTTGCCGTTGCTGCTTTCACCTTTGATGCTGGAACTGACACAATTTCTCCAGCCGATTCGATGCCTTCATCAGGAATACGTAGGAGTTTGGACTACAGCGCCTTTATGAGGGGAGTTTCAAGAACGTGGCTTATTTCAGAAAGAGGTTTTTTTCCATGATGCCGGCTTCTCCGCTAAGACTTGCCGGTGGATTTTCTCAATGGGCTTCTATCCATCCCCCATTTTTGCCGCGATTGCCTCAACCCAGCCCGTGTGTCATATGGAGCGGAAAACAATGGACAGGCTGAATTGCCCGTCGATCCCGCCGTTTGCAGCGACGAAGGTTTTTGGATGGATTTAAAATTGGATGGACCAATGGAGCTTCTATCCATTTAATTAAGCCCAATTAAGTGATCTCTATGAGCGTTGACGGCAATTATCGTTGTTTAAAGATTGTATAATTTCCAACTATTTGAAGTGCAAATTAAAATGGAATCTATGCCGAAGACATCTAATATTTGCAAAGACACAAAAGGTAGTATTATTGAAAAGATAACGTGAGTGTAAGTTGTGCTGCTTTGTACTGAAATTAGTTGATAAAGGGGTCACCAAAATAT
Organism: Drosophila malerkotliana malerkotliana; assembly: GCA_018153235.1. Lineage (NCBI taxonomy): Eukaryota > Metazoa > Arthropoda > Insecta > Diptera > Drosophilidae > Drosophila > Drosophila malerkotliana. Next base: position 2,093,617 of record JAECXV010000202.1, on the reverse strand, counting down.
TAATCTGTATGGATTTAGTCTTTTATTAACTTTTACTCTTAAGTTTTATTAACTTAATAGTGTTAAGTCAATGATCTCAATATTAAATAATAAAATAATTTAAATTATAAACCAAATATTATGTCATAAAAAATGCTGAATACACATAACACCAACAACAGCTTAAGCAAGAATTGCAAAGTTTTAAATTGATGAAATCAATTTAAATTTTAAATTTATCATTTGATTTTGTTTTAGTGTTTTGGCAGTCAAATGGAGCAAGAAAGCAGCCAGCTGCATTTTAATGATTTTTTCCAGAATTAGTAGAGACAAATAAATCAGTTGGCAGTTGTGCGGAAATATGTTCGTTCAAATGAAAGTGTTTAGGTGAGGGGCCGTTGTGCCGCTCAGCTGAAGAGCGCATCCGCGCTGAAGAGCGCACCCGCGCTAAAGAGCGCACCCGCGCTGAAGAGCGCATCCACACTCGCCCCTCTGTGCCCTTAATCCTTAATTGGTGCATTAATCCGCGAAAAATTCGCAAGTGAACAGTGAAATTGTGTGGTGACAAAAAGAAGGCATAATTAATATTGGCCAGCCGGTGTGAATTAGTTCCGGAATTTCCAAATTCACCGAACAGTCCGCCGCTGTCGTAATATTTGTTTTTTATCTTCCCCAATCAGTGTCATTTTTTACACCACATAACTTTTCTGTTCCCCCAATTATACAGTCCACTTATCAACGCTCCACTGTGCCAACATATGCCCACATGCCCTTACATATATCCGTACCTGCATGCATGTACATATATTTCTGCCTCCAATTTCAGGTCCACTTATCGACGTTCCACTGTGCCATCATATGCCCCACATGCCCTTGCCCTACTTGCATGTCCATATATTTCCAAATATTTTCTGCCTCCAATTTCAGGAAATATATAGCCGATAAAATTTTAAAAAAATTTTAAATTTTCTAAAACCAACAATTATAAACCGCCATTTCACTTAAAATCCGTGATTGTGTCGCTTAAATTCGCGACCTAGCCGTGTTGTGTTTTTCGGTTCTGTTTTTTTTCTTTGAGGTACGTACAGGGTGCCGACGGCATAACCGGCTGCGAAACAAAATAGATTAAAAAAATCAATTAATTATAAATTTATGTATTTATAATTAAAACTATGTTATGACCACTTCGGGTCCGACGGTCTGCCTATCGGCATGGGTCTGGCTCCGGCTAGCTCATCCAGGGCCGTGGTTTCCCTGACCCTTCCCATCCGACCGTTAACAATAAATTAATCCTAAAAACACAAAGGTCTATCGGACGTTACTCAACACTGAAACTCCCACAACATTCAAATTTAAGACTCCTAATACTACCACACGTAACATTTATGCCTACCCTACTGAATCACAGATCCTTTTAATACTCCTGTTGACTCGGAGTTTCGTTGGCCTTCCCTCCCATCCTTAGCGGAACGCTGGCCTTTTGTCGCGTCCGCCCCTAATTCATACACCCGATCCCCCTTCTACTTCCCCATTATCCCTTCCTCATGCCCCCTCTCGTATCGCTCTACTCAATATTCATTTCTTTTCTCAATTATTTCTTTATTTTAAGCTAATATTTTGACAATTGATATCTGTTCTTGAGCTTTTGTTTAGCTGTCCAGCGTTTTCCTTTTTCGAATTTTATCCCACCACGTGGGGAGTAAGGTTTTTTAAATTTTCCCTACCTAGGAGAGCTCTCTTGGGATTTGGGACAACCACATATTATGAGGAAATGATATCTGCCAGCTTCCACAGCCGCTACCGGAACTCACAAATTGTATTGGCAATAAATAAAAATCAAATAGGACTTTTAATTAGGTACAAACTTTACAAGATATAAATAAAAAAAAGTAACGACAAAAAAAAATAATTAACACACACATACACAATAAAATAAATACTAATATATATAAAAAAAATACAAAAAAAATAATAATCGGGGCGTCGATGGCGGGATTTCCCTTTTTTTTTTTTGCAGTCGTTGAAATAAAGGGATGAAAGCGATGTCCTCGTTCAAGAGCTTGGCCTCAGTTTAATTTTCCAAATTTTCTTCATTCAGGCGGGCCGCGCATGCGCAGTTGATGGCCCGCAGACATAAAAACGTGTGGAGGAACCCAAAAAAACGGAAAATGCCGGCTTGCCTGACACTAGGTTTACACTCCTGGTATTGGCGGTGCGAAGAAAATTTTAAACCACCAAAAATAATTCGCCAGGCCCAATTTTTCTTTTCAGGCCTGGCTTCCTTGTCAGGATAAACGGGTCTGGTCGGTCTGGAAAGAAGCGATCCATTAGTCATGGCTCTTCTTTCTGGACCGACCTCTTACCTTTATTTTCTGCCGATCCTGCCTCCCGTCTCCGTCTCTTACTTCTGGATTCTTGGCTGGACTATCCTTTTTAGTTTTATTTGGTTTAATTTTCCCTTTTATTTTCTTTTGAAAATTATGCTTTGCGTCTTTAATTTCACATTTTTAACTTTTTATATCTTTAGGTGACTTTGTCGCCTGCACTACTCGACACTCGCATTTCTTCTGCTTCCCAGTTCTCCTGGGCCCCGGAACGGTCATTCGGATAGGTCCGTTATTCCATACATGAACCGTCCCGGGTCAACAACCCCTTCAAAAAAATTACCCCAAATTTCTCTCTATCTTATTATCACTAGGTGGCATCACTAGGCAGATCTTGCCTGAATAGGTGGCATCACTAGGGCCTACCATGCCTGAATAGGTGGCATCCCTAGTCCGACTTGTTTATCGGCCACAACAGCCACACTAGCATTTTACGCTTTCCAACGTCAAATGCTAATGGAAAAAAGGACGATTGAATCCCCTTTTCGGAGCAGACCCATTATCAGAAGGCCTCTTCGGACCCTATCCTCAGCGCCCAACGTGGGAGACGACCCCTTAGGCTCCACTTCTGCTTCTCACTCTCGACGTTTGGTGCCACTGCGATTGGGGTTGTAGGCTTGACAGCGTCCTTCGATCTCGCAAGTACTTAGTTTACCGGTCAGGTGTCTGATTCATTATTCCCTTTCTCTTCCAGGGACCACTTCGTTGGTAAACCTTTTCCTCCTTCGCTCTCCTTGTCACTGGAGAGCCCGTCCAGATTCTCCACCTCGTACATGTGGTCCCCGATCGGCTTTCGGATTCGACACCTTACAAACTTTCGTGCAAATTTCGCATTGAAATTCTTCCCAAAGTCGCTGAGAACAAAATTCCTCCGGAAGACTTCTTGGCCAGGTCGAAACCGCACCATGCGCGTTCGCCTATTATACACTCTTGCACTGGTTTCATGTGCCCCATGCAAGTTCCTTCTTACCGCATCCCTGATCAACGCCATTCTTTCTGATGAGGGCAGACAAAGGATCTCGTTGTCCTCTAGAGCTTTCAGCCTCCTTGCTACCTGATAGTCCGTTCCATCTGTAAACATGTGCTGTCCAAACAGGGCAAAATGTGGTGTTACTCCCGTCGCGGTGTGGACCGACGTCCTTAGAGCCGCCTCAATTTCCGTCAGGTACAGATCCCAATCCCTGTGGTCCTGGTCCAGGTACGCTCTAATTGCGTTCAACACTGACTGGTTCACTCTCTCCGCTGCGTTTGACTGAGGGGAATACACCGCTGTTCTGACATGGCGGATGTGGAATTCTTCCGCCATCTCCTTAAATGGAGACAATTTGTTTTGACACAAATTGTTTCCCATTGTCCGAATGGATGGTCTCGGGGACTCCAAAAGTGTGAAATATGTCTCCCACCAGGAATTTCACCACCTCTGCCGTCGTTGCTTCCTTCATCGCCTTCAGGAAGACGTACTTCGAGAAGTGGTCTACCACCACAAATATATAGGCGTGCCCTTTACGCGACCTCGGATACTTCCCCAGGAAGTCTATATAAAGTTTCTGGAACGGCCTGTAGGTTACCGTTTCTGCTCCTATGCCTGGCCGCGGGCTGCTATTCGTAGGCTTCGTCTCCTTACAAGTTCGACAGTCCCTTACAAAAGCCGGGACTTGAGCTACCATTCACGGCCACGCCATTCCACGCTGCCTCAAACGAAACAGAGTTTTACCCATTCCTCCGTGGGCCTTATTAGGCGGGGAATGCGCCTGGTCTATCAGGGCCACACTCAGAGAGGCTGGTACCCACAACTTCCAAGTGTTCTCCTCTAACTCCGTTGCGGTTCTGCACTCCGTTCGCTTGAACACGTAGCCGTCCACAACCTTAACATCCGGAAACCTCTCTTTTTCCGACTCGAGCACCTGCCTCAACTCCAAGTATTCTGGTGACTCAAATTCGGTTGTTTGAAATCCGAGCATCCAGTCTTCTTCGGGCTCCTCGACGGCTTCCAACATCCTGGATAGCGTGTCTGCCACCACGTTCTCGGTCCCCTTGCAGTGCTCGATTGCCATCTGGTACGGTTGTAGTTTGAAAGACCACCTAGCCAATCTTCCTGCCAGGTTCTTCACAGACATGATCCATTGCAGGCTCGAATGATCCGTGAGCAGCTTACATGGCATCAGTTCGATGTACGGCCGGAAACGTTCCACTGCTAACACGGCTGCCAAACACTCCTTCTCCGTTACGCTGTAGTTGCGCTGCGCTGGGTTTAGCTTCTGGGAAAAGAAGGCTATAGGACGCTCGCCCTCACCTTTCGACTTTTGGAACAGAACTGCTCCTACTCCTGTGTCCGAAGCATCGCACTGCACAAAAAAAACATCCTTTTAAAATCCGGATGTCTTAAGACTGGCGCCGTAGTCAGTGCTTCCTTCAGCATCCTCACCGATTTTTCTGCCTCCTCCGTCATTACGAATTTTCCCTTTCTCAGAGTATCCGTCAGCGGCGCCGCCAGTTCTGCGAAGTTCCGTATGAATCTTCGGTACCATCCTGCCATCCCGAGGAATCGCCGAACTTCCTTGGCACTCTTTGGCACCGTGACCCTGTTGATCGCTTCGACTTTCTCCGGATCGGTCCTCACCACTCCTCCGCCAATTACATAGCCCAGATAGCGCAGCTCCTTGAAGCAAAAGTGTGACTTCTTCAGCCCTATCGTCAGTCCTGCCGCCTTCAGACTCCTGGAAACCTCCTCCAGCGTCCTCATGTGGTCCTGAAAGTTTTCCGATACCACCAACAAGTCGTCCAGGTACACAAAGACACTCTCCCTTAGTTCCTGTGGTATCACCTTGTCCATGAGTCGACACAACCTCTGGGCTGCATTCGTTAACCCGAACGGCATTACCACGAAATGGTACAACGGGCGACCCGGTACCGTGAAAGCCGTATACCTTTTGCTGGCGTCGTCCAACTCTATCTGCCAGAACGCGTGCTTCAAATCCATACTGGAAATGTACCTCGTTGTTTCGATCCGACTTAAGATTCCCTCAATGTTTTGCTGCGGATATGCGTCCTTGATCGTGATCTTATTCAGCTTCCGGGCGTCGAGGCAGAGGCGATTTTTCCCTGGCTTCCGGACTAACGTAATAGTGTTGCTCCACGCGCTGTCACTCTCTTCTATCACTCCGAGTCGTAGCATCTCATCGACTTCCTGATAAATCAGCGCCTGTACTGCTGGAGACACGGGATAGTGCCGATCCTTGATAGGCGTGGCCCCTTCAGTCAGCTCGATGGTATGTTTCATGAGCGCGGTCCTTCCTAATCCACTTTCCTCAAAATTCAGGAAGGATTTTTGGACTCTCTCCAGGTGCATACTCTCCGCTTCACTTAATTTATGGTGTTCATGTTTACCTTGCTCCGCCGCTGTTCTGCTCGTCTCCTCCTGGGCCATTTCCACTTCTTCAACTTCGAACAACTCTGTGGCGATCTCGAACTCCTGCCAGAAATTCACTCCCAGGTATAACTCCTGCTCCAACGATGGACATAGGTAGAACAAGATATCCTTTTTTTTTTTTTGTACTCCACCTCCACCACCACCTTGCCCAAGATTTGCTGCGGTGCTCCATTCGCTGTCCGGACCTTCGCGTGCCACGGCTTCCATTGAATTTCCAGACGCTCCACCCATTCTCTGCAGCCTCTTCCGACCAAACTGACCGATGCTCCGGAATCCAACAGACCTCTCATCTCCATTCCTGCCACCTTGACCATAGCGTAGGGTCGGGGGTCTATCCTGGTTGCCCCTCGCGTCATTGACCTAACCGAGCTGCTTACTCCCTGGCGTTCCTTTTTTCTTCTCCTAAAGCGCTCTCGGATCTTTTTGACCCTTTTTGTGACCATCGTCATCCCAGCTAGTTGGTTCTGCCGGAAGATTCTTTCTCTCGCCTCTTTGTATCTTCGCACCCTCTCCTCCAAGCTCTGAATCACCTTTTGTTTCGCTTGCTCTATCCTTCCGGCTCCATCTTGGTTGTCGGGTACGGATTCCCTTTTGGCTATCTTAACCCGGCTCACTGCCTCCTCTGTACCTCGGGCTCCTTCGCTGAACGTTGGTTGCCCGTTACCCCAACGTTCCTGTTGGCGTTTCCCTGCTTGCAGTTCGGACATTTTGGCGTTACGGAGTTGGCCAACCCGCACTTGTAGCAGAAGATCCTTCGCTGCTCTGCTTCGCAGTCCATGTAAACGTGACCCTCCTGCTGACAGTTTTAGCACTTGATCACTTTCCGGGGTGCGCCGTTGGTTATTGCTGCCACCGTTTCCTTCCCAGTTCTCCTGGGCCCCGGAACGGTCATTCGGATAGGTCCGTTATTCCATACATGAACCGTCCCGGGTCAACAACCCCTTCAAAAAAATTACCCCAAATTTCTCTCTATCTTATTATCACTAGGTGGCATCACTAGGCAGATCTTGCCTGAATAGGTGGCATCACTAGGGCCTACCATGCCTGAATAGGTGGCATCCCTAGTCCGACTTGTTTATCGGCCACAACAGCCACACTAGCATTTTACGCTTTCCAACGTCAAATGCTAATGGAAAAAAGGACGATTGAATCCCCTTTTCGGAGCAGACCCATTATCAGAAGGCCTCTTCGGACCCTATCCTCAGCGCCCAACGTGGGAGACGACCCCTTAGGCTCCACTTCTGCTTCTCACTCTCGACGTTTGGTGCCACTGCGATTGGGGTTGTAGGCTTGACAGCGTCCTTCGATCTCGCAAGTACTTAGTTTACCGGTCAGGTGTCTGATTCATTATTCCCTTTCTCTTCCAGGGACCACTTCGTTGGTAAACCTTTTCCTCCTTCGCTCTCCTTGTCACTGTCTCAGATCTTTCAGATGAAACACTCCCGCCGTCTTCCCGTCCAGATTCTCCACCTCGTACATGTGGTCCCCGATCGGCTTTCGGATTCGACACCTTACAAACTTTCGTGCAAATTTCGCATTGAAATTCTTCCCAAAGTCGCTGAGAACAAAATTCCTCCGGAAGACTTCTTGGCCAGGTCGAAACCGCACCATGCGCGTTCGCCTATTATACACTCTTGCACTGGTTTCATGTGCCCCATGCAAGTTCCTTCTTACCGCATCCCTGATCAACGCCATTCTTTCTGATGAGGGCAGACAAAGGATCTCGTTGTCCTCTAGAGCTTTCAGCCTCCTTGCTACCTGATAGTCCGTTCCATCTGTAAACATGTGCTGTCCAAACAGGGCAAAATGTGGTGTTACTCCCGTCGCGGTGTGGACCGACGTCCTTAGAGCCGCCTCAATTTCCGTCAGGTACAGATCCCAATCCCTGTGGTCCTGGTCCAGGTACGCTCTAATTGCGTTCAATACTGACTGGTTCACTCTCTCCGCTGCGTTTGACTGAGGGGAATACACCGCTGTTCTGACATGGCGGATGTGGAATTCTTCCGCCATCTCCTTAAATCGTTTTGACACAAATTGTTTCCCATTGTCCGAATGGATGGTCTCGGGGACTCCAAAAGTGTGAAATATGTCTCCCACCAGGAATTTCACCACCTCTGCCGTCGTTGCTTCCTTCATCGCCTTCAGGAAGACGTACTTCGAGAAGTGGTCTACCACCACAAATATATAGGCGTGCCCTTTACGCGACCTCGGATACTTCCCCAGGAAGTCTATATAAAGTTTCTGGAACGGCCTGTAGGTTACCGTTTCTGCTCCTATGCCTGGCCGCGGGCTGCTATTCGTAGGCTTCGTCTCCTTACAAGTTCGACAGTCCCTTACAAAAGCCGGGACTTGAGCTACCATTCACGGCCACGCCATTCCACGCTGCCTCAAACGAAACAGAGTTTTACCCATTCCTCCGTGGGCCTTATTAGGCGGGGAATGCGCCTGGTCTATCAGGGCCACACTCAGAGAGGCTGGTACCCACAACTTCCAAGTGTTCTCCTCTAACTCCGTTGCGGTTCTGCACTCCGTTCGCTTGAACACGTAGCCGTCCACAACCTTAACATCCGGAAACCTCTCTTTTTCCGACTCGAGCACCTGCCTCAACTCCAAGTATTCTGGTGACTCAAATTCGGTTGTTTGAAATCCGAGCATCCAGTCTTCTTCGGGCTCCTCGACGGCTTCCAACATCCTGGATAGCGTGTCTGCCACCACGTTCTCGGTCCCCTTGCAGTGCTCGATTGCCATCTGGTACGGTTGTAGTTTGAAAGACCACCTAGCCAATCTTCCTGCCAGGTTCTTCACAGACATGATCCATTGCAGGCTCGAATGATCCGTGAGCAGCTTACATGGCATCAGTTCGATGTACGGCCGGAAACGTTCCACTGCTAACACGGCTGCCAAACACTCCTTCTCCGTTACGCTGTAGTTGCGCTGCGCTGGGTTTAGCTTCTGGGAAAAGAAGGCTATAGGACGCTCGCCCTCACCTTTCGACTTTTGGAACAGAACTGCTCCTACTCCTGTGTCCGAAGCATCGCACTGCACAAAAAAAACATCCTTTTAAAATCCGGATGTCTTAAGACTGGCGCCGTAGTCAGTGCTTCCTTCAGCATCCTCACCGATTTTTCTGCCTCCTCCGTCATTACGAATTTTCCCTTTCTCAGAGTATCCGTCAGCGGCGCCGCCAGTTCTGCGAAGTTCCGTATGAATCTTCGGTACCATCCTGCCATCCCGAGGAATCGCCGAACTTCCTTGGCACTCTTTGGCACCGTGACCCTGTTGATCGCTTCGACTTTCTCCGGATCGGTCCTCACCACTCCTCCGCCAATTACATAGCCCAGATAGCGCAGCTCCTTGAAGCAAAAGTGTGACTTCTTCAGCCCTATCGTCAGTCCTGCCGCCTTCAGACTCCTGGAAACCTCCTCCAGCGTCCTCATGTGGTCCTGAAAGTTTTCCGATACCACCAACAAGTCGTCCAGGTACACAAAGACACTCTCCCTTAGTTCCTGTGGTATCACCTTGTCCATGAGTCGACACAACCTCTGGGCTGCATTCGTTAACCCGAACGGCATTACCACGAAATGGTACAACGGGCGACCCGGTACCGTGAAAGCCGTATACCTTTTGCTGGCGTCGTCCAACTCTATCTGCCAGAACGCGTGCTTCAAATCCATACTGGAAATGTACCTCGTTGTTTCGATCCGACTTAAGATTCCCTCAATGTTTTGCTGCGGATATGCGTCCTTGATCGTGATCTTATTCAGCTTCCGGGCGTCGAGGCAGAGGCGATTTTTCCCTGGCTTCCGGACTAACGTAATAGTGTTGCTCCACGCGCTGTCACTCTCTTCTATCACTCCGAGTCGTAGCATCTCATCGACTTCCTGATAAATCAGCGCCTGTACTGCTGGAGACACGGGATAGTGCCGATCCTTGATAGGCGTGGCCCCTTCAGTCAGCTCGATGGTATGTTTCATGAGCGCGGTCCTTCCTAATCCACTTTCCTCAAAATTCAGGAAGGATTTTTGGACTCTCTCCAGGTGCATACTCTCCGCTTCACTTAATTTATGGTGTTCATGTTTACCTTGCTCCGCCGCTGTTCTGCTCGTCTCCTCCTGGGCCATTTCCACTTCTTCAACTTCGAACAACTCTGTGGCGATCTCGAACTCCTGCCAGAAATTCACTCCCAGGTATAACTCCTGCTCCAACGATGGACATAGGTAGAACAAGATATCCTTTTTTTTATTTTTGTACTCCACCTCCACCACCACCTTGCCCAAGATTTGCTGCGGTGCTCCATTCGCTGTCCGGACCTTCGCGTGCCACGGCTTCCATTGAATTTCCAGACGCTCCACCCATTCTCTGCAGCCTCTTCCGACCAAACTGACCGATGCTCCGGAATCCAACAGACCTCTCATCTCCATTCCTGCCACCTTGACCATAGCGTAGGGTCGGGGGTCTATCCTGGTTGCCCCTCGCGTCATTGACCTAACCGAGCTGCTTACTCCCTGGCGTTCCTTTTTTCTTCTCCTAAAGCGCTCTCGGATCTTTTTGACCCTTTTTGTGACCATCGTCATCCCAGCTAGTTGGTTCTGCCGGAAGATTCTTTCTCTCGCCTCTTTGTATCTTCGCACCCTCTCCTCCAAGCTCTGAATCACCTTTTGTTTCGCTTGCTCTATCCTTCCGGCTCCATCTTGGTTGTCGGGTACGGATTCCCTTTTGGCTATCTTAACCCGGCTCACTGCCTCCTCTGTACCTCGGGCTCCTTCGCTGAACGTTGGTTGCCCGTTACCCCAACGTTCCTGTTGGCGTTTCCCTGCTTGCAGTTCGGACATTTTGGCGTTACGGAGTTGCCAACCCGCACTTGTAGCAGAAGATCCTTCGCTGCTCTGCTTCGCAGTCCATGTAAACGTGACCCTCCTGCTGACAGTTTTAGCACTTGATCACTTTCCGGGGTGCGCCGTTGGTTATTGCTGCCACCGTTTCCTCCGACCTTTCCATTCCGCCTCCTTCGGCTGATTCGTTCGTCCAATACGAATGCACCTCCTCCAGTCTTCCTACACGTGGATCATCCCGGGGCTTGTATCCAGCGGACATCCGATGTCTATATCCGGCTCCTCGCTCCGGAACTAGGACCCGTTCTACCTCCTTACACTCGTCGTGTAGGTGTTCCAGAGTGTACACCCGGATCGGATAGACCCACTGCCTCATCGGCTCCAGCAGATTTCGTTTTGCCGTCTTGATGATCCAATCATTGTCCACTCCGGATTTTATGGATGCCACCAGTCTATTGAGGGCCATAAAATACTCTTCCAGCGACTCTCCCTACTTATTAGCCAGTACCATTCGGATGCTTCCTCGGTCAGCAAGAAGTCCCGTAGCAGCTCAATCCATGACATCGCATACTGTTTTTGTAGGTGCTCTACTCGGAATACGAAATCCTCCGCTCTTATCGTTCCTGGACGCCCGGAAAACTGACAACCCCACTTATCTACGGGTACATATTGCCGGCTTCTTTGCTGCGATTCCTGTCCCGGTGGTAAACGATACGCCCCTCCTGCTTTTTCATTCCTAGGCCCGTCTCTTTGTGACCCAAGGAAATTTCTATTAAGGCTTGAACTGCGGGGTCTCCATTCAGTCGGCGGTGCCCAATTTCTGTTCCCTTTCGCCCTTTGGTTTCTTTCCGCCATCACCCGAATAAGGAAGGCGTTCAGATCATTCGGTCTCGGCGCATCTTCCTGTCTCCAGTTGTTTCCCGCATCTGAGCTCGGTGGTGCTAGTGAAATTGTCGTCTTTTCCGCCTTTCGTTTGTCCTCCTGACGCATTCCTGTACTTGAAGAACCGTCTTCTGACCCTGCCGGCTGATTATTCTCCACCTGCGTCGTCATTGAAGACTCGGCTGATCTAGAGGACGGGATCTTTTCCCTGCTTTGCTCTATCTTCCGGATAATCTGCTCGAATCCTGTCCTCATGCACGCGTCTATCCTTCGATCTACCAACTGGCTGAGATCCACCCTTAGCTGCTCTTGGGATGTGTGTATGAGGGCGTGAACCTCCCGACGATTAAACGATGCGTAGGCCTCTGCGTTTTTCATGCTGTATTGCTCCCGTATGGGGTCTAATAGAACATGGGAATAGGTCCGATATGGAGTGGATGCTTGGTCCAGGCTGAGGTTTCTCGGAATCGCCCCCCTTTGTTGTGCGCTAAGGCGGCCGGTCTCTCTAGTATCTGTACCGCCCTGTGCGCCCCCTTCCATGTCCAAATCTATTTCCCTTTCTTCGAGCATTGAAAGACTCGGACCGCCCATAGAAGTGTGATTCGGAGGTTCTCTTTCGGATTTCGGAGTTTTGTTATCTACCAGGAGAACTGTCTTAACTCGCCTACTAAATCTATACTCAACTGAATAAATAAAGGATAAACACTCGGGGAATACTATCACCAATATCAATAAATAAATATATCAATAACGAGAATAATTAAATAAATAAATATATCAATAACAAAAATAATTAAATAAATAAATAAATCAATAACAACAAGAAAGCAAAGCTAACTTCGGGCGGAGCCGAAGTTGATATACCCTTGCAGTTAAAACCGGATGTATATCGCAAACATCGGATACAGTTGGCCGATCCTTATGAGAATATCATAATAAAACCAATTAACTAAAATAAAAAATCTAAAAAAAAGTCCCCCGCTTCTATCTTCAAATATGCGAAAGTTGATATTTGTACCAAATACTATTTCCGATCGTTCAGTTATATGGCAGCTATAGGATATAGTCGGCCGATCCTAATGAAATTTGGTAGGTTGGATCAACTGACCAAAAATAGAATCAGTACCAAATTCCAGTTTTCTATCTTCTAAAACACGAAAGTTGGGTCATTTCCGATCGTTCAGTTATATGGCAGCTATAGGATATAGTCGGCCGATCCTTATAAAATTTGGCATGACGTAATTTTTTGCCAAAAATAGCTATCATGGCAAATTTGAACTCTAAAAACACCAAAGTTATACCATTTCCGATCATTCAGTTATATGGCAGGTATAGGATAAAGTCGGACGATCCCGGCCGTTCCGACTTATATGTGCAAAGGAACGAAGGGTGTATGCAAAGTTTCAAGTCGATAGCTTTACAAATGAGAAACCAGTTTTAGTAGAACGGCAAAAAAATGAGTTACATGGTAAACATACCCTTGTTAGGAAATGAAAATTGTACCATAAAAAAAAATCATATCATTAAATGTAACAACAATCTGTTCGTCTGTATCAATGTAACAAAAACAGAAGAAATAAAGACAGGTCCGTTCGCTGTCCGGACCTTTGCGTGCCACGGCTTCCATGGAATTTCTAGACGCTAGACGATTTTATTCTCTACAGCCTCTTCCGACTGAACTGACCAAAGCTCCAGAATCCAACAGACCTTTCATCTCCATTTCTGCCACCTTGACCAAAGCGTAGGGTCGGGGGTCAATCCTGGTTGCCGCTCGCGTCATTGACATCACCGAGCTGCTTACTCCCTGGCGTTCCTTTTTCCTTCTTCTAAAGCGCTCTCGGATCTTTTTGACCCTTCTCGTGACCATCGTCATCCCAGCCAGCTGGTTTTGCTGGAAGATTCTCTCTCTCGCCTCTTTGTATCTTCGCACCCTCTCCTCCAAGCTCTGAATCACCTTTTGTTTCGCTTGCTCTATCCTTCCGGCTCCATCTTGGTTGTCGGGTACGGATTCTCTTTTAGCTATATTAATGCGGCTCACTGCCTCCTCTGGAACTCGGGCTCCTTCGCTGAACGTTGGTATCCCGCTACCCCAACGTTCCTGTTGGCGTTTCCCTGCCTGCAGTTCGGACATGTTGGCGTCAACCCACACTTATAGCAGAAGATCCTTCGCTGCTCTGCTTCGCAGTCCATGTAAACGTGACCCTCCTGCTGACAATTCCAGCACTTGATCACTTTCCGGGGTGCGCCGTTGGTTATTGCTGCCACCGTTTCCTCCGACCTTTCCATTCCGCCTCCTTCGGCTGATTCGTTCGTCCAATACGAATGCACCTCCTCCAGTCTTCCTACACGTGGATCATCCCGGGGCTTGTATCCAGCGGACATCCGATGTCTATATCCGGCTCCTCGCTCCGGAACTAGGACCCGTTCTACCTCCTTACACTCGTCGTGTAGGTGTTCCAGAGTGTACACCCGGATCGGATAGACCCACTGCCTCATCGGCTCCAGCAGATTTCGTTTTGCCGTCTTGATGATCCAATCATTGACCACTCCGGATTTTATGGATGCCACCAGTCTATTGAGGGCCATGAAATAATCTTCTAGCGACTCTCCCTGACGTTGTTTCCTTTCTGCGATATCCTGTATTCTGTCATAATCGCTCCTATTGTCGCAATATCTGCGTTGGATGGCTTCTTTTAATTCTCTCCAGTCGTGTGGCGGCTTTGTCCTTATTAGTAGCCAGTACCATTCGGATGCTTCCTGGGTCAGCAATCGGTGGAAGTCCCGTAGCAGTTCTATCCATGGCATCGCATACTGCTTTTGGAGGTGTTCTACTCGGAACACGAAATCCTCCGCTCTCATCGTTCCTGGACGCCCGGAAAACTGGCAACCCCACTTATCCACGGGTACATATTGCCGGCTTCTTTGCTGCGGTTCCTGTCCCGGTGGTAAACGATGCGGCCCTCCTCCATTTTCATTCCTAGGCCCGTCTCTTTGCGACCCATGGAAACTCCTATTACGGCTTGAACTGCGGGGTCTCCCTTCGGTCTGCGGTGCCGGGAACTCCCAATTTCTATTCCTTTCCGTCCTTTGGTTTCTTTCAGCCATCACTCGGTTAAGGAAGACGTGTAGATCATTCGGTCTTTGAGCATCTCCTTGTCTCCTGTTGTTTCCTGCTTCTGAGCTCGGTGGTGCTAGTGAAATTGTCGGCTTTTCCGCCCTTCGCTTGTCCTCCTGACGCATTCCTGTACTTGAAGAACCGGGGTCTAATTGAACATGGGAATAGGTCCCATATGGAGTGTATGCTTGGTCCAGGCTGAGGTTTCTCGAAATCGCCCACCTTTGTTGTGCGCTGAGTCGACCGGTCTCTCTAGTATCTGTACCGCCCTGTGCACCCCCTTCCATGTCCAAATCCATTTCCCTATCTTCAAGCATCGACAGACTCGTACCGCCCATGAAAGTGTGATTCGGAAGTTTTTTTTTTTTTTCAGATTCGGAGTTTTGGTTAACTTATCTACCCGGAGAACTGTTTTAACTCGCCTAATAACTCTATATCTAAATGAATAAATAAAGGATAACCACTAGGGAATACTTTCAACAATATAAATAAATAAATATATGAATAACAAAAATAATTAAATAAATAAATATATCAATAACCAAAAATAAATAAATAAATAAATATATCCATAACAAAACAAATAAATAAATATCTGACACAAAAAAAAAAAAAATAAATATATAAAAAAATAAATAAATAAATCGATAAACAAATAAATAACCCAAATAAATAAATAACTGACCACTCACAAAAATTGCAGACTCATATACTCTTATCAAAACAAATTCTCAATCACGATTTCTTCTATTCAATCTTCTGACTGGGGGCTATAAGGAAGGACTCTTGGTTTCGGACCGAGTGTTTTTTTGTCGGATCTGTGATTCCCTGGTATTAGGGTAAGCGTTTTATTTGGCATTGTCGACTATTCGAATCATCAATATTATTGATGGTTGATAGTCAAGCTGCCTTTCTGTTTAAAATTATATTAATTTTTATTTTTATTTAAGGGTTCCCTTTTTGGTCCTTCTTGGAGCAACGCAAAGGCTGTTTGGAATTAGCCGTTTGGGACTTCCATTTCGGGATCCGGAACTCTATATAAAAACTAATTAATTCCAATTCCTTATTACTATTTCCTATTATTTCTATTCCTTCAACCTCGCAAACGATCTCTTTTATTTTTGGATCGTGACGTGTTTTTTTACCCCCTTCCAGCGCTATGTGTTTATATTCTTTTATTTATCTAAACACAGCCGTCGGATTTCCCCCCCATTCCTACATATAACATCCGTCCTTAATCTAAATCCTATCTATTTATCACAGTAATTATCACAGTTAAATTTTTGGTTCCTAGTGCGCAAATCAGTTTTTGGTTTTCTTGCCAATTCTGACGTCGCATTTGGAATCAATAATCAACCACGAACCTTACTGCCATGAATAACGTTGAATTCCTAGATTTTCTTTCTTCCATCTATCTTTGTAGTCCAGAGATATGCTATTTGGGTGCCTCTCGAGCGGTCACCTATTTAGTTCTCTGGACTATAAACAGTAGATGTTCCTCTTGTGGAGGCTATAGCGTTGATTTACAAGTTGGGCGCCATATTGTTATGACCACTTCGGGTCCGACGGTCTGCCTATCGTCATGGGTCTGGCTCCGGCTAGCTCATCCAGGGCCGTGGTTTCCCTGACCCTTCCCATCCGACCGTTAACAATAAATTAATCCTAAAAACACAAAGGTCTATCGGACGTTACTCAACACTGAAACTCCCACAACATTCAAATTTAAGACTCCTAATACTACCACACGTAACATTTATGCCTACCCTACTGAATCACAGATCCTTTTAATACTCCTGTTGACTCGGAGTTTCGTTGGCCTTCCCTCCCATCCTTAGCGGAACGCTGGCCTTTTGTCGCGTCCGCCCCTAATTCATACACCCGATCCCCCTTCTACTTCCCCATTATCCCTTCCTCATGCCCCCTCTCGTATCGCTCTACTCAATATTCATTTCTTTTCTCAATTATTTCTTTATTTTAAGCTAATATTTTGACAATTGATATCTGTTCTTGAGCTTTTGTTTAGCTGTCCAGCGTTTTCCTTTTTCGAATTTTATCCCACCACGTGGGGAGTAAGGTTTTTTAAATTTTCCCTACCTAGGAGAGCTCTCTTGGGATTTGGGACAACCACATATTATGAGGAAATGATATCTGCCAGCTTCCACAGCCGCTACCGGAACTCACAAATTGTATTGGCAATAAATAAAAATCAAATAGGACTTTTAATTAGGTACAAACTTTACAAGATATAAATAAAAAAAAGTAACGACAAAAAAAAATAATTAACACACACATACACAATAAAATAAATACTAATATATATAAAAAAAATACAAAAAAATAATAATCGGGGCGTCGATGGCGGGATTTCCCTTTTTTTTTTTTTGCAGTCGTTGAAATAAAGGGATGAAAGCGATGTCCTCGTTCAAGAGCTTGGCCTCAGTTTAATTTTCCAAATTTTCTTCATTCAGGCGGGCCGCGCATGCGCAGTTGATGGCCCGCAGACATAAAAACGTGTGGAGGAACCCAAAAAAACGGAAAATGCCGGCTTGCCTGACACTAGGTTTACACTCCTGGTATTGGCGGTGCGAAGAAAATTTTAAACCACCAAAAATAATTCGCCAGGCCCAATTTTTCTTTTCAGGCCTGGCTTCCTTGTCAGGATAAACGGGTCTGGTCGGTCTGGAAAGAAGCGATCCATTAGTCATGGCTCTTCTTTCTGGACCGACCTCTTACCTTTATTTTCTGCCGATCCTGCCGTCCCGGGTCAACAACCCCTTCAAAAAAATTACCCCAAATTTCCCTCTATCTTATTATCACTAGGTGGCATCACTAGGCAGATCTTGCCTGAATAGGTGGCATCACTAGGGCCTACCATGCCTGAATAGGTGGCATCCCTAGTCCGACTTGTTTATCGGCCACAACAACTACGAAAATGTATTTAATTCTTATTTTCCGTTCGAGCAAAGGGCCAGGTTTTTTAATCCACCTTTCCGGCCGCTCAATAATTAAAGTCGAAAATTTAATTATCGAAAAATTATAATTAATTAATTTAATTTAATTTATAATTAATCCACCTTCTGTCCGAATAGAGCCGCGGTATTAATACCATCTTCCCGGCTTCGTGTTAATGAAATTCAATTAATTAAAGATTTATGTTTTAATTCCACCGTTCCAGCTTGATAATAATTAACCTCAATTCATTAAAAATAAAGATTTTCAACTCCACCCTTCTGGCTCCGTCATAATTAAATCCGAACCAGTTAGCCAAAAATTAATTATTAACTTTTTGTGTGTTAAATTCAAGCCAAGTTAAGTCCACCTTCCGGCTCCGCAAATTCGAAAATAGTTAAGAATTTAATATCTCAGTATATATTAAATTCAGTACGAACCACACAAGTCGAAATATACATACATATATAGACCGTCATCATTTTTTTCCGAACAAGCTCGAATTTTCCGCTACTTTTTCCATTTTTCGTGCCTCCAACGCTGCTTCTACTCCGCATCAGGCAACATCCGCCTACAATCCGAGCAAACCTCGTCTCCTTGTGGGTTTTTCTGGTGCCTGAAGTTTTTCTTTCCACATTCGAATTGTGCCGCACACGACTTTCCTTTCCACATCGGCGCCACTAGTTCGCACTTGCTCCTTGTAATTGCCTTTCATCCGCCATCTCACCGTTCTCATCACATTAGTGCGGCCACCACTTCGTACGGGGCACCTGTTGCGCAAGTCAGTCGACAAGCGCTGACCAGCGAATTGGACTCTGAGAATGCCCACGGGAGACGACAAAAAGCCGCGTTCGATCCCAGCCATCCGTTTGGACAGATCTCAATCCGCATCTCCACGGACGCCTCTTTTGAAGCCTAAGGCTTTCAGTGCCAGTCCAAGGGCAAGGAGTGACGAATCCGTCAATACAACCCCCGGTCCTTCACAGAGGCAGACTCACTCCGTTGCAAAAATGGCTCCAAGTGCGGTCGAAGTGGCGTTGAAAAAGTTCATCGCTTCAACAGATCGAATTAGCCAATTTGAGGCTAACATAAATACTCCGGGCGCCCCAGAAACCGAAATAGGCTCCCAATACATGTGCGAAGTCCATCGGGACCAAATTCGGGCACTATGGGAGAAGGTCGAGACAAGCTATGAGAGCTGCTCCGATTTGCTAGCCGTGTCCGACGACAATGCGGCCGCCTCGACAGTGCTGGAAGCGAAGTACAGCTAATGTTACTCCGTCTATTCGAGGTGTATTGCCCAGCTTCGGGAGAAAATTGCTTCCCAATCCACTCAGGCTTCCGTCAATGTCCACACGCCCGCGCCTACAGGCTGCCGGTTACCTCCGGTGGATACCGAGGTCTTCGCGGGTGATTATCTTCGGTGGCCCTTCAGAGACTTGTTTACGGCCATTTACATCCAAAACTCGCGGCTCACCCCGGTAGAGAGGTTGTTCCACTTACTGTCCAAAACAAGTGGAGACGCCCACGCCATTGTCTCTAAGGCTCCGCTTACCCATGAGGGGTTTGTCGTCGCTTGGCAAAGCCTCACAGACCGCTTTGAGAACCGGCGGCTATTGGTCAATAGCCAGTTGAAAATCCTTTTCAACCTCCAGCCTATTTCTCAAGAGTCCGGGGTCGCGCTGAAGGAGCGCCAAGCCACCATGACAGCCCTAAAAATGTCCTCCGTTAATGTTGAGGCTTGGGACTGTCTCCTTGTATTTATGATTTCGTCAAAGCTCCCCAAAGTCACACTTTCCATGTGGGAGCAATCCGTCCATAATAAGGCCGAAATTCCAACATGGAAGGAATTAGACAACTTCCTGACAGAGCGCCATCGCACTCTGGAGTTCCGGGCCAAAAGGGCTGCGATCTCTGTTCGAGGGAGGACCACCCCATTCGCTTATGTCCGCGTTTCCTAGAAAGGGATGTAAATGGGCGCTCTGACTACATAAGGAGGAAGCAGTTATGTTTAAACTGTTTTTCCCGAGGGCACCAGCAGCGAGACTGCACGAGCGCCCATACCTGCTTAACATGCCACAGCCGACACCACACCCTCCTGCACCGCGGCAATCCGTTCGCCACCGCTCCAAGTCCGCCTACGCCAGCAAACGGCTCAGAGGATCATTCGAATGTGCAGGTGTGTTTCGCTTCCGGGTCAGGAACAGTACTACTGGGCACGGCCCTTATCAACGTGTGCCATTTGGGGTGCACCTTCCAGGCACGAGCTCTGATAGACTCAGGCTCCGAAGCGACGTTCATAACGGAACGACTGTTCAACCTTGTCAAGTTTCCCTTCACGCACAAGTTTCCGGCCTTAATCAGACCATTTCCGCGCAGTCTACTAAATTGTGCCATTTCTCCATTCGGTCGCCGTCTAGACCCGGGCTACGATTAGAGACTGCGGCTTATGTTCTTCCGGAGTTGGCAGGAAATCTGCCATCATATCCGATTTCGCGAGATCGTCTCAAGGGGCTGCCCGACATTCCCCTGGCGGACCCCAACTTCTTTGAGAGCTCCCAAGTCGATGTGTTATTAGGAGCTGACATTCTTCCGTCCATTCTCCTCGGTAATTCCAAGGCTAACATCTGCGGCTCGCTTCTCGGTCAGGAGACCATTTTTGGATGGGTGCTGACAGGCCCTTTATCTCCAGCCAACCCCCGCAGCGTGTCTGTTTTTTCCACACGAGTTGCCCGCAGCCTTAGTGACTCAGTGGATTCCAAGGTCATATTCAGCACCATGTCGCCACGCCCACGCAACGCCCAGTCACTGGAGAGCAGATGTACTCGAGGTGTGCA
Organism: Drosophila malerkotliana malerkotliana; assembly: GCA_018153235.1. Lineage (NCBI taxonomy): Eukaryota > Metazoa > Arthropoda > Insecta > Diptera > Drosophilidae > Drosophila > Drosophila malerkotliana. The sequence continues at coordinate 2,073,209 of JAECXV010000202.1, read as the reverse complement.
ATCGCACCGATGCCGAGTCTGCAATGGGATCCATCCATTGAAGAAGTGTCGGCGCTTCCTACGCCTAAGTGCCGAGAAGCGGCTCCGAGAGGTTCTCGTGAACCGGTATTGCTCGAGCTGCCTGGCCCACGAGCACTCCGACCGATCCTGTGGGCGTGGGGACGGCTGTAAGACGTGTGGTCAGGATCACCACACGCTGCTGCACCTTGTGACCGAGGAGCACGGTCACAGTACACGGGGTATCTCGCTCTCTCGTCGGCCGTCGTCCGCCAGTTTCCGGCACTCACAAGCCCATCCACGGCCATCGACTCCCCGGCGCTCGTCGGCAACTCCTCGGCATTCTTCCGCCACTGGCTGGCAGTCGTCAAGCGCTCCACTGCTTTCGTCCGCCACTCATCGGGTGCCGTCCACCGCTCTTCCGCCCGCGTCATCCGCGCCTAGGCAACTTTCCGCCTCTCCTCGAGGGCCCCCGCAAGACGCGGTCGCTGCGCCCACCCTATCGTCGCTGCTTAATTGGAACAGCGTCAACATCGGGACCCGGATTTTCGACACGGGGGCGACACATCGACCCGTGTACGCCCTCTAGCTGCAGTGACGCATAGCTAGCGACGAGGGATCTGTTGCAACCCGAGCGATTGCAAGGGGGGGAGAATGTTTAGGTGAGGGGCCGTTGTGCCGCTCAGCTGAAGAGCGCATCCGCGCTGAAAAGCGCACCCGCGCTAAAGAGCGCATCCACACTCACCCCTCTGTGCCCTCTCTCTCGCTCGTTGGTTGTCGTCGATCGTCTCTTTTTGTACTAGTTTTTAAGTCAGGATTCGATGTAAGCAGCCCAATAAAGCTGACCGCGTTACATTCACTGGAAAAACCCCCGACTTATTATTCAACATTTCTACACCTGGAGTCTTTTGCGGCAACCACGCCCCCCTACAAACAGAAAGAAAAAATATTTTATATTTTATTTTATTTTATAAATAGTGACCACAAACAGTTAAGCATCGAATGTCGTTTGCAATGGGAAAAGGCATTTGGGTTGTTTTCGTATTCGGGATAAGAAACCGTCGGTTGGCCGGACCTCAGATAAAATTTTAACGCCAGTATTGATAAAATGTTACTTTGTTAGGAAGATCCACTCGCTAGAACACAAATAAAATCGTAAGTAAAACAACTTAGAAGAAGACTCTGTTCTATGGGTAGTTATTTTTTCCAAGTTCCAATTCTATCATAAGCTCTTGATAAGAGCCATTCTGCCTAATTTTTCCACTTAACTGCGCTATTGTGTTTCGCTGTTTATTCTTTTCTTTTTTGGTTTCCCCTTGAAATACTTTGAAAAACGTTGTTGAGCACAGGACTTACATTTGAGATTTTAAAGGCTTCCATTATTATTAAAAATACCATTTCCGATCGTTCAGTTATATGGCAGTAATAAGATATAATCGGTCAATCCCTTAGAAATTTGGTAAATCCAAAAATCCGAACTCTCTAACTCTAAAAACACCAAAGTTTAATTATTTCCGATCAATCAGTAATATGGCAGCCATAGGATAGAATCGGCCGATCCCTGCCGTTCCGACCAAATCGTCATTCATTCTAAGACCCAATTTTGAACTGTGATTTTTAGACCGATTTATATAAGTTCACAAAATTTCACGAAAATCAGTGGAGCCATTTTGGAGGAGTATAACTAGACTAGAAAATGTATTTTATTGTTTAATTTTAAAAATTTTAATTATTGTTATTGTTATTATTGGATATAGTCGGCCGATCCTTACGAAATTGGATATTTCTTATTATTTTGCCAAAAATGGCATTCATGAAAAATCCGGAATCATGCAACAACTCTTTAGCTCTTTAAACACCAAAATTATAGCATTTCAATCAATCAGTTGCATGGCAGCTATAGGATATAGTCGGCGGATCCCGGCCGTTCCAATTTATATACTGCGTGCAAAGGAAAGAAGAGTGCACACTTTCCAACCGACAACTTTAAAACTTGCGCGTAGAAACAGACAGACGAACAGACATACGAGGGGATAGACAGACGGATATGCTTAAATTAACTCAGGAGGTGATCCTGAACATGTCTTCTTCCACGTTGCACCAAAATTGTATGACTAAAATTATAATAACCTCTCCAAGGGTATAAAAAAGTGCGATATACTCTCCTGTTTTGCAGCTGCAGGAAAGTGCACCTATTAAGATTCCCCTCTAAGGATTTCCCTTCCGAAGTGAACTAGCAAATGAGCAGCTGCGATTTCTTTAATAGTGTTACCTATGAACAAGAAAGGAAAGCTAACTTCGGGCGGAGCCGAAGTTTATATACCCTTGCAGTTAAAACCGGATATATATCGCAAACATCGGATATAGTTGGCCGATCCTTATGATTACATCATAATAAAACCAATTTACTAAAATACAAAATCTAAAAAAAGTCCCAAACTTCTATCTTCAAAAATACGAAAGTTGATATATCTACCAAATACCATTTCCGATCGTTCAGTTATATTGCAGCTATAGGATATAGTCGGCCGATTCTAATGAAAATTGGCAGGTTGGATTACCTGACCAAAAATAGAATATGTACTAAGTTTCAGCTTTCTATTATCAAAAACACGAAAGTTGGGTCATTTCCGATCGTTCAGTTATATGGCAGCTATAAGATATAGTCGGCCGATCCTTATGAAATTTGGCATGTAATGTTTTGCTAAAAATAGCTCTCGTGTCAAATTTGAACTCTCTAACTCTAAAAACACCAAAGTTATACCATTTCCGATCAATCAGTTATATGGTAGCTATAGGATATAGTCGGCCGATCCGGGCCGTTCCGACTTATATACTGCGTGCAAAGGAAAGAAGGGTGTGTGCAAAGTTTCAAGACGATAGCTTCAAAACTGAGAGACTAGTTCGCGTAGAAACGGACAGACAGACGGACAGACGGACATGCTCATATCAACTCAGGAGGTGATCCTGATCAAGAATATATATACTTTATAGGGTCGGAGATGTCTCCTTCACTGCGTTGCACTCTTTTGGACAAAATTATAATACCCTCTGCAAGGGTATAAAAAGACGCAAAGCTCTTTGGGTATATCAGTGTTGTGGATATACCAATCACCTTAAGCTAGGCGAAGGCACTTATTTTGAAACCCTCGAACCTTGTTTAAATGTATTTTGTAGCTACACTAGTCCAGTTTTGTTTTGCCAGTCCATATTTCCAAATCGGGGCCTGGTTTATTTTATAAATTGTAACTTTGTTCCAAAGGGACATTTGGGTATAGTTTTAACTTTTTAAAATTTTTATGTTACTAATTGTTCCGAGCAAAAAGCTGTATGCCTGTTCAACCTATACCTATTAAAAAATTTGAAACTTAAAAATGACAAAATAAAATTTAAACTTGACATGGCCTTTTACTAAATTATGATAGGTACAGTATGATAGGTACGTAAATGCAGTTTCAGCCAGTTGTCGAGTACAGTTTATTGAAGGTACGCGCGAGTTACCAGTTGGACGTGGTCAAAGGAGTGGGAGTAACGAATCCTCAGTTGCTTTAGGTTTTTCCTATGCCACAGCGTTTTCAGCAAGAGCAAAAAATGCGTGTTTCCAATTTGGTGGTATAACAAAAAGTGAAAAAGCTTTATTACTGTGTATTTACATATATTAGTTTTAATATTTTCAATCACCTAATTCTAAAAAACTAACAGCACATAAAACTAAAGGCACAAAAATAGTAATATTTGACGTTGAATTAAAATTCACCGGTAAATGCTCAACGGTATTTATAATATGAACGAGGGTGGTCCGATAAGTTGGAAAAGGAAAAGTGGAAAAGTGGTGATTTATTTCTCAACATAATCTCCTTTTCTGCCGTCTGAAAAATACATTTTCTTGAGGTCTGCAAAATAAGCCTCTGCAGCGAGTGACTTTTTCAAGTTTTAAGTCAACAAAAAGAAGTCACACGGGGCTAAATCTGGAGAATATGGTAGCAGTTGGGGGTAGGGTAGTAGTTGGTAGCCCAATTCGAACAATTTGGCCGCGGCGAGGGCGGAAGTCTGAGCCGGTGCGTTGTCATGATGGAAGAGCACTTTTTTCTTCGCCAAATGGGACCGTATTTTCTGCAATTTTGTCCTTCTCCAGGTAGTCGGTGTTGATCACACCTTGTGAATCCCAAACGATGTAGAAACTCCTTCGGTATCAAGATTGCGATTGTTGTCTGTAGTGAGCAAACGCGGCACCCATGTCACCCATTATCCTCCGTGGTAGCCGTTTTCGGGGCACCTGGGCATGGCTCATCAAAAACCGACGTGCGCCCACTTTGAAATGCGAACCAATTTTTGACGGTCGCCATCGAAGAAGAAGAGTCACCGTACACAGTATCCAAAGACTCTTTGATTTCGCTGCTTGATTTCCTTCCAAAAACAAGACTCGAGTCACAGACCGATATTTCTATTTCTCGATTTCTCTAAAATCCGGGAAGACGTCCGCGCTAGTGACGCCATCGGGCGGTGAGGCTAAGTACTTATCGGACTGCCCTCGTAATTTAATGTAAGTTGGTACTCCCTCGCTGCGGTAGTGCCATCACAGTTGGGAGTGATCCGTAAGGTGTCTGGCGGTTGCCAGGGGAGTTCTTCCTTCTTACTGGGAAGTTATGTTGGTATTTAATAACTCCGTTACTACGGCATGGTAATCAATTTCAGAAAAGGATTTGAGTTTAACGGCTAAGCCGAAGTATTGCAATTATTGAGCTCTTTATTGATTGAAGCTCAGAAACAAATTGAATTAAAGCTAACCAAAATGGAATTTCATAGCGGCCACGCAAATATGCTGTTTTTTCCGGCTACGCACGCGCTTTCGGCAAGACGCTGTTTCAGCAGTTTGGCCGGAGCGAGCTCTTGGACGATCGATCATCGGCGACGTCCGGTTAACTTGGTTATACAAACTATGTATATACAGTCCCGCGCTAAAATAATGGCACACGTGCATAGCACACTTAATGGCACACGTAAAAACAAGTTTGACGAGTGCTCAGATCGTCAAAAACTGTTTTCTAACTATGAGAGCTAGCGAGAGTCAAATAGGTGAAAAACAGTTTTTGATAGGGTCTTTTCAACACCCCGTACTCAGAGAAAACAAGGAAGGAAAACTAACTTCGGGCGGAGCCGAAGTTGATATACCTTTGCAGTAAATTGTGTAAAAATTAAATACTGCATCTATATAGTATACCTTTTAAATTGGATATAGTTAGCCTTTTTATCATTTTTAACAATACTATGGAAGTGATTTAACATATTCATATTTTATACTGGGATTGCAGGTAGTAAGTTATTAAGGATCATAAAATTGTGTTCATTTTCATTGTTAAGTTTACAACCCTTTACTATTTCACTTTATTTTTTTTTTTTGTACGTTTCTTTTATTTCTTGAATCTTCTCTTTGCGAGACTAACAAGAGGTGTATCAAATCTTATATTTTTAACTTAACTAACAGTCATATTGACTGATACGGAGTTAGACGGCCCTAAAAATCGATTGCTGGGATGGGAGGTCGTTGCGTCTAAGGCGGGATACGCTAGAAACCCGAGTCAATCCCCGAGCGAGAAAATTTGGGTGCGAAGACAGTTTTTCTTTGTATGACTCTTTTTGCTTCTGGATTTCGTCTTTCACTGCGAGGATGCCCAGATCCCGGTGGATGTTTTCGTTGCGAACATACCTAGGTGCCCCTGTGATAGTTCTCAAGATTTTTGATTGAGCGCGCTGTATGATGTCTATGTTGCTGCTGCTCGCGTTCCCCCACAGCTGGGAGCCATACGTCCAGATTGGCTTTAGGACTGAATTATACAGTAGTAACTTGTAGTCCAGGCACAGTGGCGATCGTGAGTTTATGATCCAGTGGAGGCTGCTGGCTTTCAGTTTTAGGTGCATCTTTTTGCATTCGATGTGCTTGCGCCAGGTAAGTCGTCTATCAAGGTGAACGCCAAGGTACGTTACTTCGTTAGCTTGAGGGATCTGCATACCGTTTAGTGAAAGCGAAGGGCATGTTTCTCTATTAAGAGTAAACATTATATGTTTACACTTTTGTTCGTTTATTTTAATGTGCCAGTCGGACAGCCACCTTACTTTTTCATTATATTATGCGAGTTAACAAGCATTTTTTAAACAATTTGGACAAACAAGATAGAAGGATTATTGTTCTGAACGATGACGGAATACTGTGGTCTTTTCCAGGCTTCGGTATCATTATAATGATGGATTTCTTCCACTTTTTTGGGAAATAGCCAAGATTAATGATTCTGTTAAATAGTTTGCAGACGTTCTCTATAGCGCATTTTGGAAGTTCGATCAGCATCTTTGGGGTCAATAGGAATGAAGGTGCAGCTGGCTGAGGGGAGGACTCTGGCTGAATTACTGGCGGGAGGAATGAATTTGAGGCTGGGTTTGGCTGGAAGACACTTTGGAGATGTGTGGCGAATTTTTCAGCTCGGTCTTCGACGCTGCGAGCCCAGCATCCCGAAGAGTTTCGTATCGGGGTGGTCGTTTCAATTGGGGCGCTAAGATTTGGGTGGGCCCTCCACAGGGGGTACTTTGTGCTTGTTGGCGAGAGAACCTACGCTCCAAGCTACAGCTTATCAGTTTAATCTACCAACCGATCATCCGATTCGAAAACTTCTTCGCGACTAACCGCAAAAAAACAAAAACTATAAACAAGTGACCTTGCTTTACTTACGCACCAAGGGCCCGAGCTCAAAACAACTACAATGTCTCGTCCATCCGACCGACCGCCCGACCGACCACTGACAACGATTACCACGATAAAAAGTGAACCAAATTATATAATTATTACCAGAACAGATAATGAGAAATTTGAAAAAATATCACCTTTTATTATTAAAAAAGTTATAGACTATACCTGTAATGGACCAGTCGAAACATGCAAAAAACTTAGATCTGGTACCCTTCTTGTCAAAACAAAAAACCATATTCAAGCTCAGAAATTACTTTAAATGCAATCATTCCACAACTTTCCGGTACACGCCGAAGAGCACAAAACTCTAAACTCCACCAAAGGCATTATATACTCCAACGATTTAAGGAACATTGATGAAAATGAAATCTTGGAAGAACTGAAGCCTCAAAACATTATTGACGTTCGAAAAATATTAAAAAAAGACAAGAACGATAGCAATAAAACGAAAGAAGCAGGCCTTATCATACTTACCTTTGCAACAATTACCCAACCCGACAAACTCTGGATAGGATACGAAGTGGTTAACATACGACCATACATTCCACCTCCAATGAGATGCTTCAACTGTCTCAGATTTGGACACGCCTTCTCTTACTGTAAAAGCCCTAAAACATGCCCCAACTGCTCCGAAAAAATTCACACAACAAACAACGAACCATGCACCAATACCCCAACCTGCATCAACTGCAAATACGAAGATGAACAAATTAAACACCACAACGCTATGGACAAATCATGCCCCGCCTTTATCAAACAAAAAGAATTAACGGCCATCAAAATAACGCAAAAAGTAGACCACAAGACAGGCCGCTTCATATACAATACACGCCATACCCACCCATCAATATCCTACGCCCAAAAAGACGCTATCACTGCACACAAAGAACCAGCTACCGAAACAACAACGCACGCAACCACCACATCAAAAACAAGCCCACCAACTTCAAGACCTATAACTAGACAAATTATCACCTATGAAGACTCCCCTGAAGAACACATGGACACCACTGCATCAACATCATTATACTCCACACGCTCCGAAATTTCGGAAGAACTTAAGGGGGGACATCTGAGTAACAGGCCAAAAAAAAAACGGATTTTTTCAAATTTTTTTGGCCAAATAAAAACAGCTAATCGAAAATTTGTAAATGAGGTTTTATTATATTATATTTAAAGTACACAATAAAATTTTTAATTTTTTAAATTTTTTAATAAATTGAAAACAAAATGGCGGCCCTGCAGCCCTTATTCGTAGGCCATATTTTTTAAAAGGGGGTCCATGGCCGAACACCTAACGTCCTTAATTTTTGATCTAGAACAAAAAATCAAGTTTGGTTAGTTTCTGTATCTCAACAGCTATCGACACACGTTGGATTTTTTCGATATATTGATTTTTTGCAAAAAAGTGAGTTTTTGCAAAAATAATGAGCACAGATAAAGATTTTGACCTATGAAATGATATGTTACGTATTAATTTTAATGATAAGAAAATTATTTTAGTTCTAGTTAACCTTAAACTATACGCTTAACATGCTTAAAGTATTACAACTAAATATAAATGGATACCTCAATAATTATAATCACCTACAAATACTAATAAAAAAAACAACCCTAAAATAATTTCCATTCAAGATACTCACCTTCACTCTACCAATCATATTCCCATCCCAATAAAAACAGAAAAAACGCAAAGCCCTGGCTTTGCCTTCGGGGCCTTTCGCTCCTCACCAATAAACAACCTACTATACGAATCTAACATAAGACCAATAGAACAAAGAATTAAACATGCTACATTAAAAACTTTAAAATGATATCCACCGCAAAAAAAAAACAAATCCTTACACACCTTATTAAAGCCAAACACACCACCAATAGTCTACAATAAAAACTTCCTAGAAATAAAATATACTCTCAAAAAGCACACATTCTTATACACAGACGGTTCCAAATCTGACAAGGGAGTCGCCTACAGCGTAACCTCCTCACAACAGGTCATTACTCAGAAAATACTTCCTCCCTATTCATCCATTTTCACCGCTGAAGTAGCAGCCATTCTCTACGCATGCAGATACGCGGAAAAGCCAAAAGGAAAATTTGCTATTTGCACTGACTCACTCTCAGCCCTTACAGCACTGGAAAACCCAAATAACTCAACGTACTACATATCAGAAATTAGAAAAATAATGTCAAACTACAAATTCAAATTCACACTGATATAGGTCCCAGGACACTGCGGCATAATAGGCAACGAGCTTGCAGACCAAGCTGCTAAGCAAGCAACCTCACTGCCACTAATATCAGAGCAAAAATTACAACATACACGATACTCTTAAATACATTAGTAACCACATGAAAGCCGAAAACGACCTAATTTGGAACAACACATCTTTTCACTACAAACTAATCAACACAAAAAAACAGAACAATATAGATCTTTTAAACCCAACTACTTCCCGATTAGTCACCATTAAATTTACGAGACTCCGAATTGGACACACTAAACTGACTCACTGCCACCTATTTGGCAAAAAACCTCCCCCCACATGCCAACAATGTAGTCAAAACCTTATCCTATCACACATATTCCTTGAATGCCCTAAATATATTGAGCAAAGACATAAATTCCTCCAACAATCTTTAGAAGAAATAGTAGACCCCATGAATATATCCACAACAATCCAATTTCTGAAATCCGTTAACCTCTATAATAACATTTAAATTTTATTCGAATGTACATACAAACCTAGATTAAGTACGCATATACATATACATCTATATTTAAGTCAAACGGCACATAGAGTTTAAGCAGAAGGCCTTTGCAGCTATTGCTTAATACAAACAAACATTACCCGCACTTTATAATTGCTGGCAATTTTGTTATAATAATAAAGATAGAAGGCTTATTGGTGTGTATGATGACGGAATTATGTGGTCTTTTCCAGGCTTCGGTATCTTTATAATGATAGATTTCTTCCACTTTCTTGGGAAATATCCAAGATTATTGATTCCATTAAATAGTTTGCAGACGACATCTATACGACGTCAATAGGCGTCTATATCTTTGGCGTCAATAGGTCACCACCGGGAGCCTTTTTTGGTTTTAGCCCTGTTTAATGAGATTAGTTTACCTCACACCCCAAAAAAATAATAAATAAGGGTGGCTGTCCTCTTCAACGTTATAATTCTTTTTTCTCTAATCTTTAGCCTAACTTATCTATTTCGGCGAAGCGGGCGAATTCGCATAAGAGCGAATATGAGCTTTCGCTCCCGCTCTGCCCTAAGCTATCTTAGAGTAAATTTAGAGACTAACAACTACAAAATACAATTCAAATTAAAACAACTTCAAATAATTTTAAATATAATTATATGTGACGAATCCGTTAACACCGGCCCCGTTGAAGGCCTCCATCCGGCTTCAACCCACTGGCAGCCGCCCCAACTATCCTAAACTCCGCTCCAGAGCTAGTCCTGACGACGGCGACCCTGACAATTCAGTCCGCGCCGGCGTGCGTTGCTCCTACTCTTCCTGTGAGCCACTGTTGTGGCGGCTCGCCCGTCCGGATGTCGTCCTCCTGATTCTGCCACTTCGACCGCGCCTGTAAGCCCAAGACGTACTCCCGGGACCATCGCAGCCACAACATTTGCTTGATTGACGAGACAAGCCGCCATCGCCGCAAGCACGTTAGACCCTGCTGGTCCGCGGTGCTGGTGGGGCGATGAGCGGCCCAGGGGTCGTGAGTTCCGGACGGCCTTGACTCTAACGAGGACGGTCTGCAGCTCCTCCGCGGTCAGCTTGACATTCTCTACCGCTCGTAGGAGTAGGTGTTTTGCATGTGCGGAGCCCTCGGCGGTATGAACGCAAATACCCTTTTTTTTATGCGTGTTGCGTGACCGCGTCGACCTCGTTCTCGATCCTCCGACGAAGCCCTGCGAAGTGGCGACTCGCTCCGACAAAGTGCGGACTTCCTCGTCGCCCAACGAACCTTTGAAAAGCCAACAAAAAATATCAGTTGAAAGGTCGGAAACTACTTCTAAATGAACTGCCTTGGACACAAAACAAACAAATAAGGCAATGTAAGACCTATAGGGTGGCCTACCACGAATTTTCAATGTCTTATCAATAGGGCAACAAAAATTAACACCACATATGGAGAGTGAGTGGAGAGTTTCTGTCTAAGGTACATCTCCCATGATTTGAGTCATCAGACGAGGCTTGCATTTAAAGCAACGAATGCATGACCGTACTGTCTGCAGACTTCCTGCTCATTTACGATCAATATGCGCTGTCGCAACAACAAAAAGGTAAGCCCAGCCTCTAATGAGATTAATTAGAGCTGTCCTCTAATTGCGACAAGGCAATTTGTATTTTGTTCAACGCTGTTTCTAAGTGCAGTGGAATTGACTTATTTAGACATCCCAATCTAGCTTATTTAGCCAAAGTTCTTTTCTTTCAAAGGATCTTTCCTTTTATAAGTATAGGGCTTAATAAGCCAAGGGGGTCAAACAGCTTCGATGTCACCGAAAGGATGTTCCGCTTGGTCGCCCTTTGACCCATGACTGAAGCATCAATTTCAAATTTAAATACATCTTCTTTAGGAACCCAAGCGATTTCTAATGCTTTAGTCAGTTCTGAGTCCGAAAGTGTTATTGGCTTAACCGTGCTATCGGATGCAGTTACTTCAGGCGAGTTTGAAAACCACTTGCTCAATTCAAACCCAGCGTTTTGAAGAACCTGAGTTACTTCAGACTTAATTGTCTTTAGCTCCTCAATGCAACCAGCTATTCGGCTATCAGAGCGTATCTGTTCAGCCGAAACCTAAGAAGAATTGAATACAACTCTTCCTGGATGGTAGGATCAACCATCAACAGATCGTTAAGGCACTTATGTCTTACAAGACGCATCAAACACGACTCGTAATTTGGTCGATGTGCTTTGAGGCCGTAAGACACACTGGTGGGGTATGACGTAGTGTGGAGTAGCAAGAACATCATTGTTTGTAGGGGACATATGACCTAAGGATTCGTATTCTTCCATAAATTCCACATACATTTTCTTTAAATTCGGATGTCGAGATAATCTTTTCTCGAGCGACGAAAAACGGCGTTTGGCTACCTCGAACGAGTTTCCCAAAACGCTTGGATCCGATTTAAATGGAAGCCTGACTTCAAATCCACCTGAAGGCAGTACAACTGTATTTTTCTGATAATGTTCCTCACATAACTTTTGTTCAGGTGACAAAAGCTTCTTAGACCAAAATTTTTTTAAATTGTCATTTATCGACTCGAGTAATTTTTCTTGGAAATACAGGCTAGAGGAGTTGAGGTATTTGCCTTATATTTTCCCGAAACTATCCATCCAAGGAGAGTTTTTTGGAGGATGGGATGGTTTGGCCCTTGTTTTCATTGGCCAACGGAAAAAATTAATCAGCTCCAATCAACATGTCTATCCGCAGAGGTTTATAGAAATATGGGTCTACTATCGGCAAGTTCTTTGGTAGGTCCCAATTTTTCACGTTCGCTGACTGGTCAGGGTGATAACCCGAGATAGTTCTCAACTATCTTGGTAACGCCAAGTTATTTTCGGTTAGTAAATCAGTGCAGAAGTTTGTGGTGCGATCTTGCACAAATTGGACACCTAGCCGATTTACACTTCGCAACCGTGTGACCGTCTCGCAGACTATTTAAAGTCACCGAAAGTGACTTTCTGACTGAGGCGCTGACTTGACAAACTCAAACCGTTGCATTACAGCAAGGCGAGCGAACGGACTACACTGGGCAAGACTATGGTCTTGTGCGCTGCAATAACTGCAAGCTTGTTTGTTGTTTGTACGAACTCATATTGTGCTGCTTCCCAAACCCAGCTGCTTTTCTCCTGTTTTGGCTTGCCAGTCTCTTCAGCGGACAGGTGCTGGTACCTACGATTTAATATTTTTTCGAAATCGGACCACAGCGCCAATTCCTCATATTCCAGTAACTCTTCCCATTTTTCCCTGGTCCCTGGATCTACTCTACTCAAAACTAAGTGAATGATCACTGAGTTTGCCATTTTAGTGTCATCTCCTATGGATAATAATGACCCATAGATCGATGTCACTGTTTCGATGAGACCTCTCAACGACGACCCAGACGGCTGGGAAACTTTCGGAAGGCTGAATAATTTGCTTATTTGGTTCGCAAAGATGAGAAATTCGTTATCGTAAACTCTTTTCAGCTTCAGCCTAAGGCTTCACCAGAGAGGCAAGAAATTAAATGGTTAAATTTCTCGATAACAGAAATGTTCACATCCGTGTCTACTAGACTCAAAGAGACTCATTAATTTTTTAAACTCCGAATAGTTTCCACTAAATTTTGGCAACGCCAAACTGGGAAGTCGAGCTCAAGTTGGAGCTGCAGAAATTGCAGTAGCTGGTGGAGACTCTTGAGCCATAGTGAAGGCATTTAATAATGACAACACCCTTGCCTTAGTTGTTATCTCTAATTCTTCTAACTCGGCTCCAAATTCATCTTTCTCATATAATTGCCATACGTCCAGATTGGCTTTAGGACTGAATTGTACAGTAGTAACTTGTAGTCCAGGCACAGTGGCGATCGTGAGTTTATGATCCAGTGGATTTTGGCGTCGTCAGGCTGAAGGGGTGTTCGGTTATTTCTGGGCTTTGAAGAAGCGTTAGAAGCACAGGCGAGTGGTCTGATGATTAGTCCGCGACTGCTTTGGCACTTATTAGATTGCGAGGTATGTTTTTTGTCACTGCAAAATCAATAAGGTCTGGGAGCTTTCGTGAGTCTGTTGGCCAGTATGTGGGACTTCCAGAGGAAACGTAGTCCAGTTTATTTTTCACATTTATAATTGCATTGTACAATTGTCTTCCTTTGGGAGTCACTAGACGTGATCCCCAGTGCGTATGTTTGGCGTTGTAATCTCCTGCGGCTATAAATCGATCTCCAAGTGAATTGTAGAAGTCCATAAATTGTCCTTCCGAGATTGAGAAACGAGGAGGGCAGTAAACGGCAGCGATTGAAAGGATTCCGTTGCTTGACTGAATTTGTATCGATGTGGCCTGCAAGAAGTTTGTTGCAAACCTTTTGTGAAAGTGGTGTTTAATGCGTTCTCTGATTAGAACTCCAGTTCCGCCGTGGGCTTTCCCATCTGGATGATCTGTGCGGTAGATTGTGTAGCCTCTTATATGAAAGTTGTATTTGCTTGTAAGATGCGTTTCCACCAGTAATTTATGCCGTGAGACACCACATTGATATTCGTAGCGCCTGCATAGATTATTTAGACTGTTGTGCTACGAGCAGCTGTATCACCATGTTCTGGTTTTAAACAAGCGTTTGCATGGTCGTTTTCATGAATGACATAAGCTCCATCATACTTTGTTGGAGAGTAAGCATCATAGTTTCCATTTTGCTGTATGGCTGTTCTGGGGCCTGTTGAGCGCTTTGAGAGTTAGGCTGAATTGGAATTTCCCTTCCAGATCGTAGAGCATCGGCGTAGGAGAAGCCGTTGGTGGTGTTTAGTGGACCGAATGAGGATCTCGCAGCTTTGGCGAAGAAGACGTCTGGCGTAGTTTTTGACGCAATGTACGCATTCTGTGGATTTTGGTTGCGCGTTGCGGTCGCTTGACGCATGCGACTCTTTAACTCCTTATACACCATACATCCTCTATAGTTTGCTGTATGGCTGCCTCCACAGTTTCCACATTTCTTCACGGTACTGTCCTTGTTTGTAGTGCAACAAGCGGACTTGTGGGCGTCCCCGCAGACTACACAGACAGCCCAAAGTGTGCAGTAAGACCTTGTGTGTCCATACTCTTGACAGTTAGTGCATTGCACTGGACCGTTGCGTTTATGTGGCTCTTCAACAGTGATTTTCCGATGCAAAAGATATTGCAGGTTGTAGATTGGGTGGACTTCTTCTTCAGCGACCTGCTTTCTGGCTCGAGCTCGACCTTGAAGAGGGGTTGTGGCTTTTTATCTTTATTTAGAATGTTAATAACATTCTTGGCCGCGAAGCCCTTTTCTTGTTTTTGTACAGTGTCCAGATATTTTGACACGATTCACCGTTCCCGATCAACGACGCAATTTTGTTGACCAGGGCACTCGAGCTTTTTTCCCTAATATAGATTGGAGGGGGCTTGGGTTTTTTTGCGGTGTCTTGGGCTGGTTGGTTTTTCTCAGCCTCCGCCAGTAGGGCAAATCTGATAGTAGTAGTGGATCTGTCTGGTTCTTTATCGATGTTCAGGACACGGTAAATTTTTGTTTTGTTGCCTGCCGGATTACTCTGCGGGCTAAGCTTGCGATCCATTCCAGTCTGTGTGGCCGCTTTGGCACTTTCCGAGGTTGTTGTTTTTGTACTCGCTGTAGTCGTTGACGTCGCGGTACTTTGAGTTGCAGAGGTTTTCGCTGTTGTTGCAGAAGTTGTAGCGCTGCTAGTTGTTGGTGCGAAATTTGTTTCCGATATTGGAGGGGGGGTTTTACACTACGAACTCCATGACGCGGGAGTCGGAGTGAGCAGAGCGGGTGAGCAAGACCGTGCAATTTGGGTTTCAACGGTCAGTAAAGCCGGGTTGCTTATAATCGCCGATTTTTCCACTTCGGTATCGCGGGTTAAAAAGTAAGAGTAGAAGCCGTTTCTTTGGTTCACTGAACTTCTACGCTCATTCTTTTGATCGATGCTCAATGAGCTCATTGCGTGCCTCTTACTTTTTTTTTAACAATGCACTAGTTTTGGTTTAGCACATCACAACTGTTATAAAAAGCTTGCCTATCGCTTTTAGTAAATTGTAGTTCAGCGTCTTTTCGCTTATATTGGGTTACCCCAGTTTTTTTGATTAGCTGTGCAGTTTTCCCGGAGCTCGGACAAAGCACGTCCGCTCAGTTCGGTAGTACGTATACGCATCAATGGTTTATGATCTGTAACGCATGCGTATACGCAATGGTTTATGATCTGTAATTATTGTGAATTTATTACGGAAAAGATATGGTCCGAAGTATTGGATTGCCCATACTATGGCCAACATCTCTTTTTCAATAGTAGAGTACTTTACTTCTGTGTTGGATAAGGTTCTGCTGGCCAAACAGACGGGTCTATAGTTTGGCTTCTAAGGCGAAATGTTTTATTGACAAATTAAGGTCGATGAAAGAATTCGTGGATCCAGTGTCGATTAAGAATTGGGGTAGTGTGAAGAGATTCGATTTCTATGATTGGGAGAGAAGAACTATGTGTTGAAGGACTTATGTTTCCTGTTGAGTTTCCGAGGCAGGTATTCGAAAATTTTGGTATTATTTGATTGGTTATTGGATTGTGGCTGAGCAGAGTTAAAATAGTTATTCCTATTGCTATGTCATTTGTTGTCGCGATTATAATTAGAATTGTTCCCCGAGATTGCTGTACTATAGTAAGAATTTAAGGGTCTGGATTGATTTGAGTAGGGATATGGATAGCAATTACGTTCGGTGGCGGATAATAGGGGCGATCGCCCCCCCTCAGCTACTGAAAAAAGTTGCTTCACTTAACCCTCTCATGCCCGATGTCGCATATACGCAACATTGTATTTATGAGCCTCTATCTCCCGTATTTTAATTCTTTTTGTTTTGATTCTTTTGCAGAAAAATAGCTGCATGTGTTGAGTGAGATTATACATATTTTTCGGTAGCCAGCTGCACACGCGTTCAGTTTGTAGCTATTTTCCCGAGAGTGTAGCTGACAAATTCATTGTGCAAAAAAAAGTTTGAAAAGTTTGGTTTTTGAAAAGTGTTAAATAAACATTAAAATAATTACTTTATCCTAATACCAAGTTTAGCAACTTTATAAAGAAAGGTAAGGGAGTATTTAAAACAAAACCCCGCATGAAAATATTATTTAGTTTGTTTGTAATTTGCATATGTTTGCATATACCTAACATCCTGTAGCTCTTGAACCAGGACACCTAGGACATTGAAATTTTTGTCAGTTGATATTGGGGTCAATTCTAGCTTATATGTCTACTCAAATAATTGTTGGCCACGCCCATTTTAATTTGGGCATGAGAGGGTTAAATGCGTCCGACTCCTCAGGAAGCGCGTGAACGGAGTGAACTGGCGTGATCTTCGGAAACCTGCGTATTACAGCGAGTCGCCAGTCCTTCCTTGCCCCACTTCTTTCCTTGTCTATCCCTTCTCCTATCTCTTCGCCCGCGTGATTGGCAAGGAACAAGCAGGGCAAACACTGGGGGAAAAAGAAGGGCGTTCAACGTGACATGTACACGTTGCTAAGTTCAAGATGCTCCAACTTTTGAGTCACGTCGAAACGAAGTTACTAACCAAGGTTGATTGATTAACCAAGGAACAACGCGCATATGCCAAATGGCTTATTATTTCAAATTTACCATCTGCAATAATAAAACAAGAAAGGAAAGCTAACTTCGGGCGGAGCCGAAGTTTATATACCCTTGCAGTTAAAACCGGATATATATCGCAAACATCGGATATAGTTGGCCGATCCTTATGGGAATAGGAATATATAATCCAATTTATTACAATACAAAATCTAAAAAAAGTCCCAAACTTCTATCTTCAAAAATACGAAAGTTGATATTTCTACCAAATACCATTTCCGATCGTTCAGTTATATGGCAGCTATAGGATATAGTCGGCCGATCCTAATGAAATTGGATCACCTGGTTGGTTGGTAGGTTGGATCACCTGACCAAAAATAAAATCTGTACTAAGTTTCAGCTTTCTATCTTCAAAAACACGAAAGTTGGGTCATTTCCGATCGTTCAGTTATATGGCAGCTATAGGATATATATATAGTCGGCCGATGTCAAATTTGAACTCTCTAACTCTAAAAACACCAAAGTTATACCATTTCCGATCAATCAGTTATATGGCAGCTATACGATATAGTCGGCCGATCCGGGCCGTTCCGACTTATATACGGCGTGCAAAGGAAAGAAGAGTGTGTGCAAAGTTTCAAGACGATAGCATTAAAACTGAGAGACTAGTTCGCGTAGAAACAGACAGACGGACAGACAGACGGACAGACGGACATGCTCATATCAACTCAGGAGGTGATCCTGATCAAGAATATATATACTTTATAGGGTCGGAGATGTCTCCTTCACTGCGTTGCACACTTTTGACCAAAATTATAATACCCTCTGCAAGGGTATAAAAACGGTGTAAAAAAAGGAAGAAGAAGAAATTTTTGTCTCCTAGATTTTTCCGGTACTCTGACGACGAAAAATTTTGTTATCGAATTGAGTGGCGTTGCCGGATCAAAAAAAAATAAACAGCTGATTTTGCGGTGTTGAAAGAATTAATTTTATTTATTTCGATAGCTGAAACATGGAGGGAAAATTGATGAAATGAAAAAATAGTCGGCTCGAAAAAATTTTCGGCGCGCGAGGATAAATTGAAATTAATTAGTGCGGTCAGGGCGAAGCCCATAATATAGGATTTGACCCGCAAGGGGCATTTTAATGCCATAAAATGGCATTGAAATAATTTGTGATTGATTTTGATTTTGATTTTAACCCAGTTTTCTTTTTCTTAATCAGCTTCTTAGCGGCGAAATACTTAAACGAAACACCAACATCCAAGCGTTTTGAATTCATTTTTGCTTATTTGTTTTTTGTTTACAAACAACAGCTGTTCAGTATTACCATTTTCCTTAATTTTTTTGGTCACACTAGCTCGGAAGCTGAATAAAGTGTGATTTCGCTAGCGGATTTTCGACAGCGGATTTTCGTCAACTCAGTACTAGGCTTAAGCAAAAAAATCTTGACCAACGAAAAAAAGGTAAATAAAGCGGAAAACCACAGAAAAAAGTTTAAACAATAAAGCTGATTTTTATAAAGCAATGTTGCTGTATGTTTTTAATTAATAAACCCTTACTTAGATAACTTAAAATATACATTAATGTATAAAAATTAATAGGAAAGAAATTACAGGATATTTAAGACATCGTCAATATTATCGGCAAATAGGCAAAGCGCTACCTTCTGGTCAATTGTTTTTGTTGGCGTTTTAGCAAAATTAATTTTATTTTCTTGCCCAAAGCCCTCCATAGCACTGCGGTGCTTTTTTGTAGCAGCATGTGTACGCAGGTCGCTTAATTTTGCAGTTATGCTGCACTTGCAATAGCTGCAAAACACCCGCGTTAGGTCTGTTGTATCATTCCTCATCCACTTATTAAACTCTGTGCTCTGCAACCAGACATCTCGGATTTTTTGTTTGTATGCTACCTTTGGCATCGTCTGGCAGTGATGGAAGACCCTCCAATTTAGTTGCAAACTTTTGAGGGAAGTTATTCGATACAAGTAAATATCGATATTTTGTCGATAAATTCAATTTAGATATTTCTAAAATATTAGTAAAAGAAAACTAAAAAAAAGCAGCCTTAATTTGCCCAAAAGAGTTCCCGCTGACCGCTGTTGTCATATTTTTTCGGCAACCATATTTAAAAAAAATCCAAATCTGACGGGAAAAAGGGGAAATGATAGCACTGCCACGCGTTCATACGGACAGACGAACGGACGGGCATCGATATGTTCCTTCCGGAGATGATTTCTTCTCTGTGTTAGGAATATTCACACGACTACAATATAACCTTGTACTTTGCGTGTTTAGTGTATAAAAAGGTAAAATTAAGCTCTAAGTTCTAGTCTTCCATTTTTTTTGCATAAGTTTTTCTATTTACAAGTCAATGATTTCGAATAATTTAAAAATATGTTACTTATAGTTAAAAAATCTGGAGTGGAATCGTTTATCAAGATTATTTTATCTCTCACAAATGAAATAAAAAGTAATTGGTGGCTGCTTAATATTTAACGCAAAACGAAAGGTGCTATGTTAATTGGATATAATTGTTTACCATCCTAAGCCTATCGAATTCGCATAAGAGAGAGTATGTTTCTTCGCTTCCGCTCCGCCCTTAGTTATCATACTAGATAAGAGAAATCTACAGAACTAGAGATAACTAATCTTCTATATTAATAAAAGAAAGTCGTGTTATGTTACACCACTTATAAATCAGTAGTAGAGTTCGAAGATCAGGCGAACAAATCGAAGAAAATTTTAAAAATGCGAAGAAATAAAAAAATGTTAGAATTGACTAACAACGCCAACAAGTTCATCGAAGAGTTACATCAGAGCCATTTCTTCGACTTGCATTCCAGAACGAACCTGATGTTAAATATTCTGCTTATTTCAAAGTGATTATTGGTACTTTGGAAAAAGAATGACTGTATTGTCATGCACTTAAATTTAAAAAATAAATCCCAGTTAGGATGTGTTGGTCATCAGGTGTTCAAGCATTGAACACGATTATATATACAAATTCAAAAAAAAGAGTTTCAAGGGATCGGACCCATGGCAATACGAGACAAACACTCTGGTTTAAAACCGATCCCCTACAGCCTAACACAAATACATAAGTGGTGCGCTTATCGCAAACATTGATAAGTAGTTTTAAATAGATTTAAGATTTTCGTATATTTCATATAAGAGAATTGTACAAAATAAAAACAGTTTACAAAAGGAGCTCATTGGAGTAATACCTTTATTTGGGGCTTCTCTTACATGCTCTATCTCTGTAAGTTAAAGTAAAGTCACTTAATGTCCAAATATTAGCTGAAAATATGGAGAATACATCGCGTTTGGTTTTGAGGGTTCCAGCAAAAACTTCTAGAATAACTCGCTCAGGTAAAAACCCAAATACCCTTTCGGTAATTAGAGAACAACCCAAATCATGTTCCGAACAACAACCTACAACCTAGACTTAGGACACGACTCAAATCTTTTCCCATTGACCCCGACTGTAAGCACCTCTATTAAATCCTTGCCAACCACATAAAAGCCCAAAGACATTATGATCTTCGTAGAATATTTGCCCATCTTCGACGGTACCCCTAGGCAATTAAATAGGTTTATCACAAGTTTCGAAGATATCATTACGTTCATAAGGAACAAGATAATATCTAGGGCGGACGAAGCTTTGGAGTTGGCCAATACTCCTTGAATTGGAATGATATCAAGGCTAACCTCATTGGGCTTTATTCAAGCAAGAAGAGTGAAGCTAGTTTTCTGAGCGAACTCAGAGCATTCTCGGACAATCAATCCCTAGGACAGCTTTTCCTTGGCATATAGAAGATTAAGAGCCAACTCTATTCAATTTTAAGATTTAGCTAACAGGAGACCTTTGATGTAGAAGCCAAAAAAATTGTATATAATGAGGTCTGCTTGAACGCTTTTATAACTGGATTGAGGGAGCCACTAAAAACCCTCATAGGACAAAAAGTCCCAACCACTATCGAACAAGCGTATGAACAGTGTCAAATCGAACAGTCAATGTATCCTTCCAACAAACCCTACTATAACACGGACAATAGAGCAAATCGAGGACCCAACGAACGGAGATACAACGGTAATAACCGCAACTATCGAAATGATAGGAGCAACCGCAACAGCCACAACGACAGAAACTATCGCAATCATAACAAACGTAATCAGGGGCGGATTCAGGTATCTGCCTGAGGGAGGGCGATCATAATTATACCCTAGCAGAGAGTATTATAATTTTGATCAAAAGTGCGCAACGCAGTGAAGGAGACATCTCCGACTATAAAGTATGTATATTCTTGATCAGAATCACCTCCTGAGTTGATATGAGTATGTCCGTCTGTCCGTTTCTCCGTCTGTCTGTCGGTTTCTACGCGAACTAGTCTCTCAGTTTTAAAGCTATCGACATGAAACTTTGCACACATCCTTCTTTCCCTTGCACGCAGTAGTAAAATATAAGTCGGAACGACTGGAAACGGTCAACTATATCCTATAGGTGCCATATAACTGATTTATCGGAAATGGTATAACTTTGGTTTTTTTAGAGTAAGAGAGTTCAAACTTTACAGGAGACCTATTCTTGAAAAAATATTACGACATGCCTAATTTCACCGGCCGACTATATCCTTTAGCTTCCTTATAACTGAACGATCGGAAATGACCCAACTTTCGTGTTTTTGAAGTTAGGAAGCTGGAACTTGATACAGATTATATATTTGGTCAGTTGATTCGACCTACCAAATTTCATTAGGATCGGCCGACTTTATCCTATATCTGCCATATAACTGAGCGATCGGAAATGGTATTTGGTAGAAATATCAACTTTCGTATTTTTGAAAATAGAAGTTTGGGACTTTTTTTAGATTTTGTATTGTAATAAATTGGATTATATATTCCTTTTCCTATAAGGATCGGCCAACTATATCCGATGTTTGCGATATATATCCGGTTTTAACAGCAAGGGTATATAAACTTCGGCTACGCCCGAAGTTAGCTTTCCTTTCTTGTTTTTAGATATTTTATTGTAATGAATTGGTAATTATGATATTTTTATAAGGATCGGTCAACTATATCCGATGTTTGTCCGGTATATATCCGGTTTTAACTGCAAGGGTATATAAACTTTGGCTCCGCCCGAAGTTAGCTTTCCTTTTTTGTTGGCAAATAGTAGCAGGTGGATAGTAGCAATAGTTAAAAACAAGAAAGGAAAGCTAACTTCGGGCGGAGCCGAAGTTTATATACCCTTGCAGTTAAAACCGGATATTTATCGCAAACATCGGATATAGTTGGCCGATCCTAATGGGAATAGGAATATATAATCCAATTTTTTACAATACAAAATCTAAACAAGAAAGCAAAGCTAACTTCGGGCGGAGCCGAAGTTGATATACCCTTGCAGTTAAAACCGGATATATATCGCAAACATCGGATATAGTTGGCCGATCCTTATGGGAATAGGAATATATATTCCAATTTATTACAATACAAAATCTAAAAAAAGTCCCAAACTTCTATCTTCAAAAATACGAAAGTTGATATTTCTACCAAATACCATTTCCGATCGTTCAGTTATATGGCAGCTATAGGATATAGTCGGCCGATCCTAATGAAATTTGGTAGGTCGGATCAACTGACCAAATATATAATCTGTACCAAGTTCCAGCTTTCTATCTTCAAAAACACGAAAGTTGGGTCATTTCCGATCAATCAGTTATATGGCAGCTATAGAATATAGTCGGCCGATCCTTATGAAATTTGGCATGTCGTAATGTTTTGCCAAAAGTAGCTCTCATGTCAAATTTAAACTCTCTAACTCTAAAAACACCAAAGTTATACCATTTCCGATCAATCAGTTATATGGCAGCTATAGGATATAGTCGGCCGATCCGGGCCGTTCCGACTTATATACTGCGTGCAAAGGATAGAAGGGTGTGTGCAAAGTTTCAAGACGATAGCTTTAAAACTGAGAGACTAGTTTGCGTAGAAACAGACAGACGGACAGACAGACGGACAGACAGACGGACAGACGGACAGACGGACATGCTCATATCAACTCAGGAGGTGATCCTGATCAAGAATATATATACTTTATAGGGTCTGAGATGTCTCCTTCACTGCGTTGCACACTTTTGACCAAAATTATAATACCCTCTGCAAGGGTATAAAAAAGTCCCAAACTTCTATCTTCAAAAATACGAAAGTTGATATTTCTACCAAATATAATTGCGGATCAATCAGTTATATGACAGCTATAAGATATAGTCGACCGATCATAATCGTTGGTACGTCGGGTTACCTAACCAAAAATATAATCTGTACTAAGTTCCATCTTTCTATCTTCAAAAACACGAAAGTTGGGTCATTTCCGATCGTTCAGTTATAAGGAAGCTAAAGGATATAGTCGGCCGGTGAAATTTGGCATGTCGTAATATTTTTTCAAGAATAGGTCTCCTGTAAAGTTTGAACTCTCTTACTCTAAAAAAACCAAAGTTATACCATTTCCGATAAATCAGTTATATGGCACCTATAGGATATAGTTGACCGTTTCCAGTCGTTCCGACTTATATTTTACTACTGCGTGCAAGGGAAAGAAGGATGTGTGCAAAGTTTCATGTCGATAGCTTTAAAACTGAGAGACTAGTTCGCGTAGAAACCGACA
The DNA here is from genome assembly GCA_018153235.1 of Drosophila malerkotliana malerkotliana. Classification (NCBI taxonomy): domain Eukaryota; kingdom Metazoa; phylum Arthropoda; class Insecta; order Diptera; family Drosophilidae; genus Drosophila; species Drosophila malerkotliana. The sequence continues at coordinate 2,049,489 of JAECXV010000202.1, read as the reverse complement.
GACAGACGGAGAAACGGACAGACGGACATACTCATATCAACTCAGGAGGTGATTCTGATCAAGAATATACATACTTTATAGTCGGAGATGTCTCCTTCACTGCGTTGCGCACTTTTGATCAAAATTATAATACTCTCTGCTAGGGTATAATTATGATCGCCCTCCCTCAGGCAGATACCTGAATCCGCCCCTGATTACGTTTGTTATGATTGCGATAGTTTCTGTCGTTGTGGCTGTTGCGGTTGCTCCTATCAATTCGATAGTTGCGGTTATTACCGTTGTATCTCCGTTCGTTGGGTCCTCGATTTGCTCTATTGTCCGTGTTATAGTAGGGTTTGTTGGAAGGATACATTGACTGTTCGATTTGACACTGTTCATACGCTTGTTCGATAGTGGTTGGGACTTTTTGTCCTATGAGGGTTTTTAGTGGCTCCCTCAATCCAGTTATAAAAGCGTTCAAGCAGACCTCATTATATACAATTTTTTTTGGCTTCTACATCAAAGGTCTCCTGTTAGCTAAATCTTAAAATTGAATAGAGTTGGCTCTTAATCTTCTATATGCCAAGGAAAAGCTGTCCTAGGGATTGATTGTCCGAGAATGCTCTGAGTTCGCTCAGAAAACTAGCTTCACTCTTCTTGCTTGAATAAAGCCCAATGAGGTTAGCCTTGATATCATTCCAATTCAAGGAGTATTGGCCAACTCCAAAGCTTCGTCCGCCCTAGATATTATCTTGTTCCTTATGAACGTAATGATATCTTCGAAACTTGTGATAAACCTATTTAATTGCCTAGGGGTACCGTCGAAGATGGGCAAATATTCTACGAAGATCATAATGTCTTTGGGCTTTTATGTGGTTGGCAAGGATTTAATAGAGGTGCTTACAGTCGGGGTCAATGGGAAAAGATTTGAGTCGTGTCCTAAGTCTAGGTTGTAGGTTGTTGTTCGGAACATGATTTGGGTTGTTCTCTAATTACCGAAAGGGTATTTGGGTTTTTACCTGAGCGAGTTATTCTAGAAGTTTTTGCTGGAACCCTCAAAACCAAACGCGATGTATTCTCCATATTTTCAGCTAATATTTGGACATTAAGTGACTTTACTTTAACTTACAGAGATAGAGCATGTAAGAGAAGCCCCAAATAAAGGTATTACTCCAATGAGCTCCTTTTGTAAACTGTTTTTATTTTGTACAATTCTCTTATATGAAATATACGAAAATCTTAAATCTATTTAAAACTACTTATCAATGTTTGCGATAAGCGCACCACTTATGTATTTGTGTTAGGCTGTAGGGGATCGGTTTTAAACCAGAGTGTTTGTCTCGTATTGCCATGGGTCCGATCCCTTGAAACTCTTTTTTTTGAATTTGTATATATAATCGTGTTCAATGCTTGAACACCTGATGACCAACACATCCTAACTGGGATTTATTTTTTAAATTTAAGTGCATGACAATACAGTCATTCTTTTTCCAAAGTACCAATAATCACTTTGAAATAAGCAGAATATTTAACATCAGGTTCGTTCTGGAATGCAAGTCGAAGAAATGGCTCTGATGTAACTCTTCGATGAACTTGTTGGCGTTGTTAGTCAATTCTAACATTTTTTTATTTCTTCGCATTTTTAAAATTTTCTTCGATTTGTTCGCCTGATCTTCGAACTCTACTACTGATTTATAAGTGGTGTAACATAACACGACTTTCTTTTATTAATATAGAAGATTAGTTATCTCTAGTTCTGTAGATTTCTCTTATCTAGTATGATAACTAAGGGCGGAGCGGAAGCGAAGAAACATACTCTCTCTTATGCGAATTCGATAGGCTTAGGATGGTAAACAATTATATCCAATTAACATAGCACCTTTCGTTTTGCGTTAAATATTAAGCAGCCACCAATTACTTTTTATTTCATTTGTGAGAGATAAAATAATCTTGATAAACGATTCCACTCCAGATTTTTTAACTATAAGTAACATATTTTTAAATTATTCGAAATCATTGACTTGTAAATAGAAAAACTTATGCAAAAAAAATGGAAGACTAGAACTTAGAGCTTAATTTTACCTTTTTATACACTAAACACGCAAAGTACAAGGTTATATTGTAGTCGTGTGAATATTCCTAACACAGAGAAGAAATCATCTCCGGAAGGAATATATCGATGCCCGTCCGTTCGTCTGTCCGTATGAACGCGTGGCAGTGCTATCATTTCCCCTTTTTCCCGTCAGATTTGGATTTTTTTTAAATATGGTTGCCGAAAAAATATGACAACAGCGGTCAGCGGGAACTCTTTTTGGGCAAATTAAGGCTGCTTTTTTTTTAGTTTTCTTTTACTAATATTTTAGAAATATCTAAATTGAATTTATCGACAAAATATCGATATTTACTTGTATCGAATAACTTCCCTCAAAAGTTTGCAACTAAATTGGAGGGTCTTCCATCACTGCCAGACGATGCCAAAGGTAGCATACAAACAAAAAATCCGAGATGTCTGGTTGCAGAGCACAGAGTTTAATAAGTGGATGAGGAATGATACAACAGACCTAACGCGGGTGTTTTGCAGCTATTGCAAGTGCAGCATAACTGCAAAATTAAGCGACCTGCGTACACATGCTGCTACAAAAAAGCACCGCAGTGCTATGGAGGGCTTTGGGCAAGAAAATAAAATTAATTTTGCTAAAACGCCAACAAAAACAATTGACCAGAAGGTAGCGCTTTGCCTATTTGCCGATAATATTGACGATGTCTTAAATATCCTGTAATTTCTTTCCTATTAATTTTTATACATTAATGTATATTTTAAGTTATCTAAGTAAGGGTTTATTAATTAAAAACATACAGCAACATTGCTTTATAAAAATCAGCTTTATTGTTTAAACTTTTTTCGGTGGTTTTCCGCTTTATTTACCTTTTTTCGTTGGTCAAGATTTTTTTGCTTAAGCCTAGTACTGAGTTGACGAAAATCCGCTGTCGAAAATCCGCTAGCGAAATCACACTTTATTCAGCTTCCGAGCTAGTGTGACCAAAAAAATTAAGGAAAATGGTAATACTGAACAGCTGTTGTTTGTAAACAAAAAACAAATAAGCAAAAATGAATTCAAAACGCTTGGATGTTGGTGTTTCGTTTAAGTATTTCGCCGCTAAGAAGCTGATTAAGAAAAAGAAAACTGGGTTAAAATCAAAATCAAAATCAATCACAAATTATTTCAATGCCATTTTATGGCATTAAAATGCCCTCTGCGGGTCAAATCCTATATTATGGGCTTCGCCCTGACCGCACTAATTAATTTCAATTTATCCTCGCGCGCCGAAAATTTTTTCGAGCCGACTATTTTTTCATTTCATCAATTTTCCCTCCATGTTTCAGCTAGCGAAATATATAAAATTAATTCTTTCAACACCGCAAAATCAGCTGTTTATTTTTTTTTGATCCGGCAACGCCACTCAATTCGATAACAAAATTTTTCGTCGTCAGAGTACCGGAAAAATCTAGGAGACAAAAATTTCTTCTTCTTCCTTTTTTTACACCGTTTTTATACCCTTGCAGAGGGTATTATAATTTTGGTCAAAAGTGTGCAACGCAGTGAAGGAGACATCTCCGACCCTATAAAGTATATATATTCTTGATCAGGATCACCTCCTGAGTTGATATGAGCATGTCCGTCTGTCCGTCTGTCTGTCCGTCTGTCTGTTTCTACGCGAACTAGTCTCTCAGTTTTAATGCTATCGTCTTGAAACTTTGCACACACTCTTCTTTCCTTTGCACGCCGTATATAAGTCGGAACGGCCCGGATCGGCCGACTATATCGTATAGCTGCCATATAACTGATTGATCGGAAATGGTATAACTTTGGTGTTTTTACATCGGCCGACTATATATATATCCTATAGCTGCCATATAACTGAACGATCGGAAATGGTATTTGGTAGAAATATCAACTTTCGTATTTTTGAAGATAGAAGTTTGGGACTTTTTTTAGATTTTGTATTGTAATAAATTGGATTATATATTCCTATTCCCATAATGATAGGCCAACTATATCCGATGTTTGCGATATATATCCGGTTTTAACTGCAAGGGTATATAAACTTCGGCTCCGCCCGAAGTTAGCTTTCCTTTCTTGTTTTTTATATGGAGTTTGACAGCTGTCACTCGTGCGACATCGGATTTTCGTCAACTCAGTACTAGGCTTTAGAAAAAAATGACAGCACTGACGCGTGGATTTCAGAGACTGTTTTAGATACAGTTATAGGATTGGGCATGAAGACTCCTATAATGCCCACGCTGTTCAAGTTTGTTTCAAATTTTTGACACGCCACCGCCCATCCATATGGCCCAGTGTAGCTAATTATATCAATAGCCTCATCTGACCCCAACTGTTATTCAGCCTCACTAATCTATTGCGGCGAAGCGCTAATCTATTCGGACAAGTGCGAATATGAGCTTTCGCTCCCGCTCCGCCTTAAAGTATCTTATGCGAAAGTAGCGAAAACTACTTAGCTAAGGATAACAAATTCAATATAAATCCAATTTAAATAAATTCAAAAATATAAGCAATCCGGCGAATCTGTTGACACTCTTGGTCAAATATAGGCTTATCTAAATGTAAAGGTTATAAAACAAAATAATATATATAATAAATATTAATGTATATAAAATAATATATTACATATAATATACGAGGGTAGGCTGATAAAAAGTCGGCCTTACAAATAAGATACGTTTTTTTTTAAATTTTGCCTTTTTATTTTTCAACATAATCTCCTTTTAGACGTAGGCACTTGGACCACCGATTCTCCAGTTTTCCAATACCTTCCATAAAATAGGATTTGTCCAGGTCCTCAAAAAAGGCGTTTGTTTCACAGATAACCTGTTCATTTGACTGAAATTTCTTACCCCCAAATTTCTTTTTTAAGTTTGGAAATAAATAATAGTCAATGGGTGCTAAATCTGGAGAATAGGGTGGATGGGGTAGCATTTCGTAGTGCAATTCACACAATTTCGACATGGCGACAACGCTCTTGTGAGCGGAAGCATTGTCCTGGTGAAACAAAACTTTTTTTTTCGTCATGTGCGGTCTTTTTTTCTTCAGCTCCGAATCAAATCGTCCCAAAAGAGTGAAATAGTATTCTCCCGTAAATGTTCTGCTTTTTTCCAGATAATCCACATGAATTACACCTCGGGCATCCCAGAAAACCGTTGCCATCACCTTGTTGGCGACAAACCGATCTTTTCCTTTTTCGGTGCCGTTTCTCCAGTTGAAATCCATTGCTTTGACTGTTCCATACTCTCTGGTGCTGAATCCAGGTTCCGTCAACATTCACAAAACGACGAGAAAATTCGTTTTTGTTTGCGTTAAGCAATGCCAAACTCTCCTTCGCAATGTGCAAGCGGTTGCGTTTATTTTCCAATGTGAGCAATCGCGGCAACCATCTTAACGAAAGCTTGCTCATATGTAAAAATTCGTGTAAAATGTTTCCAACGCGTTCCCGAGAAATGTTTAGAGCATTTTTATCCTTATAAACTTTGTCAAACTCCATTTTAATATCGTTGTTGGATTTATCTTTTGAAAACAGAAATCTTATGACAGCACGATATTCGATTTTATTCATGTTGACGAAAATGCAAAATGAAATGCGCTTAAAGTCTCGCCAAAATTAGTAGTGCTGATAAAACCGCATGAAACTTTTACACTAATCGAACAAAATATTTACGAATTTTTGAAAAATTGTTTTCTTTGTTAGGTCGACTTTTTATCAGCCCACCCTCGTATATTATTAAACCAATATTAATATATTAATTTAATATTTAAATATATTATATATAATAAATATATTTAATCGAAATATAATCATGTCATATAATCCGCTGAATTAATGTCTAATTTATTTATCAAACTTAAATATAACATTTTTTCTCCGCCGCTCGACTTAAACGGGTCTATCTTACGAGAACTTTAGAAATGTCTATGTCGGGCCGTACTCTCCGCTATCGAGAGCTCTAGCTTTGCAATGTCAAGTCGGATCGCACTCTCTTTTCATTACACTAAGTCACTGGTCTATCTCGTCTATCACAACTTTAATCATTCATCCATTATCGTACAATTATTTAATTCGTCTTTTTTTTTTAGCGGATTGTCATCAACGAACTGGAGCAAAAATTGACAAATTCTTGGGAGTCTCAGGTATCTATTTTGATAGATTTGCGTCTCTCTGTAATGCAGATTGTGTACATTGAATCGAAGTCATTCAAGTTTACAAAACATGTGGAAACACTACAAATTTATTCAACTAATAAAATCGAGCTCATCCGACAGCGGTTAACAATCCAACAGCTGTTAAAAAAATATGAGATTTTTTTTAACACTAAAGACACAACAACAACTCACTTAACAAAGCTCTTATTGAGATGATCGCTACTGGTTTACAGCCTATTAGAATTTTGAAAGGCGCAGGTTTTCGCAAATTTGTGCACTGCTTGGACCCACAATACAAATAACCCTGCAGAAGGACACAAAATGATGTACTTTTAACAAACATGTACGAAGATGCCACAGCTAACAGCGTTTTTCAGAAGGGCAAGATACTGCGCTGTAACTACCGAATGATGGACATCAAGGGTCAACGACCACTATGATAATTTTAAGTTAAAGAGCGCTGTTTTGTCAACAGCTAAATTGCAAAACGATTGACATAAGAGCAGTGTAAACATCGCCAGCTTGCTTCAGAAGGTTCTGTTCGAATGGGGTTTGGGATAATACCGCTTACGGGCTCACCCAAGAAGGGCCGACCAAGTAAAACAGATGCTTCAAAAAGGTAAGACGAATTTTAAAAATAAAAGACGTTATTTCTCGTAATCTATTAGATTTGAAAAGGGCTCCCCCACCGCTAACAGCAGAAGAGGTTTTCGTCCTCAACGATCTTGAGGTGCTGCTTGAACCTTTTGATGCAGCTACCAACAGGGTCTCAGGAAGCAGTTACGCCACGATATAGTTTCCGATAGACTCGCCGCTTCAAACCTAAAACAGTAGATAAACTAATTATTGCAAGTAAGAACCAATGGATTAATGATATTTATTTTTTTCTGTTATGTAATACATAGATACATACATAAAAAAAAAGTAAATTTCATAGAAAAGTATTGTTGCTTTGTTTTTTTTTTTTTAAATAAGATTGATTGGTCCCATGAGAAAAAAGGTATTTATGAAAAAAACCCTTTTTTTACAAATTTTTTTTTACGTTATTTATGATTTTTTTGTTTTTTACCTTTATTTTAAATTATAATTATGTATTATAATTATTAATTCAATTCTTCGTTCAAATAGGTTTTCTGTTGTCAGCAATCAGGTAGAGATTTAAAAGTAGGTCGAATACCGAAAATCATGATTGCGCAGACACCGAAAAGAATGCTAATTCTGAAGATCCGAGGGTGCGTAGGGCCATCGAAGTAGTTGGGACAGAGACGTTTCTATAGAAGAAAATATAATCGTAGACTTAGGCAGAGGGAGCAAGATGCTGATACACAGCGTAGATCCCTGAGGTTAGGTTAGGTTAGGTTAGGTTGAGGCGGCGATGCGAGGCCAGTCACTGACACCCCCATCCTCTTGAGCAGCTGGGGCTCCTTGTGATACCGCACAGGCAAGGGGACCACCCCCTCCTACCTACAAATGTGCTCAAGAGTGTGCTTTCTTTCGTGCGGCGGATCGCGGTCCCATCCAGTATACGGATGAAAGCAACGAGTCTGCGTGGAGGGATCTACGCGAGTTCTGTGCGTCCGTGAGTGCTGCTGTACCCAAGAATTTGAGTCGGATGCGCCCCAGCGCAGGACAATGGCACAGGACGTGTGCGACTGTCTCTTCCTCTTCTATCTCCCCACAGCTCCTACAGTTATCATAGTGTGGCACCGCAAATCTTGCCGCGTGTGCTCCTATTAACCAGTGCCTTGACCACTATTAACGAGATGGCCTTGACCGCCAGACCGCAGTCCTGCCTATCGATGAAGAAGGTTGGTCTGTGCTTTGATTGATCTTTGTATGTATGCGTGTCATACATTCACATACACGGGTGCATGTGTGCGTGCGATTTTGTTTTGAAGCCAGTGCACACAAATTTTCATTTTTCTAACTTTTCAGGCTTGAAAAGAAAATTCGGGTATTCGTTTTTGGGTGAAATGACGAAAAATAGGCGTAGGTGGAAACCCCGGGGAGGGGAAATGGCAGCTCATCTGGGAGCCTTTTGCCGTAGTAGGACCGTAGCTAGGCGTTAGGCGTTGCCAATATCCGGGGGTCTGGCAATCGGTGTAAAACAGTTATTGGAAGCTGGAAACTAGTTTTAGGAATCCGCGTGGAAATAGCATTTTCTTTGCATTTCTGGCGCGGTCTAAGGAAGCTCATCCAATAAACAAGCAGAAAGATTTACGTGAAAAGCACACAAGCAAGGTGGAAAACAAGCCCATTCGGAGATTACCAGGTTTCAGCGACAGGGAACAACAGCGAAACCAAGCCGCAGCTTGTTGGCAGACGCGCCAAAGGGTCGGCGCTAAAGTGAGGCAGGTCGCGAATCGTAGTGGCGGTGAGGTCAGGGTCGATCGGGTCTGATATATTATTTTGGCTCTTTAGATCAGAGGGCCTGGTACAAGGAGTACAGATCGTTCGTAAAGAGAGAAGTTCGAGTGAGGTTCCCAGCGGTTCAATCTACGGCGCAAATCGAGACGGTGCGTGGCGCGAAACCGCCCACGAGGCTTGGCCGAGAGGGATCGCCGAGAGGATAGGGTTCCTGCAATAGAGCCTGGCCGGAGCAGTCGGCGGAGAAGCGAGAGCCGAAAAGAGTCTTAAGTTTCTTACTATCTACTTCTATTCTATCTTACTTCTTATTCTTACTACTATCTTAAGTTTCTCATTTTCATTTGCTTAACCTAGCATCTAATTAGTAGATACATAAGTCGAGAGAGAAAACTGAATTTTTAGCGAAGTAAGGGGAAGTAGGGATGGGAATGTAGTAGAATTTAAGAACACTTTAGTCCAGTGGTGCCCAAGCTCTGCATACGGAAGAGCAAACTCCCATACCAATGCAAAAAATCACCAATACATTTGTGCGAGAATTTTTTTCCCATCCATGTGGCTGCACTGAAAAATAAAATTATAGTAACATTCACAAGGGGTTTAAAAATATCAATACAATAAAAAATACATTTTATTACAGCAATTAAAAAAAGGCCCACATATTTTAGAACAGCTTATTATTATACTATGACAAATATGCAGAGCTTCTTAGTTAAAAAAAAATGTTCTGCGAAGAACAAATTCATCGCTATAGATCGTCCATTTTGGCAGAAACAAAAACAAGAATGAATTTCTTGCAGTGAAAAGTTTTCGGCACTCCAACAACAAAATTCATTCGGATTAGTACGATTGAGGAGAATAGGGAAAACACGAAAAATTGTTATTGTAATTGCCCTTTGCTTATGATGGGACCAACGATGCTTATGGCGTGAGCAACGAATCTTATGGCGTGAGCAGACTCACACAACTCGGTAGGCATGAGCAAATGAGCAGCGAGAGCAATGGGATGAGCACCACTGCTTTAGTCTAATAAACATGAATTTTATAATGAAGCAGAAAAAAAATAATTTGCTCGCTTAATTCGCCGCCGCCTTGCCGCTGAACCACCCCCAACTTTGGCGTTCTCAGGGATCTTGAGGATCCAGATAAAAGCCAGACTCACCCTGCGGGACTAGCCAAGCAGGCTCTTAGGCAGAATCTTTAGGAAGCACAGCGGAGCTGCATTCAATTGTGTCCCAATCAGTGACCGCCATGCAGGCGACATTACTGGAACAGCTGCTGGCACAGGTGGACAGACTATTCCATCAAAGGGAACGTTTAGAAAGGGATGAGGGAGGGGATGACTGTCGATAATTTCATCTATCAGATATAAGCATTGACCCACCAAACACTGGATAGTAATATCTCAGCTCTATGCGGGAATGCGAGCTTGCTATTCGACAGTAAAGCGGGAGAATTTTACTGGCGTTTCCATAAGTTGAATAGAAGGATGAGATGGGGCGAGTTGTGCGACGCGCTTAGAAATCATTTCAGGATGGGTTGAGCATTCCCTTAAGTGAAGCCACCCTAGTAAAAATGGTTAGAAGAAATCTCAGGTCCGAGATCTGCCACGAGTTGCTGAATGTATCAATACGTTCGACAGGCCACTTACGAGAAGTTTTCAGGCGTCGTGAACAATTCTTAGAGGAGGTGCGTCGAGTTTGCAGCGCGTCAAAGACAGGTAAGATAATGAAGGCCTATGGGGAAACCCAGAGACGAGAAGACAAAGGCTCGCATAGGGGCTATGCGTCCGGCAAAGCTGTGGCGGAATTAGGCAGTGATCTGGAATAAGAAGATGCCCAAGAGTTCACGGACGAAGAAGCAGACGAAGTGGAGGCTGTGGCTCTCATCTGCTGGAATTGCAGGAAGGAGGGTCACAGGTATAACGACTTCCGTCAGGCTCAAACAAGGACAAGTAGGGGAGAAGGAAGAGAGCGACACTGAGCATCGCGAAGGAGAGCATAGTAAGGCTAAGGTAGACGATAAGATTAGGTCTAGAAACACTAACAGGTTAAGGCAGTATTCGGACTCGTTAAGAAAAACAAGCGTTCATTTGCAGAAGCTAGTTTGTTAGGAAAAGTAGTCCTGGGTCTGCTTGACACTGGGGCAGCGGTCAGTTGTATCGGAGGGAGTTTCGCAGAAAGGTTCATAACGAGCAAGGCAGACTTCAAACGGAAAGGAACGACGATGAGCGCGGCTGATGTTCAACGACAAAAGGTTGTGGGACAGCTGACGACGGATGTGGAGTTCAAAGGCCTAAGCAAAACTCATACCTTTTACCTAGTTCCCACGTTAAGCCAAGATCTGTATCTAGGTATTGATTTTTGGAAGACTTTCAAACTTTTGCCCTCGGAGTTCCGGGTCGACGAGATTTCGGTTAGGCAGGAGCTGTCCGAAACCAAGCAAACGAGTTTACAGGCGGTGATAGAGCTATTTCCATCCTTCGTCAAGCTAGGCTTGGGCAAGACCCATTTGATTAGCCATAGTATCGACGCCGGAGAGACGAAAGCGGTGAAGCAGAGGCATTATCTAGTGTCTCCGGCAGTAGAGAAGCTGCTCTACGGAGAGGTCGAGAGGATGATAAAGCTAGGGGTGATCGAAGAATCGCAAAGTGCTTGGTCGTCGCCGGTTGTGCTGGTACAGAAGCCGGGCAAAGTTCGTTTATGTTTGGATTGTAGGAAAGTGAATAGCTTCACCCAAGGCGATGCCTATCAACTACCACAGATCGACGCAATCTTAGGCAGACTTCCTAAAGCTATGTTTATCTCGAGTCTGGATATGAAAGACGCTTACTGGCAGTTCCCGCTGAAACCAGATTCACGCGATAAAACCGCGTTTACCATCCCAGGGAAGCCTCTATACCAGTTTAGGGTCATGCCTTTCGGGCTCATGAATGCTTCTCAAACCATGACGCGACTTATGGACAAAGTTATTCCGGCCGCGCTACGGAACGAGGTATTCCTGTATTTGGACGACCTGCTCATCGTATCCGATACTTTCAAATCGCATCTAGCGGTCTTGACGACGGTTGCGAAGCAGGCAGGGCTAACGCTGAATATTGAAAAGAGCCATTTCTGCATGAGAACAGTTATGTATCTAGGTCATGTGATCGGGGAAGGCGTCATAAGGACAGATCCCGAGAAGATATCTGCCATGGTAGATTACCCGGTTCCGCGGACGTTGAAGGCGTTACGCAGTTTTCTAGGCATGACCGGATGGTATAGCAAGTTTATTAGTAACTACGCGGACAAAGCAGCACCTCTAACCGATTTGGTGAGACCCAAATGCCGTTTTACGATGACGCAGGCGGGCTTGGAGGCGTTCTCAAAACTTAAGAACGCAATGTGTCAGGCTCCGGTTTTGCATAGTCCGGATTTTGGGAAACCGTTTTACATCTACTGCGACGCAAGCAGTTATGGGATCGGTGGAGTATTGGTTCAAAAGACTGAAGGAGAGAAAGGAGACAAGTACCCAATTGCCTTCGTTTCGAAGAAATTAAGCAAGGCCCAACGGAACTATTCCGTCACGGAACAGGAATGCCTGGCCGCTATTGATTATATTAAGCGGTTCAGACCTTACGTAGAGGGACACAGATTTACGGTGGTTACAGATCACGGATCGTTATGGTAACTCATGGCAAAACCAGACGTAAGGTCTCGGCTGGTACGATGGGCGTCGAAGCAACAGGCGTATACATTTCAAATAGAACATCGAAAAGGCAAACTTCATGTCGTTCCTGACGCGTTGTCTAGGGCGTATGAAAGAGAAGCAGAGGAGGAGGTAGTCGCCGGCTTAGGAATGGACTATGATGAATCTCCATTTTTCGAGACGGATGAGTATAAGACGCTAAGAAACACGATCGAAGCTAACAAGGAAACGGTGCCAGACTTGAAAGTCATGGAAGGGAAGGTTTTCCGGCGGGCGAAACAAGATCAGGGAGTAGGGCTAGGTGAGAGTTTCGCGTGGAAGTTATGGGTGACAAAGGAGATGATTCCGGAGGTAATGAAGGAGCCACACGATAGTCCCACAGCAGTCCATGGAGGGATTCATAAAACGCTGGAAAGGATTCGACGGATGTACTACTGGCCAAAATTAGTTAGTGACGTGCGTGCCAGGTACCCAACCAAATAACGAGGCCAGCAGAGACGCAGAGATTCTTCCAGAGAATTTATGTGGACTTTTTAGGGCCGTATCCGAGATCCAAGAGTGGTAGCATCGGGATATTTATCGCACTAGACCACTACACTAAATTCGTTTTCCTCAAGGCGGTTAAAAAGTAATCGGCCGATGTAGTAGTAAAGTACATGAGGCAGGAATTGTTCCACACATTTGGAGTTCCGGAGACAGTGTTCTCGGACAATGGGAAACAATTCAAGGGTGAAGTGTTTAAAACGCTAATGCGAAAGAATCGGGTGACGCAGATTTTTACGGCGGCTTATTCGCCGCAGGCTAATGGATCCGAAAGGGTGAATAGGTCCATCATCGCAGCCATAAGATCCTACGTGAGAGAAGACCAAAGGAATTGGGATGAACACCTCAGTGAGATCTGCTGCGCGTTAAGGACTTCAGTCAATTCCGGTACGGGCACAGCCCCGTATTATTTAGTGTTCGGGCAATAGTTTGTGGGATCAGGAGGATCGTACAAGCTCATGAGGGAGCTAGGGCTCATAGAGGATAGAGAGATTCGTTGGATTTGGTACGGGCCCAGGCTCAGAAGGCTTTAGCGAAGCAAACGGAGAAGAATGAAAGGCGGTACAACGCACGGTCCAGAGAGGTGACGTATCGAGAAGGACAAGAGAATTTCCGTAGGAGCTTCAAACAAACCAATTTCGCGGCGAAATGTTCAACCAGCTCGTCGCGGATTAAAGGGGTAAGTGAATCCTAGTAGTTTTGTACAAAGACAATTGAAGCAACACGGAATATTCCGGTCATTGATCTACCGATTCCCGGCCGAAGGAGGTCCACCAAGTGATCCGTAAATCTGATCCGGAAATGAAAAAAGGGCATCACCAAACCGAGTTTATTGTAGAAAATCGCGCAGTTACAAGGCGATACCGTGTGCGCCAGGCGCAGATAGTCTTTCACCACGGAGCGGTTTAAAAGAGCTAAGGGTGTAATTTTTAATTTTTATTTGAAGAGCAAAGAAAGAGATATATGAAATGAAATAATATTCAATAACTCCCTAAGTTAAGCTAGCTTTAATAATTATCACATTCTCCCTCGCTCCTATCTTAAGTTTCTCATTTTCATTTGTTTAACCCAGCACCTAATTCGTAGATACATAAGTGGAGAGAAAAAACTGAATTTTTAGCGAAGTAAGGGGAAGTAGGGATGGGGATGTAGTAGACATTTAAGAATACTTTAGTCTAATAAACATTAATTTTGTAATGAAGTAGAAGAAAAATAAATCGCCTCGCTTAATTCGCCGCCGCCTTGCCGCTGAACCACCCCGAAACTTTGGCGTTCTCGGGGATCTTGAGGATCCAGATAAAATCTGTTTTGAGGGGACTACCATATGTTAGGCCTTCGCAGTTTGAGAGGCCATACACGCATTCTATTAATGATATAATTTATGATCTTTGAGGTAAGCATCAGAAAGAGAGAGACGGGGCCCTATGAGACCCACCCATTGGCCGACGAGACCTAGCTAGCAACCGCGTGCAACCCACTTTATCACCCGATGGTTCAGAGATGACACCTCTTGAGTTTGACTGTTCGTTACAAAGTTGTACCGAAAACATGGCGTCAAAGTCCGAAAAACACGACAAAAACTCTTTTTTATCCATTTTTTTTTTTTATTTATTGAAGATCTATTTTTTTTCAAAAGCATTTAACATTTAATTATAAAAAAAACGCCGGAAATTTTAAAATCGGCTTAAAATTACGCGTTTAAGAATTTTGAAGAGCAAAAAGTTACCAAAAAAATCGTTTTTTCTAAATAAATCAAGATTTTGAGAGTGTTCGAAATATTTCAAACACTGGTTTGTACTATATTCGACGTAATAAACAATTCCTCTAGGTCTCTTCAAAAGATCCTCCAATTTGTTTTTGTCGCTCTGTGTTGCATTATTTACGGTCCCTGATACTAGTTATTCAAATACAAATAAACGTTTCTTATTATCAATAACAAAATTCACCGTGCTGCGACAAATTTGTTTTTACTCACTTGTCTCCAACGACAAATACTAATTAAAACGGATGGATGTATATTATTATCATCTGTATTAGGAAAGGAGCTCATTAAGACATTCATGGAAATGAATTCTTCCTAAGACATGTTACTTATTGGACTTCTGACTGTTGCATTACTCTCTGGTAAAACGGTTTATGTTTTATTTACAAAACGGTCTACTTTCACCTCTGTTGGGCCCAAATTACCTAAGATAAATGGTATACTAATAAAGAATGAACCTAAACATCGATACCTTGGGCTAATCCTGGCTAAATGTAGTCTCCCAGCCGAAAGTAAAATCCTCTAAAAGCAATTTATTGCACCCATTTCCCAGAGGCAGCTGCTGTCATGCAGGAGCAACTAGATTTTCTCTGCAATTGGCAGAGAAGGTGGAATATTCAAGTGAATAACGATAAATCCACCGCCTCCACATTTTCTCTCCGTCGAGGAAATCGCCCACCGGTCCACCTCAACAGCTCCCCCATCCCGCAAGTAGAAAACCCAAGCTACCTGGGCTTCACGCTAGACAGGAGGCTTACTTGGAAGCCTAACATAGTCAAAAAGCGAAAGCAGTGTGAAATAAGATTAAAGGCGTACTATTGGCTGATGGGTAGGAGGTCGAAGCTGAGGTCCTCTTCGAAAACCCTAATCTACGAGCTCCTTTTGGAAACTCTTTTTCTGTGTCCCGTACCACTTGGGGGGAAACACCAGAGGATCCGGCTCGAAGGACCAAATGTTAAGAGGAGCACCAAATAAAGGCCTTACTCCAATGAGTTTCTTTTGTAAACTGTTTTCATTTTGTACAATTCTCTCATAAGAAATATACATGAAAATCTTAAATCTATTTAAAACTGCTTATCAACGCGCTGCACGCTATGCGACATGCTGTGCGACCCTTTCTTGAGTACGATAAGCGCACCACTTATGTATTTTTGTTAGACTTCAGGGGATCGGTTTTAGACCATGCTGTTTATCTCTTATTTTCATAGGTCCGATCCCTTGAAACTCTATCTTTAGAATTTTTATCTAAAATTGTGTTCAATGCTTGAACAGAGCGGAACGTAAATATTCTTGTGGATGACAATGCGGTAAACAACCCTAAAAAAGACGGCGAACTTCAATTAATTAGACTCCCCCGGTTAGTACGATAAGCGTACGATTCTTGAGTACGATAAGCGCACCACTTATGTATTTTTGTTAGGCTGCAGGGGATCGGTTTTAGACCATGCTGTTTATCTCTTATTTTTATAGGTCCGATCCCTTGAAACTCTATCTTTAGAATTTTTATCTAAAATTGTGTTCAATGCTTGAACAGAGCGGAACGTAAATATTCTTCTGGATGACAATGCGGTAAACAACCCTAAAAAAGACGGCGAACTTCAATTAATTAGACTCCCCCGGTTAGTTTCCAATGATGACGCTAACTCGGTCCCTCAACTACAAGCAAAGACATTATACAAGATATTATACACATGTGGTGCATAATGTTGTTCGTAAAAATATTTTTCACGAATATGTTGGTGGTACCAATGATGGTAGATATGTCTACCATCTATCAGTCTGTGACTTGGCGAGCAAATAAACTTCCTGGTGCTACGGATTCGGCAAAGGTTTTATTATGTACTCCAACTGGAAAAGTTGCTTTTGGATTTTATTTATTCAGTGGTTTCTCTTCCAATTAATCAAGCTTCAGCTCTCTTAAGACCTTTAAGCAATGATAGTTTAAATACACTTCATTGAATGTTGATTGCTCTCCAATTAATTATAATTGATGCAATTTCTATGGTTGGTTCTAAAATGCTTTCATTTTTGGTTCAAAGGGTTCGCCAAATTGTCCGAAGCCTTGACTTAAGTTTTGGTCGAAAATCTATTACAGTTTTTGGAGATCTAAAACAGCTTTCCCCAGTTGGAGACAGTTGGATATTTTCGGAAAGGACAATTAATCCATATAGCTTTTTGGCAGGAAATACCTTATGGAGCAACTTTAAGTATTTTGAGCTCACAGAAATAATGAAATAATGGCGACCATGAATTTGCTCAAGCCCTGAATCATTTATCTGAGGGTTGCATGACAATTGCTCCAGCGAAGTTCCTGATGATGCCATTCATTTACTTTCTTCTAACGAGGAAGTTAACAATTACAATTCCATAAAACTACCGCAAATTGGGACGGAAGAGTTGGTTTCCACTGCTGTTGATCAATATAGTTTAAGTGACGGACTTGAAAATAAAGCAACTGGTCAACTAATGCAAATTGACTATTGCTTAGTGAATGGCTCAAATTTAGTGACGCGACTTTGGATTACATTTTTTGAACTCACTAAAACTCACCGATCACCAGATCGGAAAGTTCGGAACAGTCCCGATCCCGAATGCACTCCAATATTTAAAGCCTCTCTCAATGTGGAAGATGCTGAGGCTATTACCATCCAGAACATCCAAGGAGCAACATATAGCAAAGTCGCCGTGCATCTTAAAAAAGGCATCAAGCGAGCTTCGCTATATGTTGGATGCAGCAGGGCCACTAGCGCATCAGGACTTTTCCTTCTAGGCGACTTTGTTCCTCCAACAAGATTTGGATCCCCAAATGTCCAAGACGAACTTCAAAAGTTAAGAGAGGAAAAGTTCATGACTACGCATTATAAAATTTTGGTCAGCCGTAATGAAGAATTCTCTCTATATTACCTGATGCTGAGTTACTTCGAAGCTGTCGCGAAGATATTTTTAATGACCCCGTTATTTGTTCTGCCAATTTTGAATGATATTAGCAAAAATGGAATTATAATTTATGCCAAGCAAAATATTGACGAAAATGTAGTTTTGTTTTTTGAGACAAATAATTATTTAAGCTCAACAGTACATACATACAGCCAGGTGGTTAGGGTGCACCGATAGCTTCGTTAAGTACTTTACCTTCTGTTTTGCGATCACTTCTTTGACTGGTAGAATGTTTAAGTCGTGGTGTATGTTTTCGTTGCGAACGTACCACGGTGCCCCGGTGATTGTTCTCAAGATCTTTGACTGAACTCTCTATGTCAATGTTGCTATTGCTGGCGTTCCCCCATAACTGGGAGCCGTACATCCATATAGGTTTTAGTACCGAGTTGTACAGCAGAACTTTATATTCAAGGCTAAGAGGTGACCGAGCGTTGGTAAGCCAATGAAGGCTGCTGGCTTTTAGTTTTGGGTGTGTTTTTTTGGCTTCAATGTGCCGGCGCCGTGTGATTCTTCTGTCGAGATGTACTCCTAGGTATGTCGTTTGCTTGTGGAAGTAGAGTGTTGTTTAATGTAATTGGCGGGCAGTTTTGCCTGTTCAGAGTGAACGTAACGTGCTTGAATTTTAGTTCGTTTACTTTAATTCGCCAATCTGATAGCCATTTTTCAACATCGACCATATGAAGTTAGTCGTGTGCTTGTCGGGATGTCTCCTGTGCAGAGGACATTTAATATTAGCCCTAGCACGCAACCTTGAGGAACTCCAACTCCAACAGTGTAATCAGGGTAATCAGCAGTGTTGCACCTTAAAACTAATTTTCTGTCGTAAAGGTAAGACTCTAAAATCTTTTGGGTGCTGTAGGGGAGCATTGTCTTGATCTTGTACATTAGACCTTCTAGCCAGACTCTATCAAATGCTTGAGAGACGTCTAGAAATATGGCAGCACAGTACTCTCGTTTTTCGAAAGCGTTCCGAATTTCTGATGTTGTCCGGTTGACCTGCTCAATTGTTCCATGCTTTTCACGAAACCCAAATTGGTGTGACGGGATTCCTTCCTGGATTCTCAGGTATGTGTTCATCCGAGTCATTGGGCATTTTTCAAAGAGTTAAGATAGGCAAGAGAGTAGGCTTATAGGTCTATACGACGTGGGGATAGTGTGGTCCGGCTTTGCTATTTGACTTTTTCCATCTCACTGGAAAGTGGCCAAGTTTTGCGATGGCACTAAGGAGCTGGCGCAGTATGCGAACTCGATGATCATTTTGGGAGTTATGAGGTCGCAGCCCGGGGATTCGGTTTCAGTTTAACGGATAACGATTTAACGGTGGCAGGATTTGGTTGGAAGACATTTTTAAGGAGTTTAGCAAACGTGCTGGCTCTGTCAGCGTCGCTGTGCGCCCACCCGCCTGTGGAATTTCTAATAGGCATCATGGTTTCTTTCGGTGAGCCCAGAGTTGGATGAGCACATAGTGAGTGTTTTGTACTGTTAGTTGGCAATTGCTCTATGTAGCGGCGGTGGACATACGTTTCTTCTTGCTGTAGAGCTTGATCAAGTTGAGGTGAGGCATGTTTTAAGCTTTGCTTAGCAGATGGCGAAATTGCCATTCTCGACGTAAGCGTCGCTTTTCGATGACGAGCTGTTCGATTTCTAGATTTGTCTTCTTTTGAATGCATTTTGTGTTTATAGTTTGAGGTGTTGAAACTCAAGCTGCAGAGACGAGTACAGACTCCAGTGAATTAAAAAAACTGTCTACGTTGGCCCCGTCGCTGAGGTGAGGACTGAGCTCACAATGTGAGGTGATTTACTTCCTTTACTTAACCCAATTTGTTTTATGTGAGGTCAGTTTTGATGAGTGATCTCATGTTCCTGGGTGTTCCAGATGAAAGATCCGAAAGGCATTCGGCGCTTATCAGATTTTTATACCCTTTCAGAGGGTATTATAATTTTGTCCAAAAGTGTGCAACGCAGTGAAGGAAACATCTCCGACCCTATAAAGTATATAAAATAATATAAATTGGTTTGTGTAATAATGTTGTTGTTGGTTATCCCTCGCTGCAGTCGGTGATTCCGCAGACGCTGGAGATATGTTGTAAGATAATTACCCCTGGCGGTTGCCGGGGGGTGTTGCTACTCCTTGTAGGTAGTGGTTGAGATCCCTGGCGGTTGCCGAGGGAAGATCCGTACTGTGACGTGAGTTATGATGGGAGCACTTGCCCCGTTGTCACGGCCCTTGAGGCGCGGTGACCAATTCAACAAATGAATTTACAAGTTAACGGCAGTGCCGGAGATTGGTTTTATGGTGCTCTTTATTGTATGAGACTCTGACACAAACTGAAACTTAAAGCTAACAAAAAGTATTTCATAGCGCCCACGCAAATGTGCAGTGCTTGCCGCTATGCATGGGCTTCCGGCCAGACGCTATGTCAGCAGTTTGGCCAGAGCGAGCTCTTAAATAATCGGACATTGCCGCTGCTTGGTTAACTTCAGTTAACTACTCCCCCTTCAAGAATGAGGCCGCCCTCGGCCGACCCTATTTGGGCAATCATCTCCTTCAGCTGGGCCGCGGTTTTTCGGGCCTGAGTGACTCGCCGATAGGTCAAGCCGATGCAAATTAAAGCGCAGCATATTGATGTAGCCACCAACTGATGTAGCCGATGGTGGTTAATCTCCTTCCCGAACTCTTTGATGTGCTCCAGATTACGTTCACTCAGTCGGTGAAGGTAAGGCAGGCTAAGAACGTCACGTTCCATGGTGACGTTCAGGGAAGGTGAGCTGGCCACTCCTGGAGCCCTCTTCTGGGCTGTGTCATGATTGACCAATCGGGTTTCGTTGACCATGGCACTCTTTTCAAACGTGATGAGATATGTGCCTTTTATATGGACACAGGTGCCATTGTCCACACACACGTGAGCCGAGCGATCATTTACAATTACTATTCCTTCATCAACATTAGTGATGGGGTGTAAATCGCTTTGCTGGATCTCGCAATGCGCCGTGCCTCCAGCGTGAAGCTCTTGGGCGCATGATCTTCTGCGAGCCCATCGGCAAAATGTAGCTCCTGATGTCGGGGAGCACTTTTCCACGGTGTGGATCTCACTGTCGCATTCGGCAATGACGTTATCTTCCAGCCTGAGTATGGTGTCGTGATGTGACACTGGGAAAACGGTAATCTTGCTGCAGGCCGACTTTATCTTTGGAAACTTAATAATAAAATGTAATATGTTATCGGACTGTAAGATCTTAACGGACGATACTGACAAAACATCTCTAATCGCGGTCTCGGTAGGCTCTTCCATCCACACACCTTCCAGGTCTGCATGATCTAGGATGCTGGGGCTAACAATATTAACTTTGGCAAGTGCCACTGCTAGCATCAAACCCTGTAGCTCCATTGCTATCATCCTATTTCGAGTTAAAAGCATCTCGAATAGGTGCCCAGTATCAATTTGGGACTTTTTTGCTGACCTCAGAAGTTGGTTGACGGTATCGGAAATTTTATTAATTTGGATTTGTACTTTGTTGTTAATATAAACCTACCTATTGTTTGCATTCGTTAATTGGAATTCATTAAATTTAATTTTTTCAAAATCTTCTGCGTCCGGCGTTCCTGCCACCACCTTTAGCGCAGTCCCTAAGAAGTCTAAACTTCTTGCTACCCTATGATGGATGCTCAAAGAGTCGAGCATGTCGCGTAGGTGGGCGACTAGGAGGAGTTTCTGCGTGTGGAATTGCGGGAACATGACGGTCAACCCATTAGTTTCTTCGATGACGCGCCTATATTCCGAGAGATTTGCTGAGTGCTTTACAAAGGCAAATTCCTCCCATATCAGGATTCGACCATCAATGATGGGAATGTATTTGGCTTTGGAATAGTCAAAGACGGGTGCCGATGTTGCGGCCAAAAGGAAAATCAGGGTTATGGTTGAAAACCTGTGATTTGGATGTGTTGTGAATTCAATTGAAACTGGGTAGCCCACCATTAAAGCATGATTAAAATAATAATGGAAGCAAAAGCTTATGCCAAGTGGCTAGGAAAAAGACAATAAAAAAAGATGAAAAATTATTAGGCGGGCGATAGTTGAGTCACGCTCGGCCTACCTAAGGTTGTGTTTGTGGACCACCCTCCCCTTAATGAGGACTGTGGTCCCCATGTCCGCTTCAAAGGTGACAGTTTGTTGCTCAGTCGCCTGCTAGACTACACTAGGATCTTTTCGCCAACTTCGAAAACCCTGCTTTGCCGGGAAGCATTTCTCCTGTCGCGGAACTTATTTTTTTTTTTTTTTTTTTTTTTTGCGGTCTTTCAGAATTTGGAAATGGCTTGTGCATCAATAAGAGCATCAGCTAGCATTCCTGTATTCATCATAAAGCTTAGAGGCCCAGACGACCGAGGGGCGCTCGAGAAACGATTTGTTAGTACATATTAAGCTAATTGAAATTTGTTAAGCTAAGAGGAGTTAGTAAGGAAATTTAAAATTCTATATTTTAAATTAGAGGGACAGGAAAGAGATGTAATAGAGTAGAGACCATTGTAGTTCGAACATAATACCCTAAAAGGGTCATGCAGTGCATATGTCGAACTACAACGGCTAAGGAACAGAGGACTAAAGTTTCGAGTCCTTCTATTAGGAATGTTGAAATTTAAGCGTGTTAGTAAATGCTGGCTATCTACATCCCCGTTAATAAGGTTATGCAGAAAAACTACACCGAGCATTGTCCTACGATTTGTTAAGCTAGGTAAGTTAATAAGTAAAAGTCTGCTACTGTAGGATGGAAGCTGAAGAAGCTATTCTGGGCGTGTTTAATCGTATTCTGTATCGCGTATTGCGGATCATTCGATTCCGTTTGAACCCCGTCTGCTGGCCTCTTGTCGTTGGCCGACGTGTAGCAGGGATATTCCCTTAAAAAATTAATGACGTCCAAATCATAATCTTGAATGACGTCGTCGTCAATTTCCTGAGCCGTGCTTGAAGCTGCGGCTGTATATTTCTCCCCGGTTCCGCCTGCGCTCTGCGCGACGTGGTTAACCTTCTGCTTGTTGTGTAGGCCCGATTGATCGGACACGGTTGGCTCCCTGTTTTGGTATGACGGGGCCTGAGATGGATTAAGAAACTTGGACCGCGATGGGTCGATGTCCATGGGTTCATGGGTATTTGCACTGCGTGGAGCAGAGTGTACCTGCGCCTTGCGTTGTTTGGCGCAGTACGGATTTTTGTCTTTGTCCTCCTGGCTTTTAGCAAATGAAGCCGCGAAGGAGTACCTCTCGTGGTTAGATTCCACTTCTTGTGCCAAAGCGAGAGCTGAAGGCATATCTTTCGGCTTTGCCGAGAAAAGGACATCCGTGAGGCTGCGCTTAAGCCCCGAGATAAATACTCGGAGTGCGTCATCCCGGAATTTGTCACACACAACTTTTGCCGCCGAGGCTTCGTACGACATGGTAGCTTTGATGGTGAGCAAGGTGAGTTTTTTTCTTGACCTCGTCGTAGTATTGCAGGAGGGTTAGATTTCCCTGCCTGAGAGTACCCATTTCTTGCTCGATAGCGTGAATCTGACGCTTATCACTGTACGTAAAGTCGAGTCGATTTATAATCGCGTCGAAATTTAGTACAGTGCCAAACGAAGACAGTACGGCATCGGCAGGGCCCCTTATTTTATTCCTAATAATAATAACTGCCTGATAATGGCGCGAGCTATTTACATAATTCCTGAAAATATAGTATGCGGCTACTGCCGCTTGTCTCCAGGAGAAGTATGCGTCCTGTGCTCCCGTAAATTCGGGCAGGCAGTTGACGGCATCTAGGGGCTCGTCACTTTTGACGTCGTCCCTAATTTCTATAGGTTTATAGGCTTTAATTTGGGGAGCTTCCGCTTGGGCGGGAGCGATTTTTGTTGCGTCGACCCGTTCGGTCAGTTTTTGTATAGCTAGACGTAGCTCATTTTGTCTACGCTGGCTTTCAGTATTGGCTTCCCGAAAGGCATGGTTAATGGCCGCCTGTATAGTGGCCGTCATTTGTTCCATGCTGAATGCCATATTTGCGGCCTCGGACTCAGAGTCGCTGGGGAATTGTCTTATACTCCTTTAGAGGTGAAAAGGGCTGCTCATGTGGAGCTGTACCCATAATATCGCCCAAAAGAATTAATGCATGCTCGAATTGCATGTCTGTAGAGACATTTGGGCTTGTGGGGGGTTCGCGGGGGCTGAGCCGCCGCTTCAGTTATGTGTGCGAGCTCGTCGAACTGCGCTGTTGCCTTGCCAAGCAGAGACAAGGTGAGGGGTGCGCGGGGACTGAGCCTCCGCTTATTATAAACGAAGAAAAAAAATAAAAACAACAAATTGCCATACACTGCATGTGCGGCCGTATCGTGTTCTTGAAAATGGAGTGGGGAAACAAAGCGGAAAAGAAAAATAAGTAACCAAAACTGCGCGGCTAATACCGAGAATTCTTGTGTAACAAACAAGACATATAAAAGCTGAATTAAATACACGCGATTATATAAATTATTTCCGATTGAAATTTAAAATTTTCTGCCAGCGATTTTTATACCCTTGCAGAGGGTATTATAATTTTGGTCAAAAGTGTGCAACGCAGTGAAGGAGACATCTCCGACCCTATAAAGTATATATATTCTTGATCAGGATCACCTCCTGAGTTGATATGAGCATGTCCGTCTGTCCGTCTGTCTGTCTGTTTCTACGCGAACTAGTCTCTCAGTTTTAAAGCTATCGTCTTGAAACTTTGCACACACCCTTCTTTCCTTTGCACGCAGTATATAAGTCGGAATGACCGGGATCGGCCGACTATATCCTATAGCTGCCATATAACTGATTGATCGGAAATGGTATAACTTTGGTGTTTTTAGAGTTAGAGTAATAATACGACATGCCAAATTTCATAAGGATCGGCCGACTATATCCTATAGCTGCCATATAACTGAACGATCGGAAATGGTTTTTGGTAGAAATACCAACTTTGGTATTGTTAAAGATAGAAGTTTGGGACTTGTTTTAAATTTTGTACTATAATAAATTGGGTTATATAATCATATTCTCATAAGGATCGGCCAACTATATCCGATGTTTGCGATATATATGCGGTTTTAACTGCAAGGGTATATCAACTTCGGCTCCGCCCGAAGTTAGCTTTCCTTTCTTGTTTGGTTTTGGTTACGAATTTTTATTCCGCACTTTTTGTGTTATATAGAAATATTCATTTATTTATTCACAAAAACAGAAATGCAAACAATATTGGGACAATAATTGGTTCACAAAATGAAATGGTTTAAATATTTTATAATAGGTAAAAAATGTTAATGCTAAACCGTCAGCCAACTAATAAAGATTATTTAAATTTTTTTTTTTTTTTTTAAATTTATGGGGCTGCAGTTTTTTATTAGCGTAAGGCACAATATTTTACTATTCTTGTCTTTCTTTCTTTCTTTTTTTTTATTTTTTAATACACAAAGAAAAATTCATGCAGACTTAGAAAAACTGTGTAAATAAAAGTGCTCACTTACATGGTTCTTTTACGATGGGCGCCAAATAATATACATTGGTTTGTGTAATAACGTTGTTGTTGGTTATCCGTCGCTGCAGTCGGTGATTCCGCAGCCGCTGGAGATATGTTGTAAGATAATTACCCCTGGCGGCTGCCGGGGGGTGTTGCTACTCCTTGTAGGTAGTAGTGGAGATCCCTGGCGGTTGCCGAGGGAAGATCCGTACTGTGACGGGAGTTATGATGGGAGCACTTGCCCCGTTGTCACGGCCCTTGAGGCGCGGTGACCAATTCAACAAATGAATTTACAAGTTAACGGCAGTGCCGGAGATTGGTTTTATGGTGCTATTTATTGTATGAGACTCTGACACAAACTGAAACTTAAAGCTAACAAAAAGTATTTCATAGCGGCCACGCAAATGTGCAGTGCTTGCCGCTATGCATGGGCTTCCGGCCAGACGCTATGTCAGCAGTTTGGCCAGAGCGAGCTCTTAAATAATCGGGCATTGCCGCTGCTTGGTTAACTTCAGTTAACTTATATATTCTTGATCAGGATCACCTACTGAGTTGATATGAGCATGTCCGTCTGTCCGTCTGTCTGTTTCTACGCAAACTAGTCTCTCAGTTTTAAAGCTATCGTCTTTTAAAGCACAGTTTTAAAGCACACACCTTCTTTCCTTTGCACGCAGTATATAAGTCGGAACGACCGGGATCGGCCGACTATATCCTATAGCTGCCATATAACTGATTGATCGGAATTAGTATAACTTTGGTGTTTTTAAAGTTAGAGAGTTCAAATTTGACATGAGAGCTATTTTTGGCAAAACATTATGACATGCCAAATTTCATAAGGATCGGCTGACTATATTCTATAGCTGCCATATAACTGAACGATCGGAAATGACCCAACTTTCGTGTTTTTGAAGATAGAAAGCTGGAACTTGGTACAGATTATATTTTTGGTCAGTTAATCCGGTCTACCAAATTTCATAACGATCGGCCTACTATATCTTATAGCTGCCATATAACTGAACAATCGGAAATTTTTTTGGTAAAAATACCAATTTCGGTATTTTTGAAGATAGAAGTTTGGGACTTTTTTTTAGACTTTATATTATAATAAATTGGGTTATATTATTATATTCTCATAAGGATCGGCCAACTATATACGATGTTTGCGATATATATCCGGTTTTAACTGCAAGGGCATATCAACTTCGGCTCCGCCCGAAGTTAGCTTTCCTTTCTTGTTAGGAATGTTTTTGGTAATCGCAAAGTCTATTAAATCGGGAACTTTCCTTGGGTCTGCTGGCCAGTATGTTGGTGTGCCAGAAGAAACATAGTCTAGCTTGTTCTTACTTTTTTTCTTAGCTATAATTGCATTATAGAGCAGCTTTCCTTTTGGAGTCACGAGACGAGATCCCCAGTGTGTGTGCTTGGCATTGTAGTCTCCTGCTGAAATGGTATCCTAGTGAGTTGAAAATCTGCATAAACTCATCTTCGGCTTGGTGAAGCGTGGGGGGCAGTACACGGTGGCTAGAGTTAATTGCTTGCCAGTATTAAGGTGTATATTTATGGATGTGGCCTGTGGGTAGTTTTTAGCAAATTTCGTATGATAATGGTGCTTAATACGGCTTCTGATTAAAATTCCAGTCCCGCCGTGTGCTTTACCATATTGATGATTTTTTCCATAGAATGAATATCCTCGTAGTTGGAAATTGTATCTGTTTGTAAGATGTGTTTATGCAAGCAGCATTACGTCGATTTGATTGTCAGGTAGGAAATGCGCTAACTCGAGTTTATGCTGCGAAACGCCGTTAGCGTTCCACGTAGAGATTCGTAGGGTTGTACGCATAAACGACATAAACTCCGTAAGTCTTTGTTGTAGAGTGCATATTATAGCTTCAAAGTTACTTTTTGGCTGCTCCGGCGGTTGATGCTCCTGAATCGTGTTCGGTTCCTGGTGTGCTGATTGCAGCAGTGAGCTTTTTGAGGCTGGGGTAGCCAGTGCTTATTTTAAAGGGCTTGCGTATGTGATATTTTTGGCAGGGTTTATGGGTCTTAGTGAGGATCTGGCTGCAGTCGAGAAGAAGACTTTAGGGTTTGACCTGGAGGCTATTAACTGTTTATTTTGGGTGCGGGCAGTAATTCCCCTCTGGCGGATGCCACTTTTCAGCTCCTTATAAACTGGGTAACCTCTATAGTTAGCTGTGTGATTTCCACCGCAGTTGCCGCACTTTTTCGAGTTGTGGTCATCTTTGCTCGCTGGGCAGTGTGCAGAGTCATGAACTCACCACAAACTACACATACCAGGCGGAGTTTACAGTAAGACCTTATATGGCCATATTCTTGGCAGTTCGCACATTGTACCGGGCCATTGCGTTTGTGCGGCTCCTCAACTGTAATTCTGCGGTACAGCAGAACTAAAGATTGTATAATTTTCAGGTTTAATTTCAGGTTCGAGCTCAGCCCTAAGGGGTGTCTGAAGCCTTCTATCCCTGTTAAGGATATTGAAGACTGTCTTAGCGCTAAATCCCTTCTCTAGTAGCGCCTTTTTATCTCTGCAGGCAATACTTCGGACTCTTTGCCCTTAAGTACGACTTGCAGGCCCTTGCTGCTTTTTAGCTGATACGTGTAAAAGTTCTAGTTTTTGTCGGTGAGTTATTTCGATAATACTCTGTAATTATCTTCAGACTTCGTTTGAACTTTTGTTTCCTGAATGTTGCCCTTTACGAATGGTATTATGTGGAAGTTGTCCTTGCCAATAAGCTCTATAATTTTGTTGACAAGAACGTTGGAACTTTTTTCTCGTATGTAAATTGGCGGGGGCTTAGGCTTCCTTTCTTCATCTTCTGTAGATTCGGCGTCATCCTCATAGTCTGCCAAGATTTTTAAACGGTTTGAAACGGATATTTTGCGTTGAGAGTTTAGGGGACTCAGCTTCCTTTTGATTTGGATGTAGCTCTCCATACCAGTCTGCACAGCCGGTAACAAATTACAAAAGCCGGTACAATAACAAATTTTCGTGATTTCCCTATTCTCCTCAATCGTGCTAATCCGAATGCATTTTGTTGTTGGAGTCACGAAAAGTTTTCACTGCAAGACATTCATTCTTGTTTTTGTTTCTGCTAAAATGGTCGACCTGAAGCGATAAATTTCTTCTTCGCAGAACATTTTTGTTAAGAAAGAAGCTCTGCATTATTTATCATAGTATATTAATAAGCTGTAATAAAATGTATTTTTTATTATATTTATTTTTTTAAACTTCTTGCGAATGTTATAATAATTTTATTTTTCAGTGCACCCACATGGATGGGATAAAAATTCTCACACCAATGTATTGGTGATTTTTTGCATTGGTATGGGAGTTTGCTCTCCCTTATGCAGAGCTTGGGCACCCCTGATCTAAATGTTCGAGGGATTCAACTTTTTAATTTTTTTAATAAACGAAAGGTGTGGCAATTCTTATCAACTGTTTTCTGTTTTCTTTCCGTAGAAAATCCTAATTCCCTAACTTTAAAAACACCAAAGTTATGACATTTCCGATTAATCAGTTATATGGCAGCTATCGGAAATAGCCGACCGATCCTTAAGAAATTTTGATAGGTCAAATCGATTGATCAAAAATAGAATCTTTAGTTTCAATTTTCTATATTCAAAAACAAGAAAGTTGGGTAATTCTGTACGAAGTTTCTAATCTCTGTCTTCAAAACACGAAAGTTCCTTCATTTCCAATTTTTCAGTTATATGACAGCTATAGGATATAGTCGGATATAACATGTAATCGGCCGATCCTTTTGAAATTTGGTATATCTTATTACTTTGTCAAACATTCGTACAAAATTCGAACTCTTTAACTCTAAAAGTTGTAGAATTTTCGATCAATCAGTTATATGGCAGCTATAGGATATAGTCGGCCGATCTTTATGAAATTTTATATGTCGCACAAGTGTGCAAAGTTTCAAAACGATAGCTTAAAAACTAAGAGACTAAAAACTCGCGTAGAAAAAGACATACAGATGGACAGATAGACGGAAATGCTTATATCAACTCAGGAGGTGATTCTGATCAAAAATATACATATATACTTTATAGGGTCGGAGATGTCTCCTTCAGTGCATTGCACATTTTTGACCAGAATTATAACACCCTCTGCAAGGGTATAAAAAATACCACAAATTAACATGTCCCTAGCAATAAGATTTATATTTTTAATATTTTATCCCGTTTTCACAGGGTCAGAAATGCAAAACATTTTCGGACCCTTTTTTTAGTTTTGATAATGTAGAAAACCAATGTGAATGCTTGCCAAAGTCAAATTGTTGAATGCGATGCGCTGAAAATTATCGATCTAATTAAATTAGGGAAGGTTCAAATTCAAATCAATTTTAGGAGGGACCGAAGTGCGTAACTTGAAAATATTCGTTCACACTTGAAAGTGTAAACGTTTTTACTCGGCAAATACTGTGTTTATGCGACGCTGAATTCACTCTTTTATTTTACGATTTCAGCCGATTCGTGTCTGCATAAACGACATTTCGTGAATTCGGCAACACACGAAAATTGATTACGATTTCAGACCCAAAAGATGAATTAGTGATGCGCAACCAACTCAACGGTATACGGCATCGCCGTGCATAAAATTTTAAATTAAATTAAAACAATAAAGGAAAGCTAACTTCGGGCAGAGCCGAACTTGATGTACCCTTGCAGCTTAAACCGGATATATATCGCTACAATCGTATATATATTAGTTGGCCGATCCTTGGGATCCAATATAAAATCTAACAAAAGTCCCAAACTTCTAACTGTAAGAATACCAAAGGTATCATAAGTTAGTATTTTTACCAAATACCATTTCCGATAGTTCAGTTATATGGCAGCTATAAGATATAGTCGGCCGAACATTATTAAACTTGGTAGGTGGATCAACTAAGCAAAAATAGAATCTGTACAAAGTTTAAACTCTCTGTCTTCAAAAACATGAAACTTTAGCCGATTGCAAATTATGAATTTTGTATTTTTGTTTTGTGAAATTCTGAATTTAGAAATTCGTTTTTCTAAACATGTTTGTCGTCGATAAATTTTATGCCCTTCGTGGCACCTTTTGAAAAAGTTACTTTAGGGAAAAATTCGTCCGCAACCTTATCTTACGATTAACTAATACGCACTGAATAACTTTGGCAGGTGACAAGACTACCTAGTATAATTGTATCATGGGATGTTTGAGCTCGTTATGAAATCGTTATGAAATTTGGTAGGTCGGATTAACTGGACAAAAATAACATCTGTACCAAGTACCAGCTTTCTATCATCAAAAACACGAAAGTTGGGTCATTTCCGATCGTTCAGTTATATGGCAGCTATAGGATATAGACGGCCGATCCCGGGCCTTCCGACTTATATACTGCGTGCAAACGAAAGAAGGGTGTGTGCAAAGTTTCATGTCGATAGCTTTAAAACTGAGACTAGATTGCGTAGAAACAGACAGACAGACGGACAGACAGACGGACATGCTCATATCAACTCAGGAGGTGATCCTGATCAAGAATATATATACTTTATAGGTATATACTGCGTTGCACACTTTTGACCAAAATTATAATACCCTCTGCAAGGGTATAAAAAGTCATGCTCACAGCCTACTTTCTGCTATTTGTTACTAATACTGATGCGTTAAAATCATATCAATGTATTGGGGTGCCTACCACTGCACTATGGGGGTTTTGACCACTTTATGTGGCATTTAATCATTTTTTGAAAGTTCTCTGATTTAAAAAAAATTAATGCCTCATACTCAAAATGTTAATTCTTAATAGCATATGTTAGCATAACAGCTGCAAAGTCAGCTGTTGCATCCGAAAGTACGTGCGCTACGTTTGCAATTTTCACATAGTGATCTGTGAAATTAGATTATTTGTTTAAAACTCCATTTAAAAAGAAAAATAGTAATGGACACTGATTTCACAGGTTTGTACTACATGTTAAATGTATTAACTGTTTAAATTGTGTCTATACTAAAATTTTGTCATTTTAAAATGCACCTTAACCTGAATTTTGGGAAACAAATTTCAACTTTGGGAAGAGTTTTGAAATAGAAGAAATAAAAAATTGTCAATGCGTCCAAGTGTATATTGTAGCGTTGTCAATACTGAGCAAAGGCTGTTAGTCTTATTATGCACTTTTCCCCACTATTGGTGCAATTTGAATTTTTCTTAGATAACCTCACTTTCTCCAAAGACGATTTGGTCGCTGCTTGAAACAAGCTGTATAAATCAGACAGGCGTCACCATTCAAGAAAGCACAACCGATTACATTCCTTCGCTGATGTGTTCAACAGAGCTATGGATGCATCAAATCCAATTATTTCGTTCTTAATTTATCGAGATGCATAAAAAACTAAAGAGTCTTTTACTTCCAATTGAGGTAATACGAATACGAAAATAATGTTTGTCTCGAAGATAACAAATTTAACGATTCCAGCTTGTTTTTTTTAGATAATATTGATATATTATAGAAAATGAAATAAATGAATAATAAGTTTAATACTACTGTATGAAGGAATTTTTCTTTTTCAACTTTTAGATGCATTTGTATGGAAGAACACTGAAATCCGGTATTTTAAACTGATAGTTCCCAGGGAAAGCGATATCCGATTTGGTTCAAAATTGCTATATCGTATTAGAATAGCAACAAATATCAGCTCCTTAAATTTAATTAATTTATCTTTACTTTTACCAAATCCTTCCTATGGGAGCTATAGGACGTGCCTAGGATCAAATAACAACGATTCGTGAAGTTTCATGTCGATATAGTGCACTGATATGCAGTAGAGCTGGGAAAAATTCGATGTCAACATCGATTACATCGATTCTTATTTTTAGGCCGATGCATCGATTCGGTTTTCAGGGAATCGATGTATCGGATGCCTAAAAAAAAAATGCCATCACTGTGAATAAGAAAAGGAGGAAAACTATCAAATAAGGGTAAGTTAATTAAAAATACGATTTAAAATGATTCAATATATCTAAATAATAGTTTTTACAAATCTCTAGGATTGTTGTGTGTTGGTGGATCGGAAAATCGGAGTAATGGACAAGTTTTTAGGAGCCTCAGGTAAATATTCAAAATTCAATTTAAAGCACGTGCATGGCGATGCGAGTACTTGGAAATTCATTTACTTATTATGTATATATTTTATACATTATTATTCATTATACATTGATGCATTATTATATTGATACATTATTAATTTTTTAGAAATTGATAAGGAATCGGAGGTCCAGAAAGTTTCACCGGAACGGAATGAGCCCAAATGAGCGCAAATTTGTAAAGTCCATTGTTTGGAATTATTTCAAACGATTAGAAAGTGGATCAGCCAAATGCCTCACCTGTGGGCATGTTTACAAATCCTGTGGAAACACTACAAACCTATTCAATCATTTGAAGCGGGCTCATCCGACTGTGCTCATCGTTCCAAAAGCCGGAGCAACGATTGCGGACTTTTTTGACACTAATGCAAAGAAAACGTACGAAAATTGCTCATCCCGGAAATCTTCGCTGGACAAGGCTCTTATTTCGATGATCGCTATAGACCTACAGCCTTTCAGGATTGTGGAGGACGCAGGATTCCGCAATTTTGGACTGTCTGGACCCGCAATACACTTTACCCAGCAGGAGGACATTAAATGATGTCTTATTGTCAAACATGTATGATGATATGACCAAAAAACTTAAGGACATTCTTAGTAAGGTAAGGCACTACGCTGTGACCACAGATGGATGGACATCAAGGGCCAATGACCATTATTTAACGGTCACGTGCCATTTTTTTATGGATGATTTTGAAATCAAAAGCGCAGTCTTGTCCACAAGCAAACTTCTTAACGATTTGGATCAAACGAGCGAAAACATTGCTAGCTCCCTTCATAAAGTTTTCTCAGAGTGGGGTGTGGCCAGCAACATATCTGCCATTGTGCCAGATAATGCATCCTCCATGATCAAGGCCTGCTCAATTTTAGGAAATTGATTTTTGACAATTTTTTTTTTGCCCATACCTTGAATCTTATCATGCAGGATACCTTACAGCTGGAAAAGATAAAGCCTATTATTGCCAAATGTAAGCGTATCGTCGCTTTTTTTAAGAGCAGCTCAAATGCTTACGCGAAATTAAAGTCTGTCCAGGAAAGTCATACCTCTTACGGTCTTACACAAGAAGTCCCGACTAGGTGGAATAGCTGCTACAAAATGGTGAACAGGATTCTGAAAATAAAAGACTCCATTTTTCGTGTGTTATTGGACACAAAAGCTCCTCCACCGCTAACTGCAGAAGAAGTTTCTGTTCTATACGACATTGAGCTATTGTTTGAGCCGTTTGATACTGCTACCAACAGGGTCTCAGGAAGCAGTTATGTGACAATATCGCTAATAATACCGTTATCGGCTGATCTCCACCATCGTCTTAGCAACATGATTTCATCTTTTAAGACTTTGGATGTTGTCGAAACGTGCATTTACATATTGCAAGAGATAAACACTCGGCTGTTTCCGTACGAAAGCAGGACTGTGTCCAAAATGGCAACCATATTAGATCCCCGTTTTAAAAAGGAGGGCTTTCGAAGCACCGAAATCCGATGTCATTATTATACTCCGAAAATATTTGGAGAAACCGCACGCAACTCCAGATATAAATCCGCTGGAATTTTGGAAGGTTTGCACATTTTTTATAATTTGAAGAAATTGTTCTAAAATTAATTTTTATGTCAGATTAACGCCACTGAAATGGAAAACTTAAAAGGATGTGCCCAGCGCTACCTATGCATACCTGCGTGCTCAACTGAGTCCGAGCGCATATTCAGTAGGGCTGGATGCATAGTGAGTGATAGACGCGCCTCTCTCAAACCAAAAACGGTTGATAAGCCCATTTTTGCAAGCAAAATGGCTAACTGAAATTTAAATGCTTTCCTTATTTCGAAATCCATATTTTTATTTACATTTTTTTAGTTCTAGTTCTTATTTTTGTTTTTTAGCTTTTTAAGTTCATAGTTTTGTTTACTTTTCATAATTTATAAGATTTGATCTCACTGAATTTTGAAAACCATTATTTTTATTTACTTTTCTATTTTTTTGTTTTTTTTTTTTTTTAGCTTTTGAAGTTCAGTTTATTTTTCATAATTTATAAGATCTCAATGAAATAAAAATGAAGACCTCAATGGAATAAAAATAAAAGTTTGTTTTTTTTTCGATTTAATCGATGTTTTTTTTCTAAAAAATCGAAAAGAATCGATGCAGCAAGAATCGATTTTTCCCCAGCTCTAATATGCAGCATGGTTAGTGCTTTAATCGTTGGTATTTTCATTAAATTATTAAATCATTAAATTATGTCCGTCAAAATAGCGTCGCTCAGTTAGCGTCGAAGTGGAATGGTGGAATTGAAACACATCAACGAACTTTTTGTTTTTTAATTATTTCCGTATTTAGCCACTAAATTTAATCAAATAAAGCAGGGGTGGGCAAGCCCATGGCTCCTGGGGCTCTCAAGGCTTCCCCCGTTATTCGTAATTTTTGGCGCCAGCAAATCGGGCCAGACGAAGATTTACAAAAACAATACTACACAAATTCCGAGGCAGGTAGCGGGCCCGACCCCGCGGTCCCGAGTTTGCAACAATTATTAAGGGTCCGTTTGCGCACAACCCAACGACAACCATCGCGAGGGTGGTGGTTGTTGTAGTTTGTTGTTTGGCCGAGCTGCGGCTCCGACCGTTAGATTTCGTGCCCACCACTGAAATAAAGGCTAGAATTGTTAAGAATTGAATAAACTATAGTTTTTTCTTACTTTGAGCGGGTTCTATACTCTTTAAAAAGCTTAAAAATGGGTTTGAAAAATTGCCCCTTCACTGTATTCAGCATTATCTCAGAAATAAGAGGATGCGCCAATAAGCACGATACATCAGCTTATAGTCCATTAATTTGAGAATATGCCCTGAAAATTTTATTAAAATCGCTCCCTACGTTTTGGAGGAAATCGAATAAAAGTGGGCTTACCCGGCTAAAAGCCCATACAAAAATTAACACAAAAAAATTTTTTTTAAATTTTGAAGCTCTCAGAAGTCGCGCCCGTATGTACGGTAGTGGAGTTGATGTAGGACCTTTGCAAGTATGCAAAAATTAGAGAAAAAATCATACAAAATCATACACGGCGGTAGCCGTGTTGGGCAACGTGCAACACGTGAATTTAATAATGGCCAGTATTGGCGAATAAGAGTCCGAAATTTTCGGGACTTGATTGCTCAAAATCTGTGGGAGCGATTTTGATGGGACTGGTACCATTCGAATGGGATAAAAATTAGCTTTCTCGTGGCAAGCCATAATGGCGCATCCTCTTTAAAAAAGCTAAGGTGGCCATTTCAATTCCATAATGGCGGCTGAAGTGTTAGGCAGCGCAGAAATATGTGATGCTGTGGGCCAGTATTGGCGAATCAGGGTCTGAAATTTTCGGGACTTGATTTCTTTAAATCTGTGGGAGCGATTTAAATAATAGTAGTCTTATAATTTTCTGTATAAAGTAAGCTTTTTAACGGTATACCTAAAAGGATGTGCCCAGCGCTACCTATGCATACCTGCGTGCTCAACTGAGTCCGAGCGCATATTCAGTAGGGCTGGATGCATAGTGAGTGATAGACGCGCCTCTCTCAAACCAAAAACGGTTGATAAGCTCATTTTTGCAAGCAAAATGGCTAACTGAAATTTAAATGCTTTCCTTATTTCGAAATCCATATTTTTATTTACATTTTTTTTAGTTCTAGTTCTTATTTTTGTTTTTTAGCTTTTTAAGTTCATAGTTTTGTTTACTTTTCATAATTTATAAGATTTGATCTCACTGAATTTTGAAAACCATTATTTTTATTTACTTTTCTATTTTTTTGTTTTTTTTGTTTTTTAGCTTTTGAAGTTCAGTTTATTTTTCATAATTTATAAGATCTCAATGAAATAAAAATGAAGACCTCAATGGAATAAAAATAAAAGTTTGTTTTTTTTTCGATTTAATCGATGTTTTTTTTTCTAAAAAATCGAAAAGAATCGATGCAGCAAGAATCGATTTTTCCCCAGCTCTAATATGCAGCATGGTTAGTGCTTTAATCGTTGGTATTTTCATTAAATTATTAAATCATTAAATTATGTCCGTCAAAATAGCGTCGCTCAGTTAGCGTCGAAGTGGAATGGTGGAATTGAAACACATCAACGAACTTTTTGTTTTTTAATTATTTCCGTATTTAGCCACTAAATTTAATCAAATAAAGCAGGGGTGGGCAAGCCCATGGCTCCTGGGGCTCTCAAGGCTTCCCCCGTTATTCGTAATTTTTGGCGCCAGCAAATCGGGCCAGACGAAGATTTACAAAAACAATACTACACAAATTCCGAGGCAGGTAGCGGGCCCGACCCCGCGGTCCCGAGTTTGCAACAATTATTAAGGGTCCGTTTGCGCACAACCCAACGACAACCATCGCGAGGGTGGTGGTTGTTGTAGTTTGTTGTTTGGCCGAGCTGCGGCTCCGACCGTTAGATTTCGTGCCCACCACTGAAATAAAGGCTAGAATTGTTAAGAATTGAATAAACTATAGTTTTTTCTTACTTTGAGCGGGTTCTATACTCTTTAAAAAGCTTAAAAATGGGTTTGAAAAATTGCCCCTTCACTGTATTGAGCATTATCTCAGAAATAAGAGGATGCGCCAATAAGCACGATACACCAGCTTATAGTCCATTAATTTGAGAATATGCCCTGAAAATTTTATTAAAATCGCTCCCTACGTTTTGGAGGAAATCGAATAAAAGTGGGCTTACCCGGCTAAAAGCCCATACAAAAATTAACACAAAAAAATTTTTTTTAAATTTTGAAGCTCTCAGAAGTCGCGCCCGTATGTACGGTAGTGGAGTTGATGTAGGACCTTTGCAAGTATGCAAAAATTAGAGAAAAAATCATACAAAATCATACACGGCGGTAGCCGTGTTGGGCAACGTGCAACACGTGAATTTAATAATGGCCAGTATTGGCGAATCAGAGTCCGAAATTTTCGGGACTTGATTGCTCAAAATCTGTGGGAGCGATTTTGATGGGACTGGTACCATTCGAATGGGATAAAAATTAGCTTTCTCGTGGCAAGCCATAATGGCGCATCCTCTTTAAAAAAGCTAAGGTGGCCATTTCAATTCCATAATGGCGGCTGAAGTGTTAGGCAGCGCAGAAATATGTGATGCTGTGGGCCAGTATTGGCGAATCAGGGTCTGAAATTTTCGGGACTTGATTTCTTTAAATCTGTGGGAGCGATTTAAATAATAGTAGTCTTATAATTTTCTGTATAACGTAAGCTTTTTAACGGTATACCGTGCAATTTGGGGTATCCTATGTGAAGGAATCATAAGCCTAATAGAAGCCATATAGTATTTTTAGTTTCGAGTTTCTCAAAATCTGTGTGAGCGATTTGTATGATTTTTGCTCTATACATACTTGCAAAGGTCCTAAATCGATTCCACTACCGTGCATATGGGCGCATCCTCTGCGGGCGCCACAATTTAAAAAACTATTTTTTGGATAATTTTTGTATGGGCTGTTAGCCGGGTTAGTCCACTTTTATTCGATTCGCTCCAAAATATAGGGAGCGATTTTAATAAAATTTTCTTATTCGCTTATGCGCTTATTGGCGCATCCTCTTGTTTCTGAGATAATGCTCGAAACAGTAAGGGGGCAATTTTTCAAACCCGTTTTTAAGCTACTTAAATAACCAAAAAATAGGAGAGTTTATTTTGGCAGTGTCTGTTATAAAGAGATTATCAAGGAAGCTATCGAATTTTTGATCCTAACACACCATAGGAACAAAACTATTTAATTTCTGAATACGTTAAATACTAAGATATGAAGATATAATTTTCAAAAAATTGTTGTTACCTTGTAATGGTTGAAAAATATTTTTTTTGTTCGCCCACATTTTTATACCTGTT
This sequence comes from Drosophila malerkotliana malerkotliana, assembly GCA_018153235.1. Classification (NCBI taxonomy): domain Eukaryota; kingdom Metazoa; phylum Arthropoda; class Insecta; order Diptera; family Drosophilidae; genus Drosophila; species Drosophila malerkotliana. Next base: position 2,011,519 of record JAECXV010000202.1, on the reverse strand, counting down.
TTATAATTTTGTCCACGCAGTGAAGGAGACATCTCCGACCCTTCAAAGAATATATATTCTTGACCAGGATCCCCTTCTGAGTTGATATGAGAATGTCCGTCTGCCTGTCTGTTTCTACGCGAACTATTCTCTCAGTTTTAAATTTATCGACTTACAACTTTTCACACACCCTTCTTTCCTTTGCACGCAGTATATAAGTCGGAACGACTGGGATCGGCCGACTATATCCAATGGATGCCATATAACTGATAGATCGGAAATGGTATAACTTTGGTGTTTTAAAAGTTAGAGAGTTCAAATCATACACGAGGGCTTTGCAAAACGATCGGAAATGGTATTTGGTTTTTACTAAAAACTTTTTAGTAAACATACCAACTTTTGTATTTTTAAATATAGAAGCTTGTGGCTTTTTTATGTATTGTAATAAATTGGTTATAATATTATATTATATCGGCCAACTACATCCGATTTTTGCGATGTATTATATATCCGGTTTTAACTGCAACTTTTAACGGCCATAAAGTAAACGCTAGCTGAAAATATATCCATTAAGGCACCTCCTTCACAATTTATAAATAAATGAAAAATTAAAACAGTTATATTTAATTGCAAATTAAACGTTGAACTGGGTCCCTTTTGCATCCTATTATTGTGTTCTTAGAGAGAGTAAGTAAACGATATTGAGTCAAAAACATCGATACTTCGATATTGAGATTGCTGGTGAATACATTGTATCAATGTTTAGTTTTTTTCCGGGTCGTCAGTGTATTGTCAAGGCTCTAGTAGATGTAGACACGCTTGTTACATTTTGTCAGAATTTATAATTTAATCTCACAATTTTAAATGGATACCTTGGAGGAAGGCCTGAAAAAAGTAACATTAGACTCATCTTCCAATTGTTTTAGTCATGGAAAAGTTGGTAAGGTGATAGAAAACTTGACCAGGAATCCATATATGAATTGTAAAAAAGAGGCGCCATCCATTCCACCGAAACCGCTAAAAAATCGAAATGAATTACCCCAGGTACATACTTACATACATACATATGTAGATACTTTCTACAATAAATCTAATTGTACAGCCTTGCAGAAGGTATTCGAATTTTTAAAGGTACAACGCTGTAGAGAAGACATCAAATTTTAATGAATTTGTGTGTGGCCAGGAAGTCAATATAAACATTTCCTTATTTAACAAGTTACCAAACTGGAAATTTTTTTTTTATTTTCAAGCAGAATAAATATGTACATATGTATGCACTTAGGCAAAAAATCTGTCACGACATCCTTTAACTACATACATACATACCCAAGTGCATTAAAATGAACAATTGAAAATTTCATAACTTGTATTTCTTGCTGGGTTAAAATACGTATAATATTTACAAATATACCTACATACATACATAGATTTCCGTAATGCAGTGGGGGCCAAACTCTCATTTTCAATAGATCGCGTGCATAGGGTGGAAATTCTCCAGCGCTGCCGGCACACAGTGAGCATTTCCAAATTTTGTTTAGAAGCTCTCTCTTATTTGCTCTCACTTTGACTCATTTGACCCGAAACTTAAAAATCAAAATTTTTCCACTGAAAAAAATTTTTTCTGAAAATGGGACGGAACACGTTTTTTCCGTAGAACATATAGATAAAGAAGCGTAGTTTTTCATTTGTTTAAGAACTGTAGCTAGCAAAGCTTTCTTTAAAATAAAAAGCCCCTATTTTAGTGCTCATTTCAACTTTTGAAATAACGAAAAATGAAAAAAAAAAACAACGTTTTTTTCGCTCTGTGAATACTTGCCCCCATTGTTTTTCTCTGCTACGCATGCACTCAAATTTTAAACATGTGTGTGTTTTGGAAGTCGGTTTTGGCTTGCTCTAGCAAAATCAATAAATCTGCGAGTTGGAATGGAATATTTTAAAGCAATAACTTTACTTTTAAAATAGAGGCATGTAGCTTTCTATCGAGTCTATTCCCAATTAAATATCTCCATTAGTTTTTTTTTTTAACTAAATTAAGTACGGGTCGCAAAAGTACAATTTTTCCACATATAACATTTTTTTTTTTTTTTTGTTTACCTCTTTGTTTTTATAAATAAATTTATATTTTCTTAAAAAATCATGTTTCACATTTTTTTTTAATAAAAAATTATGTTTTAATTTTATTTAGAATTTTAATTTAATTTAAAAAAAAATTATAAATATAAAATTATTTATAAATTTAATAACATATAAGTTATATGAGATGCAAAAGGTTAGCTGATTTAAGGAAGTTTAGAATTAGCTGGAGGTTTGCAGGATTAGGGTCAATTAATAGTTCCGTGAGTTTAAAATTTGGAAAATTTGTTCTATGTGTTTGTAGGGCGGGGCAGTCGTCAAGGATATGGGAGATTGATATGGAGTCCGTGGTGCAGAACTGGCATTGATAGTTTGGTGTCTGTGAGAAGCGATGTTCGTGGGTGAGTCTGGTGTGGCCAAGTCGAAGCCGGATTATTTTGGTAATCTCTCTTCTTGGGAGGTTGGAGGTCTGTGCAGTTTTACTGTAGTCGGCTATGCTTATTACTTCAGGGTTAATTTGTTGGTACCACTGCGATGATTTTTGCAAGATTATAGGTTTTTTTTTGAGGGACTCTGATTTTAATTGTTTGTTGATGTCTCCACGGTTAACATTTATTGTAGAAAATAGTGGAGCGATGGTCGCTCCTTTCGCTGCTGCATCGGCATTTTCGTTGCCCTTGATTCCGACGTGGCTGGGGACCCATAGGAGTTTGATTTTATTTTTATGTTTTAGCAGTAGGTCGCGGATTGACGATACATGAAAGCTGGAATTGTTTATGTTGGCTATTGCTTCCAATGTGGATAGGGAATCTGAGCAGATGCAGAATTTCCCTCTAATCTTGACTGCTATTTTGATGGCTTCAAGAATACCAATCGCCTCTGCCGTATAGACTGTTGAGTAGCTTGGGAGGACAGCTTGTTTAAGGGTATCATCTTCTGTCGTTACCGCAAAGCCAATTATTTCCTTGTTCAAGGATCCATCTGTGAACAGGAGCGTGAAGTTCTTCCTCATGAGCTGGTGTTTTATTTCCAGAAATTGTTGGACAAATATGTCCTTGTTTGTATCAGATTTTTTTAGACGGCTTAGTCGGGTATCTATTAGATTGATGTCTAGAAACCAGGGCGGTAATATTGGTTTAGGCTTATGAGGAAGAGAGGTTGGAAGTTCTAGTTTTAGACTTAGGGAAATGCACCGGACGACCGTTGAGGTTCGATATTTTTTTGTGTTATTTTTGGTTATCTGTTGGATAATTTTTCTTAGAGGTGTGTCGTTTGCGCGCATGATAGTGTTAATTGTTATACCCTTGCAGAGGGTATTATAATTTTGGTCAAAAGTGTGCAACGCAGTGAAGGAGACATCTCCGACCCTATAAAGTATATATATGCTTGATCAGGATCACCTCCTGAGTTGATATGAGCATGTCTGTCTGTCCGTCTGTCTGTCTGTTTCTACGCGAACTAGTCTCTCAGTTTTAAGGCTATCGTCTTGAAACTTTGCACACACCCTTCTTTCCTTTGCACGCAGTATATAAGTCGGAACGGCCCGGATCGGCCGACTATATCCTATAGCTGCAATATAACTGATTGATCGGAAATGGTATAACTTTGGTGTTTTTAGTGTTAGAGAGTTCAAATTTGACACAAGAGCTATTTTTGGAAAAACATTACGACATGCTAAATTTCATAAGGATCGGCCGACTATATCCTATAGCTGCCATATAACTGAACGCTCGGAAATGGTTTTTGGTAGAAATACCAACTTTGGTATTGTTAAAGATAGAAGTTTGGGACTTGTTTTAAATTTTGTATTATAATAAATTGGGTTATCGGCTGAGGATCGGCCAACTATATCCGATGTTTGCGATATATATACGGTTTTAACTGCAAGGGTATATCAACTTCGGCTCCGCCCGAACTTAGCTTTCCTTTCTTGTTTTTATTTGTAAGTGTTCGATTCTGGTTTCTAATGGTTCGATGTTAGATTCCAGAAGGAATCTAATCTGGGAATCTGGGAGCAGAAGGCTCCCAGAGATGTTCGCAAGATTGAGTTAATTAACGTAAACAATTAGAGTAACCAATTTTGGAAATACATAGACTTTTGACGATTTGAACAAGGGTGTTGGGGTGGCTGTTGTATTTTCCGCTGGAAAGGCATTTTATTATATTTGATGATTTCTGTAGTGATTTGTGTAATTTATTGAAGTGGGGTTTGAATTTGTATTTTGGGTTGAAGGACAGACCTAGAATAGTTAGTTCGTTAACTGTGTTTATAATTGCGGATTGTGTAGAGATCTGGCATGAACATTGTTTTTTCCGGCAAATGTGGATTTTGAAATTGAAAGCATTGCGCCGGATTTTTGGCACCATTCATTGATTTCAGTAAACAGCATGTTTTTCTTTTTTCAATGGTATTAAGATGTTAAAATCGGCCGCATAAGCTGTGTGTTGAAGTTCCTTGTGCTTGTCGATTATATCTGAGAGACTGTTGAACGCAATGAGAAAAAGTACTACCGAGAGGGGAGATCCCTGCGGAATGCCATTGTGGAGTGGGTGTGTCCTTGAGGTGTTATCATTGGCACGAACTCTTATTTTCCTTTTTGACATGAAGTTCATCACATATTTGATAATTAATGGGCCGCAGCCCCATACTGATAGTTGATTTGTGATGGTATGCAAACCTATTTTTCAAATGCTTTTGCGAAGTCAAGATATATAATGGATATGTGTCTTTTTTCAGAGAGGGCTCTGCTAATTAGAGCGTCTGTGTAAAGCAGACAATCCATTGCAGATTTCCCTTTTTTAAATCCGAGTTGACGGCTGTTCAGTAGCTTGTTGGTTGTAGCAAACCACCATAGCCGTTTTGATATTATTTTGTCAAGGGTTTTAGATAAACATGGGTTGAGGGAGATAGGTCTATATGATTCCGTCATGGTTTTGTCTGCACCTTGTTTGTGGATAGGTATAATTGTGCTGATTTTGTACGATTGAGGAATATAAGATTTTAAAATGTTGTTGAAAAAGCGGATAATTCTCGTTTTCAGTGATTCAGCGACGTGTCGTATCATGTCATAGTTCATCTTACCTTGACCTGGGGTGTGACCCTTTAAGCTATTTAGTGCCGATGAGAACTCTAGAAAGTTTATATCCTGTTCCATGAACGCTGCAGTTTTGTGTGGGGAAGATAAAAAGTTTAGCGTATTTAAATTATTTTTTTCTTCAATGAAAAGGTTGGAGAATTGGGAGTCTTCTGAACGGAGTGACCAATAGCTTGCGAAGGCTTCAAAAATATCTTCGGAGCTGGTGAGCAAATCGCTACTGCTGTTGTCCTTGATAGCGTGTATTTGTGTAGCTCTGTGAAGACCACAGAGCTTTTTTATATTACTCCAAATTGCTTCCGGTTTGGACTGAGGAGAGATTGTCGAAGTCAATTTAAATAGGCTATTTGCTTTACTCAATTTTAATTCCCTTCTGAATTTTGCGTTCATTTTTTTAAAATGGATGAGGTTGTCGTTGGACATATGGTATCTCTATTGAATGTTCTCCAGGCTTTAAATTTTTCCTTATTCAGACTTTCCAGTTTTTTGTTCCACCAAGGAACATTGTGATGGGTCTTAGGTGGTCTCGTGTGTGGAATGCTCTTGTGTGCACTTTGCAAAATAATTTTCTTGATATTGCCTGCTTCCTGATTAATGTTTAGTGATATTGGTATTTTATTGTTCAGGTCTTCAGTTATCATCTCGAATTTTTCCCAATCAGCTCTGCTAGTATCGAATCGTTGTACAAAGTTTTGACTTGCTCTCTGGTTTTTCGGGAAAATTTCGATGGTGATTGGGAAGTGATCGCTTCCTTGGAGGGAGTCACTGATTTTGAAGTCGCAATATACTTTAAGTTCAGGTGAACAGAATGCCAAGTGAATATGTGTAAAGGTCCTATGTGTTGAGAAATGCGTGGGTTGTCCGTTGTTAAGGATAATGAAGTTGTTATCCAGAATGAATTTTCCTAATATTCTTCCCCTCAGATTAATTTTTGGGAATCCCCAGCTGGTATTCCAGCTGTTGAAGTCTCCTGTAATTAGATTTGGGGAGTTTCCTGGTGGTAAAATTGAATGGAGATCTATTTGGTTGAATTTCTTGTTATATATAGGAGGTATATAGGATGCTATTATATTAAATTTTTTTACAGACTGAATTCCCAATGCAATGGAGTCAACTGTGCTCTGAAGAGGGATGGATTTGTGCTGTATAGATTTGTGAATTAAAATTGCCGCGCCGCCATCCGTGCTGTGCGAGGATGTGTAGTAAATATTGTAGTTAACTGGAATAGGGATTGGTTGGGTGTACGTCATGTGGGTTTCTTGAAGTAAAATGATTTTGGGAGTAAAGCGTTTAATCAGGACTTGCAGTTCGTTGTAATTGTTCAGGTATCCATTCATGTTCCATTGTAGAAGTTTTAGGGTCATTATGATTGTTACTGTGTTGTTTTAGTTGCAATTGAGGCAAGGGATTTAAGTTTAGATCTGGTGATAATTGCGCTCTGATCATTTTTAAAAAGCCTTTTGGTTCTATTTGTTGTGTTAAGCGGAAGGATTTTTGCCGGTTTTTTAGCAGTGTGGGAAGTGTAGGGAGTTTCCGAGCTGGATGACATAGGTTCGTCTGGGTCTGGGTCGAGGTTCCTGGATGTTGGTGTTTCAAATTCATTTGGGGCATAGCTTATTGTTTTCCTTGTTGACGTTTGGTTTGAGTTGGCTAGATTGGATTTGGCTGCTGAGGAGTAGAAAGATCCATCGTGGTGTCTTCTGTTATATATGCACCAGGCTGCCCTATTGTCAACTTTTTGTAGGGTCTTAATGGCCTGGACTTCCTTGTTCGACAGGAAGACAGGACAGTCCTTGTTGCGGGCATGGGGGTCAGATGTTGGGAGTTTTTTAAGGGAGCAATTTATACAATTCGGCTTGTTTTGGCACATTTCTGAGTTCTCATAGTTAACGTGTGCATCGAGACCACAGTTGGCGCAAGTTGGTGTGTTTTTGCAGAACTTTGCGGTATGACCAAACCTAAAGCAGTTGTTTCATGGCATAGGACGCGGTATAAATGTACGCACTTCAACTCTCTCATAGCCAATATAGAGAAAGTCTGGCAGATGGGTTAGCTTAAATGAGATTTTTATTAGACCCGTTTCGTTTTGTGGAGTTTTATTGAGAACCTGGTTGGGAATATATTTATATATTTTCTCGACTCTTTCAACTTTTTGAGACTTTAGGTTGTCCAAGATGACTTTTTCATCAATCCCTCGCAAATCGTTCGAATATATTATCCCAATACTCGAGTTAAGACTTCGGTGTTCAGATATTTTAATGGGGACATCGACATATGGAGTGTTGGAAGGCATACTGACGAGTTTCTTTAGTTTTTCGGCTTGTAATAATTTTTTAGTCTTAATCAGTAAATTGCCGTCTTTGGTTTTCTTACAACTTGAAACTTCACCTTGAATAGTATTGTCGATTGTCTTCTTAATAATGAACGGGCAGATTGCAGCCAGGGGCTGGGAATCTTCGTCCGTTCTGGTTGCAACCAAATATATACCGTCTGGAGGGTGTTTTCTCCAGATGTCTGGAGGGTCCAGCATTGTGGGGTCAACAAACTTTAAGGTCACTTAAATTCTGCCAAAATTGTCCTTCGCTCCAGTTGGAGTAGAGATAAGAAGATTTCGTTATTCCGTTTGCTTTGTGCTTGTGTTGTTGTTTTGAAGCTGCGCTACGTAGACGTCTCGCGGAAGAACACGACCGTTCGGTAAGACTGTCGAAGGTGAACTGTTAATTTACTTTAATTTCAATTGTCACTTCTTTTATCCATCTACAACTATTTATAAGCTTGTTAAACAAAAAACGTACTTACGATTAGAACATAGTTAACAAGAAAGGAAAGCTAACTTCGGGCGGAGCCGAAGTTGATATACCCTTGCAGTTAAAACCGGATATATATCGCAAACATCGGATATAGTTGGCCGATCCTTATGATTACATCATAATAAAACCAATTAATTACAATAAAAAATCTAAAAAAAGTCCCAAGCTTCTATCTTCAAAAATACGAAAGTTGATATTTCTACCAAAAACCATTTCCGATCGTACAGTTATATGTCAGCTATAAGATATAGTCAACCGATCTTTATGAAATTTGGTAGATCGGATTAACTGACCAAAAATAGAATCTGTACTAAATTCCAGCTTTCTATCTTCAAAAACACGAAAGTTGGGTCATTTCCGATTGTTTAGTTATATGGCAGCTATAGGATATAGTCAGCCGATCCTTATGAAATTTGGCATGTCGTAATATTTTGCCAAAAATAGCTCTCATGTCAAATTTGAACTCTCTAACTCTAAAAACACCAAAGTTATACCATTTCCGATCAATCAGTTATATGGCAGCTATAGGATATAGTCGGCCGATCCCGGCCGTTCCGACTTATATACTGCGTGCAAAGGAAAGATGAGTGTGTGCAAAGTTTCGATATATAGCTTTAAGCTTTAAAACTGAGAGACTAGTTCGCGTAGAAACAGACAGACAGACAGACGGACAGACGGACATGCTCATATCAACTCAGGAGGTGATCCTGATCAAGAATATATATACTTTATAGGGTCGGAGATGTCTCCTTCACTGCGTTGCACACTTTTGGACAAAATTATAATACCCTCTGCAAGGGTATAATAAAGAAAAAACAAGAAAGGAAAGCTAACTTCGGGCGGAGCCGAAGTTTATATACCCTTGCAGTTAAAACCGGATATATATCGCAAACATCGGATATAGTTGGCCGATCCTTATGGGAATAGGAATATATAATCCAATTTATTTCAATACAAAATCTAAAAAAAGTCCCAAACTTCTATCTTCAAAAATACGAAAGTTGATATTTCTACCAAATACCATTTCCGATCGTTCAGTTATATGGCAGCTATGGGATATAGTCGGCCGATCCTAATGAAATTTGGTAGGTTGGATCAACTGGCCAAAAATATAATCTGTATTCAGTTTTAGCTTTCTATCTTCAAAAACACGAAAGTTGGGTCATTTCCGATCGTTCAGTTATATGGCAGCTATAGGATATAGTCGGCCGATTCTTATGAAATTTGGCATGACGTAATGTTTTGCCAAAAGTAGCTCACATGTCAAATTTGAACTCTCTAACTCTAAAAACACCAAAGTTATACCATTTCCGATCAATCAGTTATATGGCAGCTATAGGATATAGTCGGCCGATCCGGGCCGTTCCGACTTATATACTGCGAGCAAAGGAACGAAGGGTGTGTGCAAAGTTTCAAGACGATAGCTTTAAAACTGAGAGACTAGTTCGCGTAGAAACAGACAGACAGACGGACAGACAGACGGACAGACGGACATGCTCATATCAACTCAGGAGGTGATCCTGATCAAGAATACATATACTTTATAGGGTCGGAGATGTCTCCTTCACTGCGTTGCACACTTTTGACCAAAATTATAATACCCTCTGCAAGGGTATAAAAATCAAAGTACAAATTAAGAGGTAATTGAACATTTCTTCGCTCTCTTTGAATTTTTCTCTTTTTATTAGATTGTTATTTAGAGATTTAGTACAAAAAGAGCAAACACATCATATGTTTTCCTTGAGAAATAAATAAACATAAAAATGTCTTTAAAAGTAAAAAAAAAAGTGAAAATTACATTTTTTGACTTTTCTGGCTTTTTTTTAAAGAAAAAAGATGACATTTGCTATGAATCCAATACATTATGAAAATTTGGATATTTATTTATGACAATACAAAAAAAGAATCGAGGAATATGGACATTTATTTTTTCGGTCCTGGTTGACCATCCGCCGGAATAGCCGATATTGTAATAGGGTACAATATTTGATAGGGTAACTAGGTTCTTCCGACCCCTTTGGTTCTCAATTTTAGATACTATTTTACCGAACACGATCCGTTTCATGATATTTGTTAAAATTATAACTAATTTTCCTATTCATTATACCCTGAACTATCTCTAGATGTAATTAAACCAGTGGTCGACATGGCCCTAACCCGGGGGCATAGGATATTTCTCTACCCGAGCGCTGCCATACACACTCAGTATAAGTGTGTGAAACTTCATGCCTACTTTCTGCTTTTCGTTACAAATACTAATGCGTTAAAATAATATCCATGTATTGAGTGCCGATCACTGAATTAAATCTGCAATTATTATACCCTTGCATAATTTTTTCCAAAAGTGTGCAAAGCAGTGTTTCTACGCGAACTAGTCTCTCAGTTTTAAAGCTATCGACTTGAAACTTTGCACACACCCTTCTTTGCTGTGCACGCAGTATATAAGTCGGAACGACCGGGATCCACCGACTGTATCCTATAGCTGCCATATAACTGATTGATCGGAAATGGTATAAATTTGGTGTTTTTATCAGGTATGAAAAACACATATGAAACTGCGTTTTTTTTACAACTTTGGAAATTTATTAAAAAAAAATGGTGATAATTTCAATCTTCAAAGTATGCCTCTTCAGAAGCCACACATTTTGCCCATCTTTCGGCCAATTTATGAATTCCTCGAAAGAAGAATTCCTTTTCCTTGGACCCAAACCAGTCTTCTACCCAATTCTTAAGGTCTCCATAGGAATCGAAGCTCTGGTTGGCTAATCCGTGTCCCAAATTGGCGAACAAATGGTAATTTGATGGAGCCAAGTCTGGTGAATAAACCACATGGGGTAAGGACTCCCAGCCAAACGTGGCTACCAATTCCTTGGTGCCTCTTGCCCGGTGTGATAGCGCGTTGTCGTCCAGAAGAATGATTTTGAGCTGCGTATTCTGGACATTTTTGGCTATTCTGGGCGTTTTTGGAGCAGAAATTCTTTCAATTCTTCCAATTGTTGCTGGTAGCGATCGCCATCCACGGTTTCACCCGGTTTAAGGAGCTCATACCAATGATTCCGGCCTGATCCCGGAAAACGCTCAGCATGGCTTTGCGGCCGAAACGGTTTGGCCGAGATTGGGCTAACATAGGATTTTTTTCATTTGGGGTTTTGAAAATAGATCCAATTTTCATTTCCAGTGACAATGCAATGCAAAAACGAGAATTTCCAAGAGAATTGTTGAAGTTATAACGCTTTTTCCAAAACAAGTCAGCGCAACTTTACTAGTGTTCCGGAGTAGTAGTGTGCCCTTCCATTTCACTTATTCCTTTCTTTTACACACTTTTACTCCGGAGCGCTAGTAAAATGGCACTGACTTGTTTTGGGAAAAGCGTTATAACTTCAACAATTTTCACAATTTCCTTATGAAATTGGTCTCGTTTTATTCAAAATTAACGAGACAATGTTGATATGTGTCAAAAATGATACAATTTCTTGGAAGTTGTACCGAAAAAATGGCGTCAAAGTCCGAAAAACACGACTAAAATTCGAAAATGTCATTTACTTATGTAAAAATTGTATCTTTTTTGATAAAATAAATTAAAAATCTATTTTTTTTTTCAATTGTTTCAAAACATTTATCTATTAAAAAATGTAAAAAAATTTTAAATTGGTTTTAAATAGGAATTAGGAATTTTTAAGAGCAAACAAATCCAGAAAAACCGTTTTTTCTAAATAAATCAAGATTTTGAGGGTGTTAGAAAAATTTTAAATACGATTTTATACTATATTCGACCTAATAAACAATTCCAATTAGGTCTCTTCAAAAGTTCCTCCAAATTTTCTTTTTTTGTCGCACTGTGTAATTAACAATGAAGTAAAACGCAGTTTCATATGCAAAGATCTGGTAGAGTAAGAGGGTTCAAATTTTACACGAGAGCTTGACAAAATATTACGACATGCCAAATTTCATAAGGATCGGCCGACTATATCCTATAGCTGCCATATAACTGAACGCTCGGAAATGGTTTTTGGTAGAAATACCAACTTTGGTATTGTTAAAGATAGAAGTTTGGGACTTGTTTTAAATTTTGTATTATAATAAATTGGGTTATCGGCTAAGGATCGGCCAACTATATCCGATGTTTGCGATATATATACGGTTTTAACTGCAAGGGTATATCAACTTCGGCTCCGCCCGAACTTAGCTTTCCTTTCTTGTTTTTATTTGTAAGTGTTCGATTCTGGTTTCTAATGGTTCGATGTTAGATTCCAGAAGGAATCTAATCTGGGAATCTGGGAGCAGAAGGCTCCCAGAGATGTTCGCAAGATTGAGTTAATTAACGTAAACAATTAGAGTAACCAATTTTGGAAATACATAGACTTTTGACGATTTGAACAAGGGTGTTGGGGTGGCTGAAACCTCAAGCGTAGGGTGATATGGATCTCCTGGTGTTGAAAGGGGCAAGGCTCTGGAAAAAATTGTACCATCAAGATCAAATACAAAACATAGGTTTAGCCAACCTTCCGAATTTCTAACATGGTAAATTGACCAAGGGAAATGTCAAACATACTCACGGTGATGTCGTGGTGCGTGATAAAGATGGTGCGTTTTCAACATTGGACCACTTAAGTTCTGGGATATTAAAGTCACCCAGCGCGAAAAGCTTGTTTCAATCAGACATAAGATTAACAAGAAAGCAAAGCTAACTTCGGGCGGAGCCGAAGTTGATATACCCTTGCAGCTAAAACCGGATATATATCGCAAACATCGGATATAGTTGGCCGATCCTTATGATTACATCATAATAAAACCAATTAATTACAATAAAAAATCTAAAAAAAAGTCCCAAGCTTCTCAAGTTATATGGCAGCTATAGGATATAGTCGGCCGATCCTTATGAAGTTTGGCATGTCGTAATATTTTGCTCTCATGTCAAAGTTGAACTCTCTAACACTAAAAACACCAAAGTTATACCATTTCCGATCAATCAGTTATATTGCAGCTATAGGATATAGTCGGCCGATCCGGGCCGTTCCGACTTATATACTGCGTGCAAAGGAAAGAAGGGTGTGTGCAAAGTTTCAAGACGATAGCCTTAAAACTGAGAGACTAGTTCGCGTAGAAACGGTCAGACAGACAGACGGACAGACGGACATGCTCATATCAACTCAGGAGGTGATCCTGATCAAGAATATATATACTTTATAGGGTCGGAGATGTCTCCTTCACTGCGTTGCACACTTTTGGACAAAATTATAATACCCTCTGCAAGGGTATAATAAATTTTTTTCGCTCAGTGAATGCTCTGCTCTTATTGTTTTTTGCTGCTTTCCCACACACTCAAACAGAAAAAACCTTGACTTCGGACTAAATATTTTCTGTGACTTCAACACAGAATTTGCTCCAAACTATGAAGGACCTCAAGGAAAATGTGTTGTAGATGTCTGAAAGATATTTAAGGGGTTATATACCTTTTTTATTTTCAAAAAATCGAACATTTTTTTATTGCTTTATCATGAAGAAAAACTCCTATTTTCATAAGTGTGTTTTCATAGAAATTTTCATAGAGATTGGAGCAGTAGAAAAAAAGTTACAGCGCTCCTAACCGAGCGCTCGTTGCGGCCTTGAACTGAACTTGAAACTTTAAACGCGAATATCTCGAAATGGTGTTTCTTGAAAAATGACTTTGCGGTGACATGGATTGGCGGAAAACTACTGAACCGATTTACTTCAAATTTTTTTTTAAATGTTCGTAATGAAATTCTTCTGTGCTTGAACGATCGACTTTTCACGCAAAAACTTTTTTTTCGCCGAAATGAATTTTTTAGTGAAATTTCTAGAGACCAAAAGGTTCATTTTTAGCATAAAACGTTTTCGTATGAATAAAAAAAAAAAAAAAATTTTAAAATCGATCGTTCAAGCACAAGGAAATACACTAAACTAATGAAATTTTCTTACTTTTATGGTTTAAGTTGACCTGTTTGACCTGGGGAACTGTCACCGCAAGGCTCTAAAAAAAAAAGGCTCTAAGGGAAACAGCCACCCCTTAAAAACTATTTAATATTTTTCCACCCAATTTTGCAAAAACATTGTTAATAAAGTGTACTATCAAAAAATTAAAACATCCGTGTAAAAAAACAATCCGAACTTTGCTCTTTTTCTTCGACAAAGAAGGTATATAACCCCTTAAGCAATTATGCTAGTCTGTGAAGGGTTTAATCATAGGGAAGATACGACCAAACACTTTCCACTCAATGCTTAATCATTAAAACGTTGTTTTCTTTGGACTTATAATAAATAATAAATAAATAAATTATTTGGACTTATAAATGATGCATCTAGGTAATGATGTATCATATGTAAATGAAATTAACTACTTTCTTTCCGCCCACTTGATCATAAAAGTTTATGACCTAAACACGAATTCTAAATCAGGCCTGAAAAAGTATGCTGAATCATGACTAAAAAATAGGATAAATCAGTCCTCATTAATGGCCCAGAATCCATTAAAAAATGTTTAAATATACTTTGCCCGGGGTAGAAATTTATCGTTTTTTTCGGACGGACAACGATATGTTTCTAAAAATTGTTCACCTATGAAACAATCTTATTGTTATTAATCTCTTAATTTCCATTAAAAAATTCTTGCATACATTATTTTACTTCGAGACTGCGGTTAAAAAAATAAAAATTAATCTCAAAAATTAGCTTCCTCTGGTGGAAATCGAACCCATGACCTAAATAATAGGTTAATGCCTTCGAAGTTTTAAGGCACTTGAAAGTCGAAAACCCCGATTTTAGCCCAAAACGTCGAGATATTTGTTGCTTTAAAATAAATAAATAAAAAAAAAAAAAAATAAATAAATAAATAAAAATAAAATGTCGACATCGTTACCTCAGGAATTTAGTAGAGATCTAAAATTACCAAAATAAACACAATATTTTGGAGTTGGTGTGCATTCAGAAAAAAAAATAAAGAAACTAGAGAGAAACTTAGGAGTACATGAAAATGAGTAATTACTAATAACTTTATAGGATCGAAGATATCTTCTTCGTTGCGTTGTGTACTTTTCATCAAAATTATAATACGTGTTGCAAGGGTATACTTTTGGACAAAAAAAATCTACGCAGAACTCATACAGCTTATTTATATATTATTTAATAAATATATATAAAAAATTTTAGGTTCCATCCAGTCGTGAGGTAACTGTTTCACGTGAACCTTTGTATTCACAGCCATTGATGGGAGTAGAGAAAAATATATGTTCTATGTCCCCCGGGAAACCTTCAAATTTTCACCGGGAGAGTTATGAAAATTCAAATAAAAGTCAAACCACTTTGGATAACCCAGCAATACTTGAGCAGCAACTTGAATCACTAGCTTACCGAAAACTACAAATGGAAAAAAATGGTCTATTAGGACTTCAAATAAAATCGTCTCAGAAATCTAAAACAGTTCCAAAGTTGTCGTCAAGTTCATTGAGAAACTCCAATATATATAGCAGCAAAAATTCAGAAATATTTAAGAAAGTAAAAAACAACTTTGAACCTTCTTTATGTAATTCAATGACAACAGGATACAACACAAAACAGTTGTATTCAAACGTCAGTTCTTCAGGTAAGATATAATTACCAGACATTTAAAATTTTTTTTATCATATTTTATAAAAATAATTTGTATATTCTTTTATATTTGCAAAAATGTATTTACAGGCTATAACAACGATGAAGATTTACCACCTCCCCCAAGCCCCGTCAGTGCAGTGAGTTCATCTTATAGTGAACTTCGTCGGGCCATCAAGCCAAAAAATAGTTCGCAAAACATGGAGGATTCAAGGTCTTTACAAAAGGTACAAAAAAATTTAATTCATTAATTGATATTTACTGGCCGCTGTCCACTTAGTGAACAAACCTTCAAATATAGCCTATAAAACGCCACATTCCTACGCATTTAAAGTGACAAGTGGTGAAATTAAAGGAAGGAAGGAAGATCGAGGAAATCGATCTTTCAGTGACCTGTTCGAAACTTTACGAAAACCTAAAAGAAAGTTTTATACGGTTGCCAAGGGCCACGTTTTAAATCACTGACGGAAGTACACAAGCGTAAACTTTAGCGTGCGTTGTTCGTTAACAAACAATTTTCTGGGTGTGTTCGATCTAAATGAATAATATAAGAATCGAAAGTTATTGCTTTAATTCGATTATTTTTTGCTTTATTATAATTTATTTAATTATAATTATAAGCGTATTATAATTTTGGTCAACAGTGAGCAACGTGATGAAGCTGACATCTCTGACCCTATAAAGTATATGTATTCTTCATCAGAATAATCTCCTGCGTTGATATAAGCATGTCCGTCTGTCTGGCCGCCAGTCTGTCTGTTTTTAGTAGAGGTGGGCGCGGGCCTGTATTTTGAGGCCCGGGCCCGCTCGAAAACAAAATCTTTTTTGAGAGGCCCGGCCCGGCCGCACACGAAACTTTTTCACCAAGGTTCGGGCCCGGCCCGTCACGCAACTTATTTACACATATTAGGAAATTTAAAAGACATCTTATTTATGTATACATATATATAATTTCATATTTATTAAACCTAAGTCATGTTTTTAATTAAAAATAAATTTTTTCCTAAATTTTTGCTTTTTAGCCTAGTGCGTTTTTTATGTAACACATGGCCCGATGTAGAAAAAGCTTTTCGCTCGTAGACGAACTGGCTGGAAAAGCCAGAATGGTTCGAGCTAATTTGAGAAGGTATTGTAGGTCCCTTGCATTTCTCCAAAATTCTAAAATATGTGTACCTGGAGCTACTGGATAGGCCAAATATTTTTCAAGCTCTATGTCGATATCGTTTTTCTCAACTTTTCTTTTTTTTACATAACTTTTTTTTTACATAAAAATTCTAAAAACTTTCCATTTTCGGAATTATTTGAGCCTATGTTATTAGTTACGTCATCAAAACTACTTTTTTCATGATCTATAAATTCGGAGAGCATTGCTTTTACCGTAGCTATAACATTTTCCTTTTTTTCCTCTGAGAGGAAATTCATCTCTCTATCAGAAGGGTTTAAGAAAAGTCCAACCAAATGAGCGATTGCCGAAAGAAACCTGACTGGTTGTAATTCGAGAATAAAAAAAAAATCGCGAGATCAAACCAAATTTGTTTTTAGGTCTATTTCGGGTTTTAACGGGCCGGGCCTTTTTGCTAAGGCCCGGACCCGCACAAAGCCCGCACGAATTTTCATTTTAAGGCCCGGGACCGTTCCGGGCCTGTGTAAGCCCGCGGGCCACGAAAAAAGCCCGGCCCGTGCCCACCTCTAGTTTTTAGTGTTAGTGTCTGTTTTTAGTGTCTCTCAGTTTTAAAGCTATCAACTAGAAACTTTGCACCCACCCTTCTTTCCTTTGCACGCAGTAAATAAGTCGAAACGAACGGCCGATCGGATCCGATTGATCGGAATTACTATAAAGTTGGTGTTTTTTAGAGCTTAAGAGTTTTCGATAAATTTTTTAGAGAATTTTTGATCGATTCTACTTTTGCCAAAATAAAATTAGATACTCAAATTCATAAGGATCGGCCGTCTATATCCTACAGCTGCCATATATCTGAACGATCGGAAATGGTATTTGGTAAAACTACCAACTTTGGTATTTTTGTAGATAGAAGCTTGAAACTTTTTTAAAATGTTATTCCTTAAACTTGTTTTTATTAGGAAATTCTCATAAGGATCGTCAGATATATATCCGATATTGCGATCGGATTCGGATGCGAATTTTTGCTTACCGTTTGTGACAATGGATTAAACTCTATCACTACACCCTGGAGTGGACTCTGAGTTAGAATGATAAACCGGCTCCAAAACGTGGAAAAACGCCACGGTCGGCTTGCAAGGTTCAGAATTTCCAGACCACCAACAGCGAAAATTTTATCGGGTTATTGGAGCGTTTGAAGGTCGATTGAAGAAAAAAGGTCTCATTAGTAGAAGAAACAAGAAAGGATAGCTAACTTCGGGTAGAGCCGAAGTTGCTATACTCTTGCAGTTAAGATCGGATATATATCGCATGTATCGGATCCTTATGAGAATTTCTTTACAAAACCAATTTCGCAGAAAACAAAATTTAAAAAACTGTCCCAGGCTTCTATCTTCAAAAATACCATAGTTTATATTTCTACCAAATAAAATTTCCAATTATTATTCCAGTTATATGAAAATTTGGTAGGTCGGATCAATTGACCAAAAATAGAATCTGTACGAAGTTCAAACTTTCTATCTTCAAAACACGAAAGCTGGGTCATTTCCGATCGTTCAGTTTTGTGGCAGCTGTAGGACATAGTGGGCGATGGTTTTATTATGATGTAATCATAAGAATCGGCCAACTATATCCGATGTTTGCGATATATATCCGGTTTTAACTGCAAGGGTATATTAACTTCGGCTCCGCCCGAAGATAGCTTTCCTTTCTTGTTTTTATTTAACTAACAGTAATATTGACTGATACAGAGTTAGTCGGCCCTAAAAATCTTGTGCTGGGCTGGGAGGTCGTTTTGTCACTGGCGGGATCCGCTGGAAACCCGAGTGATTCCCCGACAGAGGAAATTTGGGTGTAAAGACATTTTTTCTTTGTAGGACTCTTTTTGGTTCTGGATTTCGTCTTTCCCTGCGAGGATGTCCAGATCCCGGTGGATGTTTTCGTTGCGAACATACCAAGGTGCCCCAGTGATAGTTCTCAAGATTTTTGATTGTGCGCGCTGCATGATGCCTATGTTGCTGCTGCTCGCGTTTCCCCACAGCTGGGAGCCATAAGTACATATTGGCTTTAGGACTGAATTGTAGAGTAGTAACTTGTAGTCCAGACCCTGTGGCGATCGTGATTTTATGATCCAGTGGAGGTTGCTGCATTTTAGTTTCAGCGAACGTTGACGTTGTTAGTTGTTCGTTCATCGAGAGCCGAGTGCGTTTCCTTGTGGAACTCCAACTCCGTGATGCAGTCGGCCGAAGTAGCTGCGTTATATCTCACTGAGAATTGTACCCTATTGTAGAGGTGCGACACAAGTGCTTGAGGGTGTATTTTGGCAAATGGGTTTTAATTTTGTGCATGAGTCCATTAAGTCACACTCGGTCAAAATCTTGAGATACGTCGAGAAAAATAGCGTTACAGTATTCGCGCTGTTCGAAGGCTGAGCGTATTTGGGATGTTAATCTGTTCACTTGGTCGACGATTCCGTGGTTTTTTTAGGAAGCCAAATTGGTGTGCCGGGATAATATTGCAAACATGCAGATATGGCATTATGCGAGTTAACAAAAACTTTTGAAACAATTTAGACAAACAAAAAAGAAAGCTTATTGGTCTACCCGATGTCGGAATAGTGTGGTCTTTCCCAGGCTTCGGTATCATTATGATAATGGATTTCTTCCACATTTTTGGGAAATAGCCAAGTTTAATTATCCTATTAAATAGATTACAAACTACCTCTATAGCGCATTTTGGAAGTTCAATCAACATCTTCCCGTCCCGAAAGGGACAACGTCCCGAAAGGATCAGTATGACCTAGTTTGTCCATACTATTATCCATACTATTATATTGTCCATACTTTTTGGCTCGAGCTCGACCTTGATTCGGAAGTGCTCTTCAGTCTTTGTTTGCATCTTACTTTCATGGATGTACCCTTTGATAAGCGGGACAACATGAAAGTTGTCACCGATCCCGATCAACGCACAGTGGCCGATTTGGGTAATTTAGCGTCAGATGTTGAATATCTTTAAAAATAATTATAATTTTAAAAAGTTCAAAATTTAATGAATCTTATTGGGAATGTTAACTCAAAAAGAAAACAAAGTTTAGTAATTTTAATTAAGTAAAATTTTCTATTATTTTTTTAAATAAAATTATTTTTTAATTATTTTTTTTTTTTAAAATGCAGTTTTATAAAATAAACTAGTTTTAGTTGTCCTAGTCTGAATCTAAATTTTTTTTCTGAGTCAGAATCCGAATTTTCATTTTGAGCATTGTAGTCCAGAAGTAAATTCTTCAATCTCAAAGGAAACTGCCTTGCTAGAGTTATTGGCCGAACTTTTGGAAAAGCTTGTAGTTAATGGATCTGACGATTGTAAGAATAATTGCAAAAGATCCTCCATGGTGTTTTGGCGATAGTTTTTACGCGTATGGCTAAATCGCAAATTTCTTAAATCTTTGTTTTGGGCTTCTAAGGCTTCTTCTGACATCATTCCGATCGGAAGTGGTACTTTTTCTATAATATCTTCCCCGTGAATCTATAATCTAACATCTATAATACGCCATGCTCATCCAAAGGAACCAAATGTTCGGTTAACCAACCCGAGTTCTTCCTCATGAAACGCACCTTACATCTATTCTATTTTTTCCTTCTTTTAGAAAGAGTTTTGCAAAAATTTGTAATGGTACATTCTATAGATGTCAAGTCCGTCTCGGAACATTTGGATTTATCAACTTTACCGCTAAAAATGTGATCAAACAATGCAGAACTCTTCTTTGTGACATCTGCTTCCCCATGCCATACTGCAAAAAGTGCTTGTTTACAGGCCGACATGGTTGCTGAAAATATCGCTAAATTTAACAGGGGCAGGTTGGGGCAGCTAAACTTGGACAATTTATACACTAGACTAACCATAGTTTACCACAAATATAGGCTTTTTGTGACCGGAGGCGACTTTCACAAAGTTTTCCTCTACATTTATTTTCGTTTACTACATACCTTAAACTTTGAGAAAATGCTAAAACTGATTTGAAACACACAAAATCAAAAAAGTGTCGCAAATATAAAAAGTCGTCGATCAAGCCAAATTCAACACCTGAAAATTGTAAAGTACCATATGTTAGCTTTTAGAGCTTACAGCTGATCTAGTTGATCAAGCCGCAATTTGGTTGACCAGTGCACTCGAGCTTTTCTCCCTGGTATAGATTGGGGGGGTTTTTTTGCGGTGTCTTGAGCTGGTTGGTTTTCCTTAACCGTCCGCCAGTAGGCTAATCTGTTGCTACCGGATCTGACTGGTTCTTCGTCGATCTTCTTTTTTTTTTTTTTTTTTTTTTTTTAACGTTGCTTTTATTTCTTGAATCTTCTCTTTGCGAGACTAACAAGAGGTGTATCAAATCTTATATTTTTAACTTAACTAACAGTCATATTGACTGATACGGAGTTAGACGGCCCTAAAAATTGATTGCTGGGTTGGGAGGTCGTTGCGTCTAAGGCGGGATACGCTAGAAACCCGAGTCAATCCCCGAGCGAGAAAATTTGGGTGCGAAGACAGTTTTTCTTTGTATGACTCTTTTTGCTTCTGGATTTCGTCTTTCACTGCGAGGATGCCCAGATCCCGGTGGATGTTTTCGTTGCGAACATACCAAGGTGCCCCTGTGATAGTTCTCAGGATTTTTGATTGTGCGCGCTGTATGATGTCTATGTTGCTGCTGCTCGCGTTCCCCCACAGCTGGGAGCCATACGTCCAGATTGGCTTTAGGACTGAATTGTACAGTAGTAACTTGTAGTCCAGGCACAGTGGCGATCGTGAGTTTATGATCCAGTGGAGGCTGCTGGCTTTCAGTTTTAGATGCATCTTTTTGCATTCGATGTGCTTACGCCAGGTAAGTCGTCTATCAAGGTACGTTACGTCGTTAGCTTGAGGGATCTGCATACCGTTTAGTAAAAGCGGAGGGCATGTTTGTCTATTAAGAGTAAACGTTATATGTTTACACTTTTGTTCGTTTATTTTAATGCGCCAGTCGGACAGCCACCTTTCCACTATTGTGAGATGATTAGCCAGTTGGGTTGTTGCCTGCGTTGGGCATCTGGAGCGACTAAGAATAGCGGTATCAGCGGCGAACGTTGACGTTGTTAGTTGTGCGCTCGTAGGAATATCCGCAGTATACAAAACATATAGACACGGCCCGAGTGCGCTTCCCTGTGGAACTCCAGCTTCGATGGTGTAGTCGCCCGAAGTAGCTGCGTTGCATCTCACTGAGAATACCCTATTGAAGAGGTATGATTCCAGTAGCTTGTGGGTGTATGTTGGCAAATACGTTTTAATTTTGTGCATGAGTCCGATGAGCCAAACTCGGTCGAAAGCTTGAGATACGTCGAGGAAAATAGCGCTGCAGTATTCTCGTTGTTCGAAGGCTGAGCGTATTTCGGATGTTAATCTGTTCACTTGTTCGATGGTTCCATGGTTTCTTCGAAAGCCAAATTGGTGTGCCGGGATGATATTGCAAGCTTCCAGATGTGGTATTATGCGAGTTAACAAGCATTTTTCAAACAGTTTAGACAAACAAGATAGAAGGCTTATTGGTCTGTATGATGACGGAATTGTGTGGTCTTTTCCAGGCTTCGGTATCATTATAATAATGGATTTCTTCCACTTTTTTGGGAAATAGCCAAGATTAATGATTCCATTAAATAGTTTGCAGACGACCTCTATAGCGCATTTTGGAAGTTCGATCAGCATCTTTGGGGTCAATAGGTCACCACCGGGAGCCTTTTTTGGTTTTAGCCCTCTTATGACTTTTTCGATTTCGTTCGGCCGGAATGGAGGTGCGGCTGGCTGAGGGGAGGACTCTGGCTGAATTACTGGCAGGAGGAATGAATTTGAGGCTGGGTTTGGCTGGAAGACACTTTGGAGATGTGTGGCGAATGTGTCAGCTCGGTCTTCGTTGCTGCGAGCCCAGCATCCCGAAGAGTTTCTTATCGGGGTGGTCGTTTCAATTGGGGCACTAAGATTTGGGTGGGCCCTCCACAGGGGGTACTTTGTGCTTGTTGGCGAGAGATTCTGGATGTACCTCAGCTGTGCATTTTCTTCCTGTTGGTGAAGAGCCTGGTCGAGTGATCGGGTTGCTTCCTTAAGGCGTTGTTTTGAAGCTGGTGATCTGCTGTTTTGCCAATCACGACGCGTGCGCCTCTTTTCTCGCACGAGCTGTTCGATTTGCTGATTAGATTTGAAGTGTTTGTTTCGGTCTACTTCTTTCCTATGAGGAGTAGAGATTTTAGCTGCCGCAACGAGTACTTCTTCCAGGGCGCTCGTAGTGTAGTCGATGTCCGATTCCATGTTAAAATCCGGGGCGAGTTCTATGTGGGCACTCACGTACTTTTTGTATTTTAGCCAGTTTGTTTTTGTCGTCGTCAGACTGAAGGGGTGTTCGGTTATTTCTGGGCTTTGAAGAAGCGTTAGAAGCACAGGCGAGTGGTCTGATGATAAGTCCGAGACTGCTTTGGCACTTATTAGATTGCGAGGTATGTTTTTTGTCACTGCAAAATCAATAAGGTCTGGGAGCTTTCGTGAGTCTGTTGGCCAGTATGTGGGACTTCCAGGGGAAACGTAGTCCAGTTTATTTTTCACATTTATAATTGCATTGTACAATTGTCTTCCTTTGGGAGTCACTAGACGTGATCCCCAGTGTGTATGTTTGGCGTTGTAGTCTCCTGCGGCTATAAATCGATCCCCAAGTGAATTGTAGAAGTCCATAAATTGTCCTTCCGAGATTGAGAAGCGAGGAGGGCAGTAAACGGCAGCAATTGAAAGGATTCCGTTGCTTGACTGAATTTGTATCGATGTGGCCTGCAAGAAGTTTGTTGCAAACCTTTTGTGAAAATGGCGTTTAATTCGTTCTCTGATTAGAACTCCAGTTCCGCCGTGGGCTTTCCCATCTGGATGATCTGTGCGGTAGATTGTGTAGCCTCTTATATGAAAGTTGTATTTGCTTGTAAGATGCGTTTCCACCAGTAGCATAACGTCAATATGGTTTTCGGTCAAGAATTGTGACAATTCTAGTTTATGCCGTGAGACACCATTGGCGTTCCACATTGATATTCGTAGCGCCTGCATAGATTATTTGGACTGTTGTGCTACGAGCAGCTGTATCACCATGTTCTGGTTTTGAACAAGCGTTTGCATGGTCGTTTTCATGAATGACATAAGCTCCATCATACTTTGTTGGAGGGTAAGCATCATAGTTTCCGTTTTGCTGTGTGGCTGTTCTGGGGCCTGTTGAGCGCTTTGAGAGTTAGGCTGAATTGGAATTTCCCTTCCAAATCGTAGAGCATCGGCATAGGAGAAGCCGTTGGTGGTGTTTAGTGGACCGAATGAGGATCTCGCAGCTTTGGCGAAGAAGACGTCTGGCGTGGTTTTTGACGAAACGTACGCATTCTGTGGATTTTGGTTGCGCGTTGCGGTCGCTTGACGCATGCGACTCTTTAACTCCTTATACACAATACATCCTCTATAGTTTGCCGTATGGCTGCCTCCGCAGTTTCCACATTTCTTCACGGTACTGTCCTTGTTTGTAGTGCAACAAGCGGACTTGTGGGCGTCCCCGCAGACTACACAAGACCTTGTGTGTCCATACTCTTGACAATTGGTGCATTGCACTGGACCGTTACGTTTATGTGGCTCTTCAACAGTGATTTTCCGATGCAAAAGATATTGCAGGTTGTAGATTGGGTGGACTTCGTTCTTCTTCAGCGATCTGCTTTCAGGCTCGAGCTCGACCTTGAAGAGGGGTTGTGGCTTTTTATCTTTATTTAGAATGTTAATAACATTCTTGGCGGCGAAGCCCTTTTCTTTAAGGGCGGTTTTTATTTCCTCGGCGGTAACATCAGGTTCTATTCCCTTTACTACCACTTGTAGGCCCTTACTGCTTTTCAGCTGGTACGTGTAATAGTTTTTCTGTACAGTGTCCAGATATTTTGACACTATTCGGAAGTGCTCTTCAGTCTTGGTTTGCACCTTTGTTTCATGGATGTTCCCTTTGGTAAGCGGAACAACATGAAAGTTTTCACCGTTCCCGAGCTTTTTTCCCTAATATAGATTGGAGGGGGCTTGGGTTTTTTTGCGGTGTCTTGGGCTGGTTGGTTTTCCTCAGCCTCCGCCAGTAGGGCAAATCTGTTAGTAGTGGATCTGTCTGGTTCATTATCGTTATTCAGGACACGGTTAATTTTTGTTTTGTTGCCTGCCGGATTACTCTGCGGGCTAAGCTTGCGCTTAATTTGGATGTAGCGATCCATTCCAGTCTGTGTGGCCGTTGCCGCTTTGGCACTTTCCGAGGTTGTTGTTTTTGTACTCGCTGTAGTCGTTGACGTCGTGGTACTTTGGGTTGCAGGGGTTTTCGCTGTTGTTGCAGAAGTTGTAGCGCTGCTTGTTGTTGGTGCGAAATTTGTTTCCGATATTGGAGGGGGGGTTTTACACTGCGAACTCCATGACGCGGGAGTCGGAGTGAGCAGAGCGGGTGAGCAAGACCGTGCCCTTTGGGTTTCAGCGGTCAGTAAAGCCGGGTTGCTTTTAAGCGCCGATTTTTCCACTTCGGTATCGCGGGTTGAAAAGTAAGAGTAGAAGCCGTTTCTTTGGTTCACTGAACTTCTACGCTCGTTCTTTTGGTCGTTGCTCAATGAGCTCATTGCGTGGTACGTATTTTTTTTTTTCAACAATGCACTAGTTTTGGTTTAGCACATTACAACTGTTAAAAAAAAAAAAAAAGCTTGTCTGTCGCTTTTAGTAAATTGTATTTCAGTGTCTTTTCGCTTATATTGGCGAAAATATAAGCGAAGTGAAGTTTTCCCGGAGCTTGGACAAAGCACGTCCGCTCAGTTCGGTAGTTCGATTACGTCGATCTTCTGAACGCGGCTAATTTTTGTTTTATTTCCTGCCGGATTACTCTGCGGGCTAAGCTTGCGCTTTATTTGAATGTAGCAATCCACTCCAGTCTGTGTGGCCGGGGTCGCTTTTGGCACTTTCCGAAGTTGTTATTTTTGTACTCGCTGTAGTCGTTGACGTCGCGGTTTTTTGAATTCCAGTGATTTTCGTTGTGGTTGCAGAAATTGCACTGCTTGTTGGTGATGCTAAATTTGTTTCCACCATTGCACAGTGGCCGGATTGACCGATTTTTTTTGCATAAAATCCAAAAATTCATGACAAAAGAAACGTATATGGTCAATGGATTCTTAAAGTAGCTTCTCCAACTAGATATAAACCATTAGTTTTATTTAAATATCTGCATCCCTGAGCTTCTACCAGGGCTGTAAAGTTCATTAACAGATCAGCTGGTTATCGCAAACAAAAAGGCGGGACGCTGCACACAAACTTTGAACTTTCCGCAATTTGTAATACGGGCCCAATTTTAACGAAACAAAATGGAAAATGTTAATTGTGGTATGTAAAATATAATTTAATGAAACCAATTTGTTATCAGTTTTACATGTTTTTTCTGTGAATTGTTTTCGTGATGTCTTGAAATAGTTAATTTGTATTAAATGTGTCTGTGCATTATGGAGTATAACTAATTTTCTGTCACCATCTGAGTTTGCAGAAGTATTAATGTATATTTGTTCTTGATAAACTTATTAAAAACTTTTGCTCCATTTCCTACCGTTGTCGATTAAAGACAAGGTCGAATTCAGACACTGCACACTTTTTGAGGTTTGGCTGCGCAGCAACAAAAACAAAGACGCTGTATCTGATTACATTTTGGAAAAACTGAGCATAAAAAATCTTAACTCGGAAGCTAAAAGCAACATTTTGAAAAAAGTCTAGAGTTTCGACATATATGATAGCCAAAATGTAGCTAAATACAATAGAAATATAGCTCGCTTTAAAAAAAATAAGACTGACTGGTTTAATTCAAGCATGAGCATTGAATTCAATATAAAAAGCACACCTTTATTCCAAAACCTTAAACGAGGAAGACCTTAAGTAAGTTATGATGATGGAGGAAAATGTGTTTTAAAGAATTCGGTGCTATCAGAAAATGGAGCTAAAGAGGCAAAACGAAAATTACTTGTACCCGAGCCAGTACCCTTAACTCCAAACGAAGCTTTGGCATTTGTCCTCGAAAATTCATTAAGTAAATCTCAATATAAAAACATACGAGACTTGAATAGCACTCATTTGTCTGCTATATATCCACCATATGACAAGGTCGTAAGAGCGAAGCTGGAGTGCCGGCCTAAGGATATAGTAGTTACCGAAGTTTCATGTAAAGTTACCCTGCAAGACTTGCTCAACCATACCGCAACCAGAATACTACAAATTCAGGAAGATGTATTCAGTTCATTTAAAACGATCAAATATTTAATTTTAATCGTGAGCTATGGGTTTGACGGATCTACAGGGCTAAGCATCTACAAACAATGATATAATGATGATGAACCAACCTCCAGCGACCACTCTTTATTTGTAACAACCATAATTTCACTTAAATTAGTGGACACTATTGGTACAGTATTGTGGATAAATTGAACACCACAGTCTGTAAGGTTATGCAGACCGTTAAAATTAGAATTTAAAAAAGAAACTTCAGAACATATTCTTACAGAAAACAAGAAACGAAAAGCTAACTTCGGTCGGAGCCGAAGTTGATATACCCTTGCAGTTAAAGCCGGATATATATCGCAAACATCGGATATAGTTGGTCGATCCCTATGAAATTTGGTAGGTTAGATGAACTGACCAAAACTAGAATCTGTACCAAGTTCCAGCTTTCTATCTTCAAAAACAAAAAAGTTGGGTCAATTCCGATCCTTCAGTTATATGGCAGCTATAGAATATAGTCGGCTGATCCTTATGAAATTTGGCGCGTCGTAATGTTTTGCCAAAGATAGCTTTCATGTCAAATTTGAACTCTCTAACTCTAAAAACACCAAAGTTATACCATTTCCGATCAATCAGTTATATTGCAGCTATAGGATATAGTCGACCGATCCCGATCGTTCCGACTTATATACTGCGTGCAAAGAAAAGAAGGGTGTGTGCAAAGTTTCAAGTCGATAGCTTTAAAACTGAGAGACTAGTTCGCGTAGAAACAGACAGACAGACAGACGGACAGAAGGACAGACGGACAGACGGACATGCTCATATCAACTCAGGAGGTGATCCTGATCAAGAATATATATACTTTATTGGGTCGGAGATGTCTCCTTCACTGCGTTGCACACTTTTGGACAAAATTATAATACCCTCTGCAAGGGTATAAAAATTATTTGGATAGGCAAATAAAAAATTTGTCTCCTTTAGTACATAATATTACTAAAGAAAAAAACAGTAACTGTATCGTTTGATCTTCATATGACTTTGATAGATGGTAAAGTGCTTAATGTTATAAGAAACAAAAATTCTTGTCAAAAATGTCCTGTATGCGGCAGCGGTCCAAAACAATTTTTCGAGACCGACGACATACATTCAACAACTTTTAAGCCAAAACCAGAAAGCCTTCAATATGGTGTGAGCCCACTGCCTGCATGGATTAGATATTTTGAGTTTGTGTTGAACATAGCTTACAGAATTAATATTTGTAAGTGGCAAATTCGAGATAACAGCGATAAATTAATTATGGCGGCAACAAAAAATAATATTCAAGACAGAATGCGAAAAGAAATGGGGCTAAATGTTGATAAGCCAAAACAAAACGGTAGCGGGAACACTAATGACGGAAACACGGCTAGAATGGCGTTTAATAATGTACAATTATTGACAGATATTTTTTAAATATTGATTTTGATATATTAAAAAGATTTAAGATTATTCTTATTGCCATATCCTGTGAACTTTCGATCAATACCATAAAGTTTCATGACATCTGTGCTACAACTTTTTAATTGTATTTATCAAAATATAAGTGGTACCCAATGTCATCTACCGTTCATAAAATTGTAGTACACGGGGCAGATATAATGAAATGTTCAGTGGTACCTGTCGGCTGTCTAGGCGAATGTGCGTCAGAATCAAGAAATAAATTTTATAAACATTATAGGCGATCTTACGCACGACAGAATTCGAGACTGTGTTTCAAATGTTAGATGTGTTTCAAAGGTCCATGGACTCCTCTGATCCTTTATTGTCCAGCCTTTATATGAACAAAAGACTACCCAAAAATAAAAAAAAAGTTCTCCCACATGAGGTAATCGAACTTTTGGAAAGTCCTACAGTTCTTTTAAATTTGACGAGCGAATGTACAACTGAAGCTGAACACAGCGACTCCAGCTCCGATTCAAATGATTCTTTTTCATTGGAAAACAAAAATAAAATATATAAAATGTCTTTTAATAATATTTATGCGTACATGTGTTTTGTTCAAATTAATGGAATTGGGGGCGGTAGGTGTGGGCGTGGTCAGATCGAATTCAAATTTTGGCTATAATCTTGTGGTGATCTTATCATCAATTGCGCCAAGTTACAGCACTGTTGGGTCATTTTTGGATTTTGTGCAAAAAAATCGGTCAATCCGGCCACTGTGCATTGGAGGGGAGTTTTACACTGCGAGCTACACTGGTTCGGCGGTACGGTTTTTTTTTGGGGAAGGCAAGTTCCCCAATTTAGTCCTGCGAGAACAAATTAGGAAGTTTTTTTTGTACAGATTCGATGTAATGGTCGGAAAATTTGAGTTTCAAATCTAATAGAACACCCAGATCGTTAAGATGGGTTAATATATCTAAGACCCATAGAGAATGTACACAGCATGTGTGGACTAGACGATTAAGAAGACCTGAGATAGGTAAAATGCTAAACACCATTTTTAAAAGTTATCTAAATCGGATTAAAGTATCAATTTGGATTTGAATACGATTTACCACAGTAAATTTTGATTTCCCACAATGCAAGCCAAGAAGCCATATAAATTTATGTGTTTGGTCCCGAACTATTTCTATACCCTTCCACAGGGCTTCATAATTTTGTTCAAAAGTGTGCAATGCAATGCATGATAGATCTCCAACCCTATAATGTATATATATTCTTGATCAGGATAACCTCCTGAGTAGATAAGCATGTCCGTCTGTTCGCCTGATTGATTGAAATTTCATAAGGCTCGGCCGACTACATCCTATAGCTGCCATATAACTAAACAATCATAAATGTCACAACTGTCGTGTTTTTAAATATAGTAGGTTAGAACTTTGTACAGATTCTATCAGATTGCTGAAACATGTATAATTGATCATTGGTAATTTGGAAGATAGAAAATACTTCGTAAATATTTTATTTTTGGACAACTGATTTGATCTACCCAATTTTTTAAGGATCGGCTACCTATGTCCTATATCTGCAGTATAACTGAGCGATCGGAAATGACCTGACTTTTGTACTTTTGAAGATATGAGCTTTGAATTTTTTGTATATTTTGAAAACTTTGACAGAACGATTCGAACCGTGACGCGTTACGTGATTGGCTTTGGCTCTCTATACAATTTTCTTCGCAAACGTGGTGAAAACCCAATTTTCTTAACTAAAAATTCTAAAGTCTATAGAACTAACCACAGTGCAGTGCAGTGCTTGGATTTATACTTATTTTATTTTCTTTCAGGCGTCTTATTATTCTTATGACTCTACATATGAGCCTATAAATCCTCGTCTATCTAGTGAAGCGATACCTCCAGAAAGTTTAAATTTTTACTTACCTTATGCTACTAGTAGTGTTATGAACAAAACAAATCGGGTTGGCGAGACTGCTTTATTTTATACCCAGGGGGCTGGGTTTACTAAGGACAATGAAGAAAGCTCTGTGTATCGACAACAATTTGACGGTGCGCCTAATATATTAAACACAATTGATGGAACAAATGAACTAGATAATTATGGTTCGTTAAATGATAAAAACAAAAATAAAACAATGTAAGAATTAAGAAGTTTATATTTTCAGGTATTTGTGTAAAATGCAACTCGCGCGTGTTAGGAGAAACGAGTGGCTGTACGGCAATGAGTCAAATCTTTCATGTATCTTGTTTCACGTGTACAGATTGCCAAATTAACTTGCAAGGAAAGCCATTTTATGCTTTAGATGGCAAACCATATTGTGAATATGATTATTTGCAAACGCTAGAAAAGTGTTCGGTCTGTATGGAACCAATTCTTGAAAGGATTTTAAGAGCTACAGGAAAGCCGTACCATCCGCAATGCTTCACTTGCATTATTTGTGGAAAAAGTTTAGATGGGTTATTGTTTACTGTTGACGCTACTAATCAAAATTATTGCATTACGGACTTTCACAAGTAAGTACAAAATTTAATTTTTCATGTAAATTGAGCTTATTTTAAAAAATTTAAGAAAATTTGCTCCCCGTTGCTGTGTCTGCAAACACCCAATAATGCCAGAGTCGGGGCAGGAAGAAACGGTTAGAGTTGTAGCTCTTGATCGTAGTTTTCACCTTGGATGCTATAAATGTGAGGTAAATATAAAGGATTATCTTAAACAAAATAAAAATTCAATAAATGGTAAAATATGTTATTAAATTAAAATTTTTATATTTTAATATAAATTTTTATATTTTAATATAAGTTTTTATATTTTAATAGGATTGCGGTCTTCTGTTATCGTCTGAAGCTGAAGGTCGCGGATGCTATCCTTTGGATGATCACATTTTATGTAAAAGTTGCAACGCCCAGAGGGTTCAAGTTTTGACAAAGCGGATGACATAGAAACAATACAATTTATTAAAAACTTGTACTGTAAAATTACAATGCATTAACTATTAGGAGGGGGCCCTTTTAATTTTTTGTTTATATTCGAAAAATAAATACACAGTGCTAGAGTGATTTGGAACTTTTAAAGTGACAAAGTTTAATTGTTTATCAGGCCGAATAGCACAAAACCGTGTTTTTACCGCCGTCATAGATTAAAGTTTATATTTGAATAATAAAAACGTTAGAATTAGTGTTGAATAATGTTTAGAATTAGTTTTGAAAAACGCTAGATGTTAAGCTATTCGATATTTGTAAAATGGTGGAAAAACGAGGCGTCTGCCATGACTAGGTGAAGCTAGCGCGGCGTAGGAAACGGACGAAGTTTTTTAGTGATTTGAGTAAGAATAAACGAAAAACTAACCAAATCCATGTTGGTTTAAAAAATCGAGTAGCAACCTCGCCCCGATCCCAACATTTCTAAAAAAAAACTTCCTCCAAGAACTTCGTTACCTGCTGATTAAGGCGGAGAAACAGCGTCGCGTCGCTAGCAGTCAACAGCTAGACCGACTTGAGGCGAAAAATTTCTGAATAAACGAAGGCGAAGGCGTCGCTTCCCTAGCAGGACCCAAAGATTTTCCAACATTCAGCGAGGATCCTGAGGACTGATCGTTATTTATCAGCACATTTGAACACAGCACGACAGCAGCGGAATATAAAAGCATGGAAAATATGCTACGTCTGCAAAAGTCGCTTAAAGGGAAAGCTCGTCACCTGGTTTGAGGTAAACTCCTACTTCCTAACCTAGTCCCAGAAGTCATCAGCACTTTGAAGATGTTCTTCGACAGACTGCACCACTGGCACCACACAAAGACAGTTTGACGCGTTAATAGAGTACGCGCTGGCAGTTCGGATGGAGGCGTGTAATCTGAAGGCATATCTCAACAATCCAATGCTGGTCAAGGAGCTGGTTGATATGCTTTTAAGAACACAAGTTAAACTGGGCAATGCATCTCCGCGACGATAGGGTGGCAGTCAAAGCATTCAGTGATTGGCTGTATAAAATCGCAGAGGCTGCGTTGTTAGTGGTGGCGCCAGCGCCAAAACGGGCGCGTTAACTCCCACAACAGTCGCCGCCCGGACAAGGGAGAGGCAGACGAGCCTGGACCATCATGAGGACAAACACGATCGAACGCGATTCATACTGAAGCAGCTCAGCAGCAAGTTCAATTGAGGTGCGTAGCTTGCGGCGACACGAGTCACAGCCCAGCTCAATGCCAGGAATTCTTGAACCTTGACGCGGAGCTCAGGGGGAGGCAATCAGAGCGGGTAAAACCTGTTTCTGCTACCTCAAGTTACACCGGAACAGATGCCGAACCGGGAACTGTGGAATTAATGGCAATCGTCCAAGACAGACCACAAAGTCACGTGAGTACGCATCGAGACGTCAACAACGGAAGTCAGTTCTTTCGCATCATTCCAGTCAAGCCGCCTTTCTAAATGAAGGATCATTCGTGACCTTAGCAGATGCATCCGTATTCCAAAGACTGGAAAGACAAGGCCAGGCCAGACTCGATTCGAGAGTTGATCCGTAATCTCGGAAATGCACTCCGACAAGGTTTACTGGTTGAAAAACGTCCAGACTGTTCAGAACCTAGCATTACCGAGACAGACAGTCAATATGAAAGAGCTATGCGACATATTCCAAATGATCCCAAATGACTTTTGGGATTAGCTGCGCGCCGTTCATAGCGCACTTTGTTCGAGTCAAGAATGCGGAAACCCACCAAGAAAATTTCCCACTGGCCTTAAACGCCATCCAAGATTAATCATCCTATTAAATAGTTTACAAACTACCTCTATAGCGCATTTTGGAATTCAATGAACATCTTTGGCGTCAGTAAGTCATCTCCGGTAGCCTTTTTTGGTTTTAGCCCTTTTATGACTTTTTCAATTTCGTTTGGCCGGAATAAAGGTGTAGTTGGCAGAGGGGTAGCGTCTAGCTGAATTAGTTCCAGGAGGAATGAATTCGAGGCAGGGTTTGCCTTTCTTCGTCGCTGCACAGCATCCCGAAGAGTTTCTGTGCAAGAGCCTGGTCGAGTGATCGGGTTGCTTCCTTAATCTGCTGATCTTATGTTTTGTCAATCACGACCAGTGGGCATTTTTTCTCGCACGAGTTGTTTGATTTGCTGATTGGATTTGTAGTATTTGTTTCAGACTACTTCCTTCCTTTGAGGAGTAGTGATTTTAGCTGCCGCAACGAGTACTTCTTCCAGGACGCTCGTTGTGTGGTCGATGTCCGATTCCATATTACGCTTCGATATTACGGCGAGTTCGATGTGGGCGTAGTTTTTGTATTTAAGCCAGTTCGTTTTTGGCGACGTCAGGCTGAAGGGGTGTTCGGTTATATCTGGACTTTGAAGAAGCGTTAAAAGCACAGGCGAGTAATCTGATGAAAAGTCCGAGACTTCTTTGTCACTTAGATTAGATTGCCAGGTATGTTTTTTGTCACCGCAAAATCAATAAGGTCTGGGAGGTTGCAAGGGGATGTTGGTCAATATGTGAAACTGCAATGTACGAATTCTATGGATTTTGATTGCGTGTTGCAGTCGCTTGTCGCAAGCTACTTTTCAAATCCATGTACACCATACATCCTCTGCGTCTGCGTCCTCGCAGACTACACAGACCGTCCGAACGGATCAGTATGACCTAAGTTGTCCATACTCTTATCAATTAGTGCATTGCACTGGACTGTTGCGTTTATATGGCTCTTCCACAGTGTCTCTCCGATGCAAAAGATATTTCAACTTGTCAACTTGTCCTTCTTCAGCGGCCTGCTTTTTGGCTCGAGCTCGACCTTGAATCGGAAATGCTCTTCAGTCTTTGTTTGCATCTTACTTTCATGGATGTACCCTTTGATAAGCGGGAGACAACATGAAAGTTGTCACCGATCCCGATCAACGCACAGTGGCCGATTTGGATAATTTAGCTTCGGATGTTGAATATCATTAAAAATAATGATAATTTTAAAAAGTTTGAAATTTTTATGGAATGTTAACCCAATAAGAAATCAAAGTCTAGTAATTTTAATTAGGTAAAATTTTTTATTATTTTTTTTTTTTAAATAAACTTTTTTTAAATTATTTTTTTTTTTATATGCAGTTTTACAAAATAAACTAGTTTTAGTTGTTCTATACTGAATCTAAATTTTGTTCTGAGTCAGAATCCGAATCTTCGTTTTGAGCATTGTAGTCCAGAAGAAGATTCTGACCTTCAATCTCAAAGGAAACTGCCTTGCTAGAGTTATTGGCCGAACTTTTGGAAAAGCTTGTAGTTAATGGATCTGACGATTCTAAGAATAAATACAAAAGATCCTCCATTGTATTTTGGCGAGTGTTTTTACGCGTATGGCTTAAGCGAAAATTTCTTAAATCTTTGTTTTGGGCTTCTAAGGCTTCTTCTGACATCATTCCGATCGGAAGTGGTACTTTTTATATATATATCTATAATACGCCATGCTCATCCAAAGGAACCAAATGTTCGGTTAACCAACCCGAGTTCTTCCTCATGAAACGCACCTTACATCTATTCTATTTTTTCCTTTTTTTAGAAAGAGTTTTGCAAAAATTTGTAATGGTACATTCTATAGATGTCAAGTCCGTCTCGGAACATTTGGATTTATCAACTTTACCGCTAAAAATGTGATCAAACAATGCAGAACTCTTCTTTGTGACATCTGCTTCCCCATGCCATACTGCTGAAAGTGCTTGTTTACAGGCAGACATTATTGCTGATATTATCGCTAAATTTAACAGGGGTACGTTGGGGCAGCTGAACATGGATAATTTATACACTAAACGAAGCATAGTTTACCACAAATATACGCTATTTGCGGGCCGAGGCGACCTTCATAAAGTTTTCCTCTACAGAAGTTGAAATTTGTTGAAAATATGCAGCACGACAGCAGCGGGATATAAAAACATGGAAAATATGCTACGTCTGCAAAAGTCGCTTAAAGGGAAAGCTCGTGACCTGGTTTGAGGTAAACTCCTACTTCCTAACCTAGTCCCAGAAGTCATCAGCACTTTGAAGATGTTCTTCGACAGACTGCACCACTGGCACCACACAAAGACAGTTTGACGCGTTAATAGAGTACGCGCTGGCAGTTCGGATGGAGGCGTGTAATCTGAAGGCATATCTCAACAATCCAATGCTGGTCAAGGAGCTGGTTGATATGCTTTTAAGAACACAAGTTAAACTGGGCAATGCATCTCCGCGACGATAGGGTGGCAGTCAAAGCATTCAGTGATTGGCTGTATAAAATCGCAGAGGCTGCGTTGTTAGTGGTGGCGCCAGCGCCAAAACGGGCGCGTTAACTCCCACAACAGTCGCCGCCCGGACAAGGGAGAGGCAGACGAGCCTGGACCATCATGAGGACAAACACGATCGAACGCGATTCATACTGAAGCAGCTCAGCAGCAAGTTCAATTGAGGTGCGTAGCTTGCGGCGACACGAGTCACAGCCCAGCTCAATGCCAGGAATTCTTGAACCTTGACGCGGAGCTCAGGGGGAGGCAATCAGAGCGGGTAAAACCTGTTTCTGCTACCTC
Organism: Drosophila malerkotliana malerkotliana; assembly: GCA_018153235.1. NCBI lineage: Eukaryota > Metazoa > Arthropoda > Insecta > Diptera > Drosophilidae > Drosophila > Drosophila malerkotliana. Next base: position 1,975,573 of record JAECXV010000202.1, on the reverse strand, counting down.
AAGTTACACCGGAACAGATGCCGAACCGGGAACTGTGGAATTAATGGCAATCGTCCAAGACAGACCACAAAGTCACGTGAGTACGCATCGAGACGTCAACAACGGAAGTCAGTTCTTTCGCATCATTCCAGTCAAGCCGCCTTTCTAAATGAAGGATCATTCGTGACCTTAGCAGATGCATCCGTATTCCAAAGACTGGAAAGACAAGGCCAGGCCAGACTCGATTCGAAAGTTGATCCGTAATCTCGGAAATGCACTCCGACAAGGTTTACTGGTTGAAAAACGTCCAGACTGTTCAGAACCTAGCATTACCGAGACAGACAGTCAATATGAAAGAGCTATGCGACATATTCCAAATGATCCCAAATGACTTTTGGGATTAGCTGCGCGCCGTTCATAGTGCACTTTGTTCGAGTCAAGAATGCGGAAACCCACCAAGAAAATTTCCCACTCGCCTTAAACGCCATCCAAGATTAATCATCCTATTAAACAGATTACAAACTACCTCTATAGCGCATTTTGGAATTCAATGAACATCTTTGGCGTCAGTAAGTCATCTCCGGTAGCCTTTTTTGGTTTTAGCCCTTTTATGACTTTTTCAATTTCGTTTGGCCGGAATAAAGGTGTAGTTGGCAGAGGGGTAGCGTCTAGCTGAATTAGTTCCAGGAGGAATGAATTCGAGGCAGGGTTTGCCTTTCTTCGTCGCTGCACAGCATCCCGAAGAGTTTCTGTGCAAGAGCCTGGTCGAGTGAACGGGTTGCTTCCTTAATCTGCTGATCTTATGTTTTGTCAATCACGACCAGTGGGCATTTTTTCTCGCACGAGTTGTTTGATTTGCTGATTGGATTTGTAGTATTTGTTTCAGACTACTTCCTTCCTTTGAGGAGTAGTGATTTTAGCTGCCGCAACGAGTACTTCTTCCAGGACGCTCGTTGTGTGGTCGATGTCCGATTCCATATTACGCTTCGATATTACGGCGAGTTCGATGTGGGCGTAGTTTTTGTATTTAAGCCAGTTCGTTTTTGGCGACGTCAGGCTGAAGGGGTGTTCGGTTATATCTGGACTTTGAAGAAGCGTTAAAAGCACAGGCGAGTAATCTGATGAAAAGTCCGAGACTTCTTTGTCACTTAGATTAGATTGCCAGGTATGTTTTTTGTCACCGCAAAATCAATAAGGTCTGGGAGGTTGCAAGGGGATGTTGGTCAATATGTGAAACTGCAATGTACGAATTCTATGGATTTTGATTGCGTGTTGCAGTCGCTTGTCGCAAGCTACTTTTCAAATCCATGTACACCATACATCCTCTGCGTCTGCGTCCTCGCAGACTACACAGACCGTCCGAACGGATCAGTATGACCTAAGTTGTCCATACTCTTATCAATTAGTGCATTGCACTGGACTGTTGCGTTTATATGGCTCTTCCACAGTGTCTCTCCGATGCAAAAGATATTTCAACTTGTCAACTTGTCCTTCTTCAGCGGCCTGCTTTTTGGCTCGAGCTCGACCTTGAATCGGAAATGCTCTTCAGTCTTTGTTTGCATCTTACTTTCATGGATGTACCCTTTGATAAGCGGGAGACAACATGAAAGTTGTCACCGATCCCGATCAACGCACAGCGGCCGATTTGGATAATTTAGCTTCGGATGTTGAATATCATTAAAAATAATGATAATTTTAAAAAGTTTGAAATTTTTATGGAATGTTAACCCAATAAGAAATCAAAGTCTAGTAATTTTAATTAGGTAAAATTTTTTATTATTTTTTTTTTTAAATAAACTTTTTTTTAAATTATTTTTTTTTTAAATGCAGTTTTACAAAATAAACTAGTTTTAGTTGTTCTATACTGAATCTAAATTTTGTTCTGAGTCAGAATCCGAATCTTCGTTTTGAGCATTGTAGTCCAGAAGACTAGTAGTATTTTGGCGAGTGTTTTTACGCGTATGGCTTAAGCGAAAATTTCTTAAATCTTTGTTTTGGGCTTCTAAGGCTTCTTCTGACATCATTCCGATCGGAAGTGGTACTTTTTATATATATATCTATAATACGCCATGCTCATCCAAAGGAACCAAATGTTCGGTTAACCAACCCGAGTTCTTCCTCATGAAACGCACCTTACATCTATTCTATTTTTTCCTTCTTTTAGAAAGAGTTTTGCAAAAATTTGTAAAGGTACATTCTATAGATGTCAAGTCCGTCTCGGAACATTTGGATTTATCAACTTTACCGCTAAAAATGTGATCAAACAATGCAGAACTCTTCTTTGTGACATCTGCTTCCCCATGCCATACTGCTGAAAGTGCTTGTTTACAGGCAGACATTATTGCTGATATTATCGCTAAATTTAACAGGGGTACGTTGGGGCAGCTGAACATGGATAATTTATACACTAAACGAAGCATAGTTTACCACAAATATACGCTATTTGCGGGCCGAGGCGACCTTCATAAAGTTTTCCTCTACAGAAGTTGAAATTTGTTGAAAATATGCAGCACGACAGCAGCGGGATATAAAAACATGGAAAATATGCTACGTCTGCAAAAGTCGCTTAAAGGGAAAGCTCGTGACCTGGTTTGAGGTAAACTCCTACTTCCTAACCTAGTCCCAGAAGTCATCAGCACTTTGAAGATGTTCTTCGACAGACTGCACCACTGGCACCACACAAAGACAGTTTGACGCGTTAATAGAGTACGCGCTGGCAGTTCGGATGGAGGCGTGTAATCTGAAGGCATATCTCAACAATCCAATGCTGGTCAAGGAGCTGGTTGATATGCTTTTAAGAACACAAGTTAAACTGGGCAATGCATCTCCGCGACGATAGGGTGGCAGTCAAAGCATTCAGTGATTGGCTGTATAAAATCGCAGAGGCTGCGTTGTTAGTGGTGGCGCCAGCGCCAAAACGGGCGCGTTAACTCCCACAACAGTCGCCGCCCGGACAAGGGAGAGGCAGACGAGCCTGGACCATCATGAGGACAAACACGATCGAACGCGATTCATACTGAAGCAGCTCAGCAGCAAGTTCAATTGAGGTGCGTAGCTTGCGGCGACACGAGTCACAGCCCAGCTCAATGCCAGGAATTCTTGAACCTTGACGCGGAGCTCAGGGGGAGGCAATCAGAGCGGGTAAAACCTGTTTCTGCTACCTCAAGTTACACCGGAACAGATGCCGAACCGGGAACTGTGGAATTAATGGCAATCGTCCAAGACAGACCACAAAGTCACGTGAGTACGCATCGAGACGTCAACAACGGAAGTCAGTTCTTTCGCATCATTCCAGTCAAGCCGCCTTTCTAAATGAAGGATCATTCGTGACCTTAGCAGATGCATCCGTATTCCAAAGACTGGAAAGACAAGGCCAGGCCAGACTCGATTCGAAAGTTGATCCGTAATCTCGGAAATGCACTCCGACAAGGTTTACTGGTTGAAAAACGTCCAGACTGTTCAGAACCTAGCATTACCGAGACAGACAGTCAATATGAAAGAGCTATGCGACATATTCCAAATGATCCCAAATGACTTTTGGGATTAGCTGCGCGCCGTTCATAGTGCACTTTGTTCGAGTCAAGAATGCGGAAACCCACCAAGAAAATTTCCCACTCGCCTTAAACGCCATCCAAGATTAATCATCCTATTAAACAGATTACAAACTACCTCTATAGCGCATTTTGGAATTCAATGAACATCTTTGGCGTCAGTAAGTCATCTCCGGTAGCCTTTTTTGGTTTTAGCCCTTTTATGACTTTTTCAATTTCGTTTGGCCGGAATAAAGGTGTAGTTGGCAGAGGGGTAGCGTCTAGCTGAATTAGTTCCAGGAGGAATGAATTCGAGGCAGGGTTTGCCTTTCTTCGTCGCTGCACAGCATCCCGAAGAGTTTCTGTGCAAGAGCCTGGTCGAGTGAACGGGTTGCTTCCTTAATCTGCTGATCTTATGTTTTGTCAATCACGACCAGTGGGCATTTTTTCTCGCACGAGTTGTTTGATTTGCTGATTGGATTTGTAGTATTTGTTTCAGACTACTTCCTTCCTTTGAGGAGTAGTGATTTTAGCTGCCGCAACGAGTACTTCTTCCAGGACGCTCGTTGTGTGGTCGATGTCCGATTCCATATTACGCTTCGATATTACGGCGAGTTCGATGTGGGCGTAGTTTTTGTATTTAAGCCAGTTCGTTTTTGGCGACGTCAGGCTGAAGGGGTGTTCGGTTATATCTGGACTTTGAAGAAGCGTTAAAAGCACAGGCGAGTAATCTGATGAAAAGTCCGAGACTTCTTTGTCACTTAGATTAGATTGCCAGGTATGTTTTTTGTCACCGCAAAATCAATAAGGTCTGGGAGGTTGCAAGGGGATGTTGGTCAATATGTGAAACTGCAATGTACGAATTCTATGGATTTTGATTGCGTGTTGCAGTCGCTTGTCGCAAGCTACTTTTCAAATCCATGTACACCATACATCCTCTGCGTCTGCGTCCTCGCAGACTACACAGACCGTCCGAACGGATCAGTATGACCTAAGTTGTCCATACTCTTATCAATTAGTGCATTGCACTGGACTGTTGCGTTTATATGGCTCTTCCACAGTGTCTCTCCGATGCAAAAGATATTTCAACTTGTCAACTTGTCCTTCTTCAGCGGCCTGCTTTTTGGCTCGAGCTCGACCTTGAATCGGAAATGCTCTTCAGTCTTTGTTTGCATCTTACTTTCATGGATGTACCCTTTGATAAGCGGGAGACAACATGAAAGTTGTCACCGATCCCGATCAACGCACAGCGGCCGATTTGGATAATTTAGCTTCGGATGTTGAATATCATTAAAAATAATGATAATTTTAAAAAGTTTGAAATTTTTATGGAATGTTAACCCAATAAGAAATCAAAGTCTAGTAATTTTAATTAGGTAAAATTTTTTATTATTTTTTTTTTTAAATAAACTTTTTTTAAATTATTTTTTTTTTTAAATGCAGTTTTACAAAATAAACTAGTTTTAGTTGTTCTATACTGAATCTAAATTTTGTTCTGAGTCAGAATCCGAATCTTCGTTTTGAGCATTGTAGTCCAGAAGAAGATTCTGACCTTCAATCTCAAAGGAAACTGCCTTGCTAGAGTTATTGGCCGAACTTTTGGAAAAGCTTGTAGTTAATGGATCTGACGATTCTAAGAATAAATACAAAAGATCCTCCATTGTATTTTGGCGAGTGTTTTTACGCGTATGGCTTAAGCGAAAATTTCTTAAATCTTTGTTTTGGGCTTCTAAGGCTTCTTCTGACATCATTCCGATCGGAAGTGGTACTTTTTATATATATCTATAATACGCCATGCTCATCCAAAGGAACCAAATGTTCGGTTAACCAACCCGAGTTCTTCCTCATGAAACGCACCTTACATCTATTCTATTTTTTCCTTCTTTTAGAAAGAGTTTTGCAAAAATTTGTAAAGGTACATTCTATAGATGTCAAGTCCGTCTCGGAACATTTGGATTTATCAACTTTACCGCTAAAAATGTGATCAAACAATGCAGAACTCTTCTTTGTGACATCTGCTTCCCCATGCCATACTGCTGAAAGTGCTTGTTTACAGGCAGACATTATTGCTGATATTATCGCTAAATTTAACAGGGGTACGTTGGGGCAGCTGAACATGGATAATTTATACACTAAACGAAGCATAGTTTACCACAAATATACGCTATTTGCGGGCCGAGGCGACCTTCATAAAGTTTTCCTCTACAGAAGTTGAAATTTGTTGAAAATATGCAGCACGACAGCAGCGGGATATAAAAACATGGAAAATATGCTACGTCTGCAAAAGTCGCTTAAAGGGAAAGCTCGTGAGCTGGTTTGAGGTAAACTCCCACTTCCTAACCTAGTCCCAGAAGTCATCAGCACTTTGAAGATGTTCTTCGACAGACTGCACCACTGGCACCACACAAAGACAGTTTGACGCGTTAATAGAGTACGCGCTGGCAGTTCGGATGGAGGCGTGTAATCTGAAGGCATATCTCAACAATCCAATGCTGGTCAAGGAGCTGGTTGATATGCTTTTAAGAACACAAGTTAAACTGGGCAATGCATCTCCGCGACGATAGGGTGGCAGTCAAAGCATTCAGTGATTGGCTGTATAAAATCGCAGAGGCTGCGTTGTTAGTGGTGGCGCCAGCGCCAAAACGGGCGCGTTAACTCCCACAACAGTCGCCGCCCGGACAAGGGAGAGGCAGACGAGCCTGGACCATCATGAGGACAAACACGATCGAACGCGATTCATACTGAAGCAGCTCAGCAGCAAGTTCAATTGAGGTGCGTAGCTTGCGGCGACACGAGTCACAGCCCAGCTCAATGCCAGGAATTCTTGAACCTTGACGCGGAGCTCAGGGGGAGGCAATCAGAGCGGGTAAAACCTGTTTCTGCTACCTCAAGTTACACCGGAACAGATGCCGAACCGGGAACTGTGGAATTAATGGCAATCGTCCAAGACAGACCACAAAGTCACGTGAGTACGCATCGAGACGTCAACAACGGAAGTCAGTTCTTTCGCATCATTCCAGTCAAGCCGCCTTTCTAAATGAAGGATCATTCGTGACCTTAGCAGATGCATCCGTATTCCAAAGACTGGAAAGACAAGGCCAGGCCAGACTCGATTCGAGAGTTGATCCGTAATCTCGGAAATGCACTCCGACAAGGTTTACTGGTTGAAAAACGTCCAGACTGTTCAGAACCTAGCATTACCGAGACAGACAGTCAATATGAAAGAGCTATGCGACATATTCCAAATGATCCCAAATGACTTTTGGGATTAGCTGCGCGCCATTCATAGCGCACTTTGTTCGAGTCAAGAATGCGGAAACCCACCAAGAAAATTTCCCACTCGCCTTAAACGCCATCCAAGATTAATCATCCTATTAAACAGATTACAAACTACCTCTATAGCGCATTTTGGAATTCAATGAACATCTTTGGCGTCAGTAAGTCATCTCCGGTAGCCTTTTTTGGTTTTAGCCCTTTTATGACTTTTTCAATTTCGTTTGGCCGGAATAAAGGTGTAGTTGGCAGAGGGGTAGCGTCTAGCTGAATTAGTTCCAGGAGGAATGAATTCGAGGCAGGGTTTGCCTTTCTTCGTCGCTGCACAGCATCCCGAAGAGTTTCTGTGCAAGAGCCTGGTCGAGTGATCGGGTTGCTTCCTTAATCTGCTGATCTTATGTTTTGTCAATCACGACCAGTGGGCATTTTTTCTCGCACGAGTTGTTTGATTTGCTGATTGGATTTGTAGTATTTGTTTCAGACTACTTCCTTCCTTTGAGGAGTAGTGATTTTAGCTGCCGCAACGAGTACTTCTTCCAGGACGCTCGTTGTGTGGTCGATGTCCGATTCCATATTACGCTTCGATATTACGGCGAGTTCGATGTGGGCGTAGTTTTTGTATTTAAGCCAGTTCGTTTTTGGCGACGTCAGGCTGAAGGGGTGTTCGGTTATATCTGGACTTTGAAGAAGCGTTAAAAGCACAGGCGAGTAATCTGATGAAAAGTCCGAGACTTCTTTGTCACTTAGATTAGATTGCCAGGTATGTTTTTTGTCACCGCAAAATCAATAAGGTCTGGGAGGTTGCAAGGGGATGTTGGTCAATATGTGAAACTGCAATGTACGAATTCTATGGATTTTGATTGCGTGTTGCAGTCGCTTGTCGCAAGCTACTTTTCAAATCCATGTACACCATACATCCTCTGCGTCTGCGTCCTCGCAGACTACACAGACCGTCCGAACGGATCAGTATGACCTAAGTTGTCCATACTCTTATCAATTAGTGCATTGCACTGGACTGTTGCGTTTATATGGCTCTTCCACAGTGTCTCTCCGATGCAAAAGATATTTCAACTTGTCAACTTGTCCTTCTTCAGCGGCCTGCTTTTTGGCTCGAGCTCGACCTTGAATCGGAAATGCTCTTCAGTCTTTGTTTGCATCTTACTTTCATGGATGTACCCTTTGATAAGCGGGAGACAACATGAAAGTTGTCACCGATCCCGATCAACGCACAGTGGCCGATTTGGATAATTTAGCTTCGGATGTTGAATATCATTAAAAATAATGATAATTTTAAAAAGTTTGAAATTTTTATGGAATGTTAACCCAATAAGAAATCAAAGTCTAGTAATTTTAATTAGGTAAAATTTTTTATTATTTTTTTTTTAAATAAACTTTTTTTTAAATTATTTTTTTTTTTATATGCAGTTTTACAAAATAAACTAGTTTTAGTTGTTCTATACTGAATCTAAATTTTGTTCTGAGTCAGAATCCGAATCTTCGTTTTGAGCATTGTAGTCCAGAAGAAGATTCTGACCTTCAATCTCAAAGGAAACTGCCTTGCTAGAGTTATTGGCTGAACTTTTGGAAAAGCTTGTAGTTAATGGATCTGACGATTCTAAGAATAAATACAAAAGATCCTCCATTGTATTTTGGCGAGTGTTTTTACGCGTATGGCTTAAGCGAAAATTTCTTAAATCTTTGTTTTGGGCTTCTAAGGCTTCTTCTGACATCATTCCGATCGGAAGTGGTACTTTTATATATATATCTATAATACGCCATGCTCATCCAAAGGAACCAAATGTTCGGTTAACCAACCCGAGTTCTTCCTCATGAAACGCACCTTACATCTATTCTATTTTTTCCTTCTTTTAGAAAGAGTTTTGCAAAAATTTGTAAAGGTACATTCTATAGATGTCAAGTCCGTCTCGGAACATTTGGATTTATCAACTTTACCGCTAAAAATGTGATCAAACAATGCAGAACTCTTCTTTGTGACATCTGCTTCCCCATGCCATACTGCTGAAAGTGCTTGTTTACAGGCAGACATTATTGCTGATATTATCGCTAAATTTAACAGGGGTACGTTGGGGCAGCTGAACATGGATAATTTATACACTAAACGAAGCATAGTTTACCACAAATATACGCTATTTGCGGGCCGAGGCGACCTTCATAAAGTTTTCCTCTACAGAAGTTGAAATTTGTTGAAAATATGCAGCACGACAGCAGCGGGATATAAAAACATGGAAAATATGCTACGTCTGCAAAAGTCGCTTAAAGGGAAAGCTCGTGACCTGGTTTGAGGTAAACTCCTACTTCCTAACCTAGTCCCAGAAGTCATCAGCACTTTGAAGATGTTCTTCGACAGACTGCACCACTGGCACCACACAAAGACAGTTTGACGCGTTAATAGAGTACGCGCTGGCAGTTCGGATGGAGGCGTGTAATCTGAAGGCATATCTCAACAATCCAATGCTGGTCAAGGAGCTGGTTGATATGCTTTTAAGAACACAAGTTAAACTGGGCAATGCATCTCCGCGACGATAGGGTGGCAGTCAAAGCATTCAGTGATTGGCTGTATAAAATCGCAGAGGCTGCGTTGTTAGTGGTGGCGCCAGCGCCAAAACGGGCGCGTTAACTCCCACAACAGTCGCCGCCCGGACAAGGGAGAGGCAGACGAGCCTGGACCATCATGAGGACAAACACGATCGAACGCGATTCATACTGAAGCAGCTCAGCAGCAAGTTCAATTGAGGTGCGTAGCTTGCGGCGACACGAGTCACAGCCCAGCTCAATGCCAGGAATTCTTGAACCTTGACGCGGAGCTCAGGGGGAGGCAATCAGAGCGGGTAAAACCTGTTTCTGCTACCTCAAGTTACACCGGAACAGATGCCGAACCGGGAACTGTGGAATTAATGGCAATCGTCCAAGACAGACCACAAAGTCACGTGAGTACGCATCGAGACGTCAACAACGGAAGTCAGTTCTTTCGCATCATTCCAGTCAAGCCGCCTTTCTAAATGAAGGATCATTCGTGACCTTAGCAGATGCATCCGTATTCCAAAGACTGGAAAGACAAGGCCAGGCCAGACTCGATTCGAGAGTTGATCCGTAATCTCGGAAATGCACTCCGACAAGGTTTACTGGTTGAAAAACGTCCAGACTGTTCAGAACCTAGCATTACCGAGACAGACAGTCAATATGAAAGAGCTATGCGACATATTCCAAATGATCCCAAATGACTTTTGGGATTAGCTGCGCGCCGTTCATAGCGCACTTTGTTCGAGTCAAGAATGCGGAAACCCACCAAGAAAATTTCCCACTCGCCTTAAACGCCATCCAAGATTAATCATCCTATTAAATAGTTTACAAACTACCTCTATAGCGCATTTTGGAATTCAATGAACATCTTTGGCGTCAGTAAGTCATCTCCGGTAGCCTTTTTTGGTTTTAGCCCTTTTATGACTTTTTCAATTTCGTTTGGCCGGAATAAAGGTGTAGTTGGCAGAGGGGTAGCGTCTAGCTGAATTAGTTCCAGGAGGAATGAATTCGAGGCAGGGTTTGCCTTTCTTCGTCGCTGCACAGCATCCCGAAGAGTTTCTGTGCAAGAGCCTGGTCGAGTGATCGGGTTGCTTCCTTAATCTGCTGATCTTATGTTTTGTCAATCACGACCAGTGGGCAATTTTTCTCGCACGAGTTGTTTGATTTGCTGATTGGATTTGTAGTATTTGTTTCAGACTACTTCCTTCCTTTGAGGAGTAGTGATTTTAGCTGCCGCAACGAGTACTTCTTCCAGGACGCTCGTTGTGTGGTCGATGTCCGATTCCATATTACGCTTCCATATTACGCTTCGATATTACGGCGAGTTCGATGTGGGCGTAGTTTTTTTATTTAAGCCAGTTCGTTTTTGGCGACGTCAGGCTGAAGGGGTGTTCGGTTATATCTGGACTTTGAAGCAGCGTTAAAAGCACAGGCGAGTAATCTGATGAAAAGTCCGAGACTTCTTTGTCACTTATTAGATTGCCAGGTATGTTTTTTGTCACCGCAAAATCAATAAGGTCTGGGAGGTTGCAAGGGGATGTTGGTCAATATGTGAAACTGCAATGTACGAATTCTATGGATTTTGATTGCGTGTTGCAGTCGCTTGTCGCAAGCTACTTTTCAAATCCATGTACACCATACATCCTCTGCGTCTGCGTCCTCGCAGACTACACAGACCGTCCGAAAGGATCAGTATGACCTAAGTTGTCCATACTCTTATCAATTAGTGCATTGCACTGGACTGTTGCGTTTATATGGCTCTTCCACAGTGTCTCTCCGATGCAAAAGATATTTCAACTTGTCAACTTGTCCTTCTTCAGCGGCCTGCTTTTTGGCTCGAGCTCGACCTTGAATTGGAAATGCTCTTCAGTCTTTGTTTGCATCTTACTTTCATGGATGTACCCTTTGATAAGCGGGAGACAACATGAAAGTTGTCACCGATCCCGATCAACGCACAGTGGCCGATTTGGATAATTTAGCTTCGGATGTTGAATATCATTAAAAATAATGATAATTTTAAAAAGTTTGAAATTTTTATGGAATGTTAACCCAATAAGAAATCAAAGTCTAGTAATTTTAATTAGGTAAAATTTTTTATTATTTATTTTTTTAAATAAAGTTTTTTTAAATTATTTTTTTTTTTTAAATGCAGTTTTACAAAATAAACTAGTTTTAGTTGTTCTAGTCTGAATCTAAATTTTGTTCTGAGTCAGAATCCGAATCTTCGTTTTGAGCATTGTAGTCCAGAAGAAGATACTGACCTTCAATCTTAAAGGAAACTGCCTTGCTAGAGTTATTGGCCGAACTTTTGGAAAAGCTTGTAGTTAATGGATCTGACGATTCTAAGAATAAATACAAAAGATCCTCCATTGTATTTTGGCGAGTGTTTTTACGCGTATGGCTTAAGCGAAAATTTCTTAAATCTTTGTTTTGGGCTTCTAAGGCTTCTTCTGACATCATTCCGATCGGAAGTGGTACTTTTTATATATATATCTATAATACGCCATGCTCATCCAAAGGAACCAAATGTTCGGTTAACCAACCCGAGTTCTTCCTCATGAAACGCACCTTACATCTATTCTATTTTTTCCTTCTTTTAGAAAGAGTTTTGCAAAAATTTGTAAAGGTACATTCTATAGATGTCAAGTCCGTCTCGGAACATTTGGATTTATCAACTTTACCGCTAAAAATGTGATCAAACAATGCAGAACTCTTCTTTGTGACATCTGCTTCCCCATGCCATACTGCTGAAAGTGCTTGTTTACAGGCAGACATTATTGCTGATATTATCGCTAAATTTAACAGGGGTACGTTGGGGCAGCTGAACATGGATAATTTATACACTAAACGAAGCATAGTTTACCACAAATATACGCTATTTGCGGGCCGAGGCGACCTTCATAAAGTTTTCCTCTACAGAAGTTGAAATTTGTTGAAAATATGCAGCACGACAGCAGCGGGATATAAAAACATGGAAAATATGCTACGTCTGCAAAAGTCGCTTAAAGGGAAAGCTCGTGACCGGGTTTGAGGTAAACTCCTACTTCCTAACCTAGTCCCAGAAGTCATCAGCACTTTGAAGATGTTCTTCGACAGACTGCACCACTGGCACCACACAAAGACAGTTTGACGCGTTAATAGAGTACGCGCTGGCAGTTCGGATGGAGGCGTGTAATCTGAAGGCATATCTCAACAATCCAATGCTGGTCAAGGAGCTGGTTGATATGCTTTTAAGAACACAAGTTAAACTGGGCAATGCATCTCCGCGACGATAGGGTGGCAGTCAAAGCATTCAGTGATTGGCTGTATAAAATCGCAGAGGCTGCGTTGTTAGTGGTGGCGCCAGCGCCAAAACGGGCGCGTTAACTCCCACAACAGTCGCCGCCCGGACAAGGGAGAGGCAGACGAGCCTGGACCATCATGAGGACAAACACGATCGAACGCGATTCATACTGAAGCAGCTCAGCAGCAAGTTCAATTGAGGTGCGTAGCTTGCGGCGACACGAGTCACAGCCCAGCTCAATGCCAGGAATTCTTGAACCTTGACGCGGAGCTCAGGGGGAGGCAATCAGAGCGGGTAAAACCTGTTTCTGCTACCTCATGTTACACCGGAACAGATGCCGAACCGGGAACTGTGGAATTAATGGCAATCGTCCAAGACAGACCACAAAGTCACGTGAGTACGCATCGAGACGTCAACAACGGAAGTCAGTTCTTTCGCATCATTCCAGTCAAGCCGCCTTTCTAAATGAAGGATCATTCGTGACCTTAGCAGATGCATCCGTATTCCAAAGACTGGAAAGACAAGGCCAGGCCAGACTCGATTCGAGAGTTGATCCGTAATCTCGGAAATGCACTCCGACAAGGTTTACTGGTTGAAAAACGTCCAGACTGTTCAGAACCTAGCATTACCGAGACAGACAGTCAATATGAAAGAGCTATGCGACATATTCCAAATGATCCCAAATGACTTTTGGGATTAGCTGCGCGCCGTTCATAGCGCACTTTGTTCGAGTCAAGAATGCGGAAACCCACCAAGAAAATTTCCCACTCGCCTTAAACGCCATCCAAGATTAATCATCCTATTAAATAGTTTACAAACTACCTCTATAGCGCATTTTGGAATTCAATGAACATCTTTGGCGTCAGTAAGTCATCTCCGGTAGCCTTTTTTGGTTTTAGCCCTTTTATGACTTTTTCAATTTCGTTTGGCCGGAATAAAGGTGTAGTTGGCAGAGGGGTAGCGTCTAGCTGAATTAGTTCCAGGAGGAATGAATTCGAGGCAGGGTTTGCCTTTCTTCGTCGCTGCACAGCATCCCGAAGAGTTTCTGTGCAAGAGCCTGGTCGAGTGATCGGGTTGCTTCCTTAATCTGCTGATCTTATGTTTTGTCAATCACGACCAGTGGGCATTTTTTCTCGCACGAGTTGTTTGATTTGCTGATTGGATTTGTAGTATTTGTTTCAGACTACTTCCTTCCTTTGAGGAGTAGTGATTTTAGCTGCCGCAACGAGTACTTCTTCCAGGACGCTCGTTGTGTGGTCGATGTCCGATTCCATATTACGCTTCCATATTACGCTTCGATATTACGGCGAGTTCGATGTGGGCGTAGTTTTTTTATTTAAGCCAGTTCGTTTTTGGCGACGTCAGGCTGAAGGGGTGTTCGGTTATATCTGGACTTTGAAGCAGCGTTAAAAGCACAGGCGAGTAATCTGATGAAAAGTCCGAGACTTCTTTGTCACTTATTAGATTGCCAGGTATGTTTTTTGTCACCGCAAAATCAATAAGGTCTGGGAGGTTGCAAGGGGATGTTGGTCAATATGTGAAACTGCAATGTACGAATTCTATGGATTTTGATTGCGTGTTGCAGTCGCTTGTCGCAAGCTACTTTTCAAATCCATGTACACCATACATCCTCTGCGTCTGCGTCCTCGCAGACTACACAGACCGTCCGAAAGGATCAGTATGACCTAAGTTGTCCATACTCTTATCAATTAGTGCATTGCACTGGACTGTTGCGTTTATATGGCTCTTCCACAGTGTCTCTCCGATGCAAAAGATATTTCAACTTGTCAACTTGTCCTTCTTCAGCGGCCTGCTTTTTGGCTCGAGCTCGACCTTGAATTGGAAATGCTCTTCAGTCTTTGTTTGCATCTTACTTTCATGGATGTACCCTTTGATAAGCGGGAGACAACATGAAAGTTGTCACCGATCCCGATCAACGCACAGTGGCCGATTTGGATAATTTAGCTTCGGATGTTGAATATCATTAAAAATAATGATAATTTTAAAAAGTTTGAAATTTTTATGGAATGTTAACCCAATAAGAAATCAAAGTCTAGTAATTTTAATTAGGTAAAATTTTTTATTATTTATTTTTTTAAATAAAGTTTTTTTAAATTATTTTTTTTTTTTAAATGCAGTTTTACAAAATAAACTAGTTTTAGTTGTTCTAGTCTGAATCTAAATTTTGTTCTGAGTCAGAATCCGAATCTTCGTTTTGAGCATTGTAGTCCAGAAGAAGATACTGACCTTCAATCTTAAAGGAAACTGCCTTGCTAGAGTTATTGGCCGAACTTTTGGAAAAGCTTGTAGTTAATGGATCTGACGATTCTAAGAATAAATACAAAAGATCCTCCATTGTATTTTGGCGAGTGTTTTTACGCGTATGGCTTAAGCGAAAATTTCTTAAATCTTTGTTTTGGGCTTCTAAGGCTTCTTCTGATATCATTCCGATCGGAAGTGGTACTTTTTATATATATATCTATAATACGCCATGCTCATCCAAAGGAACCAAATGTTCGGTTAACCAACCCGAGTTCTTCCTCATGAAACGCACCTTAAGGGGCCCATCCACAGGCGAGCATGTTCGTCAACATGCTCGCCTACTTGAATCTCATTTTCCCCACTAACTAGAGCCAACATTCGTGCGAACATCATTTTTCGATAAATTTTCAAACTATCAATATGCCAACGGACAACTATAGCGGCACTCTAATTGCACTTATGGCAATAAGTATTTGCCATAAATAATATTGCAAAATAATATTTCACTTTTTATTCATTTTTCTCTACCAAAACGTTTATTGAAACTGACGTTCGTGCCAACATTGCCATCCATTGACGAGCATGTTGTTGCAAACGTTGTCAAAATAGAACGATTTCAATTCCATTCGAACATTTTGACAAACACAAAATTTGACAACGAACACTACCATCCACAGGAAAAATTTCGTCGAGCACAACATGTTCGCCGAACATGCTCGCCTGTAGATGGGCCCCTTTACATCTATTCTATTTTTTCCTTCTTTTAGAAAGAGTTTTGCAAAAATTTGTAAAGGTACATTCTATAGATGTCAAGTCCGTCTCGGAACATTTGGATTTATCAACTTTACCGCTAAAAATGTGATCTCTTCTCTGATCTCAGAACTCTTCTTTGTGACATCTGCTTCCCCATGCCATACTGCTGAAAGTGCTTGTTTACAGGCAGACATTATTGCTGAAATTATCGCTAAATTTAACAGGGGTACGTTGGGGCAGCTGAATATGGATAATTTATACACTAAACGAAGCATAGTTTACCACAAATATACGCTATTTGCGGGCCGAGGCGACCTTCATAAAGTTTTCCTCTACAGAAGTTGAAATTTGTTGAAAATATGCAGCACGACAGCAGCGGGATATAAAAACATGGAAAATATGCTACGTCTGCAAAAGTCGCTTAAAGGGAAAGCTCGTGAGCTGGTTTGAGGTAAACTCCTACTTCCTAACCTAGTCCCAGAAGTCATCAGCACTTTGAAGATGTTCTTCGACAGACTGCACCACTGGCACCACACAAAGACAGTTTGACGCGTTAATAGAGTACGCGCTGGCAGTTCGGATGGAGGCGTGCAATCTGAAGGCCCATCTCAACAATCCAATGATGGTCAAGGAGCTGGTTGATATGCTTTTAAGAACACAAGTTAAACTGGGTAATGCATCTCCGCGACGATAGGGTGGCAGTCAAAGCATTCATTGATTGGCTGGATAAAATCGCAGAGGCTGCGTTATTAGTGGTGGCGCCAGCGCCAAAACGGGCGCGTTAACTCCCACAACAGTCGCCGCCCGGACAAGGGAGAGGCAGACGAGCCTGGACCATCATGAGGACAAACACGATCGAACGCGATTCATACTGAAGCAGCTTAGCAGCAAGTTCAATTGAGGTGCGTAGCTTGCGGCGACACGAGTCACAGCCCAGCTCAATGCCAGGAATTCTTGAACCTTGACGCGGAGCTCAGGGGGAGGCAATCAGAGCGGGTAAAACTTGTTTCTGCTACCTCAAGTTACACCGGAACAGATGCCGAACCGGGAACTGTGGAATTAATGGATGTACAAAGAAATACCACGAGTTGCTTCATACAGAATATCTTCCTAACACAATCGGCCAATACAGACCACAAAGTCACGTGAGTACGCATCGAGACGTCAACAACGGAAGTCAGTTCTTTCGCATCATTCCAGTCAAGCTGCATTACGGCAGCAGGCAGACCGAAATCTACGCCTTTCTAAATGAAGGATCATTCGTGACCTTAGCAGACGCATCCGTATTCCAAAGACTGGAAAGACAAGGCCAGGCCAGACTCGATTCAAGAGTTGATCAGTAAAAGCACCCGTTCAAATCTCGGAAATGAACTTCGACAAGATTTACTGGTTGAAAAACGTCGACTGTTCAGAACCTAGCATTACCGAGACAAACAGTCAATATGAAAGAGCTATGCGACAGATTCCAGCATTTGAGAGAATTACCGCTATGGTCCTAGTTCGTCCAGCCAACATTGCTAATTGGAACAAATAACGGGAAACTAGCCGTCCCTCGCAAGATCTGCGAAGGGAAATGGAACGAGCCGAAAGCATCGAAGTGCATGCTAGGATGGAGCATCCAAGGATCGGCGGACCCACAACGATCCATTTTCATGCACCACTGCGATTGGCAAGAACTTTATAACGACATCAAGGAGCATTTACTCAGCTGAAGATAAGCTGGCAGTGAAGATTCTGGAAAGCACATGACAAAAGATGTCCGGAAAATATGAAGTTGGACTTTCGTGGCGCGGTGGCATCGACAAACTCTCTGAGAGCCGCGGTAACGCTCTGATTCACAGGATCAACATTCGCGAGGAATGTCGCTCTGATTCGCATCGATTTTTGTGGTATAACAAAGGCAGCGAAAAAGTAGACACCTATATCATGCGAGCTATGACTTTTGGGATTAGTTGCGCGCCGTTCATAGCGAACTTTGTTCGAGACAAGAATGCGGAAACCCACCAAGAAAATTACCCACTGGCCTTAAACGCCATCCGAGATTAATCATCCTATTAAATAGTTTACAAACTACCTCTATAGCGCATTTTGGAATTCAATGAACATCTTTGGCGTCAGTAAGTCATCTCCGGGAGCCTTTTTTGGTTTTAGCCCTTTTATGACTTTTTCAATTTTGTTTGGCCGGTGAAGGTGTAGTTTGCAGAGGGGTAGCGTCTAGCTGAATTAGTTCCAGGAGGAATGAATTCGAGGCAGGGTTTGCCTTTCTTCGTCGCTGCCCAGCATCACGAAGAGTTTCTGTGCAAGAGCCTGGTCAAATGATCGGGTTGCTTCCTTAATCTGCTGATCTTATGTTTTGTCAATCACGACAATTGCGCCTTTTTTCTCGCACGAGTTGTTTGATTTGCTGATTGTATTTGTAGTATTTGTTTCGGACTACTTCCTTCCTTTGAGGAGTAGTGATTTTAGCTGCCGCAACGAGTACTTCTTCCAGGGTACTCGTTGTGTGGTCGATGTCCGATTCCATATTACGCTTCCATATTACGCTTCGATATTACGGCGAGTTCGATGTGGGCGTAGTTTTTGTATTTAAGCCAGTTCGTTTTTGGCGACGTCAGGCTGAAGGGGTGTTCGGTTATATCTGGACTTTGAAGAAGCGTTAAAAGCACAGGCGAGTAATCTGATGAAAAGTCCGAGACTTCTTTGTCACTTATTAGATTGCCAGGTATGTTTTTTGTCACCGCAAAATCAATAAGGTCTGGGAGGTTGCAAGGGGATGTTGGTCAATATGTGAAACTGCAGTGTACGAATTCTATGAATTTTGATTGCGTGTTGCAGTCGCTTGTCGCAAGCTACTTTTCAAATCCATGTACACCATACATCCTCGCGTCTGCGTCCTCGCAGACTACACAGACCGTCCGAAAGGATCAGTATGACCTAAGTTGTCCATACTCTTATCAATTAGTGCATTGCACTGGACTGTTGCGTTTATATGGCTCTTCCACAGTGTCTCTCCGATGCAAAAGATATTTCAACTTGTCAACTTGTCCTTCTTCAGCGGCCTGCTTTTTGGCTCGAGCTCGACCTTGAATCGGAAATGCTCTTCAGTCTTTGTTTGCATCTTACTTTCATGGATGTACCCTTTGATAAGCGGGAGACAACATGAAAGTTGTCACCGATCCCGATCAACGCACAGTGGCCGATTTGGATAATTTAGCTTCGGATGTTGAATATCATTAAAAATAATGATAATTTTAAAAAGTTTGAAATTTTTATGGAATGTTAACCCAATAAGAAATCAAAGTCTAGTAATTTTAATTAGGTAAAATTTTTTATTATTTATTTTTTTAAATAAAGTTTTTTTAAATTATTTTTTTTTAAATGCAGTTTTACAAAATAAACTAGTTTTAGTTGTTCTAGTCTGAATCTAAATTTTGTTCTGAGTCAGAATCCGAATCTTCGTTTTGAGCATTGTAGTCCAGAAGAAGATTCTGACCTTCAATCTTAAAGGAAACTGCCTTGCTAGAGTTATTGGCCGAAATTTTGGAAAAGCTTGTAGTTAATGGATCGGACGATTCTAAGAATAAATGCAAAAGATCCTCCATTGTATTTTGGCGAGTGTTTTTACGCGTATGGCTTAAGCGAAAATTTCTTAAATCTTTGTTTTGGGCTTCTATGGCTTCTTCTGACATCATTCCGATCGGAA
Organism: Drosophila malerkotliana malerkotliana; assembly: GCA_018153235.1. Taxonomy (NCBI): domain Eukaryota; kingdom Metazoa; phylum Arthropoda; class Insecta; order Diptera; family Drosophilidae; genus Drosophila; species Drosophila malerkotliana. The sequence goes on along the minus strand of JAECXV010000202.1, from coordinate 1,956,249 downwards.
GTGGTACTTTTTATATATATATCTATAATACGCCATGCTCATTCAAAAAGGAACCAAATGTTCGGTTAACCAACCCAAGTTCTTCCTCATGAAACGCACCTTACATCTATTCTATTTTTTTCTTCTTTTAGAAAGAGTTTTGCAAAAATTTGTAATGGTACATTCTATAGATGTCAAGTCCGTCTCGGAACATTTGGATTTATCAACTTTACCGCTAAAAATGTGATCAAACAATGCAGAACTCTTCTTTGTGGCATCTGCTTCCCCATGCCATACTGCAGAAAGTGCTTGTTTACAGGCAGACATGATTGCTGAAAATATCGCGAAATTTAACAGGAGCACGTTGGGGCAGCTGAACATGGATAATTTATACACTAAACGAAGCATAGTTTACCACAAATATACGCTATTTGCGGGCCGAGGCGACCTTCATAAAGTTTTCCTCTACAGAAGTTGAAATTTGTTGAAAATATGCAGCACGACAGCAGCGGGATATAAAAACATGGAAAATATGCTACGTCTGCAAAAGTCGCTTAAAGGGAAAGCTCGTGACCTGGTTTGAGGTAAACTCCTACTTCCTAACCTAGTCCCAGAAGTCATCAGCACTTTGAAGATGTTCTTCGACAGACTGCACCACTGGCACCACACAAAGACAGTTTGACGCGTTAATAGAGTACGCGCTGGCAGTTCGGATGGAGGCGTGCAATCTGAAGGCATATCTCAACAATCCAATGCTGATCAAGGAGCTGGTTGATATGCTTTTAAGAACACAAGTTAAACTGGGCAATGCATCTCCGCGACGATAGGGTGGCAGTCAAAGCATTCAGTGATTGGCTGGATAAAATCGCAGAGGCTGCGTTATTAGTGGTGGCGCCAGCGCCAAAACGGGCGCGTTAACTCCCACAACAGTCGCCGCCCGGACAAGGGAGAGGCAGATGAGCCTGGACCATCATGAGGACAAACACGATCGAACGCGATTCATACTGAAGCAGCTCAGCAGCAAGTTCAATTGAGGTGCGTAGCTTGCGGCGACACGAGTCACAGCCCAGCTCAATGCCAGGAATTCTTGAACCTTGACGCGGAGCTCAGGGGGAGGCAATCAGAGCGGGTAAAACCTGTTTCTGCTACCTCAAGTTACACCGGAACAGATGCCGAACCGGGAACTGTGGAATTAATGGCAATCGTCCAAGACAGACCACAAAGTCACGTGAGTACGCATCGAGACGTCAACAACGGAAGTCAGTTCTTTCGCATCATTCCAGTCAAGCTGCATTACGGCAGCAGGCAGACCGAAATCTACGCCTTTCTAAATAAAGGATCTTTCGTGACCTTAGCAGACGCATCCGTATTCCAAAGACTGGAAAAACAAGGCCAGGCCAGACTCGATTCAAGAGTTGATCAGTAAAAGCACCCGTTCAAATCTCGGAAATGATCTTCGACAAGATTTACTGGTTGAAAAACGTCGACTGTTCAGAACCTAGCATTACCGAGACAGACAGTCAATATGAAAGAGCTATGCGACAGATTCCAGCATTTGAGAGAATTACCGCTATGGTCCTAGTTCGTCCAGCCAACATTGCTAATTGGAACAAATAACGGGAAACTAGCCGTCCCTCGCAAGATCTGCGAAGGGAAATGGAACGAGCCGAAAGCATCGAAGTGCATGCTAGGATGGAGCATCCAAGGATCGGCGGACCCACAACGATCCATTTTCATGCACCACTGCGATTGGCAAGAACTTTATAACGACATCAAGGAGCATTTACTCAGCTGAAGATAAGCTGGCAGTGAAGATTCTGGAAAGCACATGACAAAAGATGTCCGGAAAATATGAAGTTGGACTTTCGTGGCGCGGTGGCATCGACAAACTCTCTGAGAGCCGCGGTAACGCTCTGATTCACAGGATCAACATTCGCGAGGAATGTCGCTCTGATTCGCATCGATTTTTGTGGTATAACAAAGGCAGCGAAAAAGTAGACACCTATATCATGCGAGCTATGACTTTTGGGATTAGTTGCGCGCCGTTCATAGCGAACTTTGTTCGAGACAAGAATGCGGAAACCCACCAAGAAAATTACCCACTGGCCTTAAACGCCATCCGAGATTAATCATCCTATTAAATAGTTTACAAACTACCTCTATAGCGCATTTTGGAATTCAATGAACATCTTTGGCGTCAGTAAGTCATCTCCGGGAGCCTTTTTTGGTTTTAGCCCTTTTATGACTTTTTCAATTTTGTTTGGCCGGTGAAGGTGTAGTTTGCAGAGGGGTAGCGTCTAGCTGAATTAGTTCCAGGAGGAATGAATTCGAGGCAGGGTTTGCCTTTCTTCGTCGCTGCCCAGCATCACGAAGAGTTTCTGTGCAAGAGCCTGGTCAAATGATCGGGTTGCTTCCTTAATCTGCTGATCTTATGTTTTGTCAATCACGACAATTGCGCCTTTTTTCTCGCACGAGTTGTTTGATTTGCTGATTGGATTTGTGGTATTTTATTCGGACTACTTCCTTCCTTTGAGGAGTAGTGATTTTAGCTGCCGCAACGAGTACTTCTTCCAGGGTACTCGTTGTGTGGTCGATGTCCGATTCCATATTACGCTTCCATATTACGCTTCGATATTACGGCGAGTTCGATGTGGGCGTAGTTTTTGTATTTAAGCCGTTCGTCTTTGGCGACGTCAGGCTGAAGGGGTGTTCGATTATTTCTGGTCTTTGAAGAAGCGTTAAAAGCATAGGCGAGTAATCTGATGAAAAGTTCGAGACTTCTTTGTCACTTATTAGATTGACAGGTATGTTTTTTGTCACCGCAAAATCAATAAGGTCTGGGAGGTTGCAAGGGGATGTTGGTCAATATGTGAAACTGCAATGTACGAATTCTATGGATTTTGATTGCGTGTTGCAGTCGCTTGTCGCAAGCTACTTTTCAAATCCATGTACACCATACATCCTCTGCGTCTGCGTCCTCGCAGACTACACAGACCGTCCGAAAGGATCAGTATGACCTAAGTTGTCCATACTCTTATCAATTAGTGCATTGCACTTGACTGTTGCGTTTATATGGCTCTTCCACAGTGTCTCTCCGATGCAAAAGATATTTCAACTTGTCAACTTGTCCTTCTTCAGCGGCCTGCTTTTTGGCTCGAGCTCGACCTTGAATCGGAAATGCTCTTCAGTCTTTGTTTGCATCTTACTTTCATGGATGTACCCTTTGATAAGCGGGAGACAACATGAAAGTTGTCACCGATCCCGATCAACGCACAGTGGCCGATTTGGATAATTTAGCTTCGGATGTTGAAAATCATTAAAAATAATGATAATTTTAAAAAGTTTGAAATTTTTATGGAATGTTAACCCAATAAGAAATCAAAGTCTAGTAATTTTAATTAGGTAACATTTTTTATTATTTATTTTTTTAAATAAAGTTTTTTTAAATGCAGTTTTACAAAATAAACTAGTTTTAGTTGTTCTAGTCTGAATCTAAATTTTGTTCTGAGTCAGAATCCGAATCTTCGTTTTGAGCATTGTAGTCCAGAAGAAGATACTGACCTTCAATCTTAAAGGAAACTGCCTTGTTAGAGTTATTGGCCGAACTTTTGGAAAAGCTTGTAGTTAATGGATCTGACGATTCTAAGAATAAATACAAAAGATCCTCCATTGTATTTTGGCGAGTGTTTTTACGCGTATGGCTTAAGCGAAAATTTCTTAAATCTTTGTTTTGGGCTTCTAAGGCTTCTTCTGATATCATTCCGATCGGAAGTGGTACTTTTTATATATATATCTATAATACGCCATGCTCATCCAAAGGAACCAAATGTTCGGTTAACCAACCCGAGTTCTTCCTCATGAAACGCACCTTACATCTATTCTATTTTTTCCTTCTTTTAGAAAGAGTTTTGCAAAAATTTGTAAAGGTACATTCTATAGATGTCAAGTCCGTCTCGGAACATTTGGATTTATCAACTTTACCGCTAAAAATGTGATCTCTTCTCTGATCTCAGAACTCTTCTTTGTGACATCTGCTTCCCCATGCCATACTGCTGAAAGTGCTTGTTTACAGGCAGACATTATTGCTGAAATTATCGCTAAATTTAACAGGGGTACGTTGGGGCAGCTGAATATGGATAATTTATACACTAAACGAAGCATAGTTTACCACAAATATACGCTATTTGCGGGCCGAGGCGACCTTCATAAAGTTTTCCTCTACAGAAGTTGAAATTTGTTGAAAATATGCAGCACGACAGCAGCGGGATATAAAAACATGGAAAATATGCTACGTCTGCAAAAGTCGCTTAAAGGGAAAGCTCGTGAGCTGGTTTGAGGTAAACTCCTACTTCCTAACCTAGTCCCAGAAGTCATCAGCACTTTGAAGATGTTCTTCGACAGACTGCACCACTGGCACCACACAAAGACAGTTTGACGCGTTAATAGAGTATGCGCTGGCAGTTCGGATGGAGGCGTGCAATCTGAAGGCCCATCTCAACAATCCAATGATGGTCAAGGAGCTGGTTGATATGCTTTTAAGAACACAAGTTAAACTGGGTAATGCATCTCCGCGACGATAGGGTGGCAGTCAAAGCATTCAGTGATTGGCTGTATAAAATCGCAGAGGCTGCGTTGTTAGTGGTGGCGCCAGCGCCAAAACGGGCGCGTTAACTCCCACAACAGTCGCCGCCCTAACAAGGGAGAGGCAGATGAGCCTGGACCATCATGAGGACAAACACGATCAAACGCGATCCATACTGAAGCAGCGACACGAGTCACAGCCCAGCTCAATGCCAGGTATTCTTGAACCTTGACGCGGAGCTCAGGGGGAGGCAATCAGAGTGGGTAAAACTTGTTTCTGCTACCTCAAGTTACACCGGAATAGATGCCGAACCGGGAACTGTGGAATTAATGGCTGTACAAAGAAATACCACGAGTTGCTTCATACAGAATATCTTCCTAACACAATCGGCCAAGACAGACCACAAAGTCACGTGAATACGCATCGAGACGTCAACAATGGAAGTCAGTTCTTTCGCATCATTCCAGTCAAGCTGCATTACGGCAGCAGGCAGACCGAAATCTACGCCTTTCTAAATAAAGGATCTTTCGTGACCTTAGCAGACGCATCCGTATTCCAAAGACTGGAAAAACAAGGCCAGGCCAGACTCGATTCAAGAGTTGATCAGTAAAAGCACCCGTTCAAATCTCGGAAATGATCTTCGACAAGATTTACTGGTTGAAAAACGTCGACTGTTCAGAACCTAGCATTACCGAGACAGACAGTCAATATGAAAGAGCTATGCGACAGATTCCAGCATTTGAGAGAATTACCGCTATGGTCCTAGTTCGTCCAGCCAACATTGCTAATTGGAACAAATAACGGGAAACTAGCCGTCCCTCGCAAGATCTGCGAAGGGAAATGGAACGAGCCGAAAGCATCGAAGTGCATGCTAGGATGGAGCATCCAAGGATCGGCGGACCCACAACGATCCATTTTCATGCACCACTGCGATTGGCAAGAACTTTATAACGACATCACTCTGATTCACAGTAACGCTCTGATTCACAGGATCAACATTCGCGAGGAATGTCGTTCTGATTCGCATCGATTTTTGTGGTATAACAAAGGCAGCGACAAAGTAGACACCTATGTCATGCGAGCTATGACTTTTGGGATTAGTTGCGCGCCGTTCATAGCGCACTTTGTTCGAGACAAGAATGCGGAAACCCACCAAGAAAATTACCCACTGGCCTTAAACGCCATCCGAGATTAATCATCCTATTAAATAGTTTACAAACTACCTCTATAGCGCATTTTGGAATTCAATGAACATCTTTGGCGTCAGTAAGTCATCTCCGGGAGCCTTTTTTGGTTTTAGCCCTTTTATGACTTTTTCAATTTTGTTTGGCCGGTGAAGGTGTAGTTTGCAGAGGGGTAGCGTCTAGCTGAATTAGTTCCAGGAGGAATGAATTCGAGGCAGGGTTTGCCTTTCTTCGTCGCTGCCCAGCATCACGAAGAGTTTCTGTGCAAGAGCCTGGTCAAATGATCGGGTTGCTTCCTTAATCTGCTGATCTTATGTTTTGTCAATCACGACAATTGCGCCTTTTTTCTCGCACGAGTTGTTTGATTTGCTGATTGGATTTGTGGTATTTTATTCGGACTACTTCCTTCCTTTGAGGAGTAGTGATTTTAGCTGCCGCAACGAGTACTTCTTCCAGGGTACTCGTTGTGTGGTCGATGTCCGATTCCATATTACGCTTCGATATTACGGCGAGTTCGATGTGGGCGTAGTTTTTGTATTTAAGCCGTTCGTCTTTGGCGACGTCAGGCTGAAGGGGTGTTCGATTATTTCTGGTCTTTGAAGAAGCGTTAAAAGCATAGGCGAGTAATCTGATGAAAAGTCCGAGACTTCTTTGTCACTTATTAGATTGACAGGTATGTTTTTTGTCACCGCAAAATCAATAAGGTCTGGGAGGTTGCAAGGGGATGTTGGTCAATATGTGAAACTGCAATGTACGAATTCTATGGATTTTGATTGCGCGTTGCAGTCGCTTGTCGCATGCTACTTTTCAAATCCATGTACACCATGCATCCTCTGCGTCTGCGTCCTCGCAGACTACACAGACGGCCCGAAAGGATCAGTATGACCTAGTTCGTCCATACTCTTATCAATTAGTGCATTGCACTGGACCGTTTTGTTTATAAGACTCTTCCACAGTGACTCTCCGATGCAAAAGATATTTCAACTTGTCAACTTGTCCTTCTTCAGCGGCCTGCTTTTTGGCTCGAGCTTGACCTTGATTCGGAAGTGCTCTTCAGTCTTTGTTTGCATCTTACTTTCATGGATGTACCCTTTGATAAGCGGGACAACATGAAAGTTGTCACCGTTCCCGATGGGAATGTTAATAAGAAATCAAAGCTTAGTAATTTTAATTAAATAAAATTTTTTATTATTTAGTTTTTTTAAATACAAAATAGTTTTACAAAATAAACTAGTTTTAGTTGTCCTTGTCTGAATCTAAATTTTCTTTTTGAGCATTGTAGTCCAAAAGAAGATTCTGACCTTCAATCTCAAAGGAAATGTCATGTCCGTCTCGGAACATTTGGATTTATCAACTCTATCGCTGAAAATGTGATCAAACACTGCAGAACTCTTCTTTGTGGCATCTGCTTCCCCATGCCATACTGCAGAAAGTGCTTGTTTGCTGAAGACATGATTGCTGAAAATATCGCTAAATTTAACAGGAGCACGTTGGGGCAGCTGAACGTGGATAATTTATACACTAAACGAAGCATAGTTTACCACAAATATACGCTATTTGCGGGCCGAGGCGACCTTCATAAAGTTTTCCTCTACAGAAGTTGAAATTTGTTGAAAATATGCAGCACGACAGCAGCGGGATATAAAAACATGGAAAATATGCTACGTCTGCAAAAGTCGCTTAAAGGGAAAGCTCGTGACCTGGTTTGAGGTAAACTCCTACTTCCTAACCTAGTCCCAGAAGTCATCAGCACTTTGAATATGTTCTTCGACAGACCAGAGCACATCCTAGAGAGAATGGTGGAAAAGTTTCACCACTGGCACCACACAAAGATAGTTTGACGCGTGACGCGATAGGATGAAGGCGTGCAATCTGAAGGCGCATCTCAACAATCCAATGCTGGTCAAGGAGCTGGTTGATTAGCTTTTAAGAACACAAGTTAAACTAGGCAACGCAACACCGCGACGATAGGGTGGCAGTCAAAGCATTCAGTGATTGGCTGTATAAAATCGCAGAGGCTGCGTTGTTAGTGGTGGCGCCAGCGCCAAAACGGGCGCGTTAACTCCCACAACAGTCGCCGCCCTAACAAGGGAGAGGCAGATGAGCCTGGACCATCATGAGGACAAACACGATCAAACGCGATTCATACTGAAGCAGCTCAGCAGCAAGTTCAATTGAGGTGCGTAGCTTGCGGCGACACGAGTCACAGCCCAGCTCAATGCCAGGAATTCTTGAACCTTGACGCGGAGCTCAGGGGGAGGCAATCAGAGCGGGTAAAACCTGTTTCTGCTACCTCAAGTTACACCGGAACAGATGCCGAACCGGGAACTGTGGAATTAATGGCAATCGTCCAAGACAGACCACAAAGTCACGTGAGTACGCATCGAGACGTCAACAACGGAAGTCAGTTCTTTCGCATCATTCCAGTCAAGCTGCATTACGGCAGCAGGCAGACCGAAATCTACGCCTTTCTAAATGAAGGATCATTCGTGACCTTAGCAGACGCATCCGTATTCCAAAGACTGGAAAGACAAGGCCAGGCCAGACTCGATTCGAGAGTTGATCCGTAATCTCGGAAATGCACTCCGACAAGGTTTACTGGTTGAAAAACGTCCAGACTGTTCAGAACCTAGCATTACCGAGACAGACAGTCAATATGAAAGAGCTATGCGACATATTCCAAATGATCCCAAATGACTTTTGGGATTAGCTGCGCGCCGTTCATAGCGCACTTTGTTCGAGTCAAGAATGCGGAAACCCACCAAGAAAATTTTCCACTCGCCTTAAACGCCATCCAAGATTAATCATCCTATTAAACAGATTACAAACTACCTCTATAGTGCATTTTGGAATTCAATGAACATCTTTGGCGTCAGTAAGTCATCTCCGGGAGCCTTTTTTGGTTTTAGCCCTTTTATGACTTTTTCAATTTTGTTTGGCCGGTGAAGGTGTAGTTTGCAGAGGGGTAGCGTCTAGCTGAATTAGTTCCAGGAGGAATGAATTCGAGGCAGGGTTTGCCTTTCTTCGTCGCTTCACAGCATCCCGAAGAGTTTCTGTGCAAGAGCCTGGTCGAGTGATCGGGTTGCTTCCTTAATCTGCTGATCTTATGTTTTGTCAATCACGAAAAGTGCGCCTTTTTTCTCGCACGAGTTGTTTGATTTGCTGATTGTATTTGTAGTATTTGTTTCGGACTACTTCCTTCCTTTGAGGAGTAGTGATTTTAGCTGCCGCAACGAGTACTTCTTCCAGGACGCTCGTTGTGTGGTCGATGTCCGATTCCATATTACGTTTCCATATTACGCTTCGATATTACGGCGAGTTCGATGTGGGCGTAGTTTTTGTATTTAAGCCAGTTCGTTTTTGGCGACGTCAGGCTGAAGGGGTGTTCGGTTATATCTGGACTTTGAAGAAGCGTTAAAAGCACCGGCGAGTAATCTGGACTGGACTTTTGCGTTTATATGGCTCTTCCACAGTGTCTCTCCGATGCAAAAGATATTTCAACTTGTCAACTTGTCCTTCTTCAGCGGCCTGCTTTTTGGCTCGAGCTCGACCTTGAATCGGAAGTGCTCTTCAGTCTTTGTTTGCATCTTACTTTCATGGATGTACCCTTTGATAAGCGGGAGACAACATGAAAGTTGTCACCGATCCCGATCAACGCACAGTGGCCGATTTGGATAATTTAGCTTCGGATGTTGAATATCTTTAAAAATATTGATAATTTTAAAAAGTTTGAAATTTTTATGGAATGTTAACCCAATAAGAAATCAAAGTTTAGTAATTTTAATTAGGTAAAATTTTTTATTATTTATTTTTTTAAATAAACTTTTTTTTAATTATTTTTTTATACCCTTGCAGAGGGTATTATAATTTTGTCCAAAAGTGTGCAACGCAGTGAAGGAGACATCTCCGACCCTATAAAGTATATATATTCTTGATCAGGATCACCTCCTGAGTTGATATGAGCATGTCCGTCTGTCCGTCTGTCTGTCCGTCTGTCTGTCTGTCCGTTTCTACGCGAACTAGTCTCTCAGTTTTGAAGCTATCGTCTTGAAACTTTGCACACACCCTTAGTTCCTTTGCACGCAGTTAATAAGTCGGAACGGCCGGAATCGGCCGACTATATCCTATAGCTGCCATATAACTGAACGATCGGAAATGACCCAACTTTCGTGTTTTTGAAGATAGAAAGCTGGAATTTGGTACAGATTATATTTTTGGTCAGTTTATCCGACCTACGAAATTTCATTAGGATCGGCCGACTATATCCTATAGCTGCCATATAACTGAACGATCAGAAATGGTATTTGGTAGAAATATCAACTTTCGTATTTTTGAAGATAGAAGCTTGGGACTTTTTTTTAGATTTTTTATTGTAATTAATTGGTTTTATGATGATGTAATCATAAGGATCGGCCAACTATATCCGATGCTTGCGATATATATCCAGTTTTAACTGCAAGGGTATATAAACTTCGGCTCCGCCCGAAGTTAGCTTTCCTTTCTTGTTTTTAAATGCAGTTTTACAAAATAAACTAGTTTTAGTTGTTCTAGTCTGAATCTAAATTTTGTTCTGACTCAGAATTCGAATCTTTGTTTTGAGCATTGTAGTCCAGAAGAAGATTCTGACCTTCAATCTCAAAGGAAACTGCCTTGCTAGAGTTATTGGCCGAACTTTTGGAAAAGCTTGTAGTTAATGGATCTGACGATTCTAAGAATATATGCAAAAGATCCTCCATTGGATTTTGGTGAGTGTTTTTACGCGTATAGCTTAAGCGAAAATTTCTTAAATCTTTGTTTTGCAAAAAATTGTAATGGTAGATGTCAAGTCAGTCTCGGAACATTTGGATTTATCAACTTTACCGCTGAAAATGTGATCAAACAATGCAGAACTCTTCTTTGTGGCATCTGCTTCCCCATGCCATACTGCAGAAAGTACTTGTTTACAGGCAGACATGATTGCTGCAAATATCGCTAAATTTAACAGGGGCAGCTGAACATGGATAATTTATACACTAAACGAAGCATAGTTTACCACAAATATACGCTATTTGCGGGCCGAGGCGACCTTCATAAAGTTTTCCTCTACCGAATTTGAAATTTGTTGAAAATATTGAAAACGAAGCATAGTTTACCAAAAATACACGGTATTTGCGGGCCGAGGCGACCTTCATAAAGTTTTCCTCTACAGAAGTTGAAATTTGTTGAAAATATGCAGCACGACAGCAGCGGGATATAAAAACATGGAAAATATGCTACGTCTGCAAAAGTCGCTTAAAGGGAAAGCTTGTGACCTGGTTTAAGGTAAACTCCTACTTCCTAACCTAGTCCCAGAAGTCATCAGCACTTTGAAGATGTTCTTGGACAGACCAGAGCACATCCTAGAGAGAATGGTGGAAAAGGTGCACCACTGGCACCACAAAAAGACAGATTGGACGCGTTAATAGAGTACGCGCTGGCAGTTCGGATGGAGGCGTGCAATCTGAAGGCGCATCTCAACAATCCAATGCTGGTCAAGGAGCTGGTTGATAAGCTTTTAAGAACACAAGTTAAACTAGGCAACGCAACACCGCTACGATAGGGTGGCAGTCAAAGCATTCAGTGATTGGCTGTATAAAATCGCAGAGGCTGCGTTGTTAGTGGTGGCGCCAGCGCCAAAACGGGCGCGTTAACTCCCACAACAGTCGCCGCCCTAACAAGGGAGAGGCAGATGAGCCTGGACCATCATGAGGACAAACACGATCAAACGCGATCCATACTGAAGCAGCGACACGAGTCACAGCCCAGCTCAATGCCAGGTATTCTTGAACCTTGACGCGGAGCTCAGGGGGAGGCAATCAGAGTGGGTAAAACTTGTTTCTGCTACCTCAAGTTACACCGGAATAGATGCCGAACCGGGAACTGTGGAATTAATGGCTGTACAAAGAAATACCACGAGTTGCTTCATACAGAATATCTTCCTAACACAATCGGCCAAGACAGACCACAAAGTCACGTGAATACGCATCGAGACGTCAACAATGGAAGTCAGTTCTTTCGCATCATTCCAGTCAAGCTGCATTACGGCAGCAGGCAGACCGAAATCTACGCCTTTCTAAATAAAGGATCTTTCGTGACCTTAGCAGACGCATCCGTATTCCAAAGACTGGAAAAACAAGGCCAGGCCAGACTCGATTCAAGAGTTGATCAGTAAAAGCACCCGTTCAAATCTCGGAAATGATCTTCGACAAGATTTACTGGTTGAAAAACGTCGACTGTTCAGAACCTAGCATTACCGAGACAGACAGTCAATATGAAAGAGCTATGCGACAGATTCCAGCATTTGAGAGAATTACCGCTATGGTCCTAGTTCGTCCAGCCAACATTGCTAATTGGAACAAATAACGGGAAACTAGCCGTCCCTCGCAAGATCTGCGAAGGGAAATGGAACGAGCCGAAAGCATCGAAGTGCATGCTAGGATGGAGCATCCAAGGATCGGCGGACCCACAACGATCCATTTTCATGCACCACTGCGATTGGCAAGAACTTTATAACGACATCACTCTGATTCACAGTAACGCTCTGATTCACAGGATCAACATTCGCGAGGAATGTCGTTCTGATTCGCATCGATTTTTGTGGTATAACAAAGGCAGCGACAAAGTAGACACCTATGTCATGCGAGCTATGACTTTTGGGATTAGTTGCGCGCCGTTCATAGCGCACTTTGTTCGAGACAAGAATGCGGAAACCCACCAAGAAAATTACCCACTGGCCTTAAACGCCATCCGAGATTAATCATCCTATTAAATAGTTTACAAACTACCTCTATAGCGCATTTTGGAATTCAATGAACATCTTTGGCGTCAGTAAGTCATCTCCGGGAGCCTTTTTTGGTTTTAGCCCTTTTATGACTTTTTCAATTTTGTTTGGCCGGTGAAGGTGTAGTTTGCAGAGGGGTAGCGTCTAGCTGAATTAGTTCCAGGAGGAATGAATTCGAGGCAGGGTTTGCCTTTCTTCGTCGCTGCCCAGCATCACGAAGAGTTTCTGTGCAAGAGCCTGGTCAAATGATCGGGTTGCTTCCTTAATCTGCTGATCTTATGTTTTGTCAATCACGACAATTGCGCCTTTTTTCTCGCACGAGTTGTTTGATTTGCTGATTGAATTTGTGGTATTTGTTTCGGACTACTTCCTTCCTTTGAGGAGTAGTGATTTTAGCTGCCGCAACGAGTACTTCTTCCAGGGTGCTCGTTGTGTGGTCGATGTCCGATTCCATATTACGCTTCCATATTACGCTTCGATATTACGGCGAGTTCGATGTGGGCGTAGTTTTTGTATTTAAGCCGTTCGTCTTTGGCGACGTCAGGCTGAAGGGGTGTTCGATTATTTCTGGTCTTTGAAGAAGCGTTAAAAGCACAGGCGAGTAATCTGATGAAAAGTCCGAGACTTCTTTGTCACTTATTAGATTGCCAGGTATGTTTTTTGTCACCGCAAAATCAATAAGGTCTGGGAGGTTGCAAGGGGATGTTGGTCAATATGTGAAACTGCAATGTACGAATTCTATGGATTTTGATTGCGCGTTGCAGTCGCTTGTCGCATGCTACTTTTCAAATCCATGTACACCATACATCCTCTGCGTCTGCGTCCTCGCAGACTACACAGACGGCCCGAAAGGATCAGTATGACCTAGTTCGTCCATACTCTTATCAATTAGTGCATTGCACTGGACCGTTGCGTTTATATGGCTGTTCCACAGTGACTCTCCGATGCAAAAAATATTTCAACTTGTCAACTTGTCCTTCTTCAGCGGCCTGCTTTTTGGCTCGAGCTCGACCTTGATTCGGAAGTGCTCTTCAGTCTTTGTTTGCATCTTACTTTCATGGATGTACCCTTTGATAAGCGGGACAACATGAAAGTTGTCACCGTTCCCGATGGGAATGTTAATAAGAAATCAAAGCTTAGTAATTTTAATTAAATAAAATTTTTTATTATTTAGTTTTTTTAAATACAAAATAGTTTTACAAAATAAACTAGTTTTAGTTGTCCTTGTGTGAATCTAAATTTTCTTTTTGAGCATTGTAGTCCAGAAGAGGATTCTGACCTTCAATCTCAAAGGAAATGTCATGTCCGTCCCGGAACATTTGGATTTATCAACTATATCGCTGAAAATGTGATCAAACACTGCAGAACTCTTCTTTGTGGCATCTGCTTCCCCATGCCACACTGCAGAAAGTGCTTGTTTACAGGCAGACATGATTGCTGAAAATATCGCGAAATTTAACAGGAGCACGTTGGGGCAGCTGAACATGGATAATTTATACACTAAACGAAGCATAGTTTACCACAAATATACGCTATTTGCGGGCCGAGGCGACCTTCATAAAGTTTTCCTCTACAGAAGTTGCAATTTGTTGAAAATATGCAGCACGACAGCAGCGGGATATAAAAACATGGAAAATATGCTACGTCTGCAAAAGTCGTTTAAAGGGAAAGCTTGTGACCTGGTTTGAGGTAAACTCCTACTTCTTAACCTAGTCCCAGAAGTCATCAGCACTTTGAATATTTTCTTCGACAGACCAGAGCACATCCTAGAGAGAATGGTGGAAAAGGTGCACCACTGGCACCACACAAAGATAGTTTGACGCGTGACGCGATAGGACGCGATAGGATGAAGGCGTGCAATTTGAAGGCGCATCTCAACAATCCAATGCTGGTCAAGGAGCTGGTTGATAAGCTTTTAAGAACACAAGTTATACTGGGCAATGCAACCCCGTGACGATAGGGTGGCAGTCAGTGATTGGCTGTATAAAATCGCAGAGGCTGCGTTATTAGTGGTGGCGCCAGCGCCAAAACGGGCGCGTTAACACCCACAACAGTCGCCGCCCGGACAAGGGAGAGGCAGATGAGCCTGGACCATCATGAGGACAAACACGATCGAACGCAATCCATACTGAAGCAGCGACACGAGTCACAGCCCAGCTCAATGCCAGGTATTGTTGAACCTTGACGCGGAGCTCAGGGGGAGGCAACCAGAGCGGGTAAAGCCTGTTTCTGCTACCTCAAGTTACACCGGAACAGATGCCGAACCGGGAACTGTGGAATTAATGTCTGTACAAGGAAATACCACGAGTCTTCATACAGAATATCATCCTAACACAATCGACCAAGACAGACCACAAAGTCACGTGAGTACGCATCGAGACGTCAACAACGGAAGTCAGTTCTTTCGCATCATTCCAGTCAAGCTGCATTACGGCAGCAAGCAGACCGAAATCTACGCCTTTTTTTTTTTTTTTTTTTTTATTTTATATATTAAGTTACTTCCTGTAGTGGAAGGGTTATTTGGCCTCCCCGTTTAGAGGCCATTTCTAAACAGGAGATCTAAAAAATTGCGCTTGCATTAAAGACCATAATTTTTATAAATTAATTTTGGCTTGCTTTAAGAACGACGTTATCGATATGTAGTTGTCGATTGGTTCATTTGCAAAGAAGCGATAAATATCATTATATTTTAAAAGTGTTGGAAAATGGCGGCGAATGCTTGAGTATTTTGTACAATTTAAAAAAAGGTGTGAAATATTTTCCACTGCATTGCATGTGTCGCAAAGAGCATTGTCAAAAATATTCATTTTGGATAAAGTGAACTTATCGAACGCATGTCCGCTAAGGATTCTATTTAATCGTTTTGTGTCTAAACGGTCGAAATTATCCGTTTTATAGAACCAGGGTTTCTTGGTGATGAAAGGCCTAAGATTTGAATAGCCTTTATTACGTTCCATAGAGAAAACGTTATAGTCTCTTTCCCAATCATCTTGAATATAATGAAATATATAGTTGATCGCATCACTCAATGTCCATCTAACATATTTGAAGGAGCCGTGTATAAAAGCGTTTTTTGCTGCTCTATCAGCAATTTCGTTTTCCCAAATATTTGCATGGCTGGGTATGTGGTGAACTACAACCTTTGAGAGCGTGGGACAATTTTCGATTTTGGAGAATATTTCCTGGGCAATATAATTGTTGGAGCCGTTATTTTGTAGAGTTTGTATAGCGCCAAGGCTATCCGTCAGTATGGCTATCTTTGGGAAGCTGTTGGAAATTGCAAAATCAATGGCTTTTTCCAAGGCTAAAAGTTTAGCGGTCATAGACGACAGCTTTTTGTTAGTAAAGAAACTATCAACAGTATTTGACTTTGAATGAACAAATGCATAACCTGTAAAATTTTTCCGAGACTGAACCGTCCGTGTAAAAAATTTCCATGTGTAAGTTATTAAAAGAATTCAATTTTTCATTCAACAAAGTAAAAACAATGACTTCATTAGCTTGCTTTTTGTTAACGCAGGTACCTTTAAAAAAATTTGTGTCTAGGGATAATTTGCGAGGAAAAGTAAAAATAGGGTTGATGGGAGCAATATGATTAAAAAGGTTTAAATATTTAGAATAAATTCTACTATAGCTGGTTTTAGTGTATGAGTATGAAAGAGGTAAGAGTGAAGCAGATGGAAGTTTGAACGCGAAGGATTTGGCTAACTCTTTAGCTGTAGCGTATTCAATTCTGTAAATGGGATGTAGTTCAGCAGCGAGATGATAAATAATTTTGACAGGAGTTGACTTAATAAGGCCTAATGCTTTTCTCAGGTGAAAATTAGCGTAAGAATTAATAATATTAAGAGCTGCTTTAGACAAGTTAGCGAATGAGAAACAGGCGTACTCAAACCTAGATCTTATAAAAGCTTTATAAAAAAAAAGCGATTTACTTGGATGAACTCCGAAGTGGCAACCACTTAGCATTTGTAGAAACATATTTATTTGATTTGATTTTGAAATAATTTTTTTAACATGTGGTACAGACGAGTTGTTAGAACTTATGATTCTACCCAAATAGTTGACACTATTTACATTATTTAAGGTGATGTTATTACACTGTACGTTAAGAGGTCTTCTCCTAAGGTTAAAGTGTATAGTGGCTGATTTATTTGCATTAAATGAAAGATTGATTAAATTGCACATTTCCCTAAAAAGATTCACTTACTGCTCTAATTTAGATTCCGCCAACGAAAAAACCTTGTCATAGCAGACTAAAAAAAAATCGTCCGCGTACTGGAAAAGAGTACTGTCATGATTGTTGCTTAGATTATGAAGCTCAAGAGTGTAAAGATTAAATAGAATTGGGCTAAGACAGCTTCCCTGACTAACCCCTTTGTCGACTGTAACCTCTGCCTTGCCCAAAGTTAAAATTCTTTTATTAAGGAAATGGATAATGAATTTAATATGGGAGTGGTTAAAACCTAAATTAACTAATTTTTTACCTAGGATAGGAATTTTGACCGCGTCAAACGCTTTGTTTAAATCAAGAACTGCTGCTGTAACATGGAAGCCACGAGCTTTTAAATTAGCTATAGTGTTGATCACATCATTGATACATTGCGATGTTGAATGGTTTTTCCTAAAAGCATAGGACCTTGGAGGGAGAATTTCGTGTCTATTAA
The DNA here is from genome assembly GCA_018153235.1 of Drosophila malerkotliana malerkotliana. Classification (NCBI taxonomy): domain Eukaryota; kingdom Metazoa; phylum Arthropoda; class Insecta; order Diptera; family Drosophilidae; genus Drosophila; species Drosophila malerkotliana. Next base: position 1,939,038 of record JAECXV010000202.1, on the reverse strand, counting down.
TGTGATTCTCCATACTCGATTTAATTAGGCCCTCTAAACATTTAAAAATTACACTTAGAAGGCAAATAGGTCTATTGTTTGTAATTATAGAAGAGTCAAGGTTTTCTTTGGCACAGGAATAACTTTTATTCTACGCCAATTGTCTGGAATATTACCTTGGTCTAAAGTAGAATTAAGCAAGGAAACAAGGTTTTCTAATTGCACAATAGGTAAGGCTAGGAGCATTCTATATGATATCTTATCGAGTCCCTTAGCAGAATCAGGGTTACGGGATTTGAGAAAGACAAGAAGTTCATGATATGTTAAGTTTGAGATAGAATTTGTGTAAAGTAAGCCGTCAGGGAAAATAACATCAGAACAAGTATCAGTGTTAGGAGCTGTGGCTATTTGACTAAGAAAAGCGTGGTGGTCCGAGTCAGAAAATGAACTTTTGGAAGGTTTTATTTGTTTATAAAGTTTAAGGGAATGAATTTTTCCCCACATATCTTTCATTGAGGTAGGGTCAGATAAATCATCTAAAAGCCTGTTTAGATTATTCTTTCTCATTTTATAAAAGTAATTATTAAGTTTTCTATTACTGTTAATATAGGCAATAGCATCTGTAAAAAGCTTGGATTTAAAATATTTTTGTCTGCACGCGTTTCTTAGCCTAAACAGTTTTTCACAAACCTCATCCCAATATTTTTTAGGAACGTATCTATTATTCCCATTTAATTTTATCGTATTATTGGCGTGAATGTTTTGAGAAGAAGTAAAAAGGGTGTCTAGAGAAGTAATATGAACATTTGAGAAATCTTTAATAATTTTTGGGTGATTATATTTATAAGAGTTGAAAGAAGCCGAAACATTGTCAACTTCAATTAAAACCGGGAAGTGATTGCTATTCGAAATTTTAGAATTAACTGAAGCCCATTTAAATCTAAGATGTTTATTATTTGTGAAAGTGACATCAAGGGTAGAGAAATAGGACGGATTAGGTGAGTAGGTTGGATCGCCATTGTTAATGCAGAAAAATCCTGAATTTAAGAGAGCGTTTTCCAAGATGACTCCTCTGGCATCAAGCGTGTTGTTACCCCAAATACTAGATTTGGCATTAAAATCGCCACCTATAATAGAAGTACCGTTCAGTTCAGACGCAATAGAAAATAAATCGTTACAACCTAGTTCAAAAGAATTAGTGTTAGGATTGGGTGCGGCATAGATACTAAAAATGTTTATATTGTTTTTTAGATTCGTTGTACAGACACCAACAACTTCAATATTAATGTTAAATTTAATTTTCCTAAAACGTATATGTTTTTTTAAATAAATACCAACGCCAATACCAATAAATAAATACCAGATTTCAGACAAAATTGCTATGTCTATATTATTATTAACTAAAAATAGTTCTAACAGATGTTTATTGTTATTAGCAGTTAAGCTCTGAATATTGTATTGGAGGATTTTAAGAGTCATTATTATTATACCCTTGCAGAGGGTATTATAATTTTGGTCAAAAGTGTGCAACGCAGTGAAGCAGACATCTCAGACCCTATAAAGTATATATATTCTTGATCAGGATCACCTCCTGAGTTGATATGAGCATGTCCGTCTGTCCGTCTGTCCGTCTGTCTGTCCGTCTGTCTGTCCGTCTGTCTGTTTCTACGCAAACTAGTCTCTCAGTTTTAAAGCTATCGTCTTGAAACTTTGCACACACCCTTCTATCCTTTGCACGCAGTATATAAGTCGGAACGGCCCGGATCGGCCGACTATATCCTATAGCTGCCATATAACTGATTGATCGGAAATGGTATAACTTTGGTGTTTTTAAAGTTAGAGAGTTCAAATTTGACATGAGAGCTATTTTTGGCAAAACATTACGACATGCCAAATTTCATAAGGATCGGCCGACTATATCTTATAGCTGCCATATAACTGATTGATCGGAAATGACCCAACTTTCGTGTTTTTGAAGATAGAAAGCTGGAACTTGGTACAGATTATATATTTCGTCAGTTGATCCGACCTACCAAATTTCATTAGGATCGGCCGACTATATCCTATAGCTGCCATATAACTGAACGATCGGAAATGGTACTTGGTAGAAATATCAACTTTCGTATTTTTGAAGATAGAAGTTTGGGACTTTTTTTAGATTTTGTATTGTAATAAATTTGAATATATATTCCCATTTCCATAAGGATCGGCCAACTATATCTGATGTTTGCGATATATATCCGGTTTTAACTGCAAGGGTATATCAACTTCGGCTCCGCCCGAAGTTAGCTTTGCTTTCTTGTTTATTATTATTTTTTTTTAAGAAAAGTATATAGACAAGCAACATTAAAGAACTATTGTAACGATTGGTTAATTTATTAAATTAATTAAATCAATTTTTGAATTTGTAATAGAAATACGATCTTTTAAATTAACTAAAAAGTTTCTTGATTCAGGAACTAATATCGAATTTTCGTTGACTAAAAAAGAGGAAATGTCTAGGGCTAGTTGGTTTAAACTTTTTTCTGCAGCTTCTAGAGCTGGGTTGTTGCAATTATAAATTTCAACTTGTTGAGCAGAAAAAGGATCTTTAGATTGGGTATTAATGAATTTTTCTTTGAGAGAGTACTCATGTTTTTTAAGAGCAGTTTTCCAGCTGATCATTGTGTCGTTGGCATTGTTTTCCTCATTTTTTTTGTTAAGAGAGATCTTAACCACTTTGTTAAAAGGGTTATTTTCAAATAAATGTTGCGTGGCTAATTTGGTGTTATTTTGTAAAATTGGTGTAGTAGATTTCCTTTGCCATGATGGCTGTGGGAAAAAGAGTTATGTCGTTAGTATCAACTTCATCTAAAATTTGAAACAGAGAGGGATATCTAATTTTCGCTTCTGATTTTGATAAGTTTTCAAGTGTCATGCACTTTTTGATTGCATAGGCTCTTTTACGAGCAGGACAATCAAGAGAGGTGGCTACGTGAGATTGTTTGCAGTTAGCGCAAACCAATTGGCTACATTGCTGCTCTTTGGTATGAGATAATGAACAGCTACTACATTTTTGATTAGCTTGTTTGCAATTTTGAGCAAAATGATTAAACCTAAAACAGCGATAACATTGGCTGGAAGGTACATACGGACTAACGTTAACTTTAGTGTATAAAAAGACGACTTCATTGGGAATTTGTGTACCTTTAATGAGAATTTTAACCCTTGAAGTGTTAATAAATTTATCTTTAACCTCTTTATCCCTAGTTTTAACCCGAATGATCTCGTGAATCGGTACAGAGGAGGAAATGTACTCTTTCAGTTCGGAGTCGGAGAACTTTGTAGGAATATTAAAAATAATACCCATTTTAAAAACAAAGTGTTTTAAAATCTTGGGTTCATAGCCATTATTTTTCAAATCTGACAATAAAATGTCATTAGCTGCCGCAGCAGACTTAAACTCAGCTTTGCAGCGTCCAAAGCCAATCTTACTGACGGATATAATGTCTTTGATTTTTAGTTTCAGAAGTGTAGTATTCAAATCTAGCGGATTAATTGGGACTCTGTTCTGTCGGCTCTCTAAGCCAGTATCTCCGATTTTGTCAATATAGACCACAAAGGGCCCTTTGTGAGAAATGTCATACAAAATTTCATTTTTATCCAATTGCAAATTTTCTTCTAAGCAAAAATTTTCTAACTTTCTTTTCTTTTCTTCTTTTGACTTTGATTCGTTGAATTGTTCCCATCGTGTCCAGTCAAATCCTCCATATCCGAAATAACTACTTCATCACTTACTTGCACATCGTCTTTATTGTAACAAATTCGTTTTGGTCTCTTGAAAGTGGCCTGCTCCGAGGAAGGGATGGGACCCTTGGCCTCGTGGGCCATTTTTGTTTTAATTTTCCCCGTAACAAACAATAAAAGCGAATATTTTTAGCAAAAAAAAAATAATTTACAACTTTCAACTTTCCCTCCGGTTTTTATTGGAAGTACCGTTCCGAATCAAAATAAAACGAATACTGTACGCCTTTCTAAATGAAGGATCATTCGTGACCTTAGCAGACGAATCCGTATTCCAAAGACTGGAAATACAAGGCCAGGCCAGACTCGATTCGAGAGTTGATCCGTAAAAGCACCCGTTCAAATCTCGGAAATGAACTCCGACAAGATTTACTGGTTGAAAAACGTCCAGACTGTTCAGAACCTAGCATTACAGAGACAGACAGTCAATATGAAAGAGCTATGCTATGCTAAAGAACCTTTTTTCTGCTCAACAAGTTGAAATTTATAATTTCAACAACCCAGCTCTAGAAGCTGCAGAAAATAGTTTAAACCAACTAGCCCTAAACATTTCCTCTTTTTAGTCAACTAAATTCGATATTAGTTCCTGAATCAAGAAACTTTTTAGTTATTTTAAAAGATCGTATTTCTATTACAAATTCAAAAATTGATTTAAATAAAATTAACCAATCATTACAATAGTTCTTTAACGTTGCTTGTTTATATACTTTTCTTAAGTTAAATCCAAAATAAAAAAAAAAATAAATAAAAACGTCTCTTAAGGGGTTATATACCTTTTTTATTTTCAAACAAGAAAGGAAAGCTAACTTCGGGCGGAGCCGAAGTTTATATACCCTTGCAGTTAAAACCGGATATATATCGCAAACATCGGATATAGTTGGCCGATCCTAATGGGAATAGGAATATATAATCCAATTTTTTACAATACAAAATCTAAAAAAAGTCCCAAACTTCTATCTTCAAAAATACGAAAGTTGATATTTCTTCCAAGTACCATTTCCGATCGTTCAGTTATATGGCAGCTATAGGATATAGTCGGCCGATCCTAATGAAATTTGGTAGGTCGGATCAACTGACCAAATATATAATCTGTACCAAGTTGCAGCTTTCTATCTTCAAAAACACGAAAGTTGGGTCATTTCCGATCAATCAGTTATATGGCAGCTATAGGATATAGTCGGCCGATCCCGGTCATTCCGACTTATATACTGCGTGCAAAGGAAAGAAGGGTGTGTGCAAAGTTTCAAGACGATAGCTTTAAAACTGAGAGACTAGTTCGCGTAGAAACAGACAGACAGACGGACAGACGGACATGCTCATATCAACTCAGGAGGTGATCCTGATCAAGAATATATATACTTTATAGGGTCGGAGATTTCTCCTTCACTGCGTTGCACACTTTTGACCAAAATTATAATACCCTCTGCAAGGGTATAAAAATCGAAAATTTTTTTATTGCTTTATCTTTAAGAACAACTCCTTGAGAACATTTTCCCAAATTTTCATAGAGATTGGAGCAGTAGAAAAAAAATTACAGCGCTCCTAACCGCGCGCCTTGTCGCCGCCTTGAACTCAACTTTAAACTTTAAACGCGAATATCTCGAAATGGTGTTTCTTGAAAAATGACTTTGCGGTGACATGGATTGGCGGAAAACTACTGAACCGATTTACTTCAAATTTTTTTTTAAATGTTCGTAATGAAATTCTTATGTGCTTGAACGATCGACTTTTCACGCACAAACTTTTTTTCGTCGAAATGCATTTTTTAGTGAAATTTCGTTAAAATGCATAAAACGTTCCCGTATGCATAAAAAAACACAAAATTTTAAAACCGATCGTTCAAGCACAAGGAATTACACTAAACTAATGAAATTTTTTTACTCTTATGGTTTTAGTTGACCTGTTCGACCTGGGGATCTGTCACCGCAAGGCTCTAAAAAAAAAAAAAGCCCCTAAGGGAAACAGCCACCCCTTAAAAACTATTTCATATTTTTCCTCGAAATTTTGCACAAACATTGTTAATAAAGTGTACTATCAAAAAATTAAAACATCCGTGTAATTAAATAATTGCTACATACCTAAAAAAAAATCCAAACTTTCCTCTTTTTCTTCGACAAAGAAGGTATATAACCCCTTAAAATCCTTCAATACAATATTCAGAGCTTAACTGCTAATAACAATAAACATTTGTTCAAAATATTTTTAGTTAATAATAATATAGACATAGCCATTTTGTCAGAAATCTGGATTCCAAACAATTCTATGTGTAGCCTAGCAAATTATAATTTTGTGTGTAAACCTCGTGCCGACGGTTATGGAGGCGTTGGAATTTATTTAAAAAAACATATACGCTTTAGGAAAATTAAATGTGACATTATTATTGAAGCAGTTGGTGTCTTTACAACCAATCTAAAAAACAATATAAACATTTTTACTATCTATGCCGCACCCAATCCTAACACTAATTCTTTTGAACAAGGTTGCAACGAATTATTTTCTATTGCGTCTGAACTGAACGGTACTGCTATTATAGGTGGCGATTTAAATGCCAAATCTAGTATTTGGGGTAACAACACGTTTGACGCCAGAGGAGGCATCTTGGAAAACTCTTTTAAATTCAGGATTTTTCTGCATTAACAATGGCGATCCAACCTACTCACCTAATCCGTCCTATTTCTCTACCCTTGATGTCACTTTCACAAATAATAATCATTTTAGATTTAAATGGGCTTCAGTTAATTTAAAATTTCGAATAGCAATCCCTTTCCGGTTTTAATTGAAGTGGATAATGTTTCGGCTTCTTTCAACTCTTATAAATATAATCACCCAAAAATTATTAAAGATTTCTCAAATGTTCATATTACTTCTCTAGACACCCTTTTTACTTCTTCTCAAGACATTCACGCCAATAATACGATAAAATTAAATGGGAATAATAGATACGTTCCTAAAAAATATTGGGATGAGGTTTGTGAAAAACTTTTTAGGCTGAGAAACGCGTGCAGACAAAAATATAAAATAAATAATTTAAAATTGGTAAATCCAAGCTTTTCACAGATGCTATTGCCTATATTAACAATAATAGTAAACTTAACAATTACTTTTATAAAATGAGAAAGAATAATCTAAACAGGCTTTTAGATGATTTATCTGACCCTACCTCAATGAAAGATATGTGGGGAAAAATTCATTCCCTTAAACTTTAAAAACAAATAAAACCTTCCAAAAGTTCATTTTCTGATTCGGACCACCACGCTTTTCTTAGTCAAATAGCCACAGCTCCTAACACTGATACTTGTTCTGATGTTATTTTCCCTGACGGCTTACTTTACACAAATTCTATCTCAAACTTAACATATCATGAACTTCTTGTCTTTCTCAAATCCCGTAACCCTGATTCTGCTAAGGGACTCGATAAGATATCATATAGAATGCTCCTAGCCTTACCTATTGTGCAATTAGAAAACCTTGTTTCCTTGCTTAATTCTACTTTAGACCAAGGTAATATTCCAGACAATTGGCGTAGAATAAAAGTTATTCCTGTGCCAAAGAAAACCTTGACTCTTCTATAATTACAAACAATAGACCTATTTGCCTTCTAAGTGTAATTTTTAAATGTTTAGAGGGCTTAATTAAATCGAGTATGGAGAATCACATTAATAGACACGAAATTCTCCCTCCAAGGTCCTATGCTTTTAGGAAAAACCATTCAACATCGCAATGTATCAATGATGTGATCAACACTATAGCTAATTTAAAAGCTCGTGGCTTCCATGTTACAGCAGCAGTTCTTGATTTAAACAAAGCGTTTGACGCGGTCAAAATTCCTATCCTAGGTAAAAAATTAGTTAATTTAGGTTTTAACCACTCCCATATTCCTTAATAAAAGAATTTTAACTTTGGGCAAGGCAGAGGTTACAGTCGACAAAGGGGTTAGTCAGGGAAGCTGTCTTAGCCCAATTCTATTTAATCTTTACACTCTTGAGCTTCATAATCTAAGCAACAATCATGCACCAAAATCGCCAGTGAACCAGCCGTTTGCCTCCACTGCAACGGACCGCACGCGGTCTCTTACAAGGGCTGTCCAGCCTACAAAAAGGCAAAGAGCATGCTCGGCCCCAAGCAGACTGCCCCAAGAAGCCAGCAACCTCAATTCAGCAAAATTAACCCTAACATCAGCTATGCTAGCGTAGCCAAACACGGAGCACCACAGTTTGACTCCAACCCCAATCCCGATCCCAGTCTTCCAAGTAATCCAATGGACGCACTAATGGCTAGGATGGAATCTATGTTTGAGCGCATGATGGAGAAGATCTTGAGCCAAATAGCCCAAATGATGGCCACAGTTTGCAAATCCTTATGCATACGCGATAAGATATAACCATATGGAATGCTAACGGCCTGGTAAAAAGAAGGCCAGAGGTCGAACTGTATTGCAAGACCCACCAAGCAGACGTTATCCTCATATCAGAAACACATTTTACCAACAGATCATACTTGACTATTAGAGGATACGACCTCATTGCCGCTAACCACCCGCTAACCGCGGGGGCGCGGCCATCCTTATTCGCAGCTGCATCAAGTATGAGGCACTTCCAACCATGTGCGAAGACTGGGTGCAATGTGCCCAAATTAAAATCTCCACTACCAACGGTGGCATAACAATCGCTGTAGCATATTGCCCCCCCAGGCACAACATCCACGAACAGGAATTCGGCTTGCTACTGGATTGCCTCAGCCCCAAGTTCATAATCGGAGGGGACTTTAATGCTAAACACCCCTGGTGGGGCTCCAGGATTACGAACCCAAAGGGCTCGGCCCTATACAGGCAGATTCAGTCCCAAAACTTGAGCTGTCACGCGACCGGTGCACCCACATACTGGCCTACGGATCCTCACAAAATCCCAGATGTCCTAGAATTCGCCATCTCCGGAGGACTGGATTCTGTCGGAATTCAGGCGAGAGAAGTAGAAGACCTCTTCTCGGACCACAGCGCCTTTGCCGTGTCACTTTTCACCCCAGCCTTGCTCAGGTCAGCCCGCAAAAAGCTGATCTACAAGACAACAGACGTTGACAAGTACCAATCATACCTGAACAACTTTACCGACCCCAGCCCGACACTTGACTCCCCGTTTGACATCGACACCGTTGTAGAAGAGTTAACAGCCCATATTCGGTCGGCAGCATCTGAAGCAGCACCAAGGCCCTCCAACCGCCCAAGAGCCACTGACAGGGACATCCATTTTTGGAGCCCAGAAGTCGAAGAACTCAAACTTGAAAAGCGACGACTCCGAAGAGTGTGGATGCTCTCGAGGAATCCTTTGGACAAAACCGCCTTCAATAGATCGACCAAATGTCTGACAGAAACGCTGGCAAGACTAAGAAAGCAGGCCTTTGACGGGTTCGTCGAACAACTTGGGGCCAGGCGACCCTCAACATAACTTATGGCGAGTCACCAAATCTATCAGACAGCCGCTGAAAAGGATCCCACCTGTACAAAGAACCGACGGCAGCTGGTACAGATCGGAGATGGACAGGGCCAACGCTTTCGCCGAACACCTCGAAGGTGTCTTTACGTCTTTCGATCGCTGCTCACCGGAGGATGCTGCTGAAACTGCCCGTCTGCTAACCGAGCCTTCCAGGGACGCCGATCCAATACCGCCAGTGACTGAGGAGGAAACAAATGAGCTTATAACCATCATGAGCAACAACAAGGCCCCGGGCGATGATCATCGTATCAATGCAATTGCATTAAAAATGTTACCACCTCCAAGCATTCAGCTAATTACGAGGATCTATAATAGATGCTTGGAGATAGGGTACTTTCCGTCCACATGGAAACGTGGCCAGGTAACTATGATACCTAAGCCCGGGAAACCAGAAGCAAACCTTTCGTCCTACCGACCAATAAGTTTGTTACCAATGTTTTTAAGCAGAGCACTGCCAGTATTTGACAAGGCTGGACTGAACCCTGACCACCAGTTTGGCTTCAGGCGGCGACACGGTACGCCATAGCAGTGCCATCGGGTAGTGCAGTGCATCCTGGACGCGTTTGAAACCAAGAAGTACTGCATGACCGTCATGCTGGACGTGAAGCAGGCGTTCGACCGAGTCTGGCATCCCGGTCTTCTATATAAATTAAAGACTGGTCTACCCCGACCATACTTCCAGTTCCTAAAGTCGTTCTTGGTAGACCGTAAATTTGCTGTTAGGTGTGGCGAGGCCGAGGATTTGCTCAGCGACTGGCAAAAGCGATGGAACATTGCCGTCAATAATGAGAAGTCCACTGTCACCACATTTCCTCTCTGCAAAGGCAACTGCCCTCCAGTTAACCTTAACGGATCTCCAATCCCACAGGAAGACAATCCCAAGTACCTAGGATTCACCCTAGACAGGAGGCTCATCTGGAAGCCCCATCTGATTAAGAAGAGGACACAGGCTGATCAAAGACTTCGATCCTTCTACTGGCTCATGGGTAAGAGATCGAAGCTGAGAACTTCCACTAAACTCGTCATTTACAAGGCCATAAAACGCCCAATCTGGACGTACGGCATACAGCTCTGCGGCACTGCGAGCAAGACGAATGTCCGAACTATACAAGCTTTCGAAAATAGAGCCCTTCGAATCGCCACTGGAGCCCACGTCAATTATGACAATCGCACCATCCACGAGGTTCTTAATTTCCCTTGGGTCAAGGACGAGATACAAAGAAGCAGCGCACGTTACATGCAGAGGCTTCATAATCACCCGAACCTGTTGGCCAGCTCCCTGCTGGACAACAGCGAGCAGCCCAGAAAACTAAAAAGGACACACCCGCTGGACCTCCCCTTACTACTCTAATTTATTTCTACCATATTAATATGTAAAATTATCTATAAGTGAAGTTTTTGTATTTTAAGTTCATAGTTTATGTCGCATAGCTCTTTATAGATAACGTTTATTTAAAACTGTCCTTTAGGGACAACCATTAATATACAACCATTAAATATAAAACTGCAGTAGTACATGTTATGTAGTATGTTATAGTATGTATGCAGTTGTATGTATGTTATACTATGGTATGTTATACTATATACGCTAAATGTTATAGGAAATATATACGCCGCTGCTTGCGAATTTAATTTACTCAAGATCTGAAGAAGTTTTATAACTATGTAAGCACTAAGTGAAACATGTAACTTTCCCTCCTGTGCTTACGTTTGAAAATTCATCAGCGACCTCTAATCAGGATGTTGTCGATCTATTCCAAAAATTTTTTTCACACAAATTATATCCCGCTTAAAACGACAGATCAACCTTACGCATACAACATTTAATCAGCAAATCTGTATTTCTCTCCGTCTTTCTCTGAGACTAACTTATTATAGAACTTCTATGGCTCAATTTTCCTTTTTTCGATTTTTCCTTTTAAGTGAAGGGAATCTTTAATAAATTCCTTACATAAAAAGAAAACAAAAAACCGATAATGTCAACAACAGAAATGTCAGCAATCCAAAGTTCAAGGAAATTCTATTTGCAACACCCTTGCTCTTCGATAATCTCTCTATATTAACATGGTTTCATGATCGTTCCACCACCACCTGACCTTATTGGACCTGACATCCTTTGTCACAGATAGCTTCCGAAAGTGGTTTTAAACTGATATTATTTACACACACTTCAATAAAGCATTAGTTAATCAGTTAAGTTATTCACTTACTCCTGTTGAGTAAACTAAATCTTTTGGGATTTCCTACAGACCTCCTTTTATGAATATGCAGCTACCTATGTATATGTTTAGCGAAAGATTTAAGATTTAATACTTGTTAATGGATTCGTCGTGGTACATTGAAGTGTTATCGGGAAGTCCATTTTTTTTAATTTTAAATATATTTATATTATATTTTTATTCTTTTAATGTGTTTTCCTAAATTAATAATCCAATAAAAAAAAATACAAAATTGTAAATAACCCTAACATCGTCTCAGTTCGTAGTGGAACCCGCTGTAAAAATGTCTATAAGTGCGGGTTCTACGGCATTTTGGCAGGCCGCGTCGTGGAACCCGCTGTAATAATGAAAACATTTGAGAGCGGGTTCCATGACGAACGGCTTGCTGATGAGAGAGGGAAAGAGAGAATTCTATTTTTAGATCGTAACATCTTTGGAACGATGAAACTTTGAAACGTTGTAATCGAACCAATATAAGAGTAAAAAGATCAGAAATGTCTTTTACTATCCTAACTCGTCAACTCTGTTTTTGGTATAGATTCTAGCGCCTCCTTTAACACCAATTTTAAGTATCATAAAATCAACTTCGAGGGAAGCCTAGATGGATAGTGCGTGGTCCTTATTCATGGGGTCCTGGGTTCGACTTCATTAGCGGGCGGTTGTTTCAATTTTGATAAAGTTATAGTTTTATGATTCTTTTTATATTTACTTTTTTTATACCCTTGCAGAGGGTATTATAATTTTGTCCAAAAGTGTGCAACGCAGTGAAGGAGACATCTCCGACCCTATAAAGTATATATATTCTTGATCAGGATGACCTCCTGAGTTGATATGAGCATGTCCGTCTGTCCGTCTGTCTGTCCGTTTCTACGCGAACTAGTCTCTCAGTTTTAAAGCTATCGTCTTGAAACTTTGCACACACCCTTCTTTGCTTGCACGCAGTATATAAGTCGGAACGGCCGGGATCGGCCGACTATATCCTATAGCTGCCATATAACTGATTGATCGGAAATGGTATAACTTTGGTGTTTTTAGAGTTAGAGAGTTCAAATTTGACATGAGAGCTATTTTTGGCAAAATATTACGACATGCCAAATTTCATAAGGATCGGCCGACTATATCCTATAGCTGCCATATACATAACTGAACGATCGGAAATGACCCAACTTTCGTGTTTTTGATGATAGAAAGGTGGCACTTGGTACACATTCTATTTTTGGTCAGTTAATCCGATCTACCAAATTTCATAACGATTGGTTGACTATATCTTATAGCTGACATATAACTGAACGATCGGAAATGGTATTTGGTAGAAATATCAACTTTCGTATTTTTGAAGATAGAAGCTTGCGACTTTTTTTTAGATTTTTTATTGTAATTAATTGGTTTTATTATGATGTTTGCGATATATATCCGGTTTTAGCTGCAAGGGTATATCAACTTCGGCTCCGCCCGAAGTTAGCTTTGCTTTCTTGTTTTTATATTATTATTCTTTTTATACCCTTGCAGAGGGTATTATAATTTTGTCCAAAAGTGTGCAACGCAGTGAAGGAGACATCTCCGACCCTATAAAGTATATATATTCTTGATCAGGATCACCTCCTGAGTTGATATGAGCATGTCCGTCTGTCCGTCTGTCCGTCTGTCCGTCTGTCTGTTTCTACGCAAACTAGTCTCTCAGTTTTAAAGCTATCGTCTTGAAACTTTGCACACACCCTTCTTTCCTTTGCACGCAGTATATAAGTCGGAACGGCCGGGATCGGCCGACTATATCCTATAGCTGCCATATAACTGATTGATCGGAAATGGTATAACTTTGGTGTTTTTAGAGTTAGAGAGTTCAAATTTGACATGAGAGCTATTTTTGGCAAAATAATACGACATGCCAAATTTCATAGGGATCGGCCGACTATATCCTATAGCTGCCATATAACTCAACGATCGGAAATGACCCAACTTTCGTGTTTTTGAAGATAGAAAGCTGGAATTTAGTACAGACTCTATTTTTGGTTAGTTGATCCAAATTTCATTAGGATCGGCCGACTATATCCTATAGCTGCCATATAACTGAACGATCGGAAATGACTCAACTTTTGTGTTTTTGAAGATAGAAAGCTGGAACTTGGTACAGATTATATTTTGATCTATCCTACCAAATTTCATAAGGATCGGCCAACTATATCCGATTTTTGCGATATATATCCGGTTTTAGCTGCAAGGGTATATAAACTTCGGCTCCGCCCGAAGTTAGCTTTCCTTTCTTGTTTACTTTTAATTTTTTGTTATTTTTATTATTTTTAATTGCATTGTATTACAATTGTTATAAAAATAAGTGACGGACGTGTCGGATGACAAAATGCCGGAAGGACTCCCTTGAAATTTTATTAGCCGGACATTATGAAGAATTATACAACTTTACAATTGTAAAATTAAAGAAAAATATTACAATTAAAGAAAAATAAAAAAAAAATAATTATAAAATAAAGAAAAGCTTAAAGTCCTTAAGAGGATTTGAACACAGAAAAATTACACATTGAGTAACTACTCTATGCATTACGCTTCCATCCTGTCTCGATCTGCGGCGATCAAAAATACTATTTGTTCTACCAACTACCACATCGGCGCATCGGAAACAGAAACGAGAAATTGAAATTGAAATTTGGAAGCCAAAACATTTTTACTCCGTCGTACGAGCAGTCACACATACACACATAGGTTCACATTTTTGTTGACGGATACATGGAAAGAGTTCTAAAAATAGAATCGTATGCATGTGCGTTCCCCCCTCACCAACAAGCTCGACGCAAAAAGTTGACCGTTTTGGGCCCTGATGTCCCATCTATGTACTTTATAATCTTTGGTCATGTACATACGCACAGTGGTCCAGCCCGTAGGCCAAAAATAAAAAAACCAAAGTCCAAATTTTGACTTTAAATGTACCAATTCTTATTTATAATTGGTCTACCTATTTGAAATAATTCATCTTTTTGTTTTTATCTGTCTGTCCGCTTCAAGAATAGCATCGAAAGTGATAGCATAATATTCATTGTGAATTGCAGCGTAAGCAACGTGCAAGTGAAGCTCTCCGCAAAAAGCTTATTAAACATTTTTTAAACAAGTGTTTGTGCCATGGAAGTTATTAATATTTTAAAGAAAGGTATTAACTTTCTTTTTTCAATAAAAAGTATATGTGGTATTTGTTGTGTTTTGTGTAAATCATTGTTGTATTTAGTAAATAATTGCGAACGTTCTTAGTTTGTCTTCTCTGTGTTTGGTTAGAGTTTTAGTTGTGATGGCACTCGTTAGCATTCACAAATCTTTTTGTATAATATTCTTAAGCATTTTAAGAATATAAGAAAGTTTAGTTTAGGTGCCGTTAGGTGCCGTGCGGCTTGCAAAATACAAAAAGGTAACCTAACCTTAATTTGAAAAAACCGGATATATATCGCAAGAATCAGATTTAGTTCGCCGATCCTTATGAAAATATCATAAAATAACCAATCTATTACAATACAAAATCTAAAAAAAGTCCCAAACTTCTATCTTCAAGAACACCGAAGTTGGTATTTCTACCAAAACCATTTTCGATCATTCAGTTATATGACAGCTATAAGATATAGTCGGCCGATCCTTATGAAATTTAGGTTGGATCAACTGACCAAAAATAGAATCTGTACGAAGTTTCAACTATCTATCTTAAAAAGCACAAAAGTTGGGTCCTTTCCGATAAAACATTTATATGGCAGCTATAGGATATAGTCGGCTGATCCTTATGAAATTTGGTAGGTCGTATTATTTTGTCAAATATAGCACTAGTACAAACTCTCTAACTGTAAAAAGTAGTAGAACTCTCTAACTGTAAAAACACCAAAGTTATAGCATTTTCGATCAATCAGTTATATGGCAGCTATATGATATTGTTGCCCGATCTGGCTGATTTTAACATATTATTTTAGAATAAAAATATAAATATTTTTTGCCAAGTTTCCAGTCCCTACCTCAACTAGAAGTATTTTTGGCCGCTCTCTTCATACAAGCCGGACCACTGTGATATGGTCGCAAACGTACGCCACTTTAAAATTCAACATAAAAAAAATTCTTGAAAAAGTCGTGATTTTTTTTTAAATTTCAATAGTTTACACTAAAATAACTTAACACATGAAATTTTATCCACCTGCTTTCACTTAATGCGAAGCAATTAAAATAAAATTATGTTACGCGTTAATAATATAACTATTATTATAATTATTATACGCGTAGAGGAATCTCCAAAAACTGCAGGAACTCACGGATGATATGGCCCATCCGCTCTAGGAAAAGATCAATGATCAACCTTATCACCCTCATTAGGCAGGACTGCAGTCAAAGCCATCAGGGGATACTGGTTAATAGGAGCACACGCGTCTAGATTAGCGGTGCCACACTATGATTACTTCAGGAGCTGTGGGGATGTAGTCAGTCGCACTCCTGTGTGTGCCCTGGGCTGGGGCGCATCCGACTCAAATTTTGTGGTGCAGCAGCACTAATGGACCTAACAGACACCAGCTTTAATGGACCTAACATAGACCTCGCGGAGGTCTCGCGGATTGCTCCACACAGACTCGTTGCCTTCATCCGGAAAGCAAGTCATTACTTTTTCTATGCTCTATCTCCCTCTCGCTCAGCGGCGCTCCAGGATTATGTTGCTTTTATTGACTGGAAGCTTGTATGGTAGATTAGCTGCACCCAAGCTACATGTACGTTAGCTCTCGCTCTTGCTCTTGTGGAATGCATTTTGGTTCTTACTTGCACTTGCACTGGTTTTCAATTTAACCCTAAATAAAGTTCAGTTTTAATTTGGAATTTCCGATTTATTTTTTTTTAAACATATTCGGGGCTGTAAAACGCTTGGCAGCTAACAATAACGTCAATATGGTTGTCATTAAGCTATTGTGACAATTCGTTTTCATGTCGTGATCCACATTGATCTGGATAGATTATTTAGATTGTTGTGCTACCAGCAACTGTATTACCATGTTCTTGTTTTGTTTGAACAAGTGTTTGTATGGTCGTTTTCATGAATGACATTAACTCCATAATACTTTGTTGAAGGGTAAACATCATAGTTTCTGTTTTGCTATGTGAGGCCTGTTGACTTCTCAGCCGCTTTGTGACTTAGGCCGTAGAGCATCATTTCATTTCAGACCGTAGAGCATCGGCATAAGATGATGGTGTTTAGAGGACCGAATTAAGACCTTGCAGCTTTTGCGGAGCAGACTTTTTTTTCGCAGACCAATTAGTGCAATTAATAATTAATTATTATTTATTAAATAAGAAGGGAAATTTAAAATACTTGTTTGCAGAGAGTATTATAATTTTGTCCAAAAGTGTGCAACGCAGTAACGGAGACATCTCCGACCCTATAAAGTATGTATATATATTCTTGTTATGAGTTAATTTCACCTCCTAAAGTGATATGAGCATGTCCGTCTGTCTGTAGTTTTTCAGTTTTAAAGCTATCGAATTGAAACTTTGCACACACCCTTCTTTTCTTTGCACGCAGTATATACGGTCGGTATCGGCCGTCTAAATCTTATAGCTGCCATATAACTGATTAATCGGAAATGGTATAACTTTGGTGTATTTAGAGTTGGAGAGTTTTTTTTCGGATTTTGCATGAGTGCTATGTTTGGCAAAATAATACAACCTGCCGAATTTCAAAGGGATCGGCCGACTATATCCTATAGCTGCCATATAACTGAACGATCGGAAATGACCCAACTTGATGAAATCTAAGCGTGTTAGTAAATGCTGGCAATCTACATCCCATGGATAAGGTTTTGTAGATAAACTACACCCATCATTGTACTCCGATTATTTAAGGTTGGTAAGTTTATTATTAAGAGTCTGCTACTGTAAGAGGAAAGATGAAGATTTACATCCCAGTTGAGCCCTTAAATTTGTTCAAATTCTATGCGGTTTTAATGTACTCCATATTGGGGACTCCAGTATCGGACGGACCAACGAAATAATTAATCTTTTTGTAATATAAGGATCGTTACATTTTTTTGACCAACTTTTAAAAAAACCAAAGATTATAAAGTACATAGATAGGACATCAGGGCCCAAAACGGTCAACTTTTTTCGTCGAGCTTGTTGAAACGCACATGCACACGATTCTATTTTTAGAACTCTTTCCATGTATCCATCCGTCAACAAAAATGTGAACCTTTGTATGTATGTGTGACGGCTCGCACGACGGCGTAAAAATGTTTTGGATTCCAAATTTCTCGTTTCTGTTTTCAATGACCGATGTGGTAGTTACAACAAATAGTAGAACAAATAGTACTTTAAATCGTTGCAGATCAAGACAGGGTTGTAGCGTAATGCATAGAGTAGTTACTCTGTGTTTAATTTTTTGTGTTCAAATCCTCGTAAGGACTTTGAACTTTTTCTTTCTCTTATAATTATTTTTTTTTTGTTATTTTTCTTTAATTGTAATATTTTTCTTTAATTTTACAATTGTAAAATTGTATAATTCTTCATAATGTCCGGCTAATAAAATTTCAAGGGAGTCTTTCCGGCATTTTGTCATCCGACACGTCCGTCACTTATTATTACAACAATTGTAATAGAATGCAATTAAAAATAATAATAATGTAAAATTTAAAAGTAAAGAAAAAAATTAATAAAAAAATAAAAGTAAATGTAAAAAGAATCATAAAACTAAAACTTTATCAAAATTGGAACAATCGCCCGCTAATGAAATCGAACCCAGGACCCCATGAATAAGGGCCGAGCCCTATCCATCTAGGCTACCCTCGAAGTTGATTTTATAATACTTAAAATTGGTGTTAAAGGAGGCGCTAGAAACCATACCAAAAACAGAGCTGACGAGTTAGGATAGTAAAAGATATTTCTGCTCTCTTTACTCTCACATTGGTTCGATTACAACGTTTCAAACTTTCATCGTTCCAAAGATGTTACGATCTAAAAATAGAATTCTCTCTTTCCCTCTTTCATCTGCCAGTCGTTTGTCGTGGAACCCGCTCTTAAATGTTTTCATTATTACAGCGGGTTCCACGACGGAAAAAATAAAAACATTTGAGAGCGGGTTCCACGACGCGGCCTGCCAAAATGCCGTAGAACCCGCACTAATAGACATTTTTACAGCGGGTTCCACTACGAATTAAGACAATGTTAAGGTGATTTTACAATATTGTATTTTTATTTATTGGATTATAAATTTAGGAAAACACATTAAAAGAATAAAAATATAATATAAATATATTTAAAATTTAAAAAAATGGATGTCCCGAGCCTGGTTTGAATTCGTTTTACTTTGCACACTAGCCAAGCACTCTACAACTCGGCTATTCCTCATTCGTTGTCGCGCGAAATATTTCTCAAACTTAACTTGTCGCGCAATGGCACCCGCTCGTTCCAGCGGGTTCCACTGCTGGAACCCGCCATAGAAAATTTTTCTTTGTATGAGATGTCGCATCTATGTACTTTATAATCTTTGATAAAACCAAGGGCGCCTTAAGCAATATTAACCGTTGTGGAAATATGGTCGGAAAATTTGAGCTTTAATTCGAGTAGAACACCAAGATCATTAACCTGAATTAATTTTTCTAAGGCAATCCTATAGAGAAAGTACGTAGCCTGGAGAGGACAAGAAAACTAAAATGACATAATCTTGCGTTTTGAGTATTGTTGAATGAGATTAGTTTATCTCTCTTGACAAAAACATAAAAAAATAAAAATTAGGTGGCTGCTGAGAATAAAAAATTACGAAAGCAAAAACGAAAAATGTGGCCTCGAAAGATAAACGCAAATACGCATCCTTTTTTTGATGCGTATTGCGTGACCGCGTTGACCTCGTCCCCGATTCTCTTACGAAGCTCTGCGAAATGTCGATTCGCTCCGACCAAGTTCGTCGCGTTGTCGCAGTGCACTATCTGCGGACATCCTCGGCGCCCAACGAACCTTTTTTAAAGCAAACAAAAAGGAATCAGTTGAAAGGTCGGAAACTACTTCTAAATGAACTGCCTTGGACGCAAAACCAACATATAAGGCAATGTAGGATTTATAGGGTGGCCTACCACGAATTGTCAATGTCATATCAATAGAGCCACAAAAATAAACACCACATATGGAGAATGGGCGGAAAGCACAAATTCTGTCTAAAGGTAAATCTCCCGTGATTTTGAGTCATCAGACAGAGCTTGCATTTAAATCAGCGTATGCATGACCGTACTGTCTAGCTGCAGACTACCTGCGCATTGACGATCCATATGCGCTGTTGCGAAAGACTCACAAATGCTCATGGACCCACATGAAAATAGTCTCGTGCAAGTATCGGACGTAGCTCTGAACAATTTGAGAGCGTTTTGTCAACAATACTGGAAACTTGGCATCATACGATATAGGAGCATTAGCTAGTCGCCTCCTAAACCGCAAATTCGAAAGGGTAAGCCTAGCCTTTGAGGATTCGTGTAAAAAAGGATTTAGCTTTTGGGCCAACAATTATATTTTTTCGGATCTTTTCTATTTCTTCTTGATACTCGTGCTCTAGGACTATTTCGACTATTTTCGACATTATATTTGACAGGTGAGGGAACAATATCAAAATTCACTACTAATCTCTTCGATTTCCTTATAAAGCGGAACATATAAACGAATAATCACAGCAGTTTTAAGTAAGGGGAATATCCTTCTATTACTTCCAATAAATGTGAGGTAGAGAAGATTGCGGTTAATCGGACCGCATTCTTTTTTGCTTCCATCTGTAGGTGTTCTGGTGACAGATTAAACCGGGTGCTCGTCGGCCACTTATCTTCCGGATCCTTTAAAAACGATGGACTTTTAAACCAGATCGATTCTACAGTCTCCTTTACGTCTCCACCTCTGGACACTACATCTGCCGGGTTCTGTTTAGTTGGTACATGCCGCCACGTGCGGGGATGGGAACGAATCCAATGAAGAGTTACTTCTAAATCCGACCAAAATATACTTCGCTCAATCGGAACTTTTATTATAGTCTTTATCTTGCGGCAGAGATCTGCGAAAAGGTGAGCGGCACATAACTCAAGACGTTTGTCTTGAGTGGCGCTACTTTGGACTTTGCACTCAACAACGAAACTTTAATACCTTCTGCAGATTCGCAGATACTTCGTTTGATCGGAACTTTTATTAAAGGCTTTATCTTCCGGCAGAGATCTGCGAGAAGGTGAGCGGCACATAACTCAAGACGGGGAGCGTCTTTGCCTTGAGCGGCGCTACTTTAGACTTTGCAGTCAATAACGAAACTTTAATACCTTCTGCAGATTCGCAACGAATATAGATGCAGGCTCCATAGGCTCTCATCGATGCGCATGAATTTGAATCGGTGACATCGGATGCCACGAGATGTGATGTCCTCCAATTGAGACAAGGCAATTTGTATTTTGTTCCACACTGTTTCTAAGTGCAGTGGAATTGACTCATCCCAATCTAGCTAATTACCCAAAGTTCCTGCAATAAGATCTTTCCCTTTATAAGTATAGGGCTTAATAAGCCAAGGGGGTCAAACAGCTTCGATACCTGCAAAGAGAATACCGAAAGCAGGTGTCTGCTGACATGCTGGATCGCGCTAATTCCGACTCCACGTTCATGAAACGTATTATTACGGCTGATGAGACGTGGATGTATAAATACGACACGCTTACAAGTCAACAATCGTCCGAATGGCAACCAAAATATGCTCCAAAACCGAAATTATGAAATTCGGCAAGCAATCAGAACAAAGACTGACGTAACCAGTGACTGTAAACAAACTATTTCACAGATCGCGCTCAAACTTTACTTAGTAAAGCAGAACAGTGTAAGCAACATAACAAAATAAAATTTCCGAAATCAGTTTAGCACAGGCGTTTTAATTAATCCAGTCCCGGTACTTTTTTGACAGAAGGTACTTATGTATAAAGGAATATAATAATATACGTTGTTATGCGCTCTCAAGTGAAGGCGCGAGGGGTATGCATATGCTGACCGTTTGTTACGATTATGCTGACACTAGCACTTTCTGTGTGCGGGCTAAGCCATAACGATCGGTTCATATTTCGGCCACTTAGGGTTTATAACCGGGACTTTGGATTATGTAAACACTGCAACACAGTGCGCACCCTTTAAGTACTCTCGGTACAGTGGGTATTCAATATATGTGCATACTACATCTCCCTTCTTTTGAAAAACAAAACAACGTAATATAATGAAGTTATTTTTATAATAAAAATTTCAAATTAATACATGTTTTTTTTTTTTTTTTTTGTTGTTTTATGTTGTTAGAATTATAGAAAATGAAATTATTAAAATAATATGTGTATTTATTTATCTATGTATGTGTGTCTTTGTATGGCCATACTAAGTGCAATTTATGAAATAAATATTTTTAATCTATCCTTATGAACTGTTTGTTTCTTATGTTTATTATTTGTTATTACTATGTTGTCTCTATCTCCTATTTCCCTTACTATATACGGACCTGTATATTTAGGATCTAACTTATGACCTGTCTCGTTTTTTAATAAAACTTTGTCACCTACTGATATATCTATATCCCTTACTTTATGATCGTATAGTAGTTTATTTCTATTCTTATTTGCTTCTAACATAACTCTAGCTCTTTTATAGGCTACTTCTAATCTATACTTACTCTCCTTAGCATAGTCATCTATATTATATAGTGCTTCTACACTATCTATGCTATTAATATGTTTTGGCAAATTACTTTTTTTACCGAATACTAGCTTATATGGGCAATATGTATGTGCCATAGAGGGGGTCGAGTTGAAACAGAAGACAAAATTGAAGCCATACGTCCCAATCAGTTTTATCAACCGATATGTAAGATCGTATGTATTCATTAAAAGTTCTATGACTTCTTTCTATTGTTCCAACTGTCTGGTGGTGGTGTGCTGTGGATGTAATATTTTTAATATTTAAATATTGGCACAAATCGTCTATAATTGAATTCTTATATTCTGTTCCCATGTCCGTAAGGAACGTCTTCATTGGACCGTACTTCAGGATAAAAGATTCAAATATTGCTTTAGCGACAGTATTGTCATTTTTATTCGGAACAGGTTAGGCAACTAAATACCTAGTTAAATCACATATTGAAGTGACTGCATACTCATTGCCATTTTCTGATTTTGGCAGTGGACCGATAGTGTCCACTATCACTCTGTCGAAAGCATTTATTGGTGTGTCTGTAATTGTTAAAGGGGTCTTTGTGTGATTAGTTATTTTGGATTTCTGGCATTTTTGACATTTTCTTATGTAATCAATTATATCTTTAGACATGCTTTTTCAGTAATAGTGTCTTTTTACTTTGGCCAAAGGTTTTGATATGCCAGTATGACCTCCTTGAATTGGATCATCATGGAATGTAGACAAAATTGGTTATTTTTCTTTTAAATTTGTTTTTTGGGTCACTGGGTTGAGTATCGCTACTCTTAATGTTTTCAATATTTTATTGCCCATTAATTTAAATTATCTATTGAAGTATATTCAAAGATATTTTCCCACGGTGCCACTTTGAGTTGACTGATTTTATTTATACCGGCTTGCATTTAAAGCCTTTGGAAAAATTGATCTAAATCAATAACTCCATTAGTACATAAATCGCTAACATCATATCTTGCAATAATTTTTCTGCCTTGTTTAAATAAACATAACATATTTTTTATCTGCAAGGTCACTACTTTACGTATTTCATCATTGTTTATGACGTCGTATACATTGGGCTTAGAAGCTTTATTTAAAGATTGCATTGACAATTCTTGTTCTTGGTTTTCCGCGCGGACTTTTTGTCTACTTTGATATCTAGTAGTGACTTTTAATATATTTTTAGTTATATTTTGTAGATCTTTGATGGTTATCCTTGGATAACAGATCAGCTACATGATTATATTTTCCCTTTAAATATTCGACTGTAAAGTCGTATTCTTCTAGTTCGAGCCTTATACGTGTCAGTTTAGAACTGGGATTGGTCATTGAGAAAAGGTATATTAAAGGTCTATGGTCTGTTTTTATTAAGAAATATGTTCCATATATATATGGTCTGAAACGTAATATCGCCCAGTGAATTGCAGCTAATTCCTCCTTAGTAGTACATTTGTTACTTTCACCTTTTGTAAATGCTCTTGATGCGTATGCAATGGGAAGTTGGAGACCATTATGATTTTGAGTTAAAACCGCTCCACATGCTTGCTTACTTGAATCTGTTTTTATACAGAATTCTTTAGTGAAATCTGGATATTGTAGCAAGGTAGGTTCCATAAGTTTTGTTTTTAAGTATTGGAATGCATTTTCACACTCATCCGTCCATTTAAAAGGAACATTCTTTTTACATAATCTTGTTATGTGCCGTGAATAATCGGCGAAATTTTTTATAAAACGTCTATAATAGTTACAGAATGCTACGAAACGTTTAGAACTGTCCGCGTTGTGCGGAACTGGGTAGTTCATAATGACATTGTATTTCTTGTCATCTGGAAGTATTCCTTTATCAGTGCATTTATGACCTAGAAAAGTCACTTCATGCATAAAAAATTAACATTTTTCTGGATGTAACTTTAGGATGAATTTCCTACATTTCTCAAAAACATCTGTTAAGTTTTTAAGCATATGTTTTTCGGAACAACCGATTACTATTAAGTCATCCATATAAAGAAACGCTTGAGAAGGTTCTAGACCAGAGAACGCAATAGTCATCATTCTCTGAAACGAATTAGGAGCTATTTTTAATCCGAAGGGTAATCGCGTGAAGCGATATGAGCCGTTGCTCGTTGAAAAAGACGTTATATCTCTTGAACCTTTTTCTAGTTCAATTTGATGCAATCCTGACATTAATTCAAGACATGAAATGTATTTTGCTCGACCTAGTTGATCTAAAATATCATCAATTCTAGGTAATGGGAATTTATCAGATAGTAATTTTTTATTATTAAAATTATTTGTGGTTATTGATTCGGTTTCCAATCCGAATATATCGCTATACTGGGTGCATAGGCTAGTAAGCTGAGACTTGAACTGTGGAGGGAAGTTTTTTGATAGTTGTGATAGTACGGATTTTTTTCTATTGTCTGGATTTGTGTTGACTACATCGTAGTTCGAAAACGATTCATACGTTAGATGTTATCTGTACTCACTACCTGGTCGGTATTTGTTGTGTTTAATAGTCTTATGAAGGCATTATTGAATGTTGCTATGGTATTTGCAACGTAAATACCATGTTGAATTTCCTGATTTGGAATTAATACACTGTCTGCTTTTGAATTAAGTTCAATTTTCCGAATAACTTGGGATCTTGCTGGCAGAAGTATTGAATTATTGCCAGAACTATGAGCTATTGGTACTTTAATTGGAAATTTTAAATTATTGGGTCTAATTATAAGCCAATCTTTAGATGGCTTGAAGTCTAATTGACAGTTGTATTTTTTGATAAAGTCGATGCCTATTATTCCATCGCATGGAATTGGGAAATGTGAATTTAGGATATGAAAATCGTGTGGAATTATGTATTTGGTTGTCTGTATCTCTATAGAAACTAAACCTTTGGATTTTATTATTTCTTGACTTACGCCTTTAATGTCTATGATGTCATCATCTTGGATGTTTTGGAAGTTACTTGACTTTGGAAACGTGAAGGATTAGGACCTATCAAAGAACTTGCCGTTAGCAGACCCATATTTTTATCAACCTCAGCGGATAGACATGATAATTGGAGCTGAGTCATTTTTCGAACTGTTGTCCGTTGGCCAAATAAAACAAGGTCCAAACCATCCTATCCTACAAAAAACTCTCCTTGGAAGGATGGTATCGGGAAAATATAAGGCTAATACCTCAACTCCTCAACAGCCTGTCTCTAGCCTGAATTGCCAAGAAGAATTACTCGAGTCGATAGATGGCAATTTGAAAAAATTCTGGTCGTTGGAAAAAGTACCAACTGTAGTATGCACATATATTGAATACCCACTGTACCGAGAGTACTTAAAGGGTGCGCACTGTGTTGCAGTGTTTACATAATCCAAATCCCGACCATAAACCCTAAGTGGCCGAAAAATGAACCGATCGTTATGGCTTAGCCCGCACACAGAAAGTGCTAGTGTCAGCATAATCGTAACAAACGGTCAGCATATGCATACCACTCGCGCCTTCACTTGAGAGCGCATAACAACGTATATTATTATATTCCTTTATACATAAGTACAGCAGCTGCGAGCAGCGCAGCTACGAGACTTAGCCTTACTTAAACTTAAAAAATATTGTAAAAGAACAGAGACCGTGATCGTTTGATCGTTGGAGCGGCACCTCAGCTGCTCCTTCTAAACAAAAACCCAACAAAACTCAAACCCTGGAGTTATCTTATGACATGGCAACCGTGACAGCGATGGAAGGACATCGGAGGACATCGAGGGATTAAAAGGATATACCAACAAGGATACCTGAAGTGGCTACTCTACGTAAAAACTCCACCTCCCGCGTGGGCTACGGCCCAAAAACTTCAAACAGAAGTAGATTTTCTGAAAGAATAATTAATAAGCAACAAAAATAAACGCCCAAAAATTGTCGGCACTCACTCAGTGCCTATAAGGAAAACTAATGAAAAAATAAGAAAGGAAAGCTAACTTCGGGCGGAGCCGAAGTGTATATACCCTTGCAGTTAAAACCGGATATATATCGCAAACATCGGATATAGTTTGCCGCTCCTTATGGGAATAGAAATATATAATCCAATTTATTACAATACTAAATATAAAAAAAGTCCCAAACTTCTATCTTCAAAAATACGAAAGTTTGGTCATTTCCGATCGTTCAGTTATATGGCAGCTATAGGATATAGTCGGCCGATCCTGGCCGTTCCGACTTACATATATACTGCGTGCAAAGGAAAGAAGGGTGTAGTGAGAAGAATATATATATTTTATAGGGTCGGAGATGTCTCCTTCACTGCGTTGCACACTTTTGGACAAAATTATAATACCCTCTGCAAGGGTATACAAAAGGTCAATAATATTTACTTTAAATAAAAGCAAAAGAAGAAAAATCAACGATAAGTTTTTTTTTTTTTTTTACGTTGCTTTTATTTCTTGAATCTTCTCTTTTCGAGACTAACAAGAGGTGTATGAAATCTTATATTTTTAACTTAACTAACAGTCATATTGACTGATACAGAGTTAGACGGCCCTAAAAATCGATTGCTGGGTTGGGAAGTCGTTGCCTCTCAAACGGCATACGCTAAAATTTGGGTGCGAAGACAGTTCGTCTATCACTGCGAGGATGCCCAGATCCCGGTGGATGTTTTCGTTGCGAACGCACCAAAGTGCCCCTGTGATAGTTCTCAAGATTTTTGATTCTCCGCGCTGTATGATGTCTATGTTGCTGCTGCTCGCGTTCCCCCACAGCTGGAAGCCATACGTCCAAATTGGCTTTAGGACTGAATTGTACAGTAGTAACTTGTAGTCCAGGCACAGTGGCGATCATGAGTTTATGATCCAGTGGAGGCTGCTGGCTATTAGTTTTAGGTGCATCTTCTTGCATTCGATGTGCTCACGCCAGGTAAGTCGTCTATCAAGGTGAACGCCAAAGTACGTTACTTCGTTAGCTTAAGGGATCTGCATACCCTTTAGTTAAAGCGCAGGGCATGTTTGTCTATTAAGAGTAAACGTTATATGTTTACACTTTTGTTCGTTTGACGTTGTTAGTTGTGCGCTCGTAGGAATATCCGCAGTATACAAAACATATAGATACGGGCCGAGTGCGCTTTCTTGTGGTACTCCAGCTTTGATAGTGTAGTCGCCCGAAGTAGCTGCGTTGCATCTCACTGAGAATATCCTATTGTAGAGGTATGATTCCAGTAGCTTGTGGGTGTATCGATCAAACCTGTTAAGCGCTTTGAGAGTTAGGCTGAATTGGAATTTCCCTTCCAGATCGTAGAGCATCGGCATAACAGAAGCTGTTGGTAGTGTTTAGTGGACCGAATGAGAATCTCGCTGCTTTCGCGAAGAAGACGTCTGGCGAAGTTTTTGACGCAATGTACGTATTCTGTGGATTTTGGTTACGCGTTGCAGTCGCTTAACACATGCGACTCTTTAACTCCTTATACACCATACATCCTCTATAGTTTGCCGTATGGCTGCCTCCGCAGTTTTCTTCACGGTACTGCCCTTGTTTGTAGTGCAGTAAGCGGAGTTGTGGGCGTCCCCGCAGACTACACAGACAGCTCGAAGTGTGCAGTATGACCTGGTGTGTCCATACTCTTGACATTTAGTACATTGCACTGGACCGTTGCGTTTATGTGGCTCTTCAACAGTGATTTTCCGATGCAAAAGATATTGCAGGTTGTAGATTGGGTGGACTTCGTTCTTCTTCAGCGACCTGCTTTCTGGCTCGAGCTCGACCTTGAAGAGAGGTGGCTTTTTATCTTTATTTAGAATGTTAATTACATTCTTGACGGCGAAGCCCTTTTCTTTAAGGGCGGTTTTTATTTCGGCGGCGGTAAGATCGGGTACGATTCCCTTTACTATCACTTGTAGGCCTTTACTGCTTTTCAGCTGGTACGTGTAATAGTTTTTCTGTCCAAGGTCCAGATATTTGGACACGATTCGGAAGTGGTCTTCAGTCTTGGTTTGCCGTCAAGTTGTCACCGTTCCCGATCAACGACGCAATTTCAGCGGTCAGTCAAGCCGGGTTGCTCTTAATCGCCGATTTTTCCACTTCCGTATCGCGGGTTGAAAAGTAAGAGTAGAAGCCGTTTCTTTGGTTCACTGAACCTCTACGCTCGTTCTTTTCATCGTTGCTCAATGAGCTCATTGCGCTCACTTATTTTTTTAAAACAATGCACTAGTTTTGGTTTAGCACATCACAACTGTTATAAAAAGCTTGTCTATTGCTTTTAATAAATTGTAGTTCAGCGTCTTTTCGCTTATATTGGGTTGCCCCAGTTTTTTTTTTTTTTTTTTTAATAGCTGTCTTATGTTGCAGTTTCGGAGCTCGGGCAAGGCACGTCCGCTCAGTTCGGTAGTTCCGTAAGTTTTTGAAAGATAAGGTATGAGAAAAATCCTGAAAGGGGCCAAGGGGAACACTCAGTCGATTTTCGAAGGAGGGGGAAATGGATAGGATTATCCACGCCACAACAAGGAGGAGCAACATGCAAGCATCAAAAAGGAGTCACATCAGCGAGCAAGTGAAAAGCGGTTAAGCGCTGGGACTATTTCACACATGCATTACGGGGGAATGGGGGAAAGTGAAGATAAGATGCCCAGTCGCAAGACAGAAGGAGCAGTGAGGGGGGGCCCCTCGAAGTCCGCATAGCAACAGCAGAGGTCCGTGGCCGGGAAAGGCGAATGGGCACGGACAGCCTGCCAAAGCGAAAGTGGCGTGATTTTGGAAGCAGGATTAACGGCGGGAGCAGAATATAGGCGGTTTAACAGACGCTCAATCAGTATATAAGGAGTATTGAAGTGAATCGGGACGAGTCTTTTTAGGAAGCTTGCAGCGTTGATTTGGAGGAACGCCTTTGGAGAGTCCGACATTCAAGTGTTAGAGCGTTTGTAAAATAGACTCGGTTGTTTGAGATGAAGGACCGCCTCTGGGGAGTCCAATCGCCCAAAGAGAGTAGAACGTAAAGAACGAGTTAGGAAAATATCCGTTGCAGGACGGTTCCTGTACAAGCCCAGGGTATTGGAGTCGAGTTGGGCCATTCCCAACCACGGCTGGTAGCCTTGCAAGGAAGGGAGGAAATAGGCCAACTCGTGAACTTACGCCCGAATCAGAGACCAATTGAGAACACCCTGATCACCAGCTATGCAACTCCGGACTCGCTAGCGCGTATGCGCGGTGTGTTCCCGGTGTAGCGAGATCGTGACGCACGAACATCAACGGCAATTTCGAGTCCTGGCACGCTAGCGCGTATGCGCGGTATCCTCAGGTGTAGTGAGGGGCGCGACAACCACTGCCAACTCCCAATCCAGGCTCGCTAGAGCGTATGCGGGGTGAATCGTGGGTGTAATGGGGCCGACAGCCTATGGTTGTCGGCCCCTCCCTATGGTTGTCGACTCCCAATCTTGGCGCGTGTAGTGCGTATGCGCGTTGTCCAGGTGTAGTGGGGGTGTTTCCGAGAGGTATGAAGGCCCGCGTGTGGCCAGCGTAAGGGGACGGTTAGGGGAATTGAAGGCAACGCAGAACGAAGAGTGCAACGGAGCAGCAGTTCCGGACACCCGGAACGACCAACAGGAGACGCCGACGACGGAGCCGGGCGGAACCAAGAGGAGCAGCAAGAATACGGAGCGGAAGCTGGTATTGAGATCAAGCCATTTGGGAAAAGCCCCTAAATAAAGAGTTTGGAAAGTTCTATGCTATTTGTATTATTTCTGGTCTCGGGCAATCACATCATACTATAGATTCGGTGGAACAGACCCACAAACTCTGTTATCTAGCCGCGGCAAATTGTTGCGAGCGGTAGCAAAAAAACAGTTTGTTACGACTGATATTCAACTAACCCAAATTAATCCCATCCATAACACTCACGGCACATTTCTAGACTTTATATTCTCCAATATGACATGTTTTGTGACAGTAATTCGGTCGTCGCCTATATCGCTTTTTGAAGACTTTCACCATCCCACACTATTTGCTTCTGTTCCTATGCTATTGTAATCACGAATTCTTGAAAGCGTAAAATAGCCCCTGCTTATGCGATATCATTTCGTGATTTGATTTTAGTTAGGATCCCAGACGTATAAAATTTGGTATTTTCGTCTGGCCAGACCATCACAAAAATAACAGAAACCGAGCAGGGCAATGGATGAAACTGAATTTTTCATTTACAATCAACAAATAAACACCGGAAAATTAATTTCCGAAGTCACCCAGTGGAAATTTTATTCAATTTAAACTTTTTCAAATTTCAACGATATGCCACCATATATCACCAATTCATGCTTTGAGCTATCAACGCTGCTACGGATTCGTTTTACGAAATTATTCATAGTGCGTTGAAGAAATTGGTTCCTGAAGTCTTATCATTATTGTCAACAGACCACCTTGCTTTTATAACTAAAGAACCGGAAATTTTATAACTAAAGAACCGGAAGACTCCCGATGTTTCCCGACTATAATATACCTGCCCGCAGCCATAGAGAGCCCAAAGGGTCCTCTAAGGGTATGTTCGGCGTATATGGGCCACGACCAGGAGGCCCTCCCCCCGCACCAGCTACTCAAACAGCTGGTGGAAGACAGCAGGAAGCACAAGATCGACTTGATCATAGGTTGCGATGCTAACGCCCATCATCATCAGTGGGGAAGCACTGACACGAACGAGAGGGGTGAGTCAATCTTCGATTTTATCCTAGGCTCCAATCTTCTGGTGGGTAACAGGGGTACAGAACCCACCTTCATAGTCAAGAACAGAAGGGAAGTACTTGACGTCACTCTTTACTCTAAATCCCTAGCAGACAGGATTGTTAGATGGGGAGTCCTAGAGAAACATTCCTTCTCGGAGCACCGATACATAGAAGTAGTGGTCAATTTTGAGATCTTTAATGGACTAACGGTACGCAACCCGAGAAAAGCGAACTGGGAGTTGTACAGGAAAAAACTAGAAAGTTCCTTGGGGAAACCTCCAACAAGGGACGTTGACAGTAGGGAAGCCCTGGATGCCATGGTGGACACCCTTACGGCAGCATGCGCCAGGGCATTCAATAAAGCTTGTCCCAAAAGCAGATTGGGCAATAGCAAGTCAAAGAAACCACCATGGTGGTCGCAAAAACTTGCGCCCTTTAAAACCAAGGCCCGCAAGGCCTTTAATTTTGTTAGCAAAACAAACTCGGAGACAGCCTGGGAGTCGTATAAAGCGGACCTTAGGCGATATAACAAAGAACTGCGCAAGGCAAAAAGGAATGCCTGGACCATGTTATGCACGAACATTCAGCAAAAATCAGAGGCCTCCTGATTCCGGAAGGCCCTCGCAACTACTGCACCAAATGTAGGATATATTAAATCTCAGAAGGTAACTGGACATCGTCCAGCAAAGAAACCCTAGAGGCAATCACAGAGGCACATATCCCGGGATGCTCTCTAGAAGATACAACCCTGGAAACGCAGAGACAGGGGGATAGCCCCTCCGTTCCTAACCAACTCGAATACGTACTGAGTGACTGGTATCTCAGCTGGGCGATAAATAGCTTCAAGCCTTTCAAATCCCTAGGCCCAGATGGCATTGTCCCGGCTCAACTAATTAAAGCCGGTCCCAATCTGAGGTCTTGGGTCAAGAAAGCTTTCTCAGCAATTTTCAGGATAGGCATCGTACCCGCCATGTGGTTGCGGACGAAAGTCGTATCCAAGGCGGGAAAACCATCGCACTGCACCCCTAAGGACTTCAGACCAATAAGCCTGTCGTCCTTCCTTCTTAAGACAATGGAGAGACTAATCAGCCTCCATATTAATCTTACCATCAACCCAGATGATATCTCGGGATCGCAACATGCGTATAGGAAGGGCCGATTCACGGAAACGGCACCCCACGAAATCACTACTTTTGTCGAAAAGGCACTTAGTGATAAGGAATACGCACTCATTGCTTTTCTAGACATAGAAGGTGCGTTCAACAACATCCTACCAAGCTCGATAATCAATGCGCTGACGGGACTAGGAATAGACAATCAATCCGTACGCCTTGTAGAGCAGATCCTGGTAAACAGGACTGTTGAGGCGTCACAAGGAGGAGAATCTATTCATAGATACGTCAGAAGAGGCACTCGGCAAGCAGGCGTACTCTCACCCCTACTATGGAACGTGGCGGTAAATAGCCTACTGCGATCCCTAGAAGGTGGTGGTTGCAAAGTTATCGCTTACGCGGATGATGTCGCAATTGCCTTCTCTGGGAAATTTCCCCAGACTCTATGTGACCGCATGACGGAAAACTTAGGGTCCTCTCAACATGGGCACTTAGAAATGGACAAGGTATAAACCCGTCCAAAACCGAGCTCGTCCTCTTCACCAGGAAGTACAAAATACCAAACTGAAGGCTTTCAAAACTATCAGAAGAAACACTCTGCCTTAGCGGTAGCGCTAAGTATCTAGGGATTACGCTAGACAGGAAACTGGACTGGAAGTCAAACACTATGGATAGAGCTAACAAGGCAACAATCGCGCTCTGTACTGCAGAAAAGCCATTGGCCTTAAATGGGAAATGTCCCCAAAAATAGTTAGATGGCTTCACACAGCGGTCATAAGACCATTCCTTTTCTACGGGGTGGTGGTCTGGTGGCCTGCTCTCCCAAACTCCACAATTAGAGAGAAACTTAGGAAAACGCAAAGGATGGCGGAGGTCTGTATCACAGGCAGCCTACGTACTACACCGACGGATGCCATAGACTTTATACTCGACCTATTACCGGTAGAAATAATGGGGGTCAAGATAGCAACGCTATCGGCAATTAGGCTACGCGAGACGGGCATATGGAAATGGATTGACTATGGACATAACAAGTTAGATCTACACCACTGCACGCCAACGGGGGCTACAGACTATTGCATACCTATCGATCATCCCATATTAAAATACAAGGTCTCCATTCCAACAAGGGAGGAATGGGCCACACAAATCCCGGGACCAGCCGGTTCCCTCCATATTAACACAGACGGTTCAAAATTGAATGGCCAGGTGGGAGGCGATTTCCATTGCGAACGGCTGTGTCTAACGAGTCCTTCAGACTCCCTGACCACTGTAGTGTGTTGCAAGCAGAAGTCATAGCTATCGAAGAAGCACTTACATCCCCAGCACTTACTGGCAATCAAGAAAGAATCTGTATCTTCTCAGACAGTCAGGCGGCACTCAAAGCCTTTGACGGATTCTCATCCAACTCCAGGAGAGTAAATGACTGTCGCAGACCTCCTGTGTCAATGCCCTGCGCTAGGGCGCAGCCGACTCAAATTCTTGGGCGCAGCAATACTCACGGACCTAACAGACCTAACGATCACGGAGATCGCTCCACGCAGACTCGTAACTTTCATCCGTAAATCTGGATGGGACCGCGAGCCGCCGCAGAAAGGATAGAACACTCTTGGGCACATCAGTAGATAGGAAGGGAGAGGTCCTCTTGTAGGACCCTTGCCTGTGCGGTAGCACAAGGAGCCCCCAGCGGCTCAAGTGGACTGGCCCCGCATCGTCGCCTCAACCTAACCTAACCTAAAGATGAGTGAGCAGGGTCATTATCGTGATGCAAAAGCCATGAATTATTTTTTCACAATTCTGGACGTTTCTTTCGTATTGCTTCTCGCATACGGCGCATAACTTCCAGATAATATTGTTTATTGACCGTACGATCATATGGTAAGAGCTCCTGATATACCACGCCATGGTAATCGTAGAAGACAGAGTTAAAAACTTTGAAATTTGATCGAACATCGAACTTTTTTCACTGTCAACATTCCAAGTGTTTCCACATTTTTGCAAAATATATATTCAAACCCAAATTAATATATTTTCGGTATACAAAAATTTCAAATACAAGAAAGGAAAGCTAACTTCGACCGGACCCGAAGTATTTATACCCTTGCAGTTAAAACCGGATATATATCCCAAACATCGGATATAGATGGCCGATCCTTATCTTAATACCAAAGTTGGTATTTTTATCAAATACCATCTCCGATTGTTCAGTAATATGCCAGCTATAAGATATAGTCGGCCGATCATTGTGCAATTTGGTAGCTTAAGGATGTAGTCTCATGTTCCGGCCTACTTTTTAGAGGTTATTGCAAAAACATTTTTTTGTTATAAAAAATAATGCGATCGTTTCAATTTTCACATATGTTTTTATAGGCATCATAAACTATTTGAAAATATTTTGTTTCATTTATTCTTGTGTAGTTTAATACACTTTATAGCATGCCAAAGTATGCATATAAAAAAAAAGGTAGGTCCCTGGCGCAGGTGATTTCGACTGCTAGAGTCATCCGAAACAAAAAATTAGAATAGATTCTTGTTTTGTAAGCTTATGGCTCTGTCCCGTACTAGAATAAAATATTTTCATCAATAAACAACAAAATGGCGAACACAAAGGAAAACAAATTTAAAAAATTTATCTTAAATTAATGATAAAAAAAAACTAATCATTAAAAATAAATGATTCTAGTACGGGACTGAGGTGTTACTTTTTAGAACAACATATCCAAATTTCAGCTAGATCGGTACCATAGAATTTTGTGAATCACCTGCGCCGCACACAAAAATGTCGTTCCGAGAAAAACGCGTTTAAAGTTTAGACGCTACCGAGAAACTCATACTTTTCGGTGTAGGCGCGCTCTCGATTATGGGCTGTATCTCTGTCATTATTTAATATTTTTATTTGAAACTTTAACAGTACATTCTTAATAAACAATACTTAATAAAATTCTTAATAAATTCTTAATAAAATGAATTTTAAGAGAATCTCAAGGCCTGTTTCAAAACAAAACGTGATTCAATCGTAAGAACAAAACGTAAAACAAAACGTAAGACCCAATTTAGATTTAAAAAATATTTTATTTTAAGTTTATTTGTTTTTTACTATTTGGTCTTAAAGAAAGTGGAATAGATATGAAAAAAAAACTTTTTCAATGAAATAAAAAAGGCTTTGATGACTTTATTGGTTAGAAAGTTCTGTATCTACATATTAATTTAAAATGTTTTTTTTTTTGGGTTGGGTTCTGATATATATTTCTGAAATATATATTTTGAATTCTGAAACTTTTTCTAGGGCTTGTAATCACAATTCCCTTTCTTTGTTTTTATATCCTGCGCAGGATTTCTGTCCACTTTGATATATTGTAGTGACTTAAGTACATTCCTATTAATAGATTCTAGTTCGTCTATCGCTATTCCCGATAGAGCGTCTGACACATAGTTATTCTTTCTGTTGTTTCTTTTTTTGTGGCCTTTCATAGTTTTATGTTGACTCGTAACATAGTTCAATAGTGATTCTGAACTTTTAAAGTGACATAGTAGGAATTGTTTATCTGGTCGAATATAACACAAAAGCGTTTTTGAAATATTTGTAGCACCCAAAAAATTCTGGTTTATTGTTAAAAAAACACTCCAGTACTTGCGCTACAGAAATTCGCGATTTGTGGGGGAGTGCCAAAATTTTGAAACAAACTTTAACTGCGTGGGCATTGTAGAAGTCTCCATGGCAAATTCTATAGCTATATCTCATATACGGACAGACGGATGGCTATATGATGCTGATCAAGAAACATATACTTTATGGAGTCGGAAATGATTCCTTCTCTATGCTACAAACAATTAGACGACTACAATATACCCTTATGCTTTACGAGTACCGGGTATAGAAACGTGCGGGAGGAAACGAAAAAAGACGCAATTTAGTCGTGAAATTCGACTGTAGTCGTCCTTCATCAATGATTTTATTTTATTCTACGAAAATTTGTTTAAGATAATTTGTTTGTTTAATGTATGTATCTATAGCTTTATCTCTTATAGGCTCCGAGACCCACTCGTTTATACGGACATGGCTATATGATGCTGATCAAGAAACATATACTTTATGGAGTCGGAGATGATTCATTTTCTATGCTACAAACAATTAGACGACTACAATATAGCCTTATGCTCTACGAATACTGGGTATAGAAACGTGCGGGCGGAAAAGAAAAAAGGCGCAATTTAGTCGTGAAATTCGACTGAAGTCGTCCTTTATTAATGATTTTATTTTATTCAGCGAAAATTTGTTTAAGATAACAATTTTCCTGTCACAATAGTGACAGTTTATACATAAGTTGAGATGACTTGTTTATGTTGACTATCACTATTTACGGCAGTCGACGTAGGTAACGAACCGCAAGCTTTAGCGTATATACATAAGTTCATATATATAGCAGAGGTCAATTGGACCTATTTCAAGGGCATTGGAACGCGTTATTGTAACGCGTTACTAATGGAAGACGAGCTCCAGACGGTGATCGTAGAAGTTGAAGCAGTGCTGAATTCGCGGCCGATTATCGCTGACGGCTCAAGCCCAAACGATGGTGAAGCTATAACCCCTGTGCACCTCCTCGTCGGGACCAGTTTGGCAACCTTGCCTCCAGCATCCGCTCAGGCAAATGTGGAACCGAATTTATCGTTTCTTCAGCGCTGGCATTTGGTGTCTGCTTAGATGTGGCGAGGCCATCTCCGGTATAAGAGAAGCTCACGCTGGTGTACCCCAAGGCAGCGTTCTTGGCCCGTTGATGTACAATGCATACACGGCCGACCTCCCTGTTCTTCAGAGGCCTGACCTGCTCGCAGCAACCTATGCAGACGACACCGCCTTCCTTTCCACCGCCGATAGCGCATTGGGGGCAGCCGAAACAATGCAATTGCAGCTTGACTTGCTCAGCGACTGGCAAAAGCGATGGAACATTGCCGTCAATAATGAGAAGTCCACTGCCTCCACATTTTCTCTCTGCAAGGCAACTGCCCTCCAGTTAACCTTAACGGCTCTCCAATCCCACAGGTAGACAATCCCAAGTACCTGGGATTCACCCTAGACAGGAGGCTCACCTGGAAGCCCCATCTGATTAAGAAGAGGAAACAGGCTAATCAAAGACTTCGATCCTTCTACTGGCTTATGGGTAGGAGATCTAAGCTGAGAACTTCCACTAAACTCCTCATTTACAAGGCAATAATACGCCCAATCTGGACGTACGGAATACAGCTCTGGGGCACTGCGAGCAAGACGAATGTCCGAACAATAATATTCGAAAAAAGAGCCCATCCACGAGGTTCTCAATTTCCCTGGGGTCAAGGACGAGATACAAAGAAGCAGCGCACGTTACATGCAGAGGCTTCATAATCACCCGAACCGGTTGGCCAGCTCCCTGCTGGACAACAGCGAGCAGCCCAGAAGACTAAAAAGGACACACCCGCTGGACCTCCGCTTACTACTCTAATTTATTTCTACCATATTAATATTTAAAATGATCTATAAGTGAAGTTTATGTGATAACATTTAATGGTTGTCCGTAATGGACAGTTTTAAATAAACGTTACCCTGCTATTACAAAAAAAAAAATTTGGTGTCTGCGATAAAACAACGCTTTTGGCAGGATTGGTCACGAGACTACTTGTTAAGCTTACAACAACGCGTGAAATGGAATAAGGAGTCGCCAAATGTAACTGCTGGAACCGTTGTCGCAATTCAGGAGGACAATCTGCCACTTCAGACATGGCTTTTGGGCATCATCACTGAAACGATTACAGGTGCTGATGGAAGGGTCCGAGTGGCCATCGTAAAAACTAAAAATGGAATCTACAAACGTGCTATCCATAGACTAGCACCATTACCTATCAATTGAAGCCCTTCGGCCATTCAACGCGGCCGATGTTTAGTCGTAACTTGTTTAAAAAATAATAGGTGAGGGAAATACGTAGAACTCGCAACTTGAACTACTTAGCTATGAGACGGGGCATAGCAAGCTACGAGCAAATAAAATAACCCCCAACGAGCACGAGCTGCAAGATCTCTACGTGTGTTCCTTACTCCCATACTTATGAGAAATATTTGAATTGTACCGCCTAAAAATATTATCGCTCTGTTAAGTACTCGTTCTTGTTACTCGCTACGTCGCAGTTTCGAAGGAAAGAATAGAAGGAGCAGATAGAAACTAGTAATAAATGAACTTCCATTGAATTCGGTTGATGCGTTTCTACTGGGACCATAGTTGCTGGCCTGAAACAGGCAATTTTGCAGTTTGCCATTTTGGAGCAAACAACACTTATGCCAACGGTTTTTCCAATCCTCAAAGGACTCCACAAAAGCACTTTTCGGTGTACCCTTGAGCTCTTCCAGCAATGCAGTCTTTATCTCTTTAATCGTCTCCGTCCTTTCTATGTTCTCTTAGTTTTGGTCTCTTTAGTTTTGGGAACAAGAAAAAGTCACATGGGGCCAAATCCGGTGAATATGGTGGCTGACGCATTATTGTAGTGTTGCTTTTGGCCACAAAATCTCTCACAGGCAGAGATGAGTGAGGAGATGCTGCGATACGGAGGACCCCCACCAGAATGCGAAAACGCAGGATGGTATCAGGGTAGCGTCAAGGTAATTGGCTGCTAAGACGCGCGATCGGTAGAGACCTACAAGTGGAGACCTTTGCATCGCTTGGAGAGGTCTACCCTAGAGATAAGCTAGTGGCGGTTGACTGGGACGAGATCCCTAGCAAACCGAGGGCGCGAGTGTGGCTCACTGAAAAGCCAGCCGACCCTAAGACCTTCCTAACTATGCTTAGGATGTGCAACCCGACGTTTCCCACGGCGGACTGGAGAGTCGCCAAGGTCGAGGAGGCGGTGGGACTGCGGAGGCAGAGTGTCGTCCTCACACTCAATTGGGAGACCGTAAAAGCCCAGAAGAGGACGGAGCACCGGCTGAAGTACGGATTCGAACACGTTTCGGTCCGTATCTACAAATCCGATGCAAAGGCCTAGCCAGGAGGTATCGGACTAGAGGCAGACACGCAAGAGGCAGACTTAGAGGAGTCGACCGAAGAGGGGCACCCGGAAGGAATGTCGGATGAGGAGGAGGACATCCTGGAAGGGTACACCTCGGAGGAAAGCGACTTGGCAAGGGCACTTAGTGGAGTGGAATGGAGGAGGACTCTCTGCTAAGCTCGGAAACGGAGGTCAAAGTTACTGTGGTGGAGAATTGTAAGGATGCCCCTGACGATCCTGCAAATAAATCTCCATCACAGTAAAGCGGCGTCAGCTCCCCTCCTACTCCACCTCGCCGAGAGTGGAGCTGATATGGCCCTCATCCAGGAACCCTGGATCCTTGGAGACAGGATTCTTGGGTTGGGGGGCGTCGGAGTATAAGCTCTTCAAAGCCGATACAACAGGTAAAAGGCGAGCCTGCATCCTCGCAAAAAAGAACCTTAACCTCTTTTTGCTACCCAATGTCAGCAATGAAGACCACGTATCCGCAGCCATAGAGAGCCCAAATGGCCCTCTAAGGGTATGTTCGGCGTATATGGGCCACGACCAGGAGGCCCTCCCCCCGCACCAGCTACTCAAACAGCTGGTGGAAGACAGCAGGAAGCACAAGATCGACTTGATCATAGGTTGCGATGCTAACGCCCATCATCATCAGTGGGGAAGCACTGACACAAGCGAGAGGGGTGAGTCAATCTTCGATTTTATCCTAGGCTCTAATCTTCTGGTGGGTAAAAGGGGCACAGGTCCCACCTTCATAGTCAAGAACAGAAGGGAAGTACTTGACATTACTCTTTACTCTGACTCCCTAGCTGACAGGATTATTAGATGGGGAGTAATAGAGAAACACTTTTTCTCGGACCATCCATACATAAAATGCGTGGTCAATTTTGAGAACTTCAATCGACTAACAGTACACAGCCCGAGAAAAGCAAACTGGGAGTTATATAAGAAAAAACTAGAAAGATCCTTGGGGAAACCTCCAACAAGAGATGTTAACAGTAGGGAAAACCTGGATGACATGGTGGACACGCTAACGGCGGCGTGCGCCAGGGCATTCAATAAAGCTTGTCCCAAAAGAAGATCGGGCAGTAGCAAGTCAAAGAGACCACCATGGAGTTCGCGAACACTTGCGCCCTTTAAGACCAGGTCCCGCAAAGCCTTTAATATCGCCACTAAGGCAAACACGGGGACAGCCTGGGAGACGTACAAACCAAACCTCAGGCAGTACAACAAAAAACTGCGTAGAGCTATGCCTGGACCCAGTTCTGCATTCAACAGACATCGGAGGCCTCCTGAATCAGGAGGGTCCTTGCAACAACTGCACCAAATGTAGGATACATAAGAAAAGCACCTCCCTCCTTAACCAACTCGAATATCTATTGAGTGATAGGTATCTCAGCTGGGCGCTAAACAGCTTCAAGCCTTTCAAATTCCTTTCAATAATCAAAGCCGGAAAAGGCACTTAGTGACAAGAAATAGGCACTGATGGCTTTTCTAGACATAGAAGGTGCGTTCAACAACATCCTGTCATGCTCGATAATCAAAGCGCTGACGAGACTAGGAATAGACGATCAATCCGTACGCTTTATAAAGCAGATCTTGGTAAACAGGACTGTTGAGGCGCCACTAGGGGAATCTTTTCAAAGATACGTCAGAAGAGGCACTCCGCAATGAGGTGTACTCTCACCCCTACTGTGGAACGTGGCGGTTATCGTACTTCGATCCCTAGAAGGTGGTGATTGCAAGGCTATCGCTTATGCGGATAATGTCCCAATTTCGTTCTCTGGAAAACGCCCTAGTACGCCCTAGACTTCATACTTGAACTTTTACCTGTAGAGATAGTGTGGGCCAAGATAGCCACGATATCCGCAATTAGGCTACGAGAGAC
This sequence comes from Drosophila malerkotliana malerkotliana, assembly GCA_018153235.1. Lineage (NCBI taxonomy): Eukaryota > Metazoa > Arthropoda > Insecta > Diptera > Drosophilidae > Drosophila > Drosophila malerkotliana. The sequence goes on along the minus strand of JAECXV010000202.1, from coordinate 1,898,187 downwards.
GGGTCTAGGGAAAAGGACCGACTATGGACATGCCAAGTTGGACCTGCATCACTGCACGCCAACGGGGGCTACAGACTAATGTATACCTGTTGATCATCCCACCTTAAAATATATGGTATCCATTCCAACGAGGGAGGAATGGGCCACACAAATCCCGGGACCAGCCGGTTCCCTTCATATTTACAAAGACGGTTCAAAGTTGAACGGCCAGGTGGGAGGCGGTTTCCACTGCGAGCGGCTGTGTCTTAATGATTCCTTCAGACTCCCCGACCACTGTAGTGTGTTTCAAGCAGAAGTAATAGGAATCGGGGAAGGACTTCGATCCCCAGCACTTACTGGCAATCGAGACACAATCGATATCTTCTCAGACAGTCAAGCGGCACTCAAAGCCCTTGACGGATTTTCATCCAAATCCAGGACAGTGAATGACTGTCGCAGATCTCTTAACGAGATGACAGAACAGTATGACATCCAACTCATATGGGTGCCCGGACATAGGGACCACGAGGGAAATTGCGCCGCTGACGAACGAGCAGGGCAGGTACAATCAATCCTCTCCTCCCGGAGAAGGAACCAGTAGGCAGTCTCTTAGCTACGTGTAGGCTAAAATGCAGGGATCACTTTGACCGCGCAGCACTGAGGGAATGGAGAAATCTCCAAAACTGCAGGAACTCACGCATGATATGGCCTGTCCGCTCTAGGAAAAGATCAATGATGCTTATCGCCCTCAATAGGCAGGACTGCTGTCTGGCAGTCAAGGCCATCACGGGACATTGGTTAATAGGAGCACACGCGGCTAAATTAGCGGTGCCACACTATGGTTACTGCAGGAGCTGTGGTGGTTTAGAGGAGGAAGAGACGGTCGCCATTGCCCTGCGCTGGGGCGCAGCCGATTCAAATTCTTCGGCACATTAGTAGGTAGGAAAGGGGAGGTCCCCTTGTAGGACCACTTGCCTGTGCGGTATCACAAGGAGTCCCAGCGGCTCGAGTGGATGCCGGTGGCAATGACTGGCCCCGCATCGCCGCCTCAACCTAACCTAACCTATACCTAGTACTCATCTTTAACTTTACCAACTTTAACGGTAAGGATTCTTCGCAACCAAATTTTGTTCCATACTTTTGTGCTTGGCCAATACAACAACAAAAAAGTCTACAGCTCCTCTAAAAATGATCCGATTTGGCTAAATTTTGATTTATAGGAGCTGCTTGGGGAGTGGGAGTGGCAAAATTTTGACACAAAATGGATATCCGCGTTTAAAATTTTAGGTTGTAAAAAAAGTCTTGCGGTATTTTTATTAAATTTTTAATTGTTCATAAAATTGGTTATAATAATGCGATTCAAGTCAAATATGCGCCGTTTTGTTCGATGACTAGTTCTCAACGAGATGCCAACTTCATAATGCCCCTCTTATAGAAACTCGCTCCCTAATGGCAAAAAAGTCGGATAGCCAATTTTTACAAGACTCTCTTGTGACCAACTTCCGATTACCAAGCTCGTTCGCCATGGACAGAAATTAGTGGTAATCACTTGAGATCCGGACTATACGGTGGATGCAAAAGAACATCTTATACGAGCTCCCGGAGCTTCTGGCGCGTCACCAAAGTTTGATCTGGCGCTGTTCTGATGGAAGAATAGCCTCTATTCTTCTAGCCAAAGATAGCCTCTTTTACATGAGTGCTGCATTTAAGCAGTCCAGTTGTTGGCAGTACAGGTTCGAATTGAGCGTTTGGCCAACCCTCCCCTAGGAGGCTCATAGCTCATAGCTCATAGTGGATGATCCCCTGCCAATCCCACTAAGCATACAGAAGAACCTTCCTGATTCAGCAGTGATTCGCATGCGTCGCACGGTCAAAAATGTTTTTTTGCGTCAAGTCGTGTGGCACCCATATATCGAGCTTCTTTTTCAACCCAATCTTCCTCAAACGGCTTATAACGGCTCTTGGCCGTGCTACGGTTGCTTCTATGCCGGTCTCTTTCGATCAATTCAGCGATTTTATCGCAATTTTTCACGTATCGAAAACGTAAAACCATCGTTGCGCGGTGGAAAGGGAGACCGTATCGGGTCTATAAGCTGCACAAATTTTATTGGCAACATAAGATGCATTTTTTCCCTTATCGTAGTAGTAATGTAAAATATGCCGTATTTTCTCTATATTTTCATCTCCATATTTGCGACGCTATATTTCACGAACGACTTTCCAAAAAGGTATAGCTTGAACCGATGTGAAAAATAAAACTATAACTACGCGGTTGCAAAAACACCTAACGGAAATACCGCATGATTTTTCTGACAACCTATTATATTAACTACTAGCTGTACCCTGCCACGCTTCGCTGTGGCATGTTGTGCTACATACTTCTGAGAAACATAAAACATGTGTCAAAACTTTTAACGACTACAGCTTAATTTTTGCGATAGCCCACCAATTCGAATCACCAATTTCGAATTGGTGAAAAATTGGTGAAACGCGCACATGTAAACGTTTATGTGCGTAAGCAGCGATGAACAAAGAGAGTAGGCCATTTACTGAGAGAAAAGCCTTAGATAATTATTTTGTTTATCGTAAATTAAAAAGTTGGAATGGGCAATAATGACTTTTTATGAAAATTAAAGCCTTTCGGGCACTAGTTGTGAAACAATTGTAAAACTGCGCTTCCTCATCTGTATATTCATTAAACCAAACATGTGCTTCCAAATTTCTAAAAACATTTTTTTAGTAATAAACATTTTATTTTGTTTTTTAAAACCCATTTTTCACTAAATGGGTCATTGTGGTTAGTTTTGTCAAAAAAATCTAAAAATGTTGTATTCTTGATTTTTTGGTTCAATGCTACATATTTATGTGCATGTCTAGACATTAATTTGAACATTCTGAATAACTGAATAACTGCTGAATAGCTGAATAACTTTGAAATAGTGTTGGTTTGCTTATGAGTGAGTGAACAAAAAATTCAAAAATTCTTGAATTCCCATTCAGAAAGTGCAGCATTTAAATAAAAAATGAGCAAGATGTGACTCATTTTTGCCAACTTCCATGCTTGAACTTTTTTTGCGCTTTCTTTACTTCAACATTTCTATTACCGCCAAATCTGTTAACAATTTTAAACAAGCGAGCAATGAACAGTTAGCAAGTTAGCAATATGAGTGAGTTGACTCTTTTGGAAAAAATGAACAAGTGAACATGTTTTCCTAAAAGAGCAGAATTTACCCAACACTATTTGAAAGGTTCATTGGAAAACTACGTTTTTCAAGCTGACAACTGTCATATCTCAATCAATTTTAATGTTCGAGTAGTTTGCGTTTTTATATTTTGAATATTTTAAAATTACATGGATAGCTTATACATATATTGGATTATATATATATATCAGAAAAAACAACACTAAATTTTTTTTAACACAAATTTTTTTTTGTGTTTAATTTCAATAAAAATTTTCCATAACCAGACTCCTTCTAAAGAAGAACATTTGTAAATTTGTATTATCAGACAATTGTTAAGACCTGTAGAAGATTCGCCAGCTTTCATGTATTGGCCTATGTCGCCAAGTGTCCTGGATCCGGAAATGCATGAAATTTTTTAAATTTATGAAAAAATGATCTTTACATTATCAGGAAAGTTTGATACCTACATACATACATACATATGTATTTTTCTTGTCCAAAAAAACATTTCTGAAGATTGCACATTTTTTGGCACAACTAACCAGAATGTTCTCTTAAGTTTGGACTCGTAAGAGAAGCCAAATGAGAGATCGATTATGGAAAGTGTACACTGTACACTGTATAGTTTACCGGTAGTGCTGCAGCAGAATGGGCCATAAGGCCAGATATGCATGCATTCTATGGAAAATGAGAATTTTCCCACCACTCTTAAAGGTTAGTTAATATGGGGTGAAAGAGATGAGTACCGGGTGTAATATAGTCGGAAAACTCGACAATAGCCGCCCTTTCTTGTTTTTAATGAATATCCGTTTGTCGAACACTGCCTTTGTTTGTCGGCATGCCTTTGTAAAATAGTTCACAACTCGATGAGACATATGTACATGTATGTACATACATGTTTATTCTAATATGAGTGATTATATTAAAAAAATAATATAATTAGTCATAAATGAAGGTTAAACTTATGTACATATGTAGATACTTCAATTTATTTTGAACTTTTTTGAGACAAAAATTTTTGGAATAATAAAATGTATGCGTTAAGCAATTGGTTCCAAAGCACACACAATTTTTAGATACTGAGATAGATTTTTTTATTGCGCAGACTCCTTGCGCAGAAAAGATGCCCTTTCGCGCACAAGTTTTTAGTTCGAAAATGAGAGAAAAATGTTAGCTGAAAGCTTTTGTTTTCGGCTTCTCCTCTAAACTAGACGACGCCAAAAAATATTCTGTCAGTATTGAATTCGATTTTCAATCCAGTGGACGTTCTTAAATTTTTTGTAACTATTCGCGAAGTGGCCTCCTATTTTGCTAAACACAAACATACATATGTACCGATAGATTTATATATATATATATATATATATATATATATAAATTTACATATATACATGTAGGTTTTGGAAACCATATTTTCCATAAATATATGCATCCCTCACCTTATGAAGCATAATTTATATACATACATACATATGTGCATATAAAAACCATAGTGAAACATGTGAATTTGAACTTTTTTATGTGTAAATTTAAAATGAACATGAATGCATGTATACATATATGCTTAAGTGTAAATTACATTATATACAGTTGTTTTTGGAATATAAAAAGTTCATATAATATGCTGAAATCAGCTTAAATCGTAAAGTTTAAATTAAGTTAATATGTACATACATATGTATATATGTACATATATGTACATACATATACACAGGCCTCGCACGAAGCTTAACAGTGCGTCTATCCCTCTAGTTAATATTAATACTTTAATAGTTTAATATTAACATTTTTAAAAATATTTGAGTGAATTTAAATATGATGCAAACATACATATGTACATATGTATGTTCATAAACATAGGAAATGAAATTATAGTAGAGGCAAGGTTATAAAAACATTACTCATTCGCAACAAGTTTTACTTAATACCATGTGACATCCCCGTTAAGTGAGGCGGGGCGTTTTGTCGTTAAGCTCAATCAAGAAAAGCTCTTGAAAAGGAAATTAAAAGGATACACAAGATTGTGTCAGTACTCCACCCCAGACATTTATATATGTACATACATATGTATGTACAATTGTATGTATATCTTCATACATACTTTCTAATATTCCATTCATAAAAGGAAATAAAATCGATTCAGAAACACCTGTCGCACTTCTATTTAGTATTAAATTTTTTAAGAATATTTAAACAGCGGGTGTAGCAGACTACACAAAAGTCAAATTTCCGAAATATATTCAAATATGTATTTACTTACATATGTACATACATATATACATACATAGTGTTAGCATGGGATGGTTTTCTTATTTTAATTTTTGTCTATTCATTAATATACTTAGGTACATATGTACATACATATGTATCTAAATATACTCATATACAAAAGAGTACGCATGATTTTTGGCATATGTAAGTATACATGCATATGTATATACATATGTATAACATACATACATACATACTTCCATATTTGTTTACTCATAAATAAGAATATGTACCAATTTATGTTCCAAAATAAATACTAATTTACTTGCTACACACAATAATTCTATTCACGAAAAAATTATTTTCACATTGCACTTCTTTTTTTTTTTTCATAAGCTTTTTTATTTGTTTTTTTTTTAGAATAATTAAATATAATAATTAGTATAGCTAATGCATTCAAGCCCTAAAAATTTTTATACATTCGGGAAGATGAATAATATAATATACTTTTTTAGTATCTCTAACTGCCTGTATTAAAAGAAAAAATGGTTTATTTTACATTTCTTTTCGTCTTTTTCAAGTTTTCGTGGTTTTTGCTTCGTGCTTTGTATTAAACATACTCGGCCAGATGAAAAAAGTTGGGGGTTGCGCAGTTACGTCTGAGCAAGATAGCTTTATAGGGTCTCCTATTTATCTCTCGCTTTACACGACATATTGCGTTTTGTGCAGTTGGGCCAGAAAGAGATATTTGTTATTTCATCTCTGTCCGTCCACTCATACACCCAATACGCAACATGTTGAGCCAAGATGGAACAAAAAATAAAGGGCTTATTGATTTTATGTATATCAAAATATCAATTTATCGATATTCTGCCCGTGCTCAGGATAAAAAAACGCGGCAGGCCTAAAAATACCTAGAAATAGAGTACAAAAAACAAGTTTAAATTATATTATTTTCAAGCTAATTTTTTTTATTTGTAAACAATTTCTTTTGCCTCGAACTTAGATAAAAAACCTTTTTGACGAGTAAAAGCGTTTATTTTCAATTCGTGCCATGAAATTGTCGTCAAAATGTTTTTTGTCCTACAAAAACAAATCCGCCATAAGGATTTCAACTTAATTAATCATTTACTTACCTTTGGCAAGCATTTACATTGGGTTTTAAACCAAAGAAACACCAAAGTGGTCTCGCATTTCCGACTTGATAAAGTCTATATGTGTATGTATCTTGCCAACTGATTCGACCTAACAAATTTCATAAGAATCGGCAGAATATATCTTATAGCTGCCATATAACTGAGCGATCGGAAATAACCCAACTTTGGTACTTTGGAAGATATAAGCTTGGTACGCTTTTTACATTTTTTATTCTAAGGAATTTGGATTGAATGAAATTCTCGTAAGAAGAATTTAATTCTTTTTAATTCTAATCCTTGCCATTTCAAGGCTTCCTTGTCAACAAAAAACGAAACATCACTTAACATCAGTTAGTCAGAGTTGCAAAACATCAGTTAACTATCGCTTATTAAACTACAAACGTCAAATTTGGATGGCGGATAAACATTTTTTTTGAAAAGGATTTTTATTTTAACGGCTGGTGCTCAGATGCTGCTCAGTGGAAATTGACTATTGCAATACTCGCCATTTAATTCATGGACTAGTGCAGTCAATGTTATTTTTCATAGACTAATTTATTTTATAGTGTTTTATGCACAGAAACAAAAACGGAAATAAAAGTATAATTCTCTTTTAAAAGTATCTTTAAAAAGTATAATAGTATCTTTTTCGTTTTGGTTCTTTTGAACCTTTACCTTTTTTTTGAACCATTTTGATTGCCTTTAGTCACTTTTCAAGCGGCATACATTTTTCGACTTGGAGTGTTTTAGTCTTTTGTTTAAAGTGTTACCAGCGAAGTTTTTAAAATTCTTCGTAAGTATTTTTGAATTACATAATTTTACAAATGCGTAAAACATCAGAAAAACAAGAAAGGAAAGCTAACTTCGGGTTGAGCCGAAGTTGATATACCCTTGCAGTTAAAACCGGATATATATCGCAAACATCGGATATAGTTGGTCGATCCTTATGAGAATAAAATAATATAACCCAATTTATTAAAATATAAAATCTAAAAAAAAGTCCCAAACTTCTATCTTCAAAAATACCAAAGTTGGTATTTCTACCAAAAAACATTTTCGATCGTTAAGTTATATGGCAGCTATAGTGGCCGATCCTTATGAAATTGAGTAGGTCGGATTATCTCACCAAAAATATAATCTGTACTAAGTTTCAGCTTTCTATCTTCAAAAACACGAAAGTTGGGTCATTTCCGATCGTTCAGTTATATGGCAGCTATAGGATATAGTCGGCCGATCCTTATGAAATTTGGCATGTCGTAATGTTTTGCCAAAAATAGCTCTCATGTAAAATTTGAACTCTCAAACTCTAAAAACACCAAAGTTATACCATTTCCGATCAATCAGTTATATGGCAGCTATAGGATATAGTCGGCCGATATATACTGCGTGTAAAGGAAAGAAGGGTGTGTGCAAAGTTTCAAGTCGATAGCTTTAAAACTGAGAGACTAGTTCGCGTAGAAACGGACAGACAGACAGACGGACAGACGGACATGCTCATATCAACTCAGGAGGTGATCCTGATCATGAATATATATACTTTGTTGGGTCGGAGGTGTCTCCTTCACTGCGTTGCACACTTTTGGACAAAATTATAATACCCTCTGCAAGGGTAAAAAAAGGGTAAATAAAGAAGGGTAAATAAAAAAGCAGAAAAGTAGTTTGATGTTCGCTTAAAGAATAATGGGAGCCGCAGCCGTCTCGACCTAAAGACTTCTAAAAAAAACTTCGTAAACCTGTGGATTATCTCCACGCCTGCGGATACGGGCAGAGGAAAAAGCGTCGCGTTTAAAGGAAACAACTCTTGTGAATCAAGTCAGACATAAGAAACACAAGATTATGATAACGAAGATAACGAGAGAAAGTTTTAGAGACAATGACTTCCCCAAAAAGCACGACAAATTGATAGCATTTGTTACGCTAAGCGCTATTGCCTGCAGCGGCGAGAACTTGAATTTGCAGCGGCAGAGCTAGCGACATCCAAGGACCTGCCAATGTAAGCGCGGACCCCGAGGAGTGGCCGATATTCATCCGCATGTTCGAACAGCATCATCAGCACATGAAAAGTATGCTGCGTCGCGTAAAAGAAGGGCTCGCGAAAGATAAGCTCCTCCTTCCTAACCTAGTTCCTGACGTTATTAGCGTTTTGAATATGTTTTTTGGCAGAACAGAGCATATTCTGGAAAAAATGGTGGAAAAAGTGAAAGGACTAGCCAAAAAGATTGGAGGCCTAACCTGTTTTTGCTGCCTCCAATTGCCTAAAATTTGCTGCCGCATGGAATGACGAACAGGGAACTGAACAGGCGAGTGTATGGCTGCAGAAGAAGGATCATGAAATACTTCACATGGAATATGTTTATAACACAATCGGCCAAAAAAGACCACAAAGTCACTTTTGACGAAGGATCATCTCCAAGCAAAGCGAATACAAGGCCAAACAGCGACAATTTGTCTACTCTGGACTAGAGAGACGAATTGAGTTGAGAGTGCATTTGTGAAAGCATCAGTTCTAATCTCGGAGATCAATTCCATTTGAGTCTATTGCCAATTCCGATAATTTTTATTGTATTAAAAGACGTCCAATAGATGTTGAAAACAATTGATGGTACTATCGATGGTTTGGCACTATCGATCTTTTTAAAAAAAAAGGTATGGTGCATGTATATGGTGCATGAATATTTCGATCGGTAATGTGTTGCATTTTAGGTAAACGTCGAGTACCTCCCACACTTAGTGCTTCAAGCGTTGACAAGCAGCTTTGCAATTGAATCGAAAGGAACACTCAGTAAGGTGGGACAAATTGTTTCAGATAGGCGAACCCGGCTCAAGAAGAATATTGGTTAAACAAAAAATATGTAGTATAGCTAAAAAATAAAATTTTTTTATATGTCGGGCGATAATATCAACGGTGGTTCAAAAGTTATAGTCTTTAAATATCGATGGTGGCTACTATCGATAGTTCTCCGCCTCTAATCCAGAATCCAGCATTTATACAGCAGATCATAGAGAGACTTGCCGACATTACTATGTATGAACAATAATTGGAAACTAGCAGACCCTCGCAAGATCCGCGAAGGGAAATGGAACGAACCAATAGCATCGAAGTGCATGCTAGGCGGAGCATGTGGGGATCGATTTTCATACACCACTGCGACTCGGATTGGCGATAGCTTCATGACGATATCAAGAAACATTTTAACCTTAGGGGTTCGTACCACGTAATCTGTACTCAGCCGAAAAATAAACTCGCAGTGAAAATATTATAGAGCACCTGCCATGTGAAGTCCGTGTGGAGAATAATGTGTTCACGTTTATTTAAATATTTTAAGGCTGAAGCGCGACGTCTCCCAAAACAAGTCAGTCCAATCTCCGTTCCCGAGTAATAGTGCGCCCTTCCATTTCGCTTATTTCTTAGGTTAGGTTAGGTTGAGGCGGCGATGAGGGGCCGGTTCTGACCCCCATCCACTTGAGCCGCTGGGGCTCCTTGTGATACCGCACAGGCAAGGATCCTACAAAAGGACCTCTCCCTTCCCACTACTTATGTGCCCAAGGGTGCTCCATCCTTCCTGAAACGGCTCGCGGTCCCATCCTGATTTACGGATGAAAGCTACGAGTCTGTGTGGAGCGACCTCCGCGAGGTCTGTAAGGTCTGTAAGTATTGCTGCGCCCAAGAATTTGAGTCGGATGCGCCCCAGCGCAGGGCATTGACACAGGAGGTGTGCGACTGTCTCTTCCTCTTCTTCGTCTCCACAGCTCCTGCAGAAGTCATAATGTGGCACCGCTAGTCTAGCCGCGTGTGCTCCTATTAGCCAATGTCCCGTAATGGCCTTGATCGCCAGACTACAGTCCTGCCTATTCAGGGCGATAAGCATCATTGACCTCTTCCTAGATCGGATTGGCCATATCCTGCGGGAGTTCCTGCAGTTTTGGAGGTTTCTCCATTTCCTCAGTGATGCGCGGTCAAAGTGATCCCTGCATTTTAGGCTACACGTAGCTAAGGGGATACCTACTGGTTCCTTCTCCGGTAGGAGAGGATTGGTAGTACCTGCTCTTGCTAGTTCGTCGGCGGCGCAATTACCCTCGTGGTCCCTATGCCCGGGCACCCATATGAGGTGTATGTCATGTCAGTAGGTGTATGTCTGCCATCTCGTTAAGAGATCTGCGACAGTCATTCACTGTCCTGGAGTTGGATGAAAGACCGTCATGGGCTTTGAGTGCCGCTTGACTGTCTGAAAAGATACAGATTGTGTCCTGATTTCCAATAAGTGCTGGGGATCTGAGTGCTTCTCCGATAGCTATTACTTCTGCTTGGAAAACACTACAGTGGTCGGGGAGTCTGAAGGACTCATTTAAACACAGCTGTTCGCAATGGAAACCGCCTCCCACCTGGCCATTCAATTTTGAACCGTCTGTGTAGATATGGAGGGAACCGGCTGGTCCCGGGATTTGTGTGGCCCATTCCTCCCTTGTTGGAATGTAGACCTTGTATTTTAAGGTGGGATTATCGACAGGTACGCAGTAGTCTGTAGACCCCGTTGGCGTGCAATGGTGCAGATCTAACTTGGTATGTCCGTAGTCAGTCCTTTTCCATGTGCCCGTCTCTCGTAGCCTGATTGCCGATAGCGTGGCCATCTTGACTCCCACTATCTCTACCGGTAATAGGTCGAGTATGAAGTCTAGTGTCTAGGCTGCCTGTGATGCGGACCTCTGCCATCCTTTGCGTTTTCCTGAGCTTCTCCCTGATTGTGGAGTTGGTGAGAGCAGGACCACCCCGTAGAAGAGGATAGGTCTTATGACCGCTGTATAAAGCCATCTTACTATTTTTGGTGACATTCCCCATTTAGGGCCAATGGCTTTTCTGCAAGTATAGAGCGCGATTGTAGCCTTGTTAGCTAAGTGTTTGACTTCCAGTCCAGTTTCCTGTCTAGCGTAATCCCTAGGTACTTGGCGCTATCGCTAAGAGATAGTGTTTCTCCTAATAGTTTTGGAAGCCTTAAGTTTGGTATTTTGTACTTCCTGGTGAAGAGGACGAGCTCTGTTTTGGATGGGTTCACACCTAGTCCATTTCTAACTGCCCACGTTGAGAGGACCCTAAGTTTGTCCGTCATGCGGTCACATAGAGTCTGGGGAAATTTTCCTGAGAAGGCAATTGCGACATCATCCGCGTAAGCGATAACTTTGCAACCACTCCCTTCTAGGGATCGCAGTAGGCTATTAACCGCCACGTTCCAGAGTAGGGGTGAGAGTACGCCTCCTTGCGGGGTGCCTCTTCTGACGTATCTATGAATAGATTCTCCTCCTAGTGACGCCTCAACAGTCCTGTTTACCAGGATCTGCTTTATAAGGCGTACGGATTGATCGTCTATTCCTAGTCCTGTCAGCGCATTGATTATCGAGCTTGGTAGGATGTTGTTGAACGCACCTTCTATGTCTAGAAAAGCAATGAGTGCGTATTCCTTATCACTAAGTGCCTTTTCGACAAAAGTAGTGATTTCGTGGAGTGCCGTTTCCGTGGATCGGCCCTTCCTATACGCATGCTGTGATCCCGAGATATCATCTGGGTTTATAGTAAGATTAATATGGAGGCTGATTAGTCTCTCCATTGTCTTGAGAAGGAAGGACGACAGGCTTATTGATCTGAAGTCCTTGGGGGTGCAGTGAGATGGTTTTCCCGCCTTGGGTATAAATACGACTTTCGTCCGCAACCACATTTTGGGTACGATGCCCATCCTGAAAATTGCTGAGAAAGCTTTCTTGACCCAAGATCTCAGGTTGGGACCGGCTTTAATTAGTTGAGTCGGGACAATGCCATCTGGGCCCGGGGATTTGAAGGGCTTGAAGCTATTTATTGCCCAGCTGAGATATCTATCACTCAATAGGTATTCAAGTGGGTTAGTGGTGGAGGGGCTATTCCCCTGTGTCTGCATTTCCAGGGTTGTGTCTTCTCGAGAGCATCCCGGAAAATGTGTCTCTATGAGAGCCTCTAGGGTTTCTTTGCTGGACGATGTCCAGTTGCCTTCTGAGGTTTTAATGTATCCTACATTTGGTGCAGTAGTTGCGAGGACCTTCCTGAGTCGAGAGGCCTCTGATGTTTGCTGAATGTTCGTGCAGAACTTGGCCCTTTTGCAGAATTCCTTTTTGCCTTGCGAAGTTCTTTGTTATATCGCCTAAGGTCCGCTTTATACGACTCCCAGGCTGTCTCCGAGTTTGTTTTGCTGGCAAAATTGAAGGCCTTGCGGGCCTTGGTTTTAAAGGGCGCAAGTGTTTGCGACCACCATGGTGGTTTCTTTGACTTGCTAATGCCCGATCTGATTTTGGGAAGAGCTTTATTGAATGCCCTGGCGCACGCTGCCGTGAGCGTGTCCACCATGGCATCCAGGGCTACCCTACTGTCAACTTATTATTTTTTAGTCAACGCTTATTTCTTTCTTTTACACACTTTTACTCCCGAGAGCTAGTAAAATTGCACTGACTTGTTTTGGGAAAAGCGTTATAAATTCAACTATTTTCATAATTTTCTAATGAAATTGGTCTCGTTTTATTCAGATATAACGAGACAATATTGATATGTGTCAAAAATGTAACCAATTCTCAGAAGTTGTACCGAAAAAATGGCGTCATAGTCTGAAAAATACGACAAAAAATCAAAAATTTCAGTTTCTTGCGTAAAAATTTTATCATTTTTGTTGAAATAAATTAAAGATCTATTTTTTTTCAAAAGCTAAAAAATTTAACTATTAAAAAACCTTAAAAATTTAAAAATCTTTTTAAGAGCAAGTCCCGAAAAACCGTTTGCGTAAAGGCGTCGCCTTTACAGAGACGTGGCACTGATATTTCTGTACATCGATCGGCTACAAGCAAAATGTGCCGGGCAAGACAACAGCTCATGTAAGCAAGACAAAGATGCTAAAAGCAATCACAAGCCATCGCCTTCGGCGAATAGATAAAAATTGTATCTGCGGGACTGGCGGTTCTGAAGTGAAGCAGATTGGACAGATTAAACGCATACCTAAATGACAATGGAGGCAGACTGAAGTCATGTAACTGATGACGCGATTATACTAGATCTAGGATGCCAATAATAAACTTAATAGTAAAAAGTTTCCACCAAAGTCCATCACCTCACATATAACGGCTTCGTTTTACATCAGCTGTCTTCGAACATTGCATTAATCCCTGCCAATGATGCAAGATTGAAACATCCGTTTCCAAGACCACCTCAGATGTCACCGATTCCGAGAGCGAGAGCATGAAGGCTTATTTCGACCCATTATAATGGATAATAATTATTATTGTAATTATTATAATAATTAATTGGAGACCGTATATATCGAATATAGTTGACTTTTTAAAATACAAATTATAAAATAAAAATTATTTGTTGATTTTTATGACACAAATTGAAATATAACTCTTATTTTCAATTTTTATAATAATAATTAAGAATAAAAATTATTTTTCAATTTTTATAAAAAAAATAAAAATAAAAATTATGATTAAATTATTATTAAAAAAATTGAAAATAAGTGTTACGATTCAATTTTTATACCCTTGCAGAGGGTATTTAATTTTGTCCAAAAGTGTGCAACGCAGTGAAGGAGACATCTCCGACCCTATAAAGTATATATATTCTTGATCAGGATCACCTCCTGAGTTGATATGAGCATGTCCGTCTGTCCGTCTGTCTGTCTGTTTCTACGCGAAATAGTCTCTCAGTTTTAAAGCTATCGTCTTGAAACTTTGCACACATCCTTCTTTCCTTTGCACGCAGTATATAAGTCAATATCCTATATCCTATAGCTGCCATATAACTGATTGATCGGATATGGTATAACTTTGGTGTTTTTAGAGTTAGAGAGTTCATATTTGACATGAGATCTATTTTTGGCAAAACATTACGACATGCCAATTTCATAAGGATTGGCCGACTATATCCTATAGCTGCCATATAACTGAACGATCGGAAATGACCCAACTTTCGTGTTTGTAAAATTTTGGGTGGAAGAGATGAGTACCGCGTATAATATAGTCGCGAATCTCGACTATAGCCGTCCTTTCCTTTTATAATTAAAGTCGCTGATGTTGATACCTTTGAAGTTTGAACTTTTACAGAATTTTTTTTCTAATTGATCCGACTTACCAGATCTCATAAGGATCGGCCTTTTGAACAATCGAAAATAGTATTTGGCAAAAGTAACAAATTTAATATTTTTTAAGATAAAAGCTTGGGACTTTTATTGCATATTTTAAAAAAATAATCATAATCAGTACCATAATCAATAAATCAATCATAATCATAACCAACAATAATTACAAAATAATCAAAGCGATCATAACTACACACGATATTTGGGATTAATATCCGATCTTAACTGCAGGGATATATTAACTTTCGCCCGAAGTTTGATTTTCTTTCTTTTTCTATTTCAAAAGCTACTTTATCTTATATCAACACATATAATTTCCCCACACACATAACCAACAGCAAAAAATTTCATTATACATTTTCATTATATGAAAATATTATATGACATTTCATTATATGCTCATGACTTGATATAAGCATGTCCGTCTGTTTCTACGTGTTATAATTTTGGTCAATGGTGTGCAACGAAGTGAAAGCGACATCTCCGACCTTATAAAGTATATATGCTCATGATCAGGATCACCTCCTACGTTGATTTGAGCTGGTTCGTCTCTCAGTTTTAAAGCTTTCGACTTGAAACTTTGCACAAACGAAACGAAACGTTAAAAACGAAATGGGACCCGATAGTAAACACCAGTGTCATGTTAAAGTGTCGCATGGTTGAACGTGGATACCTCAAGTTCAACCCCCCCTACGGTTAATAAAAACAAAAAAAAATTTTTAGAAGAGGTTTGCAAAGAGCCCTGGCGCAGTATTTTAGCACACAGCCTGGTACTCCGTCGGGGCCTGGGGAATAAATGGGTTTTACCCTTAAAAGACCCGATAATAAGTTGTTCTCAGAAAAAAACGGACAGAAAATAAGATTTGCTAATCTGTCAATTTAGGCGGAGAATAAGTTGTTTGAAAAAATTCTGCGAATAGATCAGTGCATGCCAGAATATAGGACCAATCTTGTGTATCGATAAGGCTATTAAGTTTCTGAAAATCAGCTTTACGGAAGCAGCGAATCTTATTTGCCACGCATGGAGACATCTGATCGATACCAGGAATAGTTTCGATAGAGACCTCCAGATTGGGGTGATATGGATCCTCTGGGGTTGAAAGGGGGAAAGCTCTGGAGAGAGCAGTATCATCAGGATCAGATACAAAGCATAAGTATAAAAGCCGACCTAGCGAATTTCTAACATGGTTAATTTGACCTAGGGACATGTCAAACATGCCCGCGGTGAAGTCATGGTGAGTGATAAGTGACAAAGATGGTGAGTTCTCGACGTTAGACCACTTTAATTGTAGTATATTAAAGTCGCCAACCGTGACGAGCTGGTCACGATCAGTCATAAAATTAAAAACGTTCCGAATAGCGGACAAATGCTGCCAATATGTGGGCGGTTCGGACGAAGGCGGTATATACGAACATGTAATGCAGGGGTGCTCAAATTCGTCTTGTGGCAAAGCTTTTACTAACACAGACACAAGAAAACGTGTATATATGTAGCGGCGCTTTTGTGTTGGGGCGCAGCTGTGCACTGAGAGAAACAAAAACAGTTTAAAATATTTATTTTTGGTTTTTTTTTTTCTACATTTGGTTTAAAAAAGATTCAATATTTTTATTAATTTTAGTGGTTGATAAATTCAATTGAGCTTATTTTTCCAGATTATTATTTTTAGTCGATTTCTATAATTATTTTTTTATTAATTTTAAGGTTCAAAAAACCTGTCGGGTCAGGCAGCAGCGGTGTAATTTTAATGTTAAATATGTTAACGTAATGTTTGTTGTAATGATGTTTATTTATTAGGCTTAAGTTTGTACATAAGCTTTGTTGATCGCAAGCCGACTCTCTCTCGGCCGCTCGACTCAACGGGCTTTCTATAGAGAGTTTTAGCTCGGCAATGTCTAGGTCGGGCCGCCCTCTCCACTTTCGGGAGCTTTAGCTCGAAGTGACTTGTCGGGCCGCCCTCTCTCTGTACTTTACTTTCGTCTCTGCTTGCACCATAAGCTGGTCTATCAGAGGATCATCCGGCTTCATCTGCAGGCAGAAATAAACATTTTTATAACGTCGTACTAAAATTAAATTCGTCTTTCATTTCCCGGCATTGAAAACGCTCAATGACCAAACAAAACCCTTTCACAAAAAATATAACATAACACTTACGATGGTCCACCACGAAATAAATCAAAAGCCAACGCAGACATAAGAATAAGTTCCAGTGCATGTGCTCGAGGAAAAAACAAAAACAAAATACATTGCGTTCAGCCAAGCGTGGCGACGGATAGTGATGTAATGGAGAAACAAGCAAAATTGTTTTTGTTTCGGATGCAAATCGAATCCCATATGCACGGTGCTTATGGGCGCACTACCCATAAGCACAGAGCATCTACAAAAACAAAAGTGCACTCAGTGTATAGGCGTTGAGCACCTCTGATGTAATGTATAAAGAATTCACGGACAGAGTGATTTTAATTCAAATAAATTCAATGTGACCAAACTGTTGTGATTTCACCTCTTCAGAAGCAAGAGTAGAGTCTACCGAAATGAGGACTCCACCCCCCCTTCGCTGAGGTCGATCCCGTCTAAAAGTGGTATACTTACTTGGAAAAACTTCGGAGCTAAAGATCTCCGGCTTAAACCAAGTTTCTGTAAAGGCTATAATATGGGATGCAAAGGAAGAACTATCAGAATATAGTTTGGGGAGTTTGCTACGGAGCCCCCTAGTGTTCTGATAGGTAAGTGTTACGTGACGATACTAGTTTTTTGGGTTAGTGGACAAGGAAGAGGTGGAAGGTTGGTCAGTGGTTCCGATATGGGGAAGTCTCATTCCCACTGGTTTTATAACTTTTTTCTTTACGGAACTAGGCTGATGTTCTTGGACGCAAATATTCTCTGGCCAAAAACTGGAAGAACAAATCGTCTTGAACATCAGCGCGGGCACACGAATCTTGAAAGAAGACGTGCGCCGTATATATTATATTTAAATTTAGTTATGTCCTCCACCTTTATATCGGCTTTTGTTTTGGCTTTGATATACGCCGAGATATCAATCTCTGAAGTATCAGGGGCAAGCCGAGAAACAACTATATGTTTCGATCTAGGAATCACCTGTAAGGGTTTTGGTGTCGCAGGTACGAGAACTGCAACATCAGTCGGTGCCGGTGGTCCGGACTTTGGAATACCCTTTTAGGTGACTCTGACGGGGGTTTCATTTACTAGGACCTGTGGTATCACTTGAAGGGATACCACAGAGGACATATCAGACAATTGCTCATTTTCCTCGAGAAATTCAGACGGCGAATTGTTCTCAGTTCTAGCCCTTGGGGTGGCCGAAGAGTAGGCTGAGACGGATCACAAACAGCGGATTTCTTACGCTTAGGAGACTCAGTTAGTAGCTGAAGGCTGCTAAACTGAGTGTCAAACACACAGAGTTGGTCATTGACTTTACGAAAACCAGTGATCAACTCTTTAAATCCATTCTTGGTCTGTCTCATGAACGACCTCGTTTCGCCTTGGACAGCACGACAATTTACAACAACATTACAACATTTTTTACAACAATTGTGTATACCAGACCTACCGGAAATGGCATCCAAAACTGAAACACTTGGCGTGTACGACGTTTTCACATAGCCAGCAATGGATGGTAGGCTGGGATGAGGAAATCGTCTTGTTACAAGACTTCAAAGCGCAGACAAGTTTAAATTCCGTATTTTATAATAAATAAAACAAAATTAATATATAAAAAGTTGAAAAACACTATACCTTGAACCACACTATACCTTGAGAGTGCAAAAGAAAAATGCAGAAATAGAGATAGGACGGGGAAGAAGCAGAGCTGAGCTATGGTTGGAATTGAAATTAGACAAATTATTAATTCGACTCCAAATATACCACAGCACTCGCGAAGCGATACGGTTTAAGCTTAAGATTCTTAAGATTCTCAATATATTCAATTCACAAGTAAGTAAACACGGTTTACCAATATTTATCATAAACGCAGTGCGCACAAAAAAAAAAACACGACCGTTTGCTTAAGAGAAAGAGAGGGACGTTATGATCGCATATAAATCTTTGTGAGAATTTCATTATAAAACCAATTTATTAGATTTAAAATTGAAAAAAAAAATGTAAGATTTAAAAAATGTAAAAAAGTCTAAAGGATATAGACGGCCGATGCTGATCCTTATGAAGTTTGGTGGGTCGTATTGTTTTGTCAAATATAGAATCCATAAAAAATCCCAACTCCACCTTTAAGAAACTCTCACCAAAGTTATGGCATTTCTGATCAATCAGTTATATGGCAGCTATAGGATATAGTCGGCCGAGTTATACGGCAGCTATAAGATATAGTCGACCGATCCTGGTCGTTCGGACTTATATACTGCGTGCAAAGGAAAGAAGTGTTTATTCAAAGTTTCAAGTCGAAGCTTGGGACTTTTTTGTAGCTTTATTATAATAAACTGGTAATATTATGATATTCTTATAAGCATCGAGTAACTATATCTGATGTTTCCGGTTTTAACTGCAAGGGTATATCAACTTCGGCTCCGCCCGAAATTAGCTTTCCTTTCTTGTTTTATTTCTATGGTTGTAAAACTCATTATGTTTGAATTATGAGAACGTCTTACAAACCTAACCTTATTTTCATTGCACGCAGTATATAAGTCGGAACGGCCGAGATTGGCAGACTATACTCTATAGCTGCCATATAACTGATTGATCGGAGAAGCTGTAACTTTGTTGTTTTTTGAGTTAAAGAGGATTCATGAGTGTTTTTTTTTTTGGCAAAACAATACGACATGCCAAATTTCATAAGGATCGGACGACTATATCCTAATGAATTGACTCAACTTCCGTGTTTCTTAAGATAGAAAGTTGGAACTTCGTACATATTTTATATTAAGTCAGTTGATCCGAACTACGAAACTTCATAACGATCGTCCGACTATATCTTATAGCCGCCATATATGTAACTGAACAATCGGAAATGGTATTTGGTAGAAATACCAATTTTGGTATTTTGGAAGATAGAAGCTTGGGACTTTTTTTTAGATATTTTATTGTAATAAATGAATTATATTATGATATTTTCGTAAGTTTCAGTGTGCCGGCAGCGCTACGCCAGAATTTTCGACCCTATTCACGCGGTTGTTGATGCACGCGATTGTTGATGATAAATCAAAATTGGATATTTTTCGATATTTTATAACCTTATAGCGTTTATATTTATAAAACGTTCATTGGTGTTGGTTGGCACCCCCATGCAAAATTTCTAGAATTTTTTTTCGATCTGACTACGGGGTGGTACAAAGACCCTGTCAAAAACTGTTTTTCAGGTATTTGCCTCTCGCTCACTCTTATAGCTGGAAAACAGTTTTTGTCGATCTGAGTACTAGGATGAACACTCGTTATACCAATACACGCTAGAACAAACTTACAAACCTTCCTTCATTAATATGTACAATACATTAATAGATATGTAAATAAATAGAAGATAGAGTAATATAGTATGCAAAATATAATTGCTTATGCTTTACATGTTTATACAAAATTCACCTTTTGAGTAAAAAAAATTAATAAAATTAGTTGGAATAAAAAAAATAATTATTGCCATTATTTTTAGTTATCAGACTTGATGTACACACATCCGCATAAATCTGAGAACAAGTAAAATTTCAACTGTAAATAAGGATATAAGTACTAAGAAGTGTTCATAGCCGATTGATCACAATTTGTAGTCGCAATAGATTTTCTTAAGTGTGCCATCGCGATGGCTGCACCCGCAGCCTGTACGCGTTTCTCCGACAATTATGACATTAAAGAAGAGCTGGGAAAGTAAGTTTCAAAATAAATTTTTGTTGCTTTTAAAAATTATTCTTGAAACGGTTAATTTTTAGAGGGGCATTCTCTATTGTTAAAAGATGTGTCCAAAAATCAACCGGATTTGAGTTTGCAGCAAAAATTATAAATACTAAAAAGTTGACAGCAAGAGGTATGATTTATGTACATATTTAAAAATTATCCTATAATCATACAATTATATTTATTTTTTTTAGACTTCCAAAAACTAGAACGGGAGGCAAGGATATGCAGAAAATTACACCATCCCAACATCGGTATAGTATTTTTTTTTAATTACGTGAAAAAAACTTATTTACCGAAATTTATTTGAATAATGTGCATATATTTCTTTCAGTGCGTTTGCATGACAGTATTCAAGAAGAGAACTATCACTACCTTGTTTTTGATCTGTAAGCAAAAATTTTATATATAAATAATGTTATTTTGAATCACTTTTCTGTATACGTTTTCCATTTTCAATGATGGACTTTTTATATGCATTCGAAATATGTTGCAATGCTTGTAGCGCTGAGAAGAATTTTTTAAGACCAACAGCAAAACATTTAACATTTATGAGAGCAACTTGTTTAAAGTTTACGACATATTGAGCTCTTATTGGATACGCTTCAAATAGGTTTAAATAAATAGACAAATTGATAAATAAACTTAATTAAGCTATCTAAGTTGACATATACAGTTTAACGAATAAAAAAACCTATTGACGGGGTAGAATAGCGGAAATTTCTAAATTAGCCGAGCCACCTACTTAATTTGTTTGAATTTTTTGTGTCAAATATTGGAAACTCATATTTTTTGTAATCGCTTTCCACCCATTATGATTACACGAAGGGATTATTTGACATGTCTCTAGGTCGGCTTCCAGACTCATGTTTTCTAGATTAATTTCATCCTGATGAAACCACATATGCCAGAGCTTTGCCCCTTTCAACCCCAGGATCCATATTACACTACTATTGAGGTTACAATCGATACCATTCCTGGTGTTAATCAAAAGTGTCGCTCCGTTGCAAATAAGATTCGCTGGTTCCGTAAGACTTACTTTCAAAAACTTAACAGCCCAATTAATACATTTGATAAGTCCGATGTTCTGGTAAGCACCGATATAATGTCACCTTAGGAAAATGTAACCTAAATAAATGTAAATGTATTTTAAACAAATTGTATATAAATCAGTGGTCGGCACCCCAATACATTGATATGATTTTACCGCATTAGTGTTAGTAACGAATAGCAGAAGGTAGGCTGTGAGCATGACGTTTCACACATCCATACTGTTTGTGTGTGTGGCAAAGCTTGGGCAGAGAAATTTCCTATGCCTCCGAGATAGGGCCGTGCCGACCTCTGATATAAATATATACAAAAAATATATTTAAACAATATATTTAAACAAATTTAATTAAGTGTGCCGTGGAAATATCCTTAATGATTTCAAAATCCAATTGAAACGACCACCCCGATTTGAGATGCTGGGCTAGCAGCGTCAAAGACAGAGCTGAAACATATCGCTACACATCTTTAAAGTGTCTTCCAGCCAAATTCTGTCTCAAATGCATTTCTCCAGCCACCAATTTAGCAAAAAACTACTCCTTCGCCAACAACAACTTCGTTTCGGACGAACAAAATCGAAAAAATCATCAGGGAGCTAAAACGAAAACACCGCGTTCGACGGTAACCTATTGACCCCAAAGATGTTTTTCGCCCAAACAGCGCTATTAAAGTCGTCTATGGGTTTATTAATTATGGTCACTTCCCAAAGAGTTGGAAGAAATCTATTATTCTAATGATATCTAAGGTCGTTTTTATCTTGTTCGAAAAATGGTTTCTAATTCACTTATTACTATACTTTAAAGCTTAGAATACTATCTAGACTCGCCAATTTGGCTGTGCTTGGTGGTGTTATATTTTTCGACATATCTCAAGCCTTTGACCGAGTTTGGATATATGGTTTCATTCACAAATTTAAAATGCATTTTTCTACATACACCCCAAATCTACTGCAGTCGTACCTTTACAATAGGGTGTACCCAATGCAATGTAACAATATCGGGTGACTACCTCACAGCTGGGCTGCCACAACCCAAAATGCTCTGCGATTCCCAAAGTGCTGGAAAAACTTATTATTTCGCAAATTTAACATTTTTGCAAAAACGTAATTTCCACCTCCCGGCATTACAAGCATCGTTCTACTGCAACAAACCTTCTTTAATTCACTTCGATGATACACAGGGGTTTTTCACAGCCGCTTGTAAATTGATGTGGTTTACACTGTTTTAGCGAAGCATTCGATTCTGTAAAACATAGTAACATAGTGAAACATTTTTAGCTACATAAGCTGCAAATTATGGGGTTTTCTCCAAAAATCGTACAGAAGATGACTTCCTATCTATCGAACCGCACGCAGCGTGTTTTGTTTAAACTCATCACTTACGTCACAGATTATAAACCTTACATCTGAAGTCCCACGAGGTAGTAACTTAGGTTCTTTTCTTTTGTTTTAAGTAAGTAAGTTGGTAGTAATTTATGGTACTTCATTTATACATGCCGCCGATGTCAAGTTATGTTTTTCATTCTCAGATCATTATAAATAACCTTATAAAAACTTGCATTTAGGCCTCAACAAAGTATTTTTGTGGCGTTCGACGTTTAATCGCAGTGAGCCCAATTTCTCGTACTCACTTGGGAATAACGTCCTAAGTCGTCTTGGAGTCCTTTTTCACCATAAGCTATTCAGTTAATTAACATATTTTATTGACGGGTTATCCTTTTTTAGTTAGTAAATATGCCAACTTTGGTATTTTTGAAGATAGAAGCTTTGGACTGTTTTAAAGATTTCTTATTGTAATTAATTGGTTTTATTATGATATTCTCATAAGGATCGGCCAACTATATCCGATGTTTCCGTTATATATCCGGTTCCAAAGGGTATATCAACTTCGGTTCCGCCCGAAGTTAGATTTCCTTTCTTGTTTTCATTTTCTTTTGTTGATTGAAAATAGTCTTGTTCTTCAACTTTTCCTTTGAACAAGTGGTATTTTTCCTGTAAAATTGTTTTTACAAGGTATATTTATATGATTTATATAAAGTGAACGAATGGTCTGATCTACGTCCATTGATGTTGATTTTGATTGGTGGGGGGTTGTTGTAACCCATTCGCTCATGATTTATATGGAGGAGTTTGGTTGGGAGTGTTGGGACGGTTTTTTGATGTTTCAAGCGTCCTTGATTTCTATTTTTAAATATTACATACTATGACTATGACCGACTATATCCTATAGCTGCCATATAACTTAACGATCAGAAATAACCCAATATTGATATTTTTAAAGATAGAAGCTTAGGACCTTTTTATACCCGGTAATCGTTGAGTACCATAGAGGGTATAATTTTGTAGTTGGGTTCTACGAAACTTTGTATGCCTCGTAGAGGCATAATTTTGCTTCATTAATATCTTGCAGCCATGCAGACATGGCTAGATCGACTAGGGTGTTGATGCTGATCAAGAATATATATACTTTAGGGGGTCGGACGTGATTCCTTCTCTATGTTAAATACATTTACACGACTAAAATATACCTTTGTACTCTACGAGTACAGGGTATATAAATCTTGGTTAAAATAACCTAAAAGACGCTGAACCACAAACTAATAAAAGCAATAGACAAGCGTAACATAACAACAGTGATGGGTTGAAGCAAAAACTGGTAGATAGTTGTTTAAAACAAATAAGTGCCCAGTAAACCAAAGAAACGGTTTCTTCCCTTTCTTTTAACCCGCGACACCAAAAAGGAAAAATCAGCGTTTAAGAGTAACTTGGTTTTACTGACCGCTAAGAGCCACGGTCTTGCCCACTCGCTCCAACACCCGCGTGATGGAGTTCGCAGTGTAAAACACCCCCTCCGGAGGGTAATACAACAAAAATTAACCGTGTCCAGAAGATCGACGAAGAACCAGGCAGATCCAGTAGCAACAAGTTTTCCCTACTGGCGGAAGTTGAAGAAAACTAACCAGCGCAAGACACCGCATAAAAGCCCAACTCCACTTCTATCTATATCGAGAGAAAAGCTCGAGTGCCCTGGTTAACCGAATTGCGGCGTTGATCGAGAACTTCATGTTGTTCCGCTTATCAAAGGGAACATCCATGAAACAAAGGTGAAACAAAGACTTAAGAGCACTTCTAAGTCGTGTCTAAACATCTGGACAATGCTAAGAAAAACTACAACACTTACCAGCTGAAAATCAGCAAGGGCCTACGTGGACCTAAATGGTAGTAAAAGGAATCGAACACGACGTTACCCCCGCGGAAATAAAATCTGCTCTTTAAAAAATGGATCAGCGCCAATAATGTTATTAACAAATTGAAATGTGAAAGAGCCACATAAACTCAACGGTCAAGTGCAATACACAAATTGTCAAGAGTATGGACACACTAGGTTATCCTGCACAAACTGTCTTTGTAGTTTGCCGCGATTTCTATAGCAACAAGGATGTACCGTGAAGAAATGTGGAAACTGCGGAGGGAATCACACGGCAAACTATAGATGACGTGTGGTGTACATGACGCTGAAGAGTCGCATGCGACAAGCGATAAGCGACAGCAACGCGCAATCAAAAACCATAGAATATGTACACGGCATCGAAAACTATGCCAGACGTCTTTTTCGATGAAGAAGACCTCTATGCGATGCTCTACGATTTGGGATGGAAAATTTAATGCATCCTAACTCACAAAGCTCTCAACAGGCCTTAACACAGCCACAAAGAAAAACGGAAGCTACGATGTTTACCCTCCAACAGAATTGGTTCTAAGAGCCGACACACTTAGATAATTTTCGATCACTTATGATACCGTAGTAGGATCTTTTCGTAATCTGAAGACTGCTAGGCTAGCAGTTCGCTTATCTGAGGCTGTGGTGACCTTCTGTATCCTTTTGGGATCTAGGACTGAAACATCTAAGATGTCTATGACGAATCTGTTTCCCAGATGCTTCTGTCTAACAGATTGCCACTGTCCAGCCTTTCAAAGAAGATGTTCTACAGTTTCATTAGGGGGTGAATTCATTCGCCTAGCCCCGTGATGACTCTGATGAATCTGCAACTTCGATTTCTATCTATTTTCAGAAGTTGGGATGTTCTTTCATTTGAGATGAAAGCCCGAAGTGGGCGCGCTAAACGGCAACTGAATTGTTTTTGCTATTTATGGCTTCTTTGAGTCGAAGTTTGTATGAGGCTAAGGGAATACTAGTACTCTCCACTTCGGTCTGGAGTGGTGGGGTGGTGCCTATACGAGCCAGTTCGTCTGTTATGCCAGGGAACCAAAAAGGCTGATGTATTACTGTTGTGGCATCTAGGAAAGAGATGATGTACAGGCTGAAGCTGTTTTTGAGTTGCTTTTAATCGATTTAATCGATTTTATGGCCGCTTGGCTGATGCTGTAAATCTTGACTTAACCGTTGGTGCGGCCTGATATTTTGGGGTGATTTAGTGCTTCTTTAATTGCCATCACCTTAGCCTGGCAGACGCTGCAGTGATCAAGAAGTCTGAAGGAGACGTTGATGCCTAGTTAAAAACATACCTTTCGATCTAATACGTTCCAAACCTTGGACCACTCGGACCACTCTACTATACTTCTAAAGGGAAGGAAGTTGACCCAAAGAAATACTACAAATCCCATCAGCAAATCGAACAGCTCAAGCGAGAAAAGAAGAGCACGCGTCGTGATTGGCAAAACAGCAGATCACCAGTTTCAAAACAACGCCTTAAGAAAGCCACCCGATCACTCGACAAGGCTCTTCACCAATAGCAAGAAAACGCAGTTACGTGTACATCCAGAATCTTTCGCCAACAAGCACAAAGTACCCTCTGTGGAGGGCCCACAAAATCTTAGCGCCTCAATTGAAACGACCACCCCGATAAGAAACTCTTCGGGAGGCTGGGCTCCCAGCGGCGAAGACCAAGCTGAAACATTCGCTACACATCTCCAAAGTGTCTTCCGTGCAAATTACATTGTTGCACACCCACAAACTACTTATGTCGTACCTCTACGTATTATATCTACCTATGTCGTACCCTCATACCCTCATCTTAGTGAGCAGCACTTTTGGGCGACTACATCATCGAAGATGGAGTTTCAGAAGAAAACGCACTCGGCCCTTGTCTATATGTTTTGTATACTCCGGATATTCCAACGAACTACTAACAACATAAACTTTCGCCGACGATACCGCTATCCTTAGTCGCTTCAGATGCCCAACCCAAGCAACAAACCAACTACCTAATCATTTTAGAGTAGTGAAAAGGTTGCCGGCCGACTGGTCCATTAAAATAAACGATCAAAAGTGTTAACATGTAACTTTTACTCTTAATAGACAAACATGCCCTCCGCTTTCACTAAACGGTATGCAGATCCCTCAAGCTAACGAAATAACGTACTTTGGAGTTCGCGGGAATATCCCGGCAGTAAAAGAGGAAATCCAGATCCAAAAAGTGTCCTACAAAGAAAAACTGCCCTCGCACCCATCGCATCCTCGCATCGGGGATTGACTTGGGTTTCCAGCGGATCGATCCAACCCAGCAATCGATAGGGTCGTTTATTTCGGGGTCGTCTAACTCTGTATCAGTCAATATGACTGTTAGTTAAGTTGAAAATTTAACACGCGATACTCGTCTTGTTAGACTCGAAAAGCGATTATTGAAGAACAAAAAGCAAGCTTAAATAAAGTGGTTGCTGAGAATCCAATCCGTTAAAGTTTAAACTTTAAAGGTTAGTTAACGTGTAGGTGGAAGAAATGAGGTAACCATGTGCCCAAGCTTTCTTTTCTACTTTGACATTCGAGGGAAGCGGATGAAAAGATTCATAGAAATTTGATTATGAATTGTACATTTATTAATTTACTAGAAATTTAAAGTGCATATTACTGCTTGGAGTGGTTAACAGTGGTTACCGACTGTACCTTGCTGCCCTTGCCTTTACCGGCTTATAAATAAAGAAAACCAATAAACACTCATCAGCATCAACACGGGTGGCTTTACTGGGGTGCCGCTACAAACTTCGAAGACCGGCAATATTTCGAAAATTTGCAAAATCAACATGGAGATGCCTACTGGATCCGGTGGAGATTTAAGATTGGTGGCGACATGCTTCCTCTGAGAAGTGGAGGTCGAGCACGTTACAGTAGGCTGTATCGGCGACGACTCCGTGAGCACGTGCCGTTGATCACTACAGAAACGCTGACCATCCTGACGGTTGGGGACAACTACGAGAGTTACTCAGGTGTCGACCAGAAGAGGATCGGAACCAATGACGTCAACGAGGTCTCGATGGAAGCGCAGGAGCTGCAGACAGAGCTGAGGTTGTTGGAGGAAGAAGATCAGCTGTTGCAGTTGCAACAACAACTTCTACATAGGCGAAAGGTGCTCATGTGCAAGCTCCCAAGGGAGAGGCTATCGGATACTGGTCACGCAGAGAAGATGCCTGGAGCATCCAGTACACGGTACCAGAATGCTCGTACAGATGCAATTGGTGAAGTTGCCGTTGTGGAAGGAAACGGTAGTACGCCCACCCTTGTTTCCCCCTTTTCTACCAGTGGGAAGGACAACTCAGTCGCTAAGGTCATATAACCTGTGGGCAGACCATCTCACGAACAATTGAAAGCGAGGAAGACTAATGTGGCTGAGTTGATGAAGTTTTCCGGAATGCCGGAGGACTGGCCCTTGTTCATCGCAACGTATGAACAGATGACGGAGATATGCGGATTTACGAATGCCGAGAATCTGATAAGGCTTCAGCATGCGTTGGAAAGACCAGCCAAGAACGCAGTTCAAAGTCTAATGCTGCATACGGGATGTGTTCCGCAGATAACGCCACGCTGAGAATGCGATTTGGGCGACCCGAAATTATCATTGACTTGTTAGTGACAAGGATTAAAGAATTTTCCCAAGTGAAGGAGAATAAGCTTGAAATGCTGGTTGTCTTCTCGGTGGAGGTTGCGCTACGATGAAAGCCTCCAAGTTGGACCAGTACTTAAACAACCCAGCGTTTACGCAGGAGCTAGTGAGCAAGTTGCCATCGATGGTGCAGACGTTTTGGGGAATGCACAAAGCCTCCCTAACAGTGTGTACTTTGCAGAGTTTAGTACGTGGCTACCGCAGATGGCAGAAGGAGCGAGCCATGTGATAGTCCCAAGCTCGTCACTGTACATACACACACTGTGCGCCAATCGACCCGCGATTGCTGGAATGCGACCCGAAGGTGTGGCTTGTGCTGGAGATGTTTCCAGAGCCACAAGGTGAAAAAATTCGTCGTCCCCAACCCTTGCAGAATAGAAGAATGCCTAGAACGCCACCACCCCCTGTTTCATCGCTCCAAGCCAGGAGCCATGAACACCGAACAAGATGGTTTGGAAATGCTATTCAGGGACCTTGGAGTGAATGGACAACCGCAGCCTCTATATATGCAGTGGACTGCCGGCATGCATCGTTATGAGGATACCTCGGTCAGACTAGACTTAAGGATATAATCTCCGCGACGTTCACTCGGTCAAGTCTCTTGATCTCCCTTCGCAGTCGTTAAAAATATCCCACTTTAAAGAACAGCACAGACACCTTCGACATCTACCACTGTACGGATACGACTCAGCACTGCCCAGGCTCCTGATAGGTCTCAATAATTGCAGACTAGGGTGCGTGCTTCGCACCAAGGAAGGCACAACAAAGGACCGATCGCTGAGAAGACTCGTCTGGGGTGGACGATTAAAGGAAGAAGCTCCAACAGTGTGGGTGAAGCCATAATCTCAAACTACCACGTGCTTCACATATGTGCTTATGAAGCTGAAGAGAACAAGGAGATCTTGCGCCTGCTTGAGCAGTGCATGTGGTCGGACGGCGGCCCTGGACCGGAGAAGAATAGCAAGAGCCTATCCAATAATGACCAGTTGGCTATACAGCCGCTGGAGAAGAATACGAGGCGTATAAATGGCCGATTTGAAACAGGTTTGCTTTGGATGTATAAAGATGACAAGCTGCCGGATAGTTTACCGACAGACCTTAAGCGATCACGATGCCTACCAGACGGAGATACGACTAGTTTTAAAAGGAAAACCATTAAAGAAGAATAACCTACTATACAAGCTCGGAACCTATATGGATTCAGATGGAGTATTAAAACTGGATGAAAATGCTAAGGTGATCAAGGGAAACGACTGCGTCGTACTCCCTTGCGACAGCCACATCACGCAGCTTATCATAAAGGAACTTCACCGAAGATTTCTGCACGCTAACCACGAGGCGGTGGTCAACGATACCTATAGAATAGATAGAGAGCTATAGAATTAGCCCTAGCTGCCCTTGTCTTAACCGGCTTATGAATGAAGAATAAGAATCAACCGACTATAATCGATATAGTTTTGTTTGCGATATTTATCTGGTTTTAACTTCGGATTCGTCCGCAGAAGACATATTTTGTCAAGTCCTGACTCTTATAGTCCCTTCTTGTTAAAAAAAAAAACATAAATTTTAATTTTATTAAATTCACCTGAATTTATAAATTTTTAGCGTAACTGGTGGTGAACTTTTCGAAGATATTGTCGCACGTGAGTTTTATTCAGAGGCGGATGCATCGCATTGTATTCAACAAATATTGGAATCAGTCAATCACTGCCATCAAAATGGTGTGGTGCACCGAGATCTCAAACCAGAGAATTTACTATTAGCAAGTAAGGCAAAGGGTGCAGCTGTTAAACTAGCTGACTTTGGCCTTGCCATTGAAGTTCAAGGCGATCATCAAGCATGGTTTGGATTTGCTGGCACACCCGGCTATCTCTCACCAGAGGTTTTGAAAAAGGAGCCCTATGGAAAATCGGTAGATATATGGGCATGTGGTGAGTATTGAACATCTAAGTTTCTAAGAATAAAATTGTATTTTTTTTATTTTAAACTTTTTCCTAACCACAGACCGAACATAATTTGATATAATTTAGAAACTTATTTATTTTGTTTTACCCACAGGAGTTATTCTCTACATACTTTTGGTTGGTTATCCACCATTCTGGGATGAAGATCAACATAGATTGTACTCACAGATAAAAGCGGGAGCTTATGACGTACGTAGTTTAAAAATACTTCACCGAAACTAATTAGTATATTTCGATGCTTTTGTCTTTTTTTAAGTATCCCTCACCAGAATGGGATACAGTCACGCCGGAAGCTAAAAATCTTATTAACCAAATGTTAACTGTAAATCCAAACAAGAGAATAACTGCTGCCGAGGCTTTGAAGCATCCATGGATTTGTGTTAGTATTACAACCCTACTATACATAAAAAAAAACATTAAAAAGGACATTTTATTTCCAGCAAAGAGAACGTGTTGCGTCTGTTGTACATCGTCAAGAAACTGTAGACTGTCTTAAAAAGTTCAATGCACGGCGCAAACTTAAGGGAGCCATACTTACAACGATGCTAGCAACCAGAAATTTTTCAAGTAAGTTAAAAAATAAAACATTAAAATATGTAAGTGTATATAACACAGGTCTACAAGTTTGGTAAAATGACTTGTAATTTTGCTTTCTATGGAGTCTATAAACAAGGATTTATTTTTTATACAATAGTGGACACATTTTTTTTTTAAGTATTTCGGCCAGCGCCGAAGTTGATATACCCTTTCAGTTAAGATCTGATATAAATCGCAAATATTGTCCAAATGAGAATTTTAAGAAAGTGATTCTTATCGAGAAAATATTTTCTTTATAGGGTCGGAGATGTCTCCTTTTTTGCCTTTTGACCAAAATAATAATATCCTTTTCCCAAGTTCTGAAGCGTTTCTTGTGAAAATTTCTGCCAAAGTCTTTCAACTTTAGAAATTGACGATGTTTGGATTCCTCTTGTGCTATATGTAAGACCGTAAGACCTTTTCTTTAATGTTAAGATCCGAACTTTAGGGTGTCCAATCTAATGATTTTAGTTCCAAGTTTCCTAAAAACTTCGTAATCATTTTTTCTTTATTGCGTGGAAAATATCCTGTTGCAGGATAAAATCTTTTTCAATGAGTCTGTCCTCGGAAAGTAATCTATATTCATTTAAGATGCGTAAATAATTTCCTTGATTCATCGTGCCCTTGATGGGTACCAAATCAGCGATCTCGTTAAAGCAGATACATTCCCAAAACATTACACTGCCGCCTCCATTTGGTATGGGGTGAGGTACGGGTGTAATTTGTTTCAGAATGTTTTTAAGTAATCTTCAGAGTTTAACTATGGTAGTCAAAAAAACTCGTGACATGATGCAGTAGAAAATCCGTACATTAGTCAAGTTGTGCTTCATAATTTTATAGTTAATTGTTGGCCGGGGTACTTTTTGAAATTTGCTGAGGCTTTGGACCGGAACTCCTGCATGGTACGACTTTATTTCGTTTCGATAAATTTAGCATAGCTCTCGTGTTTTACCCATATATTAACAAAATACCTACATACATATCACGCATAATCTCTTAAATTACGTCAATGGATCCCATAACATCTATAAGTAAAGAGAGACACATGCTGAAATAATTCTGGGAGCTGCGTCAAAATAATTTTGTCGTGTGGCAACATAGAGCTCATAATACCCGTGTGGCTCATAATACTCACGCAGTTCAAGTTAAGTTAATATTTTTTTCTACGCCGCCTAACGCCTTTACAAATTGAAAATTTCTGTAGCGCCAGTAGAGGAAGATTTTTTGAAAAACTTTTAGTGCCAAACTATTTCTATAGTAAATTTATATCTGAAATTTTAGCAAAATATGCCGACTTTTAGAAGAGACCAATTCCTATACAAACGTGTTAAAATGAACGCCTTGTTCTCGAAGATTATAAGATTTGCAACTTGTGCTCGTTAGGTAACCGCAAAGATCAAGTTGGTATCAACATTTTGCCACGCTTGCGAAAAAAAGGAATCTCGTTGTAGCGCCAGTTCATTAATGTTTTACTATTTATTACTATTCATTAATGTTTTACTAATGCCAAACTATTCCAATGGTTAATCTACACGTAAAAATCTAAATGATGCCAAATCGGAAAATTTTGATTGGACTTTTAAGGTTAGTTAAAGTGTCGAGTTTCCCAACTTTATTGTACCCAGTTCTCATTTCTTTCACCCACCCTTTCACCCCTTTCATTTCTCTCAGGAAAAAAATGTTGTTGCAAACTTTTGTGTACGGGGCAAAGCCACTGAAAACAAGAAAGGAAAGCTAACTTCGGGCGGAGCCGAAGTTGATATACCCTTGCAGTTAAAACCGGATATATATCGCAAACATCGGATACAGTTGGCCGATCCTTATGAGAATATCATAATAAAACCAATTAACTAAAATAAAAAATCTAAAAAAAGTCCCAAGCTTCTATCTTCAAATATGCGAAAGTTGATATTTCTACCAAATACTATTTCCGATCGTTCAGTTATATGGCAGCTATAGGATATAGTCGGAATTTGGTCCTAATGAAATTTGGTAGGTTGGATCAACTGACCAAAAATAGAATCTGTACAAAGTTTCAGCTTTCTATCTTCAAAAACCA
The DNA here is from genome assembly GCA_018153235.1 of Drosophila malerkotliana malerkotliana. Lineage (NCBI taxonomy): Eukaryota > Metazoa > Arthropoda > Insecta > Diptera > Drosophilidae > Drosophila > Drosophila malerkotliana. The sequence continues at coordinate 1,865,135 of JAECXV010000202.1, read as the reverse complement.
AAGTTATACCATTTCCGATCAATCAGTTATATGGCAGCTATAGGATATAGTCGGCCGATTCCGGCCGTTCCGACTTATATACTGCGTGCAATGGAAAGAGGGGTGTGGGCATAGTTTCAAGACGATAGCTTTAAAACTGAGAGACTAGTTCGCGTAGAAACAGACAGGCGGACATGGTTATATCAACTAAGGAGGTGATCCTGATCAAGAATATATATACTTTATAGGGTCGGAGATGTCTTCTTCACTGCGTTGCACACTTTTGACCAAAATTATAATACCCTCTGCAAGGGTATAAAAATCAGTAGGGCAGAACAATAAAATGTCTATAAATCCTCCAAAAGTTATCCGATTAGGCTTAATTTTAACTTGTTAAAAATATATCGAAAACTGGTTTGAACTGGCTCTTTAACAAAATTTAATTTTTGGGAATGTGTCAAAATTTTGACACGATTTTGATGTTAAAGCCTAGTACTCTGACGACGAAAATCCGCTGTCCCACGTGTTCACAGCGGCCGAACTCCATATAAAACAAGAAAGGAAAGCTAACTTCGGGCGGAGCCGAAGTTGATATACCCTTGCAGTTAAAACCGGATATATATCGCAAACATCGGATACAGTTGGCCGATCCTTATGAGAATATCATAATAAAACCAATTAACTAAAATAAAAAATCTAAAAAAAGTCCCAAGCTTCTATCTTCAAATATGCGAAAGTTGATATTTCTACCAAATACTATTTCCGATCGTTCAGTTATATGGCAGCTATATCCTAATATAGTCGGCCGATCCTAATGAAATTTGGTAGGTTGGATCAACTGACCACAAATAGAATCTGTACTAAATTCCAGCTTTCTATCTTCTAAAACACGAAAGTTGGGTCATTTCCGATCGTTCAGTTATATGGCAGCTATAGGATATAGTCGGCCGATTCCCATGGAATCTGGCATGTCGTAATGTTTTGCCAAAAATAGCTCTCATATCATGCTCATATCAACTAAGGAGGTGATCCTGATCAAGAATATATGTACTTTATAGGGTCGGAGATGTCTCCTTCACTGCGTTGCACACTTTTGGACAAAATTATAACACCCTCTGCAAGGGTTAAAAACGGTGGGAAAAAGGGAAGAAAAAGAAATGTTTGCCTCCTAGATTTTGCCGGTACTCTGACGACGAAAATGATGACTATCAAATTGAATGGCGTTGCCGGATCAAAAAAAGTATACAGATGATCTCGGAGTGTAAAAATAATTCATTTGATTTATTTTAAGACCCAAGACATGGAGCGAAAATTGAAAGAAAAAAATTGTCGCACCGAAAAATTTTCGGCCCGCGAGGATAAAGTCAAGCTAATTAGTGCGGTCAGGGCGAAGCCCTGATCGGCTTCAGCTACCGAGCTAGTGTGACCAAAAAAATTAAGAAAAAGGGTAATACTGAACAGCTGTTGTTTGTAAACAAAAAAACAATAAGCAAATATGAATTCAAATCAATTAGATTTTGGTGTTTTGTTTATGTATTTCGCCGCTAAGGAGCTGATTAAGAAATAGAAAACTGGGTCAAAATCAAAATCAATCACAAATCATTTCAATGCCATTTTATGGCATTATAATGCCCCTTGTGGGTCAAATCCCATATTATGGGATTCGCCTTGACCGCACTAAATAATTTCAATTTATCCTCGCGCGCCGAAAATTTTTCGGTCCGACAATTTTTTTCTTTCAAATTTTCCCTCCATGTTTTAGCTATTGAAATAAATAAAATGATTTATTTCAAGACCCCAAAATCAGCTGTTTATTTTTTTTTGATCCGGCAACGCCATTCAATTCAAGAGCTAAAATTTTTCTCAACTCAGTACCCGAAAAATTTAGGAGACCAAAAATTCTTCTTCTTTTTTTTTAATACCGTTTTTTTTATATGGAGTTTGACAGCTGTCAGATTTTCAAGAGCGGATTTTCGTCAACTCAGTACTAGGCTTTAAGATGCAAATCGGATAGTTCTACCTATTTTAGTCTCTGAGATCCACGCGTTCCAAATTCTAACACTTTTGTCTGGTTTCGGTGTATAAATGGGTAAATCTCCTCTAAAAAGTGACGGATTTGGCTGAAATTTGTTTTCCAAATATAAATAAACCTGAACACGAAAGGAAAGCTAAAGATCGGAGCCGAAGTTGATATACCCTTGCAGTTAAAATCGTATCATCATGGACAGGCTGGAAATTCTGGGATAAACGACCTATAGAGTCGCAACTTATGGAGTCGCAAGAAATTTTTCATGCAGCATGCAATGTGGGCCGCTTTTAAGTTTGCTGGACAGTGCTAATAAATTGTGCACTGAGTTGGAGGTTGTCCTCTATGCGCTGGGGAGCTGGGAAGATCTATATTATGCTGAATGTTTGACATTTAAAAAGTTCTGTTGTCGTTCAAACCCTCATAAATTTATGCTGACCGATCCTTGTCCCCAGTAATACTCAATGAAGTTGTGTCGCGCATTCTTCGAGCGTTTTCAATCGAAAGTCCAGAGGAGCGTCCTTTCAAGGGTCAGACGTTCAAGCATCGTCCTAGTGGAGAAATTCACTATAATCGAGTGCAGAAATTCTTCGACAGCGCTGTCGGTACACAGACAATGAAGCGATCTTTCATTTGCACACTATTAAGATCCCAAACTTAAAAAAAAAAGCAATTACTATGTTTATGCGACACATATCATTTCGTGATTTGATTTTACTAGAGATGCCAGCCGTGTGTAAAATGAGGTATTCTATAGTCTGGTATGATTTTCACAAAAAGTTTCACAAAAATAAAAAAACAAGAAACGCGATGGTTAAACCAAAATTCTTCATTAACAATCGGCATATATGGTAAAATCCGGAAAATTAAAGCGGCTAGCGACCAACTAAGTCGATATATCCATACTTTAGCTTAATAAATAAACTATAACTAATTTAGTGGCTGGTGCCTGAGCCGACAGGTATTATAAGTTTGTCCAAAACACTCGTTACACTCATAATTTTGTCCAAAAGTGTGTAACGCAGTGAAGTAGACATCTCCGACCCCATAAAGTATATATATTCTTGATCAGGATCACCTACTGAGTTGATATAAGCATGTCCGTCTATCTTTTTCTACGCAAACTAGTTTCTCAGTTTTAGAGCTATCGACTTAAAACTTTGCAGGGTGTCCTTTTTCCTTTGCACGCAGTATATAAGTCGTAACTATATCATATAGCTGACATATAACTGAAGGATCGGAGTTGACGCAACTTTCGTGTTTTTGAGAATAAAAAGTTGGAATTTCGTACAGATTCTATTTTTGGTCAGTTGATCCGACCTACCAATTTATAACGATCGGCCGACTATATCTTTTAGCTGCCATATAACTGAACGATCGGAAATGGTATTTGGTGAAAATACCAACTTTTGAATTTTTAGAGATAGAAGCTTGAGGCTTTTTTTTAATATTTTGTATTGTAGTAAATGGGTTATATTAGGATAGGCTCACTAAAGCCGATTTTTGCGATATATATCCAGTTTTAAAATATAAAACTATTGCGATATATATCCGAAGTCAGCTTTCCTTTCTTGTTTTGTGTTTCATTTGTGTTAAGATTTTCGATCGTTAGAAGTGGTTTCCTACATGGCCGGGTATCCAAAGTAGTTTGTATTTGGTCTTTAGTTTTTGAAGCAGTGTTATGGTGTTATGTTCGCTATTGTTTGAGTTTTTCATTGAGCATTGCAAAACTTTCTGGTAAGTGGTTGGTCGTGGATAATGGATAGTAAGGGGCTTGAAGACGTGCGGGACGACTGCTAGGCATTGCTCCGCCCACCACAGACCCCAACTCTCCACACTACCGCCTCTCCTGCTCGATGCTCCTGAGCCTCTGCATTAATGCTCCACCAGAAGATTCTTCTGCGTCCCAGAGCATCTGGTTCTCCAGCATAGTCTCCACCAGGTTTCCAGGGTGGAGTGAGCGGCCACCCTGTGCAAAGCGCTCTCGTGCAAACCGGCGGCACTCGAAGACAACGTGCTTGACGTCCTCGACTATCGATTTCCGGCACCCCTGGCACCAGTCCTCTTCCGCGTGGCCAAATAGGCCAAAGCGTGGCGTTTTCCTCCTGTATTTCTTATTGAAATGAACGCCGATAGGGTGGATAGGGTGCAGGTGCAGTTGTGTTTTCTGCAAACTTGCAAGTGTTTGCATTTTGTGGTTGAGAGCTTGGCGCCTGAGTACTCGGTCCAATCTATCATGGTATCAAACATCAACCCCATAATGGGGTGTTGATGTTTTTTCTGTTTTTTTTTAGTTTTACGATCAAATTAAAGTCATCTGCATATGCGATCAGACTAATTCTGCGATGAATGGTAAGTTTTTCTGCGAGTTTGTTGTATGCATAACAAAGAGGATCACGGAAAGTGGAGAGCCTCGATAAATGCCGTTTTGGATAAGTCTAAAAGAAAAAAGGTCGGAGTTGATACGTAGTACGTATCAAAAACTTATTACATAAAATAATTCTTGTAATAAGTTTTAATTTTAATATTAATAATTTTTAAATACACTATTTTATAATAAATACATTTGAAACGAAAATACAATAAATTTTTTAATCGGACATACATAGTATGTATTACATACACACAAGAAATATTTATGTGTGTATGTTCCAGTCATGAAGTTTCTCTCACTGTACAGTAAGTCAACTGAACACCAAAACACTGTACAGTGAGTTGACTACGAAACACCAATTTACCTGTACTCATTAACTGCTGTACAACTATGGAATGAGTGAGGAAATGAGTGAGTGTCAAATAAAACAAAAAATACTACCCTACTCTACATTCCTACTACATTCTTACCCAAATATACTGTGCTAAAAAAAGAGTGTGCCCACTTTTAAAATAAGTGATTCATTTGTCGTTATGGATACATTCATGCAGAAGTCTAATACGTACTATTATTTTTCTATTTGTCATATAATTTTGTATGGTCCTGTTTTCCATATGGAAAGTTGGTTGAGTGTGGAGTGGATTCCATTTCTGTCGAAATCTTTTTCGAAGCCTAGGAGTATGATGGAAGTGTGCTTTCTTCTTGAGATAGCTCTTGCTAATAGCTCTTTCTGAAACCAGTTTGCTGTTTTAGATAAGTTTCTCGTTTAATACAAACCACCACAGTCGTGTAGGTATAAGTTTGTCCAGAATTTTTGAGAGGCATGAGTTTAGTGAGATTGGCCGGTATGAGTTTAGGTTGGTTTTATCTGAGTTTGTTTTTAAAATTGGCAATATTAGGCTTTTTTGTAGGTTTGTGGGATGTAGCTATTGAGTATTGAGTTTTGGAGGCTTATTATTCAATTTTTTGTTGTTTTATGTATGTTTTTTATCATTGAGTAGTTAATTCTGTCTAGTCCGTGTATATTTTATTTTAGTGCGTTTAGTGCTGCTGAGAATTCTATTAGAGTTATGGGCTTTTCTATTTCTTTTGCTCTTTTGCTGGGAATGGATGATAGGTTGTGTGTGTTACTGATTGAAGTTTGTTTTTGGTTTATTAATGTTGGGTAGAAATTTGTGTCGGATGAAATTTCTGAAAAATTTTTACAAATTAAGTATGCGATTTTCAATTTGTGGGTGGTGTTTTGATTTGTGGTTGGGTTAAATAAGCAGTGTTTGTGTTTTTCCGAGTTGAGTCCGCAAAAGCGTCGGATGCTATTCCAGATTATTTTTGGGGGTGTTTCGGGTGAGATTTGGGTAGTAAAATTGTTTATGCTTCGTTTTTTTTTTTTGTGTCAATGTTAGTCTAAATAGGTGTTTACTTTTTTGTACTTTAGAATGTTTTCTGTAGATATGTTTTTAAGTCGTTCCATTTCTTAATTTTGTCGTCTCTCAATTGGCTAAGATTGCGGTTTCACCATGGTACATTTTGGGGCTTTCTTGTCTGTGTGTCTGGGGTATTACCTTATGAGCGCTGGAGAGGATGATTTTGTGAATTTTTGCAGCTTCCTTGTTTATGTTTGTGCTTGGTTGTCTCTGTGCGGAGTACTCTTCACTAAGCTTGCAGAATTTTTGCCAGTTTACTTTGTCGGTTATGAATGTTGGCTTGCGTGACTTGGCGGCTCGTTGTGTTGGAGGTGAAAAGGTTGATTACTATGGGGAAGTGATCGCTGCCAAAAAGGTTATCTTCGGTTTGACAAGAGCTGTCGACTTGGAAAATTGGTTCTCAAGTGCTAAAGTGAGTAGGTGAAATGTCGTTTTAATATTATGTAGTTTGATTGGGTAATAAATTTCTCTATTAGAAAAATTTCTTTTTAATGATTGTTTGAAGTTCGCAGTAGTTGTTTAGATAGCCGTTATTGTTCCATTGTATAATTTTCATAGTCGTTTTAAAGGTGAGTTTATTTTTGTTGATGAGGTATGAGTTGGTTACTATAGGTACTTTGCTCTTTGTCTTTTGAGGTGTTAGGGAGGTCGCTATCCATGTTGGAAACATTCGAGTAGGTGTGGGATTGTCTGTAGGGAGGTCATGATACGATGTGATACGATGGTGTCCAAACCGTAGGCATTTTTGATTGTATGGGTTTGGAAAGTGATTATAAATAATCCAGTTTCTACCAATTTATTATTTATTATTTATTATTTATTATTTATTATTTATTATTTATTATTTATTATTTATTATTTATTATTTATTATTTATTATTTATTATTTATTATTTATTATTTATTATTTATTATTTATTATTTATTATTTATTATTTATTATTTATTATTTATTATTTATTATTTATTATTTATTATTTATTATTTATTATTTATTATTTATTATTTTTAATTTATTATTTATTATTTATTATTTATTATTTATTATTTATTATTTATTATTTATTATTTATTATTTATTATTTATTATTTATTATTTATTATTTATTATTTATTATTTATTATTTATTATTTATTATTTATTATTTATTATTTATTATTTATTATTTATTATTTATTATTTATTATTTATTATTTATTATTTATTATTTATTATTTATTATTTATTATTTATTATTTATTATTTATTATTTATTATTTATTATTTATTATTTATTATTTATTATTTATTATTTATTATTTATTATTTATTATTTATTATTTATTATATATTATTTATTATCGGGGTTAACTGGGGTTAACGGTAGAAGTGCCTTCTTGGTGTCTAGTAGTACCCGTGAAATGGCCTCTCGCAATTTCAATAGCCGAATAATCATTTTATAGCAGCTATTCCATCTGGTTGTTATCTCTTGAACAAGTCCATAGCTATCAGGACCCTGAGCGAATTTTATTTTCGCATACGCATTGGAACTTGATTTAAAAAACTTAAAGAACTTGATAAAAAAAAACAATTCTTTTGCATGTAGTGAGAACTTCCTTATTGCTGTCGATGGTCAATGAATCTTGAACTACGAGATTCAAGGTGTTTGCCAAACAGGGCATGTGCCAAATGTTTGCACGCATTGATCATCCACGACGCGTTGTACGAAACTATCGCTGTCTTATGTCCCAATCATCTAGCACGAGTCGTAACGTATCGGCAATTATTTCTCGCTGTTTTGGTTTGTTTCGCACACTAACTTGTTTGTTGACAACACCGCACTTTTTCGCTTAAAAGTGGCACAAAGTGGCATGTTACCGACAAATAGTGGTCATTTGCTCGACTCGTCCAGCCATCTGTTGTGATGGCGCAGTACAGACTTCTGCATGAATGTATCCAAAATGACAAATGAATCATTTATTCTAAAAGTGGGCACACTTTTTTTTCAGCACAGTATATTTGGGTGTGAATGAGTAGGGTAGTATTTTTTATTTTATTTGACAGTTTTCACACTCATTCCATAGTTGTACAGCTGTTAATGAGTACAGGTAAATTGGTGTGCCGTAGTCAACTCACTGTACAGTGCTTGTACTTACTGTAAAGTTGACTTACTGTACAGTGAGAGAAACTTCATGACTGGAACATACACATAAATATTTCTCGTGTTTATGTAATACATACTATGTATGTCCGATTAAAAAATGTATTTGTATTTTCGTTTCAAATGTATTTATTATAAAATAGTGTATTTACAAATAATTAATTTTAAATTTAATGCTTATTACAATAATTGTTTTATGTTATTAAATGATCTATATTTAAATTATTAATGTTGTAATGAAGGAACATTATTTTATTGACCATGTCTTTAGATGTGGCAATTTTTGACCGTTTTTCGCAAATTAAATTTTTGGCAACAGAAAATGCCCTTTCCGATGCTGCACTGCTCGCGGGAGCTGCTAGTATCTTGCATCTAATTTGATAAAGCAGCGGAAAACGGTCTTTATTTATTGACCACCACTGCAGAACATCAAAATCTTCCCTATACGCTTTATTAACATTTTTATAAGTTTAAAGGATATTTTTTTTAAATTATTGGTGTGTGGAACAATTAAGTGTAATGTTGGATAATTGCTTCCCTCCAGCTTTTTGGAACACATTTCAAACGGTGCAAGAAGCTTGACCATTCCGCTAATATTGTTTAAATTTATGTCTTGGATTCTTGAAATTTCATTTTTATCCACCAAAATCTGCGAAATTTCCATCCAGTTTTGCTCAACCGACTTCAAGAGGTTAAATATTGTATTCCAACGAGTTGGACAGTAGCTTTTTAAGGTACTTGTTAAGTTCCAGTTTTGTCCAGAAGCTTGCTGCAGCGATTAACCAAATCCAGCAATTCTGGTACTTCATTCAATATTTTGCAAATCACATTGTGGATTAAGTGATTTGCACAATGTATTGTGCTCAGTCCGTTGAAAACTGCTTTCATATTAGCTCCTCGGTCGGCTATTGACCATAATGTAGCATTTGTGTTTTATTAAATTTGATGTGCTTTTTTCAAATTTGTAAATGTTTTTGCATATGTTGCACACTACTGCATCAGTCGCCACAATGCCGTTTGTATTGACCAGTCTAGAAAATGTGTCCCACACTTTGCTCCGACCACGTGAACCAATAGGCTTAAGCTCACCAGCTAATAATTTGGATTTTAGCGTGGCAGCGTACTCTTTAAAAGAGGATTCCGTTGTTTTGTCCTGATTGCAAATAATTTGGTTTTGATACATGTGTTAAAACCTGGTTCTGTGGCACTAAATAGCCACAAACGTACAAAAGACAATCACAAACATATAAAACAACACATGGACTTTGTTGCAAAACATATATATTTGGACAAAAACTTACGCTATCTTGTGAGTTAATTGCATGAGCGTCGTTCTCCTTAAAATCCATATTTATGAATTTATGAAAAAATATTTGTACACGTCAAATATTTGTACACGTCAACAGACAAACTGTACAGTGTGTTGGAAAAGGCACAAATTTAGTACTCACTAACGACAAGTACAACGATATACTGTACTCACTCGAAGTGAGTACACTAAAAATGTTGTGCTACTTTGTTCCGACCTATAGAGGACACTGTACAGTATAGAATGAGTGCAGTGTTTTTAAAACACTACACTACTGTACAGATCTGTTATGTCACAAATGAGTACATTCATGCAGAAGTCTCGAATTTCGATCGTACTGCGCCGCAGTACTTCACATTAGAAAGAATATGACGAAGCTTTGTTTTCATTTTGCCATACATATTTTCTAGTAAAACATTAGACTATCTGTCTCTAGTAGGCAAAACATAAGTTGGACCTAGACAATGGACAAAGGTACGGAATCCTGTGTTCTCCACTATGCGAAAAGGCTGCATATCCGTAGCGACCAATTTTGTTACCGCATCGTCTATCTCAGCTTTGCTTAATGGTCTCATAGCATTTGTCTTAGTATTGACCACATTAAATAATGAACTTACAGTCGTACAGATCTTTGACTCTTCTATCAAAGTGGGCGGGTTCGCTCAGTTATACTGTCTAATTTTATCATGGGTTCGCATCACATGGTTCATAAGGTTGGTGGTATTCCCACCGCATTTTTATGTCCGCTTACACATCATGCACTTTGCAGAACCTCCCTCAGCCTGTTCGAAATGTTTCCATACGTATGACATGCCGCATTTCTTTTTCGATAGAGGCTAATTTTCTGAAGAGTCATCCATACGCTTGTTTTTTTCTAAAAGTAAGAAAACACACAGGTTAATACAAAAAAAAAAAAAAAAAAAAAAAAAATCGATAGTATCATCGATAATATCGATGGTTGGCCGCCGGTCATCGACTTCCATATTTTTCAGACTATCACGATAGTTTTACAAAAAATTTCCATCACTTGGACTTTGAACGAATAAGAAGGTACGCATGTTTTGCTCACAAAAAAAATTTAATATATACTAATTTTCTCTAGTTTCTAGTCTCTAACAGCTTAAGACACAAACTGTTATTTGTCAACAAAAATTGGTTTTTAATCAAAGAAATGTGATTTAATTTCTCCTTCCAAATATGAATTAAAAAAAAATCTCATTTGAATTTAAACTAAATGCGTTTTTCATTAAAACAGGGGTATTCATGTAAAACCAATATAATAGGGGTAATCCCTAAAAAAAATTATATTAAGTATGTTGGTTTTACATGAATACCCCTAATGTTTTTATATGAGCGATAGTATCGCGATAGTATCGAGGTTTAGTCCGCAAACTATCAAAACTATCGATGGGGCTACCATCGATATTTTTGCAGCTCTAGTATTGGCTATAAGTGCTTCCTTCGACAAACATGTATACATATTCATATATTCATATATGTATATGTATGTGCATATGTTCGTGCGTCGTCAGAGAGCGCGCAATACAATCTACATTATTTACCTGAAATACGAAAAAACTTATCCATCCCTCTTTTTCTCCTCAACACCAACCCACACTGATTCTGGAAGTGATTAATATTTATAGTTTACTTAAGTTATATTACTTTAAAAAACTTTCCGCTTACTTATATTTGTCCAATTCGATTCGCCAGAAAATTTTTTTAAGGTGACCATACTTTTCGATGCGTTGATCTCCCAAAAAAAGGAATCGATTTTTTCACTCATTCAAAAAGATGGATTTAATCGATTTTAAGATCGAATTGTTTACAGCTCTATTCAATAGGCTTTTAGGTTCAATTCTTTTGATCACCTTTTAATAAAACCAAGGACATCTATACTCTTATTAACCATTGTGGAAACATGGTCGGAAAATGTAAGTTTTAAGTCTAAAAGAAGACCATGATTAACCATTAACCTGAAAAATACGTACCTTGGGCAAGAACGATAAAAAGGCATAATTTTGGATTTTTGATTTACGAGATAGGAGTGAAGTTTGCATTGGGCAAAAGCAGATTTGTATTGAAGACAAAGCTTAAAATCATCTTCGTTAAGAAGAGAATTCGTTAAAGCAGGGAAAATTCGTTAATAAATAGAGTAAACAGGAAAGAGCCAAAATGACTTCATTGACCCCAGATGTGACTCCAGATGTAGCACGGAACAAGCGGGCATGTACATTTTCCCATCTAGTCAACGGAAGTAAATGATTGACTCAATCGAATGCTTTACTGAAGTCTGTGTGAATAACATCAGTTTGAAATCCCTTTCGAAACCATCTATGACAAAGGATGTCAACTAAAATAAATTAGAGGTGGTGGAGCGACGCTTAATAAAGCCATGCTGAGATGGAGAAATGATCGAAGAGCAAAGGCATTGCACTTAAGGAGTGATTTTTCAAATAACTTTGCAATTGCTGACAATTTGTCATTTGAAAAATTGAAATGGTATAACTTTGGTGTTCTTAGAGTTATAGAGTTCAAATTTTACTCAAGAGATATTATTATTAAAAAAATATTACATGTCAAATTTCATAAGGATCAGACGACTATATCCTATAGCTGCCATATAACTGAACGATCGGAAATTACCCAACTTTCGTGCTTTTGAAAACAGATACCTGGAACTTAGTACAAATTCTATTTTTGGTCAGTTGATCCAACCTACCAAATTTAATAAGGAACGGCCGACTATATCTTATAGCTGCCATATAACTGAACGATCGGAAATGGTTTTTGGTAGAAATACCAATTTGGTATTTTTAAAGATAGAAGCCTTTCTTGTTTCTTGACACTTTTGTTTAAGATATTTTGCCCGAAGCTTTCCTTTCTTGTTTCTTCTTGAATAACTTCTGTATTTATTATCCGATCTGGAGGACTTGCAGGACACATTTAAGGGTCGAATTCCACATAGTGCAAGGGTTTATTGTAGTCATTTTAATGTATTTATTTATTTATTTATTATTAACAATGATCTGTTATTCTAGAATCTAGTTATTATAACTAAAAGTCAACAGGTAGATAAAACTTTTATCTGCGAGCTTTATTTGCGAGCTCTTATTTTATTTTATCTTTTATTTTATCATAAAAGAAATTCCATAGTTTTGGATTTAATTACATCTAGGGATAGTTCATGGGATAATAAATGGGACAATGAGTTATAATTTTTACTAATAACGCGAAATGGATTGTGTTCAGCAAAATTAGACCTAGAAATTGGTAACCAAAGGGGTCGGAAGGATCTAGTTACTCTATTAGGAACAGAGAACATTAATTTTTCAAGAAATACTTGTGAGTCAACCTGCATCAGTAGGTAGACAAGTAGGCGACGGTAAAATGTTTGGTGTTGAAAATTCATCGACTTGTACAGCATGGGATGTAGAGGTATTCAATAATTTAGCAGTCAGCAGGTTGTTGTTTGGAATTTTTCGTCTAGGGGATTTGCTTAACAACTTAAGCCCAAGAAATTGGGTTTCAAGAGCGAGGAAGTGCTCATTGGCCGAGAATTGCTTGCGAACATCTAGGAAACCATTTCTCGTCTGTTTCATAAAAGTCCGCATCTCTGACTCGATTTCTCTGCAAGCGATGCAAGACCACGTCAGGCCAATTTTCTTGTTGATAAGGTCACTTATCCGTCCATTGTGTCCTCCTCCAGCATATTTAATATGTGAGCAGTTGTTGCAGAGTCAACAAGACAGGTATAAGTCACCCGTGAATCCACCAAATTCACTTTTTTTTTCTGTGCAAATAAGACTCATTTCTGACGGATAGCAGACCACTGTAGTAGCGTGTGAAGAATTTAGGCTCTCTGAAGCACTCTGTAGCCGAGAGTGGACGATCAGATCTGATGTAAGAGACGACGTTACAAAAGAAATGTGCAACGAAGGCTTGGCGTCGGGAAGAACAACAAACTCTACAGTAACTATGATGTAACGGGTTACGTCCAGAGAGTACAGCTCGGAGAGACTTATGTTGGAGAATATAGTTAAAGCGCAACAGAGATAACTTTAAACGATTAAATGTATAAATACATAAATGATTCCTGGCGACATGTTCGAAAAACAAAAACAAATTGCATGGGCTTCGTTTACTCAAGTCCGAAACGAAAGGGGAAACGAAACTTCTACCTGCTTTCGGTTTTCGACAATGATTCTCGCAGCTTCTACGTCATAGTTTCGGAGCAGAGGCACGCGACAGAGAGACAATTAGAGAGATGTAGATGGAGGGAAGGGAGAGAAAAATAATCGGTGTCGAAAACCAAATGAATGGAAGCGACGTCAAAATACCCTTTTTAAAATATGTTGAAATATTTATATATATTGAAGATTATATTTAATTAATTTTTCTTATCTAATCATATGGTATATTGTATCAAAGCTTTTCCACACCCACAGTTCGTTAAAGTTTTAATACCAACCTCTTCTTATGGTGACAAATCAAAAATCAGCCAAATCGGATAATTTGTAGAGAAGTTTACACTTTTTAGTCTGCTTCCCTACCAAATCGGTACTAGTGACGTGGGAAGTAGTAGGGGGCTGCAGTTGTTTTTTTGGCCAAGCGCAAAAGCGTGCAAAAAAATTTGTTGCTAAGAATCCATACCGTTAAACCTTAAACATTTAAATTGTGAGTGGAAAAGATGAGTACCGGGTCGAAATGCTCGAAAAATTTCTTCTTATTTTTATAAACGACATTTGATGCTTTTTTCATTCTAACTACTAGACCGTAAAATCTTTAAAGTCATTAGCTGCGTTAGGACACAAACCATACAGCATATAGACAACCCGATTCATACAACGAAAATGGTCGAAAAAATTTCTTGCGACAGGCCCCAGCAGACCCCAAAGAGAGTTCTTATAAAAATCAATTAAAACAAGAAAGGAAAGCTAACTTCAGGCGAAGCCGAAGTTGATATACCCTTGCAGTTAAAACCGGATATATATCGCAAACATCGGATATAGTTGGCCGATCCTTATGAGAATATGATAATATAACCCAATTTAATATAATAAAAAATCTAAAAAAAAAGTCCCAAACTTCAAAAATACCAGTTGGTATTGGTATTCCTACCTAAGTTGGTATTCCTACCAAAAACCATTTCCGATCGTTCAGTTATATGACAGCTATAAGATATAGTCGGATATATTTATAACTGACCAAAAATATAATATAATTAAGGGGTTATATACAGTTTTACCGCGCAAAAAAATGGAATTTTATCGATTTATTTTTTGACACCATAGAAAATATTTATGAAAAATGTTTTACCGACGTTGTTTAGTACATGTTTCTGGGAACTTATTTAAATTTTTTCATAAAAAAATATTACATAATGTTATAGCCGAATTCTCGGATCGTCTTTTTTTGATGGTGTTTTGCGGTGGACATCATATCCCGAGAACGGTTCATCCGAAATCAAGAATATTTCGTTAGTATATTGTATTGCCTAGTCCGTAAATGAAGGATTTTTAAAAATTTTGTTTAAAAAAAAATGGCGACGTTTTAAACAAAAAATGTACTTTTTCAAGGTATACGATTTTCGATTTTTATGCTTTAAAAATTGAGTTTTCAAAAAAATTTAAAATCCCTCGTTCAGGGACTCGCTAATATCATAATAAATAAGTGGTCCAAATTTGGTGTTGATCGGATCAATAGTTTTTTAGTAATCGTGTCCACCGCAAAGGTAATTTCGAAAAATCAAGATTCTGAGATAATCGCGTTTAAAGTTTTACGTTTGTTCAAGTTTGATATGCAGGTAGTGCGCTATAAATAGCTACAGCTTCGGTTCTAATGCTCCGATCGTTATGAATTTTTGTGAGAGTATTCAAAACAGTATATACTTCAAGAATATTCAATAAAAAAAAAATCAATTTTTTCATCTGTCACAACTGTATATAACCCCTTAAATAATAAGTTTATTATGTACTTTAATTATGCCTTAATTCGCTCAAGCCCGTTAGGTCTAGGTTACTTAAGTTTATTATGTTCTCTATTTATTCCTTGTTTCTTATGGTTAGCCCTGGTTAGGAATATATAAAGAATAAGTGTGTTATTTAGTAATATATAAAGAATATATGTAATATTTCGGTCAAGCCACTTAGGCTTTAGAGATATTTGGGCATATTACACAAATACGGCTGCGGAGTTCTCTCATAAACTAACTTAAAGTTATACTCCGGCTAAAGGCTAGGCATTAGATATTTGGGGATATTACACAGCTACGGCTGCGGAGTTCTCTTATAGACTATCTTAAAGTTCTACTCCGGCTGCACCGCGAGACTTTCGTTATTTTGGCTAGCAACCCGATCATCCGTTGGCTGAATGTTCGAAGCGTTGCAACCTTTATCGTTGCGCGAGTGGGCCATCGGTGCGCCATTCGGCATTATTCCGAATTCTTTCTGTACGTTTTGGTTTTCTTTAAATTTTACACATTCAAGCACACTTTCTATTTTTGAAAACACAAAATAAAAATTATAAATAATTGAAGTTGATTTCAAAAATAATTCAAATTGTTGTTCTATTGTTTTATGTTCGCTGCCTAGTAGTTTCAATATATCAAATGCAAACGAGAAGGATAAGCTAATTTAAGGCACATATGGCGCAATTGATCCATTGAAGTTTTTCTTAAATTTAAGTTATTTTTATTTAGCGACTTACAGCGCTACGCTTAAAAGTATCAAACGCAATTTATCCCCTTGTAGTTTTTCTTAAATTTTAGTTAGTTTTATTAAGCGACTTACAACGCGACGCTCGAAGGTTTAAATTCTTTAAGCTACCAACCCAAAATTATTATTATACCCTTGTGGGGGTATTATAATTTTGGTCAGAAGTGTGCAACGCAGAGAAGGAGACATCTCCGACCATAAAGTATATATATTCTTGATCAACTCCTTAGTTAATATAAGCATGTCTGTCTGTTTTTACGGAAACTAGTCTCTCAGATTTAAAGCTTTCGACTTACAATTTTGCACACAATTTTCCTTTGCACGAAGTAAATAAGTCTGAACGGCCGGAATTGGTCGACTATATCCTATAGCTCCCCATCCTATATAGAGAGATGGGATTCTATGGATTCTATTTTTTAGCAAAATTATACTCTCTACGAAATTTTATAAGCATCTGCCGATTATATTGACCCGATCTACCAAATTTCATACGGATCGGCCGACTATATCTTATAGCTGCCATATAACTGAACGATTTAAAATGGTACTTTGTAAAAATACCAACTTTAGTATTTTTGAAGAAAGAAGCTTCGGACTTTTTTTTATGTGTTTTATTGTTACAAACTGGTTGTAGTATGATATTCTCGTAAGGATCGGCCAATTATATCTGAAGTTTGCGATACATATCCGGTCTTGGTCTACCTTACCTATAGGTACCCTTCAGTACCATACCTCAAAGATTACTCAAGGAAACCTCAAGGTAATGGAATCGCCCCCCAAGGAATCCTTGGGGTATGTTTCATACAAACCATCAAGGAATTTCCATAGAAGAGTTCCTTGCATCGACGAATTCGAACACCTCAAGGAATACTGCGGGAATCCTGCAGTTATTCGAAGAGCATTTCGAACTAAATACCCCAGGGAATCCCTGGGGTATACTCTGAGGAATCTTTGAGAAAATACTCCAAGGAATCTCTGGGGTATACTCTGAGGAATCTTTGGGGAAATACCCCAAGGAATCCCTGGGGTATACTCTGAGGAATCTTTGGGGAAATACCCCATTTATTATTATTATTTTTATAATTACAAATTATTTTACAAATTACTAATTATTAATTTATTTTTTTTTGTTTTTTATTATTATTGTTTTTAATGCACGTCAAAGCGTGCCCCAACACTTTCTCCGGCGAGTTCCCCGGATCCACCTTAGATATACTATCTGTAAATAAAATAAATAGAAATTAGATATTGCTTACATTATTTGTAATTAAAATACATACCGATCAAAACTCCATAAAAATTTGGAAACGCCTTCAATTTCTTCTTCCCACTAACTCCGTCAATATTGTATTGGACGATGAGGTCCTCGACGAAAATATATTTCAACGATTTGGTTAGGGGTCCGCGCTTCAATATATTGGTCACTGCGGTGGTCTGCAAAAATTAATAGGTATTAAACATTTTTTTATATTTAATTTATAAATAATATACTTACACATTCTTCCTTCATGCCGCGGCCTAAGGCGAAATCTAAGGCTGCCAATGCCTCGTCGGTAATCAAACATGAACATTTTGGCTTTGCCTAAAGCCAATTATTAATACATTTCAATATACTATATGATTAGATAAGAAAAATTAATTAAATATAATCTTAAATATATATAAATATTTCAACATATTTTAAAAAGGGTATTTTGACGTCGCTTCCATTCATTTGGTTTTCGACACCGATTTTTTCTCTCCCTTCCCTCCATCTACATCTCTCTAATTGTCTCTCTTTCGCGTGCCTCTGCACCGAAAATATGACGTAGAAGCTTCGAGAATCATCGTCGAAAGCAGGTAGAAGTTTCGTATCCCCTTTCGTTTCGGACTTGATTTGTTTTTGTTTTTCGAACATGTCGCCAGGAAAAGTCGGGGAAGGAATTTGGGTACTGAAGGGTAAGGGGTGCAAAACGCACACATGTTTAAATTTGAGTGTATGCGTAGCAGCTAAAATCAATGAGAGCCGAGCATTCACTGCGCGAAAAAAAACTAGTTTTTTATTTCATTTTTCGTTAATTCAAAAGTTGGAATATGCACTAAAATAGTGTATTTTATTTTAAAGGAAGCTTTTTTAGCAAGAGTTTCTAAACAAATGAAAAATTACGCTTCCCTATCTATATTTTTCTATGGAAAAACACCTTAAAAACTTCAACTTGTCGGATTACCACATAACTAAAAAACATAAAAATTTAACGCCATTAATTAATGTAATTTATTCGCGCCATGTCAAGTGGAATGTGTAACCCTGCAATATCTAGGTCCGGCCGCTTTCTTCCTTATCGAGAGCTTTAGCTTTGCAATGTCTAGTCGGGCCACACTCGCAATTTTCTCAATGACCAAACAGTTGGCTTAAATGACAAAAATTTTAAAAATGGCCAGCTCACTATACCCCCTAACTAATTATTTGTATAGATTTTTAACTTTTTGTGAATATTAGACACACAATTTTAGGAAATACTTTTATACGGGAAATAAATTTGTTTCACTATTTGTTTACAAATACATTTAAACATATTTATCCATTTATTTCTAAGAATGATTTTTATTATCATTGCTATGAATTTATTGTTAATTTAGATATACATTTTTAGGTAGAAGCATGATCACCAAAAAAGGTGACGGGTCTCAAGTCAAAGAGTCTACCGACTCTTCTAGCACAACTCTGGAAGATGATGACGTAAAGGGTAAATATATACTTTTTAATTCACATGAAAAAACGTATAATAGTATATTTGCTTTTCGTAAAACATAGGATAATTGTTCATTTAAGTAATTAAGAATCTTAGGACACAAGCTACAGCGTTATCTCTTTAAAAACAAAGTTAAAATATTTTTAGATAACTAGACAAACAATTTTTGTATAATATTAAAATTAGATGTAGCGATTAAATTATTGCTAACTACGTATTTTCTTTCAAAAATGTGTAACATTTTTCATGCGGATATGTTTTAGAAGTAAAAATAAAAGATTTATAACCAACCGCTAGAAACTTCATAAACTTTAAAAACTCTTATAAATTCTAAGAAAATGTATTCTTAAAATGGCACTTAGTATTTTTGACGCTAGTACCTTCCTATATCTTCCTATTTTTTGACACCATGTTTATTATTTATTTCGTGCCAGTCATTTGAACAATAAAAATTGTTTTATTGTGAAACAAGAAAGGAAAGCTAACTTCGGGCGGAGCCGAAGTTTATATACCCTTGCAGTTAAAACCGGATATATATCGCAAACATCGAATATAGTTGGCCGATCCTTATGATTACATCATAATAAAACCAATTAATTACAATAAAAAATCTAAAAAAAAGTCCCAAGCTTCTATCTTCAAAAATACGAAAGTTGATATTTCTACCAAGTACCATTTCCGATTGTTCAGTTATATGGCAGCTATAGGATATAGTCGGCCGATACTAATGAAATTTGGTAGGTTGGATAAACTGGACAAAAATCTGTAGATCTGTAGAATCTGTATTAAGTTTCAGCTTTCTATCTTCAAAAACACGAAAGTTGGGTCATTTCCGATCGTTCAGTTATATGGCAGCTATAAGATATAGTCGGCCGATCCTTATGAAATTTGGCATGTCGTAATATTTTGCTCCAAAAATAGCTCTTGTGTCAAATTTGAACTCTCTAACTCTAAAAACACCAAAGTTATACCATTTCCGATCAATCAGTTATATGGCAGCTATAGGATATAGTCGGCCGATCCCGGCCGTTCCGACTTATATACTGCGTGCAAAGGAAAGAAGAGTGTGTGCAAAGTTTCAAGACGATAGCTTCAAAACTGAGAGACTAGTTCGCGTAGAAACGGACAGACAGACGGACAGACGGACATGCTCATATCAACTCAGGAGGTGATCCTGATCAAGAATATATATACTTTATAGG
The DNA here is from genome assembly GCA_018153235.1 of Drosophila malerkotliana malerkotliana. NCBI lineage: Eukaryota > Metazoa > Arthropoda > Insecta > Diptera > Drosophilidae > Drosophila > Drosophila malerkotliana. Next base: position 1,845,232 of record JAECXV010000202.1, on the reverse strand, counting down.
GTCGGAGATGTCTCCTTCACTGCGTTGCACACTTTTGGACAAAATTATAATACCCTCTGCAAGGGTATAAAAATGTCCCAATCTTCTATCTTCAAAACCATCAAAATACGATAGCTCAGTTACATGGTGCTAAAGGATCCTAGCACCAAAGTTGGCCGATCCTTTTGAAATTTGGCATGTCGTATTATTATATATACGACTATATCCGATGTTTGCGATATATATCCGTTTTTAACTGCAAGGGTATATCAACTTCGGCTCCGCCCGAAGTTAGCTTTTCTTTCTTGTTTGTGATATAAAAACTTAATTTTAAATAAAAATTCGGATAAGGATCGGATAACTTTATCCATAATTTGCGCTATACATAGTGATTTTAAGTGCAAGGGTATATAAACTTCGGCTCTGCCTGAAGTTAGCTTTCCTTTCTTATTTAACATAATTATACGGTATAATTTATAGGTAAATTAAATAATAAAATAGTTGTTATACCCTTGCAGAGTGTATTATAATTTTGATCCAACCCTAAAAGTATATATATTCTTGATCGGAATCACCTCCTGAGTTGATATAAGCATGTCCGGCTGTCTGTTTCTAGTCTAGTCTAGAATCTTAAAACTAGTCTCTCAGTTTTAAAGCTATTGACTTGAAACTTTGCACTAACCTTTCTTTTCTTTGCACGTAGTATATAAGTCGGAACGGCTGGGATCGACCGACTATTTCCTATAGCTGCCATATAACTGATTGATCGGAAATGTGTAACTATGGTGTTTTTAAAGAGTTTGGATTTTGCATAAATGCTGTTTTTGGCCACATAATGCGACATACATTCATAACGATCGGCAGACTTTATCCTACAGCTGCCATATAAGTGAACGATCGGAAATGGTATTTGGGAAAAACACCAACTTTGGAATTTTTGAAGATAGAAGCTTGGGACCTGTTTTTAGATTTTTTATTGTAGTAAATTGATATTATATTTTAGTAGTAAATTGATATTTATATTATATTTTCATAAGGATCGGCCAACTATTTTCGATGTTTGGGATATTAATGTGGTTTTAACTGCAAGGGTATATCAATTTCGGCTCCGCCCGAATTTATCTTTCGTTTCTTGTTTATGATAAACTTAAAGTAACCAAAATTACTTAGAACATCCGCAAAAATATATTATATATTATTCATAATCAGACTATTTAAGACCGTGATATTGGAAAAGTAAAATAAGAAATTTATTCGTATTTTCATATTTCGTAGAAGATAAAAAAGCAATCGTGGATCGAAGTACCACAGTCATATCTAAAGAGCCAGAAGGTAAATTTTAAACATTAAATTATGACTGACATTCTTGCCGTGATTTTATGCATGGTATCTATCATAACTATTATTTTATGTAGTAGTGTGATTTAGATAAAACTAATTCAAATTGTTAACAATAGTATAAGTCAATAAATCAGAGCCAGCAAATAACTCTTAACAGTTTTTTACAGTTAGTTTTATATCAAAACTGAACCGAAATGTTTCGATACTTTTTGGTATCGAAGTTAATTATATAAAATTAATCAAGTTAATTAAAATAAGCTTAATCAAAGTAAATGAAAGCCCTTTGATTTGATTTATTAAGCGTTTTGGTTGAATTATTTTAGATTAGTTATATACTTGTTAAGCTCTTTCATAAATAACTTACCGAGACCAAATCAATTAAGTGGTCACGCATCAAAAGTTTTCAAAAGAACGAAAAAATAATTAAATGCCCAGCTCAACAACAACAAAATTTTTCTCAACTCAAATTTTAAATATTTTACTTTTCTTAACCAAAAAACTTGCGGATAGCCGACACGAAATGTTCTTTCCGCATAGATAGTGTTTGGTAATGGAATTCAAGGAGAACATTTTTTTTGTTTTTTATACCATTGCAGAGGGTATTATAAAGTTGGTCAAAAGTGTGCATTGCAGAGGAGCCATCTCCGACCCTATAAAGTATATATATTCATGATCAGGATCACCTCCGCAGCTAATATAAGCATGTCTGCCTGTTTTTATGCGAACTAGTCTCTCAGATTTAAAGCTATCGACTTAAAACTTTGCTCACACACTTCTTTCCTTTGCACGTAGTATATAAGTCGGAATGGCCAGAGGCGGACGTCTATAGCTGCCATATAACTGATTGATCGGAACTTTATGGTTTTTAGAGTTAGAGAGATTGAATCCTATGGATTCTATTCTTAGCAAAATTATACTTTCTAGAAAATTTTATAAGCATCTGCCGACTATATCCCATAGCTTCCATATAACTAGAAGATCGGAGCTGACCCAACTTTCGTGTTTTTAACGATGGAAAGTTGTATGTTCGCACAGAATATATTTTTGGTCTTTTATTTGTTGATCCGACCTATCAAATTTCATACGGACCGGCCGACTATATCCTATAGCTGCTATATAACTGAACGACCGGAAACAGTATTTGATACAAATACCAACTTTGGTTTTTTTGAATATAGAAGATGTGGACTGGTTTTTATACCTTTGCAGTGGGTATTATAATTTTGGTCAAAAATCTAAAACGCAATGAAGGACACATCTCCGACCCTATAAGGTATATATATTCTTGATTAGGATCAACTCCTGAGTTGATATAAGCATGTCCGTCTGTATGTCTGTCCGTTTCTACGCGAACTAGTCTCTCAGTTTTAAAGCTATCGACTTGAAACTTTGTACACACCCTTCTTTCCTTTGCACGAAATATATAAGTCGGAACGGCCGGGATCAACTTCGGCCCCGCTCGAAGTTCGCTTGGCTTTATTGTTTTTTGGGGATTTTTCCAGGCCCAGAGTCTAGACATTCAAGGACACTTTCTCACAAAGTGAATTCTTTTGAAAAGGAACACTTCCTTGTTATTTTAGGGCTACAAATATTTTTCCAGCAGTTCCTATAAGGACATTATACCCTTTCTGGTATCCAAAACACTTGATCGCTTCTCGTATAACTTGTGGACAATTCAATTGGAGGATTGGAGGACCTTCCGATGGCTACCACTCGGTGTCGCCTAGTTAAGAAGCTACAGTGGCACAGTGGCGGATTTGGGTAATTTAGCGTCAGATGTGAAATATCATTAAAAATAATGATAATTTTAAAAAGTTTGAAATTTTGATGTAATGTTAATCCAATAAGAAATAAAATTTAGTAATTTTAATTAAGTAAAATTTTTAATTTTTTATTTTTTTTTATTTATTTTATTTTTTTTTATTAAGATGCAGTTTTACAATATAAACTAGTTTTAATTGTCCTAGTCTGAATCGAAATTTATTTCTTAGTCAGAATACGAGTTTTCTTTTTCAGCATTGTAGTCCAGCAGAAGATTTTGGCATTCAATCCAAAAGGAAACTGAATTATTGCTGGAGTTATTGGCCGAACTTTTAGAAAAACTCTTAATTAGAGGATCTTACGATACTAATAATAAATGCAAAAGATCCTCCATGGTGTTTTGGCGCGAGTTTATACGCGTATGGCTCAAGCGAAAACTCTTCTTTGTGGCGTCTGCTTCCCTAAGCCATACTGCAAAAAGTGCTTGTTTACAGGCCGACATGGTTGCTGAAAATATCGCTAAATTTAACAGGGGCAGGTTTGGGGCAGCTAAACTTGGACAATTTATACACTAAACTAACCATAGTTTACCACAAATATAGGCTTTTTGTGACCGGGGGCGACTTTCACAAAGTTTTCCTCTACAGAAGTGAAAATTTATTATAAACAAGAAAGGAAAGCTAACATCGGGCGGAGCCGAAGTTTATATACCCTTGTTAAAACTTGTTTTAACCCTAGTTAAAACTGGATATATATCGCAAACATCGGATATAGTTGGCCCATCCTTATGAGAATATGATAATATAACCCAATTTATTATAATACAAAAACCAAACCTAAAAATGTCCCAAACTTCTATCTTCAAAAACACAAAAGTTGGGTCATTTCCGATCGTTCAGTTATATGGTAGCTATAGGATATAGTCGGCCGATCCTAATGAAATTTGGTAGGTTGGATCAACTGAATCTGTACTAAATTCCACCTTTCTATCTTCAAAAACACGAAAGTTGGGTCATTTCCGATCGTTCAGTTATATAGCAGCTATAGGATATAGTCGGCCGATACTTATGAAATTTGGCATGTCATGTTTGGCCAAAAAATGCTCTCATGTCAAACTTGAACTCTCTAACTTTAAAAACGTCAAAGTTATATCATTTCCGATCAATCAGTTATATGGCAGCTGTAGGATATAGTCGGCCGATCCGTTCCGACTTATATACTGCGTGCAAAGGAAAGAAGGGTGTGTGCAAAGTTTTAAGACGATAGCTTTAAAACTGAGAGACTAGTTCGCGTAGAAACGGACAGACAGACGGACATGGTCATATCAACTCAGGAGGTGATCCTGATCAAGAATATATATACTTTATAGGGTCGGAGATGTCTCCTTCACTGCGTTGCACACTTTTGGACAAAATTATAATACCCTCTGCAAGGGTATAAAAAGGCTACTACAAACATTGCTCGTTTAAAACATAAATTATGAATGCAACATATACTCACAGGTCACAAAACATTTATTTTTGTTTACTACATACCTTAAACTTTGAGAAAATGCTAAAACTGATTTGAAACACACAAAATCAAAAAAAGTGTCGCAAATATAAAAAGTCGTCGATCAAGCCAAATTCAACACCTGAAAATTGTAAAGTACCATATGTTAGCTTTTAGAGCTTACAGCTGATCTAGTTGATCAAGTTTATAGGTTTTGGTATTTTTTTTTTTACCGATATTCAATTATTTGACTATCGGTAGGAAACAAAATTTTATTGAATTTTAATTGGTCCTTTTTTTGGGTCCTACAAAAGTTTTACCACAATTTTTTTCAAATTTTATTTTTTATACATTAATACATGTGTGCTATGGAAATATCCTTCAGCTTCAACAAACCCTTCTTGGCTTACAAGGTGCCTCACGAACTTAAAAAATACTAAAAACAAGTGTCGGGTCAGGCAGCAGCGGTGTAATTTTAATGTTTAAATATGTTAGCGTAATGTTTGGTAATGTTTATTTATGGCTTAAGTTTATACAAAAGCTTAGTTGAACCAAAGATTATAAAGTACATAGATGGGACATCAGGGCCCAAAACGGTCAACTTTTTGCGTCGAGCTTGTTGGTGAGGGGGGAACGCACATGCATACGATTCTATTTTTAGAACTCTTCACATGTATCCGTCAACAAAAATGTGAACCTATGTGTGTATGTGTGACTGCTCGCACGACGGCGTAAAAAGGTTTTAGGCTTCCAAATTTCAATTTCTCGTTTCTGTTTTCGATGCGCCGATGTGGTAGTTGGTAGAACAAATAGTATTTTTGATCGCTGCAGATCGAGACAGGATGGTAGCGTAATGCATAGAGTAGTTACTCTATGTGTAATTTTTCTGTGTTCAAATCCTCGTAAGGACTATGAACTTTTTCTTTCTTTTATAATTATTATTTTTTTTTTCTTTAATTGTAATATTTTTCTTTAATTTTACAATTGTAAAATTGTTTTATTCTTCATTATGTCCCGCTAATAAAATTTTAAAGGGAGTCCTTCCGGCATTTTGTCATCCGACACGTCCGTCACTTATTTTTACAACAATTGTAATAGAATAATAATAACGTAAAAATTAAAAGTAAAAAAAAAATAAAAGTAAATATAAAAAGAATCATAAAACTAAAACTTTATCAAAATCGAAACAACCGCCCGCTAATGAAGTCGAACCCAGGACCCCATGAATAAGGACCACGCACTATCCATCTAGGCTACCCTCGAAGTTAATTTAATAATACTTAAAATTGGTGTTAAAGGAGGCGCTAGAATCTATACCAAAAACAGAGTTGACGAGTAAGGATAGTAAAAGATATATGTATCTGATCTCTTTACTCTCTCATTGGTTTGGTTACAACGTTTCAAACTTTCATCGTTCCAAAGATGTTACGATCTAAAAATAGAATTCTCTCTTTCCATCTCTCATCTGCCAGCCGTTTGTCGTGGAACCCGCTCTCAAATGTTTTCATTATACAGCGGGTTCCACGACGGAAAAAATGAAAACATTTGAGAGCGGGTTCCACGACGCGGCCTGCCAAAATGCCGTAGAACCCGCACTTATAGACATTTTTACAGCGGGTTCCACTACGAACTGAGACGATGTTAAGGTGATTTTACAATTTTGTATTTTTTTTTATTGGATTATAAATTTAGCAAAACACATAAAAAAATATAAAACAATAATATAAATAGATTTAAAATTAAAAAAAATGGACTTCCCGAGCCTGGTTTGAACTCATTTTACTTTGCACACCAGCCAAGCACTCTACCACTCGGCTATTCCTCATTCGTTGTCGCGCGTAAAATTTCTCAAACTTAACTTGTCGCGCAATGGAACCAGCTCGTTCCAGCGGGTTCCACTGCTGGAACCCGCCATAGAAAATTTTTCTTTGTATGAGATGTCCCATCTATGTACTTTATAATCTTTGGTTGAACGCAAGCCGACTCTCTCTCGGCCGCTCGATTCAACGGGCTTTCTATAGAGAGTTTTAGCTCGCAGTGTCTAGGTCGGGCCGCCCTCTCCATTATTCGAGAGCTTTAGCTTCGCAGTGACCAGTCGGGCCGCCCTCTCTGTATTTTACTTTTCGTCCCTGCATGCACCATAAGCGGGTCTATCTGCGGATCATCCCGTTTCATCTGCATGCAGAAATAAACATTTTTATAACGTCATATTAAATACAAATTCTTTTATTTACGGCATTGAAAACGCTCAATGACCAAACAACAAGCTTTTACTTAAACATAAAAAAACATGCGGTAGTTTAGATTTCGTTCGATTCCACGCAGGCTGTGTGCTAAAATACTACACCAGGGCTCTGAGCAAAGATTATACAGTACAAAGATGGGAAAACGGTCAACTTTTTGCGTCGAGCTTGTTGGTGAGGGGGGAACGCACATGCATACGATTCTATTTTTAGAACTCTTTCCATGTATCCGTCAACAAAAATGTAAACCTATGTGTGTATGTGTGACTGCTCGCACGACGAAGTAAAAATGTTTTGGCTTCCAAATTTCAATTTCAATTTCTCGTTTCTGTTTTCGATGCGCCGATGTGGTAGTTGGTAGAACAAATAGTATTTTTGATCGCCGCAGATCGAGACAGGATGGTAGCGTAATGCATAGATTAGTTACTCTATGTATAATTTTTCTGAGTTCAAATCCTCGTAAGGACTTTGAACTTTTTCTTTCTTTTATAATTATTATTATTTTTTTCCTTTAATTGTAATATTTTTCTTTAATATTATAATTGTAAAATTGTTTTATTCTTCATTATGTCCCGCTAATAAAATTCTAATAAAATTTCAAGGGAGTCCTTCCGGTATTTTGTCATCCGACACGTCCGTCACTTATTTTTACTTTAATTGTTATAGAATGCAATTAAAAATAATAGTAATAACGTAAAAATTAAAAGTAAAAAAATAAAATAAAAAAAATATAAGTAAATATGTATAAAAAGAATCATAATACTAAAACTTTATCAAAATCGAAACAACCGCCCGCTAATGAAGTCGAACCCAGGACCTCATGAATAAGGACCACGCACTATCCATCTAGGCTACCCTCGAAGATGATTTTATGATACTTAAAATTTGTGTTAAAGGAGGCGCTAGAATCTATACCAAAAACAGAGTTGACGAGTAAGGATAGTGAAATATATTTCTGATCTCTTTACTCTTACATTGGTTCGGTTACAACGTTTCAAACTTTCATCGTTCCAAAGATGTTACGATCTAAAAATAGAATTCTCTCTTTCCCGCTCTCATCTGCCAGCCGTTTGTCGTGGAACCCGCTCTCAAATGCTTTCATTATTACAGCGGGTTCCACGACGGAAAAAATGAAAACATTTGAGAGAGGGTTCCACGACGCGGCCTGGCAAAATGCCGTAGAACCCGCACTTATAGACATTTTTACAGCGGGTTTCATTACGAACTGAGACGATGTTAAGGTGATTTTACAATTTTGTATTTATTTTTATTGGATAATAAATTTATAAAAACACATTAAAAGAATAAAAATATAATATAAATAGATTTAAAATAAAAAAAAAATGGATGTCCCGAGCCTGGTTTGAACTCGTTTTACTTTGCACACCAGCCAAGCACTTTACCACTCGGCTATTCCCCATTTGTTGTCGCGCGAAAAATTTCTCAAACTTAACTTGTCGCGCAATGGAACCCGCTCGTTCCAGCGAGTTCCACTGCTGGAACCCGCCATAGAAAATTTTTCTTTATATGAGATGTCCCATCTATGTACTTTATAACCTTTGGCTCTGAGTAAACCTCTACATAGACTTATCTACATAGATTTATCTTTCGATACCTCGGAAAGACTGTTAGGGGAAGACCCTTGAGTGGAATAACTCATAATCAATAATATTTCTTAATTCCCTTACATAAAAAAGAAAAAAGTCCGATACAGAGGCATCTCTAAATTGGCCGCAATTCAAAAGATATTTGAAAAATTAATTACTTTTCATTACTTTTGCTCTTTGATCATTTCTCCATGTCAGAATGGCTTCAATAAGTTTCGCTCCACCACCACTTATTTACCACTGGATTTGACATCCTATGTCATAGATGGCTTTCGAAAGGGATGTCAAACAGATGTTATTTAGACAGACTTTAGCAAGGCATTCGATTCAGTTAATCACTCACTCTTGTTGGGTAAACTGAATATGCTGGGCTTTTCTACTGACCTCTTAACGTAGATCTCCTGTAACTATATGGAAGAACACAAAGAGTCTCCTTTAAAAATGTACGTTCCCACTTGGTCCGTGCTACATCTGGGGTCCCTCTAGAAAGTCACCTTGGCCCGTTAATGTATTCTTGTATTGAAGATGATCTCGATCAATTTGTTGTCAATTCAAATCCGCTTTTGTCCAATGCTAGTTTCAGTCCGATTTCGGAAATGTTCAAAAATGATTTAATATTATATGGATCAAAATGCAAACTGATGTCTTTTTATAATTCTTGCTCTCACCAGGATACAAATTTTCTCTATAGGATTGCCTTAGAAATATTAACTCTGGTTAATGATCTTGGTGTCCTATTAGACTTAAAACTCAAATATTCCGACCATATTTTCACAACGATTAATAAGGCTAAAGGTTAAAGGTAGTTTTTCTACATATCCTCATCAATGGTGATGTAGATAGCCACCATTTACTAACACTCTAAAATTTCAATATTTCTAATAGAAGGACTAGAAACTTTAGTCCTCTATTCCTTAGTCACTGTAGTTTGGCATATGCGCATCACGACCCCCTTAGGGTCTCATGTTCGAACTACAATGGTGTTTACCTCATCATCTCTCATTCCTGTCCTTCAAATTTAAAATCAAGTATTTTAAATTACTAATTTACTAATTACTTTTAGTTTATTAAATTATAAATGAAAAATTAATCGTATCTAGAGCACCCCTCGGTCGTCTGGCCTCTAAGCTTTATGATGAATGGCGGAATGCTAGCTGATGCACTAATTGGCGCATCACGACCCCCTTAGGGTCTCATGTTCGAACTACAATGGTGTTTACCTCATCATCTCTCATTCCTGTCCTTCAAATTTGAAATCAAGTATTTTAAATTACTAATTTACTAATTACTTTTAGTTTATTAAATTATAAATGAAAAAATAATCGTATCTAGAGCACCCCTCGGTCGTCTGGCCTCTAAGCTTTATGATGAATGGCGGAATGCTAGCTGATGCACTAATTGGTGCACCAATTGGTGCAAATTCTGAAAGACCACGAATAAAAAAAAAATACATACAATGTACCTCTTATTTCAACTGGATTTCTTTCTAGAAGTCTCGATTAAGTCCTTAAAGTTTTAGGTTTAGTTATTTAGGATATTACCAAACCGATTGTCTCATATTTTGTTTTACAGAGAACTTAAACTGGACGATCTTACCCTGAGGCCGTTACATATTGACGAAGACTACCTTTCTAATAGAATAGAATAGAAATAGAATAGAATTGAATCTAATAGAACTGGCTCTTGAGTTATGGAGCTTTGTCGACAAAGGCGGTTCATCCAAGTTCAAAATTAAACAAGAAAGGGCGGCTATAGTCGAGCGAATGTCGACAAATGAGCGAATGTCGTTCTCTACTTTCAGCCTTTGCACTGCAAACAAAGGAAAATTAACTGAAAATTATTGAATGAAAATGAAAAATATTTTCTCGACTTGTGAGTTCTTTCCGTAAATCTTCCTTCGCTTCCGCATCCTATAAATTTATTTAGGTCCTAAAGATTTTGATACACAGCGCACTCTACTATCCGCTTAGTGTAGAACAGTAAGGGGAAAATTTTCATTTTGCATAGCACGAGTGGATTGGGTCAGTGGGAGGACTCTCAATTTTTTCTAGTACCTCTCTCATTTGATCCTTTTTTTCCTCATTTGACAGTTCATATTAAGTTCATATACCCTGGCAGTTAACACAGGATATATATCGCCAAAATCGGACATAGTTGGCCGATCATTATGAGAATATCATAAAATTAACAATTTATTACAACACAATAATTAAAAAAGTCCCAAACTTTTATCTTCAAAAAAACAAAAGTTGGTATATTTACTAAACACTAAATATAATTAATGTTATATTATTATTATTTATTTGGTAAATACTATTTCCGATTGTTCAGTTATATGGCAGCTATAAGATATAGCCGGCCGATCGTTATGAAATTAGGTAGGTCGGATCAACTGACCAAAGATAGAATCTGCACAAAGTTACAACTTTCCACCTTCAAAAACACGAAAGTTGGGACATTTCCGATTTTTCAGTTGTGTGGCAGCTATAGGATATAGTCGGCCGATCCGAAAATAACGCAGCTTTCGTGTTCTTGAAGATAGAAGAAACTTTGTGCAGTACAGATTTTTGGTCAGTTGATCCAACCTACCAAATTTCATAAGGATCGGCCGAATATATCTTGCAGCTTCCCTATAACTGAACGATCGGAAATGGTATTTGTTGTTTAGTTAAAATACCAACTTTTGTATTTTTGAAGATAGAAGCTTGGGTATTTTTTTAGATTTTGTATTGTAATAAATTGGTTATATTATAATGATCTCATAATGATCGGCCAACTACATCCGATTTTAGCCGGTTTTGACTGTGGTTTAACTGCAAGGGTATATCAACTTCGGCTCCGTCCGAAGCCACGTTCTCTGCATGCGTTCTTATCAGTAGAAATAGACTGAAAAAGGTAAACGAAATAAAATTTGGCATGCACATATCTAAAAATATATTCTTTGATTTGCGCCTCATGTTGGCTCCTTTATTTAACGGTATTAAGGATCGCCAAGTGTGATAGTCAAAATGTTTATGCCGACTAGTGTACACTGTACACAATATACGTATATTTAAACTTTTTCTTTGGTATTCTTTTAAAAAAGGCATATTAAAACACGAGCAACATAGTCTTCATACTACTCTATTATTTATAAACGTTTATTCTTTATTATTTTCTGTATTTTGTAGTTTAAATCTTTTTTTCATCGAACCCGTTTTGTACAATGCGGTCTTGGTACTGATGGAATTTATACAAAGAAGAAACGCCATCTTTAATGGCATTTTTACAAAGAAGATACAGTTAGTTGTGGTTTCAATTAAATTTTTAAAGTTTTACTTACTATATAAAGTATTGTTTTATTTCCAAGTATTGTTTTAATGTGAAGTGGCATGCAAAATCACACAAAAATGTATCCAAACAAAACTTACAAAAACAAAAACCCCAAACCCTAAGTTCGATAAAAACAATTAGGGAACGCACATGCAACGCACGTCACAGAATTGCTACTTCAACAAACCGGGCCCAACCGAATCAAAGTTTAAATTATTGCTCTAGATTCTAGAGTCTAGAATTTAAATAAACATATTTGCAGACCGATTACCAAATGCCATCAAAAATTCATTTTGTAGGATTTCAGCATTATGTGTGAGCTAGTTGAGCCCAATGAAATTAGGCTATTTTTTCAATATTTATAATACATACTCTTATTGCTAGAGCGGTATTGAACTCTTCGGTGAAATGTTTTCGAATGAGAGTGCTTATGTTAACTTATTTTCAGTTATTTTAAGATTGTTAAATACTGATTTTTGTTTCAGCCTTGAACCTTCTACATGTGGATGAACATACTAATGTATATTTATGATTTTAATCATTTTTGTGATTTACAAACGTCACAAAAAGGAAATTAGTTTTTACGAAAAAATCAATTTTCAGCCTAATGATTTAAAAAGTTGTAACTCGTATTATACAGAAAATGTTTTGACTAAAAGAAAACAGTAAACATAAGAATATTTAACGTCAATAGTCAAGTTTAATTATTTTTTTATACATAGGTGAGTATGAATTAAAAGCATTTGCAAGTTTTGCTTACTCTGTTACAAAGCTAAATTTTCTTAGTTATTTTGATTCAACCATTTCAATCACCTTTTGGTCTAGAACACGAAAAAAAATGTATTTTTCGAATATAATGAAATTTTAGTGTTCAATCGAATATAGTGGATATTTATACCCGGTACTCGTAGAGTACAAGGATATGTTGTAGTCGTGTCAATGTACATACATATGTAACATATAGAAAGAATCATCTCCGACTCCATAACATATATGTATATATTCTTAATCAGCATCAACAGCCGAGCCAATATAGCTGTCTGTCCGTATGAAAGCGTGGATCTCTTAGACTGTAAGAGATAGGAGTATTGGATTTGGCATGGAGACTCCTACAAAGCCCACGCAATTTTTAGTTTGTTGTTATAGACTTTTTAGTCTGCTTCTCTACTAAATCAGTAGCAGGGACCAGTGCTGCCAACTTAGCCTTTTACCGGCCAGATCTGGGATTTTTCAACCGTCAAATGCAGGAAAAATTTTGAACAAGCTGCTGGCAAGAAATTTGGCATTTTTAAAATTAAACTAGCCACCTATAGTATTATTTAAAATTTTGGGCAGCACTCCTTAAATGGGTGGATTCGGGAGGAAATCACCGATTTAAAGCGTTAGGGGTCGTTCAAGTATTACGTAACGCATTTTTATGTTGAATTTGACCCCCCCGTCCCCCCGTTTAACAAATCGTAACGTTTCGTCCGCCCCCCCTGTAACAAATCGTAACGTTCACACTGACCCCACCCCCACCCCCTAAGGAGCGTTACGTAATACTTGAACGACCCCTTAGCTTAGTTTGTGATTAAATTACTATCGCTGCCTTGGTCAAACGCGGAAGTCGAACGAGTTTTAAGCCAGATGAACATTGTAAAATCTAAGCTGAGGAACTCAATGAACATTGAAACACTTAATTCGGTCTCAAACATACGGTAATTATCATTTTTAGCCCAATAATAAAAACTTTAACTTTGTTTGGTCATTGAAAATTTTCAATGCCAATAAAATAAAAAGTAACTTTTCCTAAATTAAACGTTATAAAAATGTATTTGGCCGCATATGAAATTGGGATCTATATATATGTGAAATCCAATTTAGGGTGCGAGCGCAATAAGACAACGAACGAGAGTGACGCCAAGCTTCGATAATAGGCTGAGCGGATGCTCGCTAGCTTTAGATGCCGAATTAGTTAAAGCTGAGCGGCTGAAAGAGATTCGGCTAGCGGCCAACAATGCTTAAGTTAATAATTAATTTTTGAAACTAGTTGCTTGCTGCTTGACCCGACAAACTTTTTATTATACATTAATTAATATATATTCACAGTTATGAATTGCGACGGGCTACTAAATGTTGCCACAATTTCGAAGTGCCTCAAAAGTACTTGAACATGATTGGTACAAACGACTCGTACACTGCTGAGGGAAATATCGATTTCATTGAGCTCGATAATTGTCTATAAATATTCAGTTACCAATATATTCAAAAATATTCATTAAAACTACATCAAAACTATAATGGTTTTTCTTCTGGTTTTCTTTAAATCTCTTTTTTCGATCTAGCAGTTTCTAGCAGGTTTGGAAAGTTATTTTAGCTACTTTAGACTCTAAAGTTTAGAGAAAGCTGGCAGCACTGACGGGGACTGCAGTTGTTGATTTGCATACAATCAAAAGTATGCAACAAAAATTTGTTGCTGAGAATCCATACGTATGGATATGCATATCGTTAAAGTTTAAACTTGACAGGTTAGTTAAATTGTGGGCGGAAGAGATGAGTACCGAGTATAATATATAATATAAACTCGACTATAGCCGTCTTTTCTTGTTTTCTGTTTAATTCTTTAACCAAGAGCTTTCCATTTTATTATGTGATGACCTTCAGCAAAGATTATGAAGGAAATAGATGTGACATCAGAGCCCAAAATGGTCAACTTTATTCGACGAGCTTGTTGGTGAGGGGTGGGGGAATGCACATGCATACGATTCTATTTTTAGAACTCTTTACATGCATGCGTACAAAAAAAGTGTGGCTTTGTATGTATGTGTTACTGCTCGCACGACGGCATAAAAATGTTTTGGCTTCCATATTTCAATTTCTCGTTTCTGTTTTCAATGCGCCGATGTGGTAGTTAGTAGAACAAATAGTATTTTAAATCGCTGCAGATCGAGACACGGTGATAGCGTAAGGCATAAAGTAGTTACTCTCTGAACATTTTTTGTGTTCAAATCAGGGACCGTAAATGATGAGTTTAAAAAAATTTAAGCCCAAAACAATTTCCAAAAAATTGAAAAAAATTGTCATAAGTTAAATTTTTATGGCGAATTCAAAAACAAGATAAATTTTTTTTCAATTTTTATGAAAAAATTGATTTTTAATAATTAAAATTAATTTTAATAATAAAAAATTAGTAATAATTATTAAGTATCAATTTTTATATAAAAATTAAGCAATAACTTTTATTTTCAATTTTTATTATATAAATTGGAGAATAAAAATTATTCGATAACTTTTATTTTAAAAATTGAAAATAAAGATTGAATCTATATATCTTTTGATCCGTTGAAGCCTGATCCAATATATCTGTATATATATGATCTATACATCAATACCTTTTAGATGATATATAATAAGTATGTATATATGTTTATCCGCTTATGTGCCTGTGCAGTATTGGCAGTATTCATAAATAGCCCAACTATTGTTGCGGCGGCTGAGAAAGAGTAGTTCATTAAATTATTAATTAAGATTAAATTACAACAATTTATAAGTTTTTAATATATAAATGGCTATTTATTCAATTTCAAGAACATTAATTTTTACACGGAGTCTTTGGGAAGGTTGCATCTAAGATCACTAATTACTAATTTCAGGGCCGAAAATGCCCTTTCAACCGATACCTGCGTAGCAGGCACAGCATGTACTATCTGAGCCAGACGGTACAAGCGTGGATACGTGAATTTTTTCGACTCCCAATAGCTCATGATATTCACGCTTGGATCTATGGGCTTTGGTGAATATTCATTTATTTCTGTTGCCGCCAATTTGAGCTCGGGTTCATCATCGTCCTCAGAGCTTCCAGAGCTCACCGCAAATGAATTTAAATATTCATTTAATAATGAGCATGTACTCTGGGACGTTAGTTCAGGGCCATCGTTCGGTTGTGAAAACGATGCTTTAGACCTACCAGTATCAGCTGCTATTCGGGCGGTTAGGCCGCTGAACTTAAGAGCGCATCCACGCTAACGAGCGCACCAACGCTGAAGAGCTCATCCACGATAAAGACTGCATCTGCGCTCGCCCCTCTATGCACTCTCGCGCTCTCGTCGGCCGTCATCGATCGTCCGTTCTTTTTATACCCTTGCAGAGGGTATTATAATTTTGTCCAAAAGTGTGCAACGCAGTGAAGGAGACATCTCCGACCCTATAAAGTCTTGATCAGGATCACCTCCTGAGTTGATATGAGCATGTCCGTCTGTCCGTCTGTCTGTCTGTCTGTTTCTACGCGAACTAGTCTCTCAGTTTTAAAGCTATCGTCTTGAAACTTTGCACACACCCTTCTTCCCTTTGCTCGCAGTATATAAGTCGGAACGGCCCGGATCGGCCGACTATATCCTATAGCTGCCATATAACTGATTGATCGGAAATGGTATAACTTTGGTGTTTTTAGAGTTAGAGAGTTCAAATTTGACATGAGAGCTATTTTTGGCAAAACAATACGTCATGCCAAATTTCATAAAGATCGGCCAACTATATCTTATAGCTGCCATATAACTGAACGATCGGAAATGACCCAACTTTCGTGTTTTTGTAGATAGAAAGCTGGAATTTAATACAGATTCTATTTTTGGTCAGTTGATCCAACCTACCAAATTTCATTAGGATCGGCCGACTATATCCCATAGCTGCCATATAACTGAACGATCGGAAATGGTATTTGGTAGAAATATCAACTTTCGTATTTTTGAAGATAGAAGTTTGGGACTTTTTTTAGATTTTGTATTGTAATAAATTGGATTATATATTCCTATTCCCATAAGGATCGGCCAACTATATCCGATGTTTGCGATATATATCCGGTTTTAACTGCAAGGGTATATAAACTTCGGCTCCGCCCGAAGTTAGCTTTCCTTTCTTGTTTTTTATTGAATTATATATTTTAGAAAACACATTAAAAGAATAATAATATAATATAAATAGATTTAAAATTAAAAAAAAGTGGACGTCCCGAGCTTGGTTTGAACTCGTTTCACTCTGAACATCAGCCAAGCACTCTACCACAAGGCTATCCCTCATTTGTTGTCGCGCGAAAAATTTCTCAAACTTAACTTGTCGCGCTGTGAAACCCGCTTGTTCCAGCGGGTTCCAGCGCTGGTACCCGCCATAGAAAATTTTTCTTTATGTGAGATGTCCCACTAGTACTTTATAATCTTTGCCTTCAGCAACGTTGTTGTTCTTCCGCGGAAAATAGTTTCTGATTTGATACGCTTAGTTTATTATAATCTAAAGGTCAAAAGTGTGCATTGCTGTAAAGGAGAAATCTGAGATGTCTATAAAAAGGAGACATCGGATATGTCTTTACTCTATAAAGTACAGTAGCGGGCAATGAAATCCGGAGAGACAGAAAATACTACTTTTTCAGCCAGCGTTTACTTTGTGGAGTAAATTTGTTTTAAATCGATGAAATTAATATAAATGTGAATTCAAAACATGTTCTTTTAAATTGCATTATGTTTTATTTGGAAATAAAACGTAACCTTTAATATTCGATGGAATTAACAAAAATGTAGGCAAACAAAAAAAAATTGTTTTTAACTATTTCAAGGTAACAAAAATTTTTGAAAACTATTTCTTAATATCTTAGTATTTAACGTATTCAAAAATAATTTTGTTTTGGTTCTTTAGTATTTAGTTGTCTTTATTCTTGATGGCATAAAATCTACCAAGTGCTCGTTAGTTTTCTTAATTATGTCTTTATAACAGACACTTTCAACTGTCAAATTAAATTCATTTCTTTGGGTTTCTTTTTGTGCATTTAAACTTTTAAAATAGGACAACGATATTGAATCGGATAGAAATCAGGACTATTGCCTGACCAGTCTAATGTTAATATTCGATTTTTCTGCAAATAATTTATTACTTAAATTTAAAAAAAAATACTAGAAATTTGGAACTTTAATTATTGTTTAAACAAAGAATTAAAACAAAAATATATCCCTTTTTTTTGCACGATAGCAAGGACCTAAGTCGTCCTGAAAGATTATGTTTGGGCCATGAGAAAGATGCTCCTTCATTGAGGGTAGAAGGTGACAATTCAGAACACATTGGAACTTTTCAGCATTCACAGTTCCATCAATTAATGCCAGATCACCAACGCCATAGTAAGAAAAGCATCCCCGGAACATTCGGCATGCTCCTTGCCTGACCTTTTGCCGTAAGCAATGATTTTTGAAGCGTTTGTCGCGTTTGGGGAGTACCTAGCTCATACTATTGTAGGACAAATGGATTATTTTGGTGTCGTTGCAAAAAAGACGTTTCGCCAATCATGTACAGTCCAAGATTCGTGCATTTTGACCCACTGTAGCCTTTTCTGGAGCATTTTTTGCGGTCAAGATTGGGTTTTTCGCTGTTTGCCAGCCATGAAATCCAGCCCCCTCAATGTTCTTTCGAACGGATCGAGTGCTTATTTCGACTCCTTTCAACTGGAAAAATTACTTCTTATCTGTTTTGCTGATTTGAAACAATCGGTCAAGCCTAATCGTGAAAGGATTCGATTCTTGTGGTAGTTGGTCTTCTTTTTCTTCCCTAATCCTGGCAAATGCTTTAAAGTTCTGGTTTTCTCAAAATTTTGTAAGAAATCCTCGAAAGAAAACTTAATAAACCCAACGTTAGAGCTTATTCCTCGGAAGCTTAAGATTTTCAATTGTAAGGCCAACATGGCCCCTTGAAAATTTTCAGTCATTTTCAAAATAAAAAAAAAAAAATTTTTTTGTATATAAGAAGTTTAATAATTTAAAAAATTCTTTCAGATCATGAAAGCTAAATAGTTTCTGGATATAACGAAAAAAATTCAACTCGATATAATAACACGCGCTCCTACCACACTAATGCAAAGTTCACATTTAGTGCAATTACTTAGGTGTCCGGATTTCATTGTCCGCTACTGTATATATATTTTTGATCAGGATAACCTTCTGAGTTGATGTGAGGATGTCCGTCTGTCTGTCCATCTATCTGTCTTTTTCTTTGTGACCTATTCTTTCAATTTTAAAGTAATCGATTTGAAACTTTGCACAAAGGATATCTTTCCTTTACAAACAGGATATAAGTCGAAATGGCCGGGATCGGTCGACTATAACTTCGGTGTTTTTAGAGCTAGATTAGGTTTTTAAAAGTTCAGATTTCGTACGAATGCTATTTTTGAAAGTTGAAAGTTTGTACAGATTATATTTTTGGTCAGCCATATAACTGATTGAACAGAAATGGAATTTGGTAAATATAACAACTTTTGTATTTTTGAAGATAGAAGTTTGGGACTTTTTTTTAGATTTTGCATTCTAATAATTATACCCTTGCAGAGGGTATTATAATTTTGTCCAAAAGTGAGCAACGCAGTGAAGAAGACATCTCCGACCCTATAAAGTATATATATTCTTGATCAGGATCACCTCCTGAGTTGATATGAGCATGTCCGTCTGTCCGTCTGTCTGTCCGTTTCTACGCTAACTAGTCTCTCAGTTTTGAAGCTATCGTCTTGAAACTTTGCACACACCCTTCTTTCCTTTGCACGCAGTATATAAGTCGGAACGACCGGGATCGGCCGACTATATCCTATAGCTGCCATATAACTGATTGATCGGAAATGGTATAACTTTGGTGTTTTTAGAGTTTTAGAGAGTTCAAATTTGACACGAGAGCTAAATGATCAAAACTTCCAAATTTCAATAGCATCGGCCGACTATATCCTATAGATGCCATATAACTGAACGATCGGAAATTGTACTTGGTAGAAATATCAACTTTTTGTATTTTTGAAGATAGAAGTTTGGGACTTTTTTTAGATTTTTTATGTTAGTTAATTAGTTTTATTATGATGTAATCATAAGGATCGGCCAACTATATCCGATGTTTGCGATATATATCCGGTTTTAACTGCAAGGGTATATAAACTTCGGCTCCGCCCGAAGTTAGCTTTCCATTCTTGTTTGGTTATATAATCGACCAACTATATCCGATGTTTGCTATATATATCTGGTTTTAACTGCAAAGGGTATATAAACTTCGACTTCTCCCGAAGTAAGCTTTTCTTTCTTGTTTTATTATACATGAGTATGTATTATTTTATATAATTTTTAAAGGGTCAATTGTATCACAACACAAAATACATTTATGAAATCATTAAATTATTTTTCTCTCATTCAAGTAGTTTTTTTTTTTATTTTTATTTTTTTGTTCTTTCCCAAACAAAACTGCTTCTATTTATTTAAAACCCTTTCAGATCGAATAAAAATTTTTTGCTGTTTATGAAATTAAGGTGTTGCGGACGCGATCCACAATTGTATGTATTAAATTAGATTTATAATAAACAATCTCCTGGTGCGTGATTTTGCAAGATTCATGTTTGCGTATTTCAAAATAATATTGTAGGCCACGGCAGATCAACATCAAAATTTTTTTAATATATCAAAATCATCCTAATTATCCTAATCATCCCTCAAATTTGCGTATAATATTATTATTTTATTAAAAGCAACTTATTTAATTTTTTTATTTTACAAAAATACAAATGTGGGCGTTTAAGATATAAGGATACTGTTTCCTGCAAAAACATGCCGACAAATTTCAGGAAGCTCTCAGTGCTCGTCAGGTATGTACATATTTTTGCTATGTAGAGCCCCAAATACTATTAAAAACAAAAAAGGAAAGCTATCTTCGGGCGGAGCCGAAGTTGATATACCCTTGCATTTAAATCCGGACATATATGGCAAAAATCTGAAAATGTAGTTGGCCGAACATTAAAAGAATGTCATAATATAACAAATTTATTACAATACAAAATCTAAAAAGAAGACTCAAGCTTCTATCTTTAAAAGTACAAAAGTTGATATTTTCACCAAATATCAATTCCGATCGTTCAGTTATATGGCAGCTATAGGATATAGTTGGCCGATCCTTATGAAAGATCAATTAGGCTTGTAATTATTTTTAAAACGAGTAATTTCTGACTCCACCTCAAATTTGGATATCAAATTTTTGCCGTCGGCAACAACAATTTTCGTTTTGGTGAACGACCGATAAGTCTGACACCATAAGTTATTGCCTAAGCTGCCATACTTTTGATAGAATAAAAAAGCAAGTTAAAAATACTTGTATAATCAATGGATGGCGATAAATTTGTTAAAATTGGGTAAAATATGTTTTTCAAAAATTAATTAATTTAATTTAATTAGTTATGTTCTAAAAGTGTATAAAAAAAATTGTTGAAATCACCGGAATGAAATGAAAATGAAACCCATTGAAATGGTGGCATCCCCTTAACTTGGCTTTTCCCCTTAATTCTTTTAGCTACGAAAGATGTAATCGAATATAAAAAAGGCATTTTTTCGCGTTGTTTGCTGCTGACCAAACCTCAAATCACCTGTTTCGGCAGCAAGAAGTTATGAGAAATGAAACGTTTTGATAGCAAAACGATAACTAAAAACTTGTGAAAACCGGAGCACCTAAAAACGAAAATCTGGGTTTTGGTCCCAAAACGAAAACGAAAACTGAAAGTGAAAACCGGAGCATGCCTGTATATATATTTTATAGGGTTGGAGATGTCTCCTTCACTGCGTTGCACACTTTTGGACAAAATTATAATACCCTCTGCAAGGGTGTAAAAAACCGGTGACGGACTCTTATGCCACGCTCAAAATATCTGACATTCATTGGTGATAGGGCAATTCAATCGGGCAATTGGAGACAACTATCTGTTGATAAGTCGCATCTGATGCGCAAGTTTGCGTCACATCAGTCTCTTTCTGACTCATTTTGCCCGTAACTTAATTGTTCACCAACGCACACTGAATTTCCTCTAAATAGTTACTCAATAAAGAAAAATCAATAGCCGTAATACGTATATTGCTTCGATTTAGCGATATTGTTAAAAACTATTAAGAATATCGCTTCGTTCAGTGCGAATGACAGGACAACGCATAGAATGTATGTAACATAGAGAAGAATTCACCTGCGACCCCATGAAGTATATATATATATTCCAGATCAAAATACACACATAAACACAGCATAACACCGGAGTCCACATAGCCATAACCGTTTGTCAGTCTGTCTGTATGAACGCGTGGATCTCAGAGACTATGCACACAGATTGAACTATAAGATTTGTCATGAAACTCCTTTAATACTCACACACATGAAGATTGTTTTAAATTTATGCCATGACCCCTCCCGCCTCCACATACCGCATATATCTGTAACGTGAGTAAAGGAAGGTTTTTTGTAAAGTTTTTTCGCCGCTTGGCCGATCACGGGGAATGCCTTTAACAAACGTTGGACAAATTGTTGGAGTTCAATTCGTTCGTTTTATTCTGGAATAATTACTATTCTCCGCCTCAATCAGCAGGTTCTCCAGTACGTGCTACTTGGGCGCGAGTTCCTTCATTGTATGCGCCAGCACCTTCTTCACACACTGCACCATCCTTTTCCAGGCGCCACCCATAGCTGGGTTCGCTGGGCAATTGAAGATCCATTCGACTCCTTTAGTCCACAGCTCGCCCTGCATCCGTACAGGCTCGAACACTTCACTGAACCTCTGCAAGGATATGAAGTTTACCATCACCAAGGCAAACTCACATTTCATATTCTCCGCGTCCATCGTCGGAGGGATCCATCCTTCGCTCGATCTTGGCCAGCTCTCCTCTGGTCCTTGTAGAAATGGTGGACCACTTAGCCATCGCGAACCGCTGCTCAGGTCCACGGCCTTGCGCGGCCTCGTCGCGTCATCTGCCACGTTTTCGGCAGACGGAATCCATCTCCACTGGGACCCCTCCGTGGATTTCAAGATCTCAGCCTCCCGGTTACCGACGAACTTTTCGTATCTCCGGTGGGTACTACTTATCCAGTGCAACACAGTTTTTGAGTCCGTCCATAATGCGCAGTTGCTGATCGCCACACCGTGCTCCTGCTTGACGGTGTCCATCACTCTTGTGCCCAATACTGCTGCTTGTAGTTCCAGTCGCGGGATCAACATAGTCTATTTTCCCTCGATGTTGACGAGTCCTTTGAGCGCCATATTATAGCTCTCCGGCAGTCTCACCTCGTCGTCTCTCCATAGCAGCCCGGTCTCGTAACGTCGTCCTACTTGCTTAGTCGTCTCCTCCAGGTTACTCAGGGCTCGTGCGTCGCCGTCATCTGCGACTGACGGCACCAGCGTCACTCCGCCAGCTGCGACTGGCTGTGCCGGCTTCACTCCGAATTTTTCGATTTCGAAATAGTCGCTGGCCATCTTCTCCAGAAGATTATCCTGGGGCACGGCTAGGAGGCACGAACTATGAAACGGTGAGCTCGCCTTTCCGTTCACCGGTCCATACACCACCCATCCAAGTGCGGTGGCTGCTGTGAATGGTCCTCTAGATCCATACCTTCTTGTTTTGAGGGGTGTTCCAAGATGCGCATGATCCAGTCCAATTAGGATCCTAGGCGTCGCATTGTTGTACGGCTTCACTGGTAGACGCGAATTCGCCTTCACTGCCTTTACATCCTCCCGACTCAGGCTCTGCATCGGAAGGTTTTAAGTTGGCTACTCCGTACACGTTCTTCAGCCCATGGCGCTTTGGCTAGTCCGCTCCACTGATCTGCAGGTTGACCCCTTTCGTGTGCTCTTTGGCAGATTTACTACCAAACCACTGCATGTTCAGTTGGCGACTCTCACCTTTCAGGTTCAGGCTGCGGATGAGTTCGTCGTCGATGAGCGTGACAGACGATCCTACATAGGTGTATAGGTGTCGATATGCGTGTTCTCCCCGTACAGCGTCACGGGTAGAATCCGGAATAGTAGGTGGCATCCAATCGACTCAACGCAGCTCAGGTTTCGATGCGGCAAGTCCTGGTGGTCACACGTCGATCGCCTCTCATCCTGCTCATGCCCTGCGTCTATAACTGCAGCTGACGTAGGACGGCTCCTCTCGTCGGAATCCACTGGTCGTGGCATTCCTCTCCTGCTTCCTTCATCTGCGATTGGCGGCCGTCTGGGATGTCCAGGTGACTCGTGGAGAAGGTAGTGATGCCTCATTCGGCATCCATGGACGTTGCATCCGCGGCTCTTCCTGCAGAACCGGGACATGTGTCCGGGCTCCAGGCACGAGAAGCATAGCCTCAGCTTCCTCGCAGACTCGATTCGCGTAGTTATAGAAGTGCTTTAAACTCCTTGCAGTCCCTGATGTGGTTTTGTCCCTCGCATATAGGGAAACTTCGGGGGTGGTCGGAATACCGCTCCTCCTCGCGAACAATATTTGCGTGCAGGATCCTTCGCTTCGGTTGCTCCTTGGGTCCAGCGTCCGTGACAGTGCACACCAGTCTTGCGAATTCGTGAAGCCATTCGCTCAGGTGCACCTCTGTCGGTTACGGGTTTATCGTTATCGCGTGCTTCGCCCAGTCCAACCTCCTGTTCAGCGGCAACTTGGCGATCAGCTCCTCCATTAGGGTTGGGTTCCCTAGGTGTTGGTTGCCGATCGGGGTTGACTGCAGGAACGCTGCCAGGTTGCTCACCTTTATCGCGAACGGCTCGATCCCTGCGATGTCGGCCTCCTGTATTGGCTGCACATCGCGCACGCTATCCAGTTGGCTAACGGAGTCGTTATTCCATACCGGAATAACGGCTTCTACGTTGCTGGGATGGATGAGCAACGACTTCACCGTCTCGCGGGCCTCGCCTCTCAGGGCTTTTACTAACCTCTGGTTGTTTTCCAATGGGGTTCAGTGGTAGGCTGGGAGGTGGTAGACAGGGGCGATGGTGCAGTTACCTCCAAATTGTGTGTCGGCTCCCGTGGCGGATGAACATAACCCAGTTCAAATTTTCACTAATTTGTGCCGGCAACTGCTACGATGACGTCACTCCAAGCTCCGCTTGCAGATTGTCACTCATCTGCCTCTCACTCTGCCGTTGCGCTGCTCCCTGGCGTGGCAGTATTCCACTCAAACATGGCGGTGTATTAGCCTCACTCCAACGCCGCATGCCCCGATTCCAACGGGATTTCTGGCGGCATCTGAGTTCGATTCGTTGGTTTTATTCTGGAATAATTTACAATATCTACTTAGCTCTAACATTTACTTAATTGGCTAACGTACCGCAGTTTTCTGTTCCCTCTCCTTGTGATGGCCCAATTCGGTGTAATTAACTGGAAAATATTGTTTACCTTTTTACCCTATTTTAGTGCGACCAAATAACCTAAACTAAAAATACTAAATTTCATAATAATACTGACTTCATAAATCCTGACTATCGATAGCCCTTATCCGTTCCGCGACAAGTTTTGATGCCATTTTTAAGTTTTTGAAGTGTTTTTATATCCTTGAAGAGTGTATTATTATTTTGGTCAAAAGTTTGCAAATCAAGGACGGAAACATTTTTGACCTTATAAAGTATATGTATTCTTGATCAGGATCACCTTCTGAGTTGATATAAGCATTTCGTCAGAGCGTCAGAGTTTTTCCTGGGGACAGCTATGTACGGTGAATTCTTAGCTCCACCCAGCATGAGTTGCAGGTTTTTAAACTGGACACTGTAACTAATGGAACAAAGCCGGCCTCATTTGTATCAGTTCAGGCAATGCATTAGTTGGCAGATGAAGAAAAATTTATGTTGCCAAAAGGGACCGAAATTCCGCATCGCGACATTTATGTAGATAGATCATCCAAAAGTGGCTCTAAAGATGTGGATATCAACATATTGGTCTTATTTGTCACACATAGAGGCATCTGATCGATACCAGAAATGGTTTCGATTGAGACCTCAAGCGTGAGGTAATATGGATCCTCTGGGGTTGAAAGCTCTGGAGAGAGCAGTACCATCAGGATCAGATACAAAGCATAAGTCTAAAAGCCGACCTAGCGAATTTCTAATGGTTAATTTGAGAATGGTTAATTTGACCTAGGGACATGTCAAACATGCCCGCGGTGAAGTCATGGTGAGTGATAAGTGAAAAAGATGGTGAGTTCTCAACGTTGCACCACTTTAATTCTGGTATATTAAAGACGCCCACCGCGACGAGCTGGTCACGATCAGTCATAGGATTAAAAACGTACCGAATAGCGGACAAATGCTGCCAATATGAGGGCGGTTCGGACGAAGGCGGTATATACGAACATGTAATGTATAAAGAATTCACGGACAGAGTGATTTTAATTCAAATAAATTCAATGTGACCAAACGTTTGTGATTTCACCTCTTCAGAAGCAAGAGTAGAGTCTACCGAAATGAGGACTCCACCCCCCCTTCGCTGAGGTCGATCCCGTCTAAAAGTGGTGTACTTACTTGGAAAAACTTCGGAGGTAAAGATCTCCGGCTTAAACCAAGTTTCTGTAAAGGCTATAATACGGGATGCAAAGGAAGAACTATCAGAATATAGTTTAGGGAGTTTGCTACGGAGCCCCTAGTGTTCTGATAGGTAAGTGTTATGTGACGATACTAGTTTTTTGGGTTAGTAGACAAGGAAGAGGTGGAAGGTTGGTCAGTGGTTCCGATATGGGGAAGTCTCACTCCCACTGGTTTTATAACTTTTTTCTTTACGGAACTAGGCTGATGTTCTTGGACGAAAATATTCTCTGGCCAAAAACTGGAAGAACAAATCGTCTTGAACATCAGCGCGGGCCCACGAATCTTGAAAGAAGACGTGCGCCGTATATAATTATATTTAAAGTTAGTTATGTCCTCCACCTTTATATCGGCTTTTGTTTTGGCTTTGATATACGCCGAGATATCAATCTCTGAAGTATCAGGGGCAAGCCGAGAAACAACTATATGTTTCGATCTAGGAATCATCTGAAAGGGTTTTGGTGTCGCAGAACTGCAGCATCAGTCGGTGCCGGTGGTCCGGACTGTGGAATACCCTTTTAGGTGACTCTGACGGGGGTTTCATTTACTAGAACCTGTGGTATGACTTGAAGGGATACCACGGAGGACATATCAGACGATTGCTCATTTTCCTTGAAAAATTTGGACGTCGAATTTTTCTTAGTTCTAGCTCTTGGGGTGGCTAAAGATATGAGCGACTACGTTATTGACGGCTGAGCAGGCTGAAGCGGATCACAACCAGCGGCATTTTTACGCTTAGGGGACTCAGTTAGCAGCTGAAGGCCGCTAAACTGAGTGTCAAGCGCACGGAGCTGGTCATTGATTTTACGAAAACCAGTGATCAACTCTTTAAATCCATTCTTAGTCTGTCTCATGAATGACCTCATTTCGTCTTGGACAGCACGTCAATTTTCACAACAATAATGTAAACCAAACCTATGAGAAATGGCATCCGAAACTGAGGCAGTGAACCCGGCACACTTGGCGTGTACGACTTTTTCACATAGCCAGCAATGGATGGTAGGCTGGGATGAGGAGATTGTCTTGTTACAAGACTTCATAGAACAGTCCAGTTTAAATTCCATATTATTAATTAACAATACAACAAGAAAGGAAAGCTAATTTCGGACGGAGACGAAGTTGATATACCCTTACAGTTAAAACCGGATATATATCGCAAACATCGGATATAGTTGGCCGATCCTTATGGGTGTATGATAATATAACCTATAATATATCATAATATAAAATCTAAAAATAAGTCCCAAGCTTCTATCTTCAAAATTACCAAAGTTGGTATTTCCACCAAAAACCATTTCCGATCGTTCAGTTATAATGCAGCTATAAGATATAGTCAGCCGATCGTTATAAAATTTTGTAGGTCGGATTAACTGACCAAAAATATAATCTGTACCAAGTTCCAGCTTTCTTCAACAACACGAATGTTGGGTCATTTCCGATCGTTCAGTTATATGGCAGCTATAGGATATAGTCAGCCGATCCTTACGAAATTTAGCATGTCCTATTATTTTGCCAAAAGTAGCTCTCATGTAAAATTTGAACTCTTTAACTCTAAAAACACCAAAGTTGTACCATTTCCGATCAATCAGTTATATGGCAGCTATAGGATATTGTCGGCCGATCCCGGTCGTTCCGATTTATATACTGCGTGCAAAGAAGGGTGTGTGCAAAGTTTCAAGTCGATATCATTTCAAGAAATGATATCATTTTTGGAACATATCATTGTTGTCTCGTTAATTCTGAATAAAACGAGACCAATTTCATTAAGAAATTATGAAAAATGTTGAAGTTATAACGCTTTTCCCAAAACAATAAATTAAAGATCTATTTTTTGTTTTCAAAAGCTACAACATTTAACTATTAAAAAACGTCTAAAATTGTAAAATCGGTTAAAAATTACGCGCTTAAAAATTTTTACAAGCAAAAAAGTCCCGAAAAAACCGTTTTTTCTAAATAAACCAAGATTTTGAGGGTGTTAGAAAAATTTCAAATACGGTTTTATACTATACTCGACCTAATGAAAAATTCCTACTAGGTCTCTTCAAAAGTTCCTTCAATTTTTCTTTATTTGTCGCACTGTGTAATCGATTGGCGCAGAAAACTCTGGCAGCTTTTCGAATATTAAATTTTTCAAATTTTTTCAAACACTTCAAAAACGATTAAAAACGCCTCTAGAATTATTTTTAGTTTCATCATATTTAACTTGATTAACTTTATTTTTGGAAATTATTGTGATATAACCCTTTTAAAATTCAAAAAAAAATTGTCAAAAAAATTTTAAAAACTCTATTCCCTACTTAGAGCGTTCATGTCGTTCATATCAACGTACTGTAAAATTGAGTACCATTTAGCTTCGTTTGAATATATTACATTGAAAATTTATTAGAATATATAATTTATGTATATTATTTCATCGGCTATATAGTGGCTTCACGCGCACGCTGATGCTTGCGGTTTTTCAACCGTGGACTGCTATCCGAAGTACGTTAAATATACCGTATAAAGTAATATATCGAGTCGTTTCTGAAAAAAAGCCAAATTGGTACATATTTGTCAACCGCATTTGCTCCTAAAATATCAAAAACTAATAACATTTATTTAATGAGATATCGACCTGTCAATTATAGCGTAGCGATAAACGCCTATTTTTGGGACCGTGAAAAATAATGAAAAAACTATCTCTTGTAAAATTTGCTTTTTGGTGCTTCCGATATTTTCCCAATTAGGGCTCGATATGTAAGTTACTATAATTTATTATAGTTATTATATAAAACCAAAAATATGTTCGTTCTTAAATTAGTTGACTTTTAAGAAAAAAATTTATTGTTATTAGGTTAAAAATAGAATATTAGCATAACAAATAAAAAATAATAATAAGTTTGTTACCTTTTAAGCAGCTAGACGTCAAGAAATCATAAAAATAACGGAACAGTTGATAGAAGCTATAAACAGCGGCGATTTTGATGGATACACGTAAGTTCAAAAACGCATGAAAATAATTTTTTTTTTCCACAGCATTAAAAAATTTTATTCTTTTGGTTCGGCAGAGCCGAAACTGGATAAATTGGATCAGTGGATCATCGGACACATATCTGAAACGTTAAATATAGAAAATGTCATATCGCAATTCTTTTATCGCATTACAAACCCAATTTCTTATACTAAAAACTCAAAAAAAGTGCGAAGCATCTATCATTCAAAATAGCAAACTTTGGTTCATTCCAATCATTTTCTTATATGGCAGCTATTGGATGTAGTTGGAGTATAGCTGATAGGTTAGGTTAGGTAAAAGCGGCGATGCGGGGGGCCAGTCCCTGATCTCCCG
Organism: Drosophila malerkotliana malerkotliana; assembly: GCA_018153235.1. Taxonomy (NCBI): domain Eukaryota; kingdom Metazoa; phylum Arthropoda; class Insecta; order Diptera; family Drosophilidae; genus Drosophila; species Drosophila malerkotliana. The sequence goes on along the minus strand of JAECXV010000202.1, from coordinate 1,815,823 downwards.
AATCCACTTGAGCCGCTGGGACTCCTCGTGATACCGCACCCCCTCCCATCTACTAAAGAAACCAAAGAACCCTGAGGCGGCTCGCGATCCCACCCAGCTTTCAGGATGAAGGCACCGAATCCGTGTGAAGCGAACTCCGTGAAGTATGTTGTGTCCGTGAGTGTTGCTGCACCCAGGACTTTGAGTCGATGACGCCCAAACGTAAGGCAATAGCACAGTAGTTGTGTGACTGTCTCCTCCTCCTCTCCTTATAGCTACTAAAGTAATCGTAGTTTGGCACCACTAGTTTAGCCGCGTGCGTTCCTGTTAACCAGCATCCCGTGATGGCGAGGGAGATAAGGATCTCCCGTGAGGGAGATAAGCCTCATTTATCTTTTCCTACAGCAGATGGGCCATATCATGCGTGAATTCCTGCAGTTCTTGAGACTCCTCCATTTCCTGCATTTCAGCCTCCACGTCGTTAAGGGATTGCCTAAGTCATTCATTGTCATAGATTTGAATGAAAATACAAATAGTTTCTTGATTGCCAGCAAGAGCTTGTGATCTAAGTGCTTCCCTGATAGCTATTACTTCAGCTTGGAACGCACTACAGTGGTCGGAGAGTCTAAAAGACTCATTTAGACACAGCAGTGGAAACCGCCTCCCACCTGGCCATTCAACTTTGAACCATCTGTTTATATATTAAAGGAACCCACTGGTCCCGAGATTTGTCCCATCATTCCTCCCTCGATAGAATGGAGACATTATAGTTTGATCGACGGGTATACAATAGTGTGTAGCTCCCATAGGTGTGAAACAGTATAAGTCCAACATGGTGTGTCCATAGTTACCATTGAGGTAAGAGTTTCCCCTAATACAGTGCTGTTCAACTGAATAGGTTTGAAAAATCGTTCTTACACTTTTCACTATATCTTTGTTCCAATTTGTTTTTTTTTTTCTATTTAATTTTTAATTTTATTCATTCATTTACTCATTATTTGCAAGAAAGGCAACGGTTATTTGCGGGAAAAAGGCAACGGTTATTCAGATTTTTGCTTTTATCTTGAAGTTCTGTAAATGAGTGCGCTTTTTTTGGCTTATCTGATTAGGTTTGAAAGCTTTGACTTCACTTTGTATTTAACTGCGGGATTGAAACGACTTGAATTCAATTGCATTGCAAAATTGTTATCATTGTTTATCAATATTTTGTAAAATGGGCGGTGCAAAACGGTTAACCGATTTTGAAAAAGGTCAAATAAAAGACTATATTGATATCGGCTTAAGGGGTTATATACAGTTGTGATATATAAAAAAATCGATTTTTTTTTTATTGCATATTCTTTAAGTATATTTAATTGGGAATACTCTCACAAAAATTCATAACGATCGGAGCATTAGAACCGAAGCTGTAGCTATTTATAGCGCACTATCTGCATATAAAACTTGAACAAACTTGAAACTTTAAACGCGATTATCTCAGAATCTTTTTTTTTGGGAAATTACCTTTGCGGTGGACACGATTACTAAAAAACTACTAATCCGATCAACACCAAATTTTGACCACTTATTTATTATGATATTAGCTAGTCCGTGAACGAGGGATTTTCAATTTTTTTGAAAACTCCTTTTTTAAAGCACAAAAAACGAAAATCTTATACGTTGAAAAAGTACATTTTTTGTTAAAAACATCGCCATTTTTATACCCTTGCAGAGGGTATTATAATTTTGGTCAAAAGTGTGCAACGCAGTGAAGGAGACATCTCCGACCCTATAAAGTATATATATTCTTGATCAGGATCACCTCCTGAGTTGATATGAGCATGTCCGTCTGTCTGTCCGTCTGTCTGTCTGTCTGTCTGTTTCTACGCGAACTAGTCTCTCAGTTTTAAAGCTATCGTCTTGAAACTTTGCACACACCCTTCTTTCCTTTGCACGCAGTATATAAGTCGGAACGGCCCGGATCGGCCGACTATATCCTATAGCTGCCATATAACTGATTGATCGGAAATGGTATAAATTTGGTGTTTTTAAAGTAAGAGAGTTCAAATTTGACATGAGAGCTATTTTTGGCAACACATTACGACATGCCAAATTTCATAAGGATCGGCCGACTATATCTTATAGCTGCCATATAACTGAACGATCGAAAATGACCCAACTTTCGTGTTTTTGAAGATAGGCTGAAACTTGGTACAGATTATATTTTTGGCCAGTTGATCCAACCTACCAAATTTCATTAGGATCGGCCGACTATATCCTATAGCTGCCATATAACTGAACGATCGGAAATGGTTTTTGGTAGAAATACCAACTTTGGTATTTTTGAAGATAGAAGCTTGGGACTTTTTTTAGATTTATTATTCTAGTTAATTGGTTTTATTATGATGTGTTCATAAGGATCGGCCAACTATATCCGATGTTTGCGATATATATCCGGTTTTAACTGCAAGGGTATATAAACTTCGGCTCCGCCCGAAGTGAGCTTTCCTTTCTTGTTTGAATTTTGGATTTCGGATGAACCGTTTTCGAGAAATCTTGTCCACCGCAAGACACCATCGAAAAAAGACGATCCGGGAATTCGGCTATAACATTTTTGTTATGTAATATTTTTTTATGAAAAAATTTAATTAAGTACCCAGAAACATGTACTAAACAACGTCGGTAAAACATTTTTCATAAATATTTTCTATGGTGTAAAAAAAATCTATAAAAATCCATATTTTTGCGCGGTACAACTGTATATAACCCCTTAAAACATAATGAAATAGCTAAGAAAATCGGCCGAAGTCAAAACGTTGTGAGTAATTTTATTCGTAATGAAGCAAACTATGGGAAAAAAAATGAAAGGCAGGAAAAAATACGTAACGGCAGCATCAGAGAGACGACTTATTCTCCGTACTGACTCAAACTCCCACCTATCTGCGAGTAAAATAAGAGAACAATGCGGTGTAAATGCAAGTGTGGCAACGGTTAAGCGAATTAATAGAAGTAATAAAAAATAAAAAAAAAACCACCTCTTAACGATGCTCGTAAGAGTGCACGACTTCGATTTGCAAAAGCGCACATGACGTGGAACAAGGAGTGGGTGATCTTCTCCGACGAAAAGAAGTTCAATCTCGATGGACCTGATGGGTATAACTATTATTTCCACGATTTGAGAAGGAAGAGTGCTTTTTAAGTCGTCATCACACGTGTAAAGATGGAGTAATGGTGTGGGGAGCCATATCTTTTTATGAAACGTGCGAGCTGCACTTTGTCACCTCAAAGATGAATGCAAAAGACTACAAGAATATACTTCAAAACGCTTTTCCTCAAATTTTTGAGATTTATGGTCGTCTACATGACAACGTTCCCATCCATACCGCTCGGGTTGTAAAGCAATGGATTCAGGACCAAAACGTCAAATTGCTCGATTGGCCACCTTACTCCCCCGACATTAACATTATGGAAAACATGTGGGGACTTTTGTCCAGAAAAGTTTACGAAGATGGAAGACAATTTAGTGATTTCGAAACATTACTTAAAGCAATTAAAGAAGCCTTTGCAACAATTACACTAAATGAATTTGCAAAATATTATGATTCATTACCAAACCATATTTATACCCTTGCAGAGGGTATTATAATTTTGTCCAAAAGTGTGCAACGCAGTGAAGGAGACATCTCCGACCCTATAAAGTATATATATTCTTGTTCAGGATCACCTCCTGAGTTGATATGAGCATGTCCGTCTGTCCGTCTGTCTGTCCGTTTCTACGCGAACTAGTCTCTCAGTTTTCAAGCTATCGTCTTGAAACTTTGCACACACCCTTCTTTCCTTTGCACGCAGTATATAAGTCGGAACGGCCCGGATCGGCCGACTATATCCTATAGCTGCCATATAACTGATTGATCGGAAATGGTATAACTTTGGTGTTTTTAGAGTTAGAGAGTTCAAATTTGTCACGAGAGCTATTTTTGGCAAAACATTACGACATGCCAAATTTCATAAGGATCGGCCGACTATATCCTATAGCTGCCATATAACTGAACGATCGGAAATGACCCAACATTCGTGTTTTTGAAGATAGAAAGCTGAAACTTAATACAGATTCTATTATTGGCCAGTTGATCCGATCTACCAAATTTCATTAGGATCGGTCGACTATATCCTATAGCTAGTATATAAGTCGGAACGGCACGGATCGGCCGACTATATCCTATAGCTGCCATATAACTGAACGATCGGAAATGGTACTTGGTAGAAATATCAACTTTCGTATTTTTGAAGATAGAAGCTTGGAACTTTTTTTTAGATTTTTTATTGTAATTAATTGGTTTTATTATGATGTAATCATAAGGATCGGCCAACTATATCCGATTTTTGCGATATATATCCGGTTTTAACTGCAAGGGTATATAAACTTCGGCTCCGCCCGAAGTTGGCTTTTCTTTCTTGTTTTGAATTAATAAAGAACGTGGGTGGGCTTACCAAATACTAAATAATTCTAAAACAATGTATTTTATTTTTTAAGTTAGGCAGTACCTTGAAATGTTCCTTAATTTTAATAAATTTAATAGTTTTAGTGATCAAACCTATTTAGTTGGCACAAAAAAAATTGACATTTTTTGTTAGGTTTTTGAAAAAATTAATAAAAATAATATAAAAATAAAACTAACAGAACAGAAACTTTGCTATTTTATAAAAGACAGATTTTTGTATACATCGAAACTTATTTTGAGAAAATCGGAACTCTTGTTACAGAGTTACGTTTCAAACCTTAACCAAATGTCAAACCTTTTCAGTTAAGCGGCACTGTGCTTGGACTAATAGCGGGGGTCAGACCATGTTTATAATATGCTTACAACCGGACTCGAATACAATTTTGTATGATGTTTTTTGAGGTTATGTCAGAACCCTGACGTGCTAGGTATTTTTTGGACCTCGGATTCGGATTCAGCGACCCCAAAAACATATAATAAGCATGGTCTGACCCCCGGACTCGAATATAATTTTGTATGAGGTTTTTTGAGGTTATGTCAGAATCCTGACGTGCTAGGGTTTTTTGGACTGATTTTATTCAGCGACCCCGAAAACATATAGTAAACATGGTCTGACCTTCAGACCCGAAACAAAATTTTTTTTTTGTTGCTGTGTTATTGAACGTGGGAGTGGTTTTGTGAAGAAGAATCTCCGTGGATCTGCACTTTCTATAAGCGTGCTTTGATCCCGAAATATCATTTGGGTTAATGGTAAGATAAACGTAAAAACTTATATGCCACTCCATTGTCATAAGGAAGAACACTCTGGAAAATTTAAGAGAGCCTCTACGGTTTCTTTGCTGGGTGTGGTCCAGCTAAAATTCGAGGTTTTATTGTATCCTATCTTTCTAAGTCGGGAGGCCTCTGATGTCCCCTGAATGCACGTGCTGAACTTGATTCAGGCAGTCCTCTTTGCCCTTTGTTCTTTGTTTTACTGCTTGATGTCCGCTTTATACGTCTCCTAAGCTACTTGTTCTGTAGTTCTGTGCGACCACCATGGTGGTTTCTTTGACTGGCTACTGCCCAAACTTCTTTTGGGACGGGCCCGGGCCCTATTGAATGCCCCGACTTAATCCGCCGTTAGCGTGCCCACCATGGTGTCCAGGACTTCCTTGTTGTTAACGTCCCTTGTTGGAGGTTCCCCCAAGGGTCGGTCTAGTTTCTTTCTGTAGAGCTCCTAGTTTGCCTTCCTAGGATTTCGCACTGCTAGTGAAGTTCTCGAAATTGGTCCGAAAGAAGTGCTTCTCTAGCGATCCCCATCTAACCACCCTGTCTGCTAGAGAGTCTAAGTCAAGGGTAATGTCAAGTACCTCCCCTCTGTTCTTGACGATGAAGGTGGGTTCTAAACCCCTGTTACCCACCACAAGTTTTGAGTTTAGGATAAACTCTAAAATTGACTTACCCCTCTCGTTAGTGTCAGTGCTTTCCCACTGACGATGATGGGAGTTGGCATCGCACCCTTTAATCAGGTCGTTCTTCTGCTTATCGCTGTCTTTCACCAGCTGTTTGAGTAGCGGGTGCGAGGAGAGGGCATCCTGGGGATTGACAAGGATTGTCAGAAACATCCTTGAGATTCTCCACCACCATAACCTCTGCTTCTGTCTCGGAGCTCAGTAGAGGGTCCTTCTCAATTGCGATGCTTCTAAGAGCCCTAGTCAAGTCGCTCTCCTCCAAGATGTACCCTTCTTCCTGTCCTCCTCAGGAGGAGGAGGAGGATAGAGGCGGAATGAGAATGTCCTCCTCCTCATCGGACATTCCTTCCGGATGCCCCTCTTCAGTCGGCTCCTCCAAGTCTGGCTCAATGACTTGAGCGCTTGCCTCCAGTCTTGCTCCTGGCATTCGACTCGTAAACCCGGACCGTAACAAGCTCGAAACCATTCGTAATCCGGTGTCCCATCTCCTCTAGGATCCCCGCAGTCATCTCATTCAGCGTGAGGACAATCTGCCTGCGCAGTCCCAGCGCATCCTTCACCTAGGCGACTCTCCAGTCTGCCGTGGGAAGGGTTGGGTTATACATTTTCAGAATCGCCAATTCAAACAGTCTTTTTAAAACTTTATATGAGTGCTGCCCACATCCATTGCTTTCTTTGCCCCCAGCATAGGCAAAAGCCAAATACAAGAACAATACAATAGCCAAATACAAAACATTTCTACGCTTTGTTGTTTGTTGCCTCCGTTGTCGAGCTAAGAAATTACAATTGCTTAGTCTCTCAGTTTTTCGTATTAATGCGAAGGCACTTCATTTTTGTATTGCCAAACATTTTTTACTGCAAAAAAGCCTTTTTTTTTTGTTTTTGTATTTTATTTCTAAATTTTAATTTTTGCTTCATTAATATTTTTTTTCATTATAATTTTTTCTAATTTTTATTATACCCTTGCAGAGGGTATTATAATTTTGGTCAAAAGTGTGCAACGCAGTGAAGGAGACATCTCCGACCCTATAAAGTATATATATTCTTGATCAGGATCACCTCCTGAGTTGATATGAGCATGTCCGTCTGTCCGTCTGTCCGTCGGTCCGTCTGTCCGTCTGTCCGTCTGTCTGTCTGTTTCTACGCGAACTAGTCTCTCAGTTTTAAAGCTATCGACTTGAAACTTTGCACACACCCTTCTTTCTTTTGCACGCAGTATATAAGTCGGAACGGCTCGGATCGGCCGACTATATCCTATAGCTGCCATATAACTGATTGATCGGAAATGGTATAACTTCGGTGTTTTTAAAGTTAGAGAGTTCAAATTTTACACGAGCGTTATTTCTGGCAAAATGCTAAATGCTAAATTTCGTAAGGATCGGCCGACTATATCCTATAGCTGCCATATAACTGAACGATCGGAAATGACCCAACTTTCGTGTTTTTGAAGATAGAAAGCTGGAACTTGGTACAGATTATATTTTTGGTCAGTTAATCCGACCTACCAAATTTCATAACGATCGGCCGACTATATCTTATAGCTGCCATGTAACTGAACGATCGGATGTGGTTTTTGGTAGAAATACCAACTTTGGTATTTTTGAAAATAGAAGTTTGGGACTTGTTTTAAATTTTGTATTATAATAAATTGGGTTATATTATCATATTCTCATAAGGATCGGCCAACTATATCCGATGTTTGCGATATATATCCGGTTTTAACTGCAAGGGTATATCAACTTCGGCTCCGCCCGAAGTTAGTTTTCCTTTCTTGTTTTTTTTTTATAATATATTTTTTTTCTATTGAAAATGGTATTATAATTTTTTTCAGTATAATCCAATGCATTGATGTTTTTTTTTTGGTGTTGGAGTTTGCTCTGCCCTTGCTAACCCTCTACGAGGAGATTTATCTGCAAGATTGGTTACCACAACATTAGTTATCTGAGGTTACCTGTCCATCATGATATAGCCCGCTTGTCACAAAAAGCATGGTTAAGACTAGACGGTCGGCCGGTCCTGGATGCTGGATGCTATTCCACCTTGGATTAGGGTAATTTGAGAAAGGGAGTGTTCTTCTCGTCGCACGACTGGCAGTTTTCTGGCTTGTTTTGGCGTTGCCAATTCGCCGAAAACGTTGCCAGAACTGGAACTTTGCAACACTAAAGAGTGTTTGAAAGTGGTTTTATACTGATTAAAACTAACACTAAAAAGTGTTATTCATTAACACTTTTAGTGTTTAAGACACTAAAACTGTTTGGCGGTCAGTTAGAAAATACATTTGAAAGTGAGTTGTAAACGAGAATACCGCGCGGTAGGAAAAACTATAGAAGCCGCTCCGGAAGTAACGCTAGCCGCGCTAGCGTTAGCAGCGAAGCCAGCGACGCGGGTGAAGTGCTCAGCCAGGAACCTAAGTTGCGTGCCGTCTCGGTTGAGCAGGAGCTTGGGGAGACTGACTGACACGAGACTGACGCCCATGATGCCCTAACCGGAGATGGCCGTGTCCTGTCCTGGAGGCCTGAACGCCGCGAGATTGGAGGCAGGCACCACCGTCGCCACTACTGTCATCTCCCCTGTCGCCCATACTGCCATCACCGCCCGCACTGCCGTTGCCCCGCCATTGTCCACCACTGAACGTGTGGTTCTGCTGCAATGAGCCGGTACGACGAGCACGTGGCCAATAGCCGCCGCAGTGCCGGACCCCCGTACCAAGGTGCGGAGCACCTGGTCCTGTGTGGTGACGGGTGCGGACCCGGAGCTATCGAACCGGCAGATCTCCGAGAAGGTGAGCAAGGAGGTCGCTCCGGCCCTTGGAGTGCGAGTGCATGAGGTAAGGGAGCTCAAGCGGGGCGGGGCAATCATTTGCGGCATTGAAGAAGTTTGCTAAGGTCGGGTTGAGGGTGACACCGACGTGACGCCGGAGGAGTTTGGACGAGCTCTGAAGGAACAACCTGAAGGAGGAGATGGTCGTGGCCGATTTTAAGAAATCGGTGCACTTAACATCAAAGCCGTGGTCCGCAGCTGATGGAGGCACCGCGAATGTAACGTTGTAGGCCAACGAGAAGGCTCTGGTACAGGATCCGTACCTTCAGTACATGGATGCATGGAGTAAATGGTACGCATTCGACGGTCCGATGGGAAGGAGTGATATCGATGTTTCTCTTGTGAATGAGTCCGCAATGAGAGTGTTTGATTTTCAATGGAGTGTGTTGGGCGGTCATGGTGTGAGTGATCATAATCCGATTGAGATTATGGTGACCCCTAACTTGGCCCCTAATTGTTGGCGCTTTCATGGAGCGAGTTGGGCCCTTCATGGGCCCTTCTTCCGCGACGCAATTTGATTAGGGTAAAAGAGGATGTGTGGCGCACTTTTGTAGAACGAAATAAGCACGATCCCTGGGGTCGTTTTTACAAAATTCTGCAGGAGTGAGACAGAAATAGGGGCAGAGGTTTGTGTGCCCTACCGGTTGGAGGCCAAGTGCTTACAACCTGGAAGGACTGTGTGGAATGCTTGTTGTCCAAATTCTTTCCTAGGGAGAATCGATAGCACTCAGTGCCTGATGCAGTGGGTGTTGCCGATCACCTCCTGCTCAGCAAGCTTGAGTAGGGATTCACCAAGCTTCGCTCGGGGAAAGCTCCTGGTATGGAAAAGCTCGCACTTTTTCCTAATGCGTGAAAACTCACAAGGGTGAGTGTGCCCCGATAGGGTCCGGAGCAACCCGTGATCGTTTCGAGGCATCATCCTTGTTCTAGTTCTGGCAAAAGTTCCGAAGCGAGCGATGGTGGAACGGTTGCAGGAGAGTGTGGAAAGCCAGAAGTCTGATAGGAAGTTTAACTTCCGAAAGGGGAAGAGTGTGGAGGACGCTTGGAGGTATGTGAAGCACTTTGTGAGGTCCGGCAACTCCAAGTACGATCTCGGCGTATTTTTAGATTTCAAAGGGGCTTCTGATTACTTGAGTTGGGCTTGGGGATTGGGTGCCGGGACGTAGCTCTTTGGAAGAGTTATTTCTTGGAACGTAGTGCATGTGGCTCTTGGTTGTCTACAGGGCTCCATCTGTGGTCTATTGTTATGGAACCTCATGATGGATGAGACTTTCTCATCTTGATTGAGGGCCAGTCGCGTTCGAGGATTGAGGCAACGCCACAGACTGCTTGCGCATTGTTGACCAGTGGGGCAGCAGGCGTGTCTCGGATCTGTTCGAACTTGTTTTACATGGCGTGTTCCACACTGAAGGGATTACGACCACGGCACTCGAATATACCCACAAGCGGCATATAGTGCATGGGCACGGATGGTACGCCTGCCAGCGCCCCAGTCTAGAAGCTATAGTATGTGCTTGCTGGGCAGCTTACTCCCTCTGGGTAAGAGGCGAAGTGTATTTATCACCTCTGCTGATCTATGGGTCACAGCACCCAAGTTGTATAACGCAACTCCACGTCGAGTCCGAGGACTCCACCCGCGATATGGGTATCAACCACAGCCACCACGAAACTCCCACAAGGGGACCTACCTCAATGGTAGTGTCTTCGACACACTATCCAACCCTTGGCGCGAAGTTTGTGGGCTCGGTGACCCACCACTTTACCTCCGACAAGCTCGCATGGGGCGCCCTGCCATGTTAGTCGCCTCCTACAAGCTATGGGGAGCTGTGGTAGCATTCTGTGCCGCTAGCCACACGGCACAACAAAGTGGGTTTAAAGACCCCTCCTCCTCCGGAACACCTCCTCGGCAAACTGCTCTAGTCTCCTCATCCTGTCGTCGCTTTCCAGAATCCTTCCAAACGTCCTGGTTCCGCCAACGCGCTACAGACCGAGTCCATCAAGGTATCGCAAGTCTGCATAGAGGGGGCAGACACATAAATTGTGCTCCCAGTCCTCATTAGGATCGCCACATGAGCATGCGGCAGTATCACTAAGAGCTCGTCTATGCAGAAATGCATTGCACGACCCGTGCCCTGTTAACAAAAAGCCAACGCGCATCGAGAATCCAAAATCTGGATTCTGGTATACGAATCATACGTCCGGGATGAACTTGTTTATCACCCGACCGGGCGAGGCAGCGTCATCCCACCTACTCTGCCAGTCCGACAGGAGGCATCCTTCGATGCGCGCGACTTATTGCGCCCAGTTCAGACTTGAAATGTCTTCGCCGTAGAGCCAGTCGTTCCCCACCAACGAGTATCCACGCTTCAACCGCGGCACCAAATAGTGCAGAGGGAACCATGAGTCCGACATAGATGGTCCGCTTGGCGCGAGGACTAAATCCCCAGTCGACTCGCAGCACATATGCGATATGCATGGTGAAAAACATTCGTTCGCAGACCGTGATGCCAAGGTACCGGCAGCTGCGTACGTATGGGAGACCCGCGCCTGCCGTTCTCACACACGGTGTACGCGCAAGGGACCCCTTCAGCAGCAGCACCGGCTTGCTGGTGGAAACGGTAACACCGAGCTCCTTTTTCTTCCAGCTCGGCTCGGGATCTGCCCTCGACGAGGAGCAGCAGGTCATTCGCACACGCGCTAAAAGCGCAGTATGGCTGGAGGCGCCGCAGCAGGACGTCCATAAGTATATCCCAAATGAATGGGCCACTAATGGATCCCTGAGGGCAGCCTCTAGTTACTGGAACCGACACGGCTTCAGAACTGCTTCGGATCTCTGCGCTCCTGTCTGAGAAGAAGCTCTGCCACAAGCTCAACTCTCGGCATTCCAAGTCGGCGAGTCGGCGCAGCGCAGCACTGCATTTGACATTGTCGAACGCTCCTTTGAAATCGACGAATATTCCGAGCACGTATTTCGCCGGGCTGGCGTCGACACTGCTCATCACATGCCTCCAGGCATCGTCGACGCATCGTCCTTGGCAGAATCCGAACTGTCATCTGCATCCTTCCGGAAGAATTTCTCTCACACGATTGACCATGATGTCCTCGAGCACCTTGCCAAATATCGTAAGGATCGGCCGACTATATCCTATAGCTGCCATATAACTGAACGATCGGAAATGACCCAACTTTCGTGTTTTTGAAGATAGAAAGCTGGAACTTGGTACAGATTATATTTTTGGTCAGTTAATCCGACCTACCAAATTTCATAACGGTCGGCCGACTATATCTTATAGCTGCCATGTAACTGAACGATCGGATGTGGTTTTTGGTAGAAATACCAACTTTGGTATTTTTGAAAATAGAAGTTTGGGACTTGTTTTAAATTTTGTATTATAATAAATTGGGTTATATTATCATATTCTCATAAGGATCGGCCAACTATATCCGATGTTTGCGATATATATCCGGTTTTAACTGCAAGGGTATATCAACTTCGGCTCCGCCCGAAGTTAGTTTTCCTTTCTTGTTTTTTTTTTTTAATATATTTTTTTTCTATTGAAAATGGTATTATAATTTTTTTCAGTATAATCCAATGCATTGATGTTTTTTTTTTGGTGTTGGAGTTTGCTCTGCCCTTGCTAACCCTCTACGAGGAGATTTATCTGCAAGATTGGTTACCACAACATTAGTTATCTGAGGTTACCTGTCCATCATGATATAGCCCGCTTGTCACAAAAAGCATGGTTAAGACTAGACGGTCGGCCGGTCCTGGATGCTGGATGCTATTCCACCTTGGATTAGGGTAATTTGAGAAAGGGAGTGTTCTTCTCGTCGCACGACTGGCAGTTTTCTGGCTTGTTTTGGCGTTGCCAATTCGCCGAAAACGTTGCCAGAACTGGAACTTTGCAACACTAAAGAGTGTTTGAAAGTGGTTTTATACTGATTAAAACTAACACTAAAAAGTGTTATTCATTAACACTTTTAGTGTTTAAGACACTAAAACTGTTTGGCGGTCAGTTAGAAAATACATTTGAAAGTGAGTTGTAAACGAGAATACCGCGCGGTAGGAAAAACTATAGAAGCCGCTCCGGAAGTAACGCTAGCCGCGCTAGCGTTAGCAGCGAAGCCAGCGACGCGGGTGAAGTGCTCAGCCAGGAACCTAAGTTGCGTGCCGTCTCGGTTGAGCAGGAGCTTGGGGAGACTGACTGACACGAGACTGACGCCCATGATGCCCTAACCGGAGATGGCCGTGTCCTGTCCTGGAGGCCTGAACGCCGCGAGATTGGAGGCAGGCACCACCGTCGCCACTACTGTCATCTCCCCTGTCGCCCATACTGCCATCACCGCCCGCACTGCCGTTGCCCCGCCATTGTCCACCACTGAACGTGTGGTTCTGCTGCAATGAGCCGGTACGACGAGCACGTGGCCAATAGCCGCCGCAGTGCCGGACCCCCGTACCAAGGTGCGGAGCACCTGGTCCTGTGTGGTGACGGGTGCGGACCCGGAGCTATCGAACCGGCAGATCTCCGAGAAGGTGAGCAAGGAGGTCGCTCCGGCCCTTGGAGTGCGAGTGCATGAGGTAAGGGAGCTCAAGCGGGGCGGGGCAATCATTTGCGGCATTGAAGAAGTTTGCTAAGGTCGGGTTGAGGGTGACACCGACGTGACGCCGGAGGAGTTTGGACGAGCTCTGAAGGAACAACCTGAAGGAGGAGATGGTCGTGGCCGATTTTAAGAAATCGGTGCACTTAACATCAAAGCCGTGGTCCGCAGCTGATGGAGGCACCGCGAATGTAACGTTGTAGGCCAACGAGAAGGCTCTGGTACAGGATCCGTACCTTCAGTACATGGATGCGGTACTCCATCAGCTGCGGTGAGTAGCAATCCTGTCATCCTAGGTCTTGGCGCGCCCCCCCTGTGGTTTAGCAAGAGTCCAGGCACACTAATGACCACCCAAAATACGCGCGGGGTGAGACGCTGACCGAATGGGTGATCACCCAAGAGGTACAGGTCAGCGAGTCGAGTAAATGGTACGCATTCGACGGTCCGATGGGAAGGAGTGATATCGATGTTTCTCTTGTGAATGAGTCCGCAATGAGAGTGTTTGATTTTCAATGGAGTGTGTTGGGCGGTCATGGTGTGAGTGATCATAATCCGATTGAGATTATGGTGACCCCTAACTTGGCCCCTAATTGTTGGCGCTTTCATGGAGCGAGTTGGGCCCTTCATGGGCCCTTCTTCCGCGACGCAATTTGATTAGGGTAAAAGAGGATGTGTGGCGCACTTTTGTAGAACGAAATAAGCACGATCCCTGCGGTCGTTTTTACAAAATTCTGCAGGAGTGAGACAGAAATAGGGGCAGAGGTTTGTGTGCCCTACCGGTTGGAGGCCAAGTGCTTACAACCTGGAAGGACTGTGTGGAATGCTTGTTGTCCAAATTCTTTCCTAGGGAGAATCGATAGCACTCAGTGCCTGATGCAGTGGGTGTTGCCGATCACCTCCTGCTCAGCAAGCTTGAGTAGGGATTCACCAAGCTTCGCTCGGGGAAAGCTCCTGGTATGGAAAAGCTCGCACTTTTTCCTAATGCGTGAAAACTCACAAGGGTGAGTGTGCCCCGATAGGGTCCGGAGCAACCCGTGATCGTTTCGAGGCATCATCCTTGTTCTAGTTCTGGCAAAAGTTCCGAAGCGAGCGATGGTGGAACGGTTGCAGGAGAGTGTGGAAAGCCAGAAGTCTGATAGGAAGTTTAACTTCCGAAAGGGGAAGAGTGTGGAGGACGCTTGGAGGTATGTGAAGCACTTTGTGAGGTCCGGCAACTCCAAGTACGATCTCGGCGTATTTTTAGATTTCAAAGGGGCTTCTGATTACTTGAGTTGGGCTTGGGGATTGGGTGCCGGGACGTAGCTCTTTGGAAGAGTTATTTCTTGGAACGTAGTGCATGTGGCTCTTGGTTGTCTACAGGGCTCCATCTGTGGTCTATTGTTATGGAACCTCATGATGGATGAGACTTTCTCATCTTGATTGAGGGCCAGTCGCGTTCGAGGATTGAGGCAACGCCACAGACTGCTTGCGCATTGTTGACCAGTGGGGCAGCAGGCGTGTCTCGGATCTGTTCGAACTTGTTTTACATGGCGTGTTCCACACTGAAGGGATTACGACCACGGCACTCGAATATACCCACAAGCGGCATATAGTGCATGGGCACGGATGGTACGCCTGCCAGCGCCCCAGTCTAGAAGCTATAGTATGTGCTTGCTGGGCAGCTTACTCCCTCTGGGTAAGAGGCGAAGTGTATTTATCACCTCTGCTGATCTATGGGTCACAGCACCCAAGTTGTATAACGCAACTCCACGTCGAGTCCGAGGACTCCACCCGCGATATGGGTATCAACCACAGCCACCACGAAACTCCCACAAGGGGACCTACCTCAATGGTAGTGTCTTCGACACACTATCCAACCCTTGGCGCGAAGTTTGTGGGCTCGGTGACCCACCACTTTACCTCCGACAAGCTCGCATGGGGCGCCCTGCCATGTTAGTCGCCTCCTACAAGCTATGGGGAGCTGTGGTAGCATTCTTTGCCGCTAGCCACACGGCACAACAAAGTGGGTTTAAAGACCCCTCCTCCTCCGGAACACCTCCTCGGCAAACTGCTCTAGTCTCCTCATCCTGTCGTCGCTTTCCAGAATCCTTCCAAACGTCCTGGTTCCGCCAACGCGCTACAGACCGAGTCCATCAAGGTATCGCAAGTCTGCATAGAGGGGGCAGACACATAAATTGTGCTCCCAGTCCTCATTAGGATCGCCACATGAGCATGCGGCAGTATCACTAAGAGCTCGTCTATGCAGAAATGCATTGCACGACCCGTGCCCTGTTAACAAAAAGCCAACGCGCATCGAGAATCCAAAATCTGGATTCTGGTATACGAATCATACGTCCGGGATGAACTTGTTTATCACCCGACCGGGCGAGGCAGCGTCATCCCACCTACTCTGCCAGTCCGACAGGAGGCATCCTTCGATGCGCGCGACTTATTGCGCCCAGTTCAGACTTGAAATGTCTTCGCCGTAGAGCCAGTCGTTCCCCACCAACGAGTATCCACGCTTCAACCGCGGCACCAAATAGTGCAGAGGGAACCATGAGTCCGACATAGATGGTCCGCTTGGCGCGAGGACTAAATCCCCAGTCGACTCGCAGCACATATGCGATATGCATGGTGAAAAACATTCGTTCGCAGACCGTGATGCCAAGGTACCGGCAGCTGCGTACGTATGGGAGACCCGCGCCTGCCGTTCTCACACACGGTGTACGCGCAAGGGACCCCTTCAGCAGCAGCACCGGCTTGCTGGTGGAAACGGTAACACCGAGCTCCTTTTTCTTCCAGCTCGGCTCGGGATCTGCCCTCGACGAGGAGCAGCAGGTCATTCGCACACGCGCTAAAAGCGCAGTATGGCTGGAGGCGCCGCAGCAGGACGTCCATAAGTAGATCCCAAATGAATGGGCCACTAATGGATCCCTGAGGGCAGCCTCTAGTTACTGGAACCGACACGGCTTCAGAACTGCTTCGGATCTCTGCGCTCCTGTCTGAGAAGAAGCTCTGCCACAAGCTCAACTCTCGGCATTCCAAGTCGGCGAGTCGGCGCAGCGCAGCACTGCATTTGACATTGTCGAACGCTCCTTTGAAATCGACGAATATTCCGAGCACGTATTTCGCCGGGCTGGCGTCGACACTGCTCATCACATGCCTCCAGGCATCGTCGACGCATCGTCCTTGGCAGAATCCGAACTGTCATCTGCATCCTTCCGGAAGAATTTCTCTCACACGATTGACCATGATGTCCTCGAGCACCTTGCCAAATACCGGCAACAGGCATATCCCACTGTACGACGAGGATTCGCACATGTCCTTATCGGGCCCCTTGAGCAGCGCCACTAAACGTGGACACTTCCACTCTCGGGGGAAGTAACCCGACTGGATGCATCGGAATATAGCGCCATCAGGTGCTGAGGTATGGCGCGCCACACTGCATCTCACTCGCTTCATCGTCACCACGACGACGAGCGTTTTGAAGGCAGCGGCAAAGTATCCTGACTTCGCGTCTCACCGTGTTCAGGCTGGCGGTTCACCAACCTGGCATCCTTCTCCTAGGCGATCTCGGCGTCCTCCTTCTCAGCGCAAGATCGCACACATCGTGCACCATGCTGCGGAGAGTCGAAACTTGCTGGTCCAACGGTGTCTGTGAGAAGTCTTCCGGAATATCGGCTGCGCGTCTCACCATCTCATGTTCGATCAATTGCCAGCGAGCATTGAAGAAGATCCAGGACGGCACAGGAGCTAGGCTCTCAACCGTACTTAGGGTAGTTGCCACAACTGTGATCATGTTATGATCACACAACTCCCACTCTTCCACTCTCCACTCGAATGCGGCCCACCGGGCTAGACTATTTGAGAGCAAAGGTCCCATTCTCCAGCATCCACTCAGACAGCAGCTCACCCCGTCTGCGGTTAGCTTGTCACCGGGGTTCCGAAGGAGTTTGCTAAACCACATGGGGGACACTGCGTTTGCGTCGATTCCCTTTCCCGCGCGATGGCTGCCTTTCCCCTCCGGTCAGTGTATAATCGCATTCCATCTGGCAGCGCATCCTTCGTCCCGCTGCCAATGTATGGCTCCTGCAGCAGTGCAAACATGCAACCGGACTCTCTCAGCCGGACTGCAAGCTCAATGGTCGCAGCTCGGCCTCGACCACAGTTTGCTTGGATGAAGCTAAACATTAATGTCTAGCGTTCACCCTCGCAAGCATCGTCGCGTACACCGGACAGCTCGGGGACAACATGCTGTGACCCGAGAGGTGCCCGTAGAAGCGGCAATTCCGGCAGTCCACCGGGTTCGCACAGGCACCTGCACTGTGGCCGGTCTGTCCGCATTGCCCGCAAACGTTCTCCTTTTGTTTGCATTCTGCCACCTTATGGTTGAAGCCAACATACCTGTGGCACGCGTTGGTTTGCACCTGTGCCCTGCATCGGTAGGAGAACCACTTCACGTAGATCCTCAGCAGATCTAGCACCTTGGACTCGCACTCCAGAGTCACATGTACTGTGGCTCTATCGGCAACCGTCCAAGGCTTCGTGTCCAGATGTACCGCCTTCGGGAACTCCGCCTTCAGGTTGTTGGCATACAATTCCGCCATAAACTCCTCCGGTGCGATCTGCGTGTCGAAGTCCTGTAAAATCAGCTTTGGCTGCTGCACAGTGCTCGGCTTGACCTCAAGGACAATTTCTCCAAAGTTCCTGCTGGCAACGACCCGTTTTATCTCACCTGACGAGGGGGTGCGTATTATGGCTCCGCCACGCTCAAGCCCTCTCACCTCGTGCCGGCGAACTCCTAGCTCAGGGGCAATCTCCTGGCGCACATTTTCAGCTACTTCTCTACCTGTCAGTTTTGGGTCTTTGCTGGACACCACGGCCGACCACGTATCTGGACGATGCCGTCGTACCTATTGATGCATCGCAGCAGCTCCATAGCCTGCTTGGCGTTCAAATGTTTCCCACTTCCTCCAGGACACCGTCGGCTCCGCCCTTAAGGATCCTGTCAAGGCATCGTGTCAGGGGGGTCGAACGCACCCGGACGGCAGCGAGGGCATCCACGACGACAGCAGCAGAATCATTAGCTCCAGCGAAATCCGTGGCAGCTCAGACGACACCGATTTCCGGACAAAAATCACCTCAACAACGGAGCACTTCGAAAACACGCCCGTTATGAATGGAATCATGCCCAGTGGGGCAGCAGTGTGGGTGTCAGTCTAGCACTGGACAAGACTGCGACAATGTTGCTGAAAGGCATCTTGTCCAGTCGAGGACCCGGGGGCAACAACGGAGCACTTCGAAAACACGCCCGTTATGAATGGAATCATGCCCAGTGGGGCAGCAGTGTGGGTGTCGGTCTGGCACTGGACAAGACTGCGACAATGTTGCTGAAAGGCATCTTGTCCAGTCGAGGACCCGGGGGCATTAGGCCCCGAGTGTCAGGCTTGGCGGCTCCAGCATAAGGTATATGAAACAGGTGAAGTACCTGGGCGTGACCGTTGGGGAACGGTTATGCCTCACACCACACCTTGCCAGTCTGAGGAACTAGTTGGTCGGTGCGGTTGGGAAATTGCGCCGAATTTTGAGGAGTGAATGGGGTCTCAGCAGGGGAGCTGACCGCACCATATACAGTGGTTTATTTGTTGCTTGCGCAACAAGTGGGTCACCTGTATAAAGCAATATAGTCTCGACTGTTGCTGGCAGAGCGAATATTTGTAGTAAGCAGCGTAGTGTGCAGCGTGTGGACTGGCAAGTTCGGTGGGATGGAAGTGTCGCAAGTTCGGTGGGATGGAAGTGAGAATGGGCGGGTCACTTACGACGAGACCTGGGAGCATATTCTTTGTGAGTGTCTGCTGTATGACGATCTTCGTAACCTGGGTGGGTTGGGTGTGATTCAGGCCGGGGTGGGCTTCGACTTTAGTCAAGTGTTCTTTACTAGCGATAGGGTTGATAAGATGAATGTGTTTGCGAGAGCCGTATTCAGTCGTCGTTGAACACGTTGATGTGTGGATGCCGAGGGGTGTTAGGGGATAAATGGTGTGTGAATCAGAATCGACTGAATAAGTGCTTGTAGGGCTTGCCGGGCATTCGCCCACCGCCGGGGTGTCCAGTCCCCGAAAACCACGGGTTGGTAACATAGCTGGCCGTCTTTGAACGGTCTGGTCATTGACCAGCAGAGAATGTCGCGAGTTGCGGAAGAGGAAGAAATAGTCCTCGCATCCTCACAATGAGAAATTCATGCCCAAGAGCTTGGTGGATAAGACTGTAATACCTTATGACTCGACTTCGGACAATGCTTCGCACACCTCTGGCGCCCTACTCCTCCCACCCATTGCGCTCCCTCTCCAGGGCTCTCAGCTCCGTCATTATCTTGGCCACAAATACGGCTATGACTTCCCATTTGACCGGCGTCTGGAGCATTTGAGGCATCATGCTGCTGGGTGTAAAGGCCTCTTCCAAGATCTCCTCCAGGGTTAGGCAATCCTTCTCAAATCGCCTGCGATCGAAGAGGACGTGGAGTGGGTCCTGTGTGACTCCACTGCCGCACGACGGGCAGCAGTCCTCGCTTTCATGGCCAAAGCGCTTTAGGTAACTTCGGAAGCACCCATGCCCACTAAGGGTCTGCGTGAGGTAAAAGTCTATCTGGCCATACTTCTTTCCGGAATGAGACGAAACGTCCAGCGTCCCTTGGATGACACCTACCATTGCCGTTGCCAGTTTGACAAACTTGTGGCTCTCACTTTCCTCTTCCTGAACGTCGAGGAGGGGCTGTCTTGAGCCATGTTGGCCAGCTCCTTCCTCTCTCGGACCAGCTCTTGGATGGGTATCAGCCTTGCGATCACGATAGCCGCTTCTTCCGACACCGCCCTTAAAAGGGGCAGGACGTCCGTAGCGTGCAGAGGCGGTGGTCTGCCTCGATTCCTCGTGCGTAGGATCTTACTCCCATCGCCTCGGCCCACACTGGGGCGGCGTACAACATTTGGGAGCTCACCACGCTGGGGATGAGCTTGCGCCTTTCCTGCCTCGGGCCTCTGATGTTAAGGAGCATCCGCGAGAGCGCTCTCGTCGTCTCACTCGCCCTTCTATGGGCGTATGCAAGGTGTTCCCGGAACGAAAGCCTCGTATCCAGCATAACCCCAAAGTATTTTATTGCTCTCCTCGAAGTAACGGGCACTCCTCCTGTACCGTCGCTGTTTCGACCTTCTTCCGGCTCGAAATCAGCACGGCTTCCGTCCTTTGTGGGGCGAGGTGAAGGCCGGCCCTAGACAGCCATGCCTCCACGTTTGCCACCGCGGAGTTTGTTTGGGTTTTTTTACCCCGCGAACAGTCTTCGCCATCACCACTAAGGCTATATCGTCGGCGAATCCTACGATGGTATTTCCTTCCTCCATGGGTAATCGGATGACTCCATCGTACATGGTGTTCCACAAGAGCGGGCCTAGCACAGTGCCCTGCGGCACTCCAGCGGAGACGCGTGTCGTACAGGAGTATTCTGTCACTCAGGTAGCTGTCCACCATCTTCAGCAGGAACTCTGGGATCGTAGCTCCTTGAGGGCTTTGATAGTCCGCGCCCAGTTCGCCGTGTTAAATGCATTCTTCACGTCCTGGCTAGTAACCAGACAGTATTGATTGGTTCCCCCCTCCCATCTGGTGCTTTGGATGGCGCTTGCTGCCAGGGTCTTCCTCCTCATGATGGCATCTATCGTTGATCTCCCTTTCCGGAACCCGTACTGCTCCTCTGCCAGTCCGCCCTCCCGGCCTATCGCTGCCTGGAGTCTCGTGGCCAGGATCTTCTCCAATACCTTGCCTACGGTGTCTAGGAGGCAGATGGGTCGGTAAGACGTGGCCTCACCGGGTGGCTTACCTGGCTTTGTTAGCAAAAGGAGCCTCTGCTTCTTCCACACCTTCGGGAAGGATCCTTCCAGCAAGCATTGATTATAGACTGAAACCTTTTCTGGTATTTGGGCCAGAGCCACCTTGAGCGCTCGGTTTGGCACCGCGTCCGGGCCGGGAGCTTTGTTGGGGGCTAGATTTCGTGCGGCCGCTAGCACCTCCTCTGCTGTGACCACTTCCACTGACTCTTCTTCGAAGTCCTCAACAGCCGGGCGTGTTCCTTCTCCTTGACAGCTTGGGAACAGGTCGTCTATTATAGCGCTCAGTGCGACCGGGTCGGAGGGGGTAACCAAATGTGTGTGTGTGCAAATTTTGAAATCGATGGCTTTTAAACGATAGAGACTAGTTTGCATATAAACAAAATGGCAAATGAAAGAGACCGATCGACTGAAACAACAAGGGAGGGAGTAACAGCGCGGGTCGAAAGTGCAGAAATGCATTGTGACATCATAGGATAATGCTGCTCGCAGACATGCTGTTCGTGTGTAGAGTTCCCCAAATTTTCAAATACTGAATAATCTCTTCAGAATTGTTTGGCCATTGAGCCTTTTCAATGACATTAATCTGCTCCAAAATAAAAATACAAATTAAACACCTTGAATCGTTATAATTTATTTATTCTGCAGGTAGATTAAAGCGGTAGTTGAGGACTATAGACCATAGACCAGTTAAGGTGCTAAGCAGTGCCAGAATTTACGTACAGAGAGTGCGTCCCAACTAGACATTGCGAAGCTAAAGTTTTTGATAACGGAGAGGTTGGCTCGACCTTGACATTGCGGAGCTAAAACTCTCTAAAGATAGCCTCGTTGAGGTCGAGCGGCCAAGAAAGAGTCGGCTTGCAAGCAACTAAGGGGCTGTCCATATATTACGTAATCACGTTTTCTGCGATTTTTGACCCCCTCCCCCCCCTAGTAATCAAAAGTAATCATATAATGAACGTAATGAAAAACGTAACCCTAAAACAGTGACTGATTTTTTTTAACTGTTTTTCTTATATAATGATATTTTAAATGTTTGTGCTCATTGGGGGTGCTTTGGATTATTGCCGATATAAAACATCACTAAAGTTTCGTAAGCTAGGTAAATGTTGTATGTCATTATAGACATACTGATAGTGAGTTAAGTTACCTTCACATAAGTTTCTTTTGTACATTTGGTATCCCTCGGTACTCGGTAATGAATTTTGTTGCTGCAGGACGGCTACCGTGCATCCCAAATATAGTCAAAATGTTTTCGATGTACTTCTTTGAGTCAGCTTAATTGCTCCCTCTTTGGTACTCCAATTTACTTCAATGCCCAAGAAAAAAGTGAGAATTTTCTCCATATTTCTTCATCTGCTCGATCCTGGTTATGTCAATCTTGCAGGGACTGATACTGATGAAGTCCTCCACGAAAGCTGTGGCCGTGATGTTGTTTTTTGGTATTTACATACGAACATTGTTCGTTCCCGCATCTTTTGAACCCTTAATTGTTTGTAAAACTTCGTTGACTCTTTCATACCAGATTCGTGCTGACGGTTTTAAATCGTACATAAAGTGCCATATTGCTCTTAAGGACTTTGTGTGAGTTCTGGTCGTAAATGAATTATGGCGGTTGCTTCATGAACACTGCCTCGTTCAATTTACAGTTCCAAACAATTTAACAAAGCAATCGAAGAATTGAACTGAGCGGACGCGCTTTGCCCGAGCTCCGGAAAAACTCAAAATAATCGCAGTTAAACAAACAAAAAATCCGGGGTAACCCAATATAAGCAAAAAGACGCTGAACCACAATTTATTAAAAGCAATAGACAAACTTTATATAACAGTTGTGATGTGTTAAACCAGAAACTTATGCATAACTGTTTTAAATAAATAACTGCCACACAATGAGCTCATTGAGCAACGATTAAAATAACAGCAACGATTAAGAGCAACTCGGCTCTACTGACCGCTGAAAGCCAAAAGGGTCTTGCTACCCGCTCTGCTGACTCCGACTCTCGTGACATGAAGTTCGCAGTGTAAAACTCCCCCTCCAACGGCGGAAACAAATTTCGCATCAAAAACAAGCAGTGCTACAATTTCTGCAACCACAGCGACAACCACAGCAATTCAGAACACCGCGACGTCAACGACTACAGCAAGTACAAAAACAACAATTTCGGAAAGTGGCAAAGCGACCCCGGCTACACAGACTGCAATCGATCGCTACATTCAAATTAAGCGCAAGATTAGCCTGCAGAGTAATCCGGCAAACAAGGACAGTACCGTGAAGAAATGAGGAAACTGCGGAGGCAACCATACGCACTCGAATTGTACAACAAAATTATAAACCTATTTATATTATGACTATGTTTCCCCTAAGAGTCAGACTACTCGCCTGTGCTTTTAATGCTTCTTCAAAGCCAAGAAATAACCGAACACCCATTCAGTCTGACGTCGCCAAAAAGAACGTCGCCAAAGGCAAAAATACAAAAAGAACGTGAGTATCCACATAGAACTCGCCCTCGGAGCTTAGCATGGAATCGGACATTGACTACACTACGAGCGTCTGGAAAGAATTACTCGATGCGGCAGCTAAAATCTCTACTCCTCGAGGGAAAGACCGAAACAAATACTAAACATCTAATCATCAAATCGAACAGCTCGTGCGAGAAAAGAGGCGCACGCGTCGTGATTGGCAAAACAGAAGATCACCAGTTTCAAAACTGCTGAATCCTAAAGTATATCCCCTAGAGAATATTTTTCCAAATTTTCATAGAGATCCGAATAATAGTTCAATAGGAAAAAAGCGTTTTGAGGCGCGGTTCGTCACGGCCGTGTTCGTGAACGATTCAGTTATTTTGCGCCCAGATAAAAATTCGCAGAAAATTTTTGGAGAAACCCAAATCTTAGCGCCCCAATTGAATCAAGCACCCGATACGAAACTCTTCGAAGGGTAAGAGGCGTAGTGTATCTATCACCACTAACAAGCGCAAAACTAACAACGTTTGCCGACGATACCGCTATCCTTAGTCGCTGTCCAACCCAAGCAACAAACCAACTCGGTAAACATCTCATATAAGTGAAAAGGTGGCTGTCTGACTAGCGAATTAAAATAAACGAAAAAATTCGATAGTATCCGCCAACATTTATTTTTCTCACTGACAAACTCACGCTACCATAGCATTTTAACTCAATTGAAACTGGGGCAAAAATCCTTCATCATTAAGTAAATACACTAATTCTATTTATGAGTGTTTTGAACAGTGAGTAATGCCAATAAAACGCAAAGGGGGTGATTTGAGCCGTGATACAAGTAGATCTCGAAACATGCGAAACAGAAGATCCGTAAGAACCGAAGTACAAATCCAGCAACAAAATACTGATGTACGTGTTAGAATAGCGAAAATGCATCAAGAAGAGCCAGAAGATACACGAGCTGAACGCAATGAAGTCAAAATATCAGAAGTCAGAAGTTTAGAACAACGACAATCACGCCGTTTCACAGTCAATAGACGCAGAACAAATGACCAACATCGACAACAGGTACATCGAGAATTTATATCTGATTCATTCCTGCGTCTAGCATTCCCGTATGAGTCTGATATTGAGTATTATCGTCCGCATTGTCATGCTCTGAAATTCAAAAATGAGCCATCTGGGATATGTTGCACGTCAGGAAAACTGCAACTACCTGAATTTGAAACACAACCTGAACCATTGAACGGCTTACTTATCGGCACAGATCCAGATTCTAACGTGTTCCTAAAGTCTATTGGTAACAAAAACTGCGACACGAAAATTTTATATACAAAATAAGTAACTAAGTAAATTTTGTACAGAAATTTTAAAGTCATCTGGTGGCAAAACAACGTATGCCGGGTCAGAGAGTAAATGTACAAAAATATGAATTCAAAAGGAAAAAGAACGTTATCTTCGAGCGGAGTGAAAGTTAACATAATTTAGCAGATATATGTATATGCTCATGCTTATGTGAATATCATTATAAAATCAACTTCTTTTCACAAACAAGAAAGGACGGCTATAGTCGAGTATATTATACCCGGTACTTATTTCTTTAACCCATAATTTAACTAACCTTTAAAGTTTAACGATATGGATTCTCAGCAACAAATTTTTGTTGCATACTTTTGCGCTTGGGCAAAAACAAAACAACTACCGTACGACCTTACTACTGGTTCAGAAGAGAAGCAGACTTAAAAAAACACTAACGAACTGGCGCTTTCCATTTCCTTGTGGCACATTTCTGTATTGGAATGAGGATTGGGCGTGGCCCACTCAAAATTTAGAAACAAACTTGATTTACGCGGATATCATAAAAGTCCAATTTGGAAATCTGGTAGTTCTATCTCATATAGTCTTCGAGATCGACGCGTTCAAAATTGTAGCCCGTTTATATGGGAAATTGTATTTAAATTGGTATATTTTCTATTAAAATCGGCAAATTTGATTAAATGTATTTTTCAGATATATATTAATTTTAGAAATAGTTTGACTATGTTCTATAACTAAAGAAATATAATTTTTTCTACAAACCTTTCTGCACGATTCGCATGGGTATTGTAGGAGTCTCCATGCCAAATCCTATAGCTCTATCTCGTTAAGTCTCTGAGATCCACGCGTTCATACGGACGGACAGATGGACATGGCTATATCGACTCAGCTGGTGATGCTGATCAAGAATATACATATGTACTTTAAAGAGTCGGTGATGATTCCTTCTCTATGTTACATACATTCATAGGACTACAATATGAACCCTTGTACTCTACGAGTACCGGATACCTTTGCAGTTAAAGCCGGATATATATCGCAAACATTGGATATAGTTGTCCGATTCTTTTGAGAATATCATAATAAAATCAATTATTAACAATAAAAAATCTAAAAAAAAAAACCCAAGCTTCTGTCTTCAAAAATACCGAAGTTGGTATTTCTACCACAAACCATTTCCGATCGGTCAGTTATATGGCAGCTATAAGATATATTCGGCCGATCGTTATGAAATTTGGTAGGTCGGATTAACTGACTAAACATAGAAGTTACTAAGTTCCAGCTTTCTATCTTCAAAAACACGAAAGTTGGGTCATTTCCGATCGTTCAGTTATATGACAGCTATATGATATAGACGGCCGATCCTAATGAAATTCGGTAGGTTCGATCAACTGACAAAAAATATAATCTGTACAAAGTTCCAGCTTTCTATCTTCAAAAACACGAAAGTTGGGTCATTTCCGATCGGTCAGTTATATGGCAGCTATAAGATATAGTCGGCCGATCCTTATGAAATTCGGCATGTCCTATTATATAGCACGCATGCAAATTTTGAACGCTCTAACTCTAAAAACACCGAAGTTATACCATTTCCGATCAATCAGTTATAAGGCAGCAATAGGATATAGTCGGACGATCCCGGTCGTTCGGTTTTAAATACTACGTGCCAAAGAAAGAAAGGTGTGTGGAAAGTTTCAAAATTGCAAAGTCGATAGCTTGCGTAGAAACAGACAGACGGACATGCTTCGATCAACTCAGAAGGTGATTCTGATTAAGAATATATATACTTTATAGGGTCGGAGGTGTCTCCTTCCCTGCGCTAGAGATTTCATGTTTTGGATGATAGAATCTTTGTCCAGATTCTATTTTTGTTCAGTTGATCCCATCTACCAAATTTCATAACGATTTTCCGACTATATGTTGTAGCGGCCATATACTGAACGATTGGATTTCGTATTGTAATAAACTAGTTATACTATGATATTCTCATAAGGATCGGCCAAATATATCCGACCTTTGCGATGTATATCCGGTTTTACCTGCAAGCTTATATCAACTTCGGCTCCGCCCGAAGTTAGATTTCCTTGCTTGTTTTTTTTTACTTATATTGTATTTATTTTAATAATGTGAATATTGTTGTTTCTAGAAAAATTTGTGACCCACATCTAACTGCTTTTGAACCAGAAGCTTTGGGGAATCTTGTGGAGGGAATTGATTTTCACAAATTCTATTTCGAAAATGGTAAGTTTATACTACATCAAATACCACCTAAAAATATTGAGAAATATTGTGCAATAAGAAAGATAAGGTAAAGAAACAAAAAAAAAAAACTAGAACGGACGGCTGTAGTTGAGTTTCCCGACTATATTAAACCCGGTACTCATCTCTTCCACTCACAATTTGACTAACCTTATAGATTTATCTTATGGAAAACAAATTGTTGCATACTTTTGTGCTTGGGCAAAACAAGAACAATAAACCTTAGGCCATACTACCGATTCAGTAGAGTAACCAACTAAAAAGTCTATAACTCCTCTAAATATGCTGCTTTTTGATTTTTGAGGTGTAGATTAGCCATTGGAACAGGTTGGCATCAAACCATTTTCCAAAAACATTTACGAACTGGCGCTAAAAATTCCAAAAGCCCGTTTGTATGGAAAATTGTATATAAATGGGTATATCTCCTTTAACAAAAAGAGGAAAGCTAACTTCGGGCGGAGCCGAAGTTGATATACCCTTGCAGTTAATACCGGATATATTTAAATAAAAATGGGATATTGTTGGCCAATCCAAATTATTAGAACACAAAATCTAAAAAAAATTCTCAAGCTTCTATCTAAAAAAATAAAAAAGTTGGTATTTTTACCAATAAGTCGTATTACTTTGCCCAAAAAAGCATTCATAAAAAATTCATTAACTCTAAAAACACCAAAGTTATAGCAGTTCCAATCAATCAAACTTATATACTGCGTGCAAAGGAAAGAAGGGTGTGTGCAACGTTTCATAGCTTTAAAGTCGATAGCTTTAAAACTGAGAGACTAGTTCGCGTAGAAACAGACAGACAGACGGACAGACGGACATGCTCATATCAACTCAGGAGGTGTTCCAGATCATGAATATATAGACTTTATATGGTCGGAGATGTCTCCTTCACTGCGTTGCACACTTTTGGACAAAATTATAATACAGAGGGCAGAGGGAAAGGGTATACAAATTTGTTGCTGATATTTCATACCTATAAAGGTTAAAGTAACTATAAAGGTTAGTTAAATTGTAAGTGGAAGAGATGAGTACCGGGTATAATATAGTCGGGAAACTCGACTATAGCCGTCCTTTCGTGTTTTTTTTTTTGTTCTTGGTAAGAATCAGAAGGAAATTTATAAATATAAACATTTTGACTTATGAAATTAAATTATTCTAAAATTTTTGGGTGCAAAAAAAATTTAAACTTATTTTTGTATTTTTTCAGTTCTTGGTAAGAATTGCAAGGCAATTAATACAACTATATTAAATCCTCATGTGCACTTATTGGGCGAAGAAGCTGCTTGCATTGCATATGTAAGACTCACGCAATATATTGACAAGTAAGCATCAACAAGGCGGAGCTAAAAATAGTTAAAAATTGAATTCCTTGATCCACTTAAAAAATAAATAATTCACAAAAATAACACAGTGCTACCAAAAAACAAAGTTGAATGAAATTTTAAAGTGACATAGTAGGAATTGCTTATCTGATCGAATGTAACACAAAACCGTGTTTGAAATTTTTGTAACACCCTAAAAATCATGATTTATTGTAAAAACCCGTTTTTCTGAACTTATTTGCGCTTAAAAATTCCTAAACGCGTTTTTTGAAACCGATTTCTGGCGTTTTTTTTTTTTATTATTTTGGGTAAAAATAAATAGATCTTTAATTTTTTTTAACAAAGAGTACAACAATTTTTACACAAGAAACTGAAATTTTCACCTTTTATTTGTGTTTTTCATTGATGACACACAAAACTTCTGTCATTTATGACACATATCAATATTGTCTTTTTAATACTGAATAAAACGAGTCAAATTTCATAAAAAAAATTATAAAAAATTTGGTAACGTTCTAATGCTTTTCCCGAAAAAAGTCAATTCGATCTTGCTACCGGACTCCGGAGTAACAGTGTGTAAAAGAAAGGAATAAGCTCAATGGAAGGGTGAAGTGTTTTAGAAGTTTTAGAGGGCCTTAAAAGTTTAGAATAATTTTTGCACTGTGTTATTTTGCACTTTATTTATTAAAAAATGTTATTTCCGTCACCATTCTTAATTCTAAACAAACCACCTAACCTGTATAAACAATCTGATTTTAATGTTTTTAAACTTTTCTTCAGACAAGGACATGCACATACTCATCAATCGGAGGAAACACGTGTCTGGCACAAACGAGATAATAAGTGGCAGAACGTTCATTTTCATCGAAGCGCATCGGCGAAAATAAGTGGTGCTACTACATTCGATTTTATTCCCCAAAAATAGGTGTTATTCTCCATCGTTGAGAAAATAAATTTTTAAGTCAAAATATATTATTCTAATAATCTGATTCCTTTTTTTTATATTTTAAATTCACATTTATAATCTGTTACACGCCCTAAAATAAAATTTAAAGCATATATCGAATTACTGAAATACCAAAGATTGTGACTACTTTTCTTTTTGCACACATAACTACATATATGTATAAACATACACGAACATATGCATAAATATAAGTATGCATCTTTTTTAAAGTATTTGATGAAAATAATAATGAAATATCTGTTTATTTTCTTAATAGCTTAACAGAAATCACAAAGCCATATTAAATACTTTGAAAACTTTTATTTGTTTTGGTAAAATTTATCATATTGACTTTCACTTCGAAAACTTTTATTTTTGGTGAAATTAGTTATGCTATGAAAAAATGAATATGATACATTATGTGAAACGAAAAATGTCTTAAAAGGAAAAAAACTTTATCAGGCAGGCTTTGGGATTCACTATTATAATTGGAATATTTTTTTCTAACAAAACGTAAAAGCAACGATCTAACTTGCATATTTATACCCTTGCAGAGGGTATTATAATTTGGTCAAAAGTGTGCAACGCAGTGAAGGAGACATCTCAGACCCTATAAAGTATATATATTCTTGATCAGGATCACCTCCTGAGTTGATATGAGCATGTCCGTCTGTTCGTCTGTCCGTCTGTCTGTCCGTCTGTCTGTTTCTACGCAAACTAGTCTCTCAGTTTTAAAGCTATCGTCTTGAAACTTTGCACACACCCTTCTATCCTTTGCACGCAGTATATAAGTCGGAACGGCCCGGATCGGCCGACTATATTCTATAGCTGCCATATAACTGATTGATCGGAAATGGTATAACTTTGGTGTTACGTTTACGACGTAACATTACATTACGACATGCCAAATTTCATAAGGATCGGCCGACTATATCTTATAGCTGCCATATAACTGATTGATCGGAAATGACCCAACTTTCGTGTTTTTGAAGATAGAAAGCTGGAACTTGGTACAGATTATATATTTGGTCAGTTGATCCGACCTACCAAATTTCATTAGGATCGGCCGACTATATCCTATAGCTGCCATATAACTGAACGATCGGAAATGGTACTTGGTAGAAATATCAACTTTCGTATTTTTGAAGATAGAAGTTTGGGACTTTTTTTAGATTTTGTATTGTAATAAATTGGAATATATATTCCTATTCCCATAAGGATCGGCCAACTATATCCGATGTTTGCGATATATATCCGGTTTTAACTGCAAGGGTATATCAACTTCGGCTCCGCCCGAAGTTAGCTTTGCTTTCTTGTTTCTTTTCATTTTGAAACGACAGCTCTTATTTAATTTATATAAATAGTAAACGGCTTTTTCATCCCTAAATCGACCTTAAACCGAAAAAAAGATTACGAATTATGGTATTAACATTTAAAGTGTTTCCTTAGTTTGCCCAAATAGACTTATGGTTATTTTCGAAAAAATTATTTTAGGAGCAAACCTTAATTTTGAATCTTCTTCAAAATCTTAAAAAAATAGCCTGGCAATTCACATTCCGTTTTGAGGGTGTGTGTATTAGATTTAATTTATGGTTACTTTAATGGCAAAGTTATTGGTGTAACCAAAAAAAATTTGGGATGATAGGGTTGGATATAAAATACTTTATTTTGTATGAAAGGTAAAATTAGTAAGATGAGAACGAAAGTGGAAGGGATTGAAAGGAGGGAAATCGAAGGGGTGTGTGTTTTTTCCACTGTTTCGGCGGGAAAAAAAGCGAAACTCGTTTGAGTTCCCACTGTATTTGTGCTATTAAAAGTCACATGGTGAAAATAAAAACCCGACCCGTAAAAACACGATACCCGTAAAAATTGTAACTTTAAGCCTAGTACTCTGACGACGAAAATCCGCTGTGCGTGCTAGCGAAATCGCTCTTTATTTGGCTACCGAGATAGTGTGACCAAAAAAATTAAGGAAAAGGATAATACTGAACAGCTGTTGCTTGTAAACAAAAAACAAATAAGCAAAAATGAATTCAAACCGATTGGTTTTGGTATTTTTTTATGTATTTCGCCGCTAAGGAGCTGATTAAGAAAAAGAAAACTGGGTCAAAATCAAAATCTAGCATTAAAATGTCCCTTGTGGGTCAAATCCCATATTATGGCTTCGCCCTGACCGCACTAATTAGCTTCACTTAATCCTCGCGGGCCGAAAATTTTTCAGTCCGACAATTTTTTTCTTTCAATTTTCGCGCCATGTTTTGGGTGGCAAAATAAATCAAATGAATTATTCTTACACCCCGACATCAGCTGTTTACTTTTTTTAATCCGGCAACGCCATTCAATTTGATAGCCATCATTTTCGTCGTCTGAGTACCGGCAAAATCTAGGAGGCAAAAATTTCTTCTTCTTCCTTTTTTCACACCGTTTTTATACCCTTGCAGAGGGTATTATAATTTTGTCCAAAAGTGTGCAACGCAGTGAAGGAGACATCTCCGACCCTATAAAGTATATATATTCTTGATCAGGATCACCTCCTGAGTTGATATGAGCATGTCCGTCTGTCCGTCTGTCCGTCTGTCCGTCTGTCTGTCTGTCTGTTTCTACGCGAACTAGTCTCTCAGTTTTAAAGCTATCGTCTTCTATAGCTATCGGCCGACTATATCCTATAGCTGCCATATAACTGATTGATCGGAAATGGTATAACTTTGGTGTTTTTAGAGTTAGAGAGTTCAAATTTGACATGAGAGCTATTTTTGGCGAAACATTATGACATGCCAAATTTCATAAGGATCGGCCGACTATATCCTATAGCTGCCATATAACTGAACGATCGGAAATGACCCAACTTTCGTGTTTTTGATGATAGAAAGCTGGCACTTGGTACACATTCTATTTTTGGTCAGTTAATCCGATCTACCAAATTTCATAAAGATCGGTTGACTATATCTTATAGCTGACATATAACTGTACGATCGGAAATGGTTTTTGGTAGAAATATCAACTTTCGTATTTTTGAAGATAGAAGCTTGGGACTTTTTTTTTAGATTTTATATTGTAATTAATTGGTTTTATTATGATGTAATCATAAGGATCGGCCAACTATATCCGATGTTTGCGATATATATCCGGTTTTAGCTGCAAGGGTATATCAACTTCGGCTCCGCCCGAAGTTAGCTTTGCTTTCTTGTTTTTATATGGAGTTCGGCCGCTGTCATACGTGTGACAGCGGATTTTCGTCTTTAAAGCCTAGTACTGAGTTGACGAAAATCCGCTGTTGAAATTCCGCTAGCGAAATCGCACTTTATTCAGCTACCGAGCTAGTGTGACCAAAAAAATTAAGAAAAAGGGTAATACTGAACAGCTGTTGTTTGTAAACAAAAAACCAATAGGAAAAAATGAATTCAAATCAATTGGATGTTGGTTTTTTGTTTATGTATTCGCCGCTAAGGAGCTGATTAAGAAATAGAAAACTGGGTCAAAATCAAAATCAATCACAAATCATTTCAATGCCATTTTATGGCATTAAAATGCCCCATGTGGGTCAAATCCCATATTATGGGCTTCGCCTTGACCGCACTAATTAATTTCAATTTATCCTCGCGCGCCGAAAATTTTTCGGTCCGACAATTTTTCTTTTCAGATTTTGGCTCCATGTTTTAGCTATCAAAATAAATCAAATGAATTATTTCAACACCCCAAAATCAGCTGTTTATTTTTTTTGATCCGGCAACGCCATTCAATTTGAAAGCTAAAACTTTCCTCAACACAGTACTCGAAAAATTTAGGAGACGAAAAATTCTTCTTCTTCCCTTTTTTACACCGTTTTTTTTATATGGAGTTTGACAGCTGTCAGGTTTTCGACAGCGGATTTTCGTCATCTCAGTACTAGGCTTAAGGCTTTAAGTCATAGTATGTTCAAAATGTATGTATTATGACATATTTACACTTATAAATTTATTAAATTCTATTAATCAAATTTCATGAGAGTCAAAACCGCTGCTCTGGCTAATAACCGATTTATATTCATAGATGGGGCATTTTAGATCAAACAAGTTAATTTTTTGGTGGAGCTTATAGAAGAGGAAGAGCATAAGCCTACTGTTTTTTTTTTATTTCGGATGTCTTTGACTTTTTCGTACTTTACGCTTTTCAGAATTGCAGAAATATAAGAAGACAGAAGTATTTAGTTATCAGAGGTGTCACAGTCGAAACACGCAGACGGATTTTCGGAATTTTCCGCTCGACAATTTACAAATTTCTTTGAAAGCCTTATCCGTCTTTCAAAATGTTCAGCAGAATAATTCCGTTGGGATTAAGTTGTCATTCCGCTG
The DNA here is from genome assembly GCA_018153235.1 of Drosophila malerkotliana malerkotliana. NCBI lineage: Eukaryota > Metazoa > Arthropoda > Insecta > Diptera > Drosophilidae > Drosophila > Drosophila malerkotliana. Next base: position 1,782,002 of record JAECXV010000202.1, on the reverse strand, counting down.
ACGTAATTGATACTTATTTCCTTTAAATTTTCAAAGACTGGGAGCGTTGCCCAATGATCTAGCACAGGGTGGGTGCCCATTCCCATTGCTCTCGTTGCACCTTTGTTGTTGTAAATCCTCTTTCATATGCGAAATGCAAGTCATATATGTACGTGTGTGACTCCCAGCATAGGCAAAGAGCAACTACAATAACAAATTTTCTTATTTTTGATATCCTTCTCAATCGTGCTAATCAGAATTAACTTGGTTTTTGGATTGCCAAAAACTTTTCACTGCAAGAAATTCATTCTTGTTTTTGTTTCTGCTTAAATGGTCGACCTGAAGGGATGAATTTCTTCTTCGTATAACATTTTTTAAATAAGAAGCTCTGCACCTTTTGACATTGTATAATAATGTCTTGTAAAAAATTGTTATATTGAAATTTGTTTTTTATTTTAATGATATTTATTTAAAATAATGAGGCGTTTACCCTTGTAAATGTTACTATAATTTTATTTTTCAGTGCACCGACATGAAACTCAAAAAAAATTAAAAGAACATTTTAAAGACTTCTTCAAAACACTTTATGAATACTTCCGCCTTGCTCTAAAACATTACTGGCTTTCGGCATAATCTCAGTAAGGTCTTGGCAAAAAAATCGAATCCCAGGTTTACATATTTATTAAAGTGTTAAAGCTCGTTTTTTAAGTTATCAGTTAAAAATTAAGGAATCAAAAATGGTAAAAAGTTAAAATTAAAATACACCAATCAAATAAAAAAAATTGTTAGTGTTATTTCGAGTTAGCTAATAAATTATTATTTTTTTTTGTTATTTCACGCTTACCGCAATCTACTTTATTTAAGCCCCGATGCACTAAGCACTAGTTTAGTGCTTTTGTGGAGGTTGATTTCAATTAGTGTGATAGTTCCGGCCAGAGCTTATCTCAAAACCAACCATAGACACCATCGTTTGGATAAGATGTCACATCTACATATGAAAAACATAATTTGTATGTAACAGACGTTTAATTGCATACTTCCAATTTTTTTTTTTTATTATTATTATATATTTTTTTTTTTGAAGCTATGATACTTTATGTTGTACTTCTGTCAATTAATTTGGAAAAATATTGGTGATTTAATTTTAATGAGTCTTAACGTACCGAGCTGCATTAATATTTCATTGAGTCACTGTTTTTGTTAACTAGATTATTAAATATTATGGCAAAACTTTACAAAACTTAAAAACATGAATTTGCCGTCAATGAAAAATCAATATCTATACACTTTTAAAATATCATTTTATGATTTTCAGCTTAATGTTGTCTTTAAATACTTACCTAGTCACTTAAATTAATATATTAAAATTGATAACTTTAAATGAAACGGAATATGTATGAGTGTTAGGTATCAAAGAGTTACGAAGCTGTAAAAATATAGATATAACGCATTCAAATTTTGGAAACTAACTCAAAAAAATTAGCTAATTGTTAAATTAAAAATAGTACTGGACAAGTTGTTTCTAGGAAAATTTTTTCAAAAAATTGCAGTTGTATCTTTTATTGCCCTATTGTCGCCACTTACTTGGAATATATTAAATATATTATTACTTCTTAAATGGTAGTGACATGTTACTGAATGTCGCAAATTCTCTGTCAGTTGAAAAAAAAATTTTTCTTATAATAATATAATATAATCAAAAATAATTTTGATTGAAAATGTAATATGTAAGGCAACAACAAAATGTAGTATTAATCCTATAATGATGAGCAGGCATATATATAAAACTATAGGCAATCATCAAACAAGTCCTATTTTACAATATAAATGAAATAAATTGTTCTAAATTAATAAATTCACTCAAATATCTATTTTTTGTGTGGATGACTATGGGTTTAAGTTTGAAGCATAAATATTATTAATGTATGAGTGTAATAATATTCCTTCATATGATTACAGAATTATTGTTTTTAAAAATTTAATTATACATATAATTATATGATTAGTATATATTATGCGGAGCTAAAAAAATCATTTAAGAACTTAATGATACAGGAAACACTGCTATACCTTTAAAAATATATATTTATTTTTATCACATATGTATATGTTTTAAATATTACCAAGTTAAAGTAAATATAATTTAAAGCCTTGACATGCCGTGGAAGAAAACAAATTTTTTTAATCAACTATTGTTATTGTTTTGATAGAATGAAAAAGTAATTATGTTTTTGGAACCCTCAAATGTCTTCTTAAACCATATTTACATTGGGCCTAACAGTTTCAATATTATTGATTCAGAAACTTCTGCTCAAAAGTAGCAAAAATTAAGGATAAAAAAAACGAAAAATTAAAATTATTTTTCTGGTCACTAAAATAAAATAAAAAAATTTATTAAAAATTGTCTATTAAAATTATTTAGTAGCGTATATCCCTAATAATCGCATATTGCTAACCCCATCAAAACCCTTAATAAATAAACAAATTAAACAAAATATTCCATGTATATGATTTATGATACAAATATATACTTAATAAAAAATGAATAATTTATTTTTATTTAAATTTTGGAAATTTTTGTTCTGTGTATAAATATTGGGTAATGTAGTTTTTATTTAGTTCTCATCGTTTGTGGGGGTTAAAGAGATTATATGATTTTGAAAAAAAGTGAGCAACTCAATGAAGGATATCTCCATCCCAATAAAGTATACATTGTATATTGTATATAGTTGTAAGTATATGAAGTAATATACTATATATTCTTGATTGGCATCAGCTCCTAAGTCCATATAAGCTGTCTGTCCGTTTGTCCCTTTGTCTGAGAGCTATCGACTTCAAACTTTGCATAAATTCATTCATTCCTTTGCACGAAAAATACATATAACCAAAGATTATACAGAACAAAATCGTATATGGTATGTTGGAACACGAGGAATGGATATACTTGTAGGATAGACATCTGCAAAGTAATGGCATTAGAACGCCATCAACAATAAATGAAATTAGAAAAATATAGGTTAGGTTAGGTTAGGGCGGCTGACCGCCCTTAGACCGTGTTCGGTCCCTTGTGATACCGTATGTGACTCAACTTCTTTTTCTCGTACGAGGGACTCATGGTTTAGCAATTTCCCCACCCTGAAGCTTTGATACATTTTTTTATCCTATTTGGATGTATATCAGACACCTCCAGACACCTAAATGAAATTATAAAAATATAGGTTAGGTTAGGGCGGCTTACCGCCCTTAGACCGTGTTCGGTCCCTTGTGATACCGTATGTGAATCTACTTCTTTTCCCCGTATGAGGGAATTATGTTTTAGCAATTTCCCCACCCTGAGGCTTTGGTAAATTTTTTTATCCTATTTGGATCTATATCAGACACCTCCGGGATTTGCGAGATGTATCCCCAAGATGTGATACTTTAAGTGACTGCAGGGCAGGGCAGTAGGATAGAAGATGTCCAACGGTTTCTTTCTCCTCTTCGTCCTTACAGATGCAACAGTAGTTGTTATGTGTTCCCTCTATCCAATGCCCCGTGCCCCAGGCCAGAGTTGGCGGGCCAACCGCAAATTTGGGACAGATTCCCAGACGAGTTGAATTTTTCTTTTTTTGGCTTTCCTAAGCTGGAGTTTGTAAGTGGTATGCCAGTGAACCCTCCATTTCAGGCTGAAGTCGTGTGGTGGTACGTATGCGAGCCAATTTGTCTTCTGTGCAGTTGCCTGTAATGTCTCTATGGCCAAAGACCCAGATGAGGCTGATTTCATACTGAATTGCCATCTCGTGAAGAGATGATCTACTGTCTTAGAATGTCTTTGAGTTGCAGGTGATCAAGCTGGTCGATTTAATATCCGATTGGCTGTCGCTGTATATGTTGACTTCGTTTCGCTTTTCGGAAGAAAAAAAAGGTACTTAATTTAGATGCTTCCCTTATTGCTCTCACTTTAGCTTGGAAGACGCTGTAGGGATTGGGTAGTCTAAAAGAGGCTCTGATGCCCAGTTTTTCGGAGTATACACCTCCTCCTACTTTGTTTTCTAGTTTTGAGCCATCTGTGTAGAAGCATATTTCATTCTGGGGGCCAGTGGCTTGAGCATTCCATTCCTCCCTTGTGGGAATGATGGTTCTGAAAGAAGTTTTTATTTGTTTCTCAGGATTACTAGTACTGTAGTCTTTGCTGCTACGAATGGTGTTTGCTCTGGTGTTGTTCGGGTTCCACTGATTGCCGCCACTTTTGCCTGCTCCATAACAGCTAGTTCTGGATTCGGTAGGTTAGAGTGGATGGGCCATATCGTGCGTGAATTCCTGCAGTTCTCGAGACTCATCTATCTTTTCAGTGCTACCAGGTCAAATTGATCCCTGCATTTTAGCCTACACGTTGCTAAGGAAATGCCTACAAGTTCTTTCTCAGGGAGGAGAGGGTTGGTAGTACCTGCCCTTGCTGATTCATCAGCTGCGAAATTGGTGCCTATGTCCGCCAACCACCTGGCCATTCAACATTGAACCATCCATATGTATATGAAGGGAACCCACTGGTCCCTGGATTTGTTTAGCACTTGATGGAATGGAGACCTTATAGATTAAGGTGAGATGATAGACAGGCAATATATGGAGTATGAAATCTTAGGCGTCAGTTGGTGTGGTACGAAGACTGCCTGTAATGCAAACTGCCGGCTTTCTTTGCGTTTCCTTTCCCTACATATGGAGTTTCCCTACATATGGAGTTTGTTAAGGCAGGCCACCAGACCACTACCCCGTAGAAGAGAAAAGGTCTAGTAACCGCTGTGTAAGGCCATCTTATTTTTTTGGAGACATACCCCATTTTAGCCCAATGGTCTTGCGGTAATTAGAAACCGCGATAGCAGCGTTGTTAGCTCTATCAATAGTATTTCAATAGAAGCTAGATAGCTTCCAATCGAGTTTTCTGTCTAGCGTAATTCCTAGGTACTAGGCGTTACCACTGAGGGTAAGAGTTTCCCCTGATAGCCTTGGATTCCTTAAACTTTGTTTGTACTTTTTTACTTTGTTACTTTCTGTTTGTACTTACTTTGTACTTTCTAGTAAAGAGGACAAGTTCTGTGTTGGATGGCCATGTTGAGAACCCCTTAGTTTGTCCGTCATGCGGTCGCATGGGGTCCGTGGAATTTTTCCAGTGAAGGCAATTGCGACATCATCCGCATAAGCAATAAATTTGCATCCACCACCCTCTTGCGGAGTGCTTCTCCTGACGAATTTTTGGTCAGAAATCCTTAGGTGAGCAGTGCCATGAAACCATCCGCTTTGGGTATGAAGACAACCTTCGTCAGCAACGACGTCGCGGGCACGATACCTGTTCTGAATATTGCTGTGAAGATTTTCCTAATTCATAGCCCAGATTGGCCCGGGCTTTGGTTAGTTGGGCCGGGAATATGCCATCTGGGCCTGAAGATTTAAAGGGATCCCCCCCATTCTCGATTTTAAATTTTGACGCTTTTCAATGGGCTGGCAAATGAACATGAATTATTTTTTAGGGTTGTAGCAGTGCATTAACACATAAAAAGGAAGAAAACCATTTTACAAAATGTTTTTTTTTTATTTTGTTGTTGTTTTTTGCAATCAAAAAAGCCTTTCTTTTTGGCGGCGCATGTGATTTCCGCTCACTGAGACATCTGAAACCAAAAATTCCAACAAGATTGGAAAGAGTACATGTTTGGCTGTCGTATGAACTAGGATTATTAACTTTGCTCAAAACTTAACAAAATGGCGGACCTTTGAAAATTATTTTAATTATTTTAGCTACAAATCAAGTTGAAAAGTAAAGAAGATCTTCACCGATTTGATTTATCCTAGTTCATACCAGAGCTATATATGTATAGAATAACGTGTTAAAATTTGGAACCGATTGGATTAATAGTTTTTGAGTAACCTCATGCGCCAGTCGTAAAAACACGGTTTCGAGAAAAACGCGTTTAAAGTTTTGAGACGGCTCTCGCCGTCGCCTGAGGCTACCATCTTCAAGAGTTTTTGAGATTTTCGAACAAAAAAAAAAAAAAATCGATTTTTTGAAACCGAGAATGGGGGTGTCCCCTTAAAGGATTTGAAAAAGTTTATCGTCCAACAGAGATTAGTATCATTAAGGAGGTATTCGAGCTGGCTCGGGCTGCGCCTTGTCTCTGCGTTTCCTGGATTCTCTTCTCCTCAGAACAACTTGGGAAATGTTCATTTGTGAGAGCATCTAGGGTTTCCGTGCTGGACGTGGTCCAGCTACCATCCAAGGTTTCAATGTTTCATAAATTAGGTTGTGGTTGCGAGGACCTTCTTATGTCGGGAAGCCTCTGATGTTCCCTGAATGCCTGTGCAGAACTTGCAGAACTGTGCAGTCCAGGAATCCCTTTAGCATTACGCAGTTCTTTGTTTTACTGCTAGAGGTCCGTTTTATAAACCTACCAAGCTACTTCTGTGTTTGCTTTACTAGCGAAGTTAAGGGCTTTTCGGCCTTGGTTGTAAAGACCCAAGTGTTTGCGACCACCCTGGTGGTTTCTTTAACTTGCTACTGCCCGATCTGCTTTTGGGGCAGACCCTATTGAATGACATGGCGCAAGTCGCCGTTAGCGTGCCCAACATGGTGTCCAGGTCTTCTTTGTTGGGAGGGTCCCCCAAGGATCTGTCTAGTTTCTTCAAGAATGTTCTCCTCCTCATCCGACATTCTCTCCTTCAGATTTTCTTCTGGCAGACGTGTAGCCATACTTTATCCGGTGCCCAGTCTCCTCCAGGATCTTCGTGGTCTCCTTGTTCAGCGTGAGGGCAACCTATCTCCGAAGTCCTATCACATCCTCCACCTTGCCGACTCTCCAGTCTGCCGTGGGAAGCGTTGGGTTGCACATCTTCGCAAGGATGGTGTTATGGTCGGCCGGCTTTTCGGTGAGCCATACTCGCACCCTCGGCAGGTGTTTATGAGTTCACTCATGCAGCGCACCTCGAAGTTTGGGGGGGAGAGCCACCGAAAAGACGACGCTGTTAGAGGTTTAAATTAAATATTATAACTAATTGAACCATATTTACTAAAAGTTTTAGTTCTTTTTATGAATACATAACTTAAGATTATGTAAAACTTAAATAAAAATGCAAGTAAGGCCAACTCTTGATGTAGGCGGCGGCCATAGGCGTGGTCAAATATCCAAAACAACATAATTCGAAATTCGACAAAAATAGTTCAAGCATATATGCAAAATTTGAGCCCAATGTATCTAAAATTGGAGTTTATGCAAAAAAAAAAAGCGTTTTCGCCCGAAGTGGGCGTAGTCAAATTTAAAAAACAAAAAAATTCGAAATTCGACAAAAATAGTTTAAGCGTATGTGCAAAATTTGAGGCCAGTATCTTTAAAACTGGAGTTTCTGCCAAAAAAACGGCGTTTCGGCCCATAGTGCCAGGGTAGACTTCTGCAAGAACCTTCTCCACCATGTTACATAGAATAGAGTCCTGGAGAAGGAAGAGAACTTCCGTAATTCCCCTTCTGACATTCCTTGAGAGGGTTGATGTGCCTAGATATCACTTTCATGAAAACTAGCAATGAGTCTTTCCAAGTGGACATCTACTCCAAGGAACGTCAGGTGCTTGGGAGAACATTGTTGAAAGGGCATATTACTTTTGAGATATTGATTTTTTTATGTTAGAGATGATCGCTCAGAGAGCAGTTTCTGTGGATCTATCCTTTTTGTAAGCATTTTGTGCTTTAGATATCAGGATTGGGCTAAGAGTGGATCTAAGATGGGGGCTTATGATTCTTTCTAGGATTTTTAGAAGAAAGGAGAACAGGCTGATTGGCCTAAGGTCTTTTGGGGTCGTATGCGATGGCTTTCCTGTTTTGCGTATGAACAAAATCAGCGACCTGAGCCACCGCTTCGGAAATTTCCCCAAGGTACCTAAGGTTCTGCTTGTCGTTTGGAGGGTGGCTAGATCTGACGACCACCAGAAGGGCTTCATTCGCTTTTTTGGCTTTTTTTTTGAGTATGCCTTTTTTTTGGCGTTATGGCAGGCTTGAGTAAATTGCTGCACCAGATTGTTCAGGCTTTTTACGGCTTGTGGATATTCTGGTGGCTTTGGTAAAATATTGTTCACAAGGACTTGGGAATATTTGGACTAATTAGTTTTCCTGTGGGCTTGGAAAATGTCTGGATTTGAGCTTTTAAAGTAGACAAGTTTTTATATATCTGTAGTCGGAGAATGAGTGCTCATCTAACACTCTCCAATGAGATACGGAGCTGGGTATCTGTTTGGATACTAATGTTAAATCTGTTGATTCCTTCCTGTTTTTATACCCTTGCACAGGGTATTATAATTTTGTTCAAAAGTGTGCAACAAGTGCGCAGAGAAGGAGACATCTCCGACTGTATAAAGTATATATATTCTTGATCAGGATCATCTCCTGAGTTGATATGAGCATGTCCGTCTGTCCTTTTGTCAGTCTATCTGTTTCTACTCGAACTAGTCTCTGAGTTTTAAAGCTATCATCTAGAAACTTTGCACACACCCTTCTATCCTTTGCTCGCAGTATATAAGTCGGAACGGCCGGAATCGGCCGACTATATCCTATAGCTGCCATATAACTGATTGATCCGAAATGGTGTTACTTGATGGTTTTAGAGTTAGAGAGCTATTTTTAACAAAATAATACGACGTGCTAAATTTCATAAGGATCGGCCGACTATATCCCATAGCTGCCATATAACTGAACGATCGGAAATGACCCAACTTTCGTGTTTTTGAAGATATAAAGCTGGAACTTGGTACAGATTATATTTTTGGTCAGTTAATCCGACCTACCAAATCGGACCTAACGATCGGCTGACTATATCTTATAGCTGTCATATAATTGATCGATCGGAAATGGTTTTTGGTAGAAATACCAACTTTGGTATTTTTGAAGATAGAAGTTTGGGATATTTTTAAGATTTTTTATTAAATTAAATTGGGTTATAGGTATTATCATATTCTCATAAGGATCGGCTAACTATATCCGATTTTTGCGATATATATCCGGTTTTAACTGCAAGGGTATATCAACTTCGGCTCTGCCCGAAGTTAGCTTTCCTTTCTGTTTTGTTCTGCTATTGCTACAGCTACAGCTTTGAACTTTTCGTAGCTCGGAGCAGAGCAGAGCAGACAGTTTTCGTTTTTCTGCTACGGCTCTCGGAAAAAGTGACAGCGGTAGCAATAGCAGAGTAATATTTCTATGCATCTCGCTGCTACGGAGTAGTAAATGCAAACCCTGAGTCTTTCAGTTTCAAATTGTCGACTTAAAACTTTTCACCTACCTTTCTTTCCTTTGCACGCAGTATATAACAAGAATCGTCCGCGATCGACCGACTATATCCCATAGCTGCCACATAACTGTTTAGAAGGTTGGGATTTTCAATGGATTCAATTTTGTACGACGTACTTTATTTCATTTGGATAACTGAACGATCGGAAATGTTCCAACTTTCATGTTTTTAAGATACAATGTTGGAAACTCCAGCCGATTCTATTTTTGATCAATTGATCCGACCTACCAAATTTCATGAAGATCGATCGGAAATGGTATTAGGTTAAAATACCAACTTTGCAAGATAGAAGCTCCGAAGCTTATAAATTGGTTTTTTTTGAAATTCTCAGAAGAATCGGCCAACTATATCCGACATTTACGATGTATATCTATTTTTGAATACATGGCGTATATTAATTTCGTCTTCGCCCGAAGTTAGCTTTCCTCTCATGTTTAAGTTTGTGATTACGCATAGTTTATGTGGCCCGTTTCCGCCTTAACCAATTACTGATGCTCCAAAATTTGGCAATGCATAGTTCTTTTTTCCTAAAATGATGTCTGTATAACCTATCATCGAAGTTGAGGAAACAAGGGACAGCGGTCGAGGGTCTTGGTTTCCGTTAGGCGTCGAATTTGACTATAGTGTTGAACATTCTGCAAAGTGGTTGAACATTCTGCAAAGGGGCACAAAAAATGTAAATTTTATGTGTTTTGCGTTAACATTTTCATATATCTATTACAATATTTAGTAGACTGTATATTATTTCATTTCAATTTCAATTTTTTAAATATTTAAAAATTGCTTAAGGTTTTATCCTGCAAAGGGCCGCAAAAGGGTCTTAGTTATATTTTTGTTTACATTTTAAATGTACCATTTTAAATAAGTTATTTTTTTGTTTTTTTTTTAAATTAAATACCATGTTCCATAAAATCAAATCAATCAATCCATGACATAAGAAATTAGCTCCAAGTAAATGGTAGTAGAGCGGCGCTTCAAGATAGTGGCAACGAAAAATTATTGAGCTACAAAAGTGTTGCAAATGTGGAGCAATTCATTTTTCAAAATAACTTTGGAATGGCTGAAAATTTAGAAATTCAGAACACAGGCTGGCACTTCATCGGGTTCTGGCGGAACTTATAGAAAAAGATGGGACAAATAAGGTTGGCTGCTTGAGAATGATAAGTGTAAGGATAAGTGTATAAGGAAGGTGAATACGTTGTTTGAAAAAACGGTGAAAAAAGATCGCTAATCGCCTGTTCGGTATTAACCGTAAGCAGCGATGGAAACGTTGCATTTTTACGTTTTGTGCTTACAAAGTAATACCACTGTTAGAGAAATAACACAAGCTACTAAGTATCTTGAGTAACTAATTGTATAACCAGTTTTTTCTATGTCTTTTTTGAATTTAATAGATGCCTTGTGTACCAAGGCAGATTTGTTGAAAGGGTCTATGGCTGCACAGCCAAGGCTTAGAGAGTTTTAAGCCCAGATATCAAGCTCCATAGTACCAAGGTCAAGCAGAAAAACAAATTTATGTTACGAGGGAGGAATCACCTGTAGGAGTTTTGGTGTCGCAGTACAGTGGGCGATTTAGTCTTGCTAGCGGCATTTCATTAATAACTTCTAAACTAAAATAGATGATAAATAGATAACAAATTAAATAACAAAATTTTGTTTTACTTTTATTTTTTTTAACTTCAATTAACACATTTTATAAATAAACTTTATCTAAAAAAGGTTAGAATGTTATTCGGAATCATCGGTATCAGAGAGAGGTATATCCATTTGCTTTATTAAAAGCAAACTCCTAACATCATCGTCCAAAATAATTATTTTTGTAGAAGATATTGCAGACCCATTTGACAATGAAGTTATCAAAAGTTCGGAAGAAACCATCAAAGTCATCAAATATTTGACCGTAAACGCTGTGGGGTAGACATAGTTTTCATTATATTACCGCTGAACTCTTCGTCGGCGTTTACCATTGAAATCAATTGTAAAGCAGTTTTCAAGCTTTATGTAAGCTGCAGCTTGCAGGTACCAACAATGCATCTGATGGTTTACCATTGAAATCAATTGTAAAGCAGTTTTCAAGCTTTATGTAAGCTGCAGCTTGCAGGTACCAACAATGCATCTGATGGGACATCTTCAGTTGGATTTGACAATTAGTTGACACGTTTTTATGCAACAATCCGCAAAATCTTTTTGTGTACGTCCAACATTTTTTGAAGATGAGATTACCATCAATACCAGCGGAGTATCTAGCCATTCCAGGTTTTTGGTTTCGAAAAAATCCTTATTTCTTCCACAGTCTTTCTACTGCACAATAAGCGTTCTAGTAAAATTTCGCAACAATTTCGCACTGCTCTTTCAGAGTATATTTTCTTTCAGAGTACACTTCTGAGTGCCATACTAAAAATGTATCCCTTTTTGTTACTGTGCCTAAATTGTACCATAGTTTGAAGCAATTCATATTACACATTTTGGACGCCACTGATTTAAGCTTATGGCTAATAAAAGAGTTAGACTGAATAGACCACTTGAATCCGGAAAGTTCGACTCCACGAAAGACGCTAATCGCTAATCGAAAGGTGTACGCTAACCCAGGCTCGTTGGTAATATACTGAATTAGCACTACGTTTTATATACTCTATATAAGAGTTTTATAAGCTAAGCTATATATTCCACATTTTTTCTCTTCCACGTGGCCAAAGTTTTTTAATTTATAATTATTAAAACACAGTGCATATTTTTAATCTTAAATATGGAAAATATTCATCAAGGTGTTTAGAATACTGTTTAAAGTTTCAAAATTATGTATGTGTTTTAGTAAGTTTATTTACATAAACATGTAAGTTAACTGAAGTTAACCAAGCAGCGGCAATGTCCGATTATTTAAGAGCTCGCTCTGGCCAAACTGCTGACATAGCGTCTGGCCGGAAGCCCATGCATAGCGGCAAGCACTGCACATTTGCGTGGCCGCTATGAAATACTTTTTGTTAGCTTTAAGTTTCAGTTTGTGTCAGAGGCACTGCCAATCTCACTACCAATCTCCGGCACTGCCGTTAACTTGTAAATTCATTTGTTGAATTGGTCACCGCGCCTCAAGGGCCGTGACAACGGGGCAAGTGCTCCCATCCTAACTCCCGTCACAGAACGGATCTTCCCTCGGCAACCGCCAGGGATCTCAACCACTACCTACAAGGAGTAGCAACACCCCCCGGCAACCGCCAGGGGTAATTATCTTACAAATATCTCCGGCGTCTGCAGCATCACCGACTGCAGCGAGGGATAACCAACAACATCATATATCAAACATTATTACACAAACCAATTTATATTATTTTGTATATCGAACCTGTGGGAGTCTTCTGAGAGCGAAAGAGCGACCCATTATGACTCTCAAGAAGGCCATACTTTGATTCTTTTCTATTCTTGTATTCTAATCTAATTCTTTGAGCCGGATTGAACAGACCACCGAGCATTAATATATATATGAACATAATTAACAATTGTTTTCCATTATTGGTACAGTTACCGGGTTAATAAAGAACGTAAGCTTAAAATGCCTGTGTTTCGTGGATTGGAACTAATTATATATCGTCGTAATACGTAAACTGCAAATGAGGTTGTATATGTTGTTCTTTATATCAGGGGTGCTCAAATTCGTCTTGTGGCAGAGCTTTTACTAACACAGACACTAGAAAACGTGTATATATGTAGCGGCGCTTTTGTGTTGGGGCGCAGCTGTGCACTGAGAGAAAAAAAAACAGTTTAAAATATTTATTTTTGGTTTTTATTTTTCTACATTTGGTTTAAAAAAGATTCAATATTTTTATTAATTTTAGTGGTTGATAAATTCAATTGAGCTTATTTTTCCAGATTATTATTATTTAGTCGATTTCTATAATTATTTTTTATTAATTTTAAGGTTCAAAAAACCCTTTCACAAAAAATATAACATAACACTTACGATGGTCCACCACGAAATAAATCAAAAGCCAACGCAGACAGAAGAATAAGTTCCAGTGCATGTGCTCGAGGAAAAAACAAAAACAAAAAACATTGCGTTCAGCGAAGCGTGGCGACGGATAGTGATGTAATGGAGAAACAAGCAAAATTGTTTTTGTTTCGGATGCAAATCGAAGCCCATATGCACGGTCCTTATGGGCGCACTACCCATAAGCACAGAGAATCTACAAAAACAAAAGTGCACTCAGTGTATAGGCGTTGAGCACCTCTGCTTTATATATTAAAATAAAGTTAACACCTTTAGGACAACTCAACATTCCTCTACAGAGGACGCAGTATTGACGCCACTTTTGATTGACTCTGCGATCTAATAAATAAAAATTGTTTATCTACCGGCGCACTAATTTAAAAATACGTTTGATTTTGATTTGCATGTAGAACAGTGGTAGGCAAACTCTCATTTTCCATAGCTCGCGTGCTCGCTTTATTTGACAGTCTTAGAAATTGGGTTGGATCAAGTTTTTCCCATAAGAAAATATAGAAAGGTGAAGAAAGGTCGCTCAGTGAATTTTTAAAAATGTTTTTCTCCCCACTGATGTAGAAGTTTAAAATAATTTAATAACTAATGAAACCATATTTAGTATAAGTTTTAGTTTTTTATACCCTTGCAGAGGGTATTATAATTTTGTCCAAAAGTGTGCAACGAAGGAGACACCTCCGACCCTATAAAGTATATATATTCTTGATCAGGATCACCTCCTGAGATGATATGAGCATGTCCGTCTGTCTGTCCGTCTGTCTGTCCGTTTCTACGCGAACTAGTCTCTCAGTTTTGAAGCTATCGTCTTGAAACTTTGCACACACCCTTCTTTCCTTTGCACGCAGTATATAAGTCGGAACGACCGGGATCGGCCGACTATATCCTATAGCTGCCATATAACTGATTGATCGGAAGTGGTATAACTTTGGTGTTTTTAGAGAGTTCAAATTTTAGGTGAGAGCTATTTTTGGCAAAATAATACGACATGCCAATTTAACTGCCATATAACTGAACGATCGGAAATGACCCAACTTTCGTGTTTTTGAAGATAGAAAGCTGAAACTTGGTACAGATTATATTTTTGGTCAGTTAATCCGACCTACCAAATTTATAATTTGGTGCCATATAACTGAACGATCGGATATGGTTTTTGGTAGAAATACCAACTTTGGTATTTTTGAAGATAGAAGTTTGGGACTTGTTTTAAATTTTGTATTATAATAAATTGGGTTATATTATCATATTCTCATAAGGATCGGCCAACTATATCCGATGATTGCGATATATATCCGGTTTTAACTGCAAGGGTAGTTTTTTAGTTTTCCTTTCTTGTTTTGGTATGGATTCTAGCGCTTACTTTAAAACCAATTTTAAGTATCATAAGATCAACTTCGAGGGTAGCATAGATAGTGCGCGCTCCTTGTTCTTGGGGCATTGGCGGGCACTGGCACTATTTTTATACTTTACTATACTTTTTTACTTTTCATATTTATTATTATTTATTATTTATTATTTATTATTTATTATTTATTATTTATTATTTATTATTTATTATTTATTATTTATTATTTATTATTTATTATTTATTATTTATTATTTATTATTTATTATTTATTATTTATTATTTATTATTTATTATTTATTATTTATTATTTATTATTTATTATTTATTATTTATTATTTATTATTTATTATTTATTATTTATTATTTATTATTTATTATTTATTATTTATTATTTATTATTTATTATTTATTATTTATTATTTATTATTTATTATTTATTATTTATTATTTATTATTTATTATTTATTATTTAGAGGTATTATAATTTTGGTCAAAAGTGTGCAACGCAGTGAAGGAGACATCTCCGACCCTATAAAGTATATATATTCTTGATCAGGATCACCTCCTGAGTTGATATGAGCATGTCCGTCTGTCCGTCTGTCTGTCCTTCTGTCTGTCCGTCTGTCTGTCCGTCTGTCTGTCCGTCTGTCTGTTTCTACGCGAACTAGTCTCTCAGTTTTAAAGCTATCGTCTTGAAACTTTGCACACACCCTTCTATCCTTTGCACGCAGTATATAAGTCGGAACGGCCGGGATCGGCCGACTATATCCTATAGCTGCCATATAACTGAACGATCGGAAATACCCAACTTTGACCCAACTCGTGTTTTTGAAGATAGAAAGCTGGAACTTGGTACAGATTATATATTTGGTCAGTTGATCCGACCTACCAAATTTCATTAGGCCGACTATATCCTATAGCTGCCATATAACTGAAGGATCGGAAATGGTACTTGGTAGAAATATAAACTTTCGTATTTTTGAAGATAGAAGTTTGGGACTTTTTTTAGATTTTGTATTGTAAAAAATTGGATTATATATTCCTATTCCCATAAGGATCGGCCAACTATATCCGATGTTTGCGATATATATCCGGTTTTAACTGCAAGGGTATATAAACTTCGGCTCCGCCCGAAGTTAGCTTTTCTTTCTTGTTATTTATTATTATTATTATTTTTAATTGCATTCTATTGTTAAAATAAGTGGCGGACGTGTCGGATGACAAAATGCCGGACGCACTCCCTTGAAATTTTATTAGCCGGACATAATGAAAAATTAAACAATTTTACAATTACAGAGAAATATTGCAATTAAAGAAAAATAAAAAAAAATAATAATTATAAAAGAAAGAAAATGTTCAAAGTCCTTACGAGGATTTGAACACAGAAAAATTATACATTGAGTACCTACTCTATGCATTACGCTACCACTCTGTCTCGATCCGCAGCGAATAAAAATACTATTTGTTCTACTAACTACCACATCGGCGCATTGAAAACAGAAATGAGAAATTGAAATTTGGAAGCCAAAACATTTTTACGCCGTCGTGCGAGCAGTCACGCATACATACAAAGGCTCACATTTTTGTTGACGGATGGATACATGTAAAGAGTTCTAAAAATAGAATCGTATGCAAGTTAAATTTGTTGTTAGATGGTGACTTAAAAAAATATAGTTTTTATTTTAAATTATACAACTTGGTGTTAAGCCTTTATTTAATAATCTGAATTATTACAAGACACTTTTGATTTACTTAAATAATTTTTGTCAACCGTTCAAGGTCTCGGTCAAAATAGGACTGGCTTCTAATTCTAAATCTTATCCAAAGAACCTCGGTCATGAGTTGTGTTTAGATTAAAGGCTTAAGATGAAACTGTCGCATCTCATTGTGAAATTCGATTAATTTGATCGATCGATGCAATTTGGTGGGTACTTGAAACGCAAAAGGCGCAATTGATTGGGCTTCGGAGGGAAGCTGATGTTTACTTTTAATTTTGATTTGTTAATGGGGAACCGAGATCGGATCTCAGAGCCAAAGTCAAAGCCAAAGTCAAAGCCAAAGGCAAATGCAGAGTTAGGTTCGTAGTTAAGTATTCAAGAATTTTATTTTTCAAATTGGTATATGAAATATTATTAGTTTTAGTTGTACCATTAAATGTTTTAAAGGCCAAAATCTTACTTTGTAAGATTTTGTAACTACAATGCTCAAAAAGAAAATTCGGATTCTGACTCAAAAAAAAATAATTTAGATTCAGAGTAGAAAAATTAAAACTAGTTTATTTCGTAAGACAGCAACTTAAAAAAAATTATTTTATTAAAAAAAATTAAAAATTTTACTTAATTAAAATTACTAAATTTTATTTCTTATTGGGTTAACATTCCATAAAAATTTCAAACATTTAAAAATTATCATTATTTTTAATGATATTCCACACCTGACGCTTACCCAAGTCGGCCACTGTGCTGTGGTCCGATTTCGAAAAAAAATTTAAATCGCAGGTACCAGCACCTGTCCGCTGAAGTGACTGGCAAGCCAAAACAGGAAGAAACTGGGTCTGGCAAGCACCACAATAAAAGTTCGTTGGCTTGCTCGGCTTCCATAGTCTTGCCCAGTGTAGTCCGTTCGCTCGCCTTGCTGTAATGCAACGGTTTGAGTTTGTCAAGTCAGCCTCATTATGTTTAAAGGGTTTTGTTAACGACGTCGATCGTAAGCGTTAGAACTTAAAATGGCGAGCACATATTGGCCCGAGCATTACTTGACTCTGGGTCACAAATGAACTTTATTACTGAAGATCTTGCTCAACGCAAGATCTGTAGGGAGGAATCGTGTATCAACTTGCTTGGAATTGGTCAAACAAATTCCCAGGTTAAGAAAAAGATACACACTGTGGTGAAGTCAACAATTAATGGTAGAGAGTTTCCGTTCGACTTTTGGATTTTGAGAACTATCTCGGGTTATCACCCTGACCAGTCAGTGAACGTGAAAGATTGGGACCTACCAAAAAACTTGCCGTTAGCAGACCCATATTTTTATAAACCTAAGCGGATAGACATGTTAATTGGAGCTGATTCATTTTTCGAACTGTTGTCCGTTGGCCAAACAAAACAAAGTCCAAACCATCCCATCCTCCAAAAAACTCTCCTTGGATGGATAGTATTGGGAAAATATAAGGCTAATATATCAACTCCTCAACAGCCTGTCTCTAGCCTGAATTGCCAAGAAAAATTACTCGAGTCGATAGATGGCAATTTGAAAAAATTCTGGTCGTTGGAAGAAGTACCAACTTCTAAAAAGCTTTTGTCACCTGAACAAGAGTTATGTAAGGAACATTATCAGAAAAATACAGTTGTACAGCCTTCAGGTGGATTTGAAGTCAAGCTTCCATTTAAATCGGATCCAAGCGTTTTATGGAATTTATGGAAGAATACGAATCCTTAGGTCATATGTCCCATACAAGCAATGATGTTCTTGCTACTCCACACTATGTCATACCTCATCTGTGTATCTTACGGCCTCAAAGCACATCGACCAAATTATGAAAAGTGTTTGAAGCGTCTTGTAAGACATCAACACAGAAGTGCCTAAACGATCTGTTGATGGTTGGTCCTACAATTCAAGAAGAGTTGTATTCATCTCTTCTTCGGTTCCGGCCATAACCCCAGACCCATTCCTGGCCATAAAATGTTTGAAGATGTTGAGTGAATCTGCGAAAAATAGATTCGGGGGGCTGGTTGTCACCTATGTCCATTCATGTATTTTCTGACCTATCGATGAGAGCCTATGGAGCCTGCGGGTATATTCGTTGCGAATCTGCAGAAGGTATTAAAGTTTCGTTGTTGAATGCAAAGTCCAAAAATAGCGCCGCTCAAGACTAAGACGCTCCCCCGTCTTAAGTTATGTGCAGCTCACTTTCTCGCAGATCTCTGCCGCAAGATAAGGCCTCTAATAAAAGTTCTGATCGAACGAAGTGTATTTTGGTCGTATTTAGAACTTACTCTTCTTTGGATTCGTTGCCCTCCATCGTCGTTTTCAACGTTCCTATCGAGTTGCGGTCGGATTAGCTGCAATCGTCTCTACCTCACATTTATTGGAAGTAATAGAAGGATATTCCTCTCACCTTAAACTGTTGCGAGTATTCGTTTATATATTCCGCTTTATAAGGAAATTAAAGAGATAAGTAGTGAATTTTCATATTGTTCCCTCACCAGTCGAATATAATAAAGCCTTTAGGAAAATAGTCGAAATAGTCCAAGAGCACGAGTATCAAAACAAAAATCCGAAAAAATTTAATTCTTGGCCCTGATCTACAAAAGCGAAAACCTTTTTTACATGAATCTTCAGAGGCTGGGCTTGCCTTTTCGTTGTTGCGGGTCGAGGGGCGTCTAGCTAATACTCCTATGCCAACGATGCCGATGCCAAGTTTCCAGTATTGTTAACAAAACGCTCTCAATTTGTTCAGAGCTACGTCCGATACTTGCACGAGTCGAATTTTCATGTGGGTCCACGAGCACTTGTGAGTTGCGACAGCGCATATGGATCGTAAATGCGCAGGAAGTCTGCAATCAGACAGTACGGTCATGCATACGCTGCTTTAAATGCAAGCCTCGTCTAATAAATCAATTAATGGGAAATTTACCCTTAGAAAGAATTCGTGCTCTCCGCCCATTCTCCATATGTGGTGTTGATTTTTGTGGCCCTATTGATACGACATCTGATACTTGCAGGAGTCGAATTTTCATGTGGGTCCACGAGTACTTGTGAGTTTTTTGCGACAGCGCATATGGATCGTAAATGCGCAGGAAGTCTGCAATCAGACAGTACGTATAGAGTATAAATTATCCATGTTCAGCTGCCCCAACGTGCCCCTGTTAAATTTAGCGATATTTTCAGCAATCATGTCCGCCTGTAAACAAGCACTTTTTGATCACACTTTTAGCGATATAGTTGATAAATACAAATGTTCCGAGATGAACTTGACATCTATAGAATGTACCATTAAATATTTTTGCAAAGCTCTTTCTAAAAGATGGAAAAAATCGAATAGATGTAAGGAGCGTTTCGAGAGGAAGAACTCGGGTTGGTTAACCGAACATATGGTTCTTTTGGATGAGCATTGCATATTATAGATATTATAGGGCGGATAATTTAGAAAATGTACCACTTCCGATCGGAATGATGTCAGAAGAAGCCAAAGAAGCCCGAAACAAAGATTTTTAAAATTTTCGCTTAAGCCATACGCGTAAAACCTCTTGCCAAAACACAATGCATTTATTGTTAGTATCGTCAGATCCACCAATTACAAGCTTTTCCAAAAGTTCGGCCAATTACTCCAGCAAGCAGTTTTCTTTGAGATTAAAGGCCAAAATCTTATTTTGGACTACAATGCTCAAAAAGAAAATTCGGATTCTGACTCAAAAAAAATAATTTAGATGCAGACTAGGACAACTAAAACTAGTTTATTTTGAAAACTGCAACTTAAAAAAAAATAAATTTTATTAAAAAAAATTAAAAATTTTACTCAATTAAAATTACTAAATTTTATTTCTTATTGGGTTAACATTCCATAAAAATTTCAAACATTTAAAAATTGTCATTATTTTTAATGATATTCCACATCTGACGCTAAATTACTCAAATCGGCCACTGTGCTGTGGTTCGATTTCGAAAAAAAATTTAAATCGTAGGTACCAGCACCTATTCGCTGAAGTGACTGGCAAGCCAAAACAGGAAAAAACTGGGTCCGGCAAGCACCACAATAAAAGTTCGTTGGATTGCTCCGCTTCCATAGTCTTGCCCAGTGTAGTCCGTTCGCCCGCCTTGCTGTAATGCAACGGTTTGAGTTTGTCAAGTCAGCCTCATTATGTTTAAATTATCTGCGAAAAGGTCACACGGTTGCGAAGTGTAAATCGACTAGGTATTAAATTTGTGCAAGATCGCACCACAAACTTCTGCACCGATTTACTGTGACCGAAAATAACTTGGCGATACCACCACCAAATGAACATCCTCCTCCAGCGCTACATCTTGATGGCCCTTCTACGTCACATGCTTTGCATGCGTCATCCCTAGAAAGGGTTTTGTTAGCGACGTCGATCGTAAGCGTTAGAACTTAAAATGGCGAGCACATATTGGCCCGAGCATTACTTGACTGGATCCACAAATGAACTTTATTACTGAAGATCTTGCTCAACGCAAGATCTGTAGGGAGGAATCGTGTATCAACTTGCTTGGAATTGGTCAAACAAATTCCCAGGTTAAGAAAAAGATACACACTGTGGTGAAGTCAACAATTAATGGTAGAGAGTTTCCGTTCGACTTTTGGATTTTGAGAACTATCTCGGGTTATCACCCTGACCAGTCAGTGAACGTGAAAGATTGGGACCTACCAAAAAACTTGCCGTTAGCAGACCCATATTTTTATAAACCTAAGCGGATAGACATGTTAATTGGAGCTGATTCATTTTTCGAACTGTTGTCCGTTGGCCAAACAAAACAAAGTCCAAACCATCCCATCCTCCAAAAAACTCTCCTTGGATGGATAGTATTGGGAAAATATAAGGCTAATATATCAACTCCTCAACAGCCTGTCTCTAGCCTGAATTGCCAAGAAAAATTACTCGAGTCGATAGATGGCAATTTGAAAAAATTCTGGTCGTTGGAAGAAGTACCAACTTCTAAAAAGCTTTTGTCACCTGAACAAGAGTTATGTAAGGAACATTATCAGAAAAATACAGTTGTACAGCCTTCAGGTGGATTTGAAGTCAAGCTTCCATTTAAATCGGATCCAAGCGTTTTATGGAATTTATGGAAGAATACGAATCCTTAGGTCATATGTCCCATACAAGCAATGATGTTCTTGCTACTCCACACTATGTCATACCTCATCTGTGTATCTTACGGCCTCAAAGCACATCGACCAAATTATGAAAAGTGTTTGAAGCGTCTTGTAAGACATCAACACAGAAGTGCCTAAACGATCTGTTGATGGTTGGTCCTACAATTCAAGAAGAGTTGTATGCATAACCCCAACCCCTTTCCTGGCCATAAAATGTTTGAAGATGTTGAGTGAATCTGCGAAAAATAGATTCCCCCGAGCTGCCGAGTTATTGGCCCCGGCTTTTACGTCAATGACATGTTAACGGGGGCTGTTTGTCACCTATGTCCATTCATGTATTTTCTGACCTATCGATGAGAGCCTATGGAGCCTGCGGGTATATTCGTTGCGAATCTGCAGAAGGTATTAAAGTTTCGTTGTTGAATGCAAAGTCCAAAAATAGCGCCGCTCAAGACTAAGACGCTCCCCCGTCTTAAGTTATGTGCAGCTCACTTTCTCGCAGATCTCTGCCCCAAGATAAGGCCTCTAATAAAAGTTCTGATCGAACGAAGTGTATTTTGGTCGTATTTAGAACTTACTCTTCTTTGGATTCGTTGCCCTCCATCGTCGTTTTCAACGTTCCTATCGAGTTGCGGTCGGATTAGCTGCAATCGTCTCTACCTCACATTTATTGGAAGTAATAGAAGGATATTCCTCTCACCTAAAACTGTTGCGAGTATTCGTTTATATATTCCGCTTTATAAGGAAATTGAAGAGATAAGTAGTGAATTTTTATATTGTTCCCTCACCAGTCGAATATAATAAAGCCTTTAGGAAAATAGTCGAAATAGTCCAAGAGCACGAGTATCAAAACAAAAATCCGAAAAAATTTAATTCTTGGCCCTGATCTACAAAAGCGAAAACCTTTTTTACATGAATCTTCAGAGGCTGGGCTTACCTTTTCGTTGTTGCGGGTCGAGGGGCGTCTAGCTAATACTCCTATGCCAACGATGCCGATGCCAAGTTTCCAGTATTGTTAACAAAACGCTCTCAATTTGTTCAGAGCTACGTCCGATACTTGCACGAGTCGAATTTTCATGTGGGTCCACGAGCACTTATGCGCAGGAAGTCTGCAATCAGACAGTACGTACAGAGTATAAATTATCCATGTTCAGCTGTCCCCAACGTGCCCCTGTTAAATTTAGCGATATTTTCAGCAATCATGTCCGCCTGTAAGCAAGCACTTTTTGCAGTATGGCATGGAGAAGCAGACGCCACAAAAAAGAGTTTTGCAGTGTTTGATCACACTTTTAGCGATATAGTTGATAAATTCAAATGTTCCGAGATGAACTTGACATCTATAGAATGTACCATTAAATATTTTTGCAAAGCTCTTTCTAAAAGATGGAAAAAATCGAATAGATGTAAGGAGCGTTTCGAGAGGAAAAACTCGGGTTGGTTAACCGAACATATGGTTCTTTTGGATGAGCATTGCATATTATAGATATTATAGGGCGGAACATTTAGAAAATGTACCACTTCCGATCGGAATGATGTCAGAAGAAGCCCGAAACAAAGATTTATAAAATTTTCACTTAAGCCATACGCGTAAAAACTCTTGCCAAATCACAATGGAGGATCTTTTGCATTTATTGTTAGTATCGTCAGATCTACCAATTACAAGCTTTTCCAAAAGTTCGGCCAATTACTCCAGCAAGCAGTTTCCTTTGAGATTAAAGGCCAAAATCTTATTTTGGACTACAATGCTCAAAAAGAAAATTCGGATTCTGACTCAAAAAAAAATAATTTAGATTCAGACTAGGACAATTAAAAGTTTATTTTGTACTAGACCATTCGGTCAACATCTCCCCTTTTGGGACACAGACACACATTCACTTGTGGCATTCACACATTCAATACTGTGTGTATTTCTCCTGTTAATTCGCTGGTTAATTGTCTATTCGGTAGCGCTCTCAGAGACTCATGTGAATATTTATATGTCCGCTTATTGACTAATGATTTCAGTTCGTATCTCCATATCTCCATCTAACACTCTGACCACTTGAAACGGACCCTTAAACTTGGGATCAAGTTTTGTCTGATGGCGCTCTTCAGCTTTCAGCAAAACATGATCCCCTACGTTATGCGCAATAACCTTCGCCTTGTTTTTGTCAAATCTTTCTTTATCGTACCGTGCATTGTTGTCCATGTTTCCTTTGTCTTCTATTCTAGCATTTTCTCTATTCACTATATTATCTTCTTCATTTATTTTCAGCATACCAAAAGGCCTAGCCTCTTTCCCTATTAGCAACTCTAGAGCACTAGATTTTGTAACTCTATTTGTAGAGCAATTCACGGCTAGTTGAATTTCTTGCAATGCATCCTGCCAAGAACGCTCACTAGTTTCTACAGCAGTTAGCATAGCTCACCACACGTTCCACCTGTCCATTAGCACGGTTTGTGCCCGTGGCTATTAAGTGCAAGTCAATTTTATTCGTTGAGCAAAATTCACGGAATTCACTACTTGAAAAGCTCCTGCCTTGATCTGCGATGATTCGACTGGGAACTCCAAAGAAAGATATACCTGACTTCACAGCTTTAATGCAATTTTCTGAGTCTAGATTAAGAGTGTGATACAAGTGAACAAACTTTGTAAATGCATCTTCCTGTACAATAATATATTCCTTCTGGTCGTTTTTCCCGCTGAGCTTGCCACATATGTCTACGTGGATAGTATGCCAAGGTATATTAATCTTAGGTATGGGGTGCAGTTCCATTTGTGCCTATACAGAAGGGGGCTTAGATAATTTGCAGGTTTTACAATTTTCAACTAACTTCTTGACATATTTAGACATATGTTCGAACCAGAACTGTTCATAGATCTTGTCTAGAGTCTTCTGCCACCCTAAATGCATCATAGCCTCGTGTACATGGTTTATGACAGACCACCTAAACGCCTTAGTAATCACTGGTAAACAACGAGTCTTGCCATTACGTTGTATCTTGCGATATTATAGCCATGATTTTTATTATGCTATCATCTCGTTGCTGTTCGGCTATCAGCCAATTATTTGTTATTGCAGCTAGATCTACACGAACCTCTGCTCTACGGATGACAGTTGAGACTACAGGAATTGGATTGCGCGATAAAAAGTCCACATGTGCCATTTGGCTACTTTTTCTATACTCAATGACAAATTCAAAAGCCTGTAAATACCCCCACCAGCGGTGTACTCTTGGGGTCAATTCAGCTTTCTTTTGTGTCGCTTTTAGTGAATTGCAATCGGTGTATACAGTGAATTTTATACCATATAGATAATGTCTGAAGTGTTTCACTGCATTGTAAGCTCGGTTTCTAGCTCATATGAGTGATATTTAGCTTCGGATACTGTTGTGCGTGTGCTAAAATATTCAACTACTCTTTGTTTACCGTCTATTTTGTGTATTAGCATTGCGCCATACTCATCAGCACTGGCTTCTGTATGCAATTCGATTTGGAGCTTGTCAAAAATTGTCAGTACAGGGTCAGTCGTCAGTACTTTAATAATCTTTTGTCGGATCTGCTCATGCTCCTCTTTCCAAACAAACGTTTTAAGTTTGGAGGTCAACTCATAAAGCGGCTTCATCTGCTCTGAGAACCGCGGGACAAATTGTCTGAAGTACGATGCCAAGCCTATAAATTGCCTTAACTGCGTTACAGTGGATAGTGGCGACAGAGCAGTCAGGGCTTCTATCTTACTTGGATTCGGTTTGATTTCACTATCTTTAATATAGAATCCAAGGTACTTTACTCCTGTACGAAGAAAAGCGCACTTCTTTATATTAAATGTAAAACCTGCCTCAGACAAGACTCTCAGAACTATACCTAACCTTTCATATGCTTCCTCCTTTGTTTCTGCTACAATCAGCACATCAACTATGTAGACTACTACGTAGGAATAGGCTAAGTCACCCAGGGCTCGCACTATGGCACGTTGAAAAACAGAAGATGCATTTTTTAGCCCAAATGGCATCACCAGAAATTCATACTGACCCATACTGATTCATACTTGAGTTAGGGTGAATCGGTATTTGATAAATTCCGCTGGCCATGTCTAGAGTGGAAAAATATTTTCCGCCTCGCAAGTGATCTATCTAATCAGAAATCAATGGCAACGTGTAGTTATCTGAGATAGTGTTTGAATTTAGCTCACGAAAATCAATGCACAGCCTGTCACTGCCATCTTTCTTTTTAACTAATAGCGAATTGCTTGGATTGAATTGATGGAATCACATTGGATTTAATCATTTGGACTATTTTTTCCCAACTAATAGCTTTTCATCTGCACTAAGTCGATATGGGCGCCTTTGAACAGTTTCATTCTCGTCTATCAAACGAATTTCTAATGCCCCTGTGGTTACGAGCTTAGTTGGGATTCCATTTATAAAATTGCTAGAGTATTTTTGCAATACGTTTTTTAGTTTACATTTATCAATTTCACTTAATTCTATGTTGATATCAAGTAAATTTTCAAAATTAGATGTATCTTTATGTATAGCATTAATAATCTTAGTTTTGTAAATATTAAGTTTGTCTGTTTCGTTCATAACATCAAAACCAAGATGGAATATATCTTGACCAATCATTACGTCATGCTTTAAATAATTGTCTAATACGACATGGAACAAGATTTCTAAATTAAATTGGGATATTTGAATCGTAGACAAAATCTGAAAATGGCTCTTAACAATATTGTCGCCAATTCCTCTTAGTACAATTAAATTATTAAATCTTTTTCCAGCAATTTTGTTACTTAATTTTTCATTTATCAAAGAAAACTCGGCACCAGAGTATACTTTGGAGCATACAGAAGCAATATGTTCCATCTCACCGCACTTATAGCATCTTATGTTTGAACGCTCCTTTATTCCGGACACACTGCTTCCACTCTGATTCTTTCCTTTGGTAAACGATGAGCTCTCCATGCGAGCACGGCATTGGGCATATTTGTGGCCAATCTTTCCACAATAATGGCATTTTACCTGCATCTGCATTCGTGGTTTCTTCTTGTCCGAGCTTGACGATTTTCATCGTTTTCGTTTTTGCGCTTCTTGAAGGCGTAAGCCTGCAGCTGCCGCTATAGTTCATTACGCGTCGTTACATTCGTCGTAAAAACCCAACGCAGTAAATTATTGTCAATTTGTGTCATGTGGGCTAACGCTATTGACACCGCAATCTCCTCCAGTTTCGTCGATTTCCACTTGGATAGCAACAGCGTAACTATGCGACTGCCATATTCCGCAAAGCTTTCTCCAGATCTGGGATGCCCGTTTAAAACATTAATCAGTACGGCAGCCGTTGTCTCAATGCCCACGAATCGCTGGATGAACAGTTCCCTGAATTGGGTCTACGTGATGCCAGCAAAGCAAACCTGGGACAGCCATTGCGAAGCACTGCCTTCCAGCGCTTTGCTTAGTGCTATTACTAAGGCGCTGCCTTTGAGTGTATTATCTGCGAAGATTAAATTGACCGTAGTGCACCATGCTAATGCATCTGTTCCAGCGCCATCGGGATTAAATTTGGGCAGTGTCACATGCGTGGTTTTCCTATCTGACGCCGAGACTCTTGGCGCCTGCATGGCTTTTATAATTTCCTCGGATTTTTGTTTTGCTCTTCCAGCGCTGCCATATATTGAGCGGAGCTGTGCTCTTGTGGCGAAGGCGATCCCACTTCTGATGACGGATGACCGGGAATATCCTCCATTGTCCTTTAAACTTTTGTTATTGATGCGACAGCACAGCGAGTTCCGCTCACCTTCGTTACCCAAACTAGATTGATTTTACTCTCCTCGATCATTACGCTCAACCCTGCTTTTGCAGCATTCTCTCTCTCTCGAGTCGAGCCTATATCGTCATGTCTTTTCATCTCACGACTTTCGGACTATCAGACTATCATCGTCTCCGCTGCTATGCCCTTCGCATTCTGTACTTTCCCGAATTAACTGTTTCCCGACATATACTTTGTAGGGACCACGGAACGGCGTAGAGAGGAAGACCTCTATACCAACCGGTGGGGCCCATAAGGCAAACGCAGGCAAGAGAGATCCTGCCCGACTTCCAACCGGCAAAGGCTGGAGTGAAGCTGCAGCTGAAGAACCTGGCTGAAGTAGGCTCTATCAAGGAGATTGCGCAGAGTGCGAAAAGGCAGAGGTCTATGGAAGGAGAAGCGCCCCAAGTGAAGAAGATGAAGTTCGAGCTGCAGCCGTCCAACCATTCATTCGCCGAGGTCACGAAAGTAAGAACGCTCATTGGAGTCCTGGACAGGGGATCCAAGGATGGGCTGATCCCTAAGAACCTTTGGCGACAGGTGGTAAACGAGTTGCATGGGCGCTTCATGGATGAGATGGTGAAGAGCGGAGGACCCACACCATAATACGAATACGAGTGGGTTGACTGGGATGAGATCCCACGCAAGCCGAGGGCGCGGAAAGCTCACCGTATGGTATGGATCACCGAAAAGCCGGCCGACCCAGGCATCAAATTGGCTTTGCTGAATTATTGCCTGGGTGAAGGATGCGGTAGGCTCTGTAAAGCCAATACAACAGGAAACAAAACGAGCCTGCATCCTCGCAAAGAAGAACCTTCATCGTCAAGAACAGGAGGGAAGTACTTGACATAGATACATAGAATTAGTGGTCAATTTCGAAAGCTACACTGCCCACAGTGCGCAATCTTAGAAAGGCAAACTCGGAGTTTTATAGGAAGAAACTAGACAGATCCTTGGGGGACCCTCCAACTAGGGATGACTACACCAGGAAAGACCTGGACGCCTTGGTGGGCACGCTAACGGGGGCTAACGGGGACATTCGCCTATTGAATGAATTGTCCCAAAAGTAGATCGGGGAATAGCAAGTCAAACAAAACACTATGGTGGTCGCAAAACCACCTTGGGGCCTTTTAAACCAAGCCCCGAAAAGACTTAAATTTTGCTAGCAAACACATAAATAGCTTGGGAGACGTATAAAGCGGACCTCAAGGAGTACAAAAAGGAAGCAAAAAAGACCATGGTTCAGCACGAACATTCAGGGAACATCAAAGGCTTCCTGACTCAGGAAGGTCCTCGCAACCACAACCTTAGGTAGGATACATCAAAACCTCGGATGGTAGCTGGACCACGTCCAGAACGGAAACCCTAGAGGCTCTCTCAAATGAACATTTCCCAGGGTGTTCCAAGGAGAACACAACCCAGGAAACGCAGAGCGAGGGGGCAGCTCTCCCATCCCGAACCAACTCGAATACTTCCTTAATGTCAGTTGGACGATAAACTGTTTCAACGGACAAACTGAGAATCCTCTCAATATTGGCAGTTTGGAACGCACTAGGAGTAAACCCATCCAAAACCGAGCTTGTCCTCTTCACTAGGAAGTACAAAATACGGAGGATGCGGGGGCCAGTCATTATTACCTCCCGAATTAACTTGAGCCGCTAAGGCTCCTTGTTATACCGCATGGGCAGAGGTCCTGCAAGGGAACCCCTCCTTCCTATCCACTAAAGTACCTAAAGAAGTCTACCCTTCCTAAGGCGCATGCGGTCCCATCCAGCTATCCGGATAAAGGCAACGAGACCGCATGGAGCGATCTCCGTGAATTCTGTCAGGGGAACGGCTAAAAGTTCTTTCTTCTGAAGGAGAAGGTTGTAACTATGGACTATGGAAGGTTGGGGTGTTCATAGTTAGTTCTTTTCCATAGACCATCCTCGCGTAGCCGGATTACTGATATCACGGCTATCATGACCAGGCAATAGATAGATTTTTAAGATCGACGTCTAGGGCGTCAGTTGGTGTGGTATGAAGATTGCCTGTTATGCAAACCGCCGCCATCCTTTGCGTTTCCTAAACCTTTTCCTACATATGGAGTTTGTTATGGCACGCCACCAGACCACTACCTCGTAGAAAAGAAAAGGTTTAGTACCCGCTGTGAAATGCCATCTTACTAGCCATCTTATTTTTGGAGACATAACCCATTTAAGCCCAATGGCCTTGCGGCAAGTATAAACCGCGATAACAGCGTTTTTAGCTCTATCAAAAGTATTTCAATAGAAGCTGTTACGATAGATAGCAAAACTGCTCCCGCGGCATCCGGCAACGCCGAAGTTGCAGAACCGATAGTTTAGCGCGTGTTGAATCTCTGTTAACTCAGCCGGTAACCATGTGCCTAAGCTTTCTTTTCTATTTGACACTCGAGTGAAGCGGACGAAAAGTGAGAACATATTTAGATTTAAGATTTGATTATGAATAACAACTATTACTTTACTAGGAATTTAAAGTGCTATCACTGCTTGGAGTGAAAGAGTGGTTACCGACTGTACCACTGTTAGCCCTTGCTGCCCTGTTATAAACGAAGAAAACAATAAACAATTATCAGCATCTTCCTCTGAGAAGTGGAGGACGAGCACGTGACAGTTGGCTGTATCGGCGCCGGCTGCGTGAGCATGTGCCATCCTAAGTGTGCTGCTTTAGAGGATGGTGGCGTAGGATAGATCTGTGCAGAGTGTGACGTAGACGTCCATGCACAGAACAAGACGTTGATCAGGACAGAAAAGCTGAACAGCCTGACGGTTGGGGACAACTACCACAGTTACTCAGGTAGCGACCAGATGAGGATCGGAACTAATGACGTCAACGAGGCCTCGAAGGAAGCGCAGGACCTGCAGACGGAGCTAAGGTTTTTGGAGGAAGAAGATCAGTTGCTGCAGGCGCTCATGTGTAAGCTCCCAAGGGAGTGGCTATCGGAGACTGGCCATGCCGAAAAGATGCCTGGAGCATCTAGTACATGGTACCAGAATGCTGGTACGGATAAAATTGGTGAAGTTGCAGTTGTGGAAGGAAACGGCAGTACGCAGAGATCCCACGCTGGGCCCCATGGCTCTTTTCTACCAGTGGGGAGGACAACTCAGCTGCTAGGGTCACTAAACCTGCGGGCAGACCACCTTACGAACAATTGACAGCGAGGAAGACTAGCGTGGCTGAGTTGGCTGAGCGTGGCCCTTATTCATTGCAACGTATGTACAGACGACAGAGCTATGCGGATTCACGGATGCCGAGAACCTAATGCGGCTTCGGCATGCGTTGGAAGGACCAGCCAAGAACGCAGTACAAAGTCTAATGCTGCATGCGGACTGTGTTCCGCAGATAATCGCCACGCTAAGAATGCGATTTGGGCGACCCGAAATTATCATTGACTTGTTAGTGACAAGGATTAAACAATTTCCTCAAGTGAGGGAGAATAAGCTTGAAATGCTGGTTGACTTCTCGGTGCAGGTGCAAAATGTTCGCGCTACGATGAAAGCCTCCAAGTTGGACCAGTACTTAAACAACCCAGCGCTCACGCAGGAGCTAGTGAGCAAGTTGCCATCGATGGTGCAGACGTTTTGGGGAATGCACAAAGCCTCCCTAACAGTGTTTACGTTGGCAGAGTTTAGTACGTGGCTATCGCAGATGGCAGAAGGAGCAAGCCATGTGAAAGTCCCAAGCTCGTTGTCAAGAACGGAGAGAAGGGGCACGGTACATACACACCGTGTGCGCCAAGGCTGTCGGCTGTGCAACCGCAATTGCAGAACCCTGCAGGAATGTCCAGCACTTCTGAAAATGACGATCCACGATCGCTGGAATGCTAATCGACGGTGTGGCTTGTGCTGGAGATGTTTCCAGAGCCACAAGGTGGAAAGATGCGGAGTCCCCAATCCTTGCAGAATAGATGGATGCCTAGAGCGCCATCATTCCCTGTTGCATCGTGGCAGCACGGCTCCCATCCAAGCTAGGTGTCATGCACACCGACAAGAGGGTGTGGAAATGCTATTCAGGGTATTGCCAGTGACTTTGTATGGAAATGGTAGGCAAGTTAACACATATGCCTTCATCGTCGTCGGGTCATCTCTAACCTTGATCGACGCCCCTTTGCTTAAAGACCTTGGAGTGAAGGGACAACCGCAGCCACTATGTATGCAGTGGACTGCCGGCATGCAGCGGTATGAGGACACCTCGGAAGTTCTCTATGGCGATATCGTGGGGATACACGGTAGCGGATGAGATCTTCTTTCAGGTCCCACCACATTCCCAGCACCTTCTCGGTCTGTCCATCCGTTGTTTCGTCTAGTCTCACTAGCGTGGGTGCTCCTTCGCCGAGTGCGCTTAATACTTCTCTGGAATTCGATACCCAGTTTCGAATGAGGAATCCGCCCTGAAGATGAATGTAGTGGACCTGACGCGCGACGCTTATAGCTTCTTCCTCCGTGTCGACGCTGTCCAGCATGTCGTCTACATAATGATTCTCCAGTATGCACTTAACAGCGCATGGGTATTCCTTCTTGAACGACTCTGCAGGTAATGACGTAGTCCCAAACGTCATTACCTGCATGGCGTAGTTCTCTCCCCGTTGTGTGTATGGGTCTATAAATACAAAGCGTTGGTATCTCTGATCTTCTGTGAAACATCTCGGCTATATCGCCGCCGATAGCAATACGTTTCTCTCTAAACCTGTTAAGTGTTGGTACCAACTGCGCTAGTTGGTCAGGTGCCTTCAGCAGCATTGTGTTCAGCGAGATTCCTTCCGTCTTTGCGGCCGCATCACAGACTACGCGAAGCTTTCCTGGCTTGTTCACGTTTAGCACTGGAAAGATAGGTAGATACCAATATGGCTTTTCCTCAGCTTCTTTCGACGTAATAGGCCGTGCATATCCTTTCTTCACGAACTCATCAAGTTGTCGGCGAATTTCCTTCGCAAGCTCCGGCTCGCAAGTCAAGTTCTGGTACAGGCATCGTGCCCGCTTTAGGGCTGTCGGTAAACTACCCGGCAGCCTGCACGGAGTGGACAAGGAGCCAAGATGTGGACAAGGATCTACTCTCTCGCGAGTTCACTGGACGCCAGATGACATGGAAGTTCATTCCACCCGCATCTCCCCACATGGGTGGGGCATGGGAGCGCTTAGTGCGTTCCGTGAAGACGGCATTGGAATTAATCCTCCTTGACAAACGACCATCGGATGAGTTTCTGAGAGCCGCTCTAATGGAGGTGGAGGCGATCGTCAACTCGCGACCCCTAATCATATCCTGCTTGGAAGCTCAACTGGAAGAGGACCGACGATAAAGCCCCTACCCGAAAGAGTGCAGCTCAAGAAGAGTTGGATGGAATCACAACAACTGGCGGACTCGTTCTGAAGGCGATGGTTTCAAGAATACCTGCCAGTGATCACTAGGCGGTCCAAGTGGTGCGAAAAGGCTAAGCCTCTTGTAGAGGGGGATATCGTGTATGTGTGCGATCCCGGACAGCCGCGTAGCCAGTGACCGAAAGGAAGAATCCTGAAGGTGAACCTTAGCTCGGACGGTCAAGTCAAGAGGAGCGTCGCGGTGAGGACCCAATCTGGCGTTTATACAAGACCCGCGACGAAGCTGGCAGTTCTATCTATCGAGAGAAGTTTGATAGATCTTTGGCGGAATATACAAGTGGGGAGTTTTACGATAGATAGCAAAACTGCTCCCGCGGCATCCGGCAACGCCGAAGTTGCAGAACCGATAGTTTAAGCGGGTGTTGAATCTTTGTTAACTCAGCCGGTAACCATGTGCCTAAGCTTTCTTTTCTATTTGACACTCGAGGGAAGCGGACGAAAAGTGAGAACACATTAAGATTTAAGATTTGATTATGAATTACAACTATTACTTTACTAGGAATTTAAAGTGCTATCAATGCTTGGAGTGAAAGAGTGGTTACCGACTGTACCACTGTTAGCCCTTGCTGCCCTGTTATAAATGAAGAAAACAACAAACAATTCTTCAGCGTGATGACGCCGAAAACAAACTGGCTAAAATACAAAAAGTACGTGAGTGCCCACATAGAACTCGCCCCGGAATTTAACATGGAATCGGACATCGACTACACTACGAGCGCCCTGGAAGAAGTACTCGTTGCGGCAGCTAAAATCTCTACTCCTCATAGGAAAGATGTAGACCGAAACAAACACTTCAAATCTAATCAGCAAATCGAACAGCTTGTGCGAGAAAAGAGGCGCACGCGTCGTGATTGGCAAAACAGCAGATCACCAGCTTTAAAACAACGCCTTAAGGAAGCAACCCGATCACTCGACCAGGCTCTTCACCAACAGGAAGAAAATGCACAGCTGAGGTACATCCAGAATCTCTCGCCAACAAGCACAAAGTACCCCCTGTGGAGGGCCCACTCTTAGCACCCCAATTGAAACGACCACCCCGATAAGAAACTCTTCGGGATGCTGGGCTTGCAGCGACGAAGACCGAGCTGAAACATTTGCCACACATCTCCAAAGTGTCTTCCAGCCAAACCCAGCCTCAAATTCATTCCTCCTGCCAGAAATTCAGCCAGAGTCCTCCCCTCAGCCAGCCGTACCTTCATTCCGGCCGAAAAAAATCGAAAAAGTCATAAGAGGTCTAAAACCAAAAAAGGCTCCCGGTGGTGACCTATTGACCCCAAAGATGCTGATCGAACTTCCAAAATGCGCTATAGAGGTCGTCTGCAAACTAATTAATGGAATCATTAATCTTGGCTATTTCCCAAAAAAGTGGAAGAAATCCATCATTATAATGATACCGAAGCCTGGAAAAGACCACACAATTCCGTCATCATACAGACCAATAAGCCTTCTATCTTGTTTGTCTAAATTGTTTGAAAAATGCTTGCTAACTCGCATAATACCACATCTGGAAGCTTGCAATATTATCCCGGAACACCAATTTGGCTTTCGAAGAAACCATGGAACCATCGAACAAGTGAACAGATTAACATCCGAAATAAGCTCAGCCTTCGAACAGCGAGAATACTGCAGCGCTATTTTCCTAGACGTATCTCAAGCTTTCGATCGAGTGTGACTCATCGGACTCATGCACAAAATTAAAACGTATTTGCCAACATACACCCACAAGCTACTGGAATCATACCTCTACAATAGGGTATTCTCAGTGAGATGCAACGCAGCTACTTCGGGCGACTACACCATCGAAGCTGGAGTTCCACAAGGAAGCGCACTCGGCCCGTGTCTATATGTTTTGTATACTGCGGATATTTCTACGAGCGCACAACTAACAACCTCAACGTTCGCCGACGATACCGGTATCCTTAGTCGCTCCAGATGCCCAACGCAGGCAACAACCCAACTGGCTAATCATCTCACAATAGTGGAAAGGTGGCTGTCCGACTGGCGCATTAAAATAAACGAACAAAAGTGTAAACATGTAACGTTTACTCTTAATAGACAAACATGCCCTCCGCTTTTACTAAACGGTTTGCAGATCCCTCAAGCTAACGACGTAACGTACCTTGGCGTTCACCTTGATAGACGACTTACCTGGCGCAAGCACATAGAAAGCAAAAAGATGCACCTAAAACTGAAAGCCAGCAGCCTCCACTGGATCATAAACTCACGATCGCCACTGTGCCTGGACTACAAGTTACTACTGTACAATTCAGTCCTAAAGCCAATCTGGACGTATGGCTCCCAGCTGTGGGGGAACGCGAGCAGCAGCAATATAGACATCATACAGCGCACACAATCAAAATTCTTGAGAACTATCACAGGGGCACCTTGGTATGTTCGCAACGAAAACATCCACCGGATTCTGGGCATCCTCGCAGTGAAAGACGAAATCCAGAAGCAAAAAGAGTCATACAAAGAAAAACTGTCAAAAGAAAACTGAAAACGGGTTTCTAGCGTATCCCACCTTAGACGCAACGACCTCCCAACCCAGCAATCGATTTTTAGGGCCGTCTAACTCCGTATCAGTCAATATGACTGTTAGTTAAGTAAAAAATATAAGATTTGATACCCTTCTTGTTAGTCGCGCATAGAGAAGATTCAAGAAATAAACGCAACGATAAAAAAAAAAAAAAAAAAAAAAAATCAGCATCTACACGGGCGGTTTACTCGGGCGACCCTAAAAAGCTTCGAATTCCCGCAACAGAAGCTAAATAGCTTACAGTCCAGTTTTCTGTGTAGCGTAATTCCTATTTACTTGGCGTTACCACTGAGTGAAAAAGAATCCGCTGATAGGCATGGAAGCTTTAAACTTGGCAGTTTGTACCTCCTAGTGGAGAGGACAAGTTCGGTCTTGGATGGATTCTCTCCTGGCCCGTACTTATCTGCCCATTCTGAAAACCCTCAGTTTGTCCGTTATGCGATCGCATAGAGTCTATGTAAACTTTTCCAGTGAAGGCAATTCCGACATCATCCGCATAAGCATTAACTTTGCATCAACCACCCTCTAGGGAGTAGAGTAGGTTGTTAACCGCCTCCGACGAATCTTTGAATAGACTCTCCTTCTAGTGTCGCCTCAAAATTTTTCCTCACGGTTTTATGTCTACTCCTATGTCTTATCAGCGCATTGATTATTGAACATGGCAGGATGTTGTTGAACGCGCCTTCTATGTCTAGAACACCAATAATGCGCCAGCAAAAGCCTTCGTCAGCAACCACGTCTCGTGCACGATACCTGTTCTGAAAATTGCTGTAAAGATTTTCCTAACCAACATCCACAGATTGGGACTGGCTTTGGTAAGTTGGGCCGGGAAGATGCGATCTGGGCCTGAAGATTTAAAGGGTTAAAAGGCGTAGAATCTGGGGAAATTTTCCAAAGAAGGTAATTGCAACATCACCCGCATAAGCGATAACTTTGCGACCACCACCTTCTAGGGACCGCAGTAGGCTATTGACCGCCACGTTCCACAGTAGGGGGTAGAGTACACCTCCTTGCGGAGTGCCTCTTCTGATGTATCTTTGAATAGATTCTTCTCCTAATATCGCCTCAACAGTCCTGTTTACCAGGATCTGCTTCCTAGTCTCGTCAGCTCATTGGTTATCGAACTTGGCAAAATGTTGTTGAACGCACCTTCTATGTCTAGAAAACCAATGAGTGCGTATTCCTTGTCACTAACTGACTTTTCGACGAACGTATTGATCCCGTGGAGTGCCGTATCCGTGGATCGGCCTTTCCAATACGTATGTTGTGATCCCGAGATATCATTTGGGTTGATGGTAAGATTAATGTGGAGGCTGATTAGTTTCTCCATCGTCTTGATGTGGAAGGACGAAAGGCTTATAGGAATACCTTTGTTCGCAACCACGTTCCGGGCACGATGCCTATTCTGAAAATTGCCGAGAAAGCTTTCCTGATCCATGAACTCAGATTGGGTCCAGCTTTGATTAATTGTGCCGGGAATTTGCTATCTGGGCCTGTGGATTTGAAGGGCTAGAAGCTGTTTATTGCCCATCTGAGATACCTATTACTCAATAGGTATTCAAGCTGGTTTGGGAGGGAGAGGCTGTCCTCCTGTCTCTACTTTTCCGGGATTTTTTTCTTCTTGAGAGCACCCTGGGTAATGTGAATTTTTGAGAGCTTCTTAAAGGGCGCAAGTGGGTGCGACCACCATGGTGGTTTCTTTGACTTCTTTGACAGCCGTTAGCGTATCCATCATGGCATCCAGGTCTTCCGTGCTGTCAACGTCCCTTGTTGGAGGTTATCCCAAGGATCTTTCTAATTTTTCTTTGTATAACTCCTAGTTCACTTTTCTCTGGTTGCGTACTGTAAGTGGATTGAAGTTCTGGAAATTGATCACTAATTCTATGTATCGATGGTCCGAGAAAGAGTTTTTCTTTAGGACTTCCTATTACCCACCAGAAGATTTGAGCCTAGGATAAAATCGAGAATTGACTCACAAAATTGACATTCCTTCCGGGTGCCCCTCTTCGGTCGGCTCCTTTAAGTCTGGCTCTTATGCTTCTGCCTCCAGCTCGATGCCTCCTGTATTACTCTTTTCATCGGATTTATAGATACGGACCGTCGGTGCTCTGATCTTTCCAGGACTTTTGCGGTCTTCTCGTTGAGAGTGAGGACGACCTGCCTCCGCAGTCCTACCGCCTCCTCGACTTTGGCGACTTTCCAGTCCGCCGTGGGAAGCGTCGGATTGCACATCTTAAGCATCGTCAGGATGGTTTCAGGGTCGGCTGTCTTTTCTGTGAGCCATACTCGCGCCCTCGGCTTACTTGGGATCAACTCCCAGTCAACCGCCACCAGCTTTGCTACGGGGTAGATCTCCCCAGCGTAGAAAGTAGAGACTGTTAGATCTGTACTGATCGCGCGTCTTGGCAGGCAATTACCTTAACACTACCCTCATACCATAATGCGTCTTCTCATTCTGGTAGGGGCTCTTCACTCTATAGAATCTCCTCAACGAAGCACACATGCAACTCTTTAACCACTCGTCGCCAAAGGTCCTTGGTGATAATCTTTGTCCAGGACTCCAATAAGGATTGGCGGCTGGGCCTTTCTCTCCTTGGCTTGGGAAGCTCCTCCCTTCGTTGCTCTCTGCCTTTTCGCGCTCTGTGAGATTTCCTTGGCGAGCCCGTCCCACGCGTCTTTTCCGGTTGGAAGTCGGGCAGTATTTCCCTTTATCTAACACTTTATAACCTCGGCCTGGTCCGGGTTCATTTCCGCCGATGGGTCCGCCCTCATTAGGATGAAGGCTGCTCTCCTCCTATCTTTATTGGAACCTTTCCGCTGCTTCGAGTGAGACGCTACCGGACCAGGGTTCACCTTAGGGGCCCCGTCGGTTGCCTTAGAGGTTGACCCTAGGGTCTTCCTCTCCACGCCGTTCGGTGGTCCCATGGCTAGCCCCGCTTTGGCAGAAGTTGCCTTGGCATCCTCCTCCGCACCGCCGCGTCCCGCCTCCAGGTGTTGCCTTTCTGTAGGGAGCTTCTCCATCCCAGCAACTCCTTGGCTTATGAGGGCCTTGAAGTTTGACGGGTCACTGACCCCATTTCCTGACTTTTTCTGGGAGTTCCGTTCTAATATAAGAGTTTTGGAAAAAATAAACAAATATTTCGCAATAGTATCGACGACTATCGATGGTACTATCGACACAATCGATGGTTCAAAATTTATGTCGCGGAACGAACTAGTGGCTATCGGTAGTTGAGATTAGTGTTAGGTGTCAGATATCAGTATTTTGTATGATTAGGGTTTTAAGTTTATGTTATCTGTTCACACTAAATCGGGTAGCTTGGAAGAAATAATTTGGCGGATAAAGCACATCGATTTGCGCCATCACAGAAAGGGGAAGAGAAACTGCGGTATGTAGGATAAGTAATTATGTATCAGGTTAAGAACAATTGTCTTGTAGAACAAAACGCTCGTTACACACCACATCACTTCAACAACTGTCCTATCTGAGTGTTATAAGGCATTTCCGTGATCGGCCAAGCGGTGACAAATTCTTTTATTCGCGCTCTGCAAGATGATGCCCACGAAGCACTCACCCAGGCGGAGCCCCAGGCTGGAAGCCTCGGGCGTTCCCGCAACTGCGACCACCACGGCCACAGCAACTGGCAACGCGACCAGCTCTGCGAGTGTGGCTGGTGATCGGCAGAGGCCACAGACTCCAAAGGAAAGTGGAACAGCCGCCAGGAAAGCGGCAAGTAACCTGCAGCCCGAAGCGACGGGTCAGACTACGGATTCCACAACTGTAGTGGCGGCCTTAATGGAAAGGATCGCACGTCTGGAGTCGGAGCTGGCGAAGGCAAGAGCAAGTGGAGGACAAGCAGAGGCTTGTCTACAACGACACGGATCGAGTCCGCGAGGAAGCGACGACTGTGCTTCTCGTGCCTGGAGCCTCGACACATGTCCCGGTTCTGCAGGAAGAGCCGCGGATGCAACATCCTCGGATGCCAGATGAGGCATCACCACCTGCTCCACGAAGTACCTGAACGATCCAAACGGCCGCCAGTCGCAGATGGGGGCCACAGGAGGGATCAGGACCGACAGCCGTACAGAGACGGCAACTATCGGAGGGGAGTGCCACGGTCAGTGGATTCCAGCGAAAGGAACCATCCTACGTCGGCCGCAGTTGTAGACGCGCGACGTGAGCGGGATGAAGGGCGATCGGCGTACGATCGCCAGGAGTTGCCGCACCGAAACCTCAGCATCGACTCAATTGGATCCCACCTGCTGTTCAGGATTCTACCCGTGACGCTGTACGGCGAGAATACGAAGGTCGACACGTACGCACTGCGGATGAAGGATCGTCTGACACACTCATCGACGACGAACTCATCCGCAGCCTGAACCTGAAAGGCGAGAGTCGACAGCTGAATGTGCAATGGTTTGGTGGAAAATCCGCCTGCAGATCAGCGCAGCGGGCAAACCAAAGCGCCATGGGCTGAAGAATGTGTACCGCTTGGCCGATCACGGGAATGCCTTATAACACTCAGATAGGACAGTTGTTGAAGTGATGTGGTGTGTAATGAGCGTTTTATTATACCGCAGTTTCTCTTCCCCTTTCTGTGATGGCGCAAATCGATGTGTTTTATCCGCCAAATATTGTGTTCCTTTTTACCCGATTTTAGTGCGACCAAATAACCTAAACTAAATACTAGACTTCATAAAAATACTGACTTCATAAAAATACTGACTTCATAAAAATCCTGACTATCGATAGCCTAAACCGTTCCGCGACGTCCAGGACAGCTAGCTTCGAAGCGGGACGCATAGTCGTCTTGGCTCGATCGGTAGTCCGCACCGCTGCTCCGGACCGGTGCTCCATCCTTCCCGGTGAACACCTCTTCCACGACGCCTCGTTTCCATTCCCTTCGTGGTATGGCTGGATCGCAGATGAATACCAGGTCTTCTCGACGGATGGGCTCGACGCGCTTGCACCATTTCTCCCTGCGCACAAGAGTTGGCAGGTACTCATGCACCCAACGCTTCCAGAAGCGATCGCACATCATCCTTGCTATGCGCCGTTGCTTCCTAGTAGCGGATCTCACGGGCTCCTGTCCATCATCCTTGGGGAGATCTGGGATATCCGATGCTCCTTTCAGCAAATCGTTAGGAGTCAGTGGTGCCTCCTGGTCCACCGTCACCGGTAGATGAGTGAGCGGACGAGAGTTATGATGCTCTCCGCCTCAATCAGCAGGTTCTCCAGTACATGCTCCTTGGGCGCGAGCTCCTTCATTGTGTGCGCCAGCACCTTCTTCACGCACTGCACCATCCTTTCCCAGGCACCGCCTTCAGCTGAGTTCGCCGGGCAGTTGAAGATCCATTCGACTCCCTTAGACGACAGCTCGCCCTGGATCTGTGCAGGCTCGAACACTTCGCTGAACCTCTTGGCCTCGCGTTCGGCTCCAACGAAGTTCTTCCCATTGTCGCTCCTTATCCTGACCACTGGTCCACGGCGGCTCATGAAGTTCCTCATGGCGATTATGCAGGAGTCGGTGGACAAATCGTGAGCCATCTCCAAGTGGATAGCCCTCGTGGTCAGGCACGTAAACAGTGCCACCCACCTCTTCTCTGTGCGACGTCCAATTGTCACAAAGAGCGGCCCAATGTAGTCCAGGCCAGTAGACTTAAATGGCCATCCGTTGGCCTCTAGTCGATCCGCAGGCAGGGGGCCCATCTCGGGCTGTGTGGGTTGTGCCTTCCGCAGCTTGCAAACGTTGCATTTGCTCACCACCCTCCGTAGCAGTCTCCGCAAGTTCGTTATCCAGAACTTGCTCCGAATCGATCCGATCGTCGCCTCCGCGTTTTGGTGGCACATCTTTTCGTGGTGTTGCTGCACGATCATCTCTGCCAGCGCCTCCTCGTGAGACAGTATGATCGGCCGACGTGCGTTGTATGGAACACACGTCGCGTCGTCGATCCTTCCACTGGCTCTCAATACTCCGTCCTCGTCAAGGTATGGGGACAGTCCGTGCAGTCGGCTGTCCTTGGCGACGTTTCCTTGGCTGTCCTCAGCAAACGCTTCTCGCTGCGACTGCCGTATCAATGCGCGCTCTGCTTCAGCGCACTCCATCGCGGTCAATCCGTAGACCTCTTCATCGCGACGTATTCCACGGCATCGTCGAACAAATCTGAGCGCCCACGCAGTCGTCCTCACCAGTCGATTATAGCTGGAGAACCTCTGCAGGGATATAAATTTTTCCGTGACCAAGGCAAACTCACATTTCATTTCCTCGTCGTCGGTCGTCGGAGGAATCCAGTCCTCGCTCGATCTCGGCCAGCTCTCCTCTGGTCCTCGTAGAAACGGCGGTCCGCTTAGCCATCGCGAACCGATGCTCAGGTCCACGGCCTTGCGCGGCCTTGTCGCGTCATCCGCCACGTTTTCGGCGGACGGGATCCATCTCCACTGGGACGCCTCTGTCGATTCCAAAATCTCCGCCACCCGGTTTCCGACGAACTGTTTGTATCTCCGGTGGGCGTTGCTTATCCAGTGCAACACAGTCTTGGAGTCCGTCCATAGCGGGATCGACATGGTCCTCATCGGGGCGCATTTCGTTTTGGAGCTTATGAAGTGCGCCTGCACGTCTCCGTTCTCGTACGTGGCCCGCCAGTAGGCCGCTGCTGCGAACGCCGATTGACTGGAGTTCACGAAGATGTGCAGCTGTAGCGTCCGCACTCGTCCGCCGCCAAAGTAGTGGCGCGGGCATCGGAACTCCTGGATCCGACTCATCCCTTGCCGCCAATCCTCGAAGGCTGCGGCCAATTCATCCGGTAGCGGCTCGTCCCAGTTGACTCCTCTCCGCCAAATCTCCCTCAGCAGCAGTTTGGCAGTCACCATGTAGCAGCTCAGGAACCCAATCGGGTCAAACGTAGATATCACCTGGCTTAGGAACTCCCTCTTGGTAGGGACTCCTTCCCCCGTCATCACGTTCCTCGGGACTCGATGGTACTTGACGCCGAACTTGAAATCATCGGTAGCCGGCTGCCAGTACATCCCAAGTACCTTCTCCTCAGCTTCGGTCCATCCGACGCTGCCGATGGACTCAAGTGGGTTCAGCGCTCTGACCACACTTGCCGAACTGGAGGTAAATTGGCACAAATCAAAACCTGCTTCAGCGTGAATTTCCCTCACCCGGGTCGAGATGGCGATAGCTTCGTCCTCGCTGGCGAAACTGTCGACGTAGTCATCCACGTAGTGGTATTCGTTGATGGCTAGGGCTGCTCGCGGGTCCGTGCTGCTATACCGCAAGGCATTCACGGTCTTCACGTAGTCCGCCGAACATGGTGAGCAGGCCGCTCCGAACGTCATCACTGCCATCTCGTATACGTCCGGCTCTCGCTGGTCAACTTCGTCTCTCCACAGAAACCTCTGGGCGCATCTGT
Source organism: Drosophila malerkotliana malerkotliana (assembly GCA_018153235.1). Taxonomy (NCBI): domain Eukaryota; kingdom Metazoa; phylum Arthropoda; class Insecta; order Diptera; family Drosophilidae; genus Drosophila; species Drosophila malerkotliana. The sequence goes on along the minus strand of JAECXV010000202.1, from coordinate 1,739,419 downwards.
CCTTCGGCTGCATCAGTACCTAATAAAACATCTCCTTGATGTCTACACAAACTCCAACCCCTCCTTCCCGAAAATGGAAGAGCACTGCTGGGAGGGGCTTGTAGCGCTGTGGGCCTTTCAGTAGCACTGAATTCAAAGACTCACCGTCCACCTTGGCAGCCGCATCGAAAACCAGCCGGATTTTCCCAGGCTTGTTCGGGTTTTCCACTCCGAAGTGCGGCAGGTACCACACTTTGCCCTCCTGAAACCTCTGGACTTCCTGGGCCTCTAGTCGTCGTGCGTATCCCTTCTTGACATAATCGTCCATTATCCGGATGTAAGCCGACGCGAAGTCCACATCGCGCTTCATTTTACGCTCTATGTTGACGAGCCTCCTGAGGGCCATGCTGTAGCTCTCCGGCAATCTCACTTCGTCGTCCTTCCATAGCAGCCCGGTCTCGTATCTCTGGCCTACACGTTTGGTCGTCTTCTCCAGGGTGCTCAGGGCCCGTGCGTCGCCGCTATCTCCGACTGACGGCTCCAGGTCCACTCTGCCAGCTGCGACTGGCTGCACCGGCTTCGCTCCGAAATTCTCGGTCTCGAAGTAGTCGCTGACCATCTTCTCCACAAGATCAGCACGGCTAGGAGGACGAACTCAGAAGCGGCGAGCTCGGCTTTCCGTTCACCGGTCCATATACCACTCATCCAAGTGCGGTATCTGCTGCAAACGGCCCTCCAGATCCATAACTTTTGGTTCTGAAGGGTACTCCTAAATACGCATGATCCAGTCCAATTAGGATCCTCGGAGTCGCATTGTTGTACGGCATCACCGGCAGACGCGTGTTCGCCTTCACTGCCTGTACATCCTCCTGACGCAGGCTCTGCATCGGAAGGTTCAAATTGGCCACTCCGTACATGTCGCGGAACGGATTAGGCTATCGATAGTCAGGATTTTTATGAAGTCAGTATTTTTATGAAGTCAGTATTTTTATGAAGTCTAGTATTTAGTTTAGGTTATTTGGTCGCACTAAAATCGGGTAAAAAGGAACAACATATTTGGCGGATAAAACACATCGATTTGCGCCATCACAGAAAGGGGAAGAGAAACTGCGGTATAATAAAACGCTCATTACACACCACATCACTTCAACAACTGTCCTATCTGAGTGTTATAAGGCATTTCCGTGATCGGCCAAGCGGTGACAAATCTTTTATTCGCACTCTGCAAGATGATGCCCACGAAGCACTCACCCAGGCGGAGCCCCAGGCTGGAAGCCTCGGGCGTTCCCGCAACTGCGACCACCACGGCCACAGCAACTGGCAACGCGACCAGCTCTGCGAGTGTGGCTGGTGATCGGCAGAGGCCACAGACTCCAAAGGAAAGTGGAACAGCCGCCAGGAAAGCGGCAAGTAACCTGCAGCCCGAAGCGACGGGTCAGACTACGGATTCCACAACTGTAGTGGCGGCCTTAATGGAAAGGATCGCACGTCTGGAGTCGGAGCTGGCGAAGGCAAGATCAAGTGGAGGACAAGCAGAGGCCGCCAGAGATCCCGTTGGAATCGGGGCACGCGGCGTTGGAGTGAGCGGTGCAGCGAATACACCGCCATGTTCGAGTGGAACGCTGCCACATCATGGAGCAGCGCCACGGCAGAGTTTGAGCGAAAACCTGCCCAGGCAGATGAGGGACAATCTGCAAACGGATCTCGGAGTGACGCCATCGCTGCAGTTGCCGGCACAAGTGAGTGCAAATTTGCCGCCACAATGGAGTGCGAATTTGGCGCCGACGCTTGGCGGCCATTGGGCAAACGGGCAACCTGTGTCAACAACAACAATACTGCGCTATTCTCCGCCATCTTGTGTGACCGCCGCAGCACAGCCGGTGCTAGGTTATGTTCACCCAGAGGTACCTGCGCCATCGCCCATATCATATGGAGCGCCGACGACAAGCATACAAGGATGGATGCCACGCAGACTACCTGATCTTCCCGATTTCGAGGGTCAGCCAGAGGAATGGCCAATATTCCTGTGTGCGTTCACGGAGACAACTGCAGCCTACCAGTGCACCGAGTTGGAGAACAACCAGAGGCTATTGAAAACCCTGAAGGGAGAGGCTCGCGAAACAGTGAAGTCGTTGCTCATCCATCCCAGCAACGTACAAGCTGTTATGGAGCAGCTACGATTCCAGTATGGACGCCCGGAGCAACTGATCCGCAGCCAATTGGAGAGCGTGCGCGAAGTGCAGCCGATTCAGGAGGCCAACATCGCGAGGATCGTGCCGTTCGCGACGAAGGTTAGCAACCTGTCAGTCGACCGCGACCGCCAGCCAGCACCTAGCCAACCCAACCCTAATGTAGGAGCTGATAGCCAAGTTGCCGCTAAGCAAGAGGTTGGACTGGGCAAGGCACGCAGCCACGATACAGCCGTATTCGACGGTGGCGCACCTGAGCGAGTGGCTCCATGAATTCGCCAAACTGGTGTGCACTGTCACGGACGCCGGAGCCAGGGAACAACCGAAGCGAAGGATTCTGCACGCGAATAGTGTTCGCAAGGAGGAGCGATATGTCGACCGCCCCAGATGCTGCCCTATATGCGAAGGACAGCACCAGGTCAGGGACTGCAAGGACTTCACCAGCGCCTCTACAACGACACGGATCGAGTCCGCGAGGAAGCGACGACTGTGCTTCTGTGCCTGGAGCCTGGACACATGTCCCGGTTCTGCAGGAAGAGCCGCGGATGCAACATCCTCGGATGCCAGATGAGGCATCACCACCTGCTCCACGAAGTACCTGAACGATCCAAACGGCCGCCAGTCGCAGATGGGGGCCACAGGAGGGATCAGGACCGACAGCCGTACAGAGACGGCAACAATCGGAGGGGAGTGCCACGGTCAGTGGATTCCAGCGAAAGGAACCATCCTACGTCGGCCGCAGTTGTAGACGCGCGACGTGAGCGGGATGAAGAGCGATCGGCGTACGATCGCCAGGAGTTGCCGCACCGAAACCTCAGCATCGACTCAATTGGATCCCACCTGCTGTTCAGGATTCTACCCGTGACGCTGTACGGCGAGAATACGAAGGTCGACACGTACGCACTGTCGATGAAGGATCGTCTGTCACACTCATCGACGACGAACTCATCCGCAGCCTGAAACTGAAAGGCGAGAGCCGACAGCTGAATGTGCAATGGTTTGGTGGAAAATCCGCCAAAGAGCACACGAAGGTGGTCAGCCTGCAGATCAGCGCAGCGGGCAAACCAAAGCGCCATGGGCTGAAAAATGTGTACGGAGTGGCCAATCTGAACCTTCCGATGCAGAGCCTGCGTCAGGAAGATGTTCAGGCAGTGAAGGCGATCACGCGTCTGCCGGTGATGCCGTACAACAATGCGACGCCGAGGATCCTAATTGGACTGGATCATGCGCATTTACCCTTACGAACCAAAAAGGAGTACCCTTCAGAACCAAACAGTCCGGACCACCGGCACCGACTGATGATGCAGTTCTTGTACCTGCGACACCAAAACCCTTACAGGTGATTCCTCCATCGAAACATATATTTGTTTCTCGGCTTGCCCCTGATACTTCAGAGATTGATATCTCGGCTTATATCAAAGCCAAAACTAAAGCCGATATAAAGGTGGAGGACATACAAAAATTTAAATACAATTATACAAGGCGCACGTCTTCTTTCAAGATTCGTGTGCCCGCGCTGATGTTCAAGACGATTTGTTCTCCCAGTTTTTGGCCAGAGAATCTTTTCGTCCAAGAACATCAGCCTAGTTCCGTAAAAAAAAAAGTTAATAAACCAGTGGGAGTGAGACTTCCCAATATCGGAATAACTGACCAACCCTCCACCTCTTCTTTGGCCACTAACCCAAAAAACTAATTTCCTCACTAACTCTTACCTATCAGAATACTAGGGGGCTACGTAGCAAACTCCCCAAGCTATATTCTGATAGTTCTTTCTTTGCATCCCATATAATAGCATTTACAGAAACTTGGTTAAATCCGGAGATCTTTAGCTCCGAAGTTTTTCCAAGTAAGTACACCACTTTAAGACGGGATCGATCTCAGCGAAGAGGAGGTGGAGTCCTCATTTCGGTAGACTCTACTTTTGCTTCTGAAGAGGTGAAATCCCAAGAGTTTGGTGACATAGAATTTATTTGCGTTAAAATCACTATGTCCGTGAAAGCTTTATACATTACATGTTCATATATACCTCCTATGTCTGAACCGCCCACATATTGGCAGCATTTGTCCGCTATTCGATACGTCTCTAATCTTATGACGGATCGTGACCAACTCGTAGCGGTGGGCGACTTTAATATCCCAGAATTAAAGTGGTCCAACGTCGATAACTCACCATCTTTGTCACTTATAACTTACCATGACTTCACCGCGGGCATGTTTGACATGTCCCTAGGTCAGATCAATCATGTTAGAAATTCGCTAGGTCGGCTCTTAGACTTATGTTTTGTATCTGATCCGGATGGTACCGCTCTCTCCAGAGCTTTTCCCCTTTCAGCCCCAGAGGATCCATATCACCCCACGCTGGAGGTCTCAATCGAAACCACTCCTGGTATCGATCAGATGTCTCCGAGCGTGGTAAATAAGATTCGCTGTTTCCGTAAAGCTGATTTTCAGAAACTTAATAGCCTTATTGATACATTTGACTGGTCTGATATTCTGGCGTGCACTGATCTTAATGTCACTTTAGAAAAATTTTATTTTACTTTAAATAAATTTTTTGACTCATGTGTGCCTTGGAAATATCCGTCCGCTTCAACAAATCCTCCTTGGTTTACAAGGTGCCTCGCTAACTTAAAAAATAAAAAAAATAAGCTTTTACTTAAATATAAAAAAACCTGCAGTAGTGTTGATTTCTCAAGATACTTACTAGCTCGGTCGAATTTTACCGTGCATAACGCTGAATGTTATAGGAATTATATTGACCGCTGCCGGATTCAATTTACTCAGGATCCAAAGCAGTTTTATAATTTTGTAAACACTAAGCGTAAACACGTATCTTTTTCACCCCTGCTTACGTTTGAAAATTCTTCTGCGACTTCGGATCAGGCCATTGCCGATCTATTCGCAGAATTTTTTCAAACAACTTATTCTCCTCCTAAATTGACTGATCAGCCTTACGCATATAACATTCAAGCAGCAAATCTTATTTTCTGTCCGGTTTTTTCTGAGAACAACTTATTATCTGGTCTTTTAAGGGTAAAACCCATTTATCAGGGTGTGTCGGAGTACCAGGGTGTGTGCTAAAATACTGCGCCAGGGCTCTGTGCAAACTCTTCTAAGACTTTTCAACTTATCTTTGGAAACCTCGATTTTTCCCCTTAAGTGGAAGGAATCATTTATAATTCCCCTACATAAAAAAGGGAAAAAGTCCGAGGCTGCCAACTACAGAGGCATCTGTAAGTTGTCGGCAATTCCAAAGTTATTTGAAAAATTAATTACCCCTCATTTGCAACACCTTTGCTCTTCGATTATCACTCCTTGTCAGCATGGCTTTATTAAGCGTCGCTCCACCACCACAAACTTATTGGAGTTGACATCCTTTGTCATAGACGGCTTTTGTAAGGGATATCAAACCGATGTAATTTACACAGACTTCAGCAAAGCATTTGATTCAGTTAATCACTCACTTTTGTTGAGTAAACTGAATATGCTGGGTTTTCCTAAAGACCTCTTAACGTGGATCTCCAGCTACCTAGATGGAAGGACACAAAGAGTCTTATTTAAAAACATACAGTCCCGTCTGGTCCATGCTACATCCGGCGTCCCTCAAGGAAGTCATCTTGGCCCGTTATTACTTACGCTTTTTATAAACGACTTGCCCCCTGCTTTAACGAACTCTCTAGTTCTTATGTATGCAGATGATGTAAAGCTTTGTCTTCAGTATAAATCCATCTCTGCCCAATGCAGTCTTCAGTCTGACCTTGATAACTTTCAAAAATGGTGTTTGGCTAATGATCTAATACTTAATGGATCAAAATGCAAGCATATGTCTTTTTATCGTTCTTGCCCTCTGCAAGCTACGTATTCCATTAACGGGATTGCCTTAGAAAAATTAACCCAGGTTAATGATCTCGGCATCCTATTAGACATAAAACTTAAATTTGCCGACCATATTTCCTTAATGGTTAATAAGGCTAAAGGAGTCCTTGGTTTTATTAAAAGGTGGTCAAAAGAATTTAATGACCCCTATATAACCAAAACTTTATTCATTTCTTTGGTCCGTCCGATACTAGAGTACGGTTCATGTGTCTGGAGTCCCCAATATGGAGTACATAAGGACCGCATAGAATCCGTACAAAAGAACTTTTTAATATTTTCACTTAGAGGTCTATGCTGGGATGCAAATCTTCAGCTTCCATCCTACAGTAGCAGACTTTTACTTATCAACTTACCTAGCTTAACAAATCGTAGGACAATGCTCGGTGTAGTTTTTCTGCATAACCTTATTAACGGGGATGTAGATAGCCAGCATTTACTAACACGCTTAAATTTCAACATTCCTAATAGAAGGACTCGAAACTTTAGTCCTCTGTTCCTTAGCCGTTGTAGTTCGACATATGCACTGCATGATCCTTTTAGGGTTTTATGTTCGAACTACAATGGTCTCTACTCTATTACATCTCTTTCCTGTCCCTCTAATTTAAAATATAGAATTTTAAATTTCCTTACTAACTCCTCTTAGCTTAACAAATTTCAATTAGCTTAATATGTACTAACAAATCGTTTCTCGAGCGCCCCTCGGTCGTCTGGGCCTCTAAGCTTTATGATGAATACAGGAATGCTAGCTGATGCTCTTATTGATGCACAAGCCATTTCCAAATTCTGAAAGACCGCGAAAAAAAAAAAAAAAAAAAAAAAAAAAATTTTGGATCTGGAGGGCCGTTTGCAGCAAATACCGCACTTGGATGAGTGGTATATAGACCGGTGAACGGAAAGCCGAGCTCGCCGCTTCTGAGTTCGTGCCTCCTAGCCGTGCTGATCTTGTGGAGAAGATGGACAGCGACTACTTCGAGACCGAGAATTTCGGAGCGAAGCCGGTGCAGCCAGTCGCAGCTGGCAGAGTGGACCTGGAGCCGTCAGTCGGAGATAGCGGCGACGCACGGGCCCTGAGCACCCTGGAGAAGACGACCAAACGTGTAGGCCAGAGATACGAGACCGGGCTGCTATGGAAGGACGACGAAGTGAGATTGCCGGTGAGCTACAGCATGGCCCTCAGGAGGCTCGTCAACATAGAGTGTAAAATGAAGCGCGATGTGGACTTCGCGTCGGCTTACATCCGGATAATGGACGATTATGTCAAGAAGGGATACGCACGACGACTAGAGGCCCAGGAAGTCCAGAGGTTTCAGGAGGGCAAAGTGTGGTACCTGCCGCACTTCGGAGTGGAAAACCCGAACAAGCCTGGGAAAATCCGGCTGGTTTTCGATGCGGCTGCCAAGGTGGACGGTGAGTCTTTGAATTCAGCGCTACTGAAAGGCCCACAGCGCTACAAGCCCCTCCCAGCAGTGCTCTTCCATTTTCGGGAAGGAGCGGTTGGAGTTTTTTTTTTTTTTTTTTTTTTATTTATTATTATTAACAATGAACTGTTATTTCTATATTATTATAACTAAGAGTAAGGATAAATTAAGTTAAAAGATATTCCATAATTTTGGATTTAATTACATCTAGGGATAGTTCAGGGGACATTAAATGGGATAACGAGTTATAATTTTTACAGATGACGCGGAATGGATCGTGTTCCGCAAAATTAGATCTAGAAATCGGTAACCAAAGGGGTCGGAATGATCTAGTTACTCTATTAGGCACAGAAAACATTAATTTTTCAAGAAGTACTTGTGAGTCAACCTGTCCAAGAATAAGCACATGAAGCAGCATAACCATAGCACAAGTACGGCGCTCTTTTAAAGGAGGTAGGTTTAGTAGTTTTAACCGGCAATTATACGACGGGAGGGAAGTGGCAGTATCCCAGTTTAAGCCTTTTAACGCAAATAGCAGAAACTGCTTTTGGACTGATTCAATCCTCCTTTAGTGAACAAAGTATTGCGGACTCCAAACGCTAGAACAGTATTCCAAGATAGGACGAACCAACGATACGTATAGAGTTTTAGTTGTGAAAGGATCATCAAATTCTTTAGACCAACGTTTGATAAAAGCTAGCACGCCTCTGGCTTTATTGACTGTTAGTGATATGTGGTCGTTGAAGGACAACTTATTGTCAAAAATTACTCCAAGATCGTTAATTAGGAAAACACGATCTAAGACGTTATTCCCAAGAGAGTACGAAACGATGTGAGGCACACTGCGATTGAACGTCATAACCTTACACTTAGAGCAGTTAAGCAAAAGGAGATTGTTTGAGCACCACAAGAAGACTTCGTTAAGGTCTAGTTGCAAGTGTCTATGAAGGAAATGGTCTGAGAAAGAAAGACATAACTTGACATCATCAGCATACATAAATGTAGTAGCATAGTTTATAACACTAGGTAAATCGTTGACAAAAAGAACAAACAGAAGAGGTCCTAAGTGACTACCTTGTGGGACACCAGATGAAACATTTATAATCTGTGATGAACTGTTTTTAAACAAAACACGCTGCGTGCGGTTCGATAGATAAGAGGTCAACCACTGTACTATATGAGGAGAAAACCCCAAAAGACACAGCTTATGAAGGAGGAGATGGTGGTTCACAGAGTCAAACGCTTTACTAAAGTCAGTGTACACCACATCAGTTTGCATGCGGCTCAGAAAACCTCTGTGGATAAACGAAGTGAATTCAAGAAGGTTAGTTGTGGTAGAGCGATGTTTGACAAAACCATGCTGTGAAGTGGAAATAATACTTTTACAAAAATGTTGCAGTTGGAAAGTAACCAGTTTCTCAAGCAGTTTGGGAATCGCAGATAGCTTAGCAATCCCCCGGTAGTTCTCAATAAGTGCTTTAGAGCCTTTCTTATGAAGCGGAATAATAAAAGATTCATTCCATCTCTTGGGGAGACATGCCAGCTCCAAGGATAAGTTGAATAAGATAGTGAGAGGAAAGCAAAGGATATCAGAACAGTACCTTAGAACACAGCTAGGAACATTGTCAGGACCAGCAGAGAATGATATATCTATTGTTGAAAGAGCTTCGAACAGATCCTGAATTCGAAATTTTGTAAAGTAAATGTTGTTTATATGTGGTAATTTATAAGGATAAGAAGAATTGTGGTTATATGAATCGGACGAATAGGTGGTTTGAAAAAATGACGCAAAGAGATTAGCAATATCTTGCTCAGAAGAATGTGAAATATTTTTATATGATAGGGAAGGAGGAAAAAGATTTGATTTACGTTTCATATTGACAAAAGAGTAGAAGGAGCTTGGATCATTTCGAAAGTTTACCTTACAATTCCTGATATACTGCTTATAGAGTAGATCGTTGAGAATAATAAACTGGTTGCGAACATAAAGAAAGTTTGACTGGTGGCACATCGATCCTGACTTAAGAAACTTTTTGTAAGCTCTGGATTTCCTGTTCTTAAGACGAGAAAGGTGTTTATTATACCAAGGTGGTTTTATAGACAATGATACAGGGACTTCCGAAACAAATTTGTTCAAGGCATTATGAATTATTTCGTAAAACGAATCCGTAGCTGCTTCAATTGTGTTTATAGATGAAAGAAAATTCCAATCGATTTCAGCTAAATGATTCCGAAGGGCAATAAAATCAGTCTTTCTGAAGCATTTGAAACGAGGTTTAGCATTAAAGCAAGCATCATTGTGAGGCACATCAATTAACACCGATGCTAATAGTGTAGGGTGGTGAATGTCTTCAGGAAGTGATAGCGGCGGGGACCGAATGACTGTCACAGAGGATGACACATTAGAAAAAATAAGGTCCAGAAATCTGCCATGAGTGTTATGAATTGGATTAATTTGGAGCAGGGCAAGATCGGTTAAGCCATCGATAAAGTCGTTATGACAACTGGAAAGCAAGGAATTGTCTACCTCAGACGGGATCCAGGAAATGATGGGAAGGTTGAAATCTCCCATGATTAGGATTAAATCACGGTCCTTGGCCAACGAAGAGACAGACCTAATGGCATCAAGATGGTGAAAGTACACAATATCTTCAGCCATGGGAGGAATGTAGGAACAGGTCAGAAAAATATGAGACGAGCCAGTTAAAATTTTCACCGCAATGAACTCAATTCCGAACTCGTTCGTGAAAGGAATAATTTCAGAAGGGTACTTATTAGCAACAGCAATGAGGACACCACCTGCAAAAGTTGGACGATCCAATCGAAACACTATGAATTTGGAAACAAGAATTTCATAATCAGAGACAGAGGAGTTAAGCCAAGTTTCAGTAAGCACGATAGCATCAAAATCAAAAGAAGCACTCTTTGTAAAAAACTGGCTCAGCTTACCCAGAATACTTTTAACGTTTTGATAGCAGCAGGAAAATACAATGTTATTCAGTTTTTTGAAGCAGTTGGATTCTGGGCGAAGCAGGGCTAGGATTCTGAGCGTCTTTTGCTAGGAATTCATGAACGATACTGTGCTCAGGCCAAGCTACAGGATCAAGTGCTTTTTCAAGGTAGGAATCAGGTAGAACTATTTTAAAAGAAGATATAGAACGCTTATGCTTAAAGTTAAACTTAAAAACAGCTATTTCATTAGGAGCTACCTTAAGATGGTTTAACAGGTGACTCTTGACATCATCAACAGTAGCATCCGGCATAACCCGAGAGACAAAAATGGCCATACGAGGAGCAACCACCCTCAGCGTAAGTCCAGAAGATCTAACTTCAGGCGCCACACCAACCAGAGGCCTTGGAGACATCACAGCTAGAGCAGAGGGTAGGTTGTCCAACGATGGGGGTTGTCCAACGATGGAGGCTCCAAGATGAGAGGTGGCTCGAGATTTGTACTTGGTACGCTGATCGCTTCTTGGAAGGGATGAATATTAGAGTGCCCTGAAGGAAGGCTCATCAAGTCACTTGGTACTGGAACAGCATAAGTAGGTAGACTAGTAGGCGACGGTAAAATGTTTGGTGTTGAAAATTCATCGACTTGTACAGCATGGGATGTAGGGGTATTCAATAATTTAGCAGTCAGCAGGTTGTTGTTCGGAATTTGTCGTCTGGGGGATTCACTTAACAACTTTAGTCCAAGGAATTGAGTTTCAAGAGCGAGGAATTGCTCATTAAGGGCCGAGAATTGCTTGCGGACATCTAGGAAACCATTTCTCGTCTGTTTCATAAAAGTCCGCATCTCTGACTCAATTTCTCTACAAGCGATGCAAGACCATGTCAGGCCAATTTTCTTGTTGATAAGGTCTCTTATCCGTCCATTGTGTCCTCCTCCAGCACATTTAATATGTGAGCAGTTATTGCAGAGCCAACAAGACAGGTATGAGTCACCCGTGATGGTTCCACCAAATTCACATTTTTTTGCTGTGCAAGTAAGACTCATTTTTGGCTTCTTTTTGACGGAATGCAGACCACTGTAATAGCGTGTAAAGAATTTAGGCTCTCTGAAGCACTCTGTAGCCGAGAGTGGACGATCAGATCGGATGTAAGAGATGACGTTACAAAAGAGATGTGCAACGAAGGTTCGGCGTCGTGAAGAACAACAAACTCCACAGTAACTATGAATGTAACGGGTTACGTCCGGAGAGTACAGCTCGGAGAGACTTATGTTGGAGAATATAGTTAAAGCGCAACAGAGATAACTTTAACCGATTAAATGTATAAATTGGAAATAAATAGTTCAATGAACTTATTAAGTCGAATTTATTTTTAGGGATATATTGTTATATTTCAACTTGTCGCAGAAGGAGAAAGCTTGAGTTCAAGATCGAAAATAATTGCAAACTGGCAAGAGCGATCGAAGAAACACGTCCGGGTACGGCAAGTGAATATACAGAACTGTTTGTGTAGACATCAAGGAGATGTTTTATCAGGTACTGATGCAGCCGAAGGACAGATGCGCCCAGAGGTTTCTGTGGAGAGACGGAGATGACCAGCGAGAGCCGGACGTATACGAGATGCCAGTGATGACGTTCGGAGCGGCCTGCTCACCATGTTCGGCGGACTACGTGAAGACCGTGAATGCCTTGCGGTATAGCAGCACGGACCCGCGAGCAGCCCTAGCCATCAACGAATACCACTACGTGGATGACTACGTCGACAGTTTCGCCAGCGAGGACGAAGCTATCGCCATCTCGACCCGGGTGAGGGAAATTCACGCTGAAGCAGGTTTTGATTTGTGCCGATTTACCTCCAGTTCGGCAAGTGTGGTCAGAGCGCTGAACCCACTTGAGTCCATCGGCAGCGTCGGATGGACCGAAGCTGAGGAGAAGGTACTTGGGATGTACTGGCAGCCGGCTACCGATGATTTCAAGTTCGGCGTCAAGTACCATCGAGTCCCGAGGAACGTGATGACGGGGGAACGAGTCCCTACCAAGAGGGAGTTCCTAAGCCTGGTGATGTCTACGTTTGACCCGATTGGGTTCCTGAGCTGCTACATGGTGACTGCCAAACTGCTGCTGAGGGAGATTTGGCGGAGAGGAGTCAACTGGGACGAGCCGCTACCGGATGAATTGGCCGCAGCCTTCGAGGATTGGCGGCAAGGGATGAGTCGGATCCAGGAGTTCCGATGCCCGCGCCACTACTTTGGCGGCGGACGAGTGCGGACGCTACAGCTGCACATCTTCGTGGACTCCAGTCAATCGGCGTTCGCAGCAGCAGCCTACTGGCGGGCCACGTACGAGAACGGAGACGTGCAGGCGCACTTCATAAGCTCCAAAACGAAATGCGCCCCGATGAGGACCATGTCGATCCCGCTATGGACGGACTCCAAGACTGTGTTGCACTGGATAAGCAACACCCACCGGAGATACAAACAGTTCGTCGGAAACCGGGTGGCGGAGATTTTGGAATCGACAGAGGCGTCCCAGTGGAGATGGATCCCGTCCGCCGAAAACGTGGCGGATGACGCGACAAGGCCGCGCAAGGCCGTGGACCTGAGCATCGGTTCGCGATGGCTAAGCGGACCGCCGTTTCTACGAGGACCAGAGGAGAGCTGGCCGAGATCGAGCGAGGACTGGATTCCTCCGACGACCGACGACGAGGAAATGAAATGTGAGTTTGCCTTGGTCACGGAAAAATTTATATCCCTGCAGAGGTTCTCCAGCTATAATCGACTGGTGAGGACGACTGCGTGGGCGCTCAGATTTGTTCGACGATGCCGTGGAATACGTCGCGATGAAGAGGTCTACGGATTGACCGCGATGGAGTGCGCTGAAGCAGAGCGCGCATTGATACGGCAGTCGCAGCGAGAAGCGTTTGCTGAGGACAGCCAAGGAAACGTCGCCAAGGACAGCCGACTGCACGGACTGTCCCCATACTTTGACGAGGACGGAGTATTGAGAGCCAGTGGAAGGATCGACGACGCGACGTGTGTGCCATACAACGCACGTCGGCCGATCATACTGTCTCACGAGGAGGCGCTGGCAGAGATGATCGTGCAGCAACACCACGAAAAGATGTGCCACCAAAACGGAGGCGACGATCGGATCGATTCGGAGCAAGTTCTGGATAACGAACTTGCGGAGACTGCTACGGAGGGTGGTGAGCAAATGCAACGTTTGCAAGCTGCGGAAGGCACGACCCACACAGCCCGAGATGGGCCCCCTGCCTGCGGATCGACTAGAGGCCAACGGATGGCCATTTAAGTCTACTGGCCTGGACTACTTTGGGCCGCTCTTTGTGACAATGGGACGTCGCACAGAGAAGAGGTGGGTGGCACTGTTTACGTGCCTGACCACGAGGGCTATCCACTTGGAGATGGCTCACGATTTGTCCACCGACTCCTGCATAATCGCCATGAGGAACTTCATGAGCCGCCGTGGACCAGTGGTCAGGATAAGGAGCGACAATGGGAAGAACTTCGTTGGAGCCGACCGCGAGGCCAAGAGGTTCAGCGAAGTGTTCGAGCCTGCACAGATCCAGGGCGAGCTGTCGTCTAAGGGAGTCGAATGGATCTTCAACTGCCCGGCGAACCCAGCTGAAGGCGGTGCCTGGGAAAGGATGGTGCAGTGCGTGAAGAAGGTGCTGGCGCACACAATGAAGGAGCTCGCGCCCAAGGAGCATGTACTGGAGAACCTGCTGATTGAGGCGGAGAGCATCGTAAACTCTCGTCCGCTCACTCATCTACCGGTGACGGTGGACCAGGAGGCTCCACTGACTCCTAACGAATTGCTGAAAGGAGCATCGGATATCCCAGATCTCCCCAAGGATGATGGACAGGAGCCCGTGAGATCCGCTACTAGGAAGCAACGGCGCATAGCAAGGATGATGTGCGATCGCTTCTGGAAGCGTTGGGTGCATGAGTACCTACCAACTCTTGTGCGCAGGGAGAAATGGTGCAAGCGCGTCGAGCCCATCCGTCGAGGAGACCTGGTATTCATCTGCGATCCAGCCATACCACGAAGGGAATGGAAACGAGGCGTCGTGGAAGAGGTGTTCACCGGGAAGGATGGAGCACCGGTCCGGAGCAGCGGTGCGGACTACCGATCGAGCCAAGACGACTATGCGTCCCGCTTCGAAGCTAGCTGTCCTGGACGTGGTAAATGCGGCTGCTTCACGGGGGTGGGGATGTCGCGGAACGAACTAGTGGCTATCGATAGTTGAGATTAGGTGTCAGATGTCAGTATTTTGTATGTTTAGGGTTTTAAGTTTATGTTATCTGTTCACACTAAATCGGGTAGCTTGGAAGAAATAATTTGGCGGATAAAGCACATCGATTTGCGCCATCACAGAAAGGGGAAGAGAAACTGCGGTATGTAGGATAAGTAATTATGTATCAGGTTAAGAACAATTTTCTTGTAGAATAAAACGCTCGTTACACACCACATCACTTCAAGAACTGTCCTATCTGAGTGTTATAAGGCATTCCCGTGATCGGCCAAGCGGTGACAATTTACTATCGTCGAATATCGATGGCGGTCACTATCGATAGTACCAAAACTCTGAGCCAGCTACTTCCATTGCTCTCGTTCCTCTTTTGTTGGATTACTCTTACATATGGAAAATGAAAAGTCTTGTGTATATAGTAACATATTAACAAAACCTGTTAGAGTGTATATCAATAAGTTTTGTAAACCGAAGGTGAAGCCTTTTGTCTTTAAATTCGTAATACCGCTGCAAATAGCCTAATTGCAATTTTCGTAAAAACATAAACATAAACATTTAGTTATTCCAATTCGGGTGAAAACAGCCTCATTTCAAAGTCTCAATTTCTGAGAGTCACTTCAGACTGAAAACCAAAACAATATTTTGGTAAGCCTTTGGATTTTGGATTTTGGTAAATTCCGACTCCAATGTTTCTCACTTCTCTTAAGTGAAATAAAACTAAACAGCTCAAACCATTCTTAAGTGGGCACCCACTTCATAAGAAATTTCAAATTTTTCTTGTAACCTCTTTTAATTGAGATCCAAAGCCTTCCACGTCAACTGACACCTCAAGTAATAGATTCCGACTCAATCGACTTTCTTCAGAGAACAAAGCCTCTCAGAAATAAAAGCTTCGTTGAAGCTTTGATCTGCAAAAAGCTTCAGCAAGGGTACGTGTAAAAAGAACTTAGAGCCCCAAAGTTAAGTTAGTTCTAAAATTCTGAAGTTCTAAGCTGTTTTAAAGAATCATACTCTATCAAAACTGAACTCAAATAAAAATAAATTTTTTTTCAAACTAATTTGAAGAAGATATGTAATTATTTGAGCATCGGCAAATAGGGCAATTACAAAAAAAATGTTTTTGTGTTTTCCTAATTTTTCTCAATCTTTAATCATTTACCGAAGTTGATATACCCTTGCAGTTAAAACCGGATATATATCGCAAACATCGGATATAGTTGGCTGATCCTTATGAGAATATGATAATGTAACCAAATTTATTATTATACAAAATCTAAAAAAAGTCCCAAACTTCTTTCTTCAAAAATTCCAAAGTTGGTATTTCTACCAAAAACCATTTCCGATCGTTCAGTTATATGGCAGCTATAAGATATAGTCGGCCGATCATTCTGAAATTTGGTAGGTCGGATTATCTGGCCAAAAATAGAATTGTATTAAGTTCCAGATTTCTATCTTCAAAAACACGAAAGTTGGGTCATTTCCGATCGTTCAGTTATATGGCAGCTATAGAATATAGTCGGCCGATCCTTATGAAATTAGGCATGTCGTAATGTTTTGCCAAAAATAGCTCTCATATCAAATTTGAACTCCCTAACTTTAAAAGCACCAAAGTTATACCATTTCCGATTAATCAGTTTTATGGCAGCTATAGGAGGAAAAAGGAAAGAAGCGTGCAAAGGAAAGAAGGGTGTGAGCAAAGTTTCAAGACGATAGCTTTAAGGGGTTATATACAGTTGTGATTGATTAAAAAATCGATTTTTTGCATATTCTTGCATATTCATATTGCATATTCTTTAATTATATACTGTTGAGAATACTCTCACAAAAATTCATAACGATCGGAGCATTAGAACCGAAGTTGTAGCTATTTATAGCGCACTACCTGCATATAAAACTTGAACAAACTTCCCGCTTCGGCTTCCGGCTAATGGAATTTAAACTGGTCTGTGCCATTAAGTCTTGCAACAAGACAATTTCCACTTCCCAGCCTAGTATCCATTGCTGGTTATGTGAAAACGTCGTGCACGCCAAGTGTGCCGGTTTCACTGCATCAGTTTCGGATGCCATTTCCCGTAGGTCTGGGATACATTATTGTTGTGAAAATTGTCGTGCTGTGCAAGGCGAAATGAGGTCGTTCATGAGACAGACCAAAAATGGATTTAAAGAGCTGATCACTGGTTTTCGTAAAATCAATGACCAGCTCTGTGGGCTTGACACTCAATTTAGTGGCCTTCAGCTGCTAAATGAGTCCCCTAAGCGTAAGAAATCCGCTGTTTCTGATCCGCCTCAGCCTGCTCAACCGACATTAATGCAGCCGCTTATATCTCTGGCCACCCCAAGGGCTAGAACTGAGAAAAATTCGTCAGAATTTCTCAGGGATAATGAGCAATTGTCCGATATGTCCGCCATGGCATCCATTCAAGTGATGCCACAGGTCCTAGGGAACGAAACCCCCATTAGAGTCACCCAAAAGGGTATACCACAGTCCGGACCACCGGCACCGACTGATGCAGCAGTTCTTGTACCTGCGACACCAAAACCCTTACAGGTGATTCCTCCATCGAAACATATATTTTTTTCTCGGCTGCTACTGATACTTCAGAGATTGATATCTCGGCTTATATCAAAGCCAAAACTAAAGCCGATATAAAGGTGGAGGACATACAAAAATTTAAATATAATTATACAAGGCGCACGTCTTCTTTCAAGATTCGTGTGCCCGCGCTGATGTTCAAGACGATTTGTTCTCCCAGTTTTTGGCCAGAGAATCTTTTCGTCCAAGAACATCAGCCTAGTTCCGTGAAAAAAAAAGTTAATAAACCAGTGGGAGTGAGACTTCCCAATATCGGAACCACTGACCAACCCTCCACCTCTTCTTTGGCCACTAACCCAAAAAACTAGTTTCCTCACTAACTCTTACCTATCAGAATACCAGGGGGCTACGTAGCAAACTCCCCAAGCTATATTCTGATAGTTCTTTCTTTGCATCCCATATAATAGCATTTACAGAAACTTGGTTAAATCCGGAGATCTTTGGTTCCGAAGTTTTTCCAAGTAAGTACACCACTTTTAGACGGGATCGATCTCACCGAAAAGGAGGTGGAGTCCTCATTTCGGTAGACTCTACTTTTGTTTCTGAAGAGGTGAAATCCCAAGAGTTTGGTTTTTTTTTTTTTTTTATTTATTTATTAAGTGAAGAATCCGTACAGCAAATCCGTCAACTCGTTGTTGACCGCGCGAGTTCCGTTTATGTTAAACTTATTTTTTATTAAACAAGGAGCTTTAGGTGACGCGGCCCCATGAGTTGGGCGCCAGTTAAATTGTTTGTAGTTCGGTGAATTAAAAAAATTTAAATTTTATTTTTTAATTATACAACTCGGTGTTAAAAATGTATTTATTAAACGTAATTATTACAGGACACTTTTGATTTTTCTTAAATATTTTTTTCAACCGTTCGCGGTCTCTGTCAAACTAGGACTGACTTCTTAATTCTAAATCTGATCCAAAGAACCTCGGCCATCAGTTGTGTTTACATTAGAGGCTTAAGATAAAAATGTCGCATCTTATTGTGAAATTCGATTAAGCTGATCGATGAAATTTGGTGGGTACTTGAAACGCAAAAGGCGTAATTGATTGGGCTTCGGAGGGAAGCTGATGTTTACTTTTGATTTTTATTTGTTTATGGGGAACCGAGATCGGACCTCAGAGCCAAAGACAAAGCCGAAAGCAAATTCAGAGTTTGGAAATATTGTTTATAAAATTCCTAAGTGGAAAGCCATAAGTGGCCTGGATTTATGGGTTGGATAATTGAGCCAAAGACAAAAGCAAAGGCAAATGCAGAGATTGAAAATATTGTTTATAAAATCCATAAGTGGCCTGTATTTACGGGTTGGATTTGCATACTTAAAGTGTGTATTTACAGTTCTTCCTCCCCATTTCTATGCTATGTTACTTCTAGACTCAATGCAATAACGTAGTGTTGGCGCCAAGTGTAAAAAACTGTTTTTCTGCTTCCCGCTCGCATCAAATTACCGCGGCGCGCATACGCGCTACAAGATGCCTGACAGGGCAGAGGCTGGGCGTCGCACCTCCACTACACCAAGAAAACACCGCGAATACGCGGTAGCGAGTCCGGATCGGGAGTTTGCTGCCCAAAACCGTGCGTTGCATCTCCGATACGCCAAGGAAACACCGCGAATACGCGGTAGCGAGTCCGGATCGGGAGTTTGCTGCCCAAAACCGTGCGTTGCATCTCCGATACGCCAAGGAAACGCCGGTCCTTCAAATCAAACTACAGGGTCCTTTTTAGAAACTTTCTTGCACTTGAATGTCGGACTCTAAAAAGGCTGTCTTCCAACTCGACCCTACAAGCTTCCTAAGAAGACTCGTCATTACATTCCCCCATCACCCCATACTGAATGTTTGAAATACTCCCAGTGCTTGACCGCTTTCGCATCTCCTCAACCCCCCCTTCTTGACTTTGCCCCATGTCACGTTTCTTGGCATGTAGGGAGACTAAATCTCCTTACAGCATATTGGGTGCTTAAATTTGGATGACGATACGCTCAAGCGAATGGTACCAACTCGGTCGTCTAAATTGGTTGAGAAGACAGCAGCAATAATTTTACATGAAGCGGCCAAAACAAACCGAGATTTCCATAGGGTGCAACCACCTCCAGAAACTACCCATCCAAAACGCACCTTCTGTACAAGAGGCAGACCGGCTCATAGTTGGATTTGCCTAACTGAGAGCAGATAAAAAAAAAACTGGCTCCAATCAGCAAATCCACACGCTGCGCTTTGTGAAAGTTCCGATCTGCCAGAATCATATTCGCAGGAACCTTCCATTTGGAAACATCTATGTTCAGGCCAGGTTGACGCTCTGCGACGCGAGACGCCGCAACTGACAACAAACATAAGACAAACATTAACCGATGCTCCATCCATGGTGATTTCAACGTCTCCAAAGCCACTCACCGCTACAAAGCATTTGGTTGTTGGAAATGCATTTGGCATTTGGAAGTTCCGATCTGCCAGAATCACATCAGAGACGCCGTGTACCGAATGTATACCGAATACGTGGATAGGCGATACTTAAGGCAAACATTAACCGATGCTCCATCCTTGGTGAATTCAACGTCTCCAAGGCCACTCACCGCTTCGAAGCATTTGGACCTACAAAGCTAAAGTTGGCTGGCCAGCCGTGATGTGATAAGACGAACTTGTGAGCCGGAATCCCCTCTCTTTCTCTTAAGCGAACGGTCGTGTTTTTTTTGTGCGCACTGCGTTTTATTATAAATATTGGTAAACCGGTGTTTACTCACTTAATCAATTGCATATATTGTGAATCTTAATAATCTTAAGCTTAAACCGTATCGCTTCGCGAGTGCTGTGGTATATTTGGAGTCGAATTAATAAATTGAATAATTTCAATTCCAAGCATAGCTCAGCTCTGCTTCTTCCCCGGCTTATCTCTATTTCTGCATTTCTCTTTTGCACTCTCCAAAGCTCCCGCTTCGGCTTCCTATTTGGCATAGTGGTTCAAGGTATTGTGTTTTTTAGCTTTTTATATATTAATTTTTGTTTTATTAATTAAAAAAAAAATGGAATTTAAACTTGTCTGCGCTATGAAGTCTTGTAACAAGACAATTTCCACATCCCAGCCTACCATCCATTGCTGGTAATGTGAAAACGTCTTTTTTAATGGTAATTGAATTTGAAATAAGTCCTCTAAGGTACAATGAATTCCTACCGTAATGTTAGGTGGAAGATACTCTTTAATATAGTTATTAAATTTTCTGGTCATGTCCTGTCAAAGATTTTCAGTGACTCATGTATTGTATACATCCCCGTTGTTAATAACAGTTGTGTTTAAATTGATTTAACGGTTTACGGGTCTCTTGTATTACATTTTCAAAACTACTTTCAGCTGAATGCTGTGTGTTCTGATCTGAGTCTGACTGGTCTGTTTGTTCTATATCGCTGTTTGTAATATTATTTATCTGAATTCGAGATAATGCGTCTGCAACTACATTTGTTGTACCGGGCTTATACCCTAAAGAATACCTTCCTTTCATATCTACATTGGGATTTTTATCCGAAATTGTGTAAGATAAAGATTGATGGTCGGTTTGAATTTCAATTCCAATAACTCCGTATAAGTAATTTCTTAGATTTTTAAGAGCCTATACTATCGCTAAAAGTTCCTTCTTATTAGTAGCATAAGCAGGTTCTTTTTTAGACGAGGTTTTTGAAATAAAAGTAATTGGTTTTCCTTCTTGAGATACAACTGCACCAATTGCGACGTCTGAAGCGTCGGTGGTCAAGGTAAATTTTTTATTATAGTCCGTGTTTGGTCATTGAGAGTTTTCAATGCCGGGAAATGAAAGGCGAATTTAATTATAGTACGTTATATTTCATTTATGCTGCAGGCAGATGAAACTGGGATCAACCATTGTGATCATCCAGTTTATAGTGCTAAGCAGTGACTAACCATATGGACAGAGAGTGCGGCTCGACTAGACATACGCGAAGCTAAAGCTCTCGATAGTGGAGAGGGCGGCCCGACATAGTGATTGCGAAGCTAAAGCTCTCTTAAAATAGGCCCGTTGAAGTCGAGCGGCCGAGAAAGAGTCGGCTTGCGACCAACTAAGGCGATATATCCATACTTTAGCTTAATAAATAAACTATAACTAAATTATTACACTAAACATTACATAAACATTATTTAAACATAAACATTAAATGCCGTGCTGCTGCTTGACCCGACAGTCCGGTTGAACTAGTTCTACTTGAGCAATGAGATTTTCTTTCAGCTCGTTAAAAGCTTTAATTGCTGGTTCATCCAGCTGAATTAACATTTTTGTTGACATTCTTTTTTGGAGATTTTGATTAGATTTTGCCATTATGACCTCCAAGATATTTTGTTAGAGGTTTGGGTATGTAGGCGTAGTTTGAAACAAATTTTCGATAATAGCCCGTAAGACCTAGGAAACTTCTTAGTTCACGAATATTTTCTGGAAGGGAATTTTTACTAATGGTTTCAATTTTCTCTGGGTCTGTCTTGATGACGTTATAGGATACAATGTATCCTAGAAAACGGGTTTCTGGTTTGAAAAACTTAGATTTTTCTAAAGTGATTTTCATGTTTGCCCTCAATAATATATTTGTCGGCGCATTGAAACTGCGTGGTTGCGAATGTATGTGTGTGTGTGTGCGAATACACATTTTCGAGTATTTCACCAGAGTGATAATATGGCATCAGCCTCTTGCTCTGTGAGTGTGTGGTTGCCAGGCAACCGTTGGCAGGCGACCGTTGCTTGGATGTTGTCGCTTTAAAAAGTATCGTTGTAGCGAGGCGACAGAATTGTGTCGCTGTCGCCGATCGAGGTTCGGTAGTATGCACAGTAGGTAGAGAATTAGACGCAGGCAGTTAGTACCAGAACTTGAAGTGTGTACAAGGCTGAAACTCGTTGCGCCACAATGGAAGACAACAACAACAACGATCATGATTCGACATATTTATAATTTTGTTTAGATCTGTATAGTGTTGTTCAATTGAGTTTGAGAATATTATAATTTCGTCCATTAAGACATGACATGTTTTTCCTATTTGTTCTCTTACAATATCTTCCGTTGCTCTCTGAAAGATTCTTGGTGCATTTGTTAATCCGAATGGCATTCTTAAAATTCGTATTTTCCATTATTTATTGAAAAAGCTGTTTTTCGACATCAGATTCTTTCATTAGTATCTGATGAAATCCTGACTCTAAATCTATTGTTGAAAAATATCTTGCTTTTCCCAAATTTGATAGAATTACTGATGGGTGTTGCATTGGGTACCTGTCAGGTATGGTACTTTCATTTAAATTTTTATAATCAATGACGAGTCTTAAATTACGGCTTCGGTCTTGATTCTCTCCTTTCTTTGGGACTACCAGAAGTGGTGAATTGTAAGGGCTTCTGCTAGGCCTTATTATTTTTTCTGATAACATTCTTTTGATTTCGCTATTCACGAAGTCGTTGACAGATAGAGCATACGGATATTGCTTCCCGTTTATTGGCCTAACGTGGATTTATTTCCCCCTTTATGTCTGTTCTAAAAGGAATTTTCATATTTATCTTTGTTCAGACATTAGGTCGAACATAACAAATAAAAACTTAAACAATTTTAAAATATTTAAGATATTACAATTCAAAAAGAAAATATATCTGTAAAAAATATAATATACAGTCCACTACTCTTTGTTATCGAACAATTATAATAATTTTCTAATACTAAAGAAATAGAATAAATAAATGTAATACGAAAGCAAAAATACACATATACATAAATAAAATGTTAATCTAAAAACAACACACACCTTTTTGTGGCCCTTTCCAGAATGTTCAAGCGTTGAACACTATTTTATATATTCCAAAGATAGAGTTTCAAGGGATCAGTCCCATGGAAATATGAGATAAGCAGCATGGTTTAAAACCGATCCCCTGCAGCCTAACATAAAAAACACAAGCATCGTAAATAACAAACATAAGTGCATCCGCTTGTCACACTTGAGAAAGGGTCGCATTGCATGTCAACGTGCAGTGCGTTGATAAGTAGTTTTTAATAGTTTTAAGATTTTCATGTATGTTACTTATAAGAGAACTTTGACGAATAAAATCAGTTTTGAAACGGAACTCATTGGAGTACAACCTTAATTTTGGGGCTCCTCTTAACAATCTTTGAAAGCTCTTTTTCAATATAGTGAACTATCTATTCCCTGAATCCGCCTAATTGGTCGGTACCTATATTATTTATTCGATTTTTGACGGTATTTACTTCGTCGGCACTCTCAGGATTTTTAATTCCCAAGATATTTTTATTTTTATTGACGGATATTTCTACGTCGGCGTTCTCAGGATTTTTAATTCCCAAGATATTTATATTTTTGTTGACGGATATTTCTACGTCGGCGTTCTCAGAATTTTTAGGTACCAAGATATTTCCAAGATTCTAAACCTTCGATTTTATAAAATAATTGTTTTGTTTCAAATATATTTATAATATGGTAATACCTAATAATTGAGTAGCCATGAACTGTAGTTACCTTTTTGTTTATTGGTAGCTCGTTTTTATTTTCAAAAATTCCCCTTTTTATTTAACAAGCAGTGGCTCCTGTATCTATTAAAACTTTTAGCTGCTTCTTGGTTTTTCGATCTATCCTATTTAAATAAGGCATTCCTCTGTAGGGGTGTGGTCTAAAAAATGGTCTTCATTGATATTATTTAATCTGGTTACTTTATTAGCTGGCTGACTTTCTGTTCCATCTGATTCCCTTTTTTGAGCTTGAGTTTGCTCTCTATTTTGATTTGTGCTATAGAAATTTGAACGATTTTTATTTTAATAATAATTATAATTATATCTACCTTGATTATCGTTTGCCTGCCAATTATTATATCTTCCTTGGTTACTATTTGACTGCCAATTTTGGCTCGGCTGCCGATTGTTATTAGGTTTATTCTGGAGTTGAATCGATGGATGAACATCCATTGGCTCGATAGCTTGTTGCTTTTGGTTATTATTTTGCCAAAAATTTCCCTTTTGTGGCCAATTGTAATTTTGGTTATGATTAAAATTATTTCCCATTTTAGTGGTATTATTGTTTTGTCGGATTTGATGAAATCGTAAGTTGTTTCCCCGATATTTACTTTCATTTTTAAATCCATTAAACCTATTTGCGAATTAACCACGGAAGTTGTTTGATTTTAATTCTTGGACCTTTGCCAAAGCATTGGGCAAATCTGGTGGATTTAATGAGAAAAGAGTTTCTGAAATAGATCCATTAAGTCCGGGTACAAATACTCGTAGAGCATTTCTCCTTATTGAATTGTTTGTTTCTTGGTTATAACACTGTCCTTTCCATATGTCATTATGGTTTTGTTTATTAGTAAGGTCATTATACCCTTGCAGAGGGTATTATAATTTTGGTCAAAAGTGTGCAACGCAGTGAAGGAGACATCTCCGACCCTATAAAGTAAGAAACTTAGTACTGATTATATTTTTGGTCAGTTGATCCGACCTACCAAATTTCATAACGATCGGCCAACTATATCTTATAGCTGCCACATAACTGAACGATCGGAAATGGTTTTTGGTAGAAATACCAACTTTGGTATTTTTGAAGATAGAAGTTTGGGACTTTTTTTTAGATTTTATATTATAATAAATTGGGTTATATTATTATATTCTCATAAGGATCGGCCATGTTTATCCGATGTTTGCGAAATATATCCGGTTTTAACTGCAAGGGTATATAAACTTCGGCTCTGGAAAGTTATCTTTCCTTTCTTGTTTTTTATTATTTTAAATTAATTCCTCACGATATTATCCCGTTGAGTCTACCTTCTGTGTGATTGGTTTTCCGATCCTTCCTGTATACAGTTGATTAATGGATACAGAATGTCCTGTCTTCCTTCCTTGGTTTTTCTTGTTGGAGTTGTCGGTTTATTTGTTTTGGTTGTTCTTCTTTGTTTTTTTTTTTTTTTTTTTTTTTGGTTTTTTTGTGCGTTGATTTATTAATTTTGTGTTTTTGTAATTGTTTGATTACAACACCTTTGTTTTAATTCACTCTTTATGGATTATTTCATTAATTAATTTCCATTTACTTTGTTGTTAACGATCACTGTCACTTGGTAGTGTCGTTTGGTGGATGTTTTAATTTTTCCACTAAAAATGTTGAGTTGTTGACCGCGCGAGTTCCGTTTATGTTTAACTTATTTTTCATTAAACTATTTTTTGGAGCTTTATGTGACGCGGCCCCTTGAGTTGGGCGCCAGTTAAATTGTTTGTTGTTCGGTGAATTAAAAAAATGTAAATTTTATTTTTTAATTATACAACTCGGTGTTAAAAATGTATTTATTAAACGTAATTATTACAGGACACTTTTGATTTTTCTTAAATATTTTTGTCAACCGTTCGCGGTCTCGGTCAAACTAGGACTGACTTCTTAATTCTAAATCTGATCCAAAGAACCTCGGCCATCAGTTGTGTTTACATTAGAGGCTTAAGATAAAAATGTCGCATCTTATTGTGAAATTCGATTAAGCTGATCGATGAAATTTGGTGGGTACTTGAAACGCAAAAGGCGTAATTGATTGGGCTTCGGAGGGAAGCTGATGTTTACTTTTGATTTTTATTTGTTTATGGGGAACCGAGATCGGACCTCAGAGCCAAAGACAAAGCCGAAAGCAAATTCAGAGTTTGGAAATATTGTTTATAAAATTCCTAAGTGGAAAGCCATAAGTGGCCTGGATTTATGGGTTGGATAATTGAGCCAAAGACAAAAGCAAAGGCAAATGCAGAGATTGAAAATATTGTTTATAAAATCCATAAGTGGCCTGTATTTACGGGTTGGATTTGCATACTTAAAGTGTGTATTTACAGTTCTTCCTCCCCATTTCTATGCTATGTTACTTCTAGACTCAATGCAATAACGTAGTGTTGGCGCCAAGTGTAAAAAACTGTTTTTCTGCTTCCCGCTCGCATCAAATTACCGCGGCGCGCATACGCGCTACAAGATGCCTGACAGGGCAGAGGCTGGGCGTCGCACCTCCACTACACCAAGAAAACACCGCGAATACGCGGTAGCGAGTCCGGATCGGGAGTTTGCTGCCCAAAACCGTGCGTTGCATCTCCGATACGCCAAGGAAACACCGCGAATACGCGGTAGCGAGTCCGGATCGGGAGTTTGCTGCCCAAAACCGTGCGTTGCATCTCCGATACGCCAAGGAAACGCCGGTCCTTCAAATCAAACTACAGGGTCCTTTTTAGAAACTTTCTTGCACTTGAATGTCGGACTCTAAAAAGGCTGTCTTCCAACTCGACCCTACAAGCTTCCTAAGAAGACTCGTCATTACATTCCCCCATCACCCCATACTGAATGTTTGAAATACTCCCAGTGCTTGACCGCTTTCGCATCTCCTCAACCCCCCCTTCTTGACTTTGCCCCATGTCACGTGTCTTGGCATGTAGGGAGACTAAATCTCCTTACAGCATATTGGGTGCTTAAATTTGGATGACGATACGCTCAAGCGAATGGTACCAACTCGGTCGTCTAAATTGGTTGAGAAGACAGCAGCAATAATTTTACATGAAGCGGCCAAAACAAACCGAGATTTCCATAGGGTGCAACCACAACCAGAAACTACCCATCCAAAACGCACCTTCTGTACAAGAGGCAGACCGGCTCATAGTTGGATTTGCCTAACTGAGAGCAGATAATAAAAAAACTGGCTCCAATCAGCAAATCCACACGCTGCGCTTTGTGAAAGTTCCGATCTGCCAGAATCATATTCGCAGGAACCTTCCATTTGGAAACATCTATGTTCAGGCCAGGTTGACGCTCTGCGACGCGAGACGCCGCAACTGACATTAAACATAAGACAAACATTAACCGATGCTCCATCCATGGTGATTTCAACGTCTCCAAGGCCACTCACCGCTACAAAGCATTTGGTTGTTGGAAATGCATTTGGCATTTGGAAGTTCCGATCTGCCAGAATCACATCCGCAGGAACCTTCCATTTGGAGACCAGGTTGTTCAGGCCAACTTGACGCTCTGCGATGTGAGACGCCGTGTACCGAATGTATACCGAATACGTGGATAGGCGATACTTAAGGCAAACATTAACCGATGCTCCATCCTTGGTGAATTCAACGTCTCCAAGGCCACTCACCGCTTCGAAGCATTTGGACCTACAAAGCTAAAGTTGGCTGGCCAGCCGTGATGTGATAAGACGAACTTGTGAGCCGGAATCAAATAGCGCTCGGCTCGCTCCCCAATCCCTCTCTTTCTCTTAAGCGAACGGTCGTGTTTTTTTTGTGCGCACTGCGTTTTATTATAAATATTGATAAACCGGTGTTTACTCACTTAATCAATTGCATATATTGTGAATCTTAATAATCTTAAGCTTAAACCGTATCGCTTCGCGAGTGCTGTGGTATATTTGGAGTCGAATTAATAAATTGAATAATTTCAATTCCAAGCATAGCTCAGCTCTGCTTCTTCCCCGGCTTATCTCTATTTCTGCATTTCTCTTTTGCACTCTCCAAAGCTCCCGCTTCGGCTTCCTATTTGGCACAGTGGTTCAAGGTATTGTGTTTTTTAGCTTTTTATATATTAATTTTTGTTTTATTAATTAAAAAAAAAAATATGGAATTTAAACTTGTCTGCGCTATGAAGTCTTGTAACAAGACAATTTCCACATCCCAGCCTACCATCCATTGCTGGTTATGTGAAAACGTCGTGCACGCCAAGTGTGCCGGATTCACTACCTCAGTTTCGGATGCCATTTCCCGTAGGTCGGGTATACACTATTGTTGTGAAAATTGTCGTGCTGTCCAAGGCGAAATGAGGTCGTTCATGAGACAGACCAAAAATGGATTAAAAGAGTTGATCACTGGTTTTCGTAAAGTCAATGACCAACTCTGTGCGCTTCGCACTAAATTTAGCAGCCTTCAGCTACTAACGGAGCCTCCTAAGCGTAAGAAATCCGCTGTTTGTGATCCGCCTCAGTCTACTCAGCCGTCAATAACGCAGCCGCTCATATCTCTGGCCACCCCAAGGGCTAGAACTGAGAACAATTCGCCGTCCGAATTTCTCAAGGAAAATGAGCAATTGTCTGAGCAAATGTCCTCTGTGGTATCCCTTCAAGTGATACCACAGGTTCTAGTAAATGAAACCCCTGTCAGAGTCACCCAAAAGGGTATTCCACAGTCCGGACCATCGGCACCGACTGATGCTGCACTACTCGTACCTGCTACACCAAAACCCTTACAGGTGATTCCTCCATCGAAACATATATTTGTTTCTCGGCTTGCCCTTGATACTTCAGAGATTGATATCTCGGCTTATATCAAAGCCAAAACAAAAGCCGATATAAAGGTGGCGGACATAACTAAATTTAAATATAATTATACACGGTGCATGTCTTCTTTCAAGATTCGTGTGCCCGCGCTGATGTTCAAGACGATTCGTTCTCCCAGTTTTTGGCCAGAGAATCTTTTCGTCCAAGAATATCAGCCTAGTTCCGTAAAGAAAAAAGTTAAAAAACCAGTGGGAGTGAGACTTCCCAATATCGGAACCACTGACCAACCCTCCACCTCTTCTTTGGCCACTAACCCAAAAAACTAGTTTCTTCACTAACTCTTACCTATCAGAACAAAACTCCATAAACTCCGTAGCAAACTCCCTAAACTATATTCTGTCAGTTCTTCCTTTGCATCCCACATTATAGCCTTTACAGAAACTTGGTTAAAGCCGGAGATCTTTAGCTGCGAAGTTTTTCCAAGTAAGTACACCACTTTAAGACGGGATCGACATCAGCGAAGGGGGGGTGGAGTCCTCATTTCGGTAGACTCTACTCTTGCTTCTGAAGAGGTGAAATCCCAAGAGTTTGGTGACATAGAATTTATTTGCGTTAAAATCACTATGTCCGTTAAAGCTTTATACATTACATGTTCATATATACCTCCTATGTCTGAACCGCCCACATATTGGCAGCATTTGTCCGCTATTCGATACGTCTCTAATCTTATGACGGATCGTGACCAACTCGTAGCGGTGGGCGACTTTAATATCCCAGAATTAAAGTGGTCCAACGTCGATAACTCACCATCTTTGTCACTTATAACTTACCATGACTTCACCGTGGGCATGTTTGACATGTCCCTAGGTCAGATCAATCACGTTAGAAATTCGCTAGGTCGGCTCTTAGACTTATGTTTTGTATCTGATCCTGATGGTACCGCTCTCTCCAGAGCTTTTCCCCAGAGGATCCATATCACCCCACGCTGGAGGTCTCAATCGAAACCACTCCTGGTATCGATTAGATGTCTCCGAGCGTGGTAAATAATATTCGCTGTTTCCGTAAAGCTGATTTTCCGAAACTTAATAGCCTTATCGATACATTTGACTGGTCTGACATTCTGGCGTGCACTGTCCTTAATGTCACTTTAGAAAAATTTTATTTTACTTTAAATACATTTTTTTACTCATGTGTGCCTTGGAAACATCCGTCCGCTTCAACAAATCCTCCTTGGTATACAAGGTGCCTCACTAACCTAAAAAATAAAAAAAAATAAGCTTTTACTTAAATATAAAAAAACCTGCAGTAGTGTTGATTTCTCAAGATACCTACTAGCTCGGTCGAATTTTACCGTGCATAACGCTAAATGTTATAGGAATTATATTGACTGCTGCCGGATTCAATTTACTCAGGATCCAAAGCAGTTTTATAATTTTGTAAACACTAAGCGTAAACACGTATCTTTTTCACCCCTGCTTACGTTTGAAAATTCTTCTGCGACTTCGGATCAGGCCATTGCCGATCTATTCGCAGAATTTTTTCAAACAACTTATTCTCCTCCTAAATTGACTGATCAGCCTTACGCATATAACATTCAAGCAGCAAATCTTATTTTCTGTCCGGTTTTTTCTGAGAACAACTTATTATCTGGTCTTTTAAGGGTAAAACCCAGGGTGTGTTTATCAGGGTGTGTGCTAAAATACTGCGCCAGGGCTCTGTGCAAACTCTTCTAAGACTTTTCAACTTATCTTTGGAAACCTCGATTTTTCCCCTTAAGTGGAAGGAATCATTTATAATTCCCCTACATAAAAAAGGGAAAAAGTCCGAGGCTGCCAACTACAGAGGCATCTGTAAGTTGTCGGCAATTCCAAAGTTATTTGAAAAATTAATTACCCCTCATTTGCAACACCTTTGCTCTTCGATTATCACTCCTTGTCAGCATGGCTTTATTAAGCGTCGCTCCACCACCACAAACTTATTGGAGTTGACATCCTTTGTCATAGACGGCTTTTGTAAGGGATATCAAACCGATGTAATTTACACAGACTTCAGCAAAGCATTTGATTCAGTTGATCACTCACTTTTGTTGAGTAAACTGAATATGCTGGGTTTTCCTAAAGACCTCTTAACGTGGATCTCCAGCTACCTAGATGGAAGGACACAAAGAGTCTTATTTAAAAACATACAGTCCCGTCTGGTCCGTGCTACATCCGGCGTCCCTCAAGGAAGTCATCTTGGCCCGTTATTATTTACGCTTTTTATAAACGACTTGCCCCCTGCTTTAACGAACTCTCTAGTTCTTATGTATGCAGATGATGTAAAGCTTTGTCTTCAGTATAAATCCATCTCTGCCCAATGCAGTCTTCAGTCTGACCTTGATAACTTTCAAAAATGGTGTTTGGCTAATGATCTAATACTTAATGGATCAAAATGCAAGCATATGTCTTTTTATCGTTCTTGCCCTCTGCAAGCTACGTATTCCATTAACGGGATTGCCTTAGAAAAATTAACCCAGGTTAATGATCTCGGCATCCTATTAGACATAAAACTTAAATTTGCCGACCATATTTCCTTAATGGTTAATAAGGCTAAAGGAGTCCTTGGTTTTATTAAAAGGTGGTCAAAAGAATTTAATGACCCCTATATAACCAAAACTTTATTCATTTCTTTGGTCCGTCCGATACTAGAGTACGGTTCATGTGTCTGGAGTCCCCAATATGGAGTACATAAGGACCGCATAGAATCCGTACAAAAGAACTTTTTAATATTTGCACTTAGAGGTCTATGCTGGGATGCAAATCTTCAGCTTCCATCCTACAGTAGCAGACTTTTACTTATAAACTTACCTAGCTTAACAAATCGTAGGACAATGCTCGGTGTAGTTTTTCTGCATAACCTTATTAACGGGGATGTAGATAGCCAGCATTTACTAACACGCTTAAATTTCAACATTCCTAATAGAAGGACTCGAAACTTTAGTCCTCTATTCCTTAGCCGTTGTAGTTCGACATATGCACTGCATGACCCTTTTAGGGTATTATGTTCGAACTACAATGGTCTCTACTCTATTACATCTCTTTCCTGTCCCTCTAACTTAAAATATAGAATTTTAAATTTCCTTACTAACTCCTCTTAGCTTAACAAATTTCAATTAGCTTAATATGACCTAACAAATCGTTTCTCGAGCGCCCCTCGGTCGTCGGTCGCCCCTCGATACAGGAATGCTAGCTGATGCTCTTTCTGATGCACAAGCCATTTCCATTTCCAATTCGCGGAAAGACCGCGAAGAAAGAAAAAAAAAAAACTTTAAACTTTAAACGCGATTATATCAGAATCTTTTTTTTTGGGAAATTACCTTTAGGGTGGACACGATTGCTAAAAAACTTCTAATCCGATCAACACCAAATTTTGACCACTTATTTATTATGATATTAGCTAGTCCGTGAACGAGGGATTTCCAATTTTTTTTGAAAACTTTTTTCCTTTTTTAAAGCATAAAAATCGAAAATCTTATACCTTGAAAAAGTACATTTTTTGTTCAAAACGTCGCCATTTTTTTGTGAATCAAAATTTTTAAAAATCCTTCGTTCACGGACTAGACAATACAATATACTAACTAAATTTTTTTGAATTTTGGATTTCGGATGAACCGTTTTCGGGATATCATGTCCACCGCAAGACACCTTCGAAAAAAGACGATCCGGGAATTCGGCTATAACATTTTTATTATGTTATATTTTTTTATGAAAAAATTTAAATAAATACCCAGAAACATGTACTTAACAACGTCGGTAAAACATTTTTCATAAATATTTTCTAAGGTGTCAAAAAAAAATCGATAAAATTCCATTTTTTTGTGCGGTACAACTGTATATAACCCCTTAAAACTGAGAGACTAGTTCGGTAGAAACAGATGGACAGACGGACAAGCTTATATCAACTCAGGAGGTGATCCTGATCAAAAATATATATACTTTATAGGGTCGGAGATGTCTCCTTCACTGCGTTGCACATTTTAAACCAAAATTATAATACCGGAGGGTATAATAAAAGTTCATTGATCTAGATTTGCCTAGCTATTTTTTATTAAATAATAAGGAGCTGTGAAAAACGCTTGGCAGCTAACAGGATCCTTAAACGAGTTTCAAAAAGGATTAGTTGTTAAATTAGGCTGGGTGTCGGGGCTTACAGTCTTTAATAATTCGGGCAGCTCTAACTAAGCAAACGGTCTTTGTTTGGGGCCGACGTTTTGTTCTTGGTCGTCTCGCTAGAAGTATCGTTTCAAGCGCATGGGTCTTGTTGTTGCTATCGCATCAAGTCATACTATGTTAGAAACTTGATAGAAAATGCGGCATATTTCATAATATTACTACATACAACTAAGACGATTGTAGAGGTGATTGAAGATGCGCACCCAGTAAAGAAGACCTGCATTTTGCCTTATAAAGTATATATTCTTGATCAGAATAACCAGTTGATATAAGCATGTCCATCTATCTAAGCATGCCCGTCTCACAGTTTTAAAGCGTTCATATATGGAGTTCAAACTAAAAATAGTAACAACTTACCAAAGATTGCTAAGATACCCTCATTCTTTCTGGTCTATAAAAAACTCGCGAATAAGCGCCCCCAAAACATGGGTTATTGTGTTGTTAGCCCTTAAGTGGGTCGGAGTGGGTCTTAAATTTATTGCACACTACTGACCAAAATTATAATACGCAACAAAGGGTTTAATGTGTTAAAAATAATACATTTCAATTTGGGTATAATATGTCCAGATCAGAAAGACACATTTTAATGGTTTGTCTATTTACAGTAGCTACCTCGCTCCAACTAGTGCACGTAAAGTTACGTAGTATTTTCTCTGGAAATTAAATTTTGCTAAATATCAGCTGTAAAAAAATAAATATTTTGGGTTTTCTAGTTCAATAGACTTTATTTTATCTTGTGTGTAATGAATTTCGGATCGATTTCACTGTTTTTATATCTTCAATGCATAATTCAATTACATTTTATCGACGACGTTGAAAAACTGTTTTTATGCGGCTTCTTTTGCTAGTCGGTCAGCCTTTTCAACAACTTCCTCTATAGGTCCAACCATATAGAAAGCTACTTCAGGCAGATGATCATATTCTCCAGCCAGAATTTGGGAGAAGCCCTTAATAGTTTGCTCCAATGGAACTAGTTTTCCAGCATGCCCTGTAAAGACTTCAGCCACTTGGAATGGCTGTGATAAAAAGCGCTGAATCTTGCGGGCACGTGCGACTGTAAGTTTGTCTTCTTCAGACAACTCATCCATTCCCAGGATTGCAATAATATCCTGCAAGGATTTGTAATCCTGCAAAATTTTCTGAACACCGCGAGCAACATTGTAATGTTCTTGACCAATAATGTTGGGGTCCATAATACGGGAAGTGGAATCGAGAGGGTCCACCGCTGGGTAGATGCCTAACTCAGCAATCGCACGAGACAATACAGTTGTAGCGTCCAAATGAGCAAAAGTAGTTGCTGGTGCAGGATCAGTTAAATCATCAGCTGGCACATAAATAGCCTGCACAGAGGTAATAGATCCCTTCTTGGTGGTAGTAATACGTTCCTGCATAGAACCCATGTCAGTGGCTAAAGTTGGTTGGTAACCTACGGCCGATGGAATACGTCCCAACAACGCTGACACTTCAGAACCAGCTTGGGTGAATCGGAAAATGTTATCAATAAAGAGTAGTACATCCTGTCCTTCTTGATCACGGAAATACTCAGCTACAGTGAGTCCAGTTAAAGCAACACGGGCACGGGCACCTGGTGGCTCATTCATTTGACCGTAAACCAAAGCTACCTTTGATGTTTTATCTTTGAGTGAAATGACACCAGATTCAATCATTTCATTGTACAAGTCATTTCCCTCACGAGTGCGCTCGCCGACTCCAGCAAAAACTGAATATCCACCATGGGCTTTAGCCACGTTATTAATTAGCTCCATAATCAAAACAGTTTTTCCGACTCCAGCGCCGCCAAACAAACCAATTTTTCCACCCTTAGCGTAGGGGGCCAGAAGATCAACAACTTTAATTCCAGTGACCAAGATCTCCTGCTCCACTGACATTTCAACAAACTCTGGAGCCTCCGCATGAATAGGAGCCGTCTTGTCGGTTGGAATTGGACCACGCTCATCAATAGGTTCACCTGTTATAAATTTTGAATTTTTTCGTATATCGTTTGTATGCGGGACAATTATGTAAGTTATATATACCTATAACATTAATAATGCGTCCCAAGGTTTCAGCACCAACAGGAATACGGATCGGGTATCCAGTATCTAGAACCTTCTGTCCGCGAACCAAGCCCTCTGTTCCATCCATGGCAATAGTGCGCACAGTGTTTTCGCCCAAGTGCTGAGCTACTTCTAGCACTAAGCGAGGAGAGCGATTGTCAACTTCCAAAGCATTTAATATTGGCGGCAAGTTATCGTCAAATTGCACATCGACAACAGCTCCAATGACAGCCACAATTTTTCCGTTGGCTCCACCAACTGCTTTAGCAGCTGCTTTGGCGGCATGTCCACGAGCTTAAAGAGATTTTAACACAAAAAAAACGTTATTTTAAAATCAGCTTTATCCAAAAAAAAAACTAAAAGAAAGGTCAAATATACATACCTTATCTTTTATTTATTTTTAATTTTTGCATTCTGTTAACTCTTATTTTAAGAGTATGGTATAGCCACACATATGTACATACATACATGTGTAACTCGTTACATCACAAAAATTATTAGTACTAAATATATAGCACCGTAATTGAATTTTGTTGCATAACTATTCAGAACCCTAAGAGCCATAATGTGCAATAGCTACTCTAATAATGTAAGCATTTTTCTATATAAAAAAAAATTACATAATTATTAATTTTAAAAATATGTTTCCGAATCATTCTTTTTACATTAAATAATAAGCGAATATAACAAAAATATTTCATTTTAAAGCGACTTATAAATTTATACATACGTATGTATATGTTTAAACACAAAGTTATGCAACCAATTTTTCATCAATCGTTAAATCATTAAAAACGAATAGGTTATGTTACAAATTACGATTGAAATCCATATTTTTCAAACAAGGGATATAATATTGTTAAGCGATTTTAAGTTTGGAATACTCTAAATAAATTTTAAAATACTTACACAATTGCCCCAAAAATGGGAGCAAATTCTTGTCGGCTTTGGAGGCAGCACGTAACGCGAACATTCTTCGGATTCTTCAGAACTACGTGTGGATAAGGCGTCTTTGAAAATTTCCTTATACGACAGTGTGGTCAGAGGTTTATTGTAAAGTAACCCAAAGTATAAGTATAAGTGTAAGTATTTAAGTTAGTATTTTTGAAATCGATATAATGAAAAGGTGTCACTTTTTTGTATTCGAATGGACTGGTAATCCTGGTACTTGAGTCAATACCTCCGATTAAGGAACATGTTTATTTAACATTTATTATTTCCAAAGAAGCCTAGTAGGCGAAAGCTTCTTTTCAGCTATGGGCGTGAGTGAGAGGCAAATAGGTGAAAAACAGTTTTTTGCAGGATCTTTTCGCCACCAAGTACTCAATTCACATAAGAAAATACCAGACTAAAGAACATTAATAGGTCTCTAAAATTTGTAATATTTCATCACATTTGACAGGGTTAGTGATAAACTAGAAAGACATTTTTGATACCTTATTTTTTGTAATAATGATTTAGTACTCAAATCGAAAAACATGTTTGATGAGCAAAAACGTTTATTTTTTCAAGTGTGATCGAATAGCTTCACGATACCGCCATTCCTAAAATTAATTTGAATTGATGCATGATAAAATTATACAAGGCAGTCCACTCCGCAGAATTATAGCCCCTTAATATACATAAGTTGAATATGGGCTAATCCTGGGGTCGCGAACGTACGTTCAATAAATTAAAGAAAAAACCATTTCTTAAACTTTTTTGTCGTTTCCGATAGTATTTGGTGAGTTCTTTTTTTAGTCTAAATTATGGATTTTTCATTTTCATAACAATGGCAAAAAACATGAGGTTGGAATTGGAATGGAATATTTTAATGCAATAACTTTACTTTTAAAATAGAGGCATGTAGCTTTCTATCGAGTCTATTCATAATTAAATATCTCCATTGGATTTTTTAAAATTAAATTAAGTGCGGGTCGCGAACGTACGATATTGCCATTTATAATATATTTTGTTTTTTTTGTTGTTTACCCCTTTACTTTTATAAATAAATTTATATTTTCATAAAAAAACCCCTGTTTCACCAATTTTTTTTATCATTATACATTTTAATTTTAATTTTAATTTAAGTTTAATTTATTTTTATCTCACTTCTTATATCCATCTTCAAATATTAATAAGCTTGTTAAACAAAAATAAAAATTACAAAAAAAATTAATTATATTATTTTACATACGTATATACGTATACATACGTAATATAAAAAAATTGGCTTGCAAAAGTCTGCATTTTTTTTTTAAATTTCAATAGCTTACTTTAAAATGACTTAACACATTAAGTTTCGTCCACCTGCTTTCACTTAATGCGAAGCAATTACGACAAAATTATGTTTTGGGGTCGCAAACGTACGATTAGAACATAGTTAGAAAAAAAATACAAATTAAGAGGTAATTGAACACTTTTTCTTGTCTTATTAGATTTTTATTAAGAGATTTAGTAGAAAAAGATAAAATACATCATATGTTTTTCTTGAGAAATAAAAAAACATAAAAATTCTTTAAAAGTAAAAAAAAAAATCAGTGTGTGTCTAGGGACACGCGTGAGGAACGCAGTTCCTTTGGCATGTTTGGCAATGAAGGAGAGACAGGAGTGAATGAAGGCGAAAAATGATTTACCACAACAATTTACAACTTTATATGTACAAAAATGATTTTGAATCATTTATACTCGTGAATCTCGCGTAGTGGGGAGCATGAGCAGTGGAGAAACGCTCGACTGTGGAGAGCGAGAGAGTGAAAAAATGGTTATATTCTCCCACTCTACGAAGAAAAAGCAGACAGATAGCCGTTTACCGTTAACTTCGTTCCAAAAAAAAGAAAAAATTACATTTTTTGACTTTTTGGGCTTTTAAAAAAAAAAAGCTAAGATATGCTATGAATCCAAATGATTATGAAAATTTGGTTTTTTATTTATGAAAATACAAAAAAAAAAATCAAGGAATATGGACATTTATTTTTCGGTCCTGGTTGACCATCTGCCGGATTAGCCTATATAGTAAGCGATGAATAGTAAGTGTGAGTGAAACGGCTATACAGAGTTTCGATTAACCCGCACACGGTGCATGGGGTTAAACGTTTTCTTAGTTATGACACGAAAACTTTGCTCCTAGCCCGTGCATGCGACAAGAACCCCAAGTCATTTTTTGGTTTGGCCACTTAAAGGTTAAAGCCTAGTACTCTGACGACGAAAATCCGCTGTCACACGTGTGCTAGCGAAATCGCTCTTTATTTGGCCACCGAGCTAGTGTGACCAAAAAAATTAAGGAAAAGGGTAATACTGAACAGCTGTTCTCTCTCTCTCTCTCTCTAATATTTCTCTTTCAATTTTCGCTCCATGTTTGGGGTATCAAAATAAATCAAATGAATTGATAACCATCATTTTCGTCGTCAGAGTACCGGCAAAATATAAGAGGCAAAAATTTCTTCTTCTTCCTTTTTTCACACCGTTTTTTTTTTATATGGAGTTCGGCCGCTGTAACACGTGTTGTAACACGCTCGCACACAAACTCGCACAGTTTGACAAGCTGGCACTGAAATAAGGGGACCAAAACCCCAACAACTTTGACAGCCGACTGGACTACCTTGTATAATTGTATCATGAATTGAAGTACAAAAATTGACAACGTTGGAAAAAACTAACTTAAATAAATCTTATATTATCACAGAAGTCTTTTTTAGATTTAAAATCTATTTGTGTTTTAAAATATGACTATAAAATAATTGTTGGTCATAATGGCGCAATTAGGGCTATTAAATGGGCATTAAAATTTGGTTTGTCCCATAAATCTAAAAAGACGAGATAAAACTGTACTTATTTAATTTAACAAATAATATTGGAGGATCAACTTGTCTTTGGTATGCATCTAAAATAATTTTCTGCATTACACAACAAAAAATGTCTATCAAGAATATCACTGACCCGACCCTGTCAAACGGGATCAAAGATAAAGCCTAGTATTCTGACGACAAAAATCCGCTGTCACACGTGTGACAGCTGTCAAACTCCATATAAAAAAAACGGTGTAAAAAAAGAAGAAAAAGATTTTTGCCTCCTAGATTTTGCCGGTACTCTGACGACTAAAGTAATGGTTATCAAATTGAATGGCGTTGCCGGATCAAATAAAGTAAACAGCTGATCTCAGGAGCAAACATGGAGCGAAAATTGAAAGAGAAATATTAGAGAGAGAGAGAGAGAAAGAGATCAGCTGTTCAGTATTACCCTTAATTTTTTTGGTCACTAAACAGGTGTAATCCTGGTGACTAAACAGGTGTAATCCTGGTGACTAAACAGGTTTTTATACCCGGCACTCAATGAAAACAAGGGTATATTCTATTAGTGAAGGGATGTAAAACAGAGAAGGAATCGTCTCCGACCATATACATACATATGTATGTACATACATATAATAAAATACACAGAAAATTCGAATTTTGCACAAAAAGTACATTTTAATAGCTTTAATGCATGCAACTTCTTAGTGCCTAGCTCTTAAACTTTAGATAATATAGCATAAATTAACAAAATGTTCGTTTAGAAAAAGTATATTTATCGCCAATGTCGGATATAGATAGTCGATCCTAATGAGAATTTCATAATAAAATAAATTTCTTAAAATACAAAGTTTAAAAAAACTCCTAAGACCATCAGCAGGTGATCCTGATTAAGAATGTATACTTTTAACGGTCAGAGATGTCGCCTTAACTGTTTGTGAATAATTATAATACCGTCTGAAAGGGTTTAAAAAAAAACCCAGAAAGGACGCCTGTAGCCGAGTTTCCCGACGATATTATAACTGGTACTCATCTTTATCATCCACACTTTAGTTAAAGCCTAGTACTGAGTTGACGAAAATCCGCTCTTGAAAATCTGACAGCTGTCAAACTCCATATAAAAAAAACGGTATAAAAAAAAAAAAAAGAAGAATTTTTCGTCTCCTAAATTTTTCGGGTACTGAGTTGAGAAAAATTTGAGCTATCGAATTGAATGGCGTTTCCGGATCACAAAAAAATAAACAGCTGATTTTGGGGTCTTGAAATAAATCATTTTATTTATTTCGATAGCTAAAACATGGAGCAAAAATTTGAAAGAAAAAAATTTTCGGACCGAAAAATTTTCGGCGCGCGAGGATAAATTGAAATTAATTAGTGCGGTCAAGGCGAAGCCCATAATATGGGATTTGACCCACAAGAGGCATTTCATTTCCCTAAAATGGCATTGAAATGATTTGTGATTGATTTTGACCCAGTTTTCTATTTCTTAATCAGCTCCTTAGCGGCGAAATACATAAACAAAACACCAACATCCAATTGATTTGAATTCATTTTTCCCTATTGGTTTTTTGTTTACAAACAACAGCTGTTCAGTATTACCCTTTTCCTTAATTTTTTTGGTCACACTAGCTCGGTAGCTGAATAAAGTGCAATTTCGCAAGCGGATATTCAAGAGCGGATTTTCGTCAACTCAGTACTAGGCTTAACTTTACAAAACAGAGTTTCAAAAGCTGTGCTGCTCCAAATATCCAAACATTCATTGGAGTTCATCCAAATATACTGTGCTCGCCCTAGCCGTAACAGAAGTACAAATTAAGGAGCAAGATGACAGCAGAGAAAATTAAGTTTCTCATGTGCTACAGCTCCATCGTACGTTTTTTTGTTTTGTTACTTTCTTATTAGCTTCCGAAACATTCCGATGTTTCTGACGATCATTTAGGAACACTGGATCCTAAGAGACAGGATTCTTGGGCCTGCATTCTTGAAAAAAAAACCCTAACCCTGCATTACACAACAAAAAATGTCTATCAAGTATATCACTGACCCGACCCTGTCAAACGGGATCAAAGATAAAGCCTAGTACTCTGACGACGAAAATCCGCTGTCACACGTGTGACAGCTGTCAAACTCCATATAAAAGAAACGGTGTAAAAAAAGGAAGAAGAAGAAATTTTTGCCTCCTAGATTTTGCCGGTACTCTGAAGACTAAAATGATGGTTATCAATTGAATGGCGTTGCCGGATCAAATAAAGTAAACAGCTGATCTCATGGTGTAAAAATAATTCATTTGATTTATTTTGACACCCCAAACATGGAGCGAAAATTGAAAGAGAAATATTAGAGAGAGAGAGAGAGAGAGAACAGCTGTTCAGTATTACCCTTAATTTTTTTGGTCACACTAGCTCGGTAGCCAAATAAAGTGCAATTTCGCTAGCGGATTTTCGACAGCGGCTTTTCGTCGTCAGAGTACTAGGCTTAAAGATTTTTAATTTTTTCGCTAGGGTCTGTAAAACGTTCTTTGGTGCGGGCTGGCATCCCTATGTAAATTTCTGGTATTTTTTTGCGATCTAAATACTAGGCTGATACCTTTTTCGATGTAACGGACAAATATCACATGAAAATATTTTTTTTTTGTACAAGAATATCGATATATTTGTATTTTTGAGATACTGGTTACATCCCTATTTTGCAATACGGTATCAAAAAATCCTATAATTATAAAAACATTTGTGATGAACATTAAGAAATAAAAGAAAAAGTTTAAGCGTTGCGGAATGTAAAAACATAGGTAAACTAAAACGTTTGCGCTATGCAAGTATATGTTATGTTTTTTGCATTTAAATAATAGACAAGATGACCCCTCAAATATTCAGTTATACATACAAAATTTAAAGCAAAATGACATTTTAAATAAGTTGACAGAACCTAGTTATTGGTTATTGGATTGATTTAAAATGCTTTAACGAGTCTAAAACTAAACTAATTTGAGGAATAATTTGAAATAAAACTAAATTTTTTTAAAACATAACTGTTTTTAATAAAAACAATGTGTGTATCGCCATACCTTACAAAAGATTCTACATATGTATGTATAACAACTGATAAGTTATAAGTATTTAAAAATTTAATAATAGGAATATTTGGTTAGGATAGGATTGGTTACGTTATCAAAAGGGGCGTGGCAAGATATAGTGGTTTTTGATTCGAAACTGTTTAAACTAGACCGATGTACAACATGTGTATTCATATTCATATGTACATTATGTTCAAATATGTACACACCTACAATAACATAAATAGGTACATACCTACATATATGAATATTATCAACATTAATTGCTTAGTCCGTATTGTATGTAAAGTATAGTTTTCATAAAAGAAATACAATTTAACCAGATAAATGCATTTGGGAGCTGTCCCTTAGAAGAAGGAAATGTACGAAAATAGTTTATTAAAAAGAAACTACACATACTTATGTATGTACATACATACATAAATGCAAATTTAAAAATCATACTCATGATATAGGTACATACATATATCATTGATACATTGTTTCTGTATAATGTCATTTTTTATTAAAATATATAAATACATATGTATGTACATACATATGTATATCGGAAAAGTTACCAAAATTATGACATTTTTTAAGTAGCTATGTACATATGTATATATCCTTATCCTATAGCTGCTTGTAATCCTGGTGACTAAACAGGTTTTTATACCCGGCACTCGAAGAAAACAAGGGTATATTGTATTAGTGAAGGGATGTAACACAGAGAAGGAATTGTCTCCGACCATATACATACATATGTATGTACATACATATAATAAAATACACAGAAAATTCGAATTTTGTACAAAAAGTACATTTTAATAGCTTTAATGCATGCAACTTCTTAGTTCCTAGCTCTTAAACTTTAGATAATATAGCATAAATTAACAAAATGGTCGTTTAGAAAAAGTATATTTATCGCCAATGTCGGATATAGATAGTCGATCCTAATGAGAATTTCATAATAA
Organism: Drosophila malerkotliana malerkotliana; assembly: GCA_018153235.1. Lineage (NCBI taxonomy): Eukaryota > Metazoa > Arthropoda > Insecta > Diptera > Drosophilidae > Drosophila > Drosophila malerkotliana. Next base: position 1,696,824 of record JAECXV010000202.1, on the reverse strand, counting down.
AATCATTTTCTTAAAATACAAAGTTTAAAAAAACTCCTAAGACCATCAGCAGGTGATCCTGATTAAGAATGTATACTTTTAACGGTCAGAGATGTCGCCTTCACTGCTTTGTGAATAATTATAATACCGTCTGAAAGGGTTTAAAAAAAAACCCAGAAAGGACGCCTGTAGCCGAGTTTCCTGACGATATTATAACTGGTACTCATCTTTATCATCCACACTTTAGTTAACTTTAAAAAACAGAGTTTCAAAAGCTGTGCTGCTCCAAATATCCAAACATTCATTGGAGTTCATCCAAATATACTGTGCTCGCCCTAGCCGTAACAGAAGTAAAAATTTAGGAGCAAGATGACAGCAGAGAAAATTAAGTTTCTCATGTGCTACAGCTCCATCGTACGTTTTTTTGTTTTGTTTCTTTCTTATTAGCTTCCGAAACATTCCGATGTTTCTGACGATCATTTAGGAACACTGGATCCTAAGAGACAGGATTCTTGGGCCTGCATTCTTGAAAAAAAACCCTCTTTTGGTCAAAAGAGTGGAACGCAGTGAAGTTGACATGTTTGACCCTTTAATCTTTATAGTATAAAGTATATACTATACTATAATATATATATATATATGTATATATATATACCAGGTGTACCGGTATGAAATGAGCGTTTTTTTTGTGAAAAAAAACACAAAATATTAATCGGAAAGTAAACATTTTATTCAAAGTTTTCTATACATTTTGACCACCTTTCTGGCAATTTGTGGATACCACGCCAATAAAATTGTTCATCTTTTAAAGCAAACCAACCAGACACCACATTTTCGACCTCCTCGTCCTGCTCAGGACTGCTGCTCAGCCAATGCGTGTCCCATCGTTGAAAACAAATGGTAGTCGGAAGGAGCCAAGTCTGGTGAATACGGCGGGTGGGGTACCAGCTTCCAGCCAAGTGTTTTGATTGAATCCTGAACCAGTTTTGCTTTGTGAGCAGGTGGATTGTCATGGAGCAAAACTAACTTGCCGTGTCTTCTGGCCAATTCTGGTCATTTCTTGATCAATGCATGGTTCAAATTGATCATTTGTTGTCGGTAGCGATCAGTATTAACGGTTTCACCAGGTTTTAGGAGCTCGTGGTACACCACACCTTTCTGAATCGATCTGGTTTTGCAGTCGACGTTGATGGTTGTCCCGGATTAACCCATGATTTTTTCCGTTTAGAATTCTTGAAATAAATCCATTTTTCGTCGCCCGTAACGATCCGATGCAACACCGATTTTCTTTTCTTCAAATGAAAACAAAAAACAAGAAAGGAAAGCTAACTTCGGGCGGAGCCTAAGTTGATATACCCTTGTAGTTAAAACCGGATATATATCGCAAACATAAGATATAGTTGGCCGATCCTTATGGGAATATGAATATATAATCCAATTTATTACAATACAAAATCTAAAAAAAGTCCCAAAACTTCTATCTTCAAACATAACAAAGTTGGTATTTCTACCAAAAACCATTTCCGATCGTTCAGTTATACGGCAGCTATAAGATATAGTCGGCCGATCGTTATGAAATTTGGTAGGTCGGATCAACTGACCAAAAATATAATCTGTACCAAGTTCCAGCATTCTATCTTCAAAAACACGAAAGTTGGGTCGTTTCCGATCGTTCAGTTATATGGCAGCTATAGGATATAGTCGGCCGATCCTTATGAAATTTGGCATGTCGTATTATTTTGCCAAAAATAGCTCTCATGTCAAATTTGAACTCTCTAACTCTAAAAAAACCAAAGTTATACCATTTACGATCAATAAGTTATATGGCAGCTATAGGATATAGTCCCTTTATACCCTTTTTATACCAAAGTTATACCATTTACGATCAATCAGTTATATGGCAGCTATAAGATATAGTCGGCCGATCCCGGTCGTTCCGACTTATATACTGCGTGCAAGAGATAGAAGGGTGTGTGCAAAGTTTCAAGTCGATAGCTTTAAAACTGAGAGACTAGTTCGCGTAGAAACAGACAGACGGACAGGACAGACGGAAATGCTCATATCAACTCAGAAGGTGATCCTGATCAAGAATATATATACTTTATAGGGTCGGACTTGTCTCCTTCACTGCGTTGCACACTTTTGGACAAAATTATAATACCCTCTGCAAGGGTATAATTAATGCTTTCCGCAAATCATCACTTTCTGGTACAAAACTCGACATTTTTAACATGACGAAAAAATATAATGTTGTCTGTTCAATGACTTGATGTATACTAAATATGTTTCAGAGATGTCATAGCAAACAAACAAAAAAAAGTAAAGGCTCGTTCACAACAAACGTTTCCATTCGAACCTCTGTATCTTGACGCTCACTTCATACCGGTACACCTGGTATATAAAATTTTCGTGTCAGTTTTCGTTACCATATATACGGCTACCATATATACGGCTACCATATATACCATAGAAACGGCTATACCGATACCGATAGCGATTAGCGTATTCAGTAGGTCTGAGAATCCCCCAAGATCTGTTTTTCACCCTCTTAAATCCTGTTCGACATACCAAATCGCATATAAAGTAAGTTACCTCATCACACTCAACTCAATTTAAACTGGGGCAAAAATCCTTCATCATTAAGTAAATATATACATAAATTCTATTTATGAGTGTTTTGTACAGTATGCATCCAGTATTCCAGTATGAGCCTGATATTGAGTATTATGCTCACTCAAAAGTGGTAAGGTGCTATGGACAAGGAATGTTCGCATTGTCATGCTCTGAAATTCAAAAATGAGCCAGCTGGGATGTGTTGCGCCTCAGGAAAAGTGCAATTACCAGAAATTTAAACACCACCAGAACCATTGAACGGCTTATTTATTGGCATTGATCCAGATTCTAACGTGTTCCTGAAGAATGACTGTGACACGAAAATGTTATATATAAGATAAGTCTAGAACTGAGTAAATTTTGTACAGAAATTATATTACAACATTTAATTATAGCTAGTATGTATATATATATATTATTGATCTAGATTATGGGACTTTCCGTGAATTCTGTTATGGGCAAAACTTCTGCAAACGGAACTAACGGAAAAGTTTGAACTTTGGTATGTTTGAAGATAGAAACTGTGATCTGTAATTGCGGTATAACTTTTATATCAAATAATTTCGGTATATTTCCGATCTTAACTGCAGGGTATATAACCTTTGACTCTGACCGAAATTAGCATTTCTTAAAAATAAAAATGGGTATGTTTGGAATTGTTCTTGGCTTTCTTATATTTTCCACCGGAATACCAGTTCGATTTCGCGGCTTCCTCCAGTCGATCCAGACAGAAACTCCATCTCTATGAAACATCACACTTATCACAGTGCAATGTTACTGGGAATAACTGAGAATATTTTAGAACTTGAACTTCTTATGGAGCTTCCGTTCGACGGATGGAGAATAAGGAGTGGTGCTCAGAGGGAATAGGCTATTATGTGCAAGGGTACACAAACACGAGCTCCGCAAAGTAAGCTTTTTTTCTTGTTTTGTTTTTTGTATTTTTCTTCTTTTGTGACACCTTAATAACCCTCGAGCTCTGCCTTTCACACACCGTATATGAAACTTATGAACTTATGAAACGTTTTGCTCTAACTAACTCTAACTAATACTAATGCATTAAAATGATATCAATGTATTGAGGACCGACCACTAGTCGACTGAAAACATATTTTAGATTTTGCAAATAATCATAAAAATGCTCTTAAAAATAGAAAAAATTATTTTTTTAAATTTTTAAATTTTTTTACAATGTAAAATTCAAAAATAAAAGTTTTTAGCATATTTAAAAATTAAAATCTAATTTAAATATGTATCTTTTAAAGCTACCGTCACTAGTCATAAAAAATTGAATTTATTTAATACAACGAAAATTAACGCAAAAGTTTAATGCGAAAGGACCCGAAGGCGAGAGAATCGTACTCTCTTTTCTTTCGCTCATTAATTTTAAATAAATTCCTTCGTTCATAGAATTTCAGTCCTATCCGAGAGAAATCGAGATCACAGATTTTAGAAACATAGTTGTGAAAAAACGCGGGTAAAATTACCCGGTACCCTTTCTAGCACTTTGACATGGAAAATATTTATCGTATTAACTTAAATACATTATAATTATTACTGGTTAATCTGATTCTAGAAATGCCTATGTTGACAAAATCACATTTTGTCTTTATTTTTAGATTTTATGATGATACGGCCATACCAGGAAAACTTGCATACCAACTTGAGTAGAGCTCAAATAATTAAAATGGATAATCAGTAAATTTTTATCTGTGGATTTGTTGATAAAATATAATCCCTACTACACGAAATTTAAAACCAATAGATACATATTTATATTACTACCTTGCATTCTCCAAACTTGAGCGAAAATTAAATTATTTCTTGCGTGAAAATTGTCGCCCTATATAAGGAGCGTTTGTGGAGATGTATTTTATTCTAAGCGTACTGCTATTGGCAACTCTCGGAGAAAAATATTATACACAAGTATTAGCAACTAATTTATGGCCCGACAGATCTACTATACAGAATGAGTTGGTTAACTTAACTGATGCAAATGAGACTACAAAGGTTGCAAAAAACTTTAGTAACACAATTACCAATGTAGCAAGGTTTGACACCAAATTGAATCACTTACTTGTGGATACTATTACAGGTCGAGTTTTTATTGGTGGCGTTAACCGTTTGTTTCAACTTTCGCCTGATTTGGAACTTTCTGAAACGGTTAAAACCGGACCACAAAATGATTCAGTGGAGTGCAGTATTCTTGATTGTCCGGTAAATGCGGTTCGCAGTCCGACCGATAACTACAACAAAGTGTTGCTTATAGATCGTGCTACTTCACGACTTATTGCCTGTGGGTCGTTATTCCAAGGGACATGCACAGTTCGTAACCTTCAAAATGTGAGTATAATTGAACACGAAGTCCCAGATGCGGTTGTTGCAAATGATGCCAATTCATCAACTGTGGCATTCATAGCACCAGGCCCTCCACAGCATCCGGTAACAAATGTAATGTACGTTGGAGTTACGTATACAAATAATTCACCTTATCGAAGCGAAATACCGGCTGTAGCATCACGATCTCTGGAAAAAACAAAAATGTTTCAGATTGCTTCGTCGGCTGTGACGACGGGAACGAGAACATTTATAAATTCATACGCACGTGAAACATATTTTGTAAACTATATTTACGGATTCAGCTCTGAGCGCTTTTCATATTTTCTTACCACCCAGTTAAAGCATAGTCACCATTCATCGCCTAAAGAATACATTACGAAGCTTGTGCGAATATGTCAAGAAGACTCAAATTATTACTCGTATACAGAAATCCCAGTAGAGTGTATAAGTGAAGCTCAAGGTGGCACTAAGTTTAATTTGGTGCAAGCTGGGTATCTAGGTAAGCCTAGCTCGGATCTAGCTCAAAGCTTAGGTATTACCATTCAAGATGATGTACTCTTTGCTGTGTTTGCGAAGGGAGATGCAAATACACCGACCAACAATTCTGGCCTGTGCATATACTCCCTAAAATCCATACGTCGGAAATTTATGCAAAACATTAAATCATGTTTTAATGGGAACGGAATGCGAGGTCTAGACTTTATATCTCCTAGTATGCCATGTGTATTGACGGTATGTATAAATAGTTTAAATTACAAAAGTTTATTAACAAAGAGTGTGTTTAATTCATCATAGTTCATATGATAGTTCAACATAGTTCATACCTGTTTCGCAACTGTTTTGCTCTTTTTTGGCGTCTTACTGATGACGTCCAGATCGTCAAATCTGCACAGATACTCTACTATTTGGTTTTGTCGCAAGCTGACTTAACTCGCACCTAAAAATGAAAAATATGAATTTGGAAGTCGGCCGACCCATGTCGTTCCGACTTATATACTGCGTGCAATGAAAAGAAGGGTGTGTGCAAAGTTTCAAGTCGATAGATTTAAAACTGAGAGACTAGTTTGCGGAGAAACAGACAGACAGACAGACGGACATGCTCATATCAACTCAAGAGGTGATCCTGATCAAGAATATATATACTTTAAAATTCATAAATTTAAAATACTTAAATTCATTGTAACATTTATAAAATAAACACCCCCAATTAAAGCTATACAGAATCCGATGTGTCCGAGTCGACCAATGAATTGTTAGAAAAAGCGATCAGCCTAACAACAACATCGTCTTGGGTACCAACCATGAGTATAATTCGAAAAACAATTTGGCGAAATGAAAACGTATGAGCGAAATGTCTCCGAATCGATTTCATGGCATATCTACCAATTAGCCCATTTCTTTTCTAAGTTGCAATTTTTTTTTTTTTAACCTTGCTTTTATTTTGTTTTTCACTGTGAGGATGCCCAAATCCCGGTGGATGTTTTCGTTGCGAACATACCTTGGTTCCCCAGTGATAGCTCTCAAGATTTTTGATTTTCCGCGTTGTATGATATCTATGTTGCTGCTGCTCACGTTCCCCCACCGTTGGGAGCCATACGTCCAGATTGGCTTGCGGACTAAATTGTAGAGTAGTATCTTGTAGTCCAGGAACAGTAGCGATCGTGAGTTTATTATCCAGTGGATGCTGCTAGCTTTCAGTTTTAGGTGCATCTTCTTGCATTCGATGTGCTTATGCCATGTTAGTCGTCTATCAAGGTGGATGCCAAGGTACGTTACTTCGTTAGCTTGAGGGATCTGCATACCGTTTAGTGCAAGCGGAGGGCATGTTTGTCCATTAAGAGTAAAAGTTATATGTTTACACTTTTGTTCGTTTATTTTAATGCGCCAGTCGGACAGCCATCTTTTCACTACTATTAGATGATTATCCAGTTGTGTTGTAGCTTGCGTTAGGCATCTAGAGCGACTAAGAATAGCGGTATCATCGGCTAACGTTGACGTTGTTAATTGTTTGTTCGTGGGAATATCCGCAGTATACATAACATATCGACAAGGGCCGAGTGCGCTTCCTTGTGGAACTCCAGCTTTGATGATATAGTCGCCCGAAGTAGCTGCGTTGTATCACTGAGAATACCTTATTGTAGAGGTATTCCAGTAGCTTGTGGTTGTATGTTGAAAAATACCTTTTAATTTTGTACATGAGTCCATTAAGACAAACTTGGTGGAAAGCTTGAGATACGTCGAGAAAAATAACGCTACAGTATTCTCGCTGTTCGAAGGCTGAGCGTATTTCGGACGTTAGTCTGTTCACTTGTTCGATGGCTTCGTGGTTTCTTTGGAAGCCAAATTGTTGTGCCGGGATAATATTACAAGCTTTCAGATTTGGTATTATGCGAGTTAACAAGAATTTTTTAAAAAATGTAGACAAATAGGATAGAAGGATTATTGTTCTGTACGATGACGGAATTATGTGGTCTATTGCAGGCTTCGGTATACTTTAAATGATGGATTTCTTCCACTTTTTTGGGAAATAGCCAAGATTAATGATCCCATTAAATAGTTGGCAGACGAATTCTATAGCGCATTTTGAAGGTCATTACCGGGAGCCTTTTTTGGTTTTAGCCCTCTTATGACTGCGGGGCGAGTTCCATGTGGGCACTCACGTACTTTTTGTATTTAAGCCAGTTCGTTTTTGGCGACGTCAGTTTGAAGGGATCTTCGGTTATTCCTGGGCTTTGAAGAAGAGTTAAAAGCACAGGCGAGTGGTCTAATAGAGGTCTGCATGATTGCACTCAAAATTTTCGGTTATTTGAGTACAATAAGTTTAAGTCGCAATTGAGCGGGCCAAACCATTTCAACAAAGTGAATTGCGGATTGGTAAGGGTTGTTTTCGTTGTATGTGAAATGAGTGAAATTCAAACCAATGTGGAATGGATAGAATGAGTGAATGCAGAGTAAATGCTTCGAGTACTCGGATAAAATTTTGGCATTCTCGTCATTCATGGAAGGTAGAGCAGAAGCTAAAAGTAGTTGCAGGTAGCAAGCAGCTACCTGCAAAGAGCCTTTTCAGATGCTAGAAATTTAATTTCTGAAAAGCGATGTATTATTGCTAACAATGCAGATACAATAAAAAAAATTATGTTTTTGCATTCTGTTATAAAAAATTAAATAAATGACATATATATGTATATATTATTATTAATCCATGCCTTTATATTTTTCTATTTCTTGTATTGAAAAGCAACACAAAAACAAAAACAAAAAATAAATTTGACGTCACAAATGCGACGCACAACTAACCGAGTACTCGGTTACAAAACTCATTTGGTTATTGCGTCGCCGTTCGGATAGAGTAAATTTTTATACCCTTGCAGAGGGTATTATAATTTTGTCCAAAAGTGTGCAACGCAGTGAAGGAGACATCTCCGACCCTATAAAGTATATATATTCTTGATCAGGATCACCTCCTGAGTTGATATGAGCATGTCCGTCTGTCCGTCTGTCCGTCTGTCTGTCTGTCTGTCTGTCCGTCTGTCTGTTTCTACGCAAACTAGTCTCTCAGTTTTAAAGCTATCGTCTTGAAACTTTGCACACACCCTTCTTTCCTTTGCACGCAGTATATAAGTCGGAACGGCCGGGATCGGCCGACTATATCTTATAGCTGCCATATAACTGAACGATCGGAAATGACCCAACTTTCGTGTTTTTGAAGATAAAAAGCTGAAACTTAATACAGATTCTATTTTTGGCCAGTTGATCCAACCTACCAAATTTCATTAGGATCGGCCGACTATATCTTATAGCTGCCATATAACTGAACGATCGGAAATGGTATTTGGTAGAAATATCAACTTTCGTATTTTTGAAGATAGAAGTTTGGGACTTTTTTTAGATTTTTTATTTTAGTTAATTAGTTTTATTATGATGTAATCATAAGGATCGGCCAACTATATCTGATGTTTGCGATATATATCCGGTTTTAACTGCAAGGGTATATAAACTTCGGCTCCGCCCGAAGTTAGCTTTGCTTTCTTGTTTTACTCATGCCTTTACCACATTTGCCAAATCCGTTTTACTCAATGTCTCACTCAGTCAGTCAGAACTTTGAGTGAGAGTGCCAAATGCTGCTTTGACTGTATTCATGCAGACCTCTATGGTCTAATGATAGGTCCGGGACTGCTTTGGCACTTATTAGATTGCGAGGTATGTTTTTTGTCACCTCAAAGTCAATAATGTCTGCGTGGGTGAGTTTGCCAGTATGTGGGACTTCCAGGGCAAACATAGTCCAGTATATTTTTCAAATTTATAATTGCATTGTGAAATTGTCTCCGTTGGGAGTCGCTAGTCGTGATCCCCAGTGCGTGTGTTTGACATTGTAGTCTCCTGCGGCTATGAAACAATCCTGAAGCGAATTGTAGAAGTCCATAAATTGTCCTTCCGAGATTGAGAAACGAGGAGCACAGTAAACGAGGAACGGTAACGATTGAAAAGCTTCCGTTACTTGACTGAATTTGTATCGATATGGCCTGCAAGAAATTTGTTGCAAACCTTTCCTGAAAATGGTGTTTAACGCGTTCTCTGATTAGAACTCCAGTTCCACCTTGAGCTTTCTCATCTGGATGATCTCAGCGGTAGATTGTATAGCCTTTTATTTGAAAGTTGTATTTGCTTGTGAGATGCGCTTCCGCCAGTACCATAACGTCAATATGGTTTTCGGTAAAGAATTGTGACAATTCTAGTTTATGCCGTGAGATACCATAAGCGTTTCACATTGATATTCGTAGAGCCTGCATACGAGCAGCTGAATTACCATGTTCTGGTTTTGAACAAGTGTTTGCATGGTCCTTTTCATGAATGACATAAGCTCCATCATACTTTGTTTGAGGGTAAACATCATAGTTTCCGTTTTCTATGTTGCTGTTCTGGGGCTCTTGAGCGCTTTGTGAGTTTGTCTGCATTGGATTCTCCATTCCAGATCGTAGAGCATCGGCATAGAAGCTTTGGCGAAGAAGACGTCTGGCGTTGTTTTTGACGCTATGTACGCATTCTGTGGATTTTGGTTGCGCGTTGGGGTCGCTCGAAGCATGAGACTCTTCAACTCCTTGTACACCATACATCCTCTATAGTTTGTCGTATGGTTGCCTCCACAGTTTCTTCACGGTACTGTCCTTGTTTGTAGTACAATGAACGGAATTTTGGGCGTCCCCGCAGACTACACAGATAGCCCGAAGTGTGCAGTATGACCTAGTGTGTCTATACTCTTGGCAATTTGTGCATTGCACTGGACCGTTGCGTTTATGTGGTTCTTCCACAGTGATTCTTCGATGCAAAAGATATTGCAGCTTCATCGTTATTCTTCAGCGACCTGCTTTCTGGCTCGAGCTCGACCTTGAAGAGGTGTGACTTTTTATCTTTATTTAGAATGTTAATTACATTCTTGGCGGCAAAGCCCTTTTCTTTGCGGGCGGTTTTTATTTCCGCGGCGGAAATGAAAAGCGGCGGGCCTTGTAGGCCCTTACTGCTTTTCAACTGGTACGTGTAATAGTTTTTCTGAGCAATTTCCAGATATTTGGGCACGATTCGGAAGTGCTCTTCAGTCTTGGTATGCACCTTTGTATCATAGATGTTCATTTTGATCCCGATGTTCCCGATCAACGCCGCCATTCGGTTGACCAGGGCACTCCAGCTTTTCTCCCTGATTAGAGGGGCTTGGGTTTTTTTGCGGTGTCTTGGCTGGATGGTTTTCCTCAACCTCCGCCAGTAGGGCAAAATCCTCGTCGATATTAAACACAACTGAAAATTAACCTCAAAAACTTGAATATCCATGTGAAAAACATATAATCACTTTGCGAGCTCACAATTAATCACAATCGCAATTTTCCTCTAAGAGCAAATATGAAAAACAGATTCAGAGGGTGTATTGATATGGGATATGGGCCTAGACTTTATACAATAATTTACAGTTATTTACATTAGTTTACAATATTATTGAACAACACGGGAAGACAGATCGCTGGGGTGAAATCTCTTTAAACCTAAGAGTTTGCGGGTTGAAGGTTCCACACACACGACCGCTACTAAAGTATCGGACGGATTAAAGATACGTATAAAGTTTTTGTTTAAATTCTTTCGACCATCGTTTAATGAAACCATTCACACCCTTTGCTTTATTAAGCAAGGTGATTATGTTCGGAAAAATTTATGCTTAAGAATTAATCTTTCTAATAAAAACTACATGGCCTGGTAAGGACTAGATCGATAAAAAGACATGAGTTTGCAGTTCGATCCATTAAGTTTTAGGTAATTTGCTAACATTTTCGGATTTTTACTCAATCGGATTGAAGTCTAGATTGAGACCTATTGAATTTATTTTGAAGGCAAAGCGTAACGTTATTAGTTTACAAAAGTACCAGTGAGTTACAGTGTTAAAATAATTTCGAAAAGTACCAGTAAGTTACAGTGTTAAAATAAAGGGTCCAAGATGGCTTTCTTGAGGAATACTAGATGTAACACGAATTAGTCGCAAGTATACGTTTTAAACGAGACAAGTTTGGTTCTTCCAGTCATGATTCAATTATAATTGTGCTGTGATAAGGATGGTGAATTATTAACATGAGCTAACAGCTCGGTTTATAAGTCAGGAAAACGTTGTTTCGAACTTATTTTCTATTTTTAAATTACAACAATTCTTTACCAATAATGAAAGTTGTAAAAAAAGAAAGTCTAATCTCTTAGCGCAATGGAGCATACAACATTCTTGGTTAGTCTGTCGTATGCCAGGAAAAATAAACTTCATGGTTTTCCCACGTGAAAACATGCCACATATAGTTGTCCATCAGAAAAGCACGGTGTTTCCAAATCTAAGCCACATACAGATAATGTCTTGTGGGACTAGTGATGGCCATAGCGAATGCCAATTCAATTGGCACATTTGTAGGAATCATAAGGATTCGTTGCAGCAAAACATTTTTGCTTCAAAACTTTCAATTCAAAATAGTGGTTCTAATGTCAATTTTGAAGAAATTTCTTAATTACTAATCTTGTTCGAATACACAACCGGAGCTTTAATAATCGGAGCTATAACCTTTAATTGTAAATGGGGTGGTGGCATCCTCTATGGGCAAATCCAATGCATTTAAAAACTTGATTGGGTAATTTACAGTTTTGTTGGTATTAAACTGCATCGATAGATTAAGATTACAAAAAGTCCCCAGGCAACAGCTGTTGTATTATTAAATTTGGCTGCCAAAATCGATCTATCAGCTAGTATGATTTTAATATTGCGTGTGTACATCGGGAAATAGGTGCTCGATAAGAGTCTTTTCCGAGTCGATGATTGTGCAGAATTGTCAGTATGTATGTAATTGTATACATCCAGTATACATTTATGTACAGAAACTTCCCCATTGCACTATGGGCGATTAGTTGATTTTGGCGGCATAAAGTCCACACATAGAGCTAGGAGCTTATTTTTTTTTTTAAGGGTTACTAATATTTTAGTTTGATTTTTTAGTCAATTTGACCACGCCTTTATTTTCCGCCCCTTTATAACCCCGGCACTTGTACAAAAATTTCAATTTTTATTATATTTGTTTTACAATGATTTAACAATATTCCAAACTTAAAAAAACAAAAAGTTAATAATCTTCTTCATCCAAAACAAAAGAATTCTCATGTTTGACATCGCTTTGGTTGTCTGATTGGGTTTTTCATCATTAAAAAAAATTGTATGAACTCAGCTCTGATATTGGATTCTCTAAAAGGCTTACAACTTCTATTGGAAGCGGTTTCTTTTTCAAATTTTGCAGCCTCTTATTTATATAGTAGCCTGATATTAATGGATCAGATAAGTCCATGGCTCTATTAAAATCGTCAGCCATATTACTTAATCTAGAATTTTTTCTGGCATGAGAACATCGGTCCATTTTATAATGTTTGTTTCGAGCTTCTGATGCATTTTCACCCAAACATCCAACTGGAACTATACAGACATTTATAATGTTTGCTCCGTGAACTAATATTTTATGTACAGTTGGAGACTTTGGGTACCACGGATATGTTTTCATATATAGATTAAAAGTGTCTTTACAAAATTTTCGGTACTTTTTTGGGCTTATTGAGAATTTACACGATGCTGCTATTAATATATAGTAAAAATTATTCAAAATGACCTCATCAAACAATGTTATGGATGCAAGCAGTTTTGTATTTGCAAAGATTCGTCTCGCCGTGTTACCATCATTGCTGTTACCACTTCCGTTCTGTTTCGGTATGCTAATATGCAAACCCATTACCTTCCATACTGTTTGTTTGAATTTCCTTCTTTCTTATTATGATTTTATTTTTATCATCGCCTTTGATTTGTCAGGTCTTTATATCCATACGGTACGATATATTCAAGACGAATTCCATAAATCGAATCCATGCATGTAAGGGACTTACGCCATATTTTAAAGAGCCAGGCTGAGGTCGAAATGTTTCAGAATGAAAATCTGTGATTTCGATAAGTCTTTTGGGATTTACGGAACAGATTGGGCAACATTGATTGGATTTTGTACCAGTTATGACGTTTAATACCTTTCCATCAATTAATGACATATATGTTTTAAAATCCACAGAAATATTTTTTCGTTGCAATTTGAACTTTTCCAATTTCGCTACTTGCATATCTAAATTTTCTTTTTCGCCTAAGATTTTTGCGGAGCTCTCTTTCTCTCTTTCAATTTTTAAAGGCCTGCAAAACCTTACTGACTGTGGGCGTCTATTTAACCATATTACGCGATTTAAAGAATCAATTAGACGTATTAATATTACAGTGGATACGAACAGCGATTGATCTAAGAAATCAGGTTAATCTGAATCAAATTTTTGTTTATATGAACTTTGACCCGCCGATCTATCAAACCCATAGCTATTAGGTGAAGTCCGTTACATTTTCCATTTTCTCTAAAACATCATTTTGTAAGGTCAATATTCGTTCAGCTGTGTGGTTTAGCAAATCCTGCAGAGAAACCTTTGCCACAGTATCGGAAATACTAATTTCTGACGGTCTGCATTAAAATTTTGTAGATCTTATTAAGTCGTACCCGGGACATATATTGCAGCCGTGCGCCTTGTAGAGTTGTGTACAACTGATATATTGCTGCTTTGTGAAATTATTCTTCAATAAAAAAGGTAATGCTTCATTATTAGAAATGCGACCTGGTCTCGCTTGATTTGTTATTTCGGGACTTACAACATTTTCCTCAGTCATTACATTTCGCAATAAGCCAACCACTTTATTTTCATTACTTTTACGGGCAGACGCAAGGGCGGCATGCAAAAATAAAGCAGTAGAGCAATCATTTTGAACGGCAACTTCTGATGCCATTTGCCTTCATAGTCTAGGCCCGGCCTCGGCATATCCTACTTTTGGACGACCCATCTTCGATGGTGATGGCTTAGCAGTATCCTCCACATAAATTTTTATTTCCATACATTTTGCAAACCATTCTGTGTGAATTGACTTGAATCGCTCAAGATTTCGATTGTATTTGCGCAAGTATCGTTTTATATAATATTTAATTTGCCTTAATTTGCTGTATGTTTGATTTGTTCAAATTATCTTCATTTATTTCTTCCATTATGTACGCTGTGACAGCATCAGCATTGCGATTGTTGTTGTTCCAAATATCAACAAGCGTGTTGTTGTTGAACGTTAAGGAAACTTCAAGTACATTTTTTTTTAAAGGAACAAAAAGGAAAAAGCATGATTACTACAATAAACTAGACACATTCGTTAGTAACTTGCCATTTTTAGTTGCATGTTTTGATATGCACTTTTAAAGAAATACTCCACGAAACACAATTAAAATTGTTAAAATTTTTGCTAAAAATACAATCAACAATTTATACACATTTATCGTAAATAAAAGATTTTAAATACCTTGAGCTTTGCTATCTATATTACACTTATTAATTTAAGGGGTTATATACAGTTGTGATAGATGAAAAAATTGATTTTTTTGTATTTTGCATATTATTTAAGTATATACTGCTGAGAATATTCTCACAAAAATCCATAGCGCACTACCTGCAATAAAATTTGAACAAACGTGAAACTTTAAACGCGATTATCTCAGAATCTTGATTTTTCGAAATTACCTTTGCACAGTGGTCCCGCCCCTTAGGCCAAAAATAAAAAAACCAAAGTCCAAATTTTGACTTTAAATGTACCAATTCTTATTTACAATTGATCTAGCTATTTGAATTTATTCATCTTTTTGTTTTAATCTGTCTGTCCGCTTCAAGAATAGCATCGAAAATGACAGCATGATATTCATTGTGTATTGCAGCGTAAGCAACGTGCATGTGAAGCTCTCCGCAAAAAGCTTATTAAACATTTGTAACAAGTGTTTGTGCCATGGAAGTTATTAATATTTTAAAGAAAGGTATTAACTTTCTTTTTACAATAAAAAGTATATGTAGTATTTGTTGTGTTTTGTGTAAATCATTGTTGTATTTAGTACATAATTGTGAACGTTCTTAGTTTGTCTTTTCTGTGTTTGGTTAGAGTTTTAGATGTGAAAGCACTCTTTGGCATTCACAAATCTTTTTGTATAATATTCTTAAGCATTTTAAGAATATAAGAAAGTTTAGTTCAAGTGCCGTAAGGTGCCGTGCGGCTTGAAAAATATAAAAAAGTAAACTAACCTCAATTTGAAAAAAGAAGATATATATCGCAAGAATCAGATATAGTTCGCCGATTCTTATGAAAATATCATAATTTAACTAATCTATTACAATACAAAATCTAAAAAAAAAGTCCCAAACTTCTATCTTCAAGAACACCGAAGTTGGTATTTCTACCAAAACCATTTCCGATCATTCAGTTATGACAGCTATAAGATATAGTCGGCCGATCCTTATGAAATTTGGTAGGTTGGATCAACTGACCAAAATTCTGTACGAAGTTTCAACTATCTATCTTAAAAAGCACAAAAGTTGGGTCATTTCCGATCAAACATTTATATGGCAGCTATAGGATATAGTCGGCTGATCCTTGTGAAATTTGGTAGGTCGTATTATTTTGTCAAATATAGCACTCGTACAAAAACTAAACTGTAAAGCACTCTCTAACTGTAAAAACACCAAAGTTATAACATTTTCGATCAATCAGTTATATGACAGCTATATGATATAGTTGCCCGATCTGGCTGATTTTAACATATTATTTTAGAATAAAAATATAAATATTTTGTGCCAAGTTTTCAGTCCCTACCTCAACTAGAAGTATTTTTGGCCGCTCTCCCCATACAAGCCGGACCACTGTGCTTTGCGGTGGACACGATTACTAAAAAACTACTAATCCGCTCAACACCAAATTGTGACCACTTATTTATTATGATATTAGCTAGTCCGAGAACGAGGAATTTTTAACTTTTTTGAAAACTCCTTTTTTAAAGCATAAAAATCGAAAATCTTATACCTTGAAAAAGTACATTTTTTGTTAAAACCGTCGCCATTTTTTTTTAATCAAAATTTTTAAAACTTTCTCGTTTACGGACTAGACAATACAATATACTAACTAAATTTTTTTGAATTTTGGATTTCAGATGAACCGTTATTGGGATATCATGTCCACCGCAAGACACCATCGAAAAAAGATGATCCGGGAATTCGTCTATAACATTTTTATTATGTAATATTTTTTTATGAAAAAATTTAATTAAGTACCCAGAAACATGTACTAAACAACATTTTTCATAAATATTTTCTATGGTGTCAAAAAAAAATCGATAAAATTCCATTTTTTTTGCGCGGTACAACTGTATATAACCCCTTAAACGAAACCAATAATAATTTAAGCACTTTCAACAGCATGACATTTTTCGTGTCAATTTATATAATTGCGAGCTACAACAGATTAGCTGGTTTTGAAGGGCTGCCACAAAAAGAGAGTTGCCACCCGATAAAAAAAAATTTTTTCAGCTAACTGAATTGTTTACTATTAAGCCTAGTACTCTGACGACGAAAATCAGCTGTCACACGTGTGCTAGCGAAATCGCTCTTTATTTTGCTACCGAGCTAGTGTGACCAAAAAAATGAAGGAAAAGGGTAATACTGAACAGCTGTTGTTTGTAAACAAAAAACAAATAAGCAAAAATGAATTCAAACCGATTAGATTTTGGTGTTTTCTTTATGTATTTCGCCGCTAAGGAGCTGATTAAGAAAAAGAAAACTGGGTCAAAATCAAAATCAATCACAAATCATTTCAATGCCATTTTATGGAATTAAAATGCTCCTTGTGGGTCAAATCCCACATTATGGGCTTTGCCTTGACCGCACTAATTATCTTGACTTTATCTTCGCAGGCCGAAAATTTTTCGGTCCGACAATTTTTTTCTCTCAATTTTCGCTCCATAAGTTTATGGATTTTTTATGGATTATATTTTTGACAAAATTGTCAGAAATGCTGAAACATCGGTAATCATAACATGAGTTTATGAATTTTTTATTTAGTTATGTTTTACAAAACATTTAGACATACAAACTTTCATAAGGATTGGTCAACTATATTCTATAGTGGCCATCCAATTGAACGATCGGAAAAAGTATTTGGTAAAAATACTAATTTTAATATTTTTGAAGATAGAAATTAGGACTTTTTTTAAAGTTTTGTATTCTAATAAATTTGTGTTATTATAAAATTCGAATAAGGAAATTTTTTAATAAGTTTTATTAGAAAATTTTACTATATGCGATATTTGCGATAAAAATTCAATCTTAACTGCAAGGGTATATCAAATTCGGCTCCGCCAGAAGTTAGATTTTCTTTCTTGTTTTATGTAAAAATGGTTTTTAAAATTGTTTTTGTTTTGCTTCGAATCCTGATAATAAATAATCTATATCTATCTATTTTCAGAAATTACAAACTATTGGCGAGGATTTTTGTGGCCTTGATGTAAATTCCCCATTGGGGGGAGAGACTCCTATAACTTCCGTTCCAGTGGCTATATTTAAAACAAGACTTACAGCAGTTGCTGCTACGAGCACAAGTGGATACACTGTAGTCTTTGTCGGCACTGCAGATGGATATCTCAAAAAAATTGTAATCGAGTCTTCACTAAGTGCTAATGTGTATGCCAGTTTTCCAGTTGATTTGGGATCAGCTATTAACCAAGATATGCAATTTGACAACCAGAATTTATATATTTACGTTATGTCCGACACTAAAGTGTCGAAAGTTAAGGTATACGATTGCTCTGATTACAAGACATGTGGAGATTGTTTGGGAGCAAGAGACCCATATTGTGGATGGTGCTCTTTGGAAAATAAGTGTAGCCCTCGCTCGAATTGTCAAGACGACGCAAATGATCCACTATATTGGGTCAGTTACAAAACTGGAAAATGCACAACAATAACTAGCGTAGTGCCTCATCAGTTGCAACGCACAACAGCTCGCACATTAGAACTTATAATAGATCATTTACCGCAGCTAAAGGAGAATTTAATTTGTGCTTTTACTACCGAAGATAAAGCTCTTTTTACGAACGCTACAAAAAAACGAAACGGCGTAAACTGTACAACGCCGCGAACTGATATGCTTCCCCAAATTGAACAAGGGAAACACCACTTTACAGCTAAACTATCGGTGCGCACGAGAAATGGCCCTGATTTAGTATCTACGGACTTTACTTTTTTTGATTGCAGTACCCATTCTTCATGTACACGCTGCGTCTCATCGGAATTTCCATGTGATTGGTGTGTAGAGGCTCATCGGTGCACTCATGACACAGCAGAAAACTGTCGCAACGATATTTTGGTTACAGGGGTTAGCAGAATAGGACCAAGTTATAGGTCCGGCCCCGGATTTTGTCCAACAATAAATGCGACAGGTGACGGAAGTGAAGTACTTGTTGCAGCAGGGACAAGCAAATCAATAAAAGTTAAAGTTCACATAATTGGGCAGTTTATAGTTCAAACTAGATTTGTTTGCCAATTTAATATTGAAGGTCGAGTAACTAGTTTAAATGCCCAACTATTGGGCGACACCATCTACTGCGACAACATGGAATTTCAGTATACTTCAAGATCACCAAATTTAACAGCTACTTTTGCTGTTATATGGGGTGGTTCTAAACCGTTAGATAATCCCCATAACATTCATGGTAAGCAACATCCGATTATTCATTTTTATTTTTTTCTAATTAAGTTTTGTTTTCAGTTGTAATTTATCGGTGCCGAGAAATGGCTGACAGCTGCGGCATTTGTTTAGCTTTACCTGAAAAGTATAATTGCGGCTGGTGTTCGTCTACTAATACTTGTGAAGTTGAAGAACAATGCAATAAAAATAAAGAAGGTAAAACCGATTGGCTAAATCGTAGTGAAATTTGTCCTAACCCAGAGATTCATTCCTTTGAACCCAAAACTGGACCTTGGGAAGGGGGCACAAATATAACAATACGTGGTATTAATTTGGGAAAGAATTATAATGACATATACTCAGGAGTTCGTATAGCAGGAATTAATTGCATGCCATTTCCTCAATATTATATTGATACAAAGCAGATTGTATGTACCGTAGATAGTCCTGGAGAACAGGTATACAGAAATGGTAAAATTGTTGTACAAATAGGAGACTATCGTGGAGAATCCCAGGACGACTATGAATTTGTTGACCCGAAAATTTTGGATTTTAATCCAAAGTTTGGTCCCACGTCAGGTGGAACTGAAATACATATTACCGGAAAGCATTTGAATGCTGGTTCTCGAATACAAGCATCTATAAACGATCACTTACCTTGCAAAATTCTGAGCGCCGATTCGTCGCAAGCTATATGCCGCACATCACCTTCTCCTGGAATAATTGAAGGAAGATTAAAAATGTCCTTTGATAATGGACCACGAGAATTCAATGACTATAATTTCAAATATGTACTGGACCCTACCGTAGAACATGTAAGTTCTGGACCGAGCGGTCAAATTAAAGTGCCGAAAGGTATTCCAGCTGGTGGAATACGGATTTTAGTGATTGGTACACAATTTACAAGTATACAGAGTCCAAACATTTATGTAGTGTATAATCGCGAGATGTATGCAAGTCCATGCCGTGTTCAATCAGACATAGAAATGGAATGTTCATCTCCTGTAATTGATCTGGACAGCAAACTAATAGATGCCGAAAAACCACTGCTACTGGAATATGGATTTATTATGGATAATGTTTTGCGCGTCCAAAACTTATCGAAAATTAATAACAACAATTTTGAACTTTATCCAAATCCTGAGTATTTTGCGTTTGAGGAAAGAGTTAAATACTTTAAAAGTGAATATTTAACAATAAATGGTCGGAACTTGGATCGGGCATGTAAAGAAACTGACGTGGAAGTTAGAATTGGAAATGGTTTTTGCAACATAACATCATTATCACGACAGCAACTGACATGTAGACCTCCTCCTGAAGCAACGGCTACCAAAAGCATTAATGCTCCCGAAGTGGTGGTTCGTATTGGTTCTTCATTGGAGTATCGCATTGGAATCCTTAGCTACGAGTCATCAAGTATTATTTTGGACTGGGGAGAAAATGTTTTATTTGCAGTTATTGCCACCATTGTAATCTTATTATTGATATTTGTGGCTTTGCTTGTTGCATATAAAAAGAAAAGTTCTGAATCTAATCGAGTTCTTCGAAACATGCAAGAACAGATGGACATATTAGAATTACGTGTTGCAGCTGAATGTAAGGAAGCTTTTGCAGAGCTGCAAACGGAAATGACAGACCTTACAGGAGATCTTACATCAGGAGGAATTCCATTTTTAGATTACCGTTCATACGCCATGAAAATTTTATTTCCCAATCATGAAGACCACATAGTTTTGCAATGGGAAAGACCTGAACTTCTTCGTAAGGAAAAAGGTCTGCGAATATTCGGGCAACTTATAATGAATAAAACATTCCTGCTTCTATTTATTCGAACCTTAGAATCAAATCGTTACTTCTCCATGCGCGAAAGAGTTAACGTGGCTTCATTAATTATGGTAACGCTACAATCGAAATTAGAATATTGTACAGATATATTAAAAACCCTGTTAGGAGATTTAATAGAAAAAAACATAGAAGGAAAGAGTCATCCCAAACTTTTATTACGTCGAACAGAGAGTGTGGCTGAAAAAATGTTAAGTGCTTGGTTCACTTTTCTTCTTTACAAGTTTTTAAAAGAGTGTGCTGGAGAGCCTTTATACATGCTTTTCCGTGCTGTTAAAGGACAAGTAGATAAAGGACCCGTTGATGCTTGCACCCACGAAGCACGATACTCCCTAAGCGAAGAGAAGCTTATAAGGCAGTCTATAGATTTTCGACCTATGAACGTATTTGCAAGCATTATACAGCAACCCATATTTTGCAATAATTTGGATATGTTGCCTTCTCATACCGAAAATGTATCAGTTAAGGTTTTGGATTGCGATACGATTGGACAAGTAAAAGAAAAATGTTTGGAAACTATTTACAAAAACATTCCATCCAGTCAAAGACCCCGGAAAGATGATTTAGATTTGGGTAAGTTATATTTTTTAAACTTTAAAGTCTCAAATTTTGAAAATTGTTTTTATTTTTTGAAAAATGGTGTTTTATATGTATTCAAGTCCCCTTATCATCGCCTCATATTTAGAAATTTAAGTAAAAAACAAAAAAACAAAAAAAAAAAAAAGAAAAGCTAACTTGGGGCGGAGCCGATATACCCTTGCAACTAAAACCGGATATATATCGCAAAAATCGGATATAATTGGCCGATCAATTAAGAGTATCCTAATATAACAAATTTATTAAAATAAAAAAATTAAAAAATGTCCCAAACTTCTATCTTCAAAAAAACCAAAGTTGGTGTTTTTACCAAATACAATTTCCGATCGTTCAGGTTTATGGTAGCTATAAGTAATATTCTGACGATTGTTATGAAATTTGGTATTTCGAATTAACTGACCAAAAATATTTTTCGGTCGGTCGATCAAAATGAAATGTCGTATTATTTTGTTAAAAAAAAGCACTTATGCAAAATTCGAACTCTCTAACTCAAAAAGCACCAAAGTTGTACAATTTTCGATCAATCAGTTATATGGCAGCTTTAGATATAGTCGACCGATCCCGGCCGTTCCGACTTAAATACTGCAAAGGGTAGAAGGGTGTGTGCAAAGTTTTAAGTCTTTAAAACTGAAAGAATAGTTCGCATAGAAACAGACAGACAGACAGACAGACGGACATACTCATAGCAACTCAGGAGCTGATTCTGATACTTTATACGGACGGAGATGTCTCCTTCACTGCATGGACTTATGTATTTTTGAAGATAGAATCTTGGGACTTTTTTTTTAGATTTTTTATTGTAATTAATTTGTTTTATTATGATGTAATCATAAGGATCGGCCAACTATATTCGATGTTTGCGATATATATCCGGTTTTAACCGCAAGGGTATATCAACTTGGATCTGCTTTCTTGTTTTTTTTTTCGATATATTCGAAAAAAAAAAATTTATTTTATTCTTCACATTAAATTTTGTTACATCTAATTTACAAATTTTCGATAGGCTTTTTCATTTGGCCCAACCTCGATAACTCACAAAAAACCTGCAGTGAATTTTATTAATTTTCAATTTAAACTTTTTAATTTTTTTAAGGGGTTGTATACAGTTGTACCGCGCAAAAAAATGAAATTTTATCGATTTTTTTTTGACATCATAGAAAATATTTATGAAAAATGTTTTACCGACGTTGTTTAGTACATGTTTTTACAGTTTTTTAAATTTTTTCATAAAAAAATATTAAGGGGAGGTTCTTTTTTTATTTTTTGAAAAAATCGATTTTTTTGAAAAAATCGATTTTTTTTTTTTTTTTTTTTTTTAATAAAATGAAAGTCAAATATGTGTAGAATATATGTGCCAAGGGATATTTCGATGCGATGCGTATTTCTCGAGCTAGAGCGTTTCAAACATACCCATGGTAACAAGAAAGCTATCTAAAGGCAAAGTTTCTAAAAACTTTAAACGCGTTTTTCTCGGTACTATGTTTTCAAACCTCTTGTCGCGCACAGGGCTCGTTCTATTGATCCGATTTCCTTCATTCAAAAAATGTTTTAAAGTACATACTTTTTTGTATGCCTTATACCTAAAATTGGCATAAACAATGGTTTATTTATAATTTTTAAACGAGATCAAAGTAAAAAAAAAGAGAAAAAATGTCAATTTTTTTTTTAAACGTCCATGAAATTGGTTTATTTTTTCCAAAATTAATTGTCGTTAGGTATAAGGCATAGGAAATTCCATCAATTTTAATAAATTATATACATTTCTAATTTAAGTTCACTACCAGCGGCCCTACACTCGACAAAGCAGAAAAATAGAGGTCTACGAGATCCGCCATTTTGAATTTCCTGAATATTGACTATTTTTTTTAATCGTTAATAAACAACGAATCAAAAATTCAAAAGCATAAGTTCGTATGTCTTTTCATTTTTCCGCAATCCATTCTCAAAGTGCTTAATTTCTCCATGCTTAATTTTCGGAAAAATCCAAAAGAACCTCCCCATAAATAATAAAAATGTTATAGCCGAATTTCAAGATATTCTTTTTTCGATGGTGTCTTGCGGTGAACATCATATCCCGAGAACGGTTCATCCGAAATCAAAAATTCAAAAAAAATTTCGTTAGTATATTGTATTGCCTAGTCCGGATTTGTAAAAATTTTGATTTAAAATGGCGACGGTTTTAACAAAAAATGTACTTTTTCAAGGTATAAGATTTTCGATTTTTATGCTCTAAAAAAAGGAGCTTTCAAAAAAATTGAAAATTGTTCGTTCACCGACTAGCTATTATCATAAAAAATAAGTGGTCAAAATTTGGTGTTGATCGGATTAATAGTTTTTTAGTAATCGTGTCCACCGCAAGATAATTTCGAAAAATCAAGATTCTGAGATAATCGCGTTTAAAGTTTCACGTTTGTTCTAATTTTATGTGCAGGTAGTGCGCTGAAAATAGCTTCAATTTCGGTTCTAATTCTCCGATCGTTATGAATTTGTGAGAGTGAGAGCATTTTCAGCAGTATATACTTAACGAATATGCAATAAAAAAAAATTGATTTTTTCATCTATCACAACTGTATATAACCCCTTAAAAGGCCAAAACTTTTTCGCAAAGACTCGCAATTTTAAAGTAGCAGTTTTATTTTTTTAACAACATTTTTTATAATCCATAATAATACTTTTAATTATTGAAAGAAAAAGCTTGTATGCCTTTTCACTTTTTCACAATAAATTTACAAATACAGGCGATTTTTCCATATTCGACAAAGGCTAGGAAGTTTTCATGTAGAAATAACGGAGGCAATGGGATTAATATTTCCAAATAATAACGGCTCCATATATTCGATAGAAAACTGCACTCGGCTAAGCCCCGATTACTGAGTAAAATAACGTAGTAATAACAAAGTAACGTACTGCACCAACAAAGACGGTTAGAAGACTTTCAAGATGGAGGATCTTACATCTTAGGCAGGTCAAGACCATCATTAACAAATAGATTTCCTTATTCTTGTTTATTATATTATTTCCTCAAATAATTTCCTTATTGTTTGCCTCACGTCACTCAGCATCGTTGTACGGTTAGTTAGTGAAGGCAAATTATTTAATAAAATTCCATTTAACGGCCATAATTTGTATTTTTATACCCTTGCAGAGGGTATTATAATTTTGTCCAAACGTGTGCAACGCAGTGAAGGAGACTACTCCGACCCTTTAAAGTATATATATTCTTGATCAGGATCACCTTCTGAGTTGATATGAGCATGTCCGTCTGTCTGTCTGTTTCTACGCGAACTAGTCTCTCAGTTTTAAAGCTATCGACTTGAAACTTTGCACACACCCTTCTATCTCTTGCACGCAGTATATAAGTTGGAACGATTGGAATCGGCCGACTATATCCTATAGCTGCCATATAACTGATTGATCGTAAATGGTATAACTTTGGTATAAAAAGGGTATAAAGGGACTATATCCTATAGCTACCATATAACTAATTGATCGTAAATAGTATAACTTTGGTTTTTTAGAGAGTTAGAGGGTTCAAATTTGACATGAGAGCTATTTTTGGCAAAATAATACGACATGCCAAATTTCATAAGGATCGGCCGACTATATCCTATAGCTGCCATATAACTGAACGATCGGAAATGACCCAACTTTCGTGTTTTTGAAGATAGACAGATGGAATTTAATAAAGATTCTATTTTTGGTCAGTTGATCCAACCTACCAAATTTCATTAGGATCGGCCGACTATGTCCTATAGCTGCCATATAACTGAACGATGGGAAATGACCGAACTTTTGGGTTTTTGAAGATAGAAATCTGGAACTTAATACAGATTATATTTTTTGTCAGCTGATCCAACCTACCAAATTTCATAAGGATCGGCCAACTATATCCGATGTTTGCGATACATATCCGGTTTTAGCTGCAAGGGTATATAAACTTTGGCTCCGCCCGATGTTAGCTTTCCTTTCTGGTTTTTTCTTTAATTCTACAATTAAAGATATAGCTTTAGAATAATTAAATTATAGAAAAAGTACTATTTTTTCTACTACCACATCGGCGCATTTTGAACAGAAACGTTGAGAAATTGAAATTTGGCCAAAACGTTATTACGTCGTCGTGCGAGCAGTAATACATATATACAAAGTCACACATTTTTTTGACGCATACATTTAAAGAGTTCTAAAAATATAATCGTATGCATGTGCGTTCCCCCCTCATCATCAAGCTCGACGAAAAAAGTGTTCCGTGTTTGGGCCCTGATGTCCCATCGATGTACTTTCTAATCTTTGCTACGATAAAGGCTGCTAAAGGCTCTTGCTGCTAAAAAAATTGTTGTAGTTTATGGACCCGATACAGTTTTCATTACGACAACATGAAGCGCAAACGGTCGTGGTCGAAAAGCGGTGAAGTTGCTTAGAAGTTGCTTAGAGTTGCCAAGCCTGGACTGACGGCTAGGAAGGTTCTTCTGTGTGTATGGTTGGATCGGCAGGGTATCATCCAATATTAGCTGCTCCCCAATGGCCAAACGCTCAATTCGAACCTGTACTGCCAACAACTGGACCGCTTAAATGCAGCACTCATGCAGAAGAGGCCATCTTTGATTAACTGAGGCCAAATTGTCTTATAAGTATCAGGACAACGCCAGGCCACACACATATCTTCGGTGACGCGACAGAAGCTTCGGGAACTCGATTGGGATGCTCTTTTGGTAGTTTGGTAGTCGGAAGTTGCCCACTTTTTTGCCATTCGTTTTTTGCCGAGCTTCTATAAGAGGGGCATTATGAAGCCGTTGGCATCTCGTTGTGTACTGCTCATCGAACAAAACGGCGCATATTTGAATCGCATTATTATAACCAATTTTATTAAAAATTGCTCTAACTTTGTAAGCTCTAACTACTCCAAACATCTATAGTCATCGTTAAATCAGAACTTAACATGGTTTTTGTGGATCGCTAGTTTGCACGTGAGCATCACAGGCTGGAGACGATCGACCAGGAAATGTGGTGGAGGTCATGCTGGTGGGCGAAGCAACGCTTGGAGGCTATTCTCTAGCCGAAAATCCCAAGCCGGTTCCCTATTTAGTCCCCAAAGATTTAGTACATGTATATAACAAAAACACTGGACAAAACTCAGTTATTCGATCCTAGATCGATCATGACCCTGAGTGCATTTTTATCCCCAAAAATGCCGCTCAGTTGCAGGGACTCCCACGTCAAAGGTCAGATCACCGGGATCGGTGATTACCCAAAGAACACCTGTAGATTTTATACCGAGTTCTTCATTATCTTATTTACGGACCCTTGATTTCACCATTCAGTGCAACCACCGTATTTATGTCCTCAACTCGTTAACCTTTCATCTACCAAGAATCCCCAAGAATCAAGAATTACCAAGAACTTATCAGCTTCTTCAGGGACTACACTTGGTCGATCCCGCGTTCACCAGGCCAAGTCGCATCCACACTCTAATACTTTATTTGTTGCTGCTGTTCAACTCACTCATTTGGGTTGGATCGTGTTTGCCCGTAACAACGAAAATGAGACAAATACACTAAGAGACATAAGACTAATCTGGAAGCTTTGGTTAAATGGTACAGGACGTACACGGTAGAAGAATAATGTTGTGAAGATCAGCATGTACGCTCCCACACCATGCCATTGTTAGGAAAGACAGCACGACGATCAAAATTCGGGTAGTGTATGATGCATAATGTTTTGAAGTTTTGCATGTTTGCCAAAGAATTTATCGCTGTACACATTCACCAGGAATTATGTTCAATTTAAACTGATCTTATGAAGGAATCATAGAAAAGAAATTACCGAGTACAGCCAAAATTCTGTCAGCCAAAATATTTTGGCATCAGCTCCTTATTCAGCCATACCCGTGAATAAGTCGACAGAGTCGACTTACACTTAATAATCCAATAATAATTCCTCGAATCAAACTCTCTGGGGCAGTGTCGGCTTCTCAATTGGATAAATGGGCACTAACTCAGTGTTCATGCACCGAAACTCCCATGTACAATAGTTTCTGTACTGATGCATTCTTCGTACTTCATTTGTTAAAAGGGAACCCGAAACGCTGTAAGACCTTTGTCTCCAATTACAGGAAATGGCTACTTTTGGGTGCACCGATTGTGCCTCAAGGTTATTAAGCCTCACCCATTATGCCTCAGCTTCTATCTTCAAAAATACCAAAGATGGTATTTCTACCAAAAACTATTTCCGATCAGTTATGTGGCAGCTATATGATATAGTCGGCCGATCGTTATGAAATTTGGTAGGTCGGATTAACTGACCAAAAATAGAATCTGTACCAAGTTTTAGCTTGGATCATTTTTATGCATAATTTATCCAAACATCTATATTTAAAAACACGAAAGTTATTCCATTTCCGATCAATAAGTTATATTGTTTTTTAGTTATAGTTTTTTTTAAGAATAATAAACTTCGAACATTGAACTTCTTTACCTCTAGCTTAAATGCGCCGGTCTGCTAACCATTGTTCTTCTTCCACCTGGTGTTCTCTTTTAGCTCAAGTTGTAGCTTGATGCCTTAGTTCTAATATCAGTGTAGCTTATGTATAGGATTGACCCAGCAAACTTCCTTGGGTTACAACAGATTCAATGTTGCGGATCGATGAAGTTAAGGTTACATCTTGTGAAGATGAAGATGGTAAAGATGATCTTCATTGAATAGCTCCAGACGCAATCTTGCCTATGAAAAAATGTCGTGCGATCCGTTCCATGCTTTTCTGATGCTGATGCTGATGAACCCTTGCAGTAAAGATCGTGTTTACATCAAAAATACAGCAAATAGTGGGCCAATAAAACCAATGAAGGAACAAGTTTTTATATATTTAAAAATACCAAAGTTTGTGTCGGCCGCTAAAAGACATAGTCGGCCGATCGTTTATTTGGTAGAAAAAATAGAATCTGTACAAAGTTCCAACTTTCTATCTTCAAAAACACGAATGTTGGGAATTTTCGAATTCTCAGTTATATGACTTCTATAGGATATAGTCGGCCGAAACTAAACTAAGAGGAGACTAGTTCGCGTAGAAACAGACAGACAGATAGACTGACGGACAGGCAGCCAGACAGACATGCAATCAGACGAACATGCTTATTTCAACTCAGGTGGTGATCCTGATCAAGAATATAGTTTATAACTTATAGGGTCGGAGATATCTTCTTCACTGCGTTCTTCACACTTTTGACCTAAATTGTAATGTCCTCTGCAAGGCTATGAAAAATTAAAAATTTTAGCTGGCTACAAAACGAAATCGTCGAACGCACACATATATGAATGTAAGTGTGCATGTTAAGATCAACTCATTTACACCAGGGGTGCCCAAGGGTTGCATACGGCAAAGCAAACACCCATAAACCATCATTACATTGGTGCGAGAATTTATTTTTCCCATCCATGTGGGTGCACTGAAAAATAAATTATAGTAACATTCACAAGTGGTATAAAAACAATCAATATAATAAAAAATACCTTTTATTATAGCAATTAAAACAAGAAAGGAAAGCTAACTTCGGGCGGAACCGAAGTTTATATACCCTTGCAGTTAAAACCGGATATATATCGCAAACATCAGATATAGTTTTCCGATCCATATGAGAAAATAATAATACATATTACACAATTTATTTTAATACAAAATCTAAAAAAAGTCCCAAACTTCTATCTTAAAAAATACCAAAGTTTGTATTTCTACCAAAAACCATTTCCGATCGTTCAGTTATATGGCAGCTAAGGATATAGTCGGCCGATCCTTATCAAATTTTGCATGTCGTATTATTTTACCAAAAATAGCTCCCATGTAAAATTTGAACTCTCTTACTCTAAAACAGTGGTGGGCAGACTCTTATTTTACATAGCACGCGTGTATAAGGTAGGAAATTCTGCCGCAGCGCTGCGGGCACACTGACAGTGTGAGCATGCTCAATTTTTTTTAGAAGCATTTGACAGCCCCATGATACAATTATACGTTCTAAAAAGAGTTATTTCATCTGGATCTGAAATGAAACCCAAGTCCAGAACTGACATGTCAAATATGCCTGCGGTGAAGTCGTGCTGCGTGATAAGGATGGTGAATTATTAACATGAGCTAACAGCTCGGTTTATAAGTCCGGAAAACGTTGTTTCGAACTTATTTTCTATTTTTAAATTACAACAATTCTTTACCAATAATGAAAGTTGTAAAAAAAGAAAGTCTAATCTCTTAGCGCAATGGAGCATACAACATTCTTGGTTAGTCTGTCGTATGCCAGGAAAAATAAACTTCATGGTTTTCCCACGTGAAAACATGCCACATATAGTTGTCCATCAGAAAAGCACGGTGTTTCCAAATCTAAGCCACATACAGATAATGTCTTGTGGGACTAGTGATGGCCATAGCGAATGCGAATTCAATTGGCACATTTGTAGGAATCATAAGGATTCGTTGCAGCAAAACATTTTTGCTTCAAAACTTTCAATTCAAAATAGTGGTTCTAATGACAATTTTGAAGAAATTTCTTAATTACTAATCTTGTTCGAATACACAACCGGAGCTTTAATAATCGGAGCTATAACCTTTAATTGTAAATGGGGTGGTGGCATCCTCTATGGGCAAATCCAATGCATTTAAAAACTTGATTGGGTAATTTACAGTTTTGTTGGTATTAAACTGCATCGATAGATTAAGATTACAAAAAGTCCCCAGGCAACAGCTGTTGTATTATTAAATTTGGCTGCCAAAATCGATCTATCAGCTAGTATGATTTTAATATTGCGTGTGTACATCGGGAAATAGGTGCTCGATAAGAGTCTTTTCCGAGTCGATGATTGTGCAGAATTGTCAGTATGTATGTAATTGTATACATCCAGTATACATTTATGTACAGAAACTTCCCCATTGCACTATGGGCGATTAGTTGATTTTGGCGGCATAAAGTCCACACATAGAGCTAGGAGCTTATTTTTATACCCTTGCAGAGGGTATTATAATTTTGTCCAAAAGTGTGCAACGCAGTGAAGGAGACATCTCCGACCCTATAAAGTATATATATTCTTGATCAGGATCACCTCCTGAGTTGATATGAGCATGTCCGTCTGTCCGTCTGTCCGTCTGTCCGTCTGTCTGTTTCTACGCAAACTAGTCTCTCAGTTTTAAAGCTATCGTCTTGAAACTTTGCACACACCCTTCTTTCCTTTGCACGCAGTATATAAGTCGGAACGGCCGGGATCGGCCGACTATATCCTATAGCTGCCATATAACTGATTGATCGGAAATGGTATAACTTTGGTGTTTTTAGAGTTAGAGAGTTCAAATTTGATATGAAAGCTATTTTTGGCAAAATAATACGACATGCCAAATTTCATAAGGATCGGCCGACTATATCCTATAGCTGCCATATAACTGAACGATCGGAAATGGTATTTGGTAGAAATATCAACTTTCGTATTTTTGAAGATAGAAGTTTGGGACTTTTTTTAGATTTTTTATTTTAGTTAATTAGTTTTATTATGATGTAATCATAAGGATCGGCCAACTATATCTGATGTTTGCGATATATATCCGGTTTTAACTGCAAGGGTATATAAACTTCGGCTCCGCCCGAAGTTAGCTTTGCTTTCTTGTTTTACTCATGCCTTTACCACATTTGCCAAATCCGTTTTACTCAATGTCTCACTCAGTCAGTCAGAACTTTGAGTGAGAGTGCCAAATGCTGCTTTGACTGTATTCATGCAGACCTCTATGGTCTAATGATAGGTCCGGGACTGCTTTGGCACTTATTAGATTGCGAGGTATGTTTTTTGTCACCTCAAAGTCAATAATGTCTGCGTGGGTGAGTTTGCCAGTATGTGGGACTTCCAGGGCAAACATAGTCCAGTATATTTTTCAAATTTATAATTGCATTGTGAAATTGTCTCCGTTGGGAGTCGCTAGTCGTGATCCCCAGTGCGTGTGTTTGACATTGTAGTCTCCTGCGGCTATGAAACAATCCTGAAGCGAATTGTAGAAGTCCATAAATTGTCCTTCCGAGATTGAGAAACGAGGAGCACAGTAAACGAGGAACGGTAACGATTGAAAAGCTTCCGTTACTTGACTGAATTTGTATCGATGTGGCCTGCAAGAAATTTGTTGCAAACCTTTCCTGAAAATGGTGTTTAACGCGTTCTCTGATTAGAACTCCAGTTCCACTTTGAGCTTTCTCATCTGGATGATCTCAGCGGTAGATTGTATAGCCTTTTATTTGAAAGTTGTATTTGCTTGTGAGATGCGCTTCCGCCAGTACCATAACGTCAATATGGTTTTCGGTAAAGAATTGTGACAATTCTAGTTTATGCCGTGAGATACCATAAGCGTTTCACATTGATATTCGTAGAGCCTGCATACGAGCAGCTGAATTACCATGTTCTGGTTTTGAACAAGTGTTTGCATGGTCCTTTTCATGAATGACATAAGCTCCATCATACTTTGTTTGAGGGTAAACATCATAGTTTCCGTTTTCTATGTTGCTGTTCTGGGGCTCTTGAGCGCTTTGTGAGTTTGTCTGCATTGGATTCTCCATTCCAGATCGTAGAGCATCGGCATAGAAGCTTTGGCGAAGAAGACGTCTGGCGTTGTTTTTGACGCTATGTACGCATTCTGTGGATTTTGGTTGCGCGTTGGGGTCGCTCGAAGCATGAGACTCTTCAACTCCTTGTACACCATACATCCTCTATAGTTTGTCGTATGGTTGCCTCCACAGTTTCTTCACGGTACTGTCCTTGTTTGTAGTACAATGAACGGAATTTTGGGCGTCCCCGCAGACTACACAGATAGCCCGAAGTGTGCAGTATGACCTAGTGTGTCTATACTCTTGGCAATTTGTGCATTGCACTGGACCGTTGCGTTTATGTGGTTCTTCCACAGTGATTCTTCGATGCAAAAGATATTGCAGCTTCATCGTTATTCTTCAGCGACCTGCTTTCTGGCTCGAGCTCGACCTTGAAGAGGTGTGACTTTTTATCTTTATTTAGAATGTTAATTACATTCTTGGCGGCAAAGCCCTTTTCTTTGCGGGCGGTTTTTATTTCCGCGGCGGAAATGAAAAGCGGCGGGCCTTGTAGGCCCTTACTGCTTTTCAACTGGTACGTGTAATAGTTTTTCTGAGCAATTTCCAGATATTTGGGCACGATTCGGAAGTGCTCTTCAGTCTTGGTATGCACCTTTGTATCATAGATGTTCATTTTGATCCCGATGTTCCCGATCAACGCCGCCATTCGGTTGACCAGGGCACTCCAGCTTTTCTCCCTGATTAGAGGGGCTTGGGTTTTTTTGCGGTGTCTTGGCTGGATGGTTTTCCTCAACCTCCGCCAGTAGGGCAAAATCCTCGTCGATATTAAACACAACTGAAAATTAACCTCAAAAACTTGAATATCCATGTGAAAAACATATAATCACTTTGCGAGCTCACAATTAATCACAATCGCAATTTTCCTCTAAGAGCAAATATGAAAAACAGATTCAGAGGGTGTATTGATATGGGATATGGGCCTAGACTTTATACAATAATTTACAGTTATTTACATTAGTTTACAATATTATTGAACAACACGGGAAGACAGATCGCTGGGGTGAAATCTCTTTAAACCTAAGAGTTTGCGGGTTGAAGGTTCCACACACACGACCGCTACTAAAGTATCGGACGGATTAAAGATACGTATAAAGTTTTTGTTTAAATTCTTTCGACCATCGTTTAATGAAACCATTCACACCCTTTGCTTTATTAAGCAAGGTGATTATGTTCGGAAAAATTTATGCTTAAGAATTAATCTTTCTAATAAAAACTACATGGCCTGGTAAGGACTAGATCGATAAAAAGACATGAGTTTGCAGTTCGATCCATTAAGTTTTAGGTAATTTGCTAACATTTTCGGATTTTTACTCAATCGGATTGAAGTCTAGATTGAGACCTATTGAATTTATTTTGAAGGCAAAGCGTAACGTTATTAGTTTACAAAAGTACCAGTGAGTTACAGTGTTAAAATAATTTCGAAAAGTACCAGTAAGTTACAGTGTTAAAATAAAGGGTCCAAGATGGCTTTCTTGAGGAATACTAGATGTAACACGAATTAGTCGCAAGTATACGTTTTAAACGAGACAAGTTTGGTTCTTCCAGTCATGATTCAATTATAATTGTGCTGTGATAAGGATGGTGAATTATTAACATGAGCTAACAGCTCGGTTTATAAGTCAGGAAAACGTTGTTTCGAACTTATTTTCTATTTTTAAATTACAACAATTCTTTACCAATAATGAAAGTTGTAAAAAAAGAAAGTCTAATCTCTTAGCGCAATGGAGCATACAACATTCTTGGTTAGTCTGTCGTATGCCAGGAAAAATAAACTTCATGGTTTTCCCACGTGAAAACATGCCACATATAGTTGTCCATCAGAAAAGCACGGTGTTTCCAAATCTAAGCCACATACAGATAATGTCTTGTGGGACTAGTGATGGCCATAGCGAATGCCAATTCAATTGGCACATTTGTAGGAATCATAAGGATTCGTTGCAGCAAAACATTTTTGCTTCAAAACTTTCAATTCAAAATAGTGGTTCTAATGTCAATTTTGAAGAAATTTCTTAATTACTAATCTTGTTCGAATACACAACCGGAGCTTTAATAATCGGAGCTATAACCTTTAATTGTAAATGGGGTGGTGGCATCCTCTATGGGCAAATCCAATGCATTTAAAAACTTGATTGGGTAATTTACAGTTTTGTTGGTATTAAACTGCATCGATAGATTAAGATTACAAAAAGTCCCCAGGCAACAGCTGTTGTATTATTAAATTTGGCTGCCAAAATCGATCTATCAGCTAGTATGATTTTAATATTGCGTGTGTACATCGGGAAATAGGTGCTCGATAAGAGTCTTTTCCGAGTCGATGATTGTGCAGAATTGTCAGTATGTATGTAATTGTATACATCCAGTATACATTTATGTACAGAAACTTCCCCATTGCACTATGGGCGATTAGTTGATTTTGGCGGCATAAAGTCCACACATAGAGCTAGGAGCTTATTTTTTTTTTTAAGGGTTACTAATATTTTAGTTTGATTTTTTAGTCAATTTGACCACGCCTTTATTTTCCGCCCCTTTATAACCCCGGCACTTGTACAAAAATTTCAATTTTTATTATATTTGTTTTACAATGATTTAACAATATTCCAAACTTAAAAAAACAAAAAGTTAATAATCTTCTTCATCCAAAACAAAAGAATTCTCATGTTTGACATCGCTTTGGTTGTCTGATTGGGTTTTTCATCATTAAAAAAAATTGTATGAACTCAGCTCTGATATTGGATTCTCTAAAAGGCTTACAACTTCTATTGGAAGCGGTTTCTTTTTCAAATTTTGCAGCCTCTTATTTATATAGTAGCCTGATATTAATGGATCAGATAAGTCCATGGCTCTATTAAAATCGTCAGCCATATTACTTAATCTAGAATTTTTTCTGGCATGAGAACATCGGTCCATTTTATAATGTTTGTTTCGAGCTTCTGATGCATTTTCACCCAAACATCCAACTGGAACTATACAGACATTTATAATGTTTGCTCCGTGAACTAATATTTTATGTACAGTTGGAGACTTTGGGTACCACGGATATGTTTTCATATATAGATTAAAAGTGTCTTTACAAAATTTTCGGTACTTTTTTGGGCTTATTGAGAATTTACACGATGCTGCTATTAATATATAGTAAAAATTATTCAAAATGACCTCATCAAACAATGTTATGGATGCAAGCAGTTTTGTATTTGCAAAGATTCGTCTCGCCGTGTTACCATCATTGCTGTTACCACTTCCGTTCTGTTTCGGTATGCTAATATGCAAACCCATTACCTTCCATACTGTTTGTTTGAATTTCCTTCTTTCTTATTATGATTTTATTTTTATCATCGCCTTTGATTTGTCAGGTCTTTATATCCATACGGTACGATATATTCAAGACGAATTCCATAAATCGAATCCATGCATGTAAGGGACTTACGCCATATTTTAAAGAGCCAGGCTGAGGTCGAAATGTTTCAGAATGAAAATCTGTGATTTCGATAAGTCTTTTGGGATTTACGGAACAGATTGGGCAACATTGATTGGATTTTGTACCAGTTATGACGTTTAATACCTTTCCATCAATTAATGACATATATGTTTTAAAATCCACAGAAATATTTTTTCGTTGCAATTTGAACTTTTCCAATTTCGCTACTTGCATATCTAAATTTTCTTTTTCGCCTAAGATTTTTGCGGAGCTCTCTTTCTCTCTTTCAATTTTTAAAGGCCTGCAAAACCTTACTGACTGTGGGCGTCTATTTAACCATATTACGCGATTTAAAGAATCAATTAGACGTATTAATATTACAGTGGATACGAACAGCGATTGATCTAAGAAATCAGGTTAATCTGAATCAAATTTTTGTTTATATGAACTTTGACCCGCCGATCTATCAAACCCATAGCTATTAGGTGAAGTCCGTTACATTTTCCATTTTCTCTAAAACATCATTTTGTAAGGTCAATATTCGTTCAGCTGTGTGGTTTAGCAAATCCTGCAGAGAAACCTTTGCCACAGTATCGGAAATACTAATTTCTGACGGTCTGCATTAAAATTTTGTAGATCTTATTAAGTCGTACCCGGGACATATATTGCAGCCGTGCGCCTTGTAGAGTTGTGTACAACTGATATATTGCTGCTTTGTGAAATTATTCTTCAATAAAAAAGGTAATGCTTCATTATTAGAAATGCGACCTGGTCTCGCTTGATTTGTTATTTCGGGACTTACAACATTTTCCTCAGTCATTACATTTCGCAATAAGCCAACCACTTTATTTTCATTACTTTTACGGGCAGACGCAAGGGCGGCATGCAAAAATAAAGCAGTAGAGCAATCATTTTGAACGGCAACTTCTGATGCCATTTGCCTTCATAGTCTAGGCCCGGCCTCGGCATATCCTACTTTTGGACGACCCATCTTCGATGGTGATGGCTTAGCAGTATCCTCCACATCAATTTTTATTTCCATACATTTTGCAAACCATTCTGTGTGAAATGACTTGAATCGCTCAAGATTTCGATTGTATTTGCGCAAGTATCGTTTTATATAATATTCAAAATTAGTCCATTATCACAGTACGCTGTGACAGCATCAGCATTGCGATTGTATAATAATAATAATTGTATAAGTGTATCATGGACAGCCCAAACTTAAAAATCAAAATGTTTCCACTGAGAAAAATTTTGTTCAGAAATTGGGTTGGGAAAAGTTTTCTTCATGAAGAATATAGACAGGGAAGCGTAGTTTTTCATTTGTTTAAGAAATGTTGGTAGAAAAGATGTCTTTAAAATAAAATACACTATTTTAATTCCCATTCAAACTTTTGAATAACGAAAAATGAAATAAAACAAGAAAGGAAAGCTAACTTCGACCGGAGCCGAAGTTGATATGCGCTTGCAGTTAAAACCGGATATATATCGCAAACATCAGATATAGTTGGCCGATCCTTATGAGAATATGATGATATAACCCAATTTATAGGAATAAAATATTTAAAACATGTCCCTAACTTCTTTCTGCAAAAATACCAAAGTTGGTATTTCTACCAAAAACCATTTCCGATCGTTCAGTTATATGGCAGCTATAAGATATAGTCGGCCGAAATATGAAATTTATGTTATGAAATTATGAAATTTGGTAGGTCGGATTAATTGACAAAAAATATAATCTGTACCAAGTTCCAGCTTTCTATCTGCAAAAACACGAAAGTTGGGTCATTTCTGATCGTTCAGTTATATGGCAGCTATAGGATATAGTCGGCCGATCCTGATGAAATCCTTTTCATGTCGTATTTGTTTTACCAAAAATAGCTTTCACCTCAATTTGAACTCTCTAACTTTAAAACCTCAAAGTTATAACAACAGCTTATTATTATTATTATA
Organism: Drosophila malerkotliana malerkotliana; assembly: GCA_018153235.1. Taxonomy (NCBI): domain Eukaryota; kingdom Metazoa; phylum Arthropoda; class Insecta; order Diptera; family Drosophilidae; genus Drosophila; species Drosophila malerkotliana. Next base: position 1,659,344 of record JAECXV010000202.1, on the reverse strand, counting down.
ATGCAGAGCTTCATACTTTAAAAAAAATGTTATGCGAAGAAGAAATGTATCGCTTCAGATCGACAATTTTAGCAGAAGAAAAAAACAAGAATGAATTTTTGGAGTGAAACGTTTTTGGCACTCCAACAAAAAAAATTCATTCGTATTAGCACGAATGAGGAGAATAGGGAAAACACGAAAAATTGTTATTGTAATTACCCTTTGCCAATGCTGGGAGTACACACTTATATGAAATTTATTTTCCCATATGAAAGAGCCATTCCAAGAACACTGAGAGCAATGGGGCTGGGCATTCCTGATTTACGCGAATACAATATACCTTTGTACTCTACAAGTACCCGGAATAAAAACTAAGCTGTGTGGAATAGGAAAAAATATACTCCTAAACTAATTTAAGGTTATCAAAATCCACGATATTTGCATCAAGAACGGAAAACTTTAATGAGACCGATGTTGAAATTCTTTTGTGATTAAGTAACAAATTTATGTTATATTATATTATACAGATCGTATAAACTACCCTTCTCAGCGGAGGGTTTGATTTCATTTTAGACTCCTTTCTTTGTAAAATAAATTCTTTAAATTAGTGCAAAAGTTTTTTTTTTTGAGGCAGTATGTACCATATAAGTAACACAAAAAGGCATGTCTCGGATCTCTCTGAACTTGTTTAACGTGGCGTGTTCCACACTGAAGGGATTACAATGAAATGTCAAATTTTATATTAAAAATGTTGTTTACATAAATCTTAACACTATGTTTTTACAGAATGGCGTACAGGTGCTACCGGCCGAGTAATTCTGTATGATGAAGATGTCACATCTAAAACGGAGAGCGAGTGGAAAAAACTCAATACATTGCAGCATTACAATGTACCAGATGGTGCAGGACTAAGCCTAGTACCAAAGCAAAGTTCCATATATAACTTCAGTATATTGTCTGATAAAAATGAAAAATCTCACAAGTAAGTTTTTTATTGATAGCCAATTTTATTGATAGTTTTTTTTAAATAACATTTTTTAATTTTAGGTATGAAACTCTTAATATATCAAAATATACGTCCTCTTCTCCGACTTTTAGTCGCGCTGGAAGTCCTTTAAATAATGATATGCATGATAATGGCGTCAAATATTGGCATCTTGTGAAGCATCATGATAGCGATATGCAAAAAGAAGGGGAAAGAGTAAACAAACTAGTATCTGAGATTTATTTAACACGATTATTAGCGACAAAAGGAACTCTTCAAAAATTCGTAGATGATCTTTTTGAAACCATATTTAGTACCGCTCATCGTGGATCAGCTTTGCCATTAGCAATAAAATATATGTTTGACTTTTTAGATGATCAAGCTCAATTACATGGTATTACCGATCCAGAAGTCGTACATACTTGGAAAAGTAATAGTCTACCATTGCGGTTCGTATTTTTATTTTGTTTACATATGTCAAATACCTGTAAAGAAAAACATGTTTTCATAATAATTAGATTTTGGGTGAACTTAATAAAAAATCCGAATTTCGTTTTTGACATACATAAGTCAAATATAGTGGATTCCTGCCTCTCAGTTGTAGCTCAAACATTCATGGACTCTTGTTCAACTTCGGATCATAGATTGGGTAATTAAACATAAGAAAAAAAAAATTTTTTTTATACATATATATTATATATATTTCCTTTCTATATTATATTAAAGGAAAAGACTCGCCAAGCTCGAAACTTTTATATGCTAAAGATATTCCGGAGTATCGTAAATGGGTAGATCGATACTACAGAGACATTCGAGACATGTCTCCTATATCGGATCAAGATATGAACGCAATGCTCGCCGAAGAATCAAGGGTATGTTGCAACTAACTAAAAAAAATGTGTCGGACATTATATAGTTTTAAAATTTTTTGTAGCTACACACCACGGAATTTAACACAAATTGTGCTCTGCATGAACTGTATACTTATGCTGTGAAATACAATGAACAGCTTACCGTAACTCTAGAGGAAGATGAGTTTTCACAGAAGCAGCGTTTGGCTTTTAAATTAGAGCAAGTTCACAATATAATGTCAGCTGAATAAGATATATTTCACATACGTGGGTTATAAAAATAATTGAGTGAGCCCTTTTATGACATTCTCAATAAACAATATATGTCTAAAAAAGATCGCCTATTGTAATTCCCAGGCAAAAAGAAGAATATCTTCATCTCTATGTATTGCATTTTGTAGACTGTGTATTGGCGTATATTACTTTTTTTTGCCTCATGCCGTGTTTGAATTGTACATACATATCATTCTTATATATTCTTAAATAATGACAACCACCAGCTACTATAGAATCAGAATATGAATTTAGATGTCCAATATCATGATTTGTTATTTAAAATTTTGTTTAGCTAAAAAAAAAAATCCATTTCAAGTAATATTTTATTTTTATGGTTAAAATCAATTAAATATTCTAACAAGAAATGATGAACAAGAAATTAAACAGAAATACTAAAAAATTAATTTGGTAACAACATGACAACAATGTGGTAAACAGAATTATAATCACTCAGACATAACCATTTATAATCATTCGCTCACGATAAGAGCAATGTATAAATATATATGTAAATTAAAGGATTTTCAAGCAATTTTCTGAAGAGTTCGATCCGGCCAAGATAACTGGCAACTAAAACTATACCTATAATTTTGTCCAAAAGTGTGCAACGCAGTGAAGGAGACATCTCCGACCCTATATATATATATTCTTGTTCAGGATCACCTCTTGAGTTGATATGAGCATGTCCGTCTATCTCTTTTTACGCAAAATAGTCTCTCAGTTTTAAAGCTATCGACTTGAAACTTTGCACAAACCCTTCTTTCCTTTGCACGCAGTATATACAGGGTGACAATAAATAACCCGCACAAACATTTTTGATCATATTTTTTTAAGGAACTGTATTTGAGAAAAAATGCAGATACACAACTTATAAATAGGTATTGCGTTAACATATATTAAGTCGGTTTTGAAGTGGCTTCCTGGGACTGCGATACAGAGCCCTAAACGTTTCTGGAAATTTAGCGCAATAGGCCGCAGGTCTTCTTCCGATAATCGATCCCATTCTCGAAGCAATGATTGCTTCAGGGCCTCCAAACTTATGTGTCGTTTAGCACATGACCTGGACTCCAAAATAGACCTCATACTGTAGTGCATCAGATTAACATCTGGCGAGTAAGGTGGCTATTCACTGGATGTGATAAAGTCCGGAAAATTGGCTTTGCACCAGTCCTGAGTCAATTTGGCTCTATGGGCTGGCGCTGAATCCTGTTGAAACGTCCACTCCGTATCACCGAAGTGCTGCTGGGCCCAAGGAAGCACAACAGTTTCCAAAATGTCCCGGCGATACACTTCCTGATTGATTTTGACCCCTTGATCGATGAAAACAAGGGGTGTTTTACCGGTGGCGCATATTCCTCCCCAAACCATTAAAGACTGCTCACATTGACGGCGCTCGATTATTGCAGAGGTACCTGGAGCTTCAGCCGACCAGCTTCTGTTATTTTGGTGTATGTGCGCCTGTTGGATGGTGAATATCTTCTCGTCCGTGAAGAGAATACGCTCCCATTTTTGACCTGTAGCCCAACGCTTTAGCTGACGGCATCTTTGGAGTCTCACGCGCTTATTGTCATCCGTAAGCAGATGCACTTTTTGGAGCTTTTAGGGCTTGAGATTAAGTTCATTTTTCCGCTTTTTCACGATCTGGCGAATTTTGGAAGTGTTAGCGGTGCATGGTCTGCCTCGTCCGGGACGGTCACCTTCATGGCAAAGCTCATTAAATCGCCGGATAGCGTCAGAGACCGTTTGTTTTGGTATGCCACGCAAACGAACAATGTCGCATTGGCGATTTCCTTGTTGATACAGTTTTAAAATTGCTCGATTGTTAGACATCCCGAAACAAATATCAAATTGATGGGAATCACAAAAATGTAAATATATTTGTTTCAGAAAAGTACAAACTATCAATAAATGCATTTATTTAAGGACTGCATCATAACACATTTATAATAGATTGCTTCAAAGTTTGTCCGGGTTATTTATTGTCATCCTGTAATATCCTATAATACTTGACTAAACTATAGCTGCCATATAACTGAACGATCGGAAATGACCCAATTTTCGTGTGTTTCAAGATAGAAAGCTGGGACTTAGTACAGAAAATATTTTTGGTCAGTTAATCCGACCTACCAAATTTCATAACGATCGGTCGACTATAACTTATAGCTGCCATATAAGTGAACGATCGGAAATAGTTTTTGGTAGAAGTACTAACTTTGGTATTTTTGAAGATAGAAGCTTGGGACTTTTTTTTAGATATTTTATTGTAATTAATTGGTTTTATTATGTTATTATAAGGATCGGCCAACTATATCCGATGATTGCGATATATATCCGGTTTTAACTGCAAGGGTATATCATTAAAATTAATTTTTTTTTAATTTTATAAATTTTTTTGAATAGTGTGGCAATAGTAGTGTTTTTTTCAATCCATGTATAAATATTTCGAAAAAGCGAAGAAGCCAAAATTAAAATTTCTTATAAATTTCTAAATTTTTATTGAAATGTCATGTATGTTTTTGCTCTCATAATGATTAAGAATAATTTTATTGTATGTATTCGATGTAAGTTTGTACACGATTTTATAGTAAGTATAGTAATAAAATAAAAAACGACTGAATTTAATTTAAACTATAAATAGTTTCCTAAATATACATAAAAAAACGTATAACACATTCCTATTTTTCAAATTTGTTTAACCTTATTTTTCTTTTAAAATTGAATTAACGAATGAAATTTATAGTCATGTTCAAAGAAATTTAAATGTCAGTTTTAAAACGAAAAATATATTTAATTTTGAGTTTTTTTCAAACAATACTTATTAATGAATATAGTCAACACCCTAAAAATTTTATTAAACAAAAAAGTTTTATATTTTTGTTTCAAGCAACTCAGAAAATTCACAATGTGCACACGTTTAGAGGATGTCACATTAATCACATTAAAAAAAAATGATTTTAAAGGAATAATTTGTAAATAAAGAAAAAGTTCGATGGAGGAACTGAGTATAAAATGTCGGTCCACCATAAGGAACGATTTTATGTAAATTATTTAATGTAATGTAAATCATAATACATTTTATTTTTAAATGTTTCTTTGCTACTAATTTATGCGAAAAAGAATACTAAAACCATGAATACACTTAATCTGGTCAATTCAAAAATTATTAAATACATTTTGCCAATACTTAAATAAGTTCATTCGTACCATGTGTACGTGAGAAATTCAAATTTATGTGTGCGTAACTATTATAATTAAATGGTGTATTTACTGTACATATTTACTGCTCAAAAAGTGTAATAGAAACAAAATAAATACGATAAGTCGAACAACCCATCCAATTAGTGTGGAAACAAATATTTTTAGAAAAGGAAATATGCCCACCAAATCGAAATCCTAATGGAAACATAATTGTATACAAAAGTAATACCACAAGCTAAGTATTTTATACCCTTGCAAATATAAAACATATTTAAAAAGTATACATTATTTTCTCAGTAGAAATCGTTCACTGCTTCGATTGTTGTATTGAGCAATTTTCATCTTTTTTTTTTTTTATTAATATTGCCAATTTATTTAGCATTTCGTAACAAATTATGAAAGTAACACAAAGGCTAAATCTTTGCCTTCTATGTATCTTTACTATCTGGCTTCGTTATATCCTTGCAGAGGGTATTGTAGTTTTGGTCTTCTCCAAGTTTTGGTGAAGACATCCCCTATCCTATAAAGTATATATGGAACATTTTCTGATAGCGCAATCGACTGGCGCTGCGGCAGAGAAGCAGACTCTTCGGTCTGTTTAATTCGAACCGAAACGCTACAAATAGTGTTTTTCGTGCCGACACTTTTTTTAACAAGGGCCGACCCCCGGCCATTAATTTATGACTGATCAATCACTTATATGACAGCTATAGAATATAGTCGGCCGATCCCGGTCGTTACAAGTATACAAGTCTATACTGTGTGCAAAATAAAAATGTGTGTGTGCAAAGACAAGCTCGCGTAGAAACAGACAGTCTGACAGAATCTCAGGACATATGCTTGTATCAACTTAAGTGATCAATCTCCTTTGTTACGTTGCACACTCTTGACCAAAATTATAATACAATAGAATATACAATATAATACAAATAATACAATGGTATAATCATGTTTTCTTCCGTTCTGTTCTATATAAAGTAGTCTCCTAGTTTTAAAAACAATAAACATAAATTTACTTCCCATTTTTATACGCGGTACTCGTAAAGTACAAGGGTATATTGTACTCGTGTTCATGTGTGTATGTAACATAAAGGAATTATATCCGACCCCATAAAGTAAATATATTTTTGATCAGAATCAGCCAGTTCGATATAGCCATGTCCGGCCGTCTCAGAGACCTCAGATCTCAGAGACTACAAGAAATAGAGCTATAGGATTTGACATGGAGACTCCACGCCCCCACATATTGCGCAATTCTGTAGCGTCAGTATTGGGAGGTTTTTTGAAAAACATATTTCATCCAAATCGGAGATTTTTAGAGGAGATATACCCATATATATTTAATTTTTCATACAAATGGGCTAATATATTGAATGCGTGGATCTAGATAAGACGATAAGCTATCCAACTTGGAACTTTAAGTTGCATAGTATCCCCGTAGATAAGTTGGTGACAAATTATTGTGTCCGTTTTTTCTTGTTCTACATGAATTAAAGTCGGACTTGGCCCAAAATTGAACGATTGAATGCAACTGCCTTTTGAGGTAGCCGATTAAAGCCGATTATCTCAATAGATAATCGTGAAGGAAATATTACAATAAAAACCAAATTTCTGTGGATTAATTAAACGATCAATATTGAACTGTTTTGAAATCGATAGAAATATCCAAATACCATAAGCTACAAGGCTTTTTTCCAACTAAAGAACTTTTTGTTTTTTTATACCCTTGCAGAGGATATTATAGTTTTGGCCAAAAGTGTGCAACGCAATGAAGGAGACATCTCCGACCCTAAAAAGTATATATGTTCTTGATCAGGATCACCACCTGAGTTGATATAAGCATTTCCGTCTGTTTGTTTTTACGAAAACTAGTCTCTTAGTTTTGAAGTTATCGACTTCAAACTTTGCACACCCTTCGTATGCTATTTTTTCGCAAAATAATACGACATACCAAATTTAGGCCGGACTATATGTCAGAGGTTCCAACCTACCAAATTTCATAACAACCGGCCGACTTTATCTTATAGCTGCCTTATAACTGAACGATCGTAAATGATATTTTATATTTGGTAAAAATACCAACTTTGGTACTCTGACTCCAACTCGTTCCTAGAGTTTCCTCAAACCATTCCTCCGGCACCTTTTGTATCATTGTCCTGCTAATGAAGTGGCATTTTGTACATTAAAAAAGGTATCGTAGATAAAGATATTCATGCATTTATGCGAATCCATGATGGGTTTTATGCCATGTATCGAGGATCTACTCCGTGACAGGGAAAGGACGCTCGGGCAACTGTATGGTATCCTCAATGCTTTTAAATTGTTTTATTTGTACGAAGATTATATTCTAAGCATACAAGTCCACCTAAGCATACAGTTTTTACACATTTTAGAGTCGTGCCATTTGGAGGTTACTTGGAAAACTATGAAGACTAGTAGATAAACTTGCTTTGGATATGAGCGAACTGTTTAAACCATCAATTTGTATTGAGTTTCTTTATAAAGCTTTTTAGCGAACTTAAGCTATACTACCTTGCCCTGACGCAGTACTAAGTATATTGACTTACAGAGTAGTCTGAGATCAATATTGCTTACATTTAAAAAATTGATTAAATAGTTTTTTACTGCTTTATTAACGATTTATTTTTATACCCTTGCAGAGGGTATTATAATTTTGTCCAAAAGTGTGCAACGCAGTGAAGGAGACACCTCCGACCCTATAAAGTATATATATTCTTGATCAGGATCACCTCCTGAGTTGATATGAGCATGTCCGTCTGTCTGTCCGTTTCTACGCGAACTAGTCTCTCAGTTTTGAAGCTATCGTCTTGAAACTTTGCACACACCCTTCTTTCCTATTCACGCAGTATATAAGTCGGAACGACCGGAATCGGCCGATTATATCCTATAGCTGCCATATAACTGATTGATCGGAAATGGTATAACTTTGGTGTTTTTAAAGTTAGGATTTTGTACAAATGCTACTTTTTCGCAAAATAATACGACATACAAAATTTCATTTGGTTCGACCGTCTGCCATAGCTGCCATATAACTAAACGATCGCAAGTTACCCAACTTTTGTGCTTTTGAAGATAAAAAGTTAGAACTTCGTAAAGATTCTATTTTTGGTCAGTTGATCCGAACTACTAAATTTCATAACGTTGGCATTTTTGAAAATAGAAGCTTGTCCCTTTGTTTTAGATTTTTTATAGTAATAAATTTATAATAAAGATATTCTCATAAGGATCGGACAACTATACCCGATGTTGGCGATATATATCTGGTTTTAACTGCAAGGGTATATAAACTTCGGCTCCGCCCGAAGTTACTTTTCCTTTTTTTTTCGTTTAATATTACGTTTATACACATTGCACTACCTCCCGCGTAAAATTTTATTATTTTTTACGTTTTTATCCAAAAATAAGTGGAAGTGGTGCTATATTTTTTTTCGTTTTTTTTATATCAAAAATGGTATTTGAGTATAAGTTAGACTGTTTTTTATTAGAAAAAATGCAAAAAGTAGACAACAAATTAAAATTCTAATAATAATCAAATAATTTAATCGAATAAAAAAATTTTTTTTATATTAAGAAAAAAATTAAAACGTTGCTAAGTTATTGAAATGAACTTATTATTTACTATTCTTTAAAAAATTTTTTTAAATTCATTGCTACATTTATTTTTAGTTTAAGCAAGGGTACTAAAAATCTTTTTTATAAAACGAATTTTCTTTAGTAAGTAAATCCGATAGTAATTTCTGACTTATTCTGAAACCAATATTATTCGTAAGAGTAACTACATACAATATTCTCTAATATTTATATTCATGAGTATGATACTCAAGTATTTGTGTGTATACGTGTAACATATTTGACATAAAAATATATATAATATAAAATTATCTGTGAAAAACAGTGTATAAACATTGATAAGACTTTTTACTCTGCTCTTAATAACAATTAAATTTTTTAAAAGCACGGTTCATTTTTTGTGACGCAGGAAGGAAGGGTAAGATTGACAAGAGAAAAAATTGATCACTATTGGCATCTTTTTGACGTGGTTTAAAGAGTTTTCTAAGTCTATAATCTGATATTCAGGTCTCATAATTCGTAAAAAGCACCTCTGGGACCACTGAACCGATTCTGATCTTGCAATTAATCTTCGTACGGAGATTAATTAGGATAAATATGAATATCCGGATAAATCACTGAAATGTGCGGACACATTAAGTAATAATTTTAGGCAGGCTGCGGTTTATAGCCAACTGTCTATGTTGTTTCTGTTTGCGTTTCCCACACCTGGGAAACTCCAAATGAAGTTAAGAGAGCTAATTGATAAGAGTACAAAAGCGAACAAATCAGCAAAAAAAATGTTTGCGCAGTTACCCTGCCTACGTGCAGTCTCACCCATCCGACCAAGTGGCGCTGCCATGAGAGAAAAAAAAGTGTGAGAGATAAGGCGATAAGAGTGGACTTTTTAAAGTTAGAAGTGGACCGAAAAGCGATGTTATGTGCTAGAGACCATTGCACTATAGGCCGGATGACCACTTTTTCTGGCCAAAAACCCATTTTTCGATAGTTCTTATAATTAAGATTTTAATTTATTTATATCATTATATTAGTATAATATCAGACTTCAATATTACGTAACAGAAATATTGACAGAGCCACGCTCCGTTAAGTTATCGGCTTTCAAAAACAGCTGTTCGGAGTGTCGTGATCACGTGTGCGTGTTATCGGAAAAAAGAGTCCGTTTAAAGCTAATAAAAAAGGCACTAAACGTAGTAATTTATAAAAAAGTTGTTATGGCATCGAAAGGGAGTGATTTGTACTATATGTTTACGATTCTCGAATGTTGGATTGTTTGTGATTGTCCCTGTAATTGAGTGTTTTTAACAGAGCTTTTGTGTGTGTTAATCAATAACAAAAACTAATGTTTATTTAGAGATATAAACGGTCTTTGAGCTAGTTTGACCTTAATATTTATACTGGGTTGAAGGTAATTCAATTCTTGTTCATATGAATGTAATATTTAAGTGCCCTTTTGCGCACTTTCTGCGTAATTCACTTTTTAAGGTCACAACCTCAGGCTCGCCAACATGGATGTTTGGAGATCTGCTGCGACCAGATGTGCGAAAGAGAACGCAATATTGGCTAGATACAATGTTTCTATAGCTGGTTCTGTATTTGAAGCCGAGAAAAAGCATGCAAGAAAAAGATGTCGAAGCAACAGTTTAAAGGACATATTTCACAGATCATTGGATACATCAGATCCTATAATATCATCGGTTAACCTAGCCAACTGTATCAAACAACAAAACAGATTGATTCTTCCAAAAGAAGTATTAGAATTGCTCGACAGTCCCTTAAGGAGCGCTGATGATCCGTTTGAAAATATTGAAGACGATCCACTTGAATTCAGGGATATGGAACTTGAGACCGAAAGAAGATGTTGATAAGGTGCGCATGTGAAATAGTTTAGATCAGTGGTGCTCATCCCATTGTTCATCCCATCTCTCGCTGCTCATTTGTTTTTGCAAATGCTCATGCCTACCGAGTTGTGTGAGTCTGCTCACGCCATAAGATTCGTTGCTCACGCCATAAGCATCGTTGGTCCCATCATAAGCAAAGGGCAATTACAATAACAATTTTTCGTGTTTTCCCTATTCTCCTCAATCGTACTAATCCGAATGAATTTTGTTGTTGGAGTGCCGAAAACTTTTCACTGCAAGAAATTCATTCTTGTTTTTGTTTCTGCCAAAATGGACGACCTGTAGCGATGAATTTGTTCTTCGCAGAACATTTTTTTTTAACTAAGAAGCTCTCCATATTTGTCATAGTATAATAATAAGCTGTTCTAAAATATGTAGGGCCTTTTTTTAATGGTATATTGATATTTTAAACCCCTTGTGAATGTTACTATAATTTTATTTTTCAGTGCAGCCACATGGATGGAAAAAAAAATTCTCGCACAAATGTATTGGTGATTTTTTGCATTGGTATGGGAGTTTGCTCTTCCGTATGCAGAGCTTGGGCACCACTGGTTTAGATTATATTTTACCTTTCAGGCCTTCTTAATAATAATTACTTTAAACGGTTTGGGCGTAGCAATTGTAGAAAACATATCCATAGTTCCTGCCAGAAAGTGACGGTGACAGACCAATAAAAAAAACAGACCTTAATATAATTGTTTGTTTTTAAGTTATTTTTTTTGTTATCTACTTTTATATAACTTTGGAAGACATAAAATTTATTTCCGCCCAGAAGGGCGGTGCCACGCCTATTTTCTCAAAATATGTTCCTTAGCTTACTAATCCCAAATCCCAATTAAAGAACCCAAATCAAAAAACAGAATCCAAATATTTTGTTTCGTTGAGAAGTAATTAATTTTGGCCAGAAAAAGTGGTCATCTGGCCTATAGTGCATTGTAGTTTAAACTAAGAAGAACTAAGAACTAAGAACTAAGAAGAAGAAGAACTATTTCATTTGGTTCGACCGTCTGCCATAGCTGCCATATAACTAAACGATCGCAAGTTACCCAACTTTTGTGCTTTTGAAGATAAAAAGTTAGAACTTCGTAAAGATTCTATTTTTGGTCAGTTGATCCGAACTACTAAATTTCATAACGTTGGCATTTTTGAAAATAGAAGCTTGGCCCTTTGTTTTAGATTTTTTATAGTAATAAATTTATAATAAAGATATTCTCATAAGGATCGGACAACTATACCCGATGTTGGCGATATATATCTGGTTTTAACTGCAAGGGTATATAAACTTCGGCTCTGCCCGAAGTTACTTTTCCTTTTTTTTTCGTTTAATATTACGTTTATACACATTGCACTACCTCCCGCGTAAAATTTTATTATTTTTTACGTTTTTATCCAAAATATATAAATTAATCATAAATCTATGAAATTGGTCACTTCTATCAAGAAAAAGTCACATTTCAATAAATTAATAAGAAAAGTGGAAGTGGTGCTATATTTTTTTTCGTTTTTTTTATATCAAAAATGGTATATGAGTATAAGTTAGACTGTTTTTTATTAGAAAAAATGCAAAAAGTAGACAACAAATTAAAGTTCTAATAATAATCAAATAATTTAATCGAATAAAAAAATTTTTTTTATTAAGAAAAAAATTAAAACGTTGCTAAGTTATTGAAATGAACTTATTATTTACTATTCTTTAAAAAATTTTTTTAAATTCATTGCTACATTTATTTTTAGTTTAAGCAAGGGTACTAAAAATCTTTTTATAAGTAAATCTTTTTCTTTAGTAAGTAAATCCGATAGTAATTTCTGACTTATTCTGAAACCAATATTATTCGTAAGAGTAACTACATACAATATTCTCTAATATTTATATTCATGAGTATGATACTCAAGTATTTGTGTGTATACGTGTAACATATTTGACATAAAAATATATATAATATAAAATTATCTGTGAAAAACAGTGTATAAACATTGATAAGACTTTTTACTCTGCTCTTAATAACAATTAAATTTTTTAAAAGCACGGTTCATTTTTTGTGACGCAGGAAGGAAGGGTAAGATTGACAAGAGAAAAAATTGATCACTATTGGCATCTTTTTGACGTGGTTTAAAGAGTTTTCTAAGTCTATAATCTGATATTCAGGTCTCATAATTCGTAAAAAGCACCTCTGGGACCACTGAAACCGATTCTGATCTTGCAATTAATCTTCGTACGGAGATTAATTAGGATAAATATGAATATCCGGATAAATCACTGAAATGTGCGGACACATTAAGTAATAATTTTAGGCAGGCTGCGGTTTATAGCCAACTGTCTATGTTGTTTCTGTTTGCGTTTCCCACACCTGGGAAACTCCAAATGAAGTTAAGAGAGCTAATTGATAAGAGTACAAAAGCGAACAAATCAGCAAAAAAAATGTTTGCGCAGTTACCCTGCCTACGTGCAGTCTCACCCATCCGACCAAGTGGCGCTGCCATGAGAGAAAAAAAAAGTGTGAGAGATAAGGCGATAAGAGTGGACTTTTTAAAGTTAGAAGTGGACCGAAAAGCGATGTTATGTGCGAAAGAGAACGCAATATTGGCTAGATACAATGTTTCTATAGCTGGTTCTGTATTTGAAGCCGAGAAAAAGCATGCAAGAAAAAGATGTCGAAGCAACAGTTTAAAGGACATATTTCACAGATCATTGGATACATCAGATCCTATAATATCATCGGTTAACCTAGCCAACTGTATCAAACAACAAAACAGATTGATTCTTCCAAAAGAAGTATTAGAATTGCTCGACAGTCCCTTAAGGAGCGCTGATGATTCGTTTGAAAATATTGAAGACGATCCACTTGAGTTCAGGGATATGGAACTTGAGACCGAAAGAAGATGTTGATAAGGTGCGCATGTGAAATAGTTTAGATTATATTTTACCTTTCAGGCCTTCTTAATAATAATTACTTTAAACGGTTCGGGCGTAGCAATTGTAGAAAACATGTCCATAGTTCCTGCCAGAAAGTGACGGTGACAGACCAATAAAAAAAACAGACCTTAATATAATTGTTTGTTTTTAAGTTATTTTTTTGTTATCTACTTTTATATAACCTTGGAAGACATAAAATTTATTTCCGCCCAGAAGGGCGGTGCCACGCCTATTTTCTCAAAATATGTTCCTTAGCTTACTAATCCCAAATCCCAATTAAAGAACCCAAATCAAAAAACAGAATCCAAATATTTTGTTTCGTTGAGAAGTAATTAATTTTGGCCAGAAAAAGTGGTCATCTGGCCTATAGTGCATTGTAGTTTAAACTAAGAAGAACTAAGAACTAAGAAGAAGAAGAACTAAGAGCCCTAAGAACATGTTTGAAAAACTAAGGTGTTGTAATGAGTGATTTATTTTATAAATAGAGATTAATTTCATTTGCTGACAATTTAGAGATTCCTCACGATTTCAAGTACAAACATAGTAATTTTCTTAATTTTATGCAGTGGGATTATGAAAGTTTCCTTCCATTTAATTTCTTTCTTTTCTTCCAAAGATAAGTTGAAAGGGTGCAGTTTTTTAACACACAGTCTGGAACTCTTTAGGGGACTGGCGAATAAATGAGCTTTTTCCTTTAAAGATCCAATAATAAACTATTATCTGAGAAAAATGCATAGAAAATAGAATTGGTTGATTGAAAATTATGCGTTTTGCTGATCTGGCGATTTAAAAAGTGAACTTATTCAAAAAGTTTGGAAAAATGTTGCGAATAAATCGGTCTGGTCTGATCAGAGATAAATTTTCAAAAAAATAACTTGATAAATCTATACTGCCTAAAGTTTTTTTTTTATTTTGTATTTATATTTATTTTTTATATTATTTTATATTTAGTTTGTGAGTTTGTTACTTTTAAACCGAGGAGAATTACTTGAAGCGGGCGGACACTTCTACGGCAAATATCAATCGAAAATTGTAATTAAAACATGGTAAAATTTTCCGGATCAGCGACGAAAGAAAAGTTTATAAGCCGACATAACGAATTTCTAACCTGGTTACCCAGGGTCCTAGGGAACGTCAAACATGCCTGCCGTGAAATCTAAACCGCCGATACTGAAAAATTTATACATAAATTTATATTCAAGTAAAAATGATGAACCCGAGTTTGAAAAAAAAACATTAAAACGCAAGTGCACATAAAAACCTCGACAATTCGGTGTGAAGTGAAAAAGTAAATTGAGGAAAATTGGAGGGAATTAGGATCTAAGAGCAGGGGTGCCCAAGCTGTGCATGCGGCAGAGCAAACTCCCATACCAATGCCAAAAATTACCAATACATTTTGGTACACTGGAAAATTATACTAACATTCACAAGAAGTTTACAAAAAATATAATTATAATAAAAAATTCATTTTAAATGTAAATAAACAAAATTACAAAATTTTTAGCAATTATTATTATAAATATATCGCTTTAAGTTTATCATTTTTGCATGTATCGCTTTAAGTTGATCATTTTTTTTTTTTTCAAAATCCAAAAATTTTTCGCAATCCAAAAACAAAATGCATTCGGGTTAGCACGATTGAGAACAATGGAGAAAACACGAAAAATTGTTATTGTAATTGCCCTTTGTCTATGCTGGGTGTGGGAGCCGGCGATGAGCGGCGATGTCATGCAGGAGAGCGGCGAGAATGGCAAGGAGAGCGCGAGCGGAGTGACAGAGCAGGGGGAGAGTTAGTTCGGAGCGTGCGGAGCAGACGCGACACGATTATTACTTAAATAAATCAATTGTTTTATAATCTAAATTGGAAATAACCTGTCCTTATTGAAGGGGAACTTACGGGTTACTATATTGGCGACGAGGTAAAACTGTTTTCAAAAATATATACAAGAAATAGCAATAATTAATCTCATTTAAACGTACATACGTATGTATGTATGTAAAACGAAAAACTGCGTATGGCAGTGCCATCCCAAAAAAAAAAGGGGAACGGAAAAAAGAACCATAAAGTATAACCTAAATGAGATTAGTAATTGTTATACTTGTAAAGTTCAGCGCAAAACCAAATTACGAAACATAAGTAAAAAGGAAAAAAAAAACACAATAAAGAGAGGCTGAGTTTTAAACAAGCCAGATAACTTAAGAGAAATTTACTCTGAAAAAAAAGGGCTGAGTGAAAGATTTACATTTTTGCAAGCCGCATGTGTATGCATGTGTAACTATGTATGTACGCAGGTGAAAACGTGCATAGGAAAGGCTGTGCGGAAGACTTTTTTTTCCGTAAGCTAGATAACTATAAAAAAAGAGAGGCTGCGTAAAAACAAGCCCAGATTTTCAAGTCTAAAATGAAATTTTGTTTCGTTGTCTAAAATCTAGCAAACACAAACGCACGACCACAGGATGGCGGAAAATTATTTAAAACCTTTCCTATGTGAAGCAATTGAGAAATCGGTCCTTCGAAATGAATGGGAGAAATGGTTTAGAGCGTTCACTATCTCGATGGAGGCTGAACAGATCGTGTCACCCAAAATGAAGAGAACTAAACTCCTTCACGTAGGTGGGGTACAATTGCAAGCTGTCGCGTTCTCGTTACCGGGTGCACTGGTAGAGTATGACAAGGATGGGAAGATCGACGTCTTCACTGTTTTGGTCGAGAAATTCAATGCCTACTTTTCGCCGAAACAAAATTCAACGTTTGAAAGGCATCTATTTCGAAGTATATCACCACATGAGTCAGAGAATTTCTCAAAGTTTATTTTACGACTAAGACAACAGATGTATAAATGTTCTTTCGGCCCATCTAAAGTGGAGATTGAGGAAATCTGCCTAAAAGACAAAATAATTGATGCGTGGGCGCCGCTGGAGCTGAAGAAGAAACTCTTGGGTAAGGAATACTCCTTGGACGAAGTTATTGAAGCGTGCCAGGTCGAGGAGCAAATAAGCAAACAATCTGAAGCCATGCTGACGAAACCTATCACTAGCGATTCAATCAATAAAATTACTGCTCGGAAAGTCAGGCCGAATCTGGAGTGTTCGAGATGTGGTCGAATGGGGCATGCAAATAGCGATTTCTCCTGTCCGGCACGAGCAGCTATATGTAACAAATGTTCCAAGATAGGTCATTTTGCACGACAATGCAGAACAACACAATATGCTCAGCCGAAACACGAAAATAGGAAGCGCCGCCGAAATGATATTCGTTGTGCGGAGGATGAGAGCGCTGATCCCAAACGGAAAAAGGAATGTGCGAATTGTTTTAAAATCTACAGCGACGAAGAAGAAGAACTCATAAACTGCCAAATAGGGGGTCACAACATTGCTCTTATTAGTCAATCAGATTGGGTAAGGATTAACAAGGAACCTACAGCAATCTTCAACATTAGATCGCATTCTCAGAAACAATTTCGAGGATATGCTTCTGAGCAATTACTTAAAGTAATTCACGTTTTTGAAGCACCGATATCAGCTGTGCCGAATGTCGAGGTGATTGCAACATTTTTCGTAATTAAAAATGGACGGCAGTCGCTACTGGGCCGAGAGACCTCCATTAAGCTGAACGTTCTTCGGCTAGGTCTAGATGTCAATCGAGTGGAAATGACCACACCTAAATGGAAGGGGGTTAAAATAAAACTATGGATTGACCCCCAAGTCATTCCAGTTCAGCAGCCAGTTCGAAGAATCACGGTGGCACTCGAGGGAAAAGTTGCCGCTAAACTGGAAGAGAGTTTAAGTCGGGACATCATCGAATCAGTTACAGGTCCGAGCTCGTGGATTTCCCCCATTGTCCTGGCTTTTAAGGAAAACGGCGATATTCGGCTGTGCATTGATAGGCGTCGTGCGAATAAGGCCATTCGTCGAGAAAATTATCCACTACCGACCTTTGAGTCTTTTATGCCTAAACTAAAGGACGCAAAATACTTTTCGCGCTTAGACCTAAAAGACGCTTATCAGAGAAATTACGACGTTCATAACACCAAAAGGACTCTTTCGGTACAAGCGGCTGATGTTCGGAATTATCTCTGCTCCAGAAATTTTCCAACGTCACCTTGAGCAGCTATTAGCACCCTTTACTAATGTCATGAATTATATTGACGATGTAATAATCTTTGGAGCTAGCGAAGAAGAACATGACAAGACTGTAAGAGAGGTTTGTGACACATTTAAAGAAAGCGACATTTTACTAAACGATCAGAAGTGCATTTGGAAAACAAACAAACTCAAGTTCCTTGGTCATATTATTTCTGACGAGGGAATCGAAATGGACCCGGATAAAATTAATGTGATTAGAATGTTTCGAGAACCACTTAACAAGGAAGAGACTCGGAGTTTCCTAGGTTTGGTGACATACGTGGGAAAATTTATCCCAGACCTGGCAGATTACACGGATCCGCTGAGAAAATTACTGAGGAAGGACTCGAAATTCAGCTGGGGTGAAACAGAAAGAGATGCTTTTCGGAACTTAAAGGATCGACTGGAAAAAGTGCCAAACCTTGCATACTTCAACCCGCTAAATCGAACTCGCCTAATAGCAGATGCCAGTCCTGTAGCACTGGGAGCGGTGCTGTTGCAGTTCTCTGTAAGTGCGGACCCCTTAATTATTTCATTCGCTAGTAAAGCTTTGTCGGACGTTGAGAGACGTTATTCTCAAACGGAGAAAGAAAGTCTGGCTCTAGTCTGGGCTGTTGAGAAATTTTATTTTTACTTAGCAGGACTTCATTTCGAGCTAGTGACAGATCACAAACCGTTGGAGGTCATTTTTAAACCGACATCCGCGACAAGGTTCCATGTATAGGTGATATTGATGAAGAGGTTTCAGACTCGGCCGAAAGGGACAGGGATTGTATGTTAAAAGAAAAAGGAAAGGAAGAGGCAGATAAGAAGAGGGGAGCACGAAAAGCCGTGATAAACGTAGGGGATAAAGTACTCTTGAAAAATGTTGTTTTTCCTAGTAAGTTGACTCCGAATTTTAAGGATACCGAATTCGAGGTTGTTGAAAAAGACAGAAACATAGTTAAAATTAGGGCAGGGGGTAGGACTCTCACGAGAAATGTATCGCACCTCAAGAAAATACCAATCAACGCAAGCCACCTGGATACATCTGGAGACTCATCGTTAAGCAGCCCTCAACCGAAGATGACATCTACTCAGGAACTGGGTTTCGAATTCACTCTGCCTCTAGGGTAGACGAGTACTCCCCAGTCAATACCTAAGAAATTTATTTCAGAGTCGAATTGAACAAAGGCATGTCATAGGCAGTGTACAATCGTCTCGAATATCGAATTTGGGTACTCAAGAAGACTACCCAAATACATACTACTAAGGGAAATTGCTTTAGGTACAGAATTGGGTACTCTATACAGTATACCCACTTGGGTATGTACCAACGGACATCGATATACATACCCAAAAAAAGATTTTTTTTTTCTTATAAATTTTTGTTTTTACATACATAAAAATATTTAATATAATAGAGATACATTTAATTCATTTTTAATATTTATAAAATTATTTAATATATCATAAATTCACTTAATGAGACCATTTCATTTGGCTTACAAGTACTTATGTTTTATGTGTGCAAAAATTACACAGTGCGACAAAAAAAGAAAAATTGGAGGAACTTTTGAAGAGACCTAGTAGGAATTGCTCATTAGGTCGAGTATAGTATAAAACCATGTTTGAAATTTTTCAAACTCCCTCAAAATCTTGATTTATTTGGAAAAAAAGGTTTTTCGGGACTTTTCGGGACTCACTGTCGCACTGTGTTATGTGTTGTTGTTGTTTGAGACACATTTTTTTGTAATTGAATTGCCCGGCGAAGTTGCCTGTCTGCGGTTCCATTGCCGCCATCAGCAGTAAATGCATCTAATATTATAAAAAAATCATTATTGAAATTAAAACCAATATTTTTTTTATATTTTTACCAAGTAGTGCCTCAAATACATTTTGCGCTGTTACATGACTGTTTTTAATGACGTAATACTCCATCATTAAGGAATCGCTTGGTATATTTTTTAAATTTCTGGCAACTTTACCAACTTCATTTATTTAGTGTTTTTATTATTTATTTTTTATTTACCGCACTTTCACGTCGCGTCACCAAATATACTCAAGTTATAATGAAGCAAAAATCAAAAAAAGAGAAGAATAAGAAACGAAATAACAGAAAATAGTTTTTCCCAATCTGCTTGGTCTGGTTTAACTGCTTCTAGCACCAAAAAGCAGCGAAAATTTTCGTTTGCGCTTTATGGTAGTCCGACCGTCGTGTCCAAAGTGAGTACCAAAGTACACAGTCGCATCTGTTTAACTGCTTTTAGAAACAAAAAAAAACAATTTACTGCATGTCCACTTGCTAAGCAGTCATTTCTTTTAAAAGCAAATTTTCGTTTGCGCTTTGTTGTGGTCCTACCGTCGTACCCAAAAGGAATACCAGTATATACTCGCAGCGTTATACAAAAAAAAAAAACATGAAGCAGAGAATACCCAAGCCGTTATATTCACAGTAAGCAATATGGGTATATAAAATAATAATATGGTATATATATATATATAGTATATATGTTCTTGATGAGGATCACCTCCTGAGTTGATATAAGCATGTCCGTCTGTCCGTCGGCCCGTCTGTCTGTCTGTTTCTACGCGAACTAGTGTCTCAGTTTTAAAGCTATCGACTTGAAACTTTGCACACACCCGTCTTTCCTTTGCACGCAGTATATAAGTCGGAACGGCCGGGATCGGCCGACTATATCCTATAGCTGCCATATAACTCCAGTTCTGGCGGGTCTCTTGGTTTTTGGCAAAGCAGAGTCGCCTTTCGATATGCCTCTTGTTCTTAAAAGAAACTCTCCTTGCTGAATGAGCTTTCAAACCACGCTCAATCAGTCTGTTGCAAATGATGTGACTCGTATCAAAGATTATAAAGTACATAGATGGGACAGGGCCCAAAACGGTCAACTTTTTTCGTCGAGCTTGTTGGTGAGGGGGGAACGCACATGCAAGTTAAATTGTTTGTAGTTCGGTGAATTAAAAAAATGTAAATTTTATTTTTTAAATTTACAACTTGGTGTTAAACCTTTATTTATTAAACGTAATTATTACAAGACACTTTTGATTTCTCTTAAATATTTTTTGTCAACCGTTCGCGGTCTCGGTCAAAAAGGGACTGAATTCTTAATTCTAAATCTGATCCAACGAGCCCCGGCCATCAGTTGTGTTTAGATTAGAGGCTTAAGATGAAACTGTCGCATCTTATTGTGAAATTCGATTAAGATGATCGATGCAATTTGGTGGGTACTTGAAACGCAAAAGGCGTAATTGATTGGGCTTCGGATGGAAGCTGATGTTTACTTTTGATTTTGATTTGTTTATGGGGAACCGAGATCGGACCTCAGAGCCAAAGACAAAGCCGAAGGCAAATGCAGAGTTTGAAAATATTGTTTATAAAATTCATAAGTGGAAAGCCATAAGTGGCCTGGATTTATGGGTTGGATAATTGAGCCAAAGATCAAGCCAAAGGCAAATGCAGAGATTGAAAATATTGTTTATAAAAGCCATAAGAGGCCTGTATTTAGGGGTTGGATAACTCTCCCCCTTCTGAAATGGATCGTCCCGATTCAATATGAAATTCGTTTAAATGATCTCTTAATTCTGTTAATAAATTTTCTTGGTTAATCGATTTTTCTGGTTCAGGCCGATGTTTTTTGGTTACAAATAATATAGCATTTTTGTATTTTATAATAAGTGAAAAAATCAAATATATAATGATTAAAATTAATAAAATAAAGGTAAGTAATATTTTAGTATTCTTAATTTTTACGAAAGGGTTTAAAATGTTTATATTATCTAAAGAAAGATCAGAGTTATTTGATAATATGTAATCGGATATTTCATAATTTTTAAAGTGGTTCGTAGTTACGTATTCAAGAATTTTATTTTCCAAATTGGTATATGAGATATTATTAATTTTAGTTGTACCATTAAATGTTATTAAAAACGAACCGTTTAAATGGGAGTTGTTAACAATATTGTTCCCATTTATAAGAATGGAACCAACTTGTATTGTTGTACTTTAGACTGAGCAATAGTTCTATTTATTTGTAATAATGAAGGTATTGTAGAACAAAGTTGTTGGCTATAGAGGTGACAGAACAGAAGAAGAAGCCTTAGAGGAGATACTTATAAAAATAACAAAGCTCCCGATATATATCGGGTAGTGCTGCCAATTGTATTTCCAATACATCCCCTCAATTGGTAAGCTGCTAATCGACTGGACATACACCCAAGGATGTCTTACAGGTGTTGTGTTTTGAGGCCCCAAGTCCTTTTGTTAATATGTCTGCTGGCATCTCGGTCGTTGAGATGTAATTCACAGATATAGTTCCCACTTCAACCAGCTCTCGGATGAAATGGTGGCGGATGTCAACATGCTTGGTGCGTTTGTGAAATACGGGGTTGCAAGCAAGTTGACCGGCTCCTTGATTGTCGTTGTGAATGACAATTGTCTTCAGTTGCCCCAAAACTTCGCTAAGGAAACTTCTAAGGTGAACCGCTTCTTTTGATGAGTCTGATAGGGCCATGTACTCCGCCTCTGTGCTTGACAATGCAACCGTCCGTTGCTTTCTAATTTCCCAGGATATTGCTGCACTTGCGAACTTGAAGGCAAAACCTGTGAAAGATCTGCGATCGTCAATGTTGGCGGCCCAGTCAGCATCTGCGTAGCCTACTAGGTTTCGGCCACTTCGTTTATAAAACAAGCCATGGTTTTGGGTTCCTTTTAAGTAGCGTAATACCCTTTTTGCAGCCATCCAGTGCTGTTTCCCAAAATTTGTGTTATATTGGCTTAGTGCACTCACTGCGAACGCTATATCAGGGCGCGTTGATACTGCCAACCACATTAAGGCTCCTACCAAACTCTGATATGGCACACTAGAGATTTGTTCCTTTTCGCTTTCTGTGGTTGGACACATTTCTGTAGACAATTTTTCGCTTGTATTAATTGGAGTATTTACAGGCTTGCAGTTTTCCATGTTGAAACGTTTCAGGATGTCTGCTATATACTTTGGTTGGGCCATGGTGAACTCTGTCTTGTCTTGGCTTTGTTTAAATTCTATGCCCAAACAATTCGATATCTTGCCCAAATCTTTCATTTGGAATTTGTTAGACAATTCATGCTTCAACTGCGAAAGCATTTGGACGTTATTTGTTGCTATTATGAGGTCGTCTACGTAAAGCGATACTATCAGGATCCCATTTCGTTCACGTTTTAAGTACACGCACTGATCGGCTGCGAGTGGTTTAAGATTCAGTTCTTTGAGTTTGCAGTCTAGCTTTTTATACCATTGGATTGGCATATAGTGCCTTTCTTAACTTGCAAACTTTCTCGGGGCCATACATCTTCTTCTCATTTGCTGTCAATATTCCTGGAACGCTGACATAAAGTTCTTCCTCGATGTCCCCATTTAAATAGGCGCTGTTGAAATCGAATTGGTGAACATCCAATCCGAGTTCCGTGGCTAAAGCTGTTAGTGTCCTTATTGAGCTCATTCGGGATACTGGAGAAAAGGTCTCGTCGTAATCAATACCTTCGCGTTGTGTAAATCCTTTTGCGACCAATCGAGCTTTTCGACAATTTATCTTTCCGTCGGGCGAATATTTTGTTCGTAGCACCCACTTCGTTTCGATAACCTTATGGTTTTTCTGACGATCGACAACCTCCCATGTATTGTTCTTTTTCAATGACTTGTACTTGTTTATCAATGCCTCGTTCCATTCGATGACATTCGTGCCTTTAAGAGCTGCGCTCTCAGTTAGCTCCTTTGAGTTCATTGCAAGTGAGGTGGCTTCATAGAATATGTCTTCTTGATCGGACTCGGGCTGCTGGTTTGATGTGTCGATTCGGTCTGCAATTATTTGATTGTACATTAACTTGGGCCTTCCTGGTTTGCCTGTTAATATCTTCTTTGGTCTTCCGCGTCCACGTTTCATCAATATTTCCGGTTCTGGTTGTTCATCATCTGGTTCTTGGTCCTCTGGCTCGGGATCTTCTGTTTGGCTGCCGTCGTTGTCATCTGGGTCGTCATTTTCTGGTCGATCAACTGCTACTAGTTCAATGTCGATATTGATTGGGAATTCCATAAAATCCTCGTACTTATAGTCGTGCCCAAATAAGTGTGTAAAAACGACATCTCGGCTTTTAATTAAAGTTTTGGTTTCTACATCATACAGCCTATAAGCTTTGGCATCGCTGCAGTATCCAACGAAAACACATTTCCTGGATTTTGAGCTGAACTTACTTTTCGATCGGTTGTCCAGTGAGTAAGCAATTTGACCAAACTTCTGCATATGCTTCACAACTGGGATGCGATTGTTCCACAGCTTGAAAGGCGTTTCTCCACATAGGCTTCTTGAAGGACATCTGTTTCTTATGTAGTTAGCTGTGTTTACTGCTTCGGCCCAGTAGCTCGCAGGCAGAGCAGCCTGTAACATGAGACAGCGAGCCATTTCTACAAGGGTACGGTTTTTACGTTCGGCTGTGCCGTTTTGCTGAGGTGTATATTCAACGGAATACTCATGCTTTATTCCTTGAGCTGCAAGGTAATTTTTGAACTCATTATTGGTGTATTCTGTGCCGTTATCTGATCTTATTGTTAGCTTCTTTCCAGTTCGTCGTTCTACGTAGTTCTTGAATTCTTTAAATTTTTGGAACACTTCTGATTTACTTTTGATAGTGTAGAGCTCGCACCATTTCGAGAAGTCATCTGTAAATGTCAGAAAATAACGGCTGCCTCCGTGGCTGTTTACTCGCATGGGCCCGCATACGTCGCTGTGGATTAATTCTAGTACATCCCTTGCCCTTGAATTCGATACTGGAAACGGCTTCTGGGACTGCTTCCCCTTGATGCATATTTCACAAATTGAGAGACTCTCCTTTAGGTTTACCTTAGCTCCTTGAACTTTGCCTTTTCCGATCAGTTCTTTCAGATCCGGCTCATTTAGATGGCCGAAACGCACATGCCATTCTTTGATGCTGTTTTGCTTACTTATAGCGATCTGGCTGCTTTCGTGTGTTTCCTCGATCTGGTACAAGTTCAACTTGCGAGGAGCGGTAAAAACTAATTCTCCTCCTTTGGCTCTAACTACCTCAGCTTTCTCTTTCTTGAGTATTACATTGAAGCCGTGATCACATATTTTTGAGACCGATAAGAGATTGGTTCTTAAGTCCGGCACATAGAGTGCGTTTTTTAGGCTGGCAGTGGACTTGTTGTTTGGGGAGAACTGCACGGATCCACATCCTTTTATATCTGTGGCCTCATCATTTGATAGCACATGTGTGACGTTGCTCCAGAGTCTAGACACCAGTTACTGCAATCACTGTTTGTATAATTAGCTATGTTGATGTACATGCTTTCGCTCTGGTTCTTCATTGGCTTTGATCTGAACTCAGCTGCACGGTGATCGACTTTTCCGCAGCTGTAACATTTAAACTTAAATTTTTGATTAGTGCTTAGTTGTTTCGGCTTGCTGGGATTATACTTCTTGTGCACCAATAATGCTCCAGGCGTCGACTCGCTTGGATTTCTGTTTCTTGCCTCGTATTCGTCTAGTAACTTAATTTTTAGTGCTTCTGTTGATATTAAGTTTTTCTGAGTTTCAATCGCAATTCGAAACTGTTCGTACTCCTCTGGTATACTGTATAGTAGCAAGATGGTTAACAGATAGTCAATATTCAGCAGATTAACTTCGTTTATTTTGTCAACTAAATCGGAAAACTTATCTATGTGGCTTCTCATATCTCCGCCTGCATTCATTTTCAGTAAGATCAGCGATTTCAACAGTGCGGCTTTACGGGCTGGCCCCGTAGACTGGTAAGTGTTGTGCAGCTTTACCCATATATCATTTGCAGTTTCGCAGTTCTTCGTATGCCTAAGTTCCGATGTTGACATGGCCAAAATGAGATCGGACTTAGCCTTTGCATCTTCGTTTATCCATTGTGCCAAATTATCTTCGGGTTTTAAAAGAGTCTTTATCAAAAGGGCCTGCATTTGTATTTTCCAGGTGTCGAAATTGTCTTTGCCCAAAGGTTCTATGCGTATACTAGCAATACTCATTTTGCTTTTTGATCTGCGTTTAGTTATGCTACACAAGCTAACATTTCACGTAGCTACACAAGCAACGAACACGCATCTTTCCTCTGTTGCCAATAAGACGCCTTCTTTTGCTAGTGGTAAATGTAAAGAAGTTCCATTACTTTATTTTCGATATTTAATTTATTTAAATATCTTTTACTTTTGGAAATTTTAAGTAAGCGTTAATACAAGTTATGAAAGTAAGACCTTGCGCGTAATATATGTCAATGTGTAAATTTTCTCCTTCTTTACTTGGAATTGGGGTTTCCCCAATTGGAATTTTTATTGGGTATTTTCGTTACGAATCACACAATTTTTAATATATTCTTTTAATTTTTTAAAACAGTTTGGTCAATAATATAATTTAGTGATCTGTTTGTAATTCTCTTCTAGCCCCCTAAGAGCACGGCTGTGTGTTTCTTCTATTATTATAGCTTTATCTTCCTCGTTTTCCACGTCTTGTAGAAAGATTCTTGTAAAAAGGAATGTGTTTGTGAAATTATTTTTTAATGGTAATTGAATTTGATATAAGTCCTCTAAGGAACATTGAATTCCTACCGTAATGTTAGGTGGAAAATACCCTCTTAATATAGTTATTAAATTTTCTGGTCGTGACCTGTCAAAGATTTTTAGTGACTCATGTATTGTATACCTCCCCGTTGTTAATAACAGTTGTCGTTTAAATTGATTTAACGGTTTACGGGTCTCTTGTATTACATTTTCAAAACTACTTTCAGCTGAATGCTGTGTGTTCTGCATCTGTGTGATAATGCATCTGCAACTACATTTGTTGTACCGGGCTTATACCCTAAAGAGTACCCTCCTTTCATATCTACATTGGGATTTTTATCCGAAATTGTGTAAGATAAAGATTGATGTTCGGTTTGAATTTCAATTCCAATAACTCCGTATAAGTAATTTCTTAGATTTTTAAGAGCCCATACTATTTCTAAAAGTTCCTTCTTATTAGTAGCATAAGCTTGTTCTGTTTTAGACAAGGTTTTTGAAATAAAAGTAATTGGTTGTTCTTCTTGAGATACAACTGCACCAATTGCGACGTCTGAAGCGTCGGTGGTCAAGGTAAATTTTTTATTATAGTCCGGTTGAACTAGTTCTACTTGAGCAATGAGATTTTCTTTCAGCTCGTTAAAAGCTTTAATTGCTGGTTCATCCAGCTGAATTAACATTTTTGTTGACATTCTTTTTTGGAGATTTTGATTAGATTTTGCCATTATGACCTCCAAGATATTTTGTTAGAGGTTTGGGTATGTAGGCATAGTTTGAAACAAATTTTCGATAATAGCCCGTAAGACCTAGGAAACTTCTTAGTTCACGAATATTTTCTGGAAGGGGATTTTTACTAATGGTTTCAATTTTCTCTGGGTCTGTCTTGATGACGTTATAGGATACAATGTATCCTAGAAAACGGGTTTCGGGTTTGAAAAACTTAGATTTTTCTAAAGAGATTTTCATGTTTGCCCTCAATAATATATTTATAATTTTGTTTAGATCTGTATAGTGTTGTTCAATTGAGTTTGAGAATATTATAATGTCGTCCATATAGACATGACATGTTTTCCCTATTTGTTCTTTTAGAATATCGTCTATTGCTCTCTGAAAGATTCTTGGTGCATTTGTTAATCCGAATGGCATTCTTAAAAATTCGTATTTTCCATTATGTTTGGTCATTGAGAGTTTTCAATGCCGGGAAATGAAAGACGTATTTAATTATAGTACGTTATATTTTATTTATGCTGCAGGCGGATGAAACTGGGATCAACCATTGTGATTATCCAGTTTATGGTGCTAAGCAGTGACTAATAATATGGACAGAGAGTGCGGCTCGACTAGACATACGCGAAGCTAAAGCTCTCGATAGTGGGGAGGGCGGCCCGACATAGTGATTGCGAAGCTAAAGCTCTCTTAAAATAGGCCCGTTGAAGTCGAGCGGCCGAGAAAGAGTCGGCTTGCGACCAACTTAGGCGATATATCCATACTGTAGCTTAATAAATAAACTATAACTAATTTAGCGGCTGCTGCCTGACCCGACACATTATTTATTGAAAAAGCTGTTTTTACGACATCAGATTCTTTCATTAGTATCTGATGAAATCCTGACTCTAAATCTATTGTTGAAAAATATCTTGCTTTTCCCAAATTTGATAGAATTACTGATGGGTCTTGCATTGGGTACCTGTCAGGTATAGTAGTTTCATTTAATTTTTTATAATCAATGACGAGTCTTAATTTACGGCTTCCGTCTTGATTCTCTCCTTTCTTTGGGACTACCAGAAGTGGTGAATTGTAAGGGCTTCTGCTAGGCCTTATTATTTTTTCTGATAACATTCTTTTCATTTCGCTATTCACGAAGTCGTTGACAGATAGAGCATACGGATATTGCTTCCCGTATATTGGCCTATCCTATTCTAAAAGGAATTTGCATATTTATCTTTGAATGCTCCTTTTCAATATAGTGAATTATCTTTTCCCTCAATCCGCCTAATTGGTCGGTACATATATTATTTATTTGATTTTTGACAGTATTTACTTCGTTGGCACTCTCAGGATTTTTAATTCCCAAGATATTTTTATTTTTATTGACGGTATTTACTTCGTCGGCACTCTCAGGATTTTTAATTCCCAAGATATTTTTATTTTTATTGACGGATATTTCTACGTCGGCGTTCTCGGGATTTTTAATTCCCAAGCTTTTCTCACTATTTTCAACAAATAATGAATCTGTGTTTTCGCTACCATTATCATCAAAATACTTTTTTATAATAAATTCTTTTAACGGAAGAATATTATTTTCTTCAATTAAACGTATTTAATTTTTCTCCTCATTATCATAATATTTTAACTTCTCCTGTGTTCCATTGTATTCCAAGATTCCCTTATCTATATTTATTATAGCTCCAATTTTGCTTAATTCATAAAATAATTCGATTTCATAAAATAATTGTTTTGTTTCAAATATATTTATAATATGGTAATACCTAATAATTGAGTAGCCATGAACTGTAGTTCCTTTTTGTATCTATTAAAACTTTTAGCTGCTTCTTGGTTTTTCGATCTATCCTATTTAAATAAGGCATTCCTCTGTAGGGGTCTGGTCTAAAAAATGGTCTTCATTGATATTATTTAATCTGGTTACTTTATTAGCTGGCTGACTTTCTGTTCCATCTGATTCCCTTTTTTGAGCTTGAGTTTGCTCTCTATTTTGATTTGAGCTATAGAAATTTGAACGATTTTTATTTTGATAGTAATTATTATTATATCTACCTTGATTATCGTTTGCCTGTCAATTATTATATCTTCCTTGGTTATTTGCTTGCCAATTTTGGCTCGGCTGCCGATTGTTATTAGGTTTATTCTGAAGTTGAATCGGTGGATCAACATCCATTGGCTCGATAGCTTGTTGCTTATGATTATTATTTTGATTATTATTTTGCCAAAAATTTCCCTTTTGTGGCCAATTGTAATTTTGGTTATGATTAAAATTATTTCCCATTTTAGTGGTATTATTATTTTGCCGTATTTGATCAAATCGTAAGTTGTTTCCCCGATATTTACTTTAATTTTTAAATCCATTAAACCTATTTGCGAATTAAAAACCTATTTTAAATCCATTAAACCTATTTGCGAATTGAGCACGGAAGTTGTTTGACTCTAATTCTTGGACCTTTGCCAAAGCATTGGGCAAATCTGGTGGATTTAATGAGAAAAGAGTTTCTGAAATAGATCCATTAAGTCCAGTATAAATACTCGTAGAGCATTTACCCTTATTGAATTGTTTGTTTCTTTGGTAATTACACTGTCCTTTCCGTATGTCATTATGGTTTTGTTTATTAGTAAGGTCATTTTTTTATTGACTTCGTTATAGTACTCAGTAATTGTCATTCGTTCTTGCCTGAGGATACTTAGTTCTGACTCGAGAACATGTATTGGTCGTTTGTCACTATATATAAAGTCCAATCGGGATAAGATTGCTTTAAAGTTTAAAACTGTGCCATGATTGGTAAGAGCATCATGGGCAGCTCCCATAATTTTATTTCGTAAAATTGTTAGGGCGATAAAATATTGTTCACTTTCAATTTTATAGAGACTCATTGCAGTTTCTGCAGCTTCCCTCCAACCTACATATTGTGTTGTTTCCCCTGTGAAATTTGGTAAGGATTTTACCACTTCAAGTGTTGTATCGCATTTTATAGCTGGGTCAATTGTTTGTACTTTATAATCTTCCACAGTGTTTGCATCTGTGGCTAGCCTTCCTTCTAAATATTCTACTTTCCTGCTAACTTCATTCAATTGAGCGTTTATTAATCTGTTTATCAATTCTACTGTTAAACTGCCGGCTGTGGCTACACTGCCTGCAGAAAAATTTGGTGCTGAACCTCCGGTTGCCATTGTTAGATTTAGTTCACAAAAGCTATTTATCAAATCTTCCAGAATTATTCTTTATATTTTTTTGTTAAATCGCGAATCTTACTTTTTGCAATATATAAATCTTATATTATTTTTCTCAAATTTACAGGTCTTAAATTTTAGTCTTTAATTTTTTTATTATTTTAAATTAATTCCTCACGATATTGTCCCGTTGGGGTCTTCCTTCTGTGTGGTTGGTGGTTGATAGAGAATGTCCTGTCTTCCTTCCTTGGGTTTTTTTTGTAGGAGCGAGTTGTCGTTTTTATTTGAGAATGTCCCGCCTTCCTTTCCTGGTTTTTCTTTTTGGAGTTGTCGTTTTATTTGTTTTTGCTGTTCTTGTTTGTTTTTTTTGTGCGTTGATTTTTTTTTTTTTTTAGTTTTTGTGTTCTTGTAATTGTTTGGTTTAAAATTTCGGTCCACCTTTGTTTTAATTCACTCTTAATGGATTATTTCATTAATTAATTTCCATTTACTTTATTGTTAACGATCACTGTCACTTGGTAGTGTCGTTTGGTGGATGTTTTAATTTTTCCACTAAAAATGTTGAGTTGTTGACCGCGCGAGTTCCGTTTATGTTTAACTTATTTTTCATTAAACTATTTTTTGGAGCTTTATGTGACGCGGCCCCTTGAGTTGGGCGCCAGTTAAATTGTTTGTTGTTCGGTGAATTAAAAAAATGTAAATTTTATTTTTTAATTATACAACTTGGTGTTAAACATTTATTTATTAAACGTAATTATTACAGGACACTTTTGATTTTTCTTAAATATTTTTGTCAACCGTTCGCGGTCTCGGTCAAACTAGGACTGACTTCTTAATTCTAAATCTGATCCAAAGAACCTCGGCCATCAGTTGTGTTTAGATTAGAGGCTTAAGATGAAACTGTCGCATCTTATTGTGAAATTCGATTACGCTGATCGATGCAATTTGGTGGGTACTTGAAACGCAAAAGGCGTAATTGATTGGGCTTCGGAGGGAAGCTGATGTTTACTTTTGATTTTGATTTGTTTATGGGGAGCCGAGATCGGACCTCAGAGCCAAAGACAAAGCCGAAGGCAAATGCAGAGTTTGAAAATATTGTTTATAAAATTCATAATTGGAAAGCCATTAGTGGCCTGGATTTATGGGTTGGATAATTGAGCCAAAGATCAAGCCAAAGGCAAATGTAGAGATTGAAAATATTGTTTATAAAAGCCATAAGTGGCCTGTATTTAGGGGTTGGATAACTTGCATACGATTTTATTTTTAGAACTCTTTACATGTATCCGTCGACAAAAAAGTGAGCTTTGTATGTATGTGTTACTGCTCGCACGACGGCGTAAAAAGGTTTTGGCTTCCAAATTTCTATTTCTCGTTTCTGTCTTCAATGCGCCGATGTGGTAGTTAGTAGAAGAAATAGTATTTTTAATCGCCGCAGATCGAGACAGGGTGGTGGCGTAACGCAAAAAGTAGTTTTTCTGTGTTCAAATCCTCGTAAGGACTTTGAACTTTTTCTTTCTTTTATAATTATTATTTTTTTTATTTTTCTTTATTTGTTATGTTTTTCTCTAATTTTACAATTGTAAAATTGTTTTATTCTTCATTATGTCCCGCTAATAAAATGCTAATAAAATTTTAAGGGAGTCCTTCCGGAATTTTGTCATCCGACACGTCCATCACTTATTTTTACAACAATTGTAATAGTAATAATAAAGAAAAAAGAAAATAATAATAATAAAGTAAAAATAAGAAGTAAAAAATTAATTAATAAAGGTAAATATAAAAAGAATTATAAAACTAAAACTTTCTAAAAATTAAAACAACCATTAATGAAATCGAACCCAGGACTCCAGGAATAAGGAGCGCGCACTATCCATCTAGGCTACCCTCGAAGTTGATTTAATGGTACTTGAAATTGGTATTAAAAGAAGCGGATTCTCGCGCGATTCCAAAAACAGAGCTGAAGAGGAAGGATAGTAGAAGATATTTCTGATCTCTTTGCTCTCACACTGATTCATTTTGAACGTTTCAAACTTTCATCGTTCCAAAGATCTAAAAATAGAATTCTCCCTTTCCTTCTCTCATCTGCCAGTCGTTTCTCGAGGAACAGGGTTTCTCAAATGTTTTCATTTTTACAGCAGGTTCCACGACGGAAAAAATTAAAACATTTGAGAGCGCGGGTTCTGCGACGCGGCCAGCCAAAATGCCGTAGAACCCGCACTTATAGACATTTTTACAGCGGGTTCCACTACGAACTGAGACGATGTTAAGGTGATTTTACAATTCTGTATTTTTTTAAATTGGATTTAAAAAGGATTTAAATAATTAAACTGCTTACCTTCACAATAGATAAATTTTTTATGGTGCATACCACAAATTTTCAGCTGTTAAAAACAGCTGTTGATGTTAACATTTACATGAGCTTAGAATTTACGATTTTTTGGCGCGATTTTAAAAACGCGAATACTGAAAATGGACCAAATCAAAAGTTTTTAAATGAATACTTTTCAATGTGGTTTGTATAATGTGTTTGTGTATGTGAAGTGTCCAAAAAACTTGTGTTGTCCTCTTAATAAAGTAAAAATGTAAGTAGTCTAGCAAAAGAAATTTTTAGAAATAAATCACATTTGTAAAAAGAGATTTAAACTAAGTCAAACCGATTGAAACATTGTAATTTAGTCCGTGTTGTAGATTGTTTAATTTTCTTCATATGAGCGAAATATGAAAATGCACTTTCGACGAAATTCATAATTTAAGGAGGCAACCTCAAAACCTTGAATGTGAATCTGTTAGCTGTGAGACTAGTGCAAAACCGCTTTAAATTAAAAAAAAAAAAAAGATTTTTAATTAAAAAAAAAAACCACACCTTTTCCAAAAGAAGACTATGGTTTTTAAAACACTTAAAAAGAACCATATTGAAATATCTTGCTTAGTTCTACAGTTAGCATGTTATTTTTAAATAGGGCGCGGTGCCACGCCCACAGTTTTTTCAAATCTGAGTTCTTTTGACCATAGAAACTTAAATCAAAAATCAAAATCTAAATCTTGATTAGTTTTTGAGTTAGAATGTGTTTCTTAAAAAAGAAACACATTTTTTTTTTAATCTTAAATCTATTGACCATGTGAACTCAAATCAAAAATCAGAACTTAAATATCTTTTTTCGTTCTTGAGATATTTTTTTTGGCCAGAAAAAGTGTTAAAATTTCCTATAGTGCGATGTAGGTGGCGCTTAGCGTGCGAATGAAAACACTACATACATTTATGTACATAGGCGAAGCATTAGTGCGCGTCTGATCTGAATTAATCATATACCAATCGAAAAGTATTGCTTCAATTAGATAAGCCGTGTTTTCAAAACATT
Source organism: Drosophila malerkotliana malerkotliana (assembly GCA_018153235.1). Lineage (NCBI taxonomy): Eukaryota > Metazoa > Arthropoda > Insecta > Diptera > Drosophilidae > Drosophila > Drosophila malerkotliana. Next base: position 1,625,701 of record JAECXV010000202.1, on the reverse strand, counting down.
GTCCAAAGTTTATCAGTTTATCGGATAAATTTTCGTTAATTTAAAATGATTTTGATTGACTAAATTGGAGTACATTGGAGTGGGGACGTTGAAGTTTCTGAACAAAATATTTTACTAATAACATTTGAATTTTGAATACACATCGATTGACTATCAAAATCCGACTTTTTGTTTAGAAATTATTATCCTTCACAATGAAACAGTGTGTCTTCAGTTTGTCTGTATGCACTAGGTTGATATAAAAAAAAACGGTTTAACGGTGACGAACGCGCAAGCCACGCCTAAAATATTTCATATCCATTTGTGTGAAGAAAACTACACATTTAAAAGTATTCTTCACGACACGTGTCTGTATGTTATTTAATGTTTTCTTCGAATTAAAGCAGACTTTAATTTTACCTCGTAAGAGTTTTTATACCTTTGCAGTGGGTATTATCATTTTGTGTGTGCAACGCAGTGAAGGAGACATCTCCGACGCTATAAAGTATATATATTCTTGATGAGCATGTCCGTCTGTCTGTCTGTCCGTTTCTACGCAACCTAGTCTCTCAGTTTTAAAGCTATTGTCTTGAAACTTTGCACACACCCTTTTTTCTCTTGGACGCAGTATATAAATCGGAACAGCCCGGATCGGCCGACTATATCCTATATCTGCCATATACTGATTGATAGGAAATTATATAACTTTGGTGTTTTTAGCGTTAGAGAGTTCGGATGTAGCATAAATGATATTTTTGCCAAATTATTTTTTCGCTATATACGCTAAACATATCAATGTAATCTTGCGGTTACTCCGGAGTAACACTGTGGCCTTCTATGGAGTTCATTCCTTTTTTTACAAACTAATCTTTTACAAACCGGAGCGCTCGCAAGATTCAACAACAACAAAATGTGTGAAACGTCATGCTCACAGCCTACTTTCTGCTATTCGTTACTAATACTAATGCGTTAAAATCATATCAATCTATTGGGGTGCCGACCCCTGGTCTTAATAATACAACAAAAAAACCAATAATAAATTTTGGTCTCAAATTTGGGCCGAACGATTTTAGTAACGTTTCGTTTGGAAATAGCCCTTGACATTCCGCAACTATTGATATATAGCTTATATCTAAGATATCTCTCAAACTCAAGATAAAAACTCAAGCCCTTATATAGCGTCTATAAGTGGGGTAACCAATTTTGTGCACTCGCCTGCTTACAGTTGGGAAGATACCCAGCAGTTCGCCGGACTAGTGCATGGGTTTCGAATTCACTCTGCCTCTAGGGTAGACGAGTACTCCCCAGTCAATACCTAAGAAATTTATTTCAGAGTCGAATTGAACAAAGGCATGTCATAGGCAGTGTACAATCGTCTCGAATATCGAATTTGGGTACTCAAGAAGACTACCCAAATACATACTACTAAGGGAAATTGCTTTAGGTACAGAATTGGGTACTCTATACAGTATACCCACTTGGGTATGTACCAACGGACATCGATATACATACCCAAAAAAAGATTTTTTTTTCTTATAAATTTTTGTTTTTACATACATAAAAATATTTAATATAATAGAGATACATTTAATTCATTTTTAATATTTATAAAATTATTTAATATATCATAAATTCACTTAATGAGACCATTTCATTTGGCTTACAAGTACTTATGTTTTATGTGTGCAAAAATTACACAGTGCGACAAAAAAAGAAAAATTGGAGGAACTTTTGAAGAGACCTAGTAGGAATTGTTCATTAGGTCGAGTATAGTATAAAACCATGTTTGAAATTTTTCAAACTCCCTCAAAATCTTGATTTATTTGGAAAAAAAGGTTTTTCGGGACTTTTCGGGACTCACTGTCGCACTGTGTTATGTGTTGTTGTTGTTTGAGACACATTTTTTTGTAATTGAATTGCCCGGCGAAGTTGCCTGTCTGCGGTTCCATTGCCGCCATCAGCAGTAAATGCATCTAATATTATAAAAAAATCATTATTGAAATTAAAACCAATATTTTTTTTATATTTTTACCAAGTAGTGCCTCAAATACATTTTGCGCTGTTACATGACTGTTTTTAATGACGTAATACTCCATCATTAAGGAATCGCTTGGTATATTTTTAAATTTCTGGCAACTTCACCAGGGTGCAACAAATGCCGTATAATTTTTTATACGACCGTATGCCGTATAATTGAAAATAAATTCTTTGCCTTTTGCCAACCATAATTATAATTATTACCTTTTTTATACTTTTTTTATCACTGTTTCACTGTTTTTAATATTTATTTAGTGTTTTCATTATTTATTTTTTATTTACCACACTTTCACGTCGAGTCACCAAATATGCTCAAGTTATAATGAAGCAAAAATCCAAAAAAAGAGAAGAATAAGAAACGAAATAACAGAAAATAGTTTTTCCCAATCCGCTTGGTCTTGTTTAACTGCTTCTAGCACCAAAAAGCAGCGAAAATTTTCGTTCGCGCTTTATGGTAGTCCGACCGTCGTATCCAAAGGGAGTACCAAAGTACACAGTCGCATCTGTTTAACTGCTTTTAGAAACAAAAAAAACAATTTACTGCATGTCCACTTGCTAAGCAGTCATTTCTTTTAAAAGCAATTTTTCGTTTGCGCTTTGTGGTGGTCCGACCGTCGCACCCAAAAGGAATACCAGTATATACTCGCAGCGTTATAGAAAAAAAACATGAAGCAGAGAATATCCAAGCCGTTATATCAACAGTAAGCAATATGGGTACCCACAAAAGAGTACCCGAATCCATATCCAAATAGAACTATTGCCACCAGCCAAACTGCTGGGATGCGTCAAAAATGTTTGGCTTTGTATGTATGATTTGGCTTCCAAATTTCAATTTCCCGTTTCTGTTGTGCATTGAAATGCGCCGATGTGGTAGTTAGTAGAACAAATAGTATTCTTAATCGCTGCAGATCGAGACAGGGTGATAGCGTAATGCATAGTGTAGTTACTTAATGTACAATTTTTCTGTGCTCCAATCCTCCTAAGGACTCTAAACTTTTTCTTTCTTTTATAATTAGTTTCTTTTGTTTTTCCTTAATTGTAGCCGGACAAAAATTTCAAGGGAGTCCGTCTGGCATTTTGTCATTCGACACGTCCGTCACTTATTTTTACAACAATTGTAATAGAATGCAATTAAAAATTATAATATTGGTTTTTAAGTAAAGCCTAGTACTGAGTTGACGAAAATCCGCTGTCGAAAATCTGACAGCTGTCAAACTCCATATAAAAAAAACGGTGTAAAAAAAGGAAGAAGAAGAAATTTTCGTCTTCTAGATTTTTCGGGTACTCTGTTGACGAAAATTTTAGCTATCGAATTGAATGGCGTTGCCGGATCAAAAAAAATAAACAGCTTGTTTTGGGGTGTAAAAATAATTCATTTGATTTATTTTGATAGCTAAAACATGGAGCGAAAATTTGAAAGAAAACAATTTTCGGACCGAAAAATTTTCGGCCCGCGAGGATAAAGTCAAGCTAATTAGTGCGGTCAAGGCGAAGCCCATAATATGGGATTTGACCCACAAGGGGCTCAGTTGACCCAGTTTTCTATTTCTTAATCAGCTCCTTAGCTGCAAAATACATAAACCAAAACACCAACATCCAATTGATTTGAATTCATTTTTCCTTATTGGTTTTTTGTTTACAAACAACAGCTGTTCAGTACTACCCATTTCTTAATTTTTTTGGTCACACTAGCTCGGTAGCTGAATAAAGTGCGATTTCGCTAGCGGATTTTCGATAGCGGATTTTCGTCAACTCAGTACTAGGCTTAATGTCTCTGACTCTCAAATGTCTTCATTTTTACAGCGGGTTCCACGACGCGGCCTGCCAATATGGCGTAGAACCCGCACTTTTAGAGATTTTTACAGCAGGTTCCACTTCGAACTGAGGCAATGTTAAGGTGATTATAAAACTTTGTATTTTTCTTGACTGAATTATATACTTTGGAAAACAAATTTAAAGTATAATAAAAATAAAATATAACAAGAAGGAAAGCTGACTTCGGGCGAGGCCCAAGTTGATATACCCTTTCAGTTAAAACCGAAAACATCGGATATAGTTACTCGATTCCTAGGAGAATATCATAATTTAACCAATTTATTACAATAAAGCTGCAAAAAAGTCCCAAGCTTCTATCTTAAAAAATACCAAAGTTGGTAATACCAAAGTTGGTATTTTTTACCAAATATCATTTCCGATCGTTCAGTTATATGGCAGCTATAGGATATAGTCGACCGAAAATAGAATCTGTACAAAGTTCCAACTTTCTATCTTTGATAACACGAAAGCTGGGTCATTTTCGATCGTTCAGTTATATGGCAGCTGTTTGGTCATTGAGCGTTTTCAATGCCGTAAATAAAAGAATTTGTATTTAATATGACGTTATAAAAAATGTTTATTTCTGCATGCAGATGAAACCGGATGATCCGCAGATAGACCCGCTTATGGTGCATGCAGGGACGAAAGTAAATACAGAGAGGGCGGCCCGACTGGTCACTGCGAAGCTAAAGCTCTCGAATAATGGAGAGGGCGGCCCGACCTAGACACTGCGAGCTAAAACTCTCTATAGAAAGCCCGTTGAATCGAGCGGCCGAGAGAGAGTCGGCTTGCGATCAACTAAGCTTTTGTATAAACTTAAGCCTAATAAATAAACATTACCAAACATTACGTTAACATATTTAAACATTAAAATTACACTGCTGCTGCCTGACCCGACATTCCCCCCTCCGTTGGGGCCTGTCCTCCAACAATATTCGTAAGGGGCGAGGTACAGCTTAATCAGCTCCCAGCGAAGCACTCCAACCCGAAGAGGGATCCGCTCCATAGCTCTGCCCAGCGGCCACATCCATAGCCTCCAAAGTCCTGCATCGCTGCTCCAGAAACTCTGCCAGCGACTCCCAAGTAGGGATGGCGTCGGAACTTGAAGAATTTGGACTCTCCTCCCACTTAACCTGGGTAGCTGGGTCCAACCGTTGAAGAAGCACCTGGACAATGATACAGCCGGCTATCTCATTCGTCGAACCCAAATTCTTCAAAGTTCTCATATGGGCATTGAATTTGTCGGATAACCCTCGAAGACCTGTTATTGAATCACCTTCCACTAGAGTGAGGCCAAGAATCTCGTTCACATGAGCCTGAAATATTAAACGACGGCTATTAAATCGTTTCTCCAACAAATTCAGCGCGACAAGGAGCAAACTGCTTCGAAAGCGGACTCCCGAAGGCAAGATCGCAACCTTTGCAGCTTTTCCACCTTACTGATGCTCGGATTACCGCCAACGATTGTACAGAATATCGAGTAAAACTCTGGCCACTCAGAGTATCCACCGCTAAAGAAAGGAAGAGGCAATATGTATATGTTTTTAAATGTTTTTTCGCGGGTCAACAGTTTTTTAAATTGTTAATTATATTAACTAAATCACGTCGGGGTCACAAATGTTTGGTCATTGAGCGTTTTCAATGCCGTAAATAAAAGAATTTGTATTTAATATGACGTTATAAAAAATGTTTATTTCTGCATGCAAGTTATCCAACCCCTAAATACAGGCCACTTATGGCTTTTATAAACAATATTTTCAATCTCTGCATTTGCCTTTGGCTTGATCTTTGGTTCAATTGTCCAACCCATAAGTCCAGGCCACTTATGGCTTTCCACTTATGAATTTTATAAACAATATTTTCAAACTCTGCATTTGCCTTCGGCTTTGTCTTTGGCTCTGAGGTCCGATCTCGGCTCCCCATAAACAAATCAAAATCAAAAGTAAACATCAGCTTCCCTCCGAAGCCCAATCAATTACGCCTTTTGCGTTTCAAGTACCCACCAAATTGCATCGATCATCTTAATCGAATTTCACAATAAGATGCGACAGTTTCATCTTAAGCCTCTAATCTAAACACAACTGATGGCCGAGGTTCTTTGGATCAGATTTAGAATTAAGAAGTCAGTCCTAGTTTGACCGAGACCGCGAACGGTTGACAAAAATATTAAAGAAAAATCAAAAGTGTCCTGTAATAATTACGTTTAATAAATAAATGTTTAACACCAAGTTGTATAATTAAAATAAAATTTACATTTTTTTAATTCACCGAACAACAAACAATTTAACTGGCGCCCAACTCAAGAGGCCGCGTCACATAAAGCTCCAAAAAATAGTTTAATGAAAAATAAGTTAAACATAAACGGAACTCGCGCGGTCAACAACTCAACATTTTTAGTGGAAAAATTAAAACATCCACCAAACGACACTAACAAGTGACAGTGATCGTTAACAATAAAGTAAATGGAAATTAATTAATGAAATAATCCATTAAGAGTGAATTAAAACAAAGGTGAACCGAAATTTTAAACCAAACAATTACAAGAACACAAAAACTAAAAAAAAAAAAAATCAACGCACAAAAAAAACAAACAAGAACAGCAAAAACAAATAAAACGACAACTCCAACAAGAAAAACCAGGAAAGGAAGGCGGGACATTCTCAAATAAAAACGACAACTCGCTCCAACAAAAAAAACCCAAGGAAGGAAGACAGGACATTCTCTATCAACCACCAACCACACAGAAGGAAGACCCCAACGGGACAATATCGTGAGGAATTAATTTAAAATAATAAAAAAATTAAAGACTAAAATTTAAGACCTGTAAATTTGAGAAAAATAATATAAGATTTATATATTGCAAAAAGTAAGATTCGCGATTTAACAAAAAAATATAAAGAATAATTCTGGAAGATTTGATAAATAGCTTTTGTGAACTAAATCTAACAATGGCAACCGGAGGTTCAGCACCAAATTTTTCTGCAGGCAGTGTAGCCACAGCCGGCAGTTTAACAGTAGAATTGATAAACAGATTAATAAACGCTCAATTGAATGAAGTTAGCAGGAAAGTAGAATATTTAGAAGGAAGGCTAGCCACAGATGCAAACACTGTGGAAGATTATAAAGTACAAACAATTGACCCAGCTATAAAATGCGATACAACACTTGAAGTGGTAAAATCCTTACCAAATTTCACAGGGGAAACAACACAATATGTAGGTTGGAGGGAAGCTGCAGAAACTGCAATGAGTCTCTATAAAATTGAAAGTGAACAATATTTTATCGCCCTAACAATTTTACGAAATAAAATTATGGGAGCTGCCCATGATGCTCTTACCAATCATGGCACAGTTTTAAACTTTAAAGCAATCTTATCCCGATTGGACTTTATATATAGTGACAAACGACCAATACATGTTCTCGAGTCAGAACTAAGTATCCTCAGGCAAGAACGAATGACAATTACTGAGTACTATAACGAAGTCAATAAAAAAATGACCTTACTAATAAACAAAACCATAATGACATACGGAAAGGACAGTGTAATTACCAAAGAAACAAACAATTCAATAAGGGTAAATGCTCTACGAGTATTTATACTGGACTTAATGGATCTATTTCAGAAACTCTTTTCTCATTAAATCCACCAGATTTGCCCAACGCTTTGGCAAAGGTCCAAGAATTAGAGTCAAACAACTTCCGTGCTCAATTCGCAAATAGGTTTAATAAATTTAAAAATGAAAGTAAATATCGGGGAAACAACTTACGATTTGATCAAATACGGCAAAATAATAATACCACTAAAATGGGAAATAATTTTAATCATAACCAAAATTACAATTGGCCACAAAAGGGAAATTTTTGGCAAAATAATAATCAAAATAATAATCATAAGCAACAAGCTATCGAGCCAATGGATGTTGATCCACCGATTCAACTTCAGAATAAACCTAATAACAATCGGCAGCCGAGCCAAAATTGGCAAGCAAATAACCAAGGAAGATATAATAATTGGCAGGCAAACGATGATCAAGGTAGATATAATAATAATTATCATCAAAATAAAAATCGTTCAAATTTTTATAACACAAATCAAAATAGAGATCAAACCCAAGCTCAAAAAAGGGAATCAGATGGAACAGAAAGTCAGCTAGCTAATAAAGTAACCAGATTAAATAATATCAATGAAGACCATTTTTTAGACCAGACCCCTACAGAGGAATGCCTTATTTAAATAGGATAGATCGAAAAACCAAGAAGCAGCTAAAAGTTTTAATAGATACAGGAGCCACCTGCTTGTTACATAAAAAGGGGAATTTTTGAAAATAAAAACGAGCTACCAATATACAAAAAGGTAACAACAGTTCATGGCTACTCAATTATTAGGTATTACCATATTATAAATATATTTGAAACAAAACAATTATTTTATGAAATCGAAGGTTTAGAATCTGATATTCTAATTGGATTCAATCTATTAAAAAAAATTGGAGCTATAATAAATATAGATAAGGGAATCTTGGAATATAATGGGAAACAGGAGAAGCTAAAATATTATGATAATGAGGAGAAAAACGAAATACGTTTAATTGAAGAAAATAATATTCTTCCGTTAAAAGAATTTATTATAAACAAGAAAGGAAAGCTAACTTCGGGCGGAGCCGAAGTTGATATACCCTTGCAGTTAAAGCCGGATATATGTCGCAAACATCGGATATAGTTGGCCGATCCTTATGGTTACATCATAATAAAACCATTTAATTAAAATAAAAAATCTAAAAAAAAGTCCCAAGCTTCTATCTTCAAAAATACGAAAGTTGATTGATGACATACGGTATTTCTACCAAATACCATTTCCGATCGTTCAGTTATATGGCAGCTATAAGATATAGTCGGCCGATCCTAATGAAATTTGGTAGGTTGGATCAAGTTACCAAAAATAGAATCTGTACTAAGTTTCAGCTTTCTATCTTCAAAAACACGAAAGTTGGTTCAAGTTCGATTTGGAAATTTGGATCCTTATGAAATTTGGCATTTGAGCTCTCTAACTCTAAAAACACCAAAGTTATACCATTTCCGATCAATCAGTTATATGGGAGCTATTAGATATAGTCGGCCGATCCGGGACGTTCCGACTTATATACTGCGTGCAAAGGAAAGAAGGGTGTGTGCAAAGTTTCAAGACGATAGCTTTAAAACTGAGAGACTAGTTCGCGTAGAAACGGACAGACAGACAGACGAACATGCTCATATCAACTCAGGAGATGATCCTGATCAAGAATATATATACTTTATAGAGTCGGAGATGTCTCCTTCACTCCGTTGCACACTTTTGGACAAAATTATAATACCCTCTGCTAGGGTATAAAAAGTATTTTGATGATAATGGTAGCGAAAACACAGATTCATTATTTGTTGAAAATAGTGAGAAATCTTGGAAATTAAAAATCCTGAGAACGCCGACGTAGAAATATCCGTCAACAAAAATACAAATATCTTGGGAACTAAAAATCCTGAGAACGCCGACGTAGAAATATCCGTCAACAAAAATACAAATATCTTGGGAACTAAAAATTCTGAGAACGCCGACGTAGAAATATCCGTCAATAAAAATAAAAATATCTTGGGAATTAAAAATCCTGAGAGTGCCGACGAAGTAAATACCGTAAAAAATCAAATAAATAATATAGGTACTGACCAATTAGGCGGATTGAGAGAATAGATTATTCTAATAGAGAGAATCACTATATTGAAAAGGAGCTTTCAAAGATAAATACGCAAATTCCTTTTAGAACAGACATAAAGGGGGAAATAAATCTTGTCCACGATAGGCCAATAAACGGGAAGCCATATCCGTATGCTCTATCTGTCAACGACTTCGTGAATAGCGAAATCAAAAAAATGTTATCAGAAAAAATAATAAGGGCTAGCAGAAGCCCTTGCAATTCACCGCTTCTGGTAGTCCCAAAGAAAGGAGAGCATCAAGACGGAAGCCGTAAATTAAGACTCGTCATTGATTATAAAAAATTAAATGAAAGTATCATACCTGACAGGTACCCAATGCAAGACCCATCAGTAATTCTATTAAATTTGGGAAAAGCAAGATATTTTTCAACAATAGATTTAGAGTCAGGATTTCATCAGATACTAATGAAAGAATCTGATGTCGAAAAAACAGCTTTTTCAATAAATAATGGAAAATACGAATTTTTAAGAATGCCATTCGGATTAACAAATGCACCAAGAATCTTTCAGAGAGACATTCTAAGACAGTGGTGCCCAAGCTCTGCATACGGAAGAGCAAACTCCCATACCAATGCAAAAAATCACCAATACATTGGTGCGAGAATTTTTTCCCCATCCATGTGGCTGCACTGAAGAATAAAATTATAGTAACATTCACAAGGGGTTTAAAAATATCAATATAATAAAAAATACATTTTATTACAGCAATTAAGAAAAGGCCCTACATACATATTTTACAACAGCTTATTATTATACTATGACAAATATGCAGAGCTTCTTAATTTAAAAAAAATGTTCTGCGAAGAACCAATTCATCGCTACAGGTCGACCATTTTGGCAGAAACAAAAACAAGAATGAATTTCTTGCAGTGAAAAGTTTTCGGCACTCCAACAATAAAATTCATTCGGATTAGTACGATTGAGGAGAATAGGGAAAACACGAAAAATTGTTATTGTAATTGCCCTTTGCTTATGGCGTGAGCAACGAATCTTATGGCGTGAGCAGACTCACACAACTCGATAGGCATGAGCATTTGCAAAAACAAATGAGCAGCGAGAGCAATGGGATGAGCACCACTGTTCTAAGGGAACAAATAGGGAAAACATGTCATGTCTAAATGGACGACATTATAATATTCTCAAACTCAATTGAATAACACTATACAGATCTAAACAAAATTATAAATATGTCGATATTTATAATTGATCGTTGTTGAAATATGATCGTTGTTGTTGTTGTCTTCCATTGTGGCGCAACGAGTTTCAGCCTTGTACACACTTCAAGTTCCGGTACGCAACTGCCTGCGTCTAATTCTCTACCTACTGTGCATACTACCGATCCTCGATCGGCGACAGCGACACAATTCTGTCGCCTCGCTACAACGATACTTTTTAAAGCGACAACATCCAAGCAACGGTCGCCTGCCAACGGTTGCCTGGCAACCACACACTCACAGCGCAAGAGGCTGATGCCATATTATCACTCTGGTGAAATACCCGAAAATGTGTATTCGCAAACACACAGACATACATTCTCAACCACGCAGTTTCAATGCGCCGACACGGCCATCCTGACCCTAACACGACCTCGTGTAGAAAATAGCAGCATTCGAATTTTCTTTCTTTCTTTTAATTATTAGATTGAACATTAAATAGTTTCATAACAAAATCCAATTTTCGTATCTTAATTCATAACAAATTATCATATTGACAGTTTCACAAAACAGTATTCAGTTTCATAACTATAATTTTTTTCATCAATTCAATTAAATTTTTCTTTCTTTCTTTCCATTTCTTTGTTTTTCTTCTTCTTTTATATAATCCATTCTTCTTCATTATTCACTCTTATAGTCGCATAATCAAATACCCCACCCGCCATGATCAAAACAAACAATATGCTTTGCACTTGTGCTTGCATTATATTTTATGGACTCAGTACTCTGCCATTTTCATTGGCCAGCAGTACAACTTTGTTACCCTTATTGGTGTACTTCATTTTCTTCTTCAATACTCTCAGTATTTTCATTTTCACTCTTTTCTTCAATACCCTCAATATTTTCATTTTCACTCTTTTCTTCAATACTCTCAATATTTTCATTTTCACTCTCTTCTGTAGCGGTTACGTTTCTTACATATAAATTACTATAATCATCGTACACATTTAGCTCTTCGGGTACTTGCCCCTCTGGTAATTTTCTTAAATCCTCATGTGCATATTTATAATTTCTTTTATTAGTTAAAGACTTTAAAATGTACCTGTCACCTTATAAAACTTTTAATATTTCAAAAGGCCCCCTAAATTTTGGACTTAGCTTGGTCTGGTGTCTTTCTTCGCTCTTAAGTAATACGAAATCTCCAATTTTGTGCCTTTTTACTTTTACCTTATTTCTATCAAATCGTTCTTTATCATAAGCTGCACTGGCCAATACATTCTTTGCAGCTTGCGCTCTTACGTTTGGCAAATCAACAACATTTTCTATATCACTAGGTGGAAGTAATCCCATTGCAATGGGCGTGCTACCTTTCCCAATAACATTTCTAAAGGACTTGCTTTCGTAGTGCGATTGGTTGTACAATTGATTGCCAACTGCACCTCTCCCAACACATCCTGCCAAGACTGTGTTCCTAGTGCTCATAGTTTGCTCCACTTGACCATTAGCTCGACTTGCACCAGTGGCTATCAAATGCAAGTTTATTTTTTGATCTGAACAAAATTGACTGAACTTTGCGCCTGTAAAACACCTCCCCTGGTCAGCTATTATTCGGTTTGGTACTCCAAACAATGAAACGGCAGATTGAACGGCCCTTATACAACTCTCACTGTCCAATTTAAGACTATGACTAAGATAGACATATTTGGTAAACGCGTCTATCTGAACAATAACATACTCCTTCTGATCACTCTTGCCACTTAATTTTCCTGTGATATCGATGTGGATAGTGTGCCAAGGAATAGTGACTTTTGGTATTGGATGTAATTCCGCCTGTATTTTTCCTGAAGTGGATTTTGACATTTTACAAGTGATGCAGTTGTCGACAAATTTTTTTACGTATTTTGACATATTGTCAAACCAGTAGAAATCGTAAGTTTTATCTAATGTCTTTTCGAAACCTAAATGCATTATGGACTCATGTACTTGATTTATGACAGACCATCTGAAAGCTCATGGCACCACTGGTAAGCAACGTGTTCTCCCATTTCTTTGTATCTTTCGATGAAGAACTTCTGCCCTTAATTCATAGGTTTTCGCAATATCTTCAGGCAGAGAAAAGTTTTTAAAATGTTTAACAATTTCGATTATGTCCAAATCTCGACGTTGTTCAGCAATAAGCCAGTTGCTTGAAATTTCAGCTAAATTTACTCTTTTCTCTTCGACTATTTTTGCGGTTGTAGTAGACTTTTGTGAAAGGGGATTTCTTGACAAAAAGTCAACGTGTGCCATCCTTTTCCCTTCTCTGTACTGAATATCGAATGTGAATGACTGCAAATAACCCCACCAACGCTGTACTCTGGGGGTTAAATCCCGTTTATTTCTCGACGCCTTAAGCGAGTTGCAGTCAGTATAAACTACAAAGTTCCTGCCCAGCAAATAATGTCGAAAATGCTTAATGGCGTTCACGACAGCTAAGGTTTCCAACCCGTACGAGTGATATCTTGATTCTGCCGGTGAAGTAGTTTTGCTATAGTATTCTATTACCAGGGGTTTGTTATTAATTTTGTGTAATAAAATTACACCGTAGCCACTGCAACTGGCTTCTGTGTGCAATTCGATTGGATAATAAGGGTCAAAAATAACAAGGACTGTCGGTAAGAGTGGCAATGACCTTTTTCCGTATCTGTTCATGCTGTGTTTTCCAAATAAATTTGTTTTCATCTGCAGTTAAGAAATATAACGGTTTCATTAATTGTGAAAATCCCTTAATAAACTGTCGGAAAGGGGATACTAGCCCAATGAATTGTCTATGTGAAGTGACTGACTGTGGAGGCAGAAGAGCAGTCAACGCTACAACTTTCTGTGGGTTTAGACGAATCTCACCCGCACTTATATTGTAACCCAAATATTGAACCGATGTTTTCATGAATGAGCACCTTGTAAGATTGAATGAAAACCCAGCCTTTGTCAAAACATCTAGAACGATCTGTAATCTTTCTAGCGCCTCGCATATTGTTGAGGCGGCTATCATGATATCATCCATATAGACGATGACAAAGGAATTTGCTAGATCCCCTAGCGCCTGTATTACTAATCGTTGAAAAACGGAAGGTGCGTTTTTGAGCCCAAATGGCATGGACAGGAACTCGTATTGACCATCCGGAGTCACAAACGCCGTGTACTCGATAGAATCTGAATGTAAAGGAATTTGGTAATATCCGCTGGCCATGTCTAGACATGTAAAGTAATTAACTCCCCCAAGCCTATTGATTTGATCTTGTATAAGTGGTAAAGGGTATTTATCAGCTACTGTATTTGAATTCAGCTCTCTAAAGTCAACACAAAGTCTGTCCGTACCATTTTTTTTCTTCACTAATAATATAGGGCTTGCATAAGGTGAGCAGCTTGGCCTAATTATATTGCATTTTAGCAGTTCATTAATTTTGTCCCTAACCAAATCTCGCTCGCATGGACTTAAACGATATGGAATTTTCTGTACGGTTTTTGTTGGATTAATCAAACTAATTTTCATTTCGCCAATTCTGACTTTAGTACTTGGGATCCCAGTTATAAATGAATTTGAGTACTTTGCCAACAGTGAATGTAGTTTTATTTTATCTTGTCCCTCAAGCTCAGTATCAATATCGGCTGGCGTATTGCCGGTACACAAATTAACTACTTTGTTCTTTGAGATCCTAAATTAGTTTGATGAAATGACAATATCAAGACCCTGATTTAATATCTCACGGCCAATTACAATGTCGTTTTGTACATCTTCATCATACATGAAACAAAATTTCGATACAATAATCATCAATTTTTACATTGCTTAATATTTGTAAAGTACTACATATTCCATTGCTGCCGATACATTTTAAGATAACAATATTATTGAATCTTTTACCAGGAAATTTGGTACTTAGCTTTTCTTTTATCAACGAGCATTCTGATCCCGAATCGAAGGTGATTTCGAAAATTTGGCCTCTATGGTTCAGGCATCCTTTTGGTACTGCAACGCTGCACTGTTCCACTCGCTTCTCCCGATTGAATGCCTTGTTCCTGTCAGCTTCCTTCTTTGTACATTGGGTGGATATGTGACCCAATTCTCCGCACTTGTAGCAAGTTAAATTTGATTTTCCACGGTGATGAACATCATGCCTGCCATGTTGGGTTTTATCAGTCGCGAATTGATTCTGTTGTTTCCTGAATCTGCATTCAGACATTTTATGACCTACTTTTCCGCAGAAATTGCACTCTATCGGTGATTGTTTTTGCCGTTTAGAATAAGTTTCAGACTGATGCTCCATAGCGCCGCTTTTCCTTTTAACAAAAGTGAATGCTTTTAATTCGGGCTGTAGATCGCCTCTGTTTCGAACATTTGATGTGAAACTTAAACACTGCAATCGGTGATCGAAGCTTGCCAGCAGCGCAAGGGTCACAGACACAGCAATATCTTCGTTATCCATTTGGCGCCATTTCGTCGTTAGTTCGATAACCATGCGACTTGCATGAACAGCCAGACTCTCGCCATCAGTCGGTCGATTTGATAGCATATTAAGAAACATAGCGGCTGGTGTTTCTATAGTGTCAAAGCGTTGTATAAATAATTCTTTAAACTCAGGCCAAGTAATTTCAGCATAGCACACTTGCGAAAGCCATTGCGAAGCACTTCCTTCTAAAGCCGAACTCAAAGCCATAACCAATGCACTGCTTCTCAATGTGTTTTCTTGTAAAATTATTTCCACCGTTATGCACCACGATGATGCGTTGGCGCCTGGTTTGTCTGGGTTGAATTTGGGCAGTTGCACAGTTTTGTTCTGCACTGCATCAGGTACAGTTGTTTTTATGGCTCTCACTAGTTCAATTAAATTTTTATTTTGCAATTCCATCAGGGTACTCCATGGTCCATCTAGTGTTGAAGGCTGGTGGCCAGATCCCACTTCTGATGTCGAATCATGATCGTTGTTGTTGTTGTCTTTCATTGTGGCGCAACGAGTTTCAGCCTTGTACACACTTCAAGTTCTGGTACGCAACTGCCTGCGTCTAATTCTTTACCTACTGTGCATACTACCGAACCTCGATCGGCGACAGCGACACAATTCTGTCGCCTCGCTAAAAAGATACTTTTTAAAGCGACAACATCCAAGCAACGGTCGCCTGCCAACGGTTGCCTGGCAACCACACACTCACAGCGCAAGAGGCTGATGCCATATTATCACTCTGGTGAAATACCCGAAAATGTGTATTCGCACACACACACACATACATTCGCAACCACGCAGTTTCAATGCGCCGACAAATATATTATTGAGGGCAAACATGAAAATCACTTTAGAAAAATCTAAGTTTTTCAAACCCGAAACCCGTTTTCTAGGATACATTGTATCCTATAACGTCATCAAGACAGACCCAGAGAAAATTGAAACCATTAGTAAAAATCCCCTTCCAGAAAATATTCGTGAACTAAGAAGTTTCCTAGGTCTTACGAGCTATTATCGAAAATTTGTTTCAAACTATGCCTACATACCCAAACCTCTAACAAAATATCTTGGAGGTCATAATGGCAAAATCTAATCAAAATCTCCAAAAAAGAATGTCAACAAAAATGTTAATTCAGCTGGATGAACCAGCAATTAAAGCTTTTAACGAGCTGAAAGAAAATCTCATTGCTCAAGTAGAACTAGTTCAACCGGACTATAATACAAAATTTACCTTGACCACCGACGCTTCAGACGTCGCAATTGGTGCAGTTGTATCTCAAGAAGAACAACCAATTACTTTTATTTCAAAAACCTTGTCTAAAACAGAAATTACTTATATGGAGTTATTGGAATTGAAATTCAAACCGAACATCAATCTTTATCTTACACAATTTCGGATAAAAATCCCAATGTAGATATGAAAGGAGGGTACTCTTTAGGGTATAAGCCCGGTACAACAAATGTAGTTGCAGATGCATTATCACACAGATGCAGAACACACAGCATTCAGCTGAAAGTAGTTTTGAAAATGTAATACAAGAGACCCGTAAACTGTTAAATCAATTTAAATGACAACTGTTATTAACAACGGGGAGGTATACAATACATGAGTCATTGAAAATCTTTGACAGGTCACGACCAGAAAATTTAATAACTATATTAAGAGGGTATTTTCCACCTAACATTACGGTAGGAATTCATTGTACCTTAGAGGACTTATATCAAATTCAATTACCATTAAAAAATAATTTCACAAACACATTCCTTTTTACAAGAATCTTTCTACAAGACGTGGAAAACGGATAAAGATAGGAAGATAAAGCTATAATAATAGAAGAAACACACAGCCGTGCTCTTAGGGGGCTAGAAGAGAATTACAAACAGATCACTTAATTATATTATTGACCAAACTGTTTTAAAAAATTAAAAGAATATATTAAAAATTGTGTGATTCGTAACGAAAATACCCAATAAAAATTCCAATTGGGGAAACCCCAATTCCAAGTAAAGAAGGAGAAAATTTACACATTGACATATATTACGCGCAAGGTCTTACTTTCATAACTTGTATTAACGCTTACTTAAAATTTCCAAAAGTAAAAGATATTTAAATAAATTAAATATCGAAAATAAAGTAATGGAACTTCTTTACATTTACCACAAGCCAAAGTAATAATGACCGATAATGAACCGAGCTTTACCTCGGCCCAATTTAAATCTTTCGCACAAAGGTGCAATTTAACTTTACAATACGCAGACCCGAGGCACAGCACGTCAAACGGACAGGTTGAAAGGGCACATTCTACATTAACAGAATTAGCTCGATGCATTAAAGAAGAATTTAATTTAACTGACTTTTCCGAAATAGTAATAAGAGCCGCTCAAGAATATAATCAGAGCATTCATTCTACAACGAACCAAAAACCTTTTGACGTACTATATCCCTCTCATGCCCGATGTTGCATATACGCAACATTGTATTTATGAGCCTCTATCTCCCGTATTTTAATTCTTTTTGTTTTGATTCTTTCGCAGAAAAATAGCTGCATGTGTTGAGTGAGATTACACAAATTTTTTCGGTAGCCAGCTGCACACGCGTTCAGTTTGTAGCTATTTTCCCGAGAGTGTAGCTGACAAATTCATTGTGCAAAAAAATTTTGAAAAGTTTAGTTTTTGAAAAGTTTAAATAAACATTAAAATAATTACTTTATCCTAATACCAAGTTTAGCAACTTTATAAAGAAAGGTCAGGGAGTATTTAAAACAAAACCCCGCATGAAAATATTATTTAGTTTGTTTGTAATTTGTATATGTTTGCATATACCTAACATCCTGTAGCTCTTGAACCAGGACACCTAGGACATTGAAACTTTTGTCAGTTGATATTGGGGTCAATTCTAGCTTATATGTCTACTCAAAAAATTGTTGGCCACGCCCATTTTAATTTGGGCATGAGAGGGATATAATAAAATAGAGCACGATAACATTCCTGAACTTTTGAAAAATACTCAAGAGAAAATGTTAGAAACACATAATGAAAACAGAAAAGAAAAAGAATATCATGTAGGACAGGTATTCTATGAAAAGAAACACGGGGAAAGAAATAAACTTAAAACCAGATATAAAAAACAAATAGTTGAAGAAAATTTACCCAACGAAATAATAATCAACAATAGAAATAGAATTATTCACAAAGATAATATAAAATTCGAAGTATTTATATATCATCCTTTTTTTTCCTTTCCTTTCCCAGGTTTCCTTGTTTTATCAGGTGCTCATACTACACCTTATTTTATTAACAAAATCAGAAATAATCAACTTTACAAGTCACGAATATCTTCTATTTAAGGACAATAAAGACGTATTGATGTACGATTCATACGCAGATTTATTCCACATAACTAACTTAAGCTTTTATAAAGAAATAATAAATTTGGAATCAGATAATATTAAAAGGGATACTAATAATTATAATAGGTCACAATGGGAAATTAAATATGACATAAAAGTAATATAACTAATTTTATCACAATTAATATCAACTAGATCAAAAAGAGGGATAAATGAGTTAGGCACCGTGTGGAAATGGTTAGCTGGAACTCCGGACCATGATGATTTTATTACAGTTCAGAATAAAATTAATGAATTAATTGAAAACAATAATAAGCAGTCTATTATCAATTCCCGATTATTCAAAGAAATAGAATCTCTTTCCGATGATTTTAAAAAAGTATTTATTGATCAAGATCTTCCACTTCGAAAACATCGCTTGCGATTATTAACATTTGATCTGCAAAATTTAATTGACACAATCACTCTAGCAAAAATAGACGTTTTTAATACAAAAATTTTAAACAATGATGACATATTGGAAATATTAAAACATGAACAAAAAGCAGTAATTATAACTGATTTAATGGACATCTCTTCTTTTAAAATCGCATTGCATAAAGAACTTTTAATATTTTATATAAAAGTATATATACCCAATAATAAAAAACAGATGTGAAATATATCACGCTAGAGCGATTTCCCAAATCGATGGAAAACTAGTATTAAGCAATCAAGTCGCAAAATGCGAAAATATTTTTTACGAAATGTCTAATATTAAGAACGAACTTTTTAATAATTATTGCACTCTAAGTAACAAAAAAACTTGTTTTACCCGATTATTAAATGGTGAGAAATCAACCTGTAAAAAAATAAGAGAAAAAAATAAAAAAATAGACATCATACATATTGGAAATACAATTGGCAGCACTACCCGATATATATCGGGAGCTTTGTTATTTTTATAAGTATCTCCTCTAAGGCTTCTTCTTCTGTTCTGTCACCTCTATCGCCAACAACTTTGTTCTACAATACCTTCATTACTACAAATAAATAGAACTATTGCTCAGCCTAAAATACAACAGGTTATGGGCCCAGCACGCTTCCACTGCGCCAGTGAGTTCAAATGGCAAAATTCAATTTCTGGTGAAATTGCCGGCACACACATATATACATCACGTGTGCATGTAAAAGTCTGAGACTTCTGGGGACGCAAAAGAAGGCGTCTTATTGGCAACAGAGGAAAGATGCGTGTTCGTTGCTTGTGTAGCTACGTGAAATGTTAGCTTGTGTAGCATAACTAAACGCAGATCAAAAAGCAAAATGAGTATTGCTAGTATACGCATAGAGCCTTTGGGCAAAGACAATTTCGACACCTGGAAAATACAAATGCAGGCCCTTTTGATAAAGACTCTTTTAAAACCCGAAGATAATTTGGCACAATGGATAAACGAAGATGCAAAGGCTAAGTCCGATCTCATTTTGGCCATGTCAACATCGGAACTTAGGCATACGAAGAACTGCGAAACTGCAAATGATATATGGGTAAAGCTGCACAACACTTACCAGTCTACGGGGCCAGCCCGTAAAGCCGCACTGTTGAAATCGCTGATCTTACTGAAAATGAATGCAGGCGGAGATATGAGAAGCCACATAGATAAGTAAACGAAGTTAATCTGCTGAATATTGACTATCTGTTAACCATCTTGCTACTATACAGTATACCAGAGGAGTACGAACAGTTTCGAATTGCGATTGAAACTCAGAAAAACTTAATATCAACAGAAGCACTAAAAATTAAGTTACTAGACGAATACGAGGCAAGAAACAGAAATCCAAGCGAGTCGACGCCTGGAGCATTATTGGTGCACAAGAAGTATAATCCCAGCAAGCCGAAACAACTAAGCACTAATCAAAAATTTAAGTTTAAATGTTACAGCTGCGGAAAAGTCGATCACCGTGCAGCTGAGTTCAGATCAAAGCCAATGAAGAACCAGAGCGAAAGCATGTACATCAACATAGCTAATTATACAAACAGTGATTGCAGTAACTGGTGTCTAGACTCTGGAGCAACGTCACACATGTGCTCACAGAAAAATATGTTCGAGACCCTGGAGCCAGCTGAAGGCTCGAAGCTCAGACTGGCAAATGATGGCCACAGATATAAAAGGATGTGGATCCGTGCAGTTCTCCCCAAACAACAAGTCCACTGCCAGCCTAAAAAACGCACTCTATGTGCCGGACTTAAGAACCAATCTCTTATCGGTCTCAAAAATATGTGATCACGGCTTCAATGTAATACTCAAGAAAGAGAAAGCTGAGGTAGTTAGAGCCAAAGGAGGAGAATTAGTTTTTACCGCTCCTCGCAAGTTGAACTTTTACCAGATCGAGGAAACACACGAAAGCAGCCAGATCGCTATAAGTAAGCAAAACAGCATCAAAGAATGGCATGTGCGTTTCGGCCATCTAAATGAGCCGGATCTGAAAGAACTGATCGGAAAAGGCAAAGTTCAAGGAGCTAAGGTAAACCTAAAGGAGAGTCTCTCAATTTGTGAAATATGCATCAAGGGGAAGCAGTCCCAGAAGCCGTTCCCAGTATCGAATTCAAGGGCAAGGGATGTACTAGAATTAATCCACAGCGACGTATGCGGGCCCATGCGAGTAAACAGCCACGGAGGCAGCCGTTATTTTCTGACATTTACAGATGACTTCTCGAAATGGTGCGAGCTCTACACTATCAAAAGTAAATCAGAAGTGTTCCAAAAATTTAAAGAATTCAAGAACTACGTAGAACGACGAACTGGAAAGAAGCTAACAATAAGGTCAGATAACGGCACAGAATACACCAATAATGAGTTCAAAAATTACCTTGCAGCTCAAGGAATAAAGCATGAGTATTCTGTTGAATATACACCTCAGCAAAACGGCACAGCCGAACGTAAAAACCGTACCCTTGTAGAAATGGCTCGCTGTCTCATGTTACAGGCTGCTCTGCCTGCGAGCTACTGGGCCGAAGCAGTAAACACAGCTAACTACATAAGAAACAGATGTCCTTCAAGAAGCCTATGTGGAGAAACGCCTTTCAAGCTGTGGAACAATCGCATCCCAGTTGTGAAGCATATGCAGAAGTTTGGTCAAATTGCTTACTCACTGGACAACCGATCGAAAAGTAAGTTCAGCTCAAAATCCAGGAAATGTGTTTTCGTTGGATACTGCAGCGATGCCAAGGCTTATAGGCTGTATGATGTAGAAACCAAAACTTTAATTAAAAGCCGAGATGTCGTTTTTACACACTTATTTGGGCACGACTATAAGTACGAGGATTTTATGGAATTCCCAATCAATATCGACATTGAACTAGTAGCAGTTTATCGACCAGAAAATGACGACCCAGATGACAACGACGGCAGCCAAACAGAAGATCCCGAGCCAGAGGACCAAGAACCAGATGATGAACAACCAGAACCGGAAATATTGATGAAACGTGGACGCGGAAGACCAAAGAAGATATTAACAGGCAAACCAGGAAGGCCCAAGTTAATGTACAATCAAATAATTGCAGACCGAATCGACACATCAAACCAGCAGCCCGAGTCCGATCAAGAAGACATATTCTATGAAGCCACCTCACTTGCAATGAACTCAAAGGAGCTAACTGAGAGCGCAGCTCTTAAAGGCACGAATGCCATCGAATGGAAGGAGGCATTGATAAACGAGTACAAGTCATTGAAAAAGAACAATACATGGGAGGTTGTCGATCGTCAGAAAAACCATAAGGTTATCGAAACGAAGTGGGTGCTACGAACAAAATATTCGCCCGACGGAAAGATAAATTGTCGAAAAGCTCGATTGGTCGCAAAAGGATTTACTCAACGCGAAGGTATTGATTACGACGAGACCTTTTCTCCAGTATCCCGAATGAGCTCAATAAGGACACTAACAGCTTTAGCCACGGAACTCGGATTGGATGTTCACCAATTCGATTTCAACAGCGCCTATTTAAATGGGGACATCGAGGAAGAACTTTATGTCAGCGTTCCAGGAATATTGACAGCAAATGAGAAGAAGATGTATGGCCCCGAGAAAGTTTGCAAGTTAAGAAAGGCACTATATGCCAATGTGCCTCCAATGGTATAAAAAGCTAGACTGCAAACTCAAAGAACTGAATCTTAAACCACTCGCAGCCGATCAGTGCGTGTACTTAAAACGTGAACGAATGTGGATCCTGATAGTATCGCTTACGTAGACGACCTCATAATAGCAACAAATAACGTCCAAATGCTTTCGCAGTTGAAGCATGAATTGTCTAACAAATTCCAAATGAAAGATTTGGGCAAGATATCGAATTGTTTGGGCATAGAATTTAAACAAAGCCAAGACAAGACAGAGTTCACCATGGCCCAACCAAAGTATATAGCAGACATCCTGAAACGTTTCAACATGGAAAACTGCAAGCCTGTAAATACTCCAATTAATACAAGCGAAAAATTGTCTACAGAAATGTGTCCAACCACAGAAAGCGAAAAGGAACAAATCTCTAGTGTGCCATATCAGAGTTTGGTAGGAGCCTTAATGTGGTTGGCAGTATCAACGCGCCCTGATATAGCGTTCGCAGTGAGTGCACTAAGCCAATATAACACAAATTTTGGGAAACAGCACTGGATGGCTGCAAAAAGGGTATTACGCTACTTAAAAGGAACCCAAAACCATGGCTTGTTTTATAAACGAAGTGGCCAAAACCTAGTAGGCTACGCAGATGCTGACTGGGCCGCCAACATTGACGATCGCAGATCTTTCACAGGTTTTGCCTTCAAGTTCGCAAGTGCAGCAATATCCTGGGAAATTAGAAAGCAACGGACGGTTGCATTGTCAAGCACAGAGGCGGAGTACATGGCCCTATCAGACTCATCAAAAGAAGCGGTTCACCTTAGAAGTTTCCTTAGCGAAGTTTTGGGGCAACTGAAGACAACTGTCATTCACAACGACAATCAAGGAGCCGGTCAACTTGCTTGCAACCCCGTATTTCACAAACGCACCAAGCATGTTGACATCCGCCACCATTTCATCCGAGAGCTGGTTGAAGTGGGAACTATATCTGTGAATTACATCTCAACGACCGAGATGCCAGCAGACATATTAACAAAAGGACTTGGGGCCTCAAAACACAACACCTGTAAGACATCCTTGGGTGTATGTCCAGTCGATTAGCAGCTTACCAATTGAGGGGATGTATTGGAAATACAATTGGCAGCACTACCCGATATATATCGGGAGCTTTGTTATTTTTATAAGTATCTCCTCTAAGGCTTCTTCTTCTGTTCTGTCACCTCTATAGCCAACAACTTTGTTCTACAATACCTTCATTATTACAAATAAATAGAACTATTGCTCAGTCTAAAGTACAACAATACAAGTTGGTTCCATTCTTATAAATGGGAACAATATTGTTAACAACTCCCATTTAAACGGTTCGTTTTTAATAACATTTAATGGTACAACTAAAATTAATAATATCTCATATACCAATTTGGAAAATAAAATTCTTGAATACGTAACTACGAACCACTTTAAAAATTATGAAATATCCGATTACATATTATCAAATAACTCTGATCTTTCTTTAGATAATATAAACATTTTAAACCCTTTCGTAAAAATTAAGAATACTAAAATATTACTTACCTTTATTTTATTAATTTTAATCATTATATATTTGATTTTTTCACTTATTATAAAATACAAAAATGCTATATTATTTGTAACCAAAAAACATCGGCCTGAACCAGAAAAATCTATTAACCAAGAAAATTTATTAACAGAATTAAGAGATCATTTAAACGAATTTCATATTGAATCGGGACGATCCATTTCAGAAGGGGGAGAGTTATCCAACCCCTAAATACAGGCCTCTTATGGCTTTTATAAACAATATTTTCAATCTCTGCATTTGCCTTTGGCTTTCCATTTATGAATTTTATAAACAATATTTTCAAACTCTGCATTTGCCTTCGGCTTTGTCTTTGGCTCCGAGGTCCGATCTCGGTTCCCCATAAACAAATCAAAATCAAAAGTAAACATCAGCTTCCATCCGAAGCCCAATCAATTACGCCTTTTGCGTTTCAAGTACCCACCAAATTGCATCGATCAGCTTAATCGAATTTCACAATAAGATGCGACAGTTTCATCTTAAGCCTCTAATGTAAACACAACTGATGCCCGGGGTTCTTTGGATCAGATTTAGAATTAAGAATTCAGTCCATTTTTGATCGAGACCGCGAAATATTTAATAATTACGTTTTATTAGTAAAGGTTTAGCACCAAGTTGTATAATTAAGAAATCAAATTTAGGCAATTTAGGATGGAGGGCATGGAGGGCAGTCTGGTTCGGCACAACCGTAACATGCGCCACCAAAAGGGAGAGATCTGTCTGGAGAAAAAGCTGCGACAGCAAGTCAGGAAATCCAGAAAAAAGGGAAGCTCCACACATTGTTCGCATATCAGGGCGATATCATCGTGGTCGGACGCACCAGGGAGGAATACATGGAAAACCTAAAGAAGGAGTTCTGAAGGTTAAAGGTCGAAAACCTAAGAATAAATGCGGAAAAGTGTCATTTCTTTAGGCAGGCGCTGCTATACCTCTTTAGACGCACTTTACCGCCACGGCAGTAGGAGTCGAAGAATGCGTGTGGATAAGCGCGCTGAAGGACAAAATGAAGATGAGCCGGCCGAAGTATCCGGATTACGTCGAAGAAGGCGGCCTGATCTACCGCCACGTCCCACATAGAGCCGAAAACGAAGAAGGGCCATTCTGAAAATTGTGCGTGCCTGCGGACAAGACCCTTCAGGTCCTGAAAGAAAACCACGACGCGTCGATGGCAAGACACCTAGGCCTGAGAAAGATAATCGCCAAAGTGGCCGCCAGATACTTTTAGCCAGGGAAGCAGAGAGACATCCGAAAATATGTCAGGAGGTGTGAAACGTGCATGAGGTACAAGCCGAGACAGATGCAAGCGGCGGGAAAGATGCTGATACAGGTCCCGGAAAAGCCATAGGCAGATCTAAACATGGAAACACGATGTTATTGGTCATGATTATTGGTGCTACTTCGAAAGGCAATGACCGAGGAGCTACATAGAGCGATCCGGGAAAGAATTGTCGCTCGATATGGAGTACCAAAGGTATTGGTGACTGACAACGGCGTGCAGTTCACCAGCCGAAGCTTCAAAAAGTTCCTCGAGGAGCTCGGTGAGCGTCACCAGGGCGAGGGCGATGATCGCCCAGTTCGCTGGAAAGGACCAAAGAACGTGGGACGAGCACTGGCTAAAGTTGATGCTGGTAAAGAACTCAAGAGTATCGGAGTCCACGGGATATTCGCCGTGTTTTGGTAGACAGGGCAAGGATGCCGCGAGCTCTGTTCGACGAAAATGTCTTAGGAACAGGAGCTGGACAAGGCACGCCATCGAAGAACGCGATTAAGCTGAAAGAGGTGCTCGAGATGGTCCGAAGGAACATGGAGGGAGCGGCCCAGGACCAGGCGCGGCACTACAACTTAAGGAGGCGGAAGGGGAGCCCAAATATCGGCGAGACGGTGTAGGCAAAGGAGAACGATTTTTCAATATGACGGTCCCTACACTGTCGTGGATTTCGTATCACTGGTGATCTCCGTTTTACGGCACGCCGTCACAAAGAAAGAGAAGAGGGCGCATATCAGCCAGTTGAAGGGCCGAAAGGATGAGGACGCAGAAAGGCCATAAGGAAAAAAAGCACACAAACAAATATATAAAATAAAAGGAAGGAAAAAAATATATCTAAAAAAAATATAATAATAATAATTAAAGTAAGAAAGTATAGGGCAAACAAAAAAAAAACCAATACAAATATACAAAAAAACAAGAAAGGATATACTCTTGTAGTTAAAACCGGATATATATCGCAAACAACGGATATAGTTGGCCGATCAAAGTTGACCTTGCCCTGGTAAATGGAGCGGCTGTGCCCGCTGGACGCGCCTCTTCGGCTGAGGTGCATGTTGTTGCTCCCCCTGCTATGCCCACCAGCACTGGGAGCATAAAGGCTACTCTGGTGCAGGCCCCAATGGTTGTCCCGAAGAAGAAGCGGATCAACCCTAATAGGAGCATTGTGGGACAAGCACCCAGTTGCGCTCAACTTCAAGTGCTTCCCACCTTGAAATACCTTTGTTATATATTGTCAATTTTCACATCTGTTTTGTACTCCTCCATTCTATACACTAATACACTTATGTAGTACTTTAAGAATCTGGTAACTCTATAAGCTTCGCATACAATAAAGTCAGTCTGAAATAGAACTCAACAAGAACACAACATATTGGCGACGAGGAAAAAGTAAAGTTTTTAGTCGAAAGATAAAAACAGTAAAATCGCGTAAATCGTGTCGAGTAGTCGTTGATTTTCATCAAGATGCCAGCAGATGAGGATTTAATCCAATCGATACTTGCTCAACAGCAAGCATTTACAAGAGACATTATGGAACAGCAACAAAAATGGATGCAAGCAATGATGGATAGAAACGCTTCTCCAGGGCAGGGTGATTCAAGCCACACGGGTGAATTATCTGCGTGCCCCCCATTCCACAAATTCGACAAAGACAATCAAAACTGGGAGTCTTACCTGGAACAGTTAACCCAGCATTTTAACGCGTATTCGGTTAGTGCAGAAATAAAGCAAAAGGCTTATTTTCTTTCGTGGTGTGGCATAAACATATTTGAACTATTAAAAAATCTGTTCGGGAGCAAAAACTTGAACACGTATACATACAAGGAACTCACAGACAAGTTAACGGAACATTTCACAACAAAACGACACGTTGTTGCTGCTCGCTATGAGTTTTTTAAAAGGGAGATGAAGCATTCACAAACACATAGAGAGTGGGTAGCCGACTTGCGCGGGATCGCTCGGGAATGCCAATTCGTCTGTAATTGTTCTTCTAACTATGTAAATGAAATGATTCGAGATCAGATCATAGTACATACACCATACGATGCCGTCCGTGCATCTGCTCTTCAGAAGTCCCAGCCAACTCTTGAAGATGTGCTTATAGTTGCAGAAACCTATGAGACAACAACAAAAACCGTGGCAGCCCTCAAAGAAACAGTATCAAAGCAAGACCCAATTAACGCAGTGCACACCTATACAAAGAAACCGTTTCTTGGTGGTGGTGAAAGTGATGCCAAAACAAACAAAAGTTCGCTAAAATCATGCTCTGGTTGTGGACACAATCATGACAGAGAGAAGTGCAAGTTTCGCGATGCCGTATGTCACAAGTGCGGTAGAAAGGGACATATAGCTGTTGTATGCATGTCGAAGCAAGACAAAAGTAAATGGCAAATGCAAAAAAGTCGCAAATCCGAAGCAAACGAAATCGAAACGATTGAAGCTGTAAACAGTGTTACAGGTCAAGTCAAGTGTCAGCAGAACAAGATTCTTATAGATCTTGAAATACACGGCAAAGTTATATCATTTCAAATGGATTCCGGAGCCACAGCGTCCGTGATCAACGCAACTACATACGCGCTGTTGAATAAGCCAAAATTACACAATTGTTCCCGAGTTTTACATGCGTTTGGTCATACACCAATACCATTGCTTGGGGAGTTGCACACAATTGCAAAGTGCGGTGAAAAAGAGAAGAAAGTAGTCATTATCGTTGCGAACATTGAGACATCAAACAATCTATTTGGTATGGATTTATTTAAAATTTTCGGCTTTGATATCATGCAAGTATCAAACGTTCAAGAGGTGCACGAAGACGAATTACGTGACCTTTGCAGCCAGTACAACGAAGTGTTCGAACCAGCCATGGGTGTCATAAAAGACTTCAAAGCAAGTGTCTTTTTAAAGCCATCAGCAACACCAAAGTTTTTCAAGAGCCGTCAAATTCCATTCGCACAGATGGACAAATTCAGAGCTGGAGCAGACAGACTTACACAAGCTGGAATTTGGAAGCCAATCAAATTTAGTAATTGGGCATCACCAATTGTACTAGCACCAAAACCAGGTGGCGCTATTCGTATATGTGGCGATTTTAAGCAAGCAGTCAACGCGCAGATCGATGTCGAACAGTACCCGTTACCGACAAAAGAGTCTCTGTTTCACATAATACGTCACGGCAAGCAATTCAGCAAAATAGATTTAAAGGATGCCTATCTTGAAATGGAACTGGATGAGGATTCAAAAACTATCATGGTCGTCAACACACCCCTTGGCCTATTTCAATACCATTTCAGTGTTCTTCCATACAAATGCATATAAAAGTTGAAAAAGAAAAATTCCTTCATACAGTAGTACTAATCTTATTATTCTTTTTTTTCATTTTCTATAATATATCAATATTATCTAAAAAAAACAAGCTGGAATCGTCAAATTCGTCATCTTCGAGACAAACATTATTTTCGTATTCGTACGAAAGCATCTCAATTACCTCAATTGGAAGTAAAAGACTCTTTAGTTTTTTATGCATCTCGATAAATTAAGGACGAAATAATTGGATCTGATGTATCCATAGCTCTGTTGAACACATCAGCGATGGAATTTAATCGGTAGTGTTTTCTTGAATGATGACGCCTGTCTGATTTATACAGACTCAGACGTTTCTTCTCCAAAATAGCCGACTGAAAGCACCGTATTTTTCATTACTTCCATTAAAAACTGGTGGCTTTTTTTCAAAACGGCATTATCCACATTGTTATTTGCATGGCGTTAAAAAAAACATTGTACAGCCATTTGATGCTCAGCCCGGCCCCTTTCGCTGTTCCAAGCAGCGACCAAGTCGGCTTTTGGAGAAAGTGAGGTTATCTAGGAAAAATTCAAATTGCACCAATAGTGGAGAAAAGTGCACAATAAGACTAACAGCCTTTGCTCAGTATTGACAACGCTACAATATACACTTGGACGCATTGAAAACTTTTTATTCCTTCTATTTCAAAACTCTTTCCAAAGTTGAAATTTGTTTCCCAAAATTCAGCTTAAGGTGCATCTATAAAATGACAAAATTTTAGTATAGACACGCACAATTTAAACAGTTAATACATTTAACATGTAGTACAAACCTGTGAAATCAGTTTCCATTACTATTTTTCTTTTTAAATGGAGTTTTAAACAAATAATCTAATTTCACAAATCACTATGTGAAAATTGCAAACTTAGCGCACGTGCTTTCGGATGCAACAGCTGACTTTGCAGCTGTTATGCTAGCATATGGTGCTAATAATTAATATTTTGAGTATGAGGCATAATAGTTTGATGTTTTCTTAATACATTCCCATTAATTTTTTTTAAATCAGAGAACTTTCAAAAAATGATTAAATGCCACATAAAGTGGTCAAAAACCCCATAGTGGAATGGTATTAGATGCAAAAAGGAGATATGCTTCTTTTTCAAGGACGAAATTGAGTACCTAGGACGAAGAATCAGCGCTCAAGGGATTCTTCCAGACAGCTCAGGCTTGGAGGCTGTTAAACTGTTGCGCCCGCCTTCTAATCTGCAGCAACTAGAAGCATTCATGGGTAAAGTTAATTACTATTGCAACTTTATTCCGAACTATTCTCAGTTGGCCGCACCATTAAACCAACTTTGGAGAAAAAATGTAGCATACATTTTCGGGCCACAACAACAACAAGCTTTCACAGCCCTGAAGTCCCATATTATCAACGCGACGCAGCTAGCTCATTTCGACGAAAATCTACCACTAGTCCTAGCGACGGATGCATCATCTTTTGGTATTGGTGTAGTCCTTTCACATATCCAACATTATGGCAAGGAGAGACATATTGTTTTCGCATCCAAAACGCTGGACAAGCATCAGGTTAAGTACAGCCAAATCGAAAAAGAGGGACTTTCTATAATATTCGGAGTTAAACGTTTTCACCAATATTTGTACGGCCGAAAGTTTACCCTTATAACGGATCACAAGCCACTAGTAACGATCTTCAATCCAGGCAAGCATCTGCCTTTAATGACATCAAACAGGCTACAGCGCTGGGCCATCATTCTCATGGCCTATATTTTTGAGATACAGTATCGTTCTACATCTGCTCATGGCAACGCAGATGCCCTATCGCGCCTTCCCGTGGGCATGGATCCAGATTTCGACAGAGAAGAAGAAGCCTGCCACATCGAAATGGAACTGTCACCACCGATCAATTCTGAGATCATTCGCAACCACATCGAAAAGGACAAACTTCTCAAACAAGTCTTACGGTATGTTACTGTAGGATGGCCAGAAAAACTTCAGCAAGGCGAGGAAGCATTATCACCATACTTTAATCGAAAATTTGCCCTCACAATCAACAAAAAATTGCTTTGCCTACACACAGATGCCAGTCGTGTAGTAATTCCAGTAACTCTTCAAGCGCGTGTCCTGAATCTGTTACACGAAGGACATTGGGGAATTGTTCGAATGAAGCAGCTAGCGAGACAACATGTTTGGTGGCCTACAATCGACGCAGACATTAAAAGCCTTACACAGTCATGCAGCATCTGCAAGTGCAACAATCCTGCTCCTCCAAAAGAGTACCAAAGTTGGCCTGCAGCTACAACAGTGTGGGAGCGAATCCATATCGACTTCGCCGGCCCAATATTCGACTCCATGTGGCTAATCTGTGTAGACGCTTACTCGCAGTTCCCATTTGTAGTTCAAATGTCGTCCACTACAACCGCTAATACGATCGCTGCACTATCATCGATATTCGCCATCGAAGGATATCCAAAAACCATGGTCAGCGACAACGGTCCGCAGCTTACGGCTGACGCCTTTGAGGAATTCTGCAAACTTCATGGAATAAAACACATTACCATAGCACCGTTCCATCCAGCATCCAATGGATTAGCAGAGCGTTTCGTTCAGACGTTTAAATTCTCTGTCAAGAAAAACCTCAAAGACGGTATACCACTACGAGCAGCAGTTACTAAATACCTTGCTTCCTACAGGTTCACTCCAAATTCCTACGGAAAATCTCCCGCCGAGTTAATCCATGGTCGTCCAGTCCGAACCGTACTAAGCCAACTTTTCGAGCAGCCTGTCGAAGCCAAGCTATCAGTTACCAAGTACGTCCCAAATCAAATGGTCTACGCTCGTAATTATGCAAGGGGAGAAAAGTGGATTGAAGGATCTATTGATCGTCCAATTGGAAAAATGGTTTTCTTGGTTCGCACCACAAATGGTTATATCAAGCGCCATTTCAACCAGCTAAAACCGAAGTTCTCAGCAAGCAGCTCCATCGAAAAACCTCCAGAGTTCTTTTGGATCCCAGATATTCCGCCCTCTTCAAATCATCCACTACAACAACATGATCAGCCACTACAACAACATGATCAGCCATTGCAACAACAAGAAGATGAACCAGTAACTCCGTCAACCGTTCAGCAACGTCATTCTGAACCTGAGCCACCCGAGAGCTCCACGTCATCAAACCAACAACAAAAGCAAAAACAGCCAGCACGACTTTCATCCGGCATACCAGTTCGCCAAAGTAGTCGTGTTCGCCATGAAGTAGATCGTTTTGAGCCCAAGGATTTCCGAAAACGTAAAAATCCTATTCGTTCTTAATTAAGGGAGGAGATGTGTTATATATTGTCAATTTTCACATCTGTTTTGTACTCCTCCATTCTATACACTAATACACTTATGTAGTACTTTAAGAATCTGGTAACTCTATAAGCTTCGCATACAATAAAGTCAGTCTGAAATAGAACTCAACAAGAACACAACAACCTTCATGTTGGTAAATTCGCGACGTCTACCGAACCACATGCACTGTGCAAGTTTGTCGCAGATAAGCTGAACGTGGAGCCCAGTGATTTAGCCTGTGTTAGGCTGATCAAAAAGGATGCTGTCATCAACGCCCTTAAGTTCGTCAATTTTAAATTGGGAGTTCCGGAGCAAAATTTCCCTACAGTCTTCAATGATGATTTTTAGCCTATGTCGGTAAAAGTCAGCCGGTTTGTTCATAGAGAGCCTGCTAAGGTTATTGACCTCCCGGCGATTCTACCTTTACCGCATTCGCAATCTTCAAAAAACCCCCAGTAAGCGGCGCCGCTGGCGCCGTTACCTCTTATTCTTCTTAAGCTGCAGTTCGTCACCCCGTTTGCTCTCTGCTGCGTTACCAACAACAATCGGCGTGGGCGTTCATGGTAACGGTTGACGCTGTCTTCAATTCCTCCAATAATTGGCTTCGTTTGCTGATCGATATTCTTCAACAACAACAACTTTTTTCAAGGCGAGTTGTTTATTTCTTATCTTCACTTGTGGATGCCCAGCAACAACAAGACGATGGTAATCGAGACGTTGGCAGCGCATCGCTTATCTTATCTCTTTTCGCTGGGCCACTCGCTTGTGCTTTCTTTTCGCCGATGGAAGATGTTTATTTACGTTTGGATGTGCCTGACTCAATGTTTTCACCTGGCACTGGATCTGCCTTGCAACAGGACTCTCGCAGGTCTACTGATGAGTCTAATGGAAATTTCTATGTGTCCTTGTCGGCTATTTTGCAAGCTATGCGTATTGGATATGCCTCCCCATGCACCAGTACCAGGAGTGCACTTTCATCATCACCGCCTTACCGTCCAATTCCCAGTTTGGACTGTAGCTACTCGTCGTCCTCGGACCCTAATAAAAGCCTAAAAGTTATATTCCAAAATATATCGGGAATGAGAACCAAGACCCGGATGGTATTCCTCAATTCTTCTGCCTGCGATTTTGATGTAATTGGCATCGCTGCAGTATCCAACGAAAACACATTTCCTGGATTTTGAGCTGAACTTACTCTTCGATCGTTTGTCCAGTGAGTAAGCAATTTGACCAAACT
Organism: Drosophila malerkotliana malerkotliana; assembly: GCA_018153235.1. Classification (NCBI taxonomy): domain Eukaryota; kingdom Metazoa; phylum Arthropoda; class Insecta; order Diptera; family Drosophilidae; genus Drosophila; species Drosophila malerkotliana. The sequence goes on along the minus strand of JAECXV010000202.1, from coordinate 1,592,319 downwards.
TCTGCATATGCTTCACAACTGGGATGCGATTGTTCCACAGCTTGAAAGGCGTTTAACAAAGTAAACAAAGTAACAAAGTGTTACAGTGCGCACCCTTTAAGTACTCTCGGTACAGTGGGTATTCAATACATGTGCATACTACAATATAAAGAAATTTAATTTAATAATATAAAATACTAGCAGTACCCTGCCACGTTTCGCTGTGGCATATTGTTGTTGCACGCATAAAAAATAAGTCAAACAAAAAAGAATAATTTTCAAATTAATTAAATTCTGTAATACTTGTGGGTATACAATATTCTTTGTTTCTCCTCCTTAATCATTCATTATTATTTCTGTATTTTAGTACATAGGTTGCTCTTCACTTAAGCACCTTGTGATACACGACATTTTTTGTTTTATTATCAGGCGCAAAAACAAACAACGCAGATGGTCTTCCGACCCGTGAACATGCCACGTATAATTGACCATGGGAAAAACATGAATGTTCTAGATTTAAACCACAAACTTTTAAGGATTGGCCTTGTGATTTGTTGATTGTCATGGCAAATGCAAGACGTATCGGAAATTGAAGTCTTTTAAATTCAAACGGCATATCGGTTGGGATCATCGGGATCCTCGGAATGAGAACTTCCTCACCTTTGAATTTTCCTATCATTATCGTAGCGTAAATTACATTGTTCATCAATTTACTAACCACCAAACGCGTACCGTTGCACAGTTTTGGTTGGTTTATGTTTCGAAGCATGATTACTACGGAGCCAACCTTTAGGCGTAAATTGTGCGGTGGTAAGCCAGGCACGTCCAAAGAGTTTAAAAATTCAATTGGATAGTTGGTGGCTTCATCTTCATTTGTGACGCAGTCAATAGATTTGAATGAATGCATTGTTCCAATGATCTTATTTTGAATTATGTAGGTCATCTACATCTTTATTCTTAGCCGCTAAAATTGCTCGCTCACTCAACCATTCATTATTTTTGTAGTTAGAAATAATATTTGGAAATACATTGTTGATAAGTTCGTCTTTTGATGAGACAAAATTACAGAAATTATTTGGAAATGATATTAAACCGCTCGATTCATCGACAGGTACTTGACCATTACCGATAGTCAGCAATTGCTCCGAGAAATCTTCAGCAGATGTATCATTAAGCAATGTAACTCTCATGTTTGTTGTCAGCTGCAGTTTCTTCACATAGCGCCATAGATTTGACGATTTGAGGCAAGCGTTTATTTCGTCTGCAGCCGTAGATCTTGGAATTACTGGCAGTATTTGGCGGAAATCGCCAGACAGTAAAATCATTGCTCCTCCAAAACATCTCGAGTCATTGCGTAAATCTTTTAATGTTCGGTTAAGTGCTTCTAATGCACGTTTATGCGCCATTGTGCATTCGTCCCAGATGATGATTTTCGATGTCGCTAAAACTCTGGCCATTGCTGAGTGTTTTGCAATATTACACGTTGGTTCTTCAATAGTTTGAAGATTTAACGGTAATTTGAATGCTGAATGAGCCGTACGGCATCCTTCTAACAATGTGGCTGCTATTCCAGAAGAAGCAACTGCAACCGCTATGTTGGATCTCGCCCGAACAGTTGCTAAAACTAATGAAAAATAAATGCAAATAATACAGTTTACTTTACCATTCAATGGATTTATCATTTTAATATTAAAATAATATCCATCTTCTCCTTTCCAAAACATCAGTGGGTATTGCAATGCGTCATATGATCGATGAGTTTCCGATATTTGTTGCAGTTGCCCAGTATCGCGACGTGTAAGCACAATATCGCGTTTTTCAAATTGTTCACCAACAATCAGGATGGCAACTTCGTCTACTGTTGGAGCATTAAATGTGCGTTCGTGTGTTCCAGATGGTCGTTTATCTGCTTTGATGACAACTTTATAGTCATCATTTGGCATGCGCTCTAAAGCACTCTTAAGCAACCTGACCAATATTTCTATTTATTTAATAGAAATAGTTTTAATATTGATTTCAGCGCAACACAATCTTTTTGGTTCGTTGTTAAATTTGAGAGCCTGACTATGAATTTGACTTCGTTTGTAACTGACATTTTGACATTTGACATTTTCTTCTTAGCTGTCTGCCTAAATAAAAAGTATGGGCCAGGGAGGAACGCTGTCGAACGGGACAAAAAGTATCCTATGTCCTTCTCCTGGCTCTAAGCTACCTCCCTACCAATTTTCACTCAAATCTGTTCTTCCGTTCTTGATTTATAAGTGTTGTAACATAAAACACGTTGTTCTTTTATATATATAGATAACTAGCAGTACCCTGCCACGTTTCGCTGTGGCATATTGTTGTTGCACGCATAAAAAATAAGTCAAACAAAAAAGAATAATTTTCAAATTAATTAAATTCTGTAATACTTGTGGGTATACAATATTCTTTGTTTCTCCTCCTTAATCATTCATTATTATTTCTGTATTTTAGTACATAGGTTGCTCTTCACTTAAGCACCTTGTGATACACGACATTTTTTGTTTTATTATCAGGCGCAAAAACAAACAACGCAGATGGTCTTCCGACCCGTGAACATGCCACGTATAATTGACCATGGGAAAAACATGAATGTTCTAGATTTAAACCACAAACTTTTAAGGATTGGCCTTGTGATTTGTTGATTGTCATGGCAAATGCAAGACGTATCGGAAATTGAAGTCTTTTAAATTCAAACGGCATATCGGTTGGGATCATCGGGATCCTCGGAATGAGAACTTCCTCACCTTTGAATTTTCCTATCATTATCGTAGCGTAAATTACATTGTTCATCAATTTACTAACCACCAAACGCGTACCGTTGCACAGTTTTGGTTGGTTTATGTTTCGAAGCATGATTACTACGGAGCCAACCTTTAGGCGTAAATTGTGCGGTGGTAAGCCAGGCACGTCCAAAGAGTTTAAAAATTCAATTGGATAGTTGGTGGCTTCATCTTCATTTGTGACGCAGTCAATAGATTTGAATGAATGCATTGATCCAATGATCTTATTTTGAATTATGTAGTTCAGGTCATCTACATCTTTATTCTTAGCCGCTAAAATTGCTCGCTCACTCAACCATTCATTATTTTTGTAGTTAGAAATAATATTTGGAAATACATTGTTGATAAGTTCGTCTTTTGATGAGACAAAATTACAGAAATTATTTGGAAATGATATTAAACCGCTCGATTCATCGACAGGTACTTGACCATTACCGATAGTCAGCAATTGCTCCGAGAAATCTTCAGCAGATGTATCATTAAGCAATGTAACTCTCATGTTTGTTGTCAGCTGCAGTTTCTTCACATAGCGCCATAGATTTGACGATTTGAGGCAAGCGTTTATTTCGTCTGCAGCCGTAGATCTTGGAATTACTGGCAGTATTTGGCGGAAATCGCCAGACAATAAAATCATTGCTCCTCCAAAACATCTCGAGTCATTGCGTAAATCTTTTAATGTTCGGTTAAGTGCTTCTAATGCACGTTTATGCGCCATTGTGCATTCGTCCCAGATGATGATTTTTGATGTCGCTAAAACTTTGGCCATTGCTGAGTGTTTTGCAATATTACACGTTGGTTCTTCAATAGTTTGAAGATTTAACGGTAATTTGAATGCTGAATGAGCCGTACGGCATCCTTCTAACAATGTGGCTGCAATTCCAGAAGAAGCAACTGCAACCGCTATGTTGGATCTCGCCCGAACAGTTGCTAAAACTAATGACATAAGGAATGTCTTGCCAGTTCCACCAGGGGCATCTAGGAAATATAAACCACCATTTTCATCAGCGATTGCCTTCATTAAAGTATCATAAACTTCTATTTGTTGGTAATTCAACAGGGGTACATTCCTTTGAACTACTAAATCTAATTCCTGGTGATCATATTCACGTTCCCGTTCCAATTCTCGATTAAATGCGTCATTCATTTCACGATTTGGCGCTGGCATTCCTAACCTGATTAACAAATTACCGCACATGAGGTAACACATATCTTCGATCAAGAGTAAAGCACGATTATGTATCTCCTCATTCATCTCAATATCGTGATTTCTGGAACTAACACGTCTTTGATGTAAAATATCTTCTGACATACTATCCTTGTATTTGTGCCACAGGTTACATGGGTTTGATGGAAAACATGTCGAAATTATGATAGCGAATAATGTGCGTATCTGACTTGGAGATGCAGAGATAATGGCTTCAGCGATTGTCGTATCCCAATGGGTATCGTTTTCTAATAAGTTCAATTCTTCACATGCAGCACGATATGTTGGGAATATTACACCATTAACAGTTCGTAGTGTCTCAAATGAAGTTGGCCCACGCACATTTACCAGCAACAACCGCAAATAGAAACATTCATCATTCTTTGGATGAACTGTATACATACGACCAAGAGCTTCAGTAGAACGCACATCTGGATACCCAGAAACCGCATCACCTCGCTTCCGTCTTTGAAAATTCTTGGATGAAGCATTCCAAGTATAATAACGTGGCATCTCCGAGTAAAGCAAAGTTCGTGCAAACTGATCGCTTTGGCAGATTGCAAAAAAACTGGTCAATGTAGTTGCTGGAGGTGTTTCAGCACGTTGCATAGCATTCGAAGCCGTGAAATATACTCGTTGACCATTCTCTAGATGCACCGCCAAATGTGTAACAGTAGGATGACGTTCGTGAATGGGAAATCCGAATATACGCCAAATCGCTTCATTACAGTTCACATAACGACCAACTTGATAGCGTGAAATTTCATCGTTGTTATTCGAGGATTGCAATCCAAAAACCGCCATATCACTGCCTTTCGTGACATATTTGCAAATATATTTTATGGGCTTAACTGAATTGCAGTATTCAACGTTGCAATGTGTCTTGAACGTTTTAGAAATAAGTGGCGAATATGGAACAATCCAACTGTTGTCGACAACGAAATCCATTCTTTTCACTTTCGTTGTGACAGTTCGACCGTTGTCATCTGGTGATCGACGCCGATACAGCGGATACCCATCGTTGCCAGTGACAGTCTCCGCCGTTAATTTCCGTGGATATCGTTTAGAGCAATTTCCATCGACCATGCAAGGTGATTGGGGGTTTATGGCACCACACGGTCCATGAATCATATTAGTAGTAACAACATCATGTAGGTCTGGATCGACTTCATGATCAGGAATCTCGGCACATATGATATCATCTATTTGGTCAGGCTGAATTCTTTCCACTAACCAAATAAGAATGTGTGCGTGCGGCAGGCCTCGCTTTTGCCATTCGATTGAATACATCCAGCATCGAGTATCTCCAAAGACGCGTTGTTTAACAATAAAGTTCATCAGGGACCGAATTTTTTGCCTGAATATACGTGCTGTGATGTCGTGTCTATCATTCGATGTTTGTCCGGGAAGCAGCAATTGAGTAATTTCTATCCATTTTGGATTACAGGTAAAAGTAATAAAGAGATCTGGCCGGCCGTAATGACGAACATATGTCATTGCATCTTGTGCATATTCATGCATATGACGTGGGCTACCAATGTACGTCGCCGGCAGAATAGTTAATCGACCAATATTAGCTGCATTTCCTTCAGTACGAACTGCATCGCGTAAATGGATGTACTCCTCAGAACGCAGTTTGGCTTGGTTCAACCTAATAAATGTTAAACGTTCCGTTTCTATTTTTACATACATGTCAACGCAATACTGCTGAAACAATCGACGAAACCGCAGCAAATAGTTGTCAGCATTTTGACGAATCATCAAACGATATGCATAATAATTTATTGAGCTAACTTTCTTTGTAGTTTCTTCACCTGAAATTAAAAATTTGATAATTAACCATTTCAAAGGCAAATAATACAGTTAACTTTACCATTCAATGGATTTATCATTTTAATATTAACCCTCTAAGCCCCAAGAGTGCCTTGAGGCACTCATTACATTATTTACAATTTTAAAAATAATAAACGCTATTTCTACGTTTAAATATTTTTTAGCCGTTAAGAATAGATGCTCAATTATGTATAGAAGCTTTGAAAGCGCTCAGAAGCTTTTAACGGTACTTTTTGTTTATACTTGCACAGAACATGTGTTTCGCCGCGTGTGAAATTTGAGCTGCAGTGAAGTGGGATTTCTTTTGAATTTAAAAGTTAAAATATAAAACTAAACCAAACCATTAATTTTTTACTGAGAGGTAAGTTAGTTTAGTATTAAAATAATATTACAGATATGCAAATATGTAATTGGTATGCATTGTATCAGTGAAATAGTGATAAGTGCCTTGAGGCATCTTTGGGGCAGTAAGCAAACTTTTGTTCCAAGTAGCTATTTCACAATTATTTGCAATCTGCAGTGGTTTAAAGAGGTTTTTCTTAATAAAAATTCTTAAATTAGAAAATATGGCAAATCGAAAGCGCTTTAAGTTATCCGACTTGACAGATGATCAGTTAATGAAATTATTTGAGTCAGTCCCGTCAGATGAGGAGGTCTCAAATATTTCTAGTGACGACGAGGACAATGATTTAAATGTGGTGGAAGCTCTAAACGCTGCATTAGAGGAAGCCGATTCTGTCTCTTTTATAGTTGGCAATAAGGAAAATGTTTTAAATAGTGCCCAGGATCCTAAGTCTACTGGAAAGGCTACAAAACGTCCTCGATCGCCATTGCCAACTATAGAAGATTCGGGATGCGAATATTTACCAAATACTGGAGGATTTAATGCTGCTGGTAAACAAATATAACTGAGATTTTTTATATAAGTGATTAATAATTTATATATGGGTAGGTCTTGAAATGCAAAAATTTACCAGGTCGTCCATCTACATATAGATCGCCGTGTTCTCAGCTAGTGCGAGCTATAAACTCATTATCCTCTCGGATAGATCAAACAGCACAGTCTCCACTGTCTCACCGATCACCACAGCTTGGCCTTAAACAAGGAAAAAAATCGAAGCACCCTATATCAAGCTTGCGTTTTGATCAGGTAAACCATTTTCCTCATTGGTTGGAGCGAGAGAGTGGAAAACGTCGTTGCAAATTATGCAAAACATAACAAACACAATGCATTTGCCCTAAATGCAACTTACATTTATGTTGCACATCTAATAAAAATTGTTTCTTAGAGTATCATACCAAAAAATAAAATTTGACATGGCAAAACAAAATTGATTCTTTTTACTCTCAAGTGCCTAAGGGTGCCTTGAGGCACCTATTCAGTTTTTCTCACCTTACAGGTAAAAAAAGGTTCTACGTTCTTTTTAATAGCATTTTTGAGTTAAGAAGGCACAAATCAATTTAGAAAAAATTATTTCATTTAATTTCTTGCGTTATTGTGGAAAGTGGCATTAGAGGGTTAAAATAATATCCATCTTCTCCTTTCCAAAACATCAGTGGGTATTGCAATGCGTCATATGATCGATGAGTTTCCGATATTTGTTGCAGTTGCCCAGTATCGCGACGTGTAAGCACAATATCGCGTTTTTCAAATTGTTCACCAACAATCAGGATGGCAACTTCGTCTACTGTTGGAGCATTAAATGTGCGTTCGTGTGTTCCAGATGGTCGTTTATCTGCTTTGATGACAACTTTATAGTCATCATTTGGCATGCGCTCTAAAGCACTCTTAAACAACCTGACCAACGCATGATGTTCATGAAGCAGACACTGCAAGTCTTGAAGAATTGCTCGCTTCATTCCTGCATTGATCCCTAGGCGTCGATCAAGTTGTTCTTCCATGTTGCCCATGAAATATATTTGTAAAAATTTATTCTGTGTATCTTCGAAAGGTAGTAATGATCCAATTCGATGGTGAATCTGTCCTTGTATCTACAAAATAAAAACCAGATTCTTTAACTACATTCTATGTAAGTACAAAAATAAATACCTTAAATGTCGGATTAAAACCTCCTTCTTCGATAATGTCTGCCCCAAATGACGTCATTTGGAAACAACTATTGTATTTTCGAGTATTTGCAAGAAAGTGGCGTGATTCTTGTGTTTCGCCGCAAAGCAATGAATACAATGGCTCTTGTGGCGGAGTCAACACTGGCAATTTCACTTTACCATTAACGCAGCATAATCCAGGCGTTTCTCCGGAAAACTTTAATGCACCACAATACTCGCAAACAACGTCCATTTGCCCAATGCAAACGCTAGGATGCAAGCTGTAATCATTGCTGCAATCGTATCGAAACGCAGCTCGATTCAAATCAGCTAAATATCTGCGTCGCAAATTGAAATCTATTTGAGAAGCACGAAGTCGAGCCATACTATTGCGGCGCTGTTCACGTGCAATTTCTCGTTCTTCTTCAGTCCTTTCATATGCAATATTTTGTATTCTTCTTGCATTACGGCTTTGTCGGGAAAGATTCGACCGTCTTGGTCGCGGCATTATTAATTAAACTTCACTTCACTTCAATCCACTTGTTAATTATTTATTTAATAGAAATAGTTTTAATATTGATTTCAGCGCAACACAATCTTTTTGGTTCGTTGTTAAATTTGAGAGCCTGACTATGAATTTGACTTCGTTTGTAACTGACATTTTGACATTTGACATTTTCTTCTTAGCTGTCTGCCTAAATAAAAAAGTATGGGCCAGGGAGGAACGCTGTCGAACGGGACAAAAAGTATCCTATGTCCTTCTCCTGGCTCTAAGCTACCTCCCTACCAATTTTCACTCAAATCTGTTCTTCCGTTCTTGATTTATAAGTGGTGTAACATAAAACACTTTTTTTTTTTTTTTTTTTTTTTTTTTTTTTTTTTTTTTTTTTTTTTTTTTTTTTTTTTTTTTTTTTTTTTGTGAAATTTTTTTTTTTTTTTTTTTTTTTTAATAATTTTTTTTTTTTTTTTTTTTTTTTTTTTTTTTTTTTTTTAAAATAATTTTTTTTTTTTTTTTTTTTTTTTAAAATAATTTTTTTTTTTTTTTTTTTTTTTTTTTAAGTTTTTGGGTTTTTTTTTTTTTTTTTTTTTTTTTTTTTTTTTTTTTTTTTTTTTTTTTTTTTTTTTTTTTAAAAAAAAATAAAAAAAGGGGGGGGGGGGGGGGGGAGTGGTGTGAGGTGGGTTTTTTTTTTTTTTTTTTTCTTTTTTTTTTCCTACTTTTTTCAAATTATTTTTTTTTTTTTTTTTTTTTTTTTTTTTTTTTTTATTTTTTTTTTTTTTTTTTTTTTTTTTTTTTTTTTTTTTTTTTTTTTTTTTTTTTTTTTTTTTTTTTTTTTTTTTTTTTTTTTTTTTTTTTTTTTTTTTTTTGTTTTTTTTTTTTTTTTGGGGTTTTTTTGTGTGTTTTTTTTTATTTAATTAATTTTTTTATTTTTATTTTCTTTTTTTTTTTATTTATTTATTAAAAATATTTTTTTTATTTTTTTTATCGTAAAATAATTTTTTGGTTGGTTTGTAAATTAGGGGGGCTGATTAAGAATTTTGTTTTGGTTTGTAAGGAAATTTTTTTATTTTTTTTTTTTTCTTCGTGGTGTGCCCAAAAAAAAAAATATGGTCCAGGGAGGAACGCTGTCGAACGGGACAAAAAGTATCCTATGTCCTTCTCCTGGCTCTAAGCTACCTCCCTACCAATTTTCACTCAAATCTGTTCTTCCGTTCTTGATTTATAAGTGTTGTAACATAAAACACGTTGTTCTTTTATATATATAGATGAAGGAGATTGCTGTATGGTTATTATGGAGTAAATAGGCAATCGGCTGATTTCTTGCGTAATGGTCGTAATGCAAGAATAATACAAAATACTGCAAATGAAAGGACTGAAGAAGAACAAGAAATTGCACGTGAACAGCGCCGCAATAGTATGGCTCGACTTCGTGCTTCTCAATCACGAGAGCAAAGTGAAGCAGCCCGTGAAACTGCTCGGTTGGCAATGCAGAATCGTCGAGCGAACAACAGAAGTCAACAAATAGATAATTTGCGACGCAGAACAAGATATTTAGCTGATTTGAATCGAGCTGCGTTTCGATACGATTGCAGCAATGATTACAGCTTGCATCCTAGCGTTTGCATTGGGCAAATGGACGTTGTTTGCGAGTATTGTGGTGCATTAAAGTTTTCCGGAGAAACGCCTGGATTATGCTGCGTTAATGGTAAAGTGAAATTGCCAGTGTTGACTCCGCCACATGAGCCATTGTATTTATTGCTTTGCGGCGAAACACAAGAATCACGCAACTTTCTTGCAAATACTCGAAAATACAATAGTTGTTTCCAAATGACGTCATTTGGGGCAGACATTATCGAAGAAGGAGGTTTTAATCCGACATTTAAGGTATTTATTTTTGTACTTACATAGAATGTAGTTAAAGAATCTGGTTTTTATTTTGTAGATACAAGGACAGATTCACCATCGAATTGGATCATTACTACCTTTCGAAGATACACAGAATAAATTTTTACAAGTATATTTCATGGGCAACATGGAAGAACAACTTGATCGACGCCTAGGGATCAATGCAGGAATGAAGCGAGCAATTCTTCAAGACTTGCAGTGTCTGCTTCATGAACATCATGCGTTGGTCAGGTTGTTTAAGAGTTGTCATTGAACATTCAAAATAATCCAGATGCAGTGTGCAACATAAAAACAATCGTCTACGGGCATAGTGCCCATATTTTGGATGAATGCACTATAGGACGCAAAAATTCGCTTGGGGAATTGGATTGGTCATTTAGGGATATAAGGAACAATGATAAACTAATTTACGGCCCTTTGTTACCCCTTTCAGGTGTTCACGGTTAATGTACGCTGATGAATTCAATGCTTGCTAAAAATCATCGCAACTGTGGCGTAATGTTGAAAAAGAACTGACCAAGAATATGTGCGATCAAATGCTTCAGGATCCATCCTTTCTCTAAACAACTGTTAGATATTGGCGAGGGGAATTTTGCTGTACGTGAAAATACTGGATGTACTTAAAATACTGAAAAACATTTATTAACCAAAATAAATGAAGAAAAAACAGCTAGCCCTTATAGAAAACAAAAAAGGGCAAAACAACGTTTGACGGGGTCGCTAGTTATTAATAATCGCTTCAATGACAACTGTTTCTTTTCAGTAATAGATACACCTATTAAAATTTAGTATATAGAAACCAGAAACAGATCATCCTAAAAAAAAGGTGGTCTATTAGACACCACTACGTATGAGTAATAAAAACTAGGTACTTTATCTACATATATCTTTATAGTTTTTAAACTGGAAACTCTATAAAAAGTGCTACAATATACCCCTAAGATCTTTTAGGATCTCTTCTATCATTTTAGGGACAACAGTGCTATATTTTAGATAAACATCTGTTTGGAGGTTAAAAAGGTAACTGTTAATAGCAGCTGGCAGCTCTTCTAATTGCCTTTCATGTAATTCATTTTCTATTTGCCAAGAGAAAGTAAAAACAAAAACGAAAAAAACACAAACCTAACAAGCACACACACGCACACAAAGACAGAGATAGACAGTCAGTCATTCGCACATCAATACATTTTATTGCTCATCAAAAAAAGTTTGACGCTACGTTTCTACTGTGATGAAGGATGAAAGGATAACACCCAGAGTTGAGTTTGGTTGGTTTTTATTTGGAAGGAGCAGCTGAGGCGCAGCTCCAACGATCAAAATGTCTCTGTTCTTTTACAATATTTCTTAAGTCTAAGTAAGGCTAAGTCTCGTAGCAGCGGTGCTCGCAGGCGGCGGCAGAGAGACGGCTATGTACTTATGTATAAAGGAATATAATAATATACGTTGTTATGCGCTCTCAAGTGGAGGCGCGAGGGGTATGCATATGCTGACCGTTTGTTACGATTATGCTGACACTAGCACTTTCTGTGTGCGGGCTAAGGCATAACGATCGGTTTATATTTCGGCCACTTAGGGTTTATGACCGGGACTTTGGATAATGTAAACACTGCAACAAAGTGCGCACCCTTTAAGTACTCTCGGTACAGTGGGTATTCAATATATGTGCATACTACATCTCCCACCTTTTGAAAAATAACGTAATATAATGAAGTTATTTTTATAATAAAAATTTCTTATTAATACATCTGTTTTTTTTTTTTTTATTTATTTGTTTTGTTTTATGTGGTTAGAATCATAGAAAATGAAATTATTAAAAGAATATGTGTATTTATTTATCTATGTATGTGTGTCTTTGTATGGCCATACTAAGTGCAATTTATGAAATAAAGATTTTTAATCTATCCTTATGAACTTTTGCTTTGCTTATATTTATTGTTTACTATATACTTATATTAAAACTAGAAAGATGATCGGGATATAAATTCGGCAAAGACTCTGCAGTGGCGGCGGACGAAGCTGACGAAAACTTATTGACGAGAGAGTGTGTCTCCTGGAGATGTACTCCCGTAATATCGATACTCGCGTGAGTTATCGAGTTTAGTCGATAACGAGGACTGAAAGGGGTTGCCACAAACTGTTTGTTTTTTATGTTAATTATTTGCTATTACTATGTTATCTCTATCTCCTATTTCCGTTACTATATTCGGACCTGTATATTTAGGATCTAACTTATGACCTGTCTCGTTTTTTAATAAAACTGTTATATATTTGTCAATTTTCACATCTGTTTTGTACTCCTCCATTCTATACACTAATACACTTATGTAGTACTTTAAGAATCTGGTAACTCTATAAGCTTCGCATACAATAAAGTCAGTCTGAAATAGAACTCAACAAGAACACAACATATTGGCGACGAGGAAAAAGTAAAGTTTTTAGTCGAAAGATAAAAACAGTAAAATCGCGTAAATCGTGTCGAGTAGTCGTTGATTTTCATCAAGATGCCGGCAGATGAGGATTTGATCCAATCAATACTTGCTCAACAGCAAGCATTTACAAGAGACATTATGGAACAGCAACAAAAATGGATGCAAGCAATGATGGATAGAAACGCTTCTCCAGGGCAGGGTGATTCAAGCCACACGGGTGAATTATCTGCGTGCCCCCCATTCCCCAAATTCGACAAAGACAATCAAAACTGGGAGTCTTACCTGGAACAGTTAACCCAGCATTTTAACGCGTATTCGGTTAGTGCAGAAATAAAGCAAAAGGCTTATTTTCTTTCGTGGTGTGGCATAAACATATTCGAACTATTGAAAAATCTGTTCGGGAGCAACAATTTGAACACGTATACATACAAGGAACTCACAGACAAGTTAACGGAACATTTCACAACAAAACGACACGTTGTTGCTGCTCGCTATGAGTTTTTTAAAAGGGAGATGAAGCATTCACAAACACACAGAGAGTGGGTAGCCGACTTGCGCGGGATCGCTCGGGAATGCCAATTCGTCTGTAATGCCAGCGGTTGTTCTTCTAACTATGTAAATGAAATGATTCGAGATCAGATCATAGTACATACACCATACGATGCCGTCCGTGCATCTGCTCTTCAGAAGTCCCAGCCAACTCTTGAAGATGTGCTTATAGTTGCAGAAACCTATGAGACAACAACAAAAACCGTGGCAGCCCTCAAAGAAACAGTATCAAAGCAAGACCCAATAAACACAGTTCACACCTATACAAAGAAACCGTTTCTTGGTGGTGGTGAAAGTGATGCCAAAACAAACAAAAGTTCGCTAAAATCATGCTCTGGTTGTGGACACAATCATGCCAGAGAGAAATGCAAGTTTCGCGATGCCGTATGTCACAAGTGCGGTAGAAAAGGACATATAGCTGTTGTATGCATGTCGAAGCAAGACAAAAGTAAATGGCAAATGCAAAAAAGTCGCAAATCCGAAGCAAACGAAATCGAAACGATTGAAGCTGTAAACAGTGTTACAGGTCAAGTCAAGTGTCAACAGAACAAGATTCTTATAGATCTTGAAATACACGGCAAAGTTATATCATTTCAAATGGATTCCGGAGCCACAGCGTCCGTGATCAACGCCACTACATACGCGCTGTTGAATAAGCCAAAATTACACAATTGTTCCCGAGTTTTACATGCGTTTGGTCATACACCAATACCATTGCTTGGGGAGTTGCACACAATTGCAAAGTGCGGTGAAAAAGAGAAGCAAGAAGTCATTATCGTTGCGAACATTGAGACGTCAAACAATCTATTTGTTATGGATTTATTCAACATTTTCGGCTTTGATATCATGCAAGTATCAAACGTTCAAAAGGTGCACGAAGACGAATTACGTGACCTTTGCAGCAAGTACAACGAAGTGTTCGAACCAGCCATGGGTGTCATAAAAGACTTCCAAGCAAGTGTCTTTTTAAAGCCGTCAGCAACACCAAAGTTTTTCAAGAGCCGTCAAATTCCATTCGCACAAATGGACAAATTCAGAGCTGAAGCAGACAGACTTACACAAGCTGGAATTTGGAAGCCGATCAAATTTAGTAATTGGGCATCACCAATTGTACTAGCACCAAAACCAGGTGGCGCTATTCGTATATGTGGCGATTTTAAGCAAGCAGTCAACGCGCAGATCGATGTCGAACAGTACCCGTTACCGACAAAAGAGTCTCTGTTTCACATAATACGTCACGGCAAGCAATTCAGCAAAATAGATTTAAAGGATGCCTATCTTGAAATGGAACTGGATGAGGATTCAAAAACTATCATGGTCGTCAACACACCCCTTGGCCTATTTCAATGCCATTTCAGTGTTCTTCCATACAAATGCATATAAAAGTTGAAAAAGAAAAATTCCTTCATACAGTAGTACTAATCTTATTATTCTTTTTTTCATTTTCTATAATATATCAATATTATCTAAAAAAAAACAAGCTGGAATCGTCAAATTCGTCATCTTCGAGACAAACATTATTTTCGTATTCGTACGAAAGCATCTCAATTACCTCAATTGGAAGTAAAAGACTCTTTAGTTTTTTATGCATCTCGATAAATTAAGGACGAAATAATTGGATCTGATGTATCCATAGCTCTGTTGAACACATCAGCGATGGAATTTAATCGGTAGTGTTTTCTTGAATGATGACGCCTGTCTGATTTATACAGACTCAGACGTTTCTTCTCCAAAATAGCCGACTGAAAGCACCGTATTTTTCATTACTTCCATTAAAAACTGGTGGCTTTTTTTTCAAAACGGCATTATCCACATTGTTATTTGCATGGCGTTAAAAAAAACATTGTACAGCCATTTGATGCTCAGCCCGGCCCCTTTCGCTGTTCCAAGCAGCGACCAAGTCGGCTTTTGGAGAAAGTGAGGTTATCTAGGAAAAATTCAAATTGCACCAATAGTGGAGAAAAGTGCACAATAAGACTAACAGCCTTTGCTCAGTATTGACAACGCTACAATATACACTTGGACGCATTGAAAACTTTTTATTCCTTCTATTTCAAAACTCTTTCCAAAGTTGAAATTTGTTTCCCAAAATTCAGCTTAAGGTGCATCTATAAAATGACAAAATTTTAGTATAGACACGCACAATTTAAACAGTTAATACATTTAACATGTAGTACAAACCTGTGAAATCAGTTTCCATTACTATTTTTCTTTTAAATGGAGTTTTAAACAAATAATCTAATTTCACAAATCACTATGTGAAAATTGCAAACTTAGCGCACGTGCTTTCGGATGCAACAGCTGACTTTGCAGCTGTTATGCTAGCATATGGTGCTAATAATTAATATTTTGAGTATGAGGCATAATAGTTTGATGTTTTCTTAATACATTCCCATTAATTTTTTTAAATCAGAGAACTTTCAAAAAATGATTAAATGCCACATAAAGTGGTCAAAAACCCCATAGTGGAATGGTATTAGATGCAAAAAGGAGATATGCTTCTTTTTCAAGGACGAAATTGAGTACCTAGGACGAAGAATCAGCGCTCAAGGGATTCTTCCAGACAGCTCAGGCTTGGAGGCTGTTAAACTGTTGCGCCCGCCTTCTAATCTGCAGCAACTAGAAGCATTCATGGGTAAAGTTAATTACTATTGCAACTTTATTCCGAACTATTCTCAGTTGGCCGCACCATTAAACCAACTTCGGAGAAAAAATGTAGCATACATTTTCGGGCCACAACAACAACAAGCTTTCACAGCCCTGAAGTCCCATATTATCAACGCGACGCAGCTAGCTCATTTCGACGAAAATCTACCACTAGTCCTAGCGACGGATGCATCATCTTTTGGTATTGGTGTAGTCCTTTCACATATCCAACATGATGGCAAGGAGAGACATATTGTTTTCGCATCCAAAACGCTGGACAAGCATCAGGTTAAGTACAGCCAAATCGAAAAAGAGGGACTTTCTATAATATTCGGAGTTAAACGTTTTCAACAATATTTGTACGGCCGAAAGTTTACCCTTATAACGGATCACAAGCCACTAGTAACGATCTTCAATCCAGGCAAGCATCTGCCTTTAATGACATCAAACAGGCTACAGCGCTGGGCCATCATTCTCATGGCCTATATTTTTGAGATACAGTATCGTTCTACATCTGCTCATGGCAACGCAGATGCCCTATCGCGCCTTCCCGTGGGCATGGATCCAGATTTCGACAGAGAAGAAGAAGCCTGCCACATCGAAATGGAACTGTCACCACCGATCAATTCTGAGATCATTCGCAACCACATCGAAAAGGACAAACTTCTCAAACAAGTCTTACGGTATGTTACTGTAGGATGGCCAGAAAAACTTCAGCAAGGCGAGGAAGCATTATCACCATACTTTAATCGAAAATTTGCCCTCACAATCAACAAAAAATTGCTTTGCCTACACACAGATGCCAGTCGTGTAGTAATTCCAGTAACTCTTCAAGCGCGTGTCCTGAATCTGTTACACGAAGGACATTGGGGAATTGTTCGAATGAAGCAGCTAGCGAGACAACATGTTTGGTGGCCTACAATCGACGCAGACATTAAAAGCCTTACACAGTCATGCAGCATCTGCAAGTGCAACAATCCTGCTCCTCCAAAAGAGTACCAAAGTTGGCCTGCAGCTACAACAGCGTGGGAGCGAATCCATATCGACTTCGCCGGCCCAATATTCGACTCCATGTGGCTAATCTGTGTAGACGCTTACTCGCAGTTCCCATTTGTAGTTCAAATGTCGTCCACTACAACCGCTAATACGATCGCTGCACTATCATCGATATTCGCCATCGAAGGATATCCAAAAACCATGGTCAGCGACAACGGTCCGCAGCTTACGGCTGACGCCTTTGAGGAATTCTGCAAACTTCATGGAATAAAACACATTACCACAGCACCGTTCCATCCAGCATCCAATGGATTAGCAGAGCGTTTCGTTCAGACGTTTAAATTCTCTGTCAAGAAAAACCTCACAGACGGTATACCACTACGAGCAGCAGTTACTAAATACCTTGCTTCCTACAGGTTCACTCCAAATTCCTACGGAAAATCTCCCGCCGAGTTAATCCATGGTCGTCCAGTCCGAACCGTACTAAGCCAACTTTTCGAGCAGCCTGTCGAAGCCAAGCTATCAGTTACCAAGTACGTCCCAAATCAAATGGTCTACGCTCGTAATTATGCAAGGGGAGAAAAGTGGATTGAAGGATCTATTGATCGTCCAATTGGAAAAATGGTTTTCTTGGTTCGCACCACAAATGGTTATATCAAGCGCCATTTCAACCAGCTAAAACCGAAGTTCTCAGCAAGCAGCTCCATCGAAAAACCTCCAGAGTTCTTTTGGATCCCAGATATTCCGCCCTCTTCAAATCATCCACTACAACAACATGATCAGCCACTACAACAACATGATCAGCCATTGCAACAACAAGAAGATGAACCAGTAACTCCGTCAACCGTTCAGCAACGTCATTCTGAACCTGAGCCACCCGAGAGCTCCACGTCATCAAACCAACAACAAAAGCAAAAACAGCCAGCACGACTTTCATCCGGCATACCAGTTCGCCAAAGTAGTCGTGTTCGCCATGAAGTAGATCGTTTTGAGCCCAAGGATTTCCGAAAACGTAAAAATCCTATTCGTTCTTAATTAAGGGAGGAGATGTGTTATATATTGTCAATTTTCACAACTGTTTTGTACTCCTCCATTCTATACACTAATACACTTATGTAGTACTTTAAGAATCTGGTAACTCTATAAGCTTCGCATACAATAAAGTCAGTCTGAAATAGAACTCAACAAGAACACAACAACCTTCATGTTGGTAAATTCGCGACGTCTACCGAACCACATGCACTGTGCAAGTTTGTCGCAGATAAGCTGAACGTGGAGCCCAGTGATTTAGCCTGTGTTAGGCTGATCAAAAAGGATGCTGTCATCAACGCCCTTAAGTTCGTCAATTTTAAATTGGGAGTTCCGGAGCAAAATTTCCCACATTGAAGTGGGCGTTCATGGTAACGGTTGACGCTGTCTTCAATTCCTCCAATAATTGGCTTCGTTTGCTGATCGATATTCTTCAACAACAACAACTTTTTTCAAGGCGAGTTGTTTATTTCTTACCTTCACTTGTGGATGCCCAGCAACAACAAGACGATGGTAATCGAGACGTTGGCAGCGCATCGCTTATCTTATCTCTTTTCGCTGGGCCACTCGCTTGTGCTTTCTTTTCGCCGATGGAAGATGTTTATTTACGTTTGGATGTGCCTGACTCAATGTTTTCACCTGGCACTGGATCTGCCTTGCAACAGGACTCTCGCAGGTCTACTGATGAGTCTAATGGAAATTTCTATGTGTCCTTGTCGGCTATTTTGCAAGCTATGCGTATTGGATATGCCTCCCCATGCATCAGTACCAGGAGTGCACTTTCATCATCACCGCCTTACCGTCCAATTCCCAGTTTGGACTGTAGCTACTCGTCGTCCTCGGACCCTAATAAAAGCCTAAAAGTTCTATTCCAAAATATATCGGGAATGAGAACCAAGACCTGGATGGTATTCCTCAATTCTTCTGCCTGCGATTTTGATGTAATCATCCTTGTAGAAACGTGGCTCAATGACAAATTCAGCTCCTCTGAGTTCTTCGAGCCTAATTTGTACCATGTATGTCGAAAGGAACGAGAGGCATTCAGTACCCAGTGTGGGCAAGGTGGAGGTGTGATCATCGCTATCCGTCGATCTCTTCAGGCTACACGATTTCAACCTGAGCTCCATTGTCTGGTCTTGGAACCCGGAATCTCCCTGCATGCTACCTAGCAACGTTCCACGTCATGAAATTGTAGTTTTAGATGATATTTTTAGTCTGGGCCTCTCCCAAGTAAATAATATTTTTAATGATTTATCAAAAATTCTTGATCTTATATTTTTAAATAATTTGGTTAATAGTAAAGTAGAATTATGCAATGTACCATTAAGTCCTTGTGATATGCACCACAAGCCGTTGGTAATTCATATTGAGTTTTATAGTTTTTTGCCTTCTGCTTCCCCCATTCCATATTATCATCTGAATGATACTAACTTGTCACTTATTAATGCCTCTATTTCAGCCTTTGATTGGGTTTCCCTTTTTTCGGATGGCTCAATCGATGATTGTTATACTAAGTTCTTGGTTGCCTTTTTTAATATTATTGATACTTATGCCGCTGTGAGGGTACGAAGATTCTATAGGCTTCCCTGGTATACAAGAGGTGTAAAAAACTTAAAGAATAGAAGGGAAAGCACTACAAACGATTTATAATGACAGGTGAGTCATTGGCCACTTAGACTATATTCTACCTAAAGCGTATGCTATGCTGGGCTTTGTTAAGAGGCACGTGAACCAGTTCAAAAGTCCATACTCGAGCCTCAGCGTCTATGCTGCATTTATGCGGTCGAGGCTGGAATATGCCTCAAACATTTGGAATCCGGATTGTAAAGTTCGTTCCAACAGAATTGAGCGACTCCAGAAAAAATTTTTAAAATTTGCACTTCTGCCTCTAAGGTTTCAGGATCCTGTTCCTTCATACCAGAGCCGTTGCCTTCTTCTGAATGTTTGCACGTTGGAGGATCGGCGTAAACTGGCAGCTTTAACTTTTTTGAATAATTTAATCGTTGATAACATTGATTGTCCTTTTTTATTGGGACTCATTAATTTTAATGTTCCTCAAAGGGATCTTCGTACCTTTGCCCCCTTTCGGGTCAAGTGTCATAGGGCCAATTATTTTTTAAATGAGCCGATTGAACGGGCTCTTTCTTATTTTAATTTTTTGCCGCCAAGCCTCCGACTTGAGTAGGGCTCTGATAAGGGTGTGTTAATACGCAAGTTAATCAGGCATTTATAAAGTTTTTGTTAGTATTTTAGTATTATTTATTAGATGTAAGCTGTTATTATGTAGCCTTGTAAGGATGTGTCCGTTGGCGAAATAAATAAATAAATAAAAAAAGAATCTGTACCAAGTTCCAGCAAGTATTTTCAAAAACACGAAAGTTGACTCATTTTCGATCGTTCAGTTATATGGCAGCTATAGGATATATTCGGCCGATCCTTATGAAATTTGGCATGTCGTAATGGTTTGCCAAAAATAGCTCTCATGTCAAATTTAAGCGCTTTAACTCAAAAAACACCAAAGTTATACCATATCCAATCAATCAGTTATATGGCAGCTATAAGATATAGTCGGCCGATCCGGGCCGTTCCGATTTATATACTGCGTATACTTATATACAAAAAAAAAGAAGGGTGTGTGCAAATTTTCAAGACGATAGCTTTAAAACTGAGAGACTAGTTCGCGTAGAAACAGACAGACAGACGGACAGACAGACGGACATGCTCATATCAACTTAGGAGGTGATCGTGATCAAGAATATATATACTTTATAGGGTCGGAGATGTCTCCTTCACTGCGTTGCACACTTTTGATCAAAATTATAATACCCTCTGCAAGGGTATAAAAATAGTAATTGAGGTAAAAAAAAAAAGAAAAACAAAAACAGGTATAAAGGAAATGGGGGAAAATATATAAACGGGGAGAGGAACGATGAGTCGATCTCGAAGAGGGGAGGAAGTGGAGAGGATTATCCACACTAGAACAAGGAGGATCAAAGTGCGAGTATCAAATTTTCTTTTCATGCGATGCGACCTTGGGAACATTGTCCGACAACCATCTCTGTCGTTTCCCAAAAAAGGAGGAAGTGTTAGGAGGTTTAGTCTCCCACACGCCAAGACAGGTAGCCGGGGGCAAAGCAGGGTCGACGGGATGCGAAAGCTGTCAACCACCGGTTAATAACCAGGCGACCACTTGGAGTATCTCAAGGATCAGTACGGCGGGAAGGGGGGAAGGAAAGACGGAGCAATGGCGGGGCAGCGCGACGTGAGAAAGCAGGCGACCCGCCAACGGGAAGGTGGCGTAATGAAGCCTATTAGAGCAAATCGAGTTGAGTCTTTTTAGGGAGCTTGTAGCGTTGAGTTGGTAGACCGCCTATGAAAAGTCTGACATTTAAGTGTTAAAGTGTTCCATTTCTTACCACGGCAGGTAGCCTTGCCATGAAGCGTGTAAACGGGCAGGTTTGGCGTACGTCTTACCAAACCCTGAATCGCAACAAAACAGCGTGATACTACAAGACAAGTATAGGCCGACTCATGAACTCAACCCCATTCGAGTGTGGAAACCGAACGGGGACACCCCGGCCACCAGTCGACGAAATCTTGATCCAGACTTTCCCTGGTGTAATGGAGGTGCGACGACCAGCGGCCAACTCCCGATCCAGACTCTCTATTGCGTATGCGCGGTGTTTCCTTGGTGTAGCGGAGGTGCGGCGCCCAGCCTGTGACCTGTTACGCATCCTGTAGCGCGTATGCGCGAAGGTGGGGTAAGACCAGTCGTCGACGGTGATGACGAATTTAATAATAAGTAAACAAAGGAAATTTATGTAAATCTATGTAAAGAAAATTTAGAAAGAACAAATTTATCAGAACTAAAAAACTTGTACGCCTTCCTGTTCAGCTTTCGACTTAACGCTCTGAGCTCTCTTTTTTCCGTGAGTTGCCAATCTTTCGGTAAGCTCTCGTTTCCCCAGGTTCAGCGGTCAGCTAGCGATCGGTCGGGCGTTGCCAATGTTACGACGTAACATTGTCCATGCCTGTCAATCTTTTCTTGTGTGAAGCTAGTAGATGATTCCCTTTCTCCAGAATCCCTTTTTGCGGGTCTCGTCCACCATTATCACTAGGTCGCCTAGTTGGTTCGCTAGTTGACTGTGCCATTAGCGTCTTTGTACGAGACTAGGTAGATACTCCTTCAGCCATCTCTTCCTAAACCTGTCCGCGATTTGACCTGTAATTCGATAACTCTTACGAAGTAGGATACCCGTGTTGTCGTCATCCTTCGCAGCTAGAGTACTGGTACAACTCCGTAGAAAATGGTTTGGGGTCAACGCTTCTGCTTGTGCTGTGTCTAGTGGAAAGAAGGTTAGCGATCTGCTGTTAAATAGGTTCTCTATCTTAGCAAGTGCTGCTCTTAGCACTGTCTCTTGAACATGTGTTTCTTCCAGTATTTCCTCTAGAAGGGATTTGGCGGATCTTAGCATTCGTTCCAAGGCCCCTCTCATATGAGGTGCTCCTATGATATGAGGTATGAATGACCACATGGTCTCTGGGAGTTTTTTCTTTAATTCGTTTTGAGAGATTTTCTTTATCTCTTCCTGTAGAAGGCGACTGGCACCTGTGAAGTTCGTTCCGTTGTCAGATACGATTTGCTTGGGTACTCCTCTTCTGGAAACGAAAGATCGATGTGTACTACTCTAACTGTCAGGCACGCGAACAGCACTCCCCATCGTTTCTCGCGGCGCCTTCCTACGTTGACTGCGCCCGGGCCAAGGAAGTCGATTCCAGTCTGTAAACGGCAGTTCGTTTATCGCCAATCGATCCTTAGGTAGGGCTCCCATCTCGGGACTCTCTGGCGTGCTTTCTTCCTCTGTACACTAGCTCTTAATCCAGGAATGCATTAAAGTTGTCGCATTTCGTGGACTACGTCATCACTCATTTTTTGGTGAAATTTGAGGTGGTAGTAGTCGATTAGTCTCGTAAGCTCGTAATTTTTTGTGATTTCGGTAGAATCACAGAACCTGTTGTGTCTCCGATTCGATCCATACGCCCTCGTACTCGTAGGACGTTGTCGTCGTCTAAGTAGGGTGAAAACTTAAATATTATGCTCTTTCTTTCGATGGCAGCGCCATTCTTGAGTAGAGTGATCTCCTCTTGATATGTGTCCTCTTGAGCGGCTTGGTAGAGTATGTTGTATACGTCGTCTAGGTTTTGGAGTTGTGCGGCTATCCTTGCGTTCTCGAACTTTAACTTTTGACTACAGATGAGTCCTAAAAACCGCATCCCTCATTTCAACGCTCCTCTAAGTCTCTCCCATTGCTGAAACGATGTACATATGGGAGGAAGGCTCCTATATTCCATTTAGTTGTCTCTTGTAAATTATGGGTGTTTATCCTTTCCAAGTTGTGAGGTTCAAGCTCGGTTACGGGAACAGATGCTTCAGATAAGAAGAGAGCAGGTACCGCTCTCTCTCCCAAGGTCAGCCAAAAGAAAGCCAACAGTTTAGGACAAGCCCCAACAGCCGCACCGATCTCCCACGGTCCCAAGGATTATGGTACCTGGTGTGGTCAGCTACTCTGCTTTCTGCAGAGAGCTGGATGCTCTTATTGGAAACTCTTACTCCATTAGAGCGCTGAACTCAGGTGACTGTGCCTTTCAGTGCAACTCCTCCGATGCCTCCGACGGAAAAAGAAAAGGAAAAAGGCATGGTAATGAGGAACATTGATCATGACATCCCATTGAGGGACCTTATTGAGTGCCTGCAGAATGAGGGTCACTGTGTTCTGCGCATCTATACCCCCCGTAATAAGGCAAAACAGCTTCCGCTTAGCATGAGGTTTGTGGACATAAAGAAGGATGACAACAACAATCTTCTTAAGAACATCTCTGTTGTTTGCAGACACATAGTGACCTGGGAGAAGCCACGCAACCAATCCGGTCCTGTACAATGCCATAGATGTCAGGAATACGGACATACAAAAGCATACTGCCCACGGCATTACATCTGCAGAGAATGCGGAGAAAACCACACTACCCTGGAGTGCAAGCTTGGAAAAGACGACCCTGGGTCTTGCTTTTACTGCGGCAGCTCTCACGCGGCCAACTTCAGGGGATGCCGCAAATATCTGCAAGTCGCATTTAAGCAAAATAACCAATCGAAGCTCACAGCAGCCATAGAATCGAACACGTTTCCTTCAACCAATCTCTCACCCAACGTTGGTAAGGAATCATTTGCAAGTGTAGCCAGAAGCAACCTACCCATCCCTCGCATAGAGATGAAAAAAACTGGAACAGCTTTTTATGAGGCTCGACATGATGATGGCTTTAGTAAAGATTCTAATGTGGGAGTGCTTAAAATAGCCTGCTGGAAGCCCAATCGGATAAGCTCAAAAGCAAATGAGTTCATTGCTTTCATAGAGCAAATTGACATCCTCTTGTTGTCAGAAGTCCGTCTTTGCTCGCGGTCCACCCTGAGGATTCCTGGTTTCACTTTGCACAAAACCGATCATCCAGACGACCGGAGACATGGGGATGCAGCGATCTTCGTCAAGTCAGGCATAACCCATCAACTCTCTTTCACTCTTTCGGAAGAGCATATTCAAGCCGTCTCCATCGAGATATCTTCAAGAAGAGAGAGGTTTAACGTTTCTTCGGGGTATTGCCCTCCTGCTGTCAGGTGGACGGAAACAGAATTCACGACTTTTCTCTCCAATCCTGGAGATAAGTTTCTCGGAGATAAGATAAGATATATATATTCTTGATCAGGATCACCTCCTGAGTTGATATGAGCATGTCCGTCTGTCTGTTTCTACGCAAACTAGTCTTTCAGTTTTAAAGCTTTCGACTTGAAACTTTGCACACACACACTTCTTTTCTTTGCCACAGTATATAAGTCGGAACAGCCCGGCTCGGCCGACTATAGCTGCCATATAACTGATTGATCGGAAATGGTATAGCTTTGGAATTTTTAGAGTTAGAGAGTTCAAATTTGACACAAGAGCTATTTTTGGCAAAATAATACGACGTGCCAAATTTCATAAGGATCGGCCGACTATATCTTATAGCTTAGTACAGATTCTATTTTTGGTCAGTTGATCCAACCCACACTGGTCCCAATGCCCAATATTCTTGCATAAACTAGAAAAATGAAGCTACAGACTTGAAACTTGGCACACTATATAGTTATTATAAATGTAAAGTCTGGACCAAATTTTGTGCAGATCGGGCCACGCCTTCCTTTCCGCCCCATAGAAAGCAATGCACTGTAGCACAAAAATTTTGAAATTATCCATGAAAATCTGGCCTATATATCAAATAAATTGTAGATATATATATAACATAATTTTAGTTAATATCGCCCCGATGCCCTACCCCTCCCCCTCTACCACTTTTCAAACTAAACAATTATTATATATTTATTTAATTCATTTTTAATCACTTTCAACATCTAAATCGTAGGAATATGAATCTATACATTCAAATGTATCCAGGTCATCTTCATCATCGTTATCTGTAGTAGGATAACTATGTACAAAATCTACATTTGGTGGTGTAAAAAGATCAATAACTTCTAATGGATAACTGCTGCGTTTTTTGTTTTGCTGAACTCTTTCCTTGATGTGGATGCTGGAAACCATCGGATCTGATGAATCAAGTGCTCTACAAAAAACGTCAGTCATGGTGTTTAAACGACTATTTTGTCTTGCATGCGAACGTCTATCACTTTTATAAATTTTGTTCCGAGCTTCGGATGCATTTTCCCTAGGCATCCAAGTGGAAGGGTCGATGCGGAAACGA
The DNA here is from genome assembly GCA_018153235.1 of Drosophila malerkotliana malerkotliana. NCBI lineage: Eukaryota > Metazoa > Arthropoda > Insecta > Diptera > Drosophilidae > Drosophila > Drosophila malerkotliana. The sequence continues at coordinate 1,566,609 of JAECXV010000202.1, read as the reverse complement.
TCTGGGCCCCATGAGCTAGTACTTTATGTACCGTTGCTGACATTGGGTACCAGGGATATTTTTCTATATATAATGAGGCAGTTTTTGCACACAAACTTTTAAATTTTAGAACATCTATTTCAAAGTTGCTTGAAATTGCTATTAAAATAAAATAGAAATTTTGTAGAACCTCCTGGTCGAAGCCTAGAGCATTTGCAAATTTGAGGGTATGAAAAAATGCTCTCCTCGCTGTGTTCCCGTCGTTGGTACTGCCGCTTCCATTTGCTTTAGGCTTATCGACATGAAGCCCAAGCTCCGCCCATAATTTATGCTGAATTTCTTTTTTCCGGGCAGCCACTTTTTCTTTGTCTTGAGGGCCACGTATTTGCCACTTGTCTATACCAATTCTGTATGACACTTTTAAAACAAATTCGAAAAACCGGATCCACGCGTGTAGAGGACTTACGCCATACTCGAGGACTTGGGAGTTCTTTGGCGTAAATTTGTCCGATTCAACATCAACGACAGTCATGAATTCCAGGGGCTTCGCTCCACAGATTGGGCAAGACTGGGTCGAATTGGTTTCTGTCAAAATATTTAGTACTTTCCCGTCAATTAATGTCATTTTCAGTTCAAAATTGATAATGAAAACGCTGTTGTTCTTGTTTGTAAAACCAAACGGCACTAAATTTTCAATTTCAGAATCCAGTCGTTTTTTCTCTGCTCTGATATGATTTTGTGTTTCTTTTATGAATTCAATTTTTAAAGGTCTGCAAAATCGAACAGACTGCGGAGATCGATTCATCCAAATAACTCGACCTATTGAATCCACTAACTTAAGTGGAATTAGTGTTGTCACAAACAGAGACTGATCGAATGTGTCTGCAGCATCCAATGCAAAATTTTGCTTGTATAGGCTTTGCCCAGTTGAGCCATCAAATCCATAACTGGCAATTAATGTTAAACCCGAAATGTCTTTATAAACACTGAACACGTCTTGTTGTAACAACATTATACGCTCGGCTGTGTGGTTTAACAAGTTCTGTAAAGAGACTGACGCGACAGATTCCGTAATATATAGACCTTTCGGTCTGCATTTATCTTTTGCATCAATAACTTGATTGTAGCTTGGGTAAATGTCACAATTTCTTTTTTCTTTCCAGTCTAATGCTCATGTACTGTTTTTTTGTGAAGCCATTCTCCATTAAAAAATCTAAAGCTTCTTCTGGAGTTAAAGGTACAAGCTCAGCTTTCGTTTTTGCTTCCTCAACGGGCTTCAAGCGCGCTTTCTTGGCAGCGACAGCAGCTGCATGAGCAAGAAGATTTGCATCATTATCATTTTCTGCTGCAACTTCGCAAGCTAATCTTTGCTTCAATCGATAACGCCCTTCATCATAGCTTAATCGTGGCCGTCCTCCACTATTTGAAGATTCTTTAACATAATCTGATTGTTGAAATGTTGCTTGGAAACGTGATGCAAGAAAACTTTCCTTCTGAGCCTTGTACCTTGGAACTATACGTGAGCATTTTCTTATTCCAGCATCAACATAGGCAGCAAAGTTCCTAATTCTCTTTTTTAATGGGTCCTCAATATTTTTCTTCAATTTTCCCATTCGATGCTGCAGCACAAAACCGAAAAGGCTTTCTGTTTGGCGTCCATGTGCCAGCCAAAACTCTAGCATTTCTGCATAACTGAGGTCTTTGTTGTCTAGCAAAAAGTTTATTTTTGAAAAAAGGAGCAAAAACGAGCAAAAAAGATTTATGTCATCGTATTGTAAATAAATTTAAGAACAAAACTGCGTTAATAGTTTTTACAATCCGGCACAATAAAACCTACTTTTATTCCACGAAAGACGAAAAATGCTAGGTTAGAATTGTTAAATATACAACTTTACAAAAGCACATATAAACAAAGACACATCACATTAAACAAAAATTGTATTAAACACTTATATTTTACATACCTTCACTAATATTTTCCATTTTACTTTGTTTTAAATAGTTACGTTGATCTTTCGCAATCTTACTTTAAAATGTGCTATTATTTAGCGCGCCAATAAGCCAATGTTTGTGATCAACGAACAGCTCACTTCCAGGGCTCTCGAATTTCGCAGGGTTGCAATTTCAATAACGAAATATCGATTTTTAAATGCAACGTATATTATTCTTTGGGAATAAAATGTTTTTTTTTCCTAATTTAAAAAAAAAAAAAATAGGTTTTTGCAAAAATATTGGGCATTGGGACCAGTGTGCAACCTACCAAATTTCATTAGGATCGGCCGACTATATCATATAGGTGCCATATAACTGAACGATCGGAAATGGTATTTGGTAGAAAAATCTATTTTCGTATTTTTGAAGATAGAAGCTTGGTACTTTTTTTTAGATTTTTAATTTTAATTAATTGGTTTTATTATGATGTAATCATAAGGATCGGCCAACTATATCTGATGTTTGCGATATATATCCGGTTTTAACTGCAAGGTATCAACTTCGGCTCCGCCCGAAGTTAGCTTTCCTTTCTTGTTCGATATGAAAGCTAACGAGAGGAATTAAAAGACAGCCGCTTGTCCAATTGGGGATTGGGGACAAAGCCGCATTGGCCGCTGGCTTAAGAACAACTCCGACAAAGCCAAAGTTTTTGCTGAACTGTCTGCCACGTTCACTCCTTTTGAAATTCTAGACGCTTCACACCGCGATTAAGTTGCAAAACTTCTTACGCGCTGCCTTTCAGCCAGCGCGCCCCATTAGACACACCTCGTCGCAAGAAGTCACGCTGCAGTTAAAGGTTCTTTATTTAAAAAAGGCTCCTGGGCCCGATCGTATCGACAATCAAGCGGCAAAGGCTCTTCTACCCAAAGGAGTGCTAAGCGCTGGTGACAATTTTCAACGCCATGCTAAGCCTGGGACATTTTCCAAGACAGTGGAAGCAAGCCCGGATCATCATAACCCCAAAGCCAAGCAAGCCACTATCTCAAATCGATTCCTACCGCCCAATCAGCCTGCTATCCACTTTCTCGAAAGTGTTCGAGCGGATTTTACTCAGTCCACTGTTGTTGAACTACCACAAGTAGCAGGCCATATTCCTTTACACCAGCTCGGCTTCAGAAAATCCCATGGCTGCCCAGAACAAGTCCATCGCCTGATTAACCACATCACCCACGAACTCAAGTATAAACTGCACACTGTAGGCGTCTTCCTCGATGTAAAACAAGCCTTTCACAAGGTGTGGCACGAAGGTCTTTTTTACAAAATCAAGGAACTTCTCCCTGCACCCTTTTTCGCCATCCTGTGGTCTTTTATTGCCCATCGAACCTTCGTTGTAGCAGTAAGGGACTCACGATCTAGCTTGGCACACATTCACGGAGGAGTGCCCTAAGGAAGTGTACTTGATCCGTTCCTATACACGATGTACACAAGTGATACGCTAGTTCCGTCGCCCACCACAGACGCTCGTATGCTTCTGGCTACTTACGCCGACGACACGGCCTTACTGGCATCCCACTCGTCTCAGCTGACATTCTCGGCTGCTGTTCACAATTGGCTGACTGCGATGGAGCGCTGGACCAAGCAATGGAACATAGCCATAAATAAGACTTTAAGACTTGTGATCGACATTGTGCATACATTCAATGGTGACATTCTTTATAACGCCACCTCCCACTGTTACTTAGGTATAAACTAAAGGTATCACAGGCTCATATGAAACAAAGCCAAATGCGTTCGCAAGCTCCAAAAGTTCGATTGGCTCCTGAGACCGAAAAGCCTCCAGCTTTCGACGAAAGTTTTGCTGCTCAAAGCAATCCTCACGCCAACCTGGACGTATGCGATCGAGGTATGGTGCACCGCATCCAAGCATCAGCTAAACAGGCTGAGGGTAGTGCAGGCACGTGCTGCTCGACGGGCATCCGGACTTCCCTGGTAGGTGACAAGCCACGCCATCCAAAACGACCTACGCCTTGTTCCGGTGGGCGACCTCCTAAACCAACACAGCCGCCGGTAGTCGGACAGGCTAACTAGTCACCCAAATCCACTGGCTGGCAGGCTTGCCGACCCGCAAACTCCTAGACGTTCAAAGAGATTCCACCCCAGCGATCTGGTTTACCGTGTTGTACACTAATATTGTAAACAAATGTAAATAATTTTAATTTATTGTATACAGTTTAGGCACATATTCCATATGTATCATACTCACTTAATTTCTAAGCGCCAGGTTATGATCAAATGGTTCTGAAGGATTTTGGCGACAACAATAAAATTTTTAACATGTTAAAAATATAAAAAAAACAAGAAGGAAAAGCTAACTCCGGATGCAGCCGAAGTTGACAAACCCTTGCAGTTTCAACCGTATATATATCGCAAACATCGGATATAGTTGGCCGATCCTTATAAGAATATTACAATAAAACCAATTAATTAAAATAAAAAATCTTAAAAAAAAACCCCAAACTTCTAACTTTAAAAATACCAAAGTTGGTATATCTACCAAAAACCATTTCCGATCGTTCAGTTATATGTTAGCTACAAGATATAGTCGACCGATCGTTATGAAATGGTAGGTCGGATAAACTGACCAAAAATATAATCTGTACTAAGTTCCAGCTTTCTATCTTCAAAAAAATGAAAGTTATACCATTTCCGATCAATCAGTTATATAGTAGCTATAAGATATAGTCGGCCGATCACGGTCGTTCCGACTTATATACTGCGTGCAAAGGAAAGAAGGGTGTGTGCAAAGTTTGAAGTCGATAGCTTTAAAACTGAAAGTCTAGTTCGCGTAGAAACAGACAACGACAGACGAACATGGTCATATCAACTCAGGAGGTGATCCTGATCAAGAATATATATACTTTATAGGGTCGGAGATGTCTCCTTTACCTCGTTGCACCTTTTTGGACAAAATTATACTACCCTCTGCAATGGTATAAAAAGAAAAAAAGATACCGCCCTCATTACCTGCCTCGTCTACGAAAGTATTTCCTAATATCGCTTCTACTGCATCTGGATACTGTGAGGTGAATCGCCTGGCGATTTCGCCCTGACATATTTCGTGGCCGCTGAGGAACAAGAGGCAGCGAAAGTCATGACCGTTATATTATATCTATCGGGCTCTCGTCTTTTATCTCCGTACCTCCAAAGAAATTGCTGTGATTGCTGGTCCTCCGATCTAATCTGCCGCTGATGCTTATGCGTCGTTCTTCTTATGTTTACGTAGGTAACCATTTTTTTCGTATCGCTTAGGCTGCTGGTTCACGAAGTTTCCAAGCTCTGGGTCTCTTTTCATACGCGAATCTAGGCACGCAAGTCGAGGCTTCGCCATCTCTTCTTTTCGTCTGGAATGTATCTGGTTGTCTTGTCCAGGATTGAGTAAGCTTTGGATCAAATGGTCCCGTTGTTGGCACATACACCTACTGTGTCTAACGAATTGCACTCTTTTACAATGCCTTTTAGTCGTAGGACATGGTTGCAAGTCTTGATCTGGCAGCAATAACATCTGCACCGACTGACTCTATGATCGTCAACAGTGCGCCTTGTTTAACATTATCCACGCCAATTATTATTGAAGCTCTTACATCCTTGTGTGCGCGTATCGGTAGCTTTTTCAGGTGCTGATGATTTTGGAAACTGATTTCTCTAAAGTCTGCTCTGGTAAATCCAAGTTTCTTACGATTCTTACGTTGCAAATCTCGTACTTGCGCGATGTCTCTGTCGATGATATGGATAAGTGTATTCTCTTGGACTCGGGTTCTCATTGTATTACAAGTATTTTGCCTGTCCAGCGTAAGCAGAGATCGTCTGATGGACCGTCAATGCCTAGTTTTTCAGCTAGCTAGCTTCTAGCTTCGTCTAAAAGTGCAAACGTTTGTACCGAGCCGTTTTGTCCGTAAACACCGACTGGAACATATCTAAACAGGGTTGCCCCTTTCTGTCCGGTGTGCAGAAGTTTTGCGCTTCCTTCAGAATTGCCCTCCCTTCTTTAAGGCTCTCTCTGGACATCTTGGTACAAAAGGCAATGGTGTTTTCTGGTGCATTCGTTCACACCACACACTCGTGACGATTTGCGGTGTCTTATGTAGTGTCTACCTAAGCATCTCCAGATTAGCTTTATTTTTTTTATAAACTCTTGCTTTTCTCGTTGGCTTAGCTGCTTTAATTAGCCGCTGTCTTCTAACTTCTGCGTGCGTTTGCATTTGCGACAAACTTGGTGACTGTTTTCATTGCGTATCATAAGTCTGACCAGTAAGCATTGGCATTACTGCGCTCGCATTCGACGATACTTGGAACAGCCAAACATTTAAAATTGCGATATTCGCACCTGGCGTTCCTACGGTCGTCTTCGCTCAATCCATCTTTAGGTCGAATGGCAGCTTCTCCACTAGCTCTAGTAGTAGCATCGGGTGGTTCAAATAGGTGCTTAGTCCCATCGCTTCGACTGTGGCACGGAAGTTTTGAACAGCCAGAGCTATGCGACCATAAGCTTAGTTTTGCTTAGTTAGTTTTGCTTGCATACAGCATACGTAGAGTCTTCATGGCCTGCCCGACTTTGGCTGAAGTCATAAGTTTTTTTGCTCGTAGTACCCGATGAAAATCGGTCATTTTTCGGGATTGCAAATGAAGTGTTGTATATCCTTGCTTACAACTTGTCGTGTAAAAATCTGTGCTGCTGTGAGGCATGAACCCGTCTTCGTAGGTGTTGACGTGGGTTAGCTCATGAGTGGAATAAGAAAACGTATACTGACTTTTCACAAAGCTCGGTACGTAGGTTGGGGGTGTATAACTGTAAACCAGAGAACTGCAACAAGTATAAAATTTTTGTTCATACTCGAGTACTGATTCAGTACTCTGTTTGATTTATTCCATTTGCTTTGGGTAAAAGTATTGAACTTTTCGTTTTCAACTCGAGGTCGACGAACAAGTTTCAAACACGAGTAATAAGGTCTTGCATGTTTTTCTTACGGTCGAAGCCCATACCTGAAGTTCAATAATAGTCAAACATGTTTAATTTAAATGCTAACCGGTGTTCGGCCCCATTGTGTTCGTGCATTTGTGCACACATATGTACATATAAAATTTTAGAAACTTTTACTGTTTTCTGCCGAGTCGCACGTTTTTCGTTAGAGGATATCGATTCGTGGGTCACCTCAAAAGAAACCGATTTTTTTTCGACGCGGAATCCGTACGCTGCTACAAAGATGGGAAAATTTGGTGACTAATGATGGACCATCTTTTGAATAAAATTTATTGTACCATTTTTCCTGATAAATGCTAAAAAACCGAAAATAACCTTTAAAACTAATTTGAACTCCCAATGTATATACATAGGCAGACAGAGAATATAGTTTTTCTATCGCACGTATCATTCGAGTAAACAATAGATGATTAAAATCAAAATAATTACACTCGAGTAAAAATGCCTTGAATTTTGACTTACCAACCCAATGAATTACCTTACCAGTTTAACCCAATGAATCGTTAGCAGCAATCGCATCAAACGATTTGATCGAAGCCTGCTTCGCCCATAGCTTGTATTCGATTGTGGTTGCCTAGAGAAAATAGGTTCATGTAAAATCAAATCAGCTGACGTTGGAAATACTTGAGTTGAATCGAACTCGTTTTGTCAAATGGTTTGACTTGATTTGATTGCTTTTTGGGCATGAGTATTCGCTCATACTTAATCATACTCGTTGCAGTTCTCTGGTGTACGGTGTACACGAGGCTATTCATTGGTATTGTTGCTACTGGTTCTTGTAGCACGCTAGATGCTGTCATCGAAAATGATCCACTAAGCTTTGTATTAGTCGTTATGCACGAAATCCATGTTTCAAATCGCAGGATAATTGTCTGTTGCTCGGTTCCACCCTTCCGCCAACTAGAGACTGTCCTGGATTGCTTGGTAACTCTCTAGCCTTCGTGACCTGTCCTGGGTACAAAGCGTGTTCGAAGATACTCGGCTGTTCATTAAATCTCAGATTTCTTCCGTCGTTTTGTCTTCCTACTGGCGAAATGTCTTGATCCATTAATCCTGTGCCGCCGACGTGCTCTGAAGCTTCTCTATCTAGGGTTTCCAAAGTCCCGCTAATTACGGCCAAAGGTGCTGTAGAGTTCGCGACTAAGTTCGAATCACTAACGAACTAAGTATTCCTTACATTGTGATTTCTTTTGTTCGCTATTGCAGTGTCGTCCGAAGCTTCACTCTCGGTCCGATGACTTCCATCCATGTTGCAGATACCGATGGTTACGTCACACCGCGTGGTAGCTCGAATTTGAGGTTATACACAAATCTCGTGGAGGCTTGATAACTGTTTTTAAGGTTAGGACTCTCACAGAGATCGTGAGTCGAAACCACTTTGTTTTGATTTAAAATGTAAAGTTTTTTAAAATATTGGCCATCCTGCAAATGACTTCGCTAAAATGAAGTCCGTACGTTTTTATACCCTTGCAGAGGGTATTATAATTTTGGTCAATGCGGTGAAGGAGACATCTCCGACCTTATAAAGTACATATATTCTTGATCAGGATCACCTCCTGAGTTGATATAAGCATGTCCGTCTGTCCGTCTGTCTGTTTCTACTTAAACTAGTCTCTTAGTTTTAAAGCTATAGTCTTAAAACTTTGCACACATCCTTCTTTCCTTTGCACGCGGTATATAAGTCGGTATAGGATATAAGTATATCCTATAGCTGCCATATAACTAATTGAAAATCGAAAATGGTATAATTTTGGTGTTTTTGGAGTTAGAAAGTTCAAATTTTACATGAGAGCTATTTTTAAGTTCAAAGCTACATGAGAGCATGAGGGCAAAATAATACGACGTGCCAAATTTCATAAAGATCGGCCGGCTATATCCCATAGCTGCCATATAACTGAACAATCGGAAATGACCCAACTTTCGTGAAGATATTTTGAAGATAGAAAGTTGTAACTTCGTAAAGATTCTATCTTTCGTCAGTTGAATTCGGTCGACCTACCGAATTTCATAACAATCGGCCGACTATATCATATAGCTGCCATATAACGGAACGATCGAAAATGGTATTTGGTAGAAAAATCTATTTTCGTATTTTTGAAGATAGAAGCTTGGTACTTTTTTTTAGATTTTTTATTTTAATTAATTGGTTTTATAATGATGTAATCATAAGGATCGGCCAACTATATCTGATGTTTGCGATATATATCCGGTTTCAACTGCAAGGGTATATCAACTTCGCCTCCGCCCGAAGCTAGCTTTCCTTTCTTTTTTGAGTAGTTATAGGTAGCAGTTACGGTTATACCTCAGGTTTATTTCTGTGAATTTAAAAGGTGATAACCAGGATAGATGTAGCTAATTATGATGAATTTAATAATAATTAAACAAAGGAAATTTATGTAAAGCAAAATTAGAAAGAACAAATTTATCAAAAACAACTAAAAAACTTGTACGCCTTCCTGCTCCTTCCTTCCTTTTCCCTGAGTTGCCAATCTTTCGGTAAACTCCCGTTTCCACAGAGTTACCGGTCAGCTGGCGATCGGTCGGGCCTTGCCAATTGCCAATTAGCTTTATGACGTAACAGTTGTGTTTGACGGTTCGGCTGCTACATCCTCTGGATATTCCCTCAATGATGTCCTGACGTCAGACCCTGTGATTCAACCTAACCTCTCATATACCAAGCTTCGGTTTAGGTCTCACCTGTCGCTTTAACTCGAGAGATTTGCAAGATGCACCACTGGGTGAGAGTCGCTCCAGGTTACTGCAGTGCATCCTATGGCGACATTCAATTCACGATGATCTGAAGATTTTCAAGCTCGACACTATGACGTATGGAATGAAGCCAGTACCTTTTCTATCTGTTCGCTAATCTAATGCACCAGCTAGCTAAGGATGAAGGTGCCGGGCTTCCCATTGGCTCTCGAGTTGTCCATCAGGATTTTTATGTGGTTGACCTTTTATCTGGTGCCCCACTGAAGTCTGAAGCTGTTGAGATAATGGAATCCAAGCCTTTTGGGCAAGGCTTTGTTAGAAATTAAGAAAGTAGTGCTTCAACATTAAGTAGGTTTTGGAAGGAGTGCCCGAAAGTCACAAGGAGTCGCATTTAAAAATGACGATGGCAGTCTGTTTACTAAAACTCTTCGATTAGCCTGGGAACGGAACCTTCTGTTGATCTTCGGCTGTTTTCCTTTAAAGCCCTTCAGCCCACCATCAAACCAACCCGGAGATCTATCCTATCTTCCGTCACTCATTTGTATGACCCGATGGGCTTGGCAGGTCCTGTCGTCACCAGGGCAAAAATTTTATTGCAGAAGCTGTTCAGGGAAAATTTGTCTTGGCATGAAAGCCTTCCCTTTCCTCCGAGTGGGTGCAATTCTGTTCCAGTTTTGTTACAACTCAGCGAATGAAGTTTCGTTGATTTGTTATTCCCTGCCAAGGAAAGCTGGAAGTCTACGGATTCTGTGCCGCCAGCTTGGATGCGTAAAGAGCTTGTGTTTATGTCTTGTCCTGGTCTGACTGTCGATTGTTACGCTCAAAGAGTCGATAAATAAAGGCTATAAACGCTCTGACTATACCGAAGCTGGAGCTATCTGGGGCTGAAATGCTAGCAAGGCTGATAGCTGAAGTTGCTGACCTTGAGAACTTTAACGGAGATTATTATTGTTGGTTTGACTCCTCCGATTCAAGACGAACCTGTTCGATTCAACGTATATGTTTTAAATAGCGTCCCTCAGTTTACGTTTGGAAGTCGAACCGAACAAAGTGAACTAGAAAGCTAGTCAAGTATAGGTGACAAACACTAAAACAAACATACACACAGTGCTATAAATAGATCGCTTATCAGTTAGTGCACCTGTTGTGACAAGCTTATGGCGAATATAAAACACTTAAAACCCAAAAAATCATGCGTGTTCCACCAGACATTTGGAAGAAAAACCTTCACCTTTGCAGGAGTCTCCCCCTTTAATATTAAAAAAGTCATTGATATAACATGCGGGGGTGTAGTTGTCAGCTGTAAGAAGTTACGCGACGGAAACCTTCTCCTACAAACAAAAGACATTAATCAAGCTGAAAAACTTCTCAAACTCACGAACATACTTCACATACCCGTATCAGTCTCAGAACACCGAACGCTAAACTACTCAAAGGGTATAATATACTCCAACGACCTGCGAGGTATTGAAGAAGAAGAGATCCTCGAAAACCTAAAAAGCCAAAAAGTAACCGCAGAGAGACCTGCTTTATATGCAGACAACCTGCCCATATTGACATCATAAAGGGAGAAAAATGCGAGCGTGGAACATGCTGCATCAACTGCTGCGAAAAAAATATGCCGGACAATAAACACCATCCCAAAGACAGAAACTGCCCTGTTTTTCTTACCCATAAAGAAGTGCAAGCCATTAAAACCCTCCAAAAAGTAGACACCAAATCGGCCTGGTCCATCTACAGGAAGAGAAACCAGCATGACGGATCCCTTTATGCATCGGTAGCAATCTCAACGCAAAACAACATACCAATTCCTCATCGATTATCACAGAATACCCCTTCGACATCAGCATCAACCTCCCACCTCCCACCGACAGTAAAAGACACCGGCAGACCCATTATAGAATATGGCGACAAGGAAGATGAAAATATGGTAACAGACTCAAGCGACGAAAATATCAGTAAGGATAGGACAATTAGTACAGTAATGTTCTCCCTAGAAACATAAGCAAAGGAACCAAAAGAAATCTAATTAACAAAGAAAAATCTAACACTATTGTAACAAGATCTAAGCTTAAAAATATTGCTGAATTAAATAAAGACTAATCGTGAAATCTATATAGTCACTAAATCTAGATATAAAAATGACACTTAAGGTATTACAATGGAACATAAAAGGTTACATGAATAACTATAGAGAATTACAAATTCTTATAAAAAAATATCATCCAAAAATAATAGCATTACAAGAAACCCACATAAAAACATCCACTTATATCCCCACCTCAATTAATTATATCCCAATTCACTATAACAGCCACTCTTCAAGATATGGCGGAGTCTCTCTGCTAATACACAAATCAATATACTTCCATAATACTTCTACAAGTCCTATTTTTGATATTGTTTCTACCAAAATAACTAGTCGACAATCATTCACAATCACCTCAGCATATATACCACATCAAGTAAACTTTAATTTTAACAACTTATTGAATGAACTGCCCACCAATACCAACCTTAGGTGATTTCAATGCCTGGCATTCTAAATGGGGCTCGAAGAATTGCAACAAAAAAGGGAACACTATTAACAAGATCATTGATACTTCCGGTCTAGTAGTTCTGAACGATGGCTCTGCCACTCACTTTAGCACTCACAACACCTTTACCCATATTGACATTTCACTCTGCTCTCCTAACCTTGCTCCATATGCAAACTGGAAAATTGACAAAGACCTCCATGGCAGTGATCACTTTCCTATTATCACTTCTTTGTTTCAAACAACCACTAACCAAAACACGGAGTCGCACCCGAAAATTCCTACAACAATATGCCAACTGGGACAAGTTTGAGAACATTAACAGTTCAAATATAAACCAAGAAGCAGCAAACTTAAAAAAAATAATTTTACAAAGCGCCAATGAATCTATTCCCCAATCTTTGGTTACTAATTCTGAACACAATGTCCCCTTGTGGAACCCTAAGCTAGCTCTTCTTCGTAAATCAAAACAAAAACTATGGCACAAATTAAAAAACAATACTACAAGTGAAAACTTAATTAGCTACAAAAAAGCCAATTCACTCTTCAAAAGAGAATTAAAATTAGCCAAAAATGCAGCTTTGCACGACTTTACATCAGATATACAACCAACTTCCAACCCCAAGATTATTTGGAATAACATCAGAAGATTTTGTGGCCTAAAAACCTCTATACCCATTCACTGCATTTTACCAATTAATCAAACCAATCAGCCCATTATAGAGAAAAGAGTATATTAAACGAATTTTGCTCCCTCTGGTCTAAAAACTCTGATGACTGTTACTTCGATAGTAGCTTTCTTGCAAATAAAGCTCCACATTAAACAATATTTATCCCTTAACTCATCCAATAGACAAAAATGCAACACTTATTGAAGAAGAGTTCTCAATTCTTCTTCTTCCCTGGCAAAGCTCCAGGGAGTGACAGGATTACATACGACATGATTAAAAATTCCTCCAGTATTGTAAAACATAGACTACTACAATTGTATAATAATATCTTTCAGAGTGGCATACCGCAAAACTATAAACTGAGTATTGTTATCCCAATTGCTAAACTAAACTCTGACAAAACATATCTTAACTCGTTCCGTCCCATTTCACTAAACTCTTGCTTTGCTAAAGTTCTCGATAAAATGAGAGCCAATAGGCTTTGGTGGCTTTTAACTAGCAAAATACTATTGAATAAAAATCAGTTTGGGTTCATTAAAGGTAAATCGGTATCTGAAGCTCTACTCTTGATTGATCATCTGATCACTAAATCTTTACAGAGAAAAAACCATATCTCAATACTATCTCTACACCTTCAAAAAGCTTTTGACAAAATTGGAATTCATACAATTGTAAATCAACTCGTTTCCTGGCACGTCGGCCCCAAAATTATAGGTTACATCAAAAACTTCATGACAAACCGGAAAATAATAGTGAAAATAGGGAATGCTTTCTCCAGAACGTTAGACCTCCATAATGGAATCCCTCAGGAATCGCCACTATCCGTCGTTATTTTTACAATCGCTTACAATAAACTATGCGAAATAATCAAAATTTACAAAGAAATATCGTTCTGCTCCTACGCTGACGATTTCAACATCATTCGCCCTCTTGGTAAACCTAAAAACCTCGATATTAACTTTAGCAACATACTTACTGACATTCGAAACTGGTGTAACAACTCAGGTGCTAGCCTCTCAGTAGAGAAATGCAAGGTCATGCACATATGTAGGAAATATAACTGTAGGTGCAAACCCACTACATCAGGATTCAATATATCAGATGTTGACACCCTAAAAATTCTCGGACTCACAATTAATAAAAAATACAACTGGAACTCGCACATAAAATCCCTTATTCCTTCAATACAGAATAGACTTAATATAATTAAAACTCTCTTTAGCAACAAACTGAATTGCAGCCCACAAACTTTATTAAATGCAGTCAAAGCGCTAATCATCTCTAAAATATATTATGGTATTTTTATTTACGGATACTCTACAAAATCAAATCTCAACAAAATCAAGACAGTCAACAACGCAGCTATAAGAGCCAGCTTAGGGGCGTTTTCCTCAACGCCAATTTACAACTTATTACACGAATCTCGTATCTATATGGAGATTAGACGTAACCTTATAACCTCATGTCAACTTAAGTCTTTATTATATAGTAATGACTCTCCTATCTTGACTCTGGTTAAACAAATAAAAAGATCCAAATTATTCTTTGAATACAAACTTCAATCTGCCTTAGGAAGAATAGTGCGTTTCTCTATAGATCATAGTTTACCCTCTACTCCACCAAAATTCATCAACAATAAGACCGCCCCTAATTGGCAACTAAATGAAAATTCAACAAATCTTACTCTCACTACTTACAATAAGCACAACAACAGCCCAGTAATATATCAAAAGCTATTCTCTGAAATTAAAAATACTCTAAAGGACTTCGAATTTATTTATACAGACGCTTCTAAAACAGAGAACACAACCAGCTTCAGCATCACCTCAATTAACAAATGTATAAATAGCAGTATTCTACCACACTATACATCAGTCTACTCAGCTGAGTTAATAGCAATTTTCCAAGCCATAACCCTACACAAAAACTTAAAATAAAAAAAAATGGCCATCTGCTCTGACTTACTTTCTTCTTTGATCTACCTACTTAAATATCTACTTAACACTCTTTACAATAACCCAAAAATCAAGTTAATTTGGATACCTGGACATGTCTAAATTACAGGTAATGAATTCGCAGATACGTCTGCAAAAGCGGCTGGTTCTAGACCCCTCCATATGACATCAAACCTTAACTTTCGAGACATCAATAGATACCTAAAATCTACTTCCAAAAACATTTTCCAAAACTTCAACTTGGTATAAATAAATACACAAAAATGAAACCTTCATAGACCTGACTGCCAAAAAACACACCTAAAACAGAAACGATATAATAAAATTCACCAGAATCCACCTAGGTTACTCCAGACTCACACACGTACATCTTTTTGACCGTAATTTGGTACCAAATTGCCAGTTCTGCAACAGTACGACCAACACAATAAAACACGTCCTAACCGACTGCAAGTTCACATCCATTAGAAACAATATTTTCCAAAACGCCGATCCTATATTATCAATATCCTTTCCCACAATAAAATCCTTTGATAAAATAATCCAATATCTCAAGCAAACAAGAACATATAACCAAATAAAATTTTTAGTTTAATCTGTACATTAATAAGAAACATAATCTACCTACATAATCTAACTGTAAAAAATGAACATATAACCTAATATAATTTTTAGTTTAATCTGTACGTTTATAAGAAACATATTCTACCTACATATTCTATTCTACAAAAAACAAATCTAATATCTACATAAGCACATTATTCCTATCACAATAGGTAAGCCGAAGGCTTTGCTGCTTTGCTTTAGTCATAAATTAGCTTATAATTTTAATTATAACCTAATTATTAATAATAATAATAAAATCCCGTCCCTTCCATACAGGAGTACATGGGCCTCCATTTCTTCGAGAGTTACAAAGAGTGTTCGGCTATGTTTAAAAATTGTGCCACCATATCGGTCACGAAGGCATTTCTGTTCAGTATCTCCAGGGAGACCTCCCAGCGTACTTAATTTTAGGAAGGGATAAGCTTATAAGCTCGCATGCCTCACTTGCTTCCATTGCACAGTGGTCCGGCTTGTATGGAGAGAGCGGCCAAAAATACTTCTAGTTGAGGTAGGGATTTAAAACATGGCACAAAATATATTAATATTTATCCTTAAATACTATGGTAAAATCATATAGCTGCCATATGAACAATCGGTCTGATATTAAGTGGGATTGATTTTCATTTTTATGCAACAATACTTTGGAAATTTTCGTACATAACTTGGGAAGCTTCATTGAAAATCTGGATACTATAGGTTATCAGCCATAGAAACAATCAGTGTAAAACGAGGTTTTTCCGGGAAACTATTTCGCCTTAAAATAATAATGACGAAAAATTTAACAAAAAAGACCATAAAATAAATAAATTTTTTTAATTTTACATTTACACAGCAGAAGACCGTGCTTTTTGTAAATTGAGGTTAGGTTTCATTTCGTATATTGCAAGCCGCACGACACCTTACGGCACTTGAATTTTCTTATATTCTTAAAATGCTTAAGAATGTTATACAAAAAGATTTGTTAATGCCAAAGAGTGTCATCACAACTAAAACTCTAACCAAACACAGATAAGACAAACTAAGACGTTCACAATTATCTACTACACACAATAATGATTTACACAAAACACAAGAAATACTACATATACTTTTTGTTGTTAAAAGAAATTTAATACCTTTATTTAAAATATTAATCAATTCCATTGCCCAACACTTGGTATAAATAAGTTTAACAAATTTTTTTGCATTGAGCTTCCCTTACACGTTGCTTACGCTGCAATACACAATGAATACCATGCTAACTCTTTCGATGCTATTCTTGAAGAGGACAGATAGAGCAAAACAAAAAGATGAATAAATTCAATTATAAATAAGAATTGGTACATTTAAAGTCAAAATGTCAACTTTGGTTTTTTTTATTTTTGGCCTGCAGACATTGTGCATTGTAGATGATGCTGGTTTTCTTCGCGTTGACGGGGAACTGCAGAACTCTCGTTGAATTTTGATGGACGCCATCCAAGTATTCTTCCAAGAGGCCAGGCCACACGACCGAAAAGGTCGTCGGATAATGCTACAAATGTTGTGGGTGCCAAGAATAATCTGGTAGAGTTAATGCGAAGATTGTTCAGCCAGGATCACCAGACGTCTCTTCATGAGTTTTGGCTGTCCGAAACTATCGAGTGGCGGTGTATTCCACCACGTTCTCCCCATTTTGGCAGTCCGTAAGAAGGAGCAGTAAATACGGCAAAACACTACCTGCATCGGGCAGTTGGTCCCGCGATTCATGGGTTTGGGGAATTGAGGACCTTGTTATGCCACATAGGCTCTATCGTAAATTCTAGACCTCTTGTATCGATTTCAAAATAGACGCTTACCTAGATGTCGTAAATCTGGCTCATTTGCTAAATGGCCGTCCTCCTTCAACATTCATCGAATCAGACCTCACTGCCCTCAACTTTAATCGTCTGGATGGGTAGCAGAGTCTCCTTCTTATAACAAGTGTTCTGGAGCTGCGGAGTGTCTATTATGGGTAGTGGCATACACAGCTCGGACCTGTAGTGTCTATTGGTGATATAATCCTGGTGAAGGATGAAAATCTACCCCCAGAGTCTCCTTCTTACACAAGTGTTCTGGGCTCGTGGGAAGGAGGAATATCCTACTCTGTTGGAGCAGCGGAGTGTCTATTATGGCTAGTGGCTATATACAGCTTGGCCCTGTAGTGTCTATGCTAACAGGATTGCTCTGACTTGTTTTGGGAAAAGCGTTATAACTTCAACAATTTTCATAATTTCCTAATAAAATTGGTGTCGTTTTATTCAGTATTATTGAGACAATATTTTTTTGTTTTTTATTATGGCATGGGTGAATTTATTTGAAACTGTCCAACAGGGACAACCATTAAATATTGTGACAGGTGGGATAAGAAGAATAAGCTTAAGAATGTCTAAGAGTTATTCCGGGTCAGGTCCAACGGGTGAGTTCTGCGCAGCCTCCGCATCTGACCACTGTTGTCGAGGAGAGTGGTCGCCAACCCGTTGGGGTGGTTGTGTAGCCTCTGAATGTACTTGCTGCTGCTTCTCTGTATCTCCTCTTTCACCCATGGGAAGCAAAGGACCTCGTGGATTGTCTGGTTGTCGTGGTAGACGTGGGCCCCAGTGGCGATACGGAGGGGTCTATTTTTAAATGTCTGGATAGTCCGAATATTAGCCTTGCCGGCCGTGGCCTAATAATCGCCTTGTGGATTAGGATTTTCGAAAAGGTCCTCAGCTTCGACATCCTATTTATCAGCCAATAGTACGCCTTTAATCTTATATCACACTGCTTTCGCTTTTTGACTAGGTGAGGCTTCCAAGTAAGTCTCCTTCCAGCGTGAAGCCCAGGTATCTTGGGTTTTTTACCTGCGAGATGGGGGAGCTGTTGAGCTGAACCGGTGGCAATTTCCTGGAAGGAGAGAAAATGTGGTGGCAGTGGATTTATCGTTATTCACTTGAATATTCCACCTTCTCTGCCGATTTCCGAGAAGGTCTAGTTGCTCCTGCATGACAGCAGCTGTCTCTGCAGCGTTGCCAGCAGCGGTAAGGAAGGCGGTATCGTCCGCATAGGTGGCTGCCATTATGCAAGACTGGGAGATCGGCCTCCCTGAGTCCTCTCCGCATCTGACCGCAAATTTGCGCTCCTTCAGGTACGACTCCAGAAGAGGATTAGTGAGACAATAATAATATGTGTCAAAAATGATACCATTTCTTGGAAGTTGTACCGAAAAAATGGCGTCAAAGTCCGAAAAACACGACAAAAATTCAAAAATGTCAGTTTCTGGTGTAAAAATTTTATCCTTTTTGTTTTAATTAATTTAAAATCTTTTTTTTTATTCAAAAGCTACAACATTTAACTTTTGAAAAACGTCGGAAATTTTAAACCCTCTTAAAATTACGCGTTAAGGAATTTTTAAGAGCAAATAAGTCCCGAAAAACCGTTTTTTCTAAATAAATCAAGATTTTGAGGGTGTTAGAAATATTTCAAACACGGTTTTGTACTATATTCGACCTAATAAACAATTCCTACTAGGTCTCTTCAAAAGTTCCAAATCACTGTCGCACTGTGTTATCTGTTTATTATCAGTCTTATTTTTGGAGCAAGCCAGTCATCATCAATTGGTCTAGCCTTAAGTGATTAAACAAAGTTTGTGAAATAAATAAGAAATAATAAAATAGTTTTTTTAAAAATAAAAAATTAATACAAAATTTTAAAGTAAACTTTCGTATTAATTTAATTTACATACATATATAGTGGCGGACAATGTTTGAAGCGAGAAGTTTAAAGCTGCATATATTTGTATGTACGCCAAATTATTTATACTTGTGAAGATGTATTATACATACATATATGTACATACAAATATTTGTATATACATAATTAAATGTTTATTTAAAATTTAATATTAAATAATAAATTTTTTTTTTTTTGGGAAAAACAAAAAAGAGGGGTAAAGGGGTCGACAGTGATGTGGATATATTTTGATGTTTATTAATTTTGTCCACAGGCAATTTGTTAGTTAACATAAGTATGTTCAAAACAGGTAAGCTCTACTAATGTTCAGGTACGTATGAGCCAATAATTAAAAGGAGGGTGTAATATTTCATTACAAGACGATGCCGTCGATGCAGGTTCAGGACATGGAGCTCGTTGGTGATCCTGGTGATGATTCGATGCTCCTGGATCCTGAATTTTACGACGTGGATAATTTATTTAAACTTTTTTAACTGTCACTTTATTATACCCTTGCAGAGGGTATTATAATTTTGTCCAAAAGTGTGCAACGCAGTGAAGGAGACATCTCCGACCCTTTAAAGCACCCACCATGACTATATCCCATTTTTGCGCTATATATCTGGTTTTAACTGCAAGGGTATATCAACTTCGGCTCCGCCCGAAGTTAGCTTTCCTAGCTTGTGTTTTATGAACTATATCTTTAGTTCATAGTTCTGTAGTTATGAACTACAAGACTCGACGGCGTTACCTGAGGAATCTAAGGAATTTTTAGATGAAACAAGAAAGGAAAGCATACTTCGGGCGGAGCCGAAGTTAATATACCAGATGCAGTTAAAACCAGATATATATCGCAAACATCGGATATAATTGGCCGATCCTTATGATTACATCATAATAAAACCAATTAATTAAAATAAAAAATCTAAAAAAAAGTTCCAAGCTTCTATCTTCAAAAATACGAAAATTGATTTTTCTACCAAATACCATTTCCGATCGTTCAGTTATATGGCAGCTATAGGATATAGACGATCGATCCTTGGTTGGATCAACCGACCAAAAACAGAATCTTTACTAAGTTTCAGCTTTCTATCTTCAAATACACGAAAGTTGGGTCATTTTCGATCGCTCAGTTATATGGCAGCTATAAGATATGGTAGGCCGATGCTTATGAAATTTGGCATGTCGTAGTATTTTGTAGTAGCCAAAAGTAGCTCTCATGTAAAATTTTAACTCTCTAACTTTAAAAACACCAAAGTTATACCATTTCCGATTTCCAGTTATATGGCAGCTATATGATATAGTCGGCCGATCCCGGCCGTTCCAACTTATATACTGCGTGCAAAGGAAAGAAGGAAGTGTGCAAAGTTTCAAGACGAGAGCTTTAAAACTGAGAGACTAGTTTGCGTAGAAACAGAATTTAATCGGTAATTATCGCAGTGGGTAAATACAAGTATGTACATTTATGAATATTAAATCATTCTTTAGCAGAGCTAAAGCAGTTCGATACACAATGATGTACTCGGCTGTGTGTTCGGCTTCTCCAAACGCTAGCTCTGCATCCTTAAATCGTTAATTATCGCAATGGGTAAATATATACATTGACGATTATGGTCAGTACAATCTTTTTTTTTTTTTTATAAGCTTAGTTTGTTTTTATTGGATCATTCTTTATGAGTCTAACAAGAAGGTTGTAAATCTTAAAATAATACAATATCTAACTGTTTGTTTTGAACTGAATAGAGACTACCGTGGTCCTAATAATTAGCGCTGGATTGGGAGGTCGTTGCGGCGAAGACGAGAACTGCTGGAAACTCGCGTGAGGGCTCTCGCGAGATGATTTGGATGTACTGATAGCCTGTTGTAGTACTTTGTTTTGATTTGTGCTATCTCTTCTCTGACGAGTGGTATGTGAAGGTCCCTGTGAATGTTTTCATTCCGAACGTACCACGGTGCCCCGGTGATGGTTCTGAGAATTTTTTAATGGGTTCGTTGCATTATATCCACATTGCTGTTAATGGCATTCCTCCACAACTGGGAGCCGTACATCCAGATTGGTTTCAAGACGGTGTTATATAGGAGTACCTTGTAGTCCAAGCTAAGGGGCGAGCGGCTATTGATGAGCTAGTGGAGGCTGTTGGCTTTGAGCTTTAAATGCGTTCTTTTGGCTTCAATGTAGCTGCGCCAGGTAAGCCGTCTATCGAGGTGTACGCCAAGATATGTTCCTACATTTGCTATCGGAACCTCTGTGTTGTTAAGAATAAGTGGAGGGCAGTCTTGCCTGTTAAGAGTGAACGTTATGTGTTTGCATTTTTGTTCGTTAACTTTGATTCGTCAGTCGGATAGCCATTTCTCCACTGCCACCAGGTGTTAGAAAGTTGCGCCGTTGCTTGCTTGGGGCATCTCGCGTCATCTGCAAAGTGGATGTGGTTCGATTCCTGCTCGTTGGGATGTCCGCAGTGTAGATAAGGTAGAGTGTTGGTCCAAGCATGCTGCCTTGAGGAACTCCGGCTCTAATGATGTAGTCATCGGACATGGCTGAATTACATCTTACTGAGAATTTCCTGTTGTATAAGTATGACTTCAGAAGTTTGTGAGTGTTGGTTGGGAGCATTTCTATAATTTTGTGCATTAGACCTTCTAACCATACTCTGTCGAAAGCTTGTGATACGTCCAGAAATATCGCAGTGCAGTACTCCCTTTGTTCGAATGTATTTCGTATTTCTGAGGTTATGCGGTTGACTTACTCAATGGTTCTGTGTTTTTCTCGAAAACCGAATTGATGAATCGGGATTTTGTTGTGTGTTCTGAGATATGGGGTAATGTGTGCCAAGAAGCATTTTTCAAAGAGTTTTGATAGACACGTTAGTAAACTAATTGGTCTATATGATGAAGCGATTGTGCGGTCTTTGCCAGGTTTTGGTATCATTATAATGATCGACTTTTTTCATCTCTCTGGAAAGTGTCCGTGTCTCGTTATTGCATTGAAGAGCTGGAAAATAGCTCGAACAGCACAGAAAGGAAGTTCAATAATCATTTTTGGTGATATAAGGTCGCATCCTATAGATTTTTTTGGGTTGAGTTCGTTTATGATTTTGAGTAACTCATGTGGCCTAAATACAATAGGTTCATACGTTGATGTGTCGATATCTGATGTTGCTGGCAGTAAGATTCCGTTTGATGATGTGTTGGGCTGAAATACATTTTGAAGATGCTCTGCAAATCTGACGGCTCTTTCTTCGTCGCTTCGAGCTCTGTTGCCTGTGGATGTCCTTATTGGCATTGCAGATTCGATTGGTGCGCAGAGAGATGAGTGTGCTCTCCAAAGTGGGAACTTGGAGCTCATTGGGGATAACTTTTCTATGTAATGTTTTTGGGACCTTTCTTCTTCATGACGAAGTGCAGCTGAGAGCCTCTCTGTAGCGTCTTTTAACCTTTGTTTTGCGGATGGTGATCTGTTGGATTGCCATTCTCGCCGTGAGCGTCGCTTTGCTAGAACGAGCTGCTCTATTTCAACGTTCGTGTATCTATTATTGTACGATGTTTTTTGCGTTTGTGGAGTTGATACGCGAGCTGCTGCGACCAAGACGGATTCAAGAGTGTTTGTGGATAAGTTGATATCAGCTTCGTCATTCAAACGTGGATTCAACTCAATGTGCGAACTTATATATTTTTTGTACTTAAGCCAATTGGTTTTATTCGTTGTTCGTCTGAATGGTTTATCTACCGCAACTGGATGTAGATTTAGATGAAGAAGTACAGGCGAGTGATCAGACGATTCTTTATCTATTCAAAATGTTAATAACATTTTTTACATTAAAACCTTTCTCCATCAGTGCTCTCGTAACTTCATCTGGTGTTACTCGATACCTTTTAGTACTACTTGCTGGCCCTTACTGCTTTTTAATTGGTACGTGTAGAAGTTTTTATTATTGTCGTTTAAATACTTCGACAAAATTCTGTAGTTTACTTCCGTATTAGTCTGAACTTTAGTTTCATGAATCCCTTTGTTAATGGAATTATGTGGAAATTGTCTGGTCCTATTAGATTCAGTATCGAGTTTACGAGAGCATTAGAACTTTTCTCTCGGATGTAAATCGGCGGCGGCTTAGGCTTTTTGTTGTCCCCTACGATGACTTCAGGAGGTGTATCATCGGATTTATCTGCCAAAATAGCAAATCTGTTTGCTTCTATGGGCTTCTCTATTGTAGATTGTTTTGAGGTGCCTCGAGTTATTTTAGCAGAGTTACCAAGTCTAGAGTTCTGCAGGCTAAGCTTTCGTTTTATTTGTATGTAGCGATCCATACCAGTCTGTACGGCCGAACGTTTTTTTGGAGAGGGCACGCTGGTGTAAGGTGCTGCATTATTTGCTTTCACAGCAGTTTCCGTTATTACAGTAGATGGTATTGCGCGAGCAGTCGATACCATTGTAGTTGTTGTAATAGTTGCTGTTGCAGTTGCTAATGACGTCACTGTACTGGTGACCGTGGCTATGCAGGCAGGAATGAGGGAAGGGTAAGGGGTTTTATCCAACGAGAGCGCAGGAAAGAAAGAACGCGCCCTGCCTTGCGATGTTGGATAGAGTTCATTACTCGGGCTTGGGGTTATTGATCGCGGTTGGTTATTTTTTGTTGGGTTTGCGGTCGCCTTGTCTTGCGTTGACACGAATGACTGGTATGCGTTGTTACGTAGCAAAGAGAGTCGACGCTCGTCTTGCTGACGTTGAAGCACGGTATGAGATTTTCTTATTTTTTTATTTACACAAAAAGTACGAAGTTCATCGCAATAAGCGTCTTTTCGCCCACTGTATATTTTTGTTTAGAGCTTGCACTGCACTATGCTTAGTTTTTATTTAATTTAAGTTTAATTTAGTTTAATTTTCGTTGCACGATAAGAAGACAAGAAGAAAGCACGTCTGCACTCGCCGACGTTCGCGAACGTTTTAACGTTGGTCAGTACAATCGTCAATAATTTAAGTGAAAATGCATAAATTAGGTAGTTTTATTTATACGGCGACATTCGGATATTAACACTAGAAAATTTTCAAATTTCTTGGCAACGAAACTGATAAAAAAAATGGCATTTACACAAAAAATGTTAGATTATTTGATAATCAGGATGAATATTGATGTTAATACGTTCAGACGAGCTTGAGGGGGATGGCGATATCGGAAATATACGGCCTTGACGTATGACAACATCAAGACCTGTTCTCAAACACGAAGCTTTTTCCTTTCCCATGTTTATGTTAAGAAATCTAGATGCTCGTGGCTGACTGTTTAAATTCGGTGGGATATCGTTGCTATTTGAAGCACTTTTACTAACAACTGAACATCCTTTATTCTTATAATTCTGTGGGTTTTGATCAGTTCTATTTGTAACAGCTATGGCTGCAGCTGCCGCTTTTGAGAAAAGGTCGGAAGAAAAATTAAAAATTGAAGATCACTGGAGACGTGGCCAATAATTAGTTCCCGTTAGATCCGATACATTCTGAGTCGAAATTTGAACAGGCACCGAAACCCCTGCAGATATGACACCTTTAAAGAGAACATGTTAGTTTCTTGATATCATATATTTCGCTATTCATACCTGTATTTGATGAGACCATTGATGAGCTGTTTGAATAAACGGCATGCTGAGGAGGCTGTTGATGCGCAGCTGCCGGATTACATGTGGGATTCCTGTGATGGGTTGGAGCATATGGAGATCCTAAAGATAATGGATCATGAAACATGTAAGGATATGCGTCCCGTTGCTGCAAGCATGTGGGTGTCATTGATCCTAAAGATGAGCTGTGGAGCAATGAAAAAGGACTACGTCATATAACTGTATTAAGGTAAAGACAATATGAATATTTTTAAAGGGCTTGCCATTTCATAAAGTACACTTGAAGTACACCGCTTATAAAATAAAATTATTACTTAGAACTTTAAAAGCACCGGTTATAAAAACAAAATATATGTAAATATCATGATTTTATTAACATTGAATGGCATTGTGAGACTTGGTTTGGGTTCGAATAAAAAACTTATACCATAAGCACATGACCGATAATAGTTGTTTACACTGCACATTAGGATGAGACTTGGGCCACAACCTAAAAAGTTCGTGCTGATATATCTATGATTATTTCAAGCTAAGAAAAGTCCGAAGACATCAAAAATATTTAATTGGTATTTTATTGTGCAGCCCTTGTCTTCTAACAGCTCTTAAAAGTCAGATGTTCTCCCTACGTGGTGCGTGCAAGCTTGCTGATTAGACACATTTCTTAATTTTGGGATTTCGTATTTTTAAACCGTTTGACCAATAAAATACCTTAAAAGGGAAAATGTTTCGCATGGTATAATGAAAATATTTGAATAAATGTTTAATTATATGTGCTTTGTGTTGTCATGTTTTTAATGAAATACGTAAACAGTAGTCTTTTTTTATTTTAACCTTGAAATATTGGTGTTTCGTGGAGCATATCTAGCAAGATAAAACTAAGATTCAAATAACAACTTATGTGGTAGTATGTGTTAGTATGTGTATATTCAGGTATCATTTAAATAATTTGCGGTAATCAGGTATCATTTAAATAATAAATATTTCAATAGACGCGAGCAGGGTTGCTTTATAAAAAACTTTATAGTTTAAATTAAGAGACTTCTTAACAAAGAACACAGAAATATTCGTCACTTCACAGAAGAAAATGCTATCTGGATTTCTTCGGAGATAATATTTTATTTAAAAGATGATTGTAATCGTAATCTAGGTGGATGACCTCGGGTCTCTTATGACGAAGGAAGTTTACGGCATAAAAGAAGATTTGCTTCCGAACTTGCAAAGAAAAATGCAACACTTCTACTTATTGAAGCAGCTGCTATGTTTGCTAAGAAGGCAAAAAAACACAGATATTTCTCACATTTTAAATACGACAATAAGTCCTGACAGTTCAAAATTAAGACAACTTTCATTGAAAGGCCCTATACCATTATCACCTGATGAGGCCTTAGAATTTATTATAGAAAACTCGTTTTCCAAGCAGCAATGTATTAACATACACTAAAAGAAACTCGAAAAAAACTTCAATATACAAGGTGTGTTCAAAAAATAAGGTCACTTTGTAGATTAAAAAAAAAACTATTAATTTATTCATCAATATTTATGTTGTCCCCTTCAAAGTAGTCCCCCTCAGATAGAATACATTTATGCCAACGGTTTTTTTAATCCTCAAAGCACTTTGCCTTAGCACTTTTCGGTATAGCCTTGAGCTCATCCAGCGATGCAGTCTTATCTATTCAGTCGTTTCAAATCTCCATCCTTTCACAGGTCTCTTTAGTTTTGGGAACAAGAAAAAGTCACATGGGACCAAATCCGGTGAATATGGTGTCTGAAGCATTATTGTGGTGTTGTTTTTGGCCAAAAAATATCTCACAAGCAAAGATGAGTTCACAGGGGAAATATCGTGATGCAAAAGCCATGAATTCTTTTTCCACAATTCCGGACGGTTCTTTCGTATTGCTTCTCGCAAACGTCGCACAACTTCCAGATAATACTGTTTATTGACCGCACGACCATATAGTAAGAACTCCTGATGCACCACGCCATGCATCAATCAAAGAAAATAGTGATAAAAACTTGGGATACGTATACGAACTATCGAACTGAGCGGACGTGCTTTGTCCGAGCTCCGGGAAAACTGAAAAATACAGCTAATCAAAAAAACTGGGGTAACCCAATATAAGCGAAAAGACGCTAAACTACAATTTACTAAAAGCGACAGACAAGCTTTTTATAACAGTTGTGATGTGCTAAATCAAAACTAGTGCATTGTTCAAAAAAAAAGTAAGAGCCACGCAATGAGCTCATTGAGCAATGATCAAAAGAACGAGCGTAGAAGTTCAGTAAACCAAAGAAACGGCTTCTACTCCTTCTTTTCAACCCGCGATACCGAAGTGGAAAAATCGGCGATTATAAGCAACCCGGCTTTACTGACCGTTGAAACCCAAAGGGCACGGTCTTGCTCACCCGCTCTGCTCACTTCGACTCCCGCGTCATGGAGTTCGCAGTGTAAAACCCCCCCTCCAATATCGGAATCAAATTTCGCACCAACAACAAGCAGTGCTACAACTTCTGCAACATCAGCGAAAACCTCTGCAACTCAAAGTACCGCGACGTCAACGACTACAGCGAGTACAAAAACAACAACCTCGGAAAGTGCCAAAGCGATAACGGCCACACAGACTGGAATGGATCGCTACATCCAAATTAAGCGCAAGCTTAGCCCGCAGAGTAATCCAGCAGGCAACAAAACAAAAATTAACCGTGTCCTGAATATCGATAAAGAACCAGACAGATCCACTACTAACAGATTGGCCCTACTGGCGGAGGTTGAGGAAAACCAACCAGCCCAAGACACCGCAAGAAAACCCAAGCCCCTTCAATCTCCCTTCCAGACAGATCCACTACTAACAGATTTGCCCTACTGGCGGAGGTTGAGGAAAACCAACCAGCCCAAGACACCGCAAGAAAACCCAAGCCCCTCCAATCTATATTGGAGGGGGAAAAAAGCTCGAGTGCCCTGGTCAACAAAATTGCGTCGTTGATCGGGAACGGTGACAACTTTCATGTTGTTCCGCTTATCAAAGGGAACATCCATGAAACAAAGGTGCAAACCAAGTCTGAAGAGCACTTCCGAATCGTGTCCAAATATCTGGACACTGTACAGAAAAACTATTACACGTACCAGCTGAAAAGCAGTAAGGGCCTACAAGTGGTAGCAAAGGGAATAGAACCTCTTTAACCGCCCTTAAAGAAAAGGGCTTCGCCGTCAAGAATGTTATTAACATTCTAAATAAAGATAAAAAGTCACAACCCCTCTTCAAAGTCGAGCTCGAGCCAGAAAGCAGGTCGCTAAAGAAGAACGAAGTCCACCCAATCTACAACCTGCAATATCTTTTGCATCGGAAAATCACTGTTGAACAGCCACATAAACGCAACGGTCCAGTGCAATGCACTAACTGTCAAGAGTATGGACACACAAGGTCTTACTGCACACTTCGGGCTGTCTGTGTAGTCTGCGGAGACGCCCACAAGTCCGCTTGCTGCACTACAAACAAGGACAGTACCGTGAAGAAATGTGGAAACTGCGGAGGCAGCCATACGGCAAACTATAGAGGATGTAACGTCAAGCGACCGCAACGCGCAACGAAAATCCACAGAATGCGTACATTGCGTCAAAAACTACGCCAGACGTCTTCTTCGCCAAAGCTGCGAGATCCTCATTCGGTCCACTAAACAACACCAACGGAAATTCTAATTCAGCCTAACTCTCAAAGCGCTCAACAGGCCCCAGAACAGCCACACAGCAGAACGGAAACTATGATGCTTACCCTCCAACAAAGTATGATGGAGCTTATGTCATTCATGAAAACGACCATGCAAACGCTTGTTCAAAACCAGAACATGGTGATACAGCTGCTCGTAGCACAACAGTCTTAATAATCTATGCAGGTGCTACGAATATCAATGTGGAACGCCAATGGTGTCTCACGGCATAAACTAGAATTATCACAATTCTTAACCGAAAACCATATTGACGTGCTACTGGTGGAAACGCATCTTACAAGCAAATACAACTTTCATATCAACTTTCAGATCATCCAGATGGGAAAGCCCACGGCGGAACTGGAGTTCTAATCAGAGAACGCATTAAACACCACTTTCACAAAAGGTTTGCAACAAACTTCTTGCAGGCCACATCGATACAAATTCAGTTAAGCAACGGAATCCTTTCAATCGCTGCCGTTTACTGCCCTCCTCGTTTCTCAATCTCGGAAGGACAATTTATGGACTTCTACAATTCACTTGGAGATCGATTTATAGCCGCAGGAGACTACAACGCCAAACATACGCACTGGGGATCACGTCTAGTGACTCCCAAAGGAAGACAATTGTACAATGCAATTATAAATGTGAAAAATAAACTGGACTACGTTTCTCCTGGAAGTCCCACATACTGGCCAACAGACTCACAAAAGCTCCCAAACCTTATTGATTTTGCAGTGACAAAAAACATACCTCGCAATCTAATAAGTGCCAAAGCAGTCTCGGACTTATCATCAGACTCGCCTGTGCTTCTAACGCTTCTTCAAAGCCCAGAAACAACCGAACACCCCTTCAGCCTGACGACGCCAAAAACGAACTGGCTAAAATACAAAAAGTACGTGAGTGCCCACATAGAACTCGCCCCGGAATTTAACATGGAATCGGACATCGACTACACTACGAGCGCCCTGGAAGAAGTACTCGTTGCGGCAGCTAAAATCTCTACTCCTCATAGGAAAGATGTAGACCGAAACAAACACTTCAAATCTAATCAGCAAATCGAACAGCTCGTGCGAGAAAAGAGGCGCACGCGTCGTGATTGGCAAAACAGCAAATCACCAGCTTCAAAACAACGCCTTAAGGAAGCAACCCGATCACTCGACCAGGCTCTTCACCAACAGGAAGAAAATGCACAGCTGAGGTACATCCAGAATCTCTCGCCAACAAGCACAAAGTACCCCCTGTGGAGGGCCCACCCAAATCTTAGCGCCCCAATTAAAACGACCATCCCGATAAGAAACTCTTCGGGATGCTGGGCTCGCAGCGACGAAGACCGAGCTGAAACATTCGCCACAAATCTCCAAAGTGTCTTCCAGCCAAACCCAGCCTCAATTTTATTCCTCCTGCCAGAAAATCAGCCAGAGTCCTCCCCTCAGCCAGCCGCACCTTCATTCCGGCCGAACGAAATCGAAAAAGTCATAAGAGGGCTAAAACCAAAAAAGGCTCCCGGTGGTGACCTATTGACCCCAAAGATGCTGATCGAACTTCCAAAATGCGCTATAGAGGTCGTCTGCAAACTATGAATCATTGAATGGAATCATTAATCTTGGCTATTTCCCAAAAAAGTGGAAGAAATCCATTATTATAATGATACCGAAGCCTGGAAAAGACCACACAATTCCGTCATCATACAGACCAATAAGCCTTCTATCTTGTTTGTCTAAATTGTTTGAAAAATGATTGTTAACTCGCATAATACCACATCTGGAAGCTTGCAATATTATCCCGGCACACCAATTTGGCTGTCAAAGAAACAATAGAACCATCGAACAAGTGAACAGATTAACATCCGAAATACGCTCAGCCTACGAACAGCGAGAATACTGCAGCGCTATTTTCCTCGACGTATCTCAAACTTTCCACCGAGTTTGGCTCATCGGACTCATGCACAAAATTAAAACGTATCTTCCAACATACACCCACAAGCTACTGGAATCATACCTCTACAATAGGGTATTCTCAGTGAGATGCAACGCAGCTACTTCGGGCGACTACACCATCGAAGCTGGAGTTCCACAAGGAAGCGCACTCGGCCCGTGTCTATATGTTTTGTATACTGCGGATATTCCTACGAGCGCACAACTAACAACGTCAACGTTCGCCGACGATACCGGTATCCTTAGTCGCTCCAGATGCCCAACGCAGGCAACAACCCAACTGGCTAATCATCTCACAAAAGTGGAAAGGGTGCTGTCCGACTGGCGCATTAAATTAAACGAACAAAAGTGTAAGCATATAACGTTTACTCTTAATAGAAAAACATGCCCTCGCTTTTCTAAACGGTATGCAGATCCCTCAAGCTAACGAAGTAACGTACCTTGGCGTTCACCTTGATAGACGACTTACCTGGCGCAAGCACATCGAATGCAAAAAGATGCACCTAAAACTGAAAGCCAGCAGCCTCCACTGGATCATAAACTCACGATCGCCACTGTGCCTGGACTACAAGTTACTACTGTACAATTCAGTCCTAAAGCCAATCTGGACGTATGGCTCCCAGCTGTGGGGGAACGCGAGCAGCAGCAACATAGACATCATACAGCGCGCACAATCAAAAATCTTGAGAGCTATCACAAGGGCACCTTGGTATGTTCGCAACGAAAACATCCACCGGGATCTGGGCATCCTCGCAGTGAAAGACGAAATTCAGAAGCAAAAAGAGTCATACAAAGAAAAACTGTCTTCGCACCCAAATTTTCTCGCTCGGGGATTGACTCGGGTTTGTAGCGTATCCCGCCTTAGACGCAACGACCTCCCAACCCAGCAATCGATTTTTAGGGCCGTCTAACTCCGTATCAGTCAATATGACTGTTAGTTAAGTTAAAAATATAAGATTTGATTGATACAACTCTTGTTAGTCTCGCAAAGAGAAGATTCAAGAAATAAAAGCAACGTTAAAAAAAAAAAAAAAAAAACTTTGACATTTGATCGAACTTGGCGTGCTTTTTCGGTCTTGGCTCACCTAGGCTCTTCCATTGGGACGATTGGGCTTTGGTTTCGATATCATAACCATATACCCATGATTCGTCACCAGCTATGATCCTTTTGAGTTAATCTGGGTCGTCGTTGCCGTCATTCAACCGCTCTTGAGCGATGCTTATGCGACGGCAATTCAGCAATTTCGGAACAAACTTCGCTGTCATACGACTCATGCCCAAAACGTTTGAAACAATTTCATGGCACGTATCCAGCGATATACCGACATCTTCATCTTCTCCATTTCTCTGATAGTGATTCGACGATTTTCCAAAACAATTTTCTTCACTGCTTGAACATTTTCATCAGTTGTTGACGTGCTTGAGCGTCCAGAGCGAGGCTCGTCATTGGCATATTCCCGGCCTTCTTGGAAGTTTGTAACACTTGTAAACATTTTACGCAGAACAGTTTCACCGTATGCCACTGTCAACATTTTAAGTGTTTCGGAGCACCTTATTTTATTTTGACACAAAATTTGATGCTAAACCTTTAATACAAGTAGTTTATGTGACGAATATGACGTTTGTTTAAATGATTTAAAGAAATTTTGTGAAGAAACGCTTCGTTGCATTTAATTAAATATTCGTGGTATTTAATGACTAATGTGGTTCACAATTTTAGTTTGTGGTCCAAAAA
Organism: Drosophila malerkotliana malerkotliana; assembly: GCA_018153235.1. Classification (NCBI taxonomy): domain Eukaryota; kingdom Metazoa; phylum Arthropoda; class Insecta; order Diptera; family Drosophilidae; genus Drosophila; species Drosophila malerkotliana. Next base: position 1,534,496 of record JAECXV010000202.1, on the reverse strand, counting down.
TAATTGAATCATTTGTACTTCCTGTTGGTTGCTAGGCAAAAACGCATCCGAGGCTTGCAAAAAAAGCGGAGTGAACAATTTAACCGACGTATTTCACCGAGATTTGGATTCTTCTGATCCTTACTTATCAAGCATCGCTTCAAAAAAGAGTTCAAAATTACACTCATTGCCAAGTGAAGTTATTGCGTTTTTAGTTTCTCGTTAACCGGAAGTTGCAGACCAAGTATATGGTGTTAAAGATGAGCTTAATATAGTTTATGTACTTATTTTTAAGTTTTCGTTAATTAAGCTATGTTAAATATAATATGCAAAAGTATCAAAAATATAAAAATTTTCAAGCAATTGTGGATAAAAAAAATTAAAAAAGAAATATAACAACATTAATATGATTTTTATATATACTGCAGTTCTATTATGTGAGCGGCCAGGAAAGCAAGGTTCGAAATTCACAAATATTATAAGCAGCAAATTCTTCAAGTTTCAACTTTCTAACTTTAAACATCCCAATGTGCACTGTAGGTAAGCGAGCAAAAACCGGGCAAAGACAAGCGCACACGTGATACAGTTTTGGACATCGCTAATTAATAAGTGTACAGCACGGGTGAGCGTGGAAGAGACCACTACTGGATAGTTTAACCATTTTTTGCAATACATAGAAAACTTACTCACAAAGTGAGTGAGAAAAAACACAAATACCAAGTTAAATTCGCCAGACATCCCACTTCATCAAAAAATTTGTAATAGAAGATATACAATGACATGAATAAAATTTGACGGGTAACAATATTTTGCCAAAAATAGCTTTCATATAAAATTTAAACTCCCAAAAAAAAAAAAATTGTATGAAAAGTTATACCATTTCCGATTAATCAGTTATATGGCAGCTGTAGGATATAGTCGATCCCAGCCCTTCCGACTTATATACTGCGTCTTTCCTTTGCACGCAGTATGGGTGTGTGCAAAGTTTCAAGACGATACCTTTAAAACAGAGAGACTAGTTTGCGTAGAAACAGACAGACGGACAGACGGTGATGCTTATATCAACTCAGGAGGTGATCCTAATCTAGAATATATATACTTTCTAGGGTCGGAGATGTCTCCTTCACCGCGTTGCAAGTTATTATAATAATAAAAAGTATAATACCCTCTGCAAGGGTATAAAAACTTCTTTTATTCGGCACGTGCAAGAAAAACTAATTTTTTGACAAGTAGGAGGGGTTATTGTTATTTACAAGCAGTAGTGGATTTAACAGGTGGGCAAAGACGCGCTTGCCCACTGGGCCCCCCCGACGAAATCTTGCTGAAAGTTGCACCTTCGATTTCTTTTTTTATTTTTTTGTTGACAAAATGTTTTGGTGAGTCTCTTGTGGACAGCACAAGTTCAATTTTCATTCATGGGCTAATTTCATTCATTACTAAACCTGACATGGTGGCATTCAGTCCTATCATTCATTGACATTGCTGAAGTACAATTACAGAAAAAAGAAGTTGATCTTTTGATGGCCCAAAATTGTCTCTAAAATGTAATGAAGAACTTGCAAAACTTGCGTGAGGAGAGCAAGTATGATTCTTTCGTTTCGAAAGCTAAATGTCAATGGGAGAAGATGGGATGGAAGAAAGACGAACGAAAAAAATGCCAGGCGAGAAAGCAGAGGACAGTTCTCTGGATATGGCAACGAAACATCGCATTGGGTACTTAGAAGTTCTGGACAGAATGTGCAGCGAATTACAAGAAAGGGCCAAAGGTTTTGATGAGATAAACTCACTTTTCGGATTTCTCAAACCTGAATTCTTCAAAAACATGGAAGAAAAAGAATTCGAAAAAAATGTGTGCAATTTGATGGAAAAATATACAACTTTTTTTACAACTGCCTTGAAGTATGAGGTAATCAGTTTTGCGGATATATATTTCTCACAAGAACAAGATTTTACCAAGCATAGTCCATTGCAATATTTGAATTTCATCGTTGAAAAAAATTGGATCAGCAGTTTCCCGGAGTGCTGCAGTTTATTGCGTTTATTCTTGACCCTTCCCGTCAGCACTGCCAGTGCCGAACGAACAATGAGATCATTGAAGAGAGTCAAAGATCGGCAACGTTCTACAATGAGTGCAGAAGCATTGGACGATTTCAGCATACTTTTCATTGAACAGCAAGTCGCCAATCAAATTGAAATTGGCCCTGTTTGCCCTGAAAAAATGGGCCTGGGCCAAGCTAAGTTTCAACGCTTGTGCTTTATCTCGTGCTTTTTAGGCGACTTGTTATAGCCATGATCGTCTGTCCGTCCTTTTATCTGTTTCTACGCAGACACTTGGTCTCTGTTTTCAAGCTATCAACTTGAAACTTTACCGGAACGGCCGGCATAGGCCGACTATATTCTATAGCTTCTATATAACTGATTTTTAGGAAATGCCATACTTTATGGCCATACTTTATTTTAACAAATTTCATAAGGATCGGCCATCTTTCTATATGCTATGGATAATGTTTTTGGCCAAATAATACGTCATGCCAAATGTCATAAGTCAAATTTTATAATTACAAATAATTCAAATAACTATATTTTATAGACTGCCATTTAACTGAACGATCGGAAATGGTATTTGGTAAAAATACCAACTTTGATATTTTTAAAGATAGAATTCTGAGACTTGAATTCTGGATTCCTTTCCTTTCTTGTTTTTACTATACATAGTTGCCTTCAAATAACATATTTTACAAAATCTGTTAAAAATAACATTTTTAAGATTTACAAACATACTTATAGTTTTCCGCCATTGTAGCAATGGGTTGCGGGATAGATGGGTACATTGTATTGAAACCAGTGTTAAGGGGAATTCGTGGTGCTACCGCTTGGATTGGTGGACTTTCAGATCTTGTATGTGCAGGGTTTGTATCCCCGCCAAGAACCTATGAAGAAATAAGTTAGTTAATCACTAAATACTAATTAAAATATATGTATAACATACGCTTGTTCCATTAGGTGTCTCAGTAAGGTTGTTTGTGGTAATTACATCTGATGATGGTCTTTCCGAACCGGAAGCTGAAGGGTTTATAATACCGGGTGTAGAATTGTTAGAAGTTGTAACAGAGGACGTAGCACCTCCGGAAGTGTTATTCGCTACAGTACTAGATCGACCACTGTTATTACCAATGTTATCCGCTGACCGTCTCTGTGTTCTTATTTTTTCCTCCCGGCGCCACTTGGCTCGGCGATTTGAAAACCAAACCTAAAATAATTTCAAGTTTTAAAAGAACACATCTTTTATTTCTACTTAAAATTTATGTTTCTATTAAAAATAAAAAAATAATTTTAAACATATGTGTACATAAAGATAAAAATATAATCAAAAGATCCACAAATGAAAGCAGAATAAAAAACTTATAGCTCTAAATATCGTCCGATATGACATAATTTCGTTTTTAAACCTTAGCAGAGTGTATTATAGTTTTTGTCAAAAGTGTGCATTGCAGGAAAGGAGACATTTCCAACCCACAACGCGCTATGCCAAATAAGGAACATTAAACACACCTAATTTAAGTTTATTTTAATATGATGCCAGGCAACATTGTTCAAATGGCTAATCTACACCTACAAATCAAAAAGCAGCAAAATTGGTTAATTTTTATTGGAATTATAGGCCTTTTTTACTACTTCCCTACTGAGTCGGTAGTATGCCCGTAAGGGGGCTGAAGTTCCTGTCTCGTCCAAGCGTAAAAGTGTGCCACAAAAATTTGTTGAATCCATACCATATTTGAGAATCCATACCTTTAAAATTTAAACTATAAAGGTAATGAAATTGTGGGTGAAAGAGATGAGTACCGGGTATAATATATTCAGAAACTCGACTATAGCCGTCTGTTCTTTTTTTTCCACTTTTCATACCCTTGCAGAGGGTATTATAAGTTTGGTCAAAAGTGTGCAACGCAGTGAATAAGACATCTCCGACCCTATAAAGTATATATATTCTTCATCAGGATCACCTCCTAAGTTGATATGAGCATGTCCGTCTGTCCGTCTGTCCGTCTGTCTGTCTGTCTGTTTCTACGCGAACTAGTCTCTCAGTTTTAAAGCTATCGTCTTGAAACTTTGCACACACTTCTTTCCTTTGCACGCAGTATATAAGTCGGAACGGCCGGGATCGGCCGACTATATCCTATAGCTGCCATATAACTGATTGATCGGAAATGGTATAACTTTGGTGTTTTTTGAGTTAGAGAGTTCATCAAAAAATTTGTAATAGAAGATATACAATGACATGAATAAAATTTGACGGGTAACAATATTTTGCCAAAAATAGCTTTCATACAAAATTTAAACTCCCAAAAAAAAAAAAATTGTATGAAAAGTTATACCATTTCCGATTAATCTATTATATGGCAGCTGTAGGATATAGTCGATCCCAGCCCTTCCGACTTATATACTGCGTCTTTCCTTTGCACGCAGTATGGGTGTGTGCAAAGTTTCAAGACGATACCTTTAAAACAGAGAGACTAGTTTGCGTAGAAACAGACAGACGGACAGACGGTGATGCTTATATCAACTCAGGAGGTGATCCTAATCTAGAATATATATACTTTCTAGGGTCGGAGATGTCTCCTTCACCGCGTTGCAAGTTATTATAATAATAAAAAGTATAATACCCTCTGCAAGGGTATAAAAACTTCTTTTATTCGGCACGTGCAAGAAAAACTAATTTTTTGACAAGTAGGAGGGGTTATTGTTATTTACAAGCAGTAGCGGATTTAACAGGTGGGCAAAGACGCGCTTGCCCACTGGGCCCCCCCGACGAAATCTTGCTGAAAGTTGCACCTTCGATTTCTTTTTTTATTTTTTTGTTGAAAAAATGTTTTGGTGAGTCTCTTGTGGACAGCACAAGTTCAATTTTCATTCATGGGCTAATTTCATTCATTACTAAACCTGACATGGTGGCATTCAGTCCTATCATTCATTGACATTGCTGAAGTACAATTACAGAAAAAAGAAGTTGATCTTTTGATGGCCCAAAATTGTCTCTAAAATGTAATGAAGAACTTGCAAAACTTGCGTGAGGAGAGCAAGTATGATTCTTTCGTTTCGAAAGCTAAATGTCAATGGGAGAAGATGGGATGGAAGAACGACGAACGAAAAAAATGCCAGGCGAGAAAGCAGAGGACAGTTCTCTGGATATGGCAACGAAACATCGCATTGGGTACTTAGAAGTTCTGGACAGAATGTGCAGCAAATTACAAGAAAGGGCCAAAGGTTTTGATGAGATTTCTCAAACCTGAATTCTTCAAAAACATGGAAGAAAAAGAATTCGAAAAAAATGTGTGCAATTTGATGGAAAAATATACAACTTTTTTTACAACTGCCTTAAAGTATGAGTTAATCAGTTTTTGCGGATATATATTTCTCACAAGAACAAGATTTTACCAAGCATATATATCTTATTATATCTTGACTCGACTATATCTTGTTATACCCTTGCAGAGGGTATTATAATTTTGTCCAAAAGTGTGCAACGCAGTGAAGGAGACATCTCCGACCCTATAAAGTATATATATTCTTGATCAGGATCACCTCCTGAGTTGATATGAGCATGTCCGTCTGTCCGTCTGTCTGTCTGTCTGTCTGTCTGTTTCTACGCGAACTAGTCTCTCAGTTTTAAAGCTATCGTCTTAAAACTTTGCACACACTCTTCTTTCCTTTGCACGCAGTATATAAGTCGGAACGGCCGGAATCGGCCGACTATATCCTATAGCTGCCATATAACTGAACGATCGGAAATGACCCAACTTTCGTGTTTTTGATGATAGATAGCTGGCACTTGGTACACATTCTATTTTTGGTCAGTTAATCCGATCTACTAAATTTCATAAAGACCGGTTGACTATATCTTATAGCTGACATATAACTGTACGATCGGAAATGGTTTTTGGTAGAAATATCAACTTTCGTATTTTTGAAGATAGAAGCTTGGAACTTTTTTTTAGATTTTTTATTGTAATTAATTGGTTGTATTATGATGTAATCATAAGGATCGGCTAACTATATCCGATGTTTGCGATATATATCCGGTTTTAGCTGCAAGGGTATATCAACTTCGGCTCCGCCCGAAGTTAGCTTTGCTTTCTTGTTTTTTAGATATTTTATTGTAATTAATTGGTTTTCATATGATATTGTCATAGGGATCGGCCTACTATTTCCGATGTTTTTGGTATACAATCCGGTTTTAACTGCAAGAGTATATCAACTTTGGCTCCGCCCGAAGTTATCTTTCCTTTCTTGTTTTATTTATTATCACATCCTTACATAGATAGTTTTTTGGGCAACTTTTGAGTTTTTACCGGAACTAGTGTCAAAGCCATATCTTTTTAAATATATTTTCTTAAAGAGTTTTGTGTATAAAAAAAAATAAACCATACAAAAAATGCATTCGTTGGAATTGGGATTATGTCCTCTTTAAAGCTATGTTCAAATATCAACATATAAAATAATATTTAAGGCATAACAAAGCTATTACTTTAGTCATGCCGTCAAGCTGTCAAGCACCCTTCTGTGAAAATCGAAACTTAAGCATAATGACAAAAGGGGTGAAAAGGGATTACAATATTTGTAAGCTTCAATATTTCCATGATGACATTTATGTCGGAGCGGTATTGTTTCCGGTGCCACTTGAACCAACATGTTTCCACTTCAATTCTTAAACGTAGTTTGATTTTGCCCCCAATATAAAACTGTATGAGAAAAATCGCAAGGAGTTTCAAGTGTTTTCACTGTGAAATTGTTTTTATTCACTTCTATAAATAATTAAGTCCAAGTCCCAAAATATTTTTCTCACCCCACGATTTATTACAAATAGGACAGTGGCCTTGGGGGATGAAAGGTTGAGGGTTGACTTCTAAAATGAGTATGAATTAGTTATCGCTAGCTGATTTTCATGCTTAAAATGGTAAGTGCGGTAAAAGTGAAAAATAAATTACATTGTGGAATAGGCACATGTGTACTTTAAACCATTTAAGCTATTTCTTTTAAAATTTTTAGTATATGAGGAAACCGTTGTTTTTTTCAAAAGCCATGTTGTCACAGTAAAGAAGCTTTCTTTCCACCTCTGTGTTCGAGAATTAAATACAAGATCACAATTTTCATAATTTACTTATATGTAGGAAAGGTAGTAAGACTGACACAAAACGAGCTTAGACTAAAGTGCCCGAAATAAGTAAGTAGGACACCCAATTTTTTTGTTTTATAAAAAAACGCTTGAATATTTAAAAAAAAAAAAAAAATTTGTAAATATTCTTTATTAAATTTGTAACACTTGTCAAATTATAGAAATAAAATTAAACTTCACAACACATTATAGAAAATAAAAAAAAAAACTTTCAAACGAAATAAGTAAGTAGGACCATTTCCATTACCATAAACCCTTTGAGATAATATGCCCCAAAGTTTTTTAATTGGATTTAAATCCGGGCTGCGAGCAGGCCATTCCAAAATTGGGATTTGCGATGACGAAAGGAAGCTCTTTGTAAGCTTTGCACCGTGGATAGGTGCAATATCCTGTTGAAAAGTCCATTCTTCACCGAAATAGTTTTCTTCAAATTGGACTAGAACTTTGTCTAAGAGCTCTACATATGTTTTTGCATTCATTTTATGCGATATGAAGCAAATAGGAGACTTTCCATTATAGCTAAAGGCAGCCCATACCATGAGCGACCCTGAAAGTTCCTAGAGACGTGCACTTTTTTGGGACTTCTATTGTCGCGATAATAATAGCGGTAGCCATCAGGGCCATCTAAATTAAACTTCTCATCGGTAAATATTACATTTTTCCACTCTATATCCAAAAATTTTTTTATATTGGAAACTGCAATCGGGCTATTTTGTGCCTGAGTATTTTTCTCACCCAGGTTTGAGCAGTTTTTTTTCGTATAAACCATTTATATATCCATATATAAACCATATATATGGCGATATATCCACACTTAAGCTTAAAAAATAATCTATAACTAATTTGCGGCTGCTGCCTGACCCGACACAAACGTTATATATAAGTAATGTATATATAAAAGTACTAACATTCAATAACCCATTAATTAAAGTTTTTTTCTTATAAAACAGAATAATTAATAAAAAATAAAAATATACTACCTATTCAGTAGGCAAGCCAAAAGTCTACAACCCCTAAAAATATTTGGTTTCGATTTTTAGTTTGTAAGTGTAGATTAGCCATTGGCATCGTTTGGCATCAAAACAATTTTGCCCAACAATTTTGGGCGTGGCAAAATTTTGAAACAAACTGATCTCAGAGGATACTATACGAGTCCAAGTTCCAAATCGGATAGCTCTAATTTTACCTTATATTCCCGGCCGCTTTATATGAAATTGCCAGATATTTTTCCAGACATATTAACTGGGCGAAAAAAACTAAGTTTTTTATATCATTTTTCATTATTCAAAAGTTGGAATGGGCACTAAAATGGGGAATTTTATTTTAAAGAAAGCTTTGCCAGAAAGAGTTCTTAAACAAATGAAAAACTACGCTTCCCTGTGTATATTTACTATGGAGAAAACTTGTTTCAACCCAATTTCTCAGAACATTTTTCTCAGTGGAAAAATTTTGATTTTTAAGTTTGGGTTGTCAAATGAGTCAAAATGAGAGCAAATGAGAGAGTTTCTAAAAAAATTTTAAAATTCTCTCGCTGCCAGTGTGTCGGCAGCGCTGCGCTAAAATTTCCTACCCTATGCACGCGTGCTATGGAAAATGAGACTTTGCCCCCCACTGGTCTAAAATCTCGTTCACACGGAATGCTATAAATTGTTTGTACTTCTCTGGTCCGATCGCAGCAAATTCAAGACGGTCCTCGAGTCGGTCCAGAATGACCGTGTGCTTAGCTTCGCGCCAAGTGAGAGCTCCAGAGTTTGAGCTAACATCGCTCCACGCACTGCTCTCATGAGTTCAAGCATTGGTATGTCAGCCTTAGAGGGGCTACCTTGGTTTGCTGCCCAGTAGACTGCAGTGGCTACCTGCCTCGTTTTGAAATCTTATATAACTCACGTCGGCAAATCCATTCTCACTTGCGTCCATCAGCCACTCCTTCGTGTGGCATCTTTGGATGGTAATTTTCAATTTCCGGGATATACCGAAGCCATCGCTTCCATTTAATCCATTCTGCCTTAGGTATTAGGTCATCCCAGGTACATCCACTTCGCCATATTTCCTGAAATATTATTTGTGCATACATCACGTAGAAGGATATGAGCCCTAAAGGATCATATATAGACATCAACACACTGAGAAACTCTCGTTTGGTGGGTCATTGCTTTCCTTGGAGAAGTTCTCTATGGCGATATCTTGGGGATACTTGGTAGCGGATGAGATCTTCTTTCGTATCCCACCACATTCCCTGAACCTTCTCGGTCTGACCATCCGTTGTTTCGTCTAGTCTCACTAGGTTGGGCGAAGTTTCGAATGAGGAATCCGCCCTGAAGATGAATGTAATGGACCCGACGCCCGAGGCTTATGGTTTCTTCCTCCGTGTCGACGCTGTCCAGCATGTCGTCTACATAGTGATTCTACAGGATGCACTTTACAGCGCGTGGGTATTTTATCTTGAATGACTCTGCATTTCTGTTCTTCACTTACTGGGAGCAACTAGTCCCAAACGTCATTACCTGCATGGCGTAGTTCTCTCTCCGTTGTGTGTATGGGTCTATAAATACAAAGCGGTGGTATCTATGATCTTCTGAGTGTATTCTGACCTGATGAAACATCTTCTGACCGGCGATTTCGCCGCCGATCGCAATACGTTTCTCTCTAAACCTGCGAAGTATTGGTACCAACTGCGCTAGTTGGTCAGGTCCATTCAGGAGCATTGTATTCAGCGAAATCATCATTGGATACGCTTTTGCTATTCTTCTCCGGTCCAGGGCCGCCGTCCGATCACATACACTGCTCAAGCAGGCGCAAGTTCTCCTTGTTCTCTTCAGCTTCACATGCACATATGTGAAACACGTGGTAGTTTGGGGTTATAACTTCACCCACACTGTTGGAGCTTCTTCCTTTAATCGTCAACCCCAGGCGGATCTTCTCAGCGATCGGTTCTTCTGTTGTGCCTTTCTTGGTGCGAAGCAATTATTGAGACCTATCAGGAGCCTGGGCTGTGCTGAGACATATCCGGACGGTGGTAGATGTCGAAGGTGTGTGCTGTGCTCTCAGGTGGGTTATATCCAACGACTGTGACGGGAGATTCAGAGACTGGGCCGAGTGAACGTCGCGAAGATGATATAGCTTCTTTTGGCCAATGCGGGGATCCTTAAGTCGAGTTGTCCGTTCACTCCAAGGGTCTCTAGCAATGGGGCGTCGATCAAGGTTAGAGATGACCCGTCGTCGATGAAGGCATACGTGTTGACTTGCCTACCTACCATTCCCATACAAAGTCTCTGGCAATACTCTGAATAGCATTTCCACACCCTCTTGTCGGTGTGCATGGCATCTGGCTTGGACGGGATCCGTGCTGCCGCGATGCAACAGGGGGTGATGGCGTTCTAGACATCTATCTATTCCGCAAGGATTGGGGACGCCGCATCTTTCCACCTTATGGCTCTGAAAACATCTCCAGCACAAGCCACACCGCCAGCGATCGTTGGTCGACATATTCAGGAATGCTGGACACTCCCGCAGGGTTCTGCCATTGGGGGTGCACAGCCGACATCCTTGGCGCGAAGTGTGTGTATGTCACCGTGCTCCTTCTCTCCGTTCTTCATGAGCTTGGGACTATCACATGGCTCGCTTCTTCTGCCATCTGCGATAGCCACGGACTAAACTCTGCCACAGTAAACACTGTTAGAGAGGCTTTGTGCATTCCCCAAAACGTCTGCACCATCAATGGCAACTTGCTCACTAGCTTCTGCGTGAGCGCTGGGTTGTATAAGTAGTGGTCCAAATTGGAGGATTTCATCGTAGCGCAAACATTTTGCACCTCCACCGAGAAGTCAACCAGCATTTCAAGCTTATTCTCCCTCACTTGAGGAAATTGTTTAATCCTTGTCAGTAACAAGTCAATGTTAATTTCGGGTCGCTCAAATCGCATTCAAAGCGTGGCGATTATCTGGGGGGCCCAGCGTGGGCCCTCTGCGTACTGCCGTTTTCTTCCACAACGGCAACTTCACCAATTTGTATCCGTACCTGCATTCTGGTACCGTGTACTAGATGCTCCAGGTATCTTCTCTGCGTGGCCAGTCTCCGATCCCCTCCCCCCTTGGAGCTTGCCCATGAGCGCCTTTCGCCTATGTAGAAGTTGTTGTCGCAACTGCAGCAACTGATCTTCTTCCTCCAACAACCTTAGCTCCGTCTGCAGGTTCTGCGCTTCCTTCGAGGCCTCGTTGACGTCATTAGTCCCGATCCTCTTCTGGTCGCCACCTGAGTAACTCTGTTAATTGTCCCCAGCCGTCGGCTGGTCATCTTTTCTGTCCTGATCAACGTCGAGCTTTGTGCATGGACGTCTACGTCACACTCTGCACAAATCCATCCTACGCCGCCATCCTCTAAAGCAGCACACTTAGGAAGACACATGCTCACGCAGCCGGCGCCGATACAGCCAACCGTAACGTGCTCGTCCTCCATTTCACAGAGGAAGCATGTCGCCACCAATCTTGCCTCTCCACCGGATCCAGTAGGCATCTCCATGTTCATTTCGCACTCTGATTCAAGTACTCTCCAAGAATACACCGGATAAGAATTTAAAGAAACGTTGTGGGTATTCAAAGTTTGTAGCGGTTCCCCAGTAAAGACGCCTGTGTAAACTAACCACTCTAACTAAGCAGTGATAAGCAGTGATAAAAGCTTTAAATTCATAGTAAATTAGTAGTTGTACAATTCATAATCAAATCTTAATTCTATGTTCTAACTTTTCGTCCGCTTCTCTCGAGTTTCAAATAGAAAAGAAAGTTAAGGCACATGGTTACCGGTTGACTTAACAGAGATTCAACACCCGCTTAAATTATCGGTTCTGCAACTTCGGCGTTGCCGGATGCCGCGGGAGCAGTTTTACTATCTATCGTAACAGGCAGTTTTGGGGGAAAATGCGAGAAGTAAAGAACAAATAATTATTTTTTATTGACATGCCTTTTAATAATCCGAATTATTAGCGCTTCGTCCTTGCTTACATTGGTGTTGGCTCACCATACACCATACGATGATGTGTGAAAACATTAACATCCACAGTCAAATATAATTGATCAAATACAGGCAAGATAGAAACTGTTTTATTTTTATTAAACAATACGACACGCCCCAAGTTCACGTTTAAGTCAAGTGCTTGAGTCTGCCATTCACGTAAAACATTTTGTCAAATAAAACACGTTTTATAAACAAATTTGACATACCAATTTTTATTTTTCAATCTTGAAAAAAATAAGAGATATATGTATCCGATTTGGCATTTAGACCTTTTTGGTATATACGCGATTTAAGTTTAATTCAAAGGCGTCAATATAGCGCCAGTTCACAAGAGCCTTTCGGTAATGTTTTGATGCTAAGCTATTCTAATGCATGTCAAATTCCAATATATATCTACAAAACAAAATTTAACTAAATCGCACGACTTTTAGGGGAGTTAAAGACTTTTCATTATTCTTCCCTATTGGGTTGCAAGTACCAACACTCAGCAAAACATTTGCTTTGGGGGTTTTTTGGAATTTAGGGAATGGCTCGTGCACCAATTATAAGCATCAGCTAGCATCCCTGCATTTATCACAGAAGCCCAGACGGCCGAGGGGCGCTAGGGAAACAAGTTATATATTTAAATAGTAAAGTGTGAAAGATAACTAAAAAATGAAAATATAAAATACATATTGTTAAGTTTTGCGGACAGGAAAGATAAATGATAGGGCAGTTTGAACATAAGACCCTATAAACTAAAGTTTATAGTCCGTCTTAGCGGGAGGAGCGACCCTTAATGAAGCCATGCTGACATGGTCGAAGTGATGATCAAAGAACAGGGAGCCCTGGCACAGTATTTTAGCACACAGCCTGGTACTCTATCGGGACCTGGCAAATAAATGGGTTTGACCCTTAGAAAATCTGATAATAAGCTTTTCTTGGAGAAAGACGGACAAAAAATTAGGTTTGCTGATTGAATATTATATGCGTAGGGCTGATATGTAGAAAAATTATATATAGTCGTTTAAATAAAAATCTAAAAAATAAAAGTTAAGTTTGTATGTATCTATAAAAATATGTATGTATGGTAGTTGGTACGTTCTTTTACATTCAGATATAAGGTAATGATCTTTGTCAATTCAACTTGACAGTCGGACACAAAAAAAATGTGTGATAAAACTTCGTTAAAGCTAGGGAAGCTAGTTTTTGAATAAAACACCTTCTTTAGACAAACCATTTGGGGCTTGCTTTTGATCCAGAATTTCTTGAATTTTCTTTACCATTTTGCCAAATTTAGAAAAAAAAAATTATAATAGTCTCTGCAAGAGTATTAAAACCGAATACAATTGAACAAAACAGAAAGACAAACCTGAATACGTGCCTCTGGCAAACCAATTTTATCCGCAAGCCTCTCTCGTGCAAAAACATCAGGATAGTGTGTTCTCTCAAATTCTGCAAGGTAAATTTTATAAAATAATTATTAATTATTATTAATTGAAAATAAATATGTTAAAAAACTTTATTCATGAAAATAACTTTAACTTCAGGCAAAGACGACGCTTATCTGCGCTTGTAGATGGATGGAGGTTTCTATTGTTAGTTATGGTAAGATCGGACATATGTATTTATATCCCGACATCCTATAGCTCCCGACTATATTATACCCGCTACTCATCTCTTCCACCCACAATTTAACTAACCTTTAAAATTTAAACTTTAACAGTATTAATTCTCAGAAACAAATTTTTGTTACATACTTTTTCGCTTGTGCAAAACAACCACGGCAACCCCCCTACTATTAAAACAGTAGTGAAGTAGACTAAAAAGGCTATATATTATATAATATTATTATACTATAATATTATTATTTTCCAACATAAACGAGCTACAACGATATTTCTGTTTCGGGGGGCAGGGTTGGGCGTGGAAAGATTTTGACACAAACTTGATCTGCGCGGAAATTAAACGAGTCCAAGTTCTTACTGCAACGCAGTGAAGAAGGCATCTTCAACCCTATAAAGTATATATATCTTGATCAGGACCACCTCCTGAGTTGATCCTCCTCAACAATCTCAGATCCACCGTCCGCCTCACACAATGTCATCTATCACTAGCATGTCCATTAGCTTTTAGACATAGCCCCTGTGTTTCGCTCAACTCACTTGCTAGCACGAATACCTTTCCGACCCACGTCGCTCATCTCGCTCATATGGCAATGCTCGCAAGCATACTTATACTTATAAGTTCTCTTACTAGTTAAAGACTTTAACATGTATCGATCACCATCAAGTAACTCAAAAATCTTAAATGGTCCTTTAAAATTCGGATCCAATTTCGTTTGGTGTCGTTCCTCACTTTTCAATAACACATGATTATCAACATGGTATTTCTTTATCTAAGCCCTATTTTTTTCTTTACGGTTCTTATCATATACATCATTTTTATCAACATTTTCTTTGGCCTTTGCATTTGTTTACCATCTTCTTTTTCCTCATCCATTGGCAGTGCGCCCATTGCCCATTAATAACTCTAGGGCACTAAATGGCTTGTACGATTCATGGCCAACTGGCTTTCTTTCAATGGATCTTGCAAGAACGTTCGCTGGTTTCTACTTCTGTTAACATCGCTTTCAGCGTACTTATGACACGTTCTACCTGCCCATTCGCACGTCTTGCTCTTGTCCCTACAAAATGCAAGTCAACTTTATTTTCCGTTCAAAAATCCCGGAACCCAACGCTAGAAAAACTTCTGCCCTGATCGGCCATTATGTGGTTTGGCACACCAAAGATAGAAATACCAGGCTTAACGGAATTTATACAGTTTTTTTGGTGTCTAAACCAAAGGTACAATGTAGAAAAACACATTTACTAAATGCGGAGGTCTTTCATAATTTACAGATTATGCCGTTTTCAACGAATTTTCTGACATACTTTGACAGTTTCTGGAACCAGTACTGTTATGATAGACATTATCTAAGGTTTTCTGCCAACCCACATGCATTAAGCCACCGTGTATATGATTAATCACAGACCACCTAAAATCACTCGGAAATACTGGTAAGTAGCGTGTTTTCCCATTTCTTAGAATCTTGCGATATAAAACCTTGCCTCTCATCTCTTATGTCTTTGCGATCTCTTCTTGCAATTCCTGTTCCGACACCCTATTGTGTTCTCAACAGTTTCCTTATTAGGTTTCGCGACAAAAAAATCAACGTTGCATCGGTGTGCAGTTAAATAGAAAGATCAAGATTGAAAATGATTAATACTGGGCTATTTATCAGTACTTTCATTATTTGTTGGTGTATGTGCTCGTGCTAATACTTCCAATTGAATTCATTGTTTTTGGATGTCAATTGATACAACGGCTGCATTTGTTCCGAAAATCGCGACACGAATTGCCTAAATTATGACGCAAGACAAATAAACTTCCTGAGTTGATTAACCGTCGTTGGTTGTGGTAATTCGGACTACGCTTTTATTTTTCGATTATTTGGCTCAATTGTGCCATTTTCAATATAAAAGCCAAGCTAAGATACTGCAACTGATAAAGCTTTTAGGACAACATATAATCTTTGAAAGGCTTGCTCTTTTGAGTCAGCCACGATCAATACATTATCAATGTAAACCATTGTATATGTGTTTGCTAATTTGCCTAAGGCCTGTACAACGGCGCGGTGGAAAACGGAACTGGCATTTTTCAACCTAAATATGTATTGGACTAGCAAAGGGTGAGCTACTTGGCCTTATGACACCAGCCGCATTTGTTGTATTTTATCTCGGACTATTTCTTTTTCATCTACACTCAATCGAGATTGACGCCTTTAAACTGTTTTGTCGCCACCATAAAAGAATCTTCACTATTCCCGTACTTATGCATTTTTGTGGGATTCCATTATATAGCTTTCAGAATACGATGTTAGTATCCCTCTTAACCTTTTTTATTTAGGTTATTATCTTTACCTCTCTTTACCTTTATTTTACTAAGGCCAAGCATAGACTGATCTAGTCTTTTTCCCTTTTACTATATACCCTTACAGAGGGTATTTTAAGTTTTTCCAAAAGTTTGCAACCCAGTGACGGAGACATATCCGACCTTATAAAGTATATATATTCTTCATCAGCATCACCTCCTGAGTTTATATGAGCATGTCCGTCTGTCTGTTTCTACGCAAACTAGTCTCTCAGTTTTAAAGCTATCGACTTAAAACACACCCTTCTATCTTTACACGCAGTATATAAGTCGGAACGACCGGGATCGGCCGACTATATCCTATAGCTGCCATAAACTGACTTATGGCATCTTACAGCTGACATATAACTGAACGATCGGAAATGGTATTTGGTAGAAATACCAAATTTTTGAAGATGGAAGCTTGGGACTTTTTTTAGATATTTTATTGTAATTAATTAGTTTTATTATGATATTCTCATAAGTATTGGCCAACTATATCCGATGTTTTCGATATATATCCGGTAACTGCAAGGGTATATCAACTTCGGCTCCGCCCAAAGTTAGCTTTCCTTTCTTGTTTTTTAAATTTTTTTTTTCATATTTTTCGGGTATTTAAAGTGTTCTCTTGCGCACGCGAAGCCATACAGTTTCTCACCTCCTAACCACAGTGAGAATTACAATATTGGGTATGAGAATTTTGAAATAAAATATTTTTATAGATATTTGTTTTTTGACAATGAGTCTAAAAATTTTTTACCTTTTTCCAGGCTATCAATTTGTTCATTGGTAAAAGAAGTTCGATTACGCTGTAATTTCCTTTTAAGTCTCAATCGCATTTGGGAATCCTCGTCTCCAGATGAATTGTGATCAGAGTTTCCGTCTGATGTACTGTCATGAGAGTTAGTGTGAGAAACATCAGCTGAATATTGTAAGTCTGGAATATTTAAAAATTTAGATATATAAAAGAATATAAAAAACTCAAAGGGCCTACAATATGTACATCAGATTAGCCGTTGTGAATATTGAAATGTTTTAAATGTATCTTAAGCGCGTATGTAATTTAAATAATTTTCTCCGGTTTTTGCCGCTTTTTTTTTTAACGTTTTGAATGTGGAAATTTTATTCTTAAGATTAGCGCACAATTTTTAACAATACTTAGTCTAAGCGATACTTAGGGAAAGAAGTGATTTCATTTTTTGTCGCTAATAACGTAGTTTAAGTTTTCTTACAAATTTTAGAATTTTTAATAATTTAAGAATTTAAAGAGAATAATATTTTTGAGGTAGACCCGAGATCTTGTAATATGAATTATTACTAATACCAAAGATTATAAAGTACATAGATAGGACATCTCATACAAAGAAAAATTTTCTATGGCGGGTTCCAGCAGTGGAACCCGCTGGAACGAGCGGGTTCCATTGCGCGACAAGTTAAGTTTGAGAAATTTTTCGCGCGACAACGAATGGTGAAGAGCCGACTGGTAGAGTGCTTGGCTGATGTGCAAAGTAAAACGAGTTCAAACTAGTGATGCAAGTTCGACAAAACCTGATGTCGATGTCCGTCGATGTTTTCAAAATAACCATCGATGCATCACTTAACATCGGTATAAAAAAACATCGAAAAACCTCAAATCATCGCTAAACAAAACATCGAGGTTCGATGAATTTTGAAATAAATTACAAAAAGATTTGTACTACTAGTTTGTTTATGAGTAAAAACTTCAAACAAACAGTTGGTGATTATATTTCTTTATTTTTAGATATTTAAAGCACAAAACTTAAAAAATTATAACAACGCATCCATTGCAGTTTTTCAATATATGGAAGATTATAAATAGGCACAAAACCTTAAAAAATAATAATGCTTCATAGCAGTTTTTGATTTAGATGGAGACTATAAATAGGCAAAAACTTAAAAAATAATAATAAAATAAAAAGTCTTTGATTTAGATGGAGATTATAAATAGGCAAAAACATAAATTATAATAATACTTTCATAGCAGTCTTCATTTTGTCTTAGTCATTTAAATTAGAAAAATAATATTTTCTAATTAAATAATATTATTAATAAAAATAATTAATTATTATTTTTATTAATAATAATATATTAATTCAATATTTCGTCAAAAGCTGGTCCTTGACGTTACTCTGGAATTTGTAATTGATATATATATATACCATTTAAAACTAATAACTATACTTACTTGGCATTTCTAATATATTGTTAAGTTTTTTACGAATCATTCAAGTTTAAATCAAATAAACCATAAAATTATTTAATGATTAAACTGACACTATATAGGAAGTGTTGAAATAGAGACCGATGTTTCGAGAAACATCGATGCATCGGCTAACATCGGTATAAAAACATCGAAAAACCTCGAAAACACGCTTAGAAAAACATCGATGTTCGATACATCGATGTTTTCAGCATCACTAGTTCAAACCAGGCTCGGGACATCCATTTTTTTTAATTTTAAATCTGTTTATATTATATTTTTATTCTTTTAATGTGTTTTCCTAAATTTATAATCCAATAAAAAAATAAAAAATTGTAAAAAAGCCTTAACATCGTCTCAGTTCGTAGTGGAACCCGCTGTAAAAATGTCTATAAGTGCGGGTTCTACGGCATTTCGGCAGGCCGCGTCGTGGAACCCGCTCTCAAATGATTTTATTTTACCCGTCGTGCAACCCGCTGTAATAATGAAAACATTTGGGAGCGGGTTCCACGACAAACGGCTGGCAGATGAGAGAGGGAAAGAGAGAATTCTATTTGTAGATCGTATCATCTTTGGAACGATGAAAGTTTGAAACGTTGTAATCGAACCAATGTAAAAGTAAAGAGATCAGAAATATCTTTTACTATCCTTACTCGTCAGCTCTGTTTTTGGTATGGATAAGTATCATAAAATCAACTTCGAGGGTAGCCTAGATGAATAGTGCGTGGTCCTTATTCATGGGGTCCTGGGTTCGATTTCATTAGCGGACGGTTGTTTCAACTTTGATAAAGTTTTTAGGTTTATGATTATTTTTATATTTACTTTTATTTTTTTATTTATTTTTTTTGAATTGCATTTTATTACAATTGTTGTAAAAATAAGTGACGGACGTGTCGGATGACCAAATGCCGGAAAGACTACCTTCAAGTTTTATTAGCATTTTATTAGCGGGACATAAGGAAGAATAAAACAATTTTAGAATTGTAAAATTAAAGAAAAATATTACAATAAAAAAAAAATAAAGAAAAAATAATAATTATAAAAGAAGGAAAAAGTTCAAAGTCCTTACGAGGATTTGAACACAGAAAAATTACACATAGAGTAACTACTCTATGCATTACGCTACCATCCTGTCACGATCTGCGGCGATTAAAAATACTATTTGTTCTCCCAACTACCACATCGGCGCATCGAAAACAGGAACGAGAAATTGAAATTTGGAAGTCAAAACATTTTTACTCCGTCGTGCGAGCAGTCACACATACATACAAAGGCTCACATTGTAGTTGACGGATACATGTAAAGAGTTCTAAAAATAGAATCGTTAGCATGTGCGTTCCCCCCTCACCAACAAGCTCGACGCAAAAAGTTGACCGTTTTGGGCCCTTATGTCCCATCTATGAACTTTATAATCTTTACTAATACTATGTACATTGAACATGTATATTGAACAAAATTATAAGATTCTATCTACAAAAGAAAGTTATGGCAATTCGATCATTTCATTTTCCTGCAGGATTCTTATTTTTTTTCAAAAGGTGAGGTGAGGACATTTTTAAAAATGTATATCCCTACAATAAATTTCTGGACCTTATGGATGATGTATGGATGGACTTTATGGATGGTATATGTCGGAGATAAGTTAGATTTAATTTCAAATACCGTTTTTACTGATTAATTATAAGTTAAGTGTATAGTCTAAGAGGCAATAAATAAGCTTTGCTAATGAAGAGAATATGAAGAGAGACATGCTTTGTGAATGAGAGCGCGGTGGGGAAGGAGAGTAGAGCCCTGCTGAGCGCGGCGCAATGATGGAAAGGAGGAAGAGGAGAGGGAGAACGGACGTATAAGATCATTGCGACTCGTTGCGCGTTGTGAAATACAAAATGGCAGAGGGAAACGACGACCATTTCCCGACATCAGAAGTTTGATCACCGCCCCTACAAGATAACTCGGAAAAAAACTGGCGCAGGCTATTAGAATCGCAAAATAGAATTATAACTGAACTACTAAAAGCAACTCCTCAGCCTGACACGCGCGCCGCATCCGCGATGTTACCGACATTCAACCCCGAAGCTGCAGAAGCCGACGCGGCAGCATGGTGCAAAACGGCGGATATGATTCTAAGTGAACATCCACAAGAAGGTGTATCTTTGGTGATGACGATAAGCAAATCGCTGCTCGGTAGTGCATCGCAGTGGCTGTCGCAAATTTGTTTTCTTGGAATGAGCTGGTCGCAATTCCGAGAATTGTTCATAGAACGCTACGAAGGCAACGAGACGCCGGCAGCAGTGTTGCTCAACATGCTCAAGGGACGTCCGAATGCAAATGAATGCCTCTCGGTGTACTCCAGTCGATTAATTACATCATTATTGACCAAGTGACCCATCAATGGGTCAAATCAATGACCCATGAGGAGATTGCTATATCCCTAGTCTTGGCTCATGCATCCCAAATTGACTCTAGACTGCAGCATTTAGCGTTCACTACAAACATAAAAATGCGTGCTGAACTGCAACAACAACTTAAGGCACACACGTTCTGCAGAAATGTAGAATTTTCTGGATCAGAGGGAGCCGAAAAGAAAAAGTTCAAAATGCAGACGCCGATTAGATGTCATAATTGCGGGAAACTTGGACATAAGGCAATGGAGTGTCGCAAGAGGAGAACAGAAGAGCGAAACGAGACTAGACCAGGCCATAGCAACAACAGAACAACGATGAGAGAGAGATCAACACTAACTTGTTTCAAGTGTGGCGGCGTTGGACATATCGCGTTAATGTGTACGAGGGAACAGCAACAGCGAGCCGCAGCAGCACCGAAAAAAGGGTAGACATGTGCGCAGTACATCAGCCTAACGGGACTGCAATTCAATTTGGTGAAAAGTTTCCATTTTTCTTTGATTCGGGATCAGAATGCTCTTTGTTAAAAGAAACAGTCGGCGCGAAGCTGGCTGGTAAAAGAATCCATAACATGGTTGTTTTGAAAGGCATAGGCGACAACGTTGTCAAGAGCAATATGCAAATTCTGTTTACCATGCAAGTCTCTGAATTTAATTTTGAATTGTTATATCACGTAGTAGATAATAAGTTTTTACCTAAAATATGATATGGTAATTGGACAAGACATTTTTGAGGTTGGTTTTGGAGTAACTTTAGAAAGAGATAGATTCGATATCTACAGAACTCAAACCCTATTATCCTTAAACAACGACAAAAATGTAAATGCGATAGATCATAAAAGTAATGTTAATGTGGAATTAAGTAATAGTGATAAGTTAAAATTAAACGACATACTGGCAAAATATTCCAAAGTTCTCATTGATAGCATTCCAAATAGACGTATAAATACAGATTCTTTAGAAATACGTTTAGTAGACGTAAACAAAACGGTACAGAGACGACCATATCGTCTTAGCGAGGGTGAGAAAGAAATAGTGAGAGAAAAGATTCAGCAAATGCTAGAATCCAACGTAATTCGACCAAGTATCTCCCCTTCCTCTAGTCCAATGTTACTAGTAAAAAAAAAGGACGACAGTGTAGACTATGCATAGATTATCGAGAACTCAACGCAAATACTTTGTCAGATAGATACGCCTTGCCATTTATATCAGACCAAAAAGATCGCCTGCGAGGCGGTAAATATTTCTCTAGTCTAGACATGGCCAGTGGCTTCTATCAGGTGCCAATTCACCCCGATTCGGTTGAGCGAAATGCATTCGTGACCCCAGAGGGTCAATATGAATTTTTAGGCATGCCCTTCGGCCTCAAAAACGCTTCTTCTGTCTTTCAACGTGTCATAGTTCATAGCTTTAGGAGACTTGGTTAATAAACACGCAGTAGTTTACATTGATGACGAATTAATTGTTTCTAGTACTAAGAGGAAGCATTTGACAGATTGGAAACAGTTCTAAGCGTATTATCAAAGTCAAGCTTTTCCTTTAACATTAGAAAGTGCAAATTTCTGCAAACAGAGATAGAGTACTTAAGTTTTCTTATAAGAGATGGTGAGCTTAAACCCAATCCTTGAAAAATACAAGCACTAACCCAAATGCCCAAACCAGAATCAGTCACACCAACTAGACAGTTTATAGGTTTAGTATCTTACTTTAGGAAATTTGTTCCACATTTCTCAGAAGTAATGAAGCCTCTTAATTTGCTAACATAAAAAAAAAAGAATTTGACTGGAAAGAAAAGCATGAGGAAATTCGTAAAAAGATTATTAAGGTGCTAACTAGTGACCCCGTGTTGCCCATATTAGATCCCAACCTACGAATATAGCTGCATACGGATGCTAGCGCCAATGGGTATGGCGCTATGCTATTACACATGGTAGATGGTCAGCGCCGTGTAATTGAGTACTACAGTAAATGCACCACAATACCTGAATCAAAATATCACTCGTATGAACTCAAGGCATTGGCGGTGTACAACGCGATCAGAAATTTCCGACATTATTTAAGCATCAGAAAGTTTACAGTACATACTGATTGTAATTCTGTTAGAGCAAGTCAAAAGAAAGCGGTATTGACACCGCGGGTTCATCTTTGGTGGTCATTTCTGCAGGCATACGAATTAACGACGAATACAAGAAAGGGAGTCAAATGGCTCACGTTGACTGCTTGTCTAGGAATCCCGTCACTATAGTAGAGCAGGAAAGTTTGAGTAAGGTAGTGGAGGTACGGCTTCACTTGGCAACTATAACCCACAACTGGCTTATATCCGAACAGAAGCGTCTTGATCAGACATATCGCAATATGTCCGATTTAAATAGTGATGAAATGCAGAAATAAATAGTAGGTTCTTATAAAATCAGGAATAGTTTGCTGCATCGTAAAATTCAAAGAAATAGGAAGACACGATGCTTGCCAGTCGTATTAGGTGCCAGGGAATTTAGGTGGTCAGTCGTTAATCATGTTCACGAAGCCATAATGCACTTGGGGTGGCAAAAAACAAAAAAAAAGCAATATTGGTTCGATGGAATGACGAAATACGTGCGAAGATTTGTAGAAAATTGTGTGACATGTAAATTGTCAAAATCAGTGTCAGGTAAAATACAATCGGAGTTACATCCCATTCCCAAATTAGAGATGCCGTGGCATACGCTACACATAGATATTAGTGGGAAATTAAGCGGAAAAAAGGACGAGAAGGAATATGTCATCGTTCAAATTGATGCCTTCACCAAGTTTGTTTACCTGTACCACACATGGAACATGGAAACGGTGAACTGCATACAGTCAGTGAAGTCTGCGATATCAGTATTTGGTGTTCCTAATATTATAGCGGACCAAGGCAGATGCTTTACAAGTAGCGATTTTCGAAAATTCTGTTCCAATAACAATATTGAACTCCATGTAGTAGCAACGGGGGTCAGTAGAGAAAATGGTCAGGTGGAGCGTGTCATGAGTGTGCTAAAGGGCATGCTAACGGCTGTAGAGACGAGTGAACGATCATGGCACGAGGCATTTGTTGAAGTACAATTGGCAATAAACTGAACCATGAACCGTGTAACTAACCAGAGTCCATTAGAGTTGATGATTGGCAAAGAAGCGAGGCCCCTGGGAATGCTTACTGTAAATGAGGAAGAGCGAGTAGACCTGAATAAGGCTAGAAAGGAAGGTATAAGCAAGAATGCGCAGTATGATAAGGCAAGAGTGGATGAAAAGCATGCGCAGGTACTAAGGCATAAAATTGGCGATCATGTACTACTGAAAAACAAAGAGCGGCACCAAACGAAGTTGGATCCAAAATTTTTAAGGGACCATTCGAAATTGTACAATTGCTAGATGGGGACCGATACTTGTTAAAATCATTGACAACTAAACGAGTGTACAAATATCCACAGTGTGCGTAGTGTGCCTAAAGATCGAGAGACATTAGAATTAGCGAAAGAGCTTGATAACGGCAAAAAGAAGTGCGTGTAAGCAAGAGATCTGTGACCTAAGAGGGGTGCAGAGAGATTTTTATGCAGAAGAGAGCGTAGTACTCTGATTTGTGTGTGAGAAGCCTGCTAAAATGATGTTTTGATGATGATTGAATTGGTAACCAGATGATTGAGCTTGTGCGGAAGAGAGCGTGTACTCTAAAACTTGTAAAAGAAAGGAAAGTTATCCTGCTAAGCTTATCTTTGATGGACCTCCAAGTGGTTGGGTTTGAACGGAAGAGAGCTTGTACTCTAGAGAATTTGAGAAGTGTTATCCCGTCAAACTCTTGTGAAGGCACAAAAGGTGCAATTAAATTTGTCTTAAAGAATAAGTAAGCTTTGTAAACATAGAAATAAGATAAGTAATATAGGATATTGATAATGATGTGTTATGATAAGTCTTGTACTATGCAGAACAACTCGAGGACGTGTTATAGTCAGGAAGGCCGAGTCGGAGATAAGTTAGATTTAATTTCAAATACCGTATTTACTGATAAATGATAAGTTAAGTGTATGGTCTAAGAGGAAATAAATAAACATTGCAAATGAAGAGAGAATGAAGAGAGACAAGCTTTGAAAATGAGGGCGCGGTGGGGAAGGAGAGTAGAGCCCTGCTGAGCGCGGCGCAATGATGGAAAGAAGAAAGAGGAGAGGGAAGGCAATCAAGAATTGCCCTCTGAAGTGAACGGACGTACAAGATCATTGCGACTCGCTGCGCGTTGTGAAATACAAAATGGCAGAGGGAAACGACGACCATTTCCCGACATATACAATTATATTGAGTGCTAATATGATTGTATACTGCTTTTTTCACATTTTTCCCACGCCCCCTTCTGCCCATTTTTTTTTAGCCAACTCATGAATGGGAAATGGTATCCCATACAAACGGGCTAAAATTTTGAATCTCCAAGAACGTCAATTTCATCATCTTCGAGACAAACATTATTTTCGTATTCGCACGAAAGCATCTCAATTACCTCAATTGGCAGCGAAAGAATCTTTTGTTTTTTATGCCTCTCGATGAATTCAGGGACGAAATAATTGGATCTGATGTATCCATAGCTCTGTTGAACACATCAGCAAAGGAATGTAATCGGCTGTGCTTTCTTGAGTGGTCGACTGGAAGCACCGTATTTTCTATTACTTCCCATAAAAATGGGTGGCTTTTTTCTTTTAAAATCCACATTGTTATTTGCATGGCGTTCAAAAAAACATTGTACAGCTATTTGTTGCTCAGCCCGGCCCTTTTCGCTGTTCCAAGCAGCGACCAAATCGGCGTTGGGGAAAGTTAGGTTATCTAAGAAAAATTAAAATTGCACCAGTAGTGGAGAAAAGTGCATAATAAGACTAACAGTCTATTGTTCAGTATTCTATTTTCTTCTATTTCAAAACTCTTTCCAAAGTTGAAAATTGTTACCCAAATTCAGCTTAAGGTGCATTTATAAAATGACAAAATGTTAGTATAGACACGCACAATTTAAACAGTTAATACATTTCACATGTAGTACAAACCTATGAAATCAGTGTCCATTACTATTTTTATTTTCAATGGTGTTTTACACGATTAATCTAATTTCACAAATCACTATGTGAAAATTGCAAACTTAGCGCACGTGCTTTCGGATGCAACAGCTGACTTTGCAGTTGTTATGCTAACATATGGCATAAATAAATATTTTGAGTACGAGGCATAACAGTTTCATGTATTTTTAATACATTCCCACTAATTTTATTTAAATCAGAGAACTTTTAAAAAATGATTAAATGCAAATAGATTCAAAAACAAGAAAGGAAAGCTAACTTCGGGCGAAGCCGAAGTTGATATACCCTTGCAGTTAAAACCGATATATATCGCAAACATCGGATATAGTTGGCCGATCCTTATGAAATTTGGTAGGTTGGATGAACTGAAAATAGAATCTGTATTAAATTTCAGCTTTCCATCTTCAAAAACACGAAAGTTGGGTAATTTCCGATCGTTCAGTTATATGGCAGCTATAGGATATAGTCGGCCGATCCTTATGAAATTTGGTAGGTTGGATTAACTGACCAAAAATAGAATCTGTATTAAATTCCAGCTTTCTATCTTCAAAAACACGAAAGTTATACCATTTCCGATCAATCAGTTATATGGCAGCTATAGGATATAGTCGACCGATCCCGGTCGTTCCGACTTATATACTGCGTGCAAAGAAAAGAAGGGTGTGTGCAAAGTTTCAAGTCGATAGCTTTAAAACTGAAAGACTAGTTCGCGTAGAAACAGACAGACAGACAGACGGACATGCTCATATCAACTCAGGAGGTGATCCTGATCAAGAATATATATACTTTATAGGGTCGGAGATGTCTCCTTCACTGCGTTGCACACTTTTAGACAAAATTATAATACCCTCTGCAAGGGTATAAAAAAGTCCCAAGCTATCTATCTTAAAAAATACAAAAATTGGTACCAAATACCTTTTAACATTTCCGATTTTTCAGTTATATGGCATCTATAGGATAAGTCGACCGATAACGGCCGTTACAACTTACATTCTGCCTGGAAAAGAAAGTAAGGTGTGTGGAAAGTTTTAAGTCAATAGCTTTAAAACTCATAGACGATTTTGCTTAAAGCCTAGTACTGAGTTGACGAAAATCCGCTGTCGAAAATCCGCTAGCGAAATCGCACTTTATTCAGCTACCGAGCTAGTGTGACCAAAAAAATTAAGAAATGGGTAGTACTGAACAGCTGTTGTTTGTAAAGCCTAGTACTGAGTTGACGAAAATCCGCTGTCGAAAATCTGACAGCTGTTAAACTCCATATAAAAAAAACGGTGTAAAAAAAGGAAGAAGAAGAATTTTTCGTCTCCTAAATATTTCGGGTACTGTGTTGAGGAAAATTTTAGCTATCAAATTGAATGGCGTTGCCGGATCAAAAAAAATAAACAGCTAATTTTGGGGTGTTGAAATAATTCATTTGATTTATTTTGATAGCTAAAACATGCAGCGAAAATTTGAAAGAAAAAAATTGTCGGACCGAAAAATTTTCGGCGCAAAACAAAACAAAACAAAACACCAACATCCAATTGATTTAAATTCATTTTTCCCTATTGGTTTTTTGTTTACAAACAACAGCTGTTCAGTATTACCCTTTTTCTTAATTTTTTTGGTCACACTAGCTCGGTAACTGAATAAAGTGCGATTTCGCTAGCGGAATTTCAACAGCGGATTTTCGTCAACTCAGTACTAGGCTTAAACAAAAAACAAAAGAGCAAAAATGAATTCAAAACGATTGGATGTTGGTGTTTTGTTTATGTATTTCGCCGCTAAGGAGCTGATTAAGAAAAAAAAAACTGGGTCAAAATCAAAATCAAAATCAATCACAAATCATTTCAATGCCAATTTATGGCATTAAAATGCCCCTTGCGGGTCAAATCCTATATTAGGGGCTTCGCCCTGACCGCACTAATTAATTTAAATTTATCCTCGCGCGCCGAAAATTTTTCGTGCCGACTATTTTTTCGTTTCATCAATTTACCCTCCATGTTCACCTACCGAAATAAATAAAATTAGTTCTTTCAACTCCCCAAAATACGCTGTTTATTTTTTTTTGATCCGGCAACGCCATTCAATTCGATAACAAAAATTTTCGTCAACAGAGTACCGGCAAAATCTAGGAGGCAAAAATTTCTTCTTCTTCCTTTTTTTACACCGTTTTTTTTTATATGGAGTTCGACAGATGTCACTCGTGTGACAGCCGATTTTCGTCAATTCAGTACTAGGCTTAAAAACCGTCAGACGGAAATGCTTATATCACTCAGGAGGTGATCCTGATCAAGAATTACAGGACTTGAAAAAAAGTCTGAAATTCGCGTCACGCAATATATGGAAGGCCCCAAAGATCTTCTATAATAACAGAATATCTATTTAAATCAGTTGTTTCCAAAATTGTTTTTTAAATTTAAATTCAAATCATTACGTGGGTAGGACCGTAGTGCGTAACTTGAAAATATTCGTTCACATTGGAAATAATAAACATTTTTGCTCGTCAAACATGTTTTTTGATCTGAGTATTAGACTTAACATGTATTCAATAATATTTTTATAGCGCCTTTAAACTTATCAATTTTTTTAAACATGAAAAATTTTCTTCAACATTTTCCCTTGTAACAATTTACAAAACAAAGTTACAATAAATGGTACAATAGAGTAAATAGGTATTTTTCTCCTGTAGCTATCTTTGTCTATCGGCTTTGTCATCATCATCTACGAGTTGTTTCTCAGTCGGGACTTATTCGATCCCGAATCCCCTCGCTCAATTTTAAAAATAGCTTCGCTTCGGGTGCAATTAACATTCTGAATGCACCCGAGCACTTAAAGTTGTTTTTCACACAAAATTTCAAAGAAAATTTTCAAAGAAAATTGTTGAAGCTTAAGAAGGAATTCCTAACTTCAACGCTTAGGAATTTTTAGGAGCAAAAAAGTCCCGAAAAACCGTTTTTTCTAAATAAATCAAGATTTTGAGGGTGTTAGAAAAATTTCAAACACTGTTTTATACTATACTCGACCTAATGAACAATTCCTACTAGGTCTCTTCAAAAGTTCCTTCAATTTTTCTTTTTTTGTCGCACTGTGTTATTATAATAAATTGGTTTTATTATGATATTCTCATAAGGATCGACCAACTATATTCGATATTTGCGATGTACATATATCCGGTTTTACCTGCAAGTGTATATTAACTTCGTCCGTCTGAAGTTAGCTATCTTTTTTTATAGTTATTTACTTTTTTAAATAAAAATAGCCGTTTTCTTTTCATTTCACTTGAACGAGAGCTGTCGTTTTAAAAAGTAAAGGTAAAATATGAGTTTAAACACTGGGGCACTTAATTTTTTATTTTTGTCGGATAAAAGTAATTCACTTCAAAAAGTAAACACCGAAGCCTGCCTAAAAATTGTTTTAAAGATCTTTTATAATAGATCCGATCATTTTTTTTATAATTTGTATTTTGCTAAAAACTACAAACATTTTTGGATATTTTAGGTCTGTTATGCCCCTTAATGCACCACGACCATTTTTATACCCGATAGAGAACAAGGGTCTATTTCAGTCATGTAGAAAGAATCTATACAGAGAAAGAATCATTTCCGACACCATTAAAAATATATATTTAGCATGATCAGCACCAACAGCCAAGTCGAGACAGATATTATACTCTGTACAATATAGTCGTACAGTCAGGCGTTAAAGATATTCGCAATTTGTGGGAGAGAGAGGAGGCGTGGCAAAATTTAAAAAAAACCTGAGCTGCTTGGGCATAGTAGGAGTTAGACATCTGCATGATTACATTCATAACATACGTCTGAAAGAATACTTTCGAATGGAATAGAATGGAGTGAAAGGAATGTTAGAAATGAAATGTCTTTGAATGAGTACAAGTTTGTGTTCCTCTCATAATTTGACAGGTCAAACTAAATGAAAGAGAATGAACGAAACTAAAAGTAAAATTAAAGATTTGACAATTGCCTTGTATACTTGAATCATTCGAGTTGTTGGATAGGATTTCAATACATTCCTTTTTTGACAGCACCGGAACAAAGACGAAAATATGGAAAACCAAATAGAAAAAGAAGCCGACGATTTGTATGTATTTTTAGACCTCGTTTTTCTAAGTTTTGTTTTTAGGTTGTGTGTAAATTAGTTTATTATTAAATGCAAGACGGCTTTTGCTTATTCCGCCTCTGCAAGAATCCTTCACAAGTTGTTAAGGGACTGTCACAGATGGCAGCTTATTTATTAACAAAATAATGTTTTTGCATTCGAATTTAAATGAGTTGTAAATTATTGTTAATTTAGAAATAAATTAAATTAAAACTTAAACATTAGCAACTCGAATCATTCGAATGAAACGTCTCTGTTTTCAAAATTCTCAATTCATTCAATTCGTTTCCTTTTTCCTATTAGTTGTGCAAATGAGTAAGAGTAAGAGAACCGAATCTCTCACTCAATTTTGAGCTTTGTACATTTGAATGTGTGTTTTTTGACACTTATGTCTAGTAGGAGTCTCCATGCCAAATCCGGTTCGTATAGGACTTTTATTGGGTCAGATATGATTCCTCCTCTATGTTATATACATTTACACGACTACAATATACCATTGTACTCTACCAGTACCGGGTAAAATAAAATAAATATAAATATAACTTTATACCGCTAAATCGTCACATCTGGGACTTGTGATTCATTCAACTTTTCTCCTCAGCCTCGACCGGCACATTCACATTCAAAACCTAACAAAAAATTTCGAACAAAAAAAATGTTGTGTATTAGTTCGAAAAAATGGCAATATATTGTGGGACGATTGTGGGATTGTGGGATTGCCCAGATGGTCATTAAAATCCTTTTATAATCTAATGAACTATAATTTAAGTCAAAAATAAAGATTTTAAAACATTTTTAAAATTTGTTTAATAAATATTTTTTGGTACAATAATTAAAATATTTTTTTATTTAAGAATTCAAATAATGAATAAATGTGTTTAATGGAAGACTTCCAAGATCAGACTCCTTTACCTAGGTGAATGCAAACGTACACTTCCGCTTTTGAAAGCTGTTTTCTAAATTATTTTCAACCCTCTAACATTAAGCCAATCGCCCAATCGAATATATTTTGTCACAGATGATCAAACATATAAACTATTTGCCCTAATTTGTTGGTCATTTGTTATTTGCAATAAAATCTAATTGAAGATGCTATTAGATTTATTTTCTGTTTGCTTTGATTATTTTTTTTTGTTTAATATTGATGAATAAAACGAACATATGTTGTACTGCTTCATAACCTCCACCATTTATTACTGTCGTATTGAAAATATTTTAATCCTGCCGTTGTCATTTTTATACCCTTGCAGAGGTATTATAATTTTGGTCAAAATTGTACAGAGAAAGAGACATCTCCGACCCTATAAAGTATATATATTATAGATCTTATAGATCAGAATCAAGAGCCGAGGCGTGGACTTTAGAAATATAGAATCTCAGAGACTATAAGAAATAGAGCTATAGGATTTGGCAGGGAGACTCCTACAATATCCACCAAGTTCAAGTTTCTTTTAAAAATTTTCCACGCCTTCTCCCACTCCCAATTACCAAACTTTGCTATTTTTTAAGATATAAGCTTGCAGTCAAAGTTGATATAGCCTCGAAGTTAGGATCGGATATGTATCGGATTTTTAGAAAAGTAATAAGTTGTAAAGTTCTATCTTCAAAAATACAAAAGTTGGATAATTTTCAGCCGATCTTTCAGTCATATGGCATCTATAGGATATTGTTGGCCGACCCTATGAAAGGACTAATTGGTATTTCGTATCAGTTTTCCATAAAAAGTAACCATAGAAAATCCAGACTCTCTTACTCTAAATACACCAAAGTTATGATATTTCTGATCAATCAGTAAACCGATCCGACTTTTGACATACCTTTGCTCTTTCATATGGAAAATGCAAAGTTCAGGGAAAGGGAAATTACAATAACATTTTTTTATGTTTCTTTCACTTTTTGCTGCAAGAAATTCATTCTTGTTTTTGTTTCTGCCAGAATGGTCGACTTGAAGCGATGAATCTCTAAAATATTTTTTAGTGGCATTGATTTTATTCGTTTTGAAAAATAGGATTTCTTAAATGTTGTACTTTTTTACAACTGATCTGATACAAGTTTTATAGAGATTGGACGGATTGGTAAATATACCACGTTTGGTATTTTTAAAGATAGAAGCTTGGAATTTTTTTTTTAGATTTTGTATTATAATAAATAGGTTTTGTTATGATATTCTCGGCAAACTGTTTCCGATATTTGCGATATATATTTGATTTTATCTGCAAAGATACATATATCAATTTCGCCTCCGCTCAAAGTTTGCTTTCCATTTCTTCTTTTATTTAGTTTTTTACAAAATAATAATACTTATGTCAAAAAGTTTTAGTAGTGCCATTGTTGTCCTTAAAAGACAGTTTTGAAGAAAGAATGTTATATTATGAATTAAAAACAGGGACCGTTGTTATAATTTTTAAAATAAAAATTATAAAATAAAAATTATTTGTTGATTTTTATGACAAAAATTGAAATATCATCGTCAAACTCGTCACAAAATTCAGAATTCAATTTCTTTTTCATGAAGTCGATCGCTTTAATGACATTCTTGCCATTGTCTGAAGTGACAGTGTAGACTTTCTCCTTTCTTATTAAAAACTCGTTCAGCACATTTTAAATGTTCATGCTTCATTCAGCTCAATCACGCCAAGCGTCTTTACTTCAATGCGGTAGTCTCGATAGTATTGGACATTGATTCCCAATATACCCCTGTTGACCCACACTAGATATATAACTAAATAAATTAAATAATTGAGGAATCCTTGATTATGTCCTTTAAGGACATTCGATACATTTGAAAGGTACATTTGAAATGTACCATTTCTTTTCGATACATTTGAAAGGTACACACCATTTGAAAGGTACTGCGCCACAGATCATAAAAATGTAAGCGGTTTTTTAATAGTTCACTCGGTTCAGAAGTTATTTGCATTCAATTTTTATATTCAAGTTTTATAATAAAAATTGAATCGTAACACTTATTTTCAAGTTTTTTAATAAAAATTAAATCATAATTTTTATTTTTATTTTTTTAAAAAAATTGAAAAATAATTCTTATTCCTAATTATTATTATAAGAAGAAAGGAAAGCTTACTTCGGGCGGAGCCGAAGTTGATATACCCTTGCAGTTAAAACCGGATATATATCGCAAACATCGGATATAGTTGGCCGATCCTTATGAGAATATAATAATAAAGCTCAATTTACTATAATATAAAATCTAAAAAAGAGTCCCAAACTTCTATCTTCAAAAATACCAAAGTTGGTATTTCTACCAAAAAACATATCCGATCGTTCAGTTATATGGCAGCTATAGGATATAGTTAACCGATCCTTATGAAATTGAGTAGGTCGGATTATCTGACCAAAAATATAATCAGTACTAAGTTCCAGCTTTCTATCTTCAAAAACACGAAAATTGGGTCATTTCCGATCAATCACTTATATGCCAGCTATAGGATATAGTCGGCCGATCCTTATGAAATTTGGCATGTCGTAATGTTTTGCCAAAAATAGCTCTCATGTTAAATTTGAACTCTCTAACTCAAAAAATACCAAAGTTATTCCATTTCCGATCAATCAGTTATATGGCAGCTATAGGATATTATCGGCCGATCCCGGCTGTTTCGACTTATATACTGCGTGCAAAGGAAAGAAGGGTGTGTGCAAAGTTTCAAGTCGATAGCTTTAAAACTGACAGACTAGTTCGCGTAGAAACAGACACACAGACAGACGGACATGCTCATATCAACTCAGGAGGTGATCCTGATCCAGAATATATATACTTTATAGGGTCGGAGATGTCTCCTTCACTGCGTCGCACACTTTTGACCAAAATTATAATACCCTCTGCAAGGGTATAAAAATGGAAAATAAGAGTTATTTTAGCAATAGAAATTGAAATAAAAGTTGATTGTGTTTCTGGATTCACCGTTAAAAAATGGTATGTGTGTCCATTTCCAACTCCACACAAAGGCTTTTTTGTCGTTCAATTTTTTTAAACTTTTTTTTTTTTCAATTTTTTTTCTTTTTTTTTCAATTGTTCTCACAATTTACAACGCGAGGAATTTCTACTTAGAGTAGTATTTGACGACTCATATGGTGACACCAAAGGCGTTAAGCGACACACTCTCGATCGGACCCAGTACTCAGCGAGACTTGTTTCCTGTCTGCTTGCGGTTCCGTATGTACAAATACTTATTTTTAGCGGACATAGTCAAAATGTTCCGTCAAATCTGGGTGGTTGAAAAACAGAAACTTTCAGAGAATCTTATTGCAAGAAGATCCGTCCAATCACGGTGACTTATGGAACATCATGCGCACCATTCCTATAAGTTCGAGTACTGGAGCGATTTGCGCTGACCACTAGAAGGAGTTTCCAACTGCAGCTATAATCTTAATGGAAAATTTCTATGTTGATGACGTTTTCACTAGATCTAATAGTGAGGATGAGCTGAGGCTCAATCGGGGCAAACTAATCCAACTGATGTCCTGTGCTAAGCTAGAGCTCGGAAAACGGGTATCGAATACCAAAGGAGAGGATAACACGGATCCCTTACAATCATCGGTAAAGGTATTGTATCAAGGGCTGTATTGGCACGCTAAGAAGGACACATTGTCATAAACAGCGAATCTAGCAAAGAGTCCTAGCTGGACTAAGAGGGGAAGTGTTGTCGGATTGGCTCTAATGACATCAATCGTAGTTCAATTAAAAGTACTATTTCAAAAACTCTGGCTGTTAAATTTGAATTGGGACCACTAACTAACTGCCGAAAATTAGCTGACAAGTGGCTGAAATGGCGAGCTGATTTAGACAATCTTCCACAGTTCTCGATACTGCGTTTATCATACTCACCCGCCCAACTAAAGACGTTTATTGGGAACCGCTCCGCAGAGATCTTGGAAACCATCCCTAAGCATGCATGGCGGCATGTGGACTCAAAATCAAACCCAGATTGTGCATCTCGCGGGTTGGGAGTACCCGAGCTCATTAACTTCCAATTATAGTGGAAGGGTCCTTCATGGCTGATGGGCAAGGATTAATTCATGGTTAAGTTGAACAATTTACACAACTGTTCTTCTCTTTCAGACAAACGCATACAAAGCGAAGTCAAAACCAACTGCCTAGCTGTGCAGGTAATTGTCACCACGGAAAATTCTTTGGATAAGGTTATCAATCGCAACTTATCTTTGCTGAAGCTTATACACAGCTTATATATACCTATATTACCTTGGTTTTGTTTTTCGATTTATTCACAGCATGAAACACCCATCTTCGAAAGGAACATCAACGAACATCATCGAATTCGAAGGCTGGAACATGCGCAAGGTGGTTTCCAACAGGACTTCCAGCTATTACTCGCTAACAAGCCTCTAGGAAAACAACCGCAGAGTGGTACGACAAATCCAACACTCACAGTGGTCGGCAGAGGCAAACCGTCCCATTTTCCTTTCAAAGGATTATCGGATCACTTACTTAATCATAAAACTCGAGCACCGAGTCAACCTGCATCCTTGAGTCAAATCTCTCTTCGTTATTTTACTGGATACCGGCAACTGTACTGAATTTTCGGCGAACGGAATCTAATACGCAAAATCACATACAACTTTTTGGCGTTCTTTCGACAGAGGCAACACACAATGCATCAACGTATGGCAGATCAACCCATCGTACGTAACACGCAAGCTTTTCCATTCGTAAACTCTGAATGCGACTATGCAGAACCGATCCATCTAAAGTACGCTAAGGTGCGTAAGCTGCGCATCAGCAAGGACAGCATATGCCTATTCGTATGTATGGTCACTTCGGTGATCCATCTTGAACTAAATCTAGCGACAACGGAACAAATTTAATAGGATAGGACTCACGACCCTTATACTACACGTCGGATACAGATACGAATTATCTGTCACCAGCCCAATTCCTAATCGAGCGGATCTTGGCCACCTTTCAGTGCACCATTTGGGATACTGGCAGAGTATCCAATCTATGTACCAAGGCTTCTGGAAACAATGAAACAACCACGAGTACCTGACAAGTCTTCATCAGCTACCAAAGTGCAGCAAGGAAACACCCAACACCTGGATCGGCAGCGTTGTGCTCGGTATGGAGTCCAACACACCAACAGCATCATGGCACCCAACGAGGGTGATCGAAACCTACCCATGAAAGGGCAACGTCCTGCGAGCAGTAAGGCTCAAGATGGCATCAGGAGAATTGACCCAGCCAATAACGATAATTAAAGAACTACCTCATTCAGAAACTGTGTTTCATGGTAGACTCACATTGCCACCTTTATACTTTCTATACTTATTAGACTTAAGATCCACTTTCAATGTATACACATTTTGGATAAGTACCACATACGGCAACAATTCAAATTTTTCTCAGTAAAAATTAGATAGAAAACAATAAAGAACAATAAAATATACAGTCTACTACAAAAAAAGGTCTACGCATTTAGGATCAACATATATAGTTTAAAAGGTTGTAGATGTTTCCTTGTAAAAAAATTCTTTTTACTACTATAAAAGAATACAACTCACTGCAGGGGTCTTTTTGGACTCTTTAACCAACACTAAAATACCCCATTTTTAAAAGTATAAAATAAGGTTATTTTTATTTTAAAAAAAATAACTTGTTACCAAAAAAAATATATAATTTTACACAAGTTATCAAAATTATAGTTCTTACCACGTTTTTGAACATCTTCTCGAATTATTTGTCCAGACAAATTAGTTGGTGTCGCTACAGTCGCTGACGCTGGTGGTAAAGATAAGTGAGTGGTCGTTGAATTGCTGGGATACCAAGCCCATCCCCCAGTTTGACCATTAAACATTCGAAGCTTTTCATATACAGATTCATTTTGTTGCTGGGCTTGCTGCTCCTTCTGAGAGGCCAAGTTGCGCAAGACTCGGTTAATAGACGACACCTGAAATCAATCCCAGTTATGTGAGCTTAAATACACATAAAAAATTAATGTCTTAAGCCTCAGATGCTTAAAAATTATTGAGCGTGATTGGTTCATACTAGTTTACCCATGAATTATTTTATCATAGAGTCATCGTCTTACTTAAAGAATAAAATAAAAAGTTTTTTAACGTAATTTTTTAATACAGTACAAATAGATTGTTTGTATTTGTATCTTATATTTTATAGATCGAACGAAGAAATATCGTAGTGCATTATTTGGGAGTTTCTGTATTTCTGCTCTTTTCCGTTGACTTGACTTTTGCTATCTTGTTTTCTGCATTAGAGTAATTCAGTCTTGACCACGTTTTAAAATCATTATAATGATACATTTTTAAAATTTTTTTTCGGTTCTGTAGCCAAGTTATGTAATCCCGTTGAAGCGTTTGCATATAACATCTTGAGAAAAATTTTAAGGGTCAAATCGGAATGGTTGCGTTAAAAAACATACCAAGCTTCTATCCCTAAAGATGCCAAAGTTGGGTCATTTTCAATCGTTTCAATCAATCGTTTTAATTGTAAGGCAGCTATAGGATATAGTCGGCCGAGTCTTATGAAATTTGTTTGGTAGGAACAATTTGAAGAATCCATCAAAGGTATAACATATAAAATTCCAAAAATCAAAAAAGTGAGAACCCCTTAACTCTAAAAACACCAAAGTTATGGCATTTCCAATCAATCAGTTATATGGCAGCTATAAAAAATATACTGTGTTTAAAACTTCGATTTAAGCCCCAAAGCATGAATTAGTGATGCGCAACCAACTGAACGCTATAAAAATCAGGTGTAAATTAAAAATTTCAGCTTATTCATCGCGTTGCTTGTTCTTTTTTATACCCTTGCAGAGGGTATAAAAATGTTGTACAAAAGTGTACAACTCAGTGAAGGAGACATCTCCGACCCTATAAAAGTGAAATTTTGGCATATTCTTGATCAACTCACCTCCTGAGTTGACCGTCTGTTTCTACGCAAACTAGTCTCTCAGTTTTAAAGCTATCGACTTGAAACTTTGCTCACACACACTTCTTTCCTTTGCACGCAGTATATAAGGCGGAACGACCGGGATCGGCCGACTATATCCTATAGCTGCCATATAACTGATTGATCGGCTTTGGTATGTTTGAAGATAGAAGTTTCGGACATTTTTTAGATTTTTTATTGTAATAAATTGGATTATATATTCATATTCCCATAAGGATCGGCCAACTATATCCGATATTTGCGATATATATCCGGTTTTAACTGCAAGGGTATATTAACTTCGGCTCCGCCCGAAGTTAGCTTTCCTTTCTTGTTTTAAATTATTAAATGTTAAATAAATTGATCCTATATTAAAATTCTCATAAGAATTCTTTATGATCGGAGGATCATTATACCCTTGCAGAGGGTATTATAATTTTGGTCAAAAGTGTGCAACGCAGTGAAGGAGACATCTCCGACCCTATAAAGTATATATATTCTTGATCAGGATCACCTCCAGAGTTGATATGAGCGCATGTACGTCTGTCCTTCTGTCCGTCTGTCTGTCCGTCTGTCTGTTTCTACGCAAACTAGTCTCTCAGTTTTGAAGTTATCGACTTGAAACTTTGCACAAACCCTTCTTTCTTTTTTTATATCCTATAGCTGCCATATAACTGAACGATCGGAAATAATTTTTGGTAGAAATACCAACTTTTGTATTTTTGAAGATAGAAGCTTGGGGCTTTTTTTTTTAGATATTTTATTGTATTTAATTGGTTATTTTATATTTTTTTAGGGTATTTTTAATAGGGATCGACCAACAATATCCGATGTTTGCGATATGTATTCGGTTTTAAATGCAAGGGTATACCAACTTTGGCTCCTCCCGAAGTTAGCTTTCGTTTTTTGTTTTTAGATATTTTGTTGTAACTAATTGATTTTATTATGATATTCTCATAAGGCTCGGTCAACTATATCCGATGTTTGCGATACATATCCGGTTTTAACTGCAAGGTTATATCAACTTCGGCTCCGCCCGAAGTTAGCTTTCCTTTCTTGTTTTACATTTTTGAAAGTTTGACCAGACGAAAATACCTAAATTGCCATCTCTACTAAAATTTAATCATGAATTAATATATTTAGCATAAAAAAGAATTATTTCTTCAGCATGCCAAAAAAATTTCAAAAAAATCGTCATTGCATCGTATAAACATAGTAATAGTTGGTACCGTTCCGACTTATAGGCTCAGTGCAAGAGAAAGAAAGGTGTAATGCAAAATTTAAAGTCGACAGTTTTATGAGAGACTAGTTTTCTTAGATATGTACATACAGACGGCCAGACCGACGGTAAATCAGACGGACAGACGGAGATGCTGATATCGACTTAAAAAGTGATCCTGAATAAGAATTTATATACTTTATAGGAATATAAGTTAAAATTATAATACTATAACTATAACCTATGATATAACCAGTTTATTACAATAAAACAAGAAAGGAAAGCTAACTTCGGGCGAAGCCGAAGCTTATATACCCCTGCAGCTAAAACCGGATATATATCGCAAACATCGGATATAGTTGGCCGATCCTTATGGTAGGTTGGATCAACTGACCAAAAATATAATCTGTACCAAGTTCCAGCTTTCTGTCTTCAAAAACACTAAAGTTGGGTCATTTCCGATCGTTCAGTTATATGGCAGCTATAGGATATAGTCGGGCGATCCTTACGAAATTTAGCATGTCGTATTATTTTGCTCGTGTAAAATTTGAAGTCTCTAACTCTAAAAACACCAAAGTTATACCATTTCCGATCAATCAGTTATATGGCAGCTATAGGATGTAGTCGGCCGATCCGTTCCGACTTATATACTGCGTGCAAAGGAAAGAAGGGTGTGTGCAAAGTTTCAAGTTGGTAGCTTTAAAACTGAGAGACTAGTTCGCGTAGAAACAGACAGACAGACGGACAGACGGACATGCTCATATCAACTCAGGAGGTGATCCTGATCAAGAATATATATACTTTATAGGGTCGGAGATGTCTCCTTCACTGCGTTGCACACTTTTGACCAAAATTATAATACCCTCTGCAAGGGTATAAAAAGTCCCAAGCTTCTATCTCCAAATATATTACATTGGTATTTTTACCAAATACCATTTCCAATCGTTCAGCTATATAGCAGCTATAAGATAAAGTCGGCTGACCGGTAGGTCGGATCACCTGACCAAAAATATAATCTGTACAAAGTTCAAACTTTCTATCTTCGAAAACACGAATGTTGGGTCATTTCCAATTATTCAGTTATATGGTATCTATAGGATAAAGTCGACAGATCCTTATGAAATTTGCCATGACGTATTATTAGCTAAAATAGCATTCATACAAAATTCGAATTTCCGATCAATCAGTTATGGCAGCTATAGGATATAGTCGGCCGATCCCGGCCGTTCCGACTTACATATATGCTGCGTGCAATCTATACTGCGGAAAGAAGGGTGTGTGCAAAGTTTCAAGTCGATAGCTTTAAAACTGAGAGACTAGTTCGCTTAGAAACAGACAGGCAGAAGGACATGCTCATATCAACTTAGGAGGTGATCCTGATCAAGAATATATATACTTTATAGCACGAAATCTAACGGTCGGAGCCGCAGCTCGGCCAAACAACAAATTACAACAACAACCACCTCCGTCGCGATGCGTCGCTGCCACGAGCCAGACAGAATGTGCGAGCAAAAAGAATACACTGACAAAAACAGTTTCAGTACATTTCACGACTCACTGGCCGCGCGACCTGACCGTCTGGACCGATTTGCTGACGCCAAAAATTACGAATAACGGAGGGAGCCTTGAGAGCCCGAGGAGCCATGGGCTTGCCCACCCCTGCTTTATAGGGTCGCAGATGACTCCTTCATTGCGTTGCACACTTTTGGACAAAATTATAATACCCTCTGCAAGAGTATAAAAATGAGTGAAAACTAGTCACATAAAGTGGGATATACTGTTACTAAACGCTCTTTTTCGAGACCGTTTCCGAACATTTTCCGAGATTTTTGTCATTTCTCGCTGATTTACATCATAAGTAAGTCACGAGCATTCGTTTCAATATCTCTCTGGGCATACGTACATACACATAAAAGTGTACATACAAACGGGTTAAAGTTTTGATCCCGTGGAGCCTATCAGAGATAGAACTATCCCAATTGGAACTTGGAATCCTATGGTATTCACGTAGTTCCAGTTTATGTAAAAATTTTGTAGCGCCCACTCGCCATTTCAAACAAGTTTTTTGGAAGTTTGGAACTCTTTTTAAATTTTGTGTCCAGACAAATTGGTTTTATAATGAATCATCGATCTTAACTGTAAAGGTACATATATAAACTTCGGATCCGCCCGAAGTTAGCTTTCCTTTCTAGTTTTTTACTCATTTTTGGTTCAGTTGTCGGGCTCCATTTTGTGGATTGGGTGAGTTGGTCGTTAGCCAATCATGCTTCTGTAACGAATTAAAAGGGTGAGTTAAAGATGCACGGGGCAAT
Organism: Drosophila malerkotliana malerkotliana; assembly: GCA_018153235.1. Lineage (NCBI taxonomy): Eukaryota > Metazoa > Arthropoda > Insecta > Diptera > Drosophilidae > Drosophila > Drosophila malerkotliana. Next base: position 1,493,168 of record JAECXV010000202.1, on the reverse strand, counting down.
CAAATTTGAAATGATTCATATAACAGATAGGGCAAAAGTGTTCAACTTGCACAATTTTTTACAGATTGGTCAAATTGTGACATGTTTTCCAAAAACATACGTTTTCATTTTGCATAAAGACTTTTATGATATTCACGCAGCTCAAATTCGTTTCTAATTTTGACCACGCCCCTTCCGGCACAAGAAATTACATTATTGTATCGCCAGCATAGAAAAAAGTTTTAAAAAAGTGTTGATGCCAAACTATTTCTGTGGCTAATTTATATAAACAAAAAATGTTAGAACTAGGATCTAAAAAATATGAATAAAAAACAAGAAAGGAAAGCTAACTTCGGGCGGAGCCGAAGTTTATATACCCTTGCAGTTAAAACCGGATATATATCGCAAACATCCAATTTATCACAATACAAAATCTAAAAAAAGTCCCAAACTTCTATCTTCAAAAATACGAAAGTTGATATTTCTACCAAATACCATTTCCGATCGTTCAGTTATATGGCAGCTATATGATATAGTCGGCCGCTCCTAATGAAATTTGGTGGAAATCAACTGACCAAATATATAATCTGTACCAAGTTCCAGCTTTCTATCTTCAAAAACACGAAAGCTGGGTCATTTCCGTTCAGTTAAATGGCAGCTATAAGATATAGTCGGCCGATCCCTATGAAATTTGGCATGTCGTAATTTGTTGCCAAAGATAGCTCTCATGTTAAATTTGAAGTCTCTAACTCTAAAAACACCAAAGTTATACCATTTCCGATCAATCAGTTATATGGCAGCTATAGGATATAGTCGGCCGATCCCGGCCGTTCCAACTTATATACTGCGTGCAAAGGAAAGAAGAGTGTGTGCAAAGTTTCAAGTCGATAGCTTTAAAACTGAGAGACTAGTTTGCATAGAAACAGACAGACGGACATGCTCATATCAACTCAGGAGGTGATCCTGATCAAGAATATATATACTTTATAGGGTCGGAGATGTCTCCTTTACTGCGTTGTACACTTTTGACCAAAATTATAACACCCTCTGCAAGGGTATAAAAACTATACTAGACAGAGCTATCTGATTTGGTACGTAAATTCCGTAAAAGTTGGTTGTAAAGCGATAGGAGACATAATTAACTGACATTTCGCCTGCTCCACTAGACTTTCACTGTCCTTTTCGACATGTCTTAAGTGGAGCTCGCATTTTTTATGCTGGATCATATTTTTCTTTCACTTGTAATTACTATAGGAGATCAACAAATAATATTTTTCACTTGGGCTTACGTTCTTCCTTCCTGTAATACTTTTAAATCACATTTCGTCTCTCGGCAAGATAGTTTTCAACACGTAATTTATTGCCAGGACCAAATGATAAGAAAGAATCTAAAGAGTGAAAAGACTGTTGGAAAAAATACTAAAGTATTAAGGATTAATGAGACAATATTGACATGTTTCAAAAATGGTACCATTTCTTGTAAGTTGTACCGAAAAAATGGCGTCAAAGTCCAAACAAACACGAACAAAATTCCAAAATGTCTTTTTTAAGACATGTAAGACATTTTTGTTTTCAAAAGCTACAACATTTAACTAATTAGTAACATTTAATTAGTAATCGTCGAACTATATCCATATTTGCGATATATATCCGATCTTAACTGCAAGAGCATATCCACTTCGGCTCCGCCGGAAGTTAGCTTTCCTTTATTGTTAAATCTATATACTACATATGTACATACATATATACGTGGGTAAGCGAACACAGTAATTAAGGAACATGGAAAATGCCACTTTAACAGTTGGTTTAAGTGTCGCCACGTGTGCCTGCCATATGCTGTAAATTTGTTCATTCTTTGTTAACACTGAATAAAATTTTTTGTCTTCTGACTTTAAGGAATGGTAGTACCTTCGTATTTTTTAAGAAAAAGATCAAAGAAAATTTGAAAATTTCACATTTATACCCCTGCAGAGGATGAAGGAAGGCGACATCTCCGACCCCATAAAGTATATACATTCTTTATCAGAATCACCTCCTGAGTTGATATATGAATGTCTGTCTGTCTGTTTCTACGAAAACTAGTCTCTCAGTTTAAAAGCTATCGATGGCCGGCCGTTCCGTGTTATATGCTGCGTGCGAAAGAAAGAAGGATGTGTACAAAGATTAAAGTCAGTAGCTTTAAAATTAAAAGTTTGGGTCGAAGCACACAGAGACTGAGACTGGCCGTATATTAACTCACGTGACACTTATTAGGAAGATATATGTAGGGTCGGAAATGTTTCCTTAACTTAGGTGCACTCTTTTGACCAAAAATAAAATACCCTCTGCAAGCGTATAAAACTCAACAACAATGCATCGCAACAACAAAATTAATATAGAATAGCGCGATTGAGGAGAATAAACAAAACATACAAAATTGCTCTTGTAATTAACCTTTGCCTAAGCTGCGAGCAAGACGATTTTTCTTTTCTTATATCAAAGAGAAATCCAACAACAAAGGAGGAACGAGAGCAATGGAGTTGGCATACCTTTTTTAAAAGCTACATAATTGAAATTTTGACAAAGCCCTGATAGATAAATTTGGAATGTGCAGTTTAGAGTCGGTAACTTTAAAACTCAGGCATTTAGATTTACATATACATATACTACGGTCAATGAAAAGTGCAGTTAAAGTCGGTAGCTTTAAAACTTGAGCTTGCGTAGAAACCTTTATTCTTATTTCATCCTGGATCCTGATTAATATTACCAACACTTTTGCCCTCAATCAATTTAAACCCAACTTACTTGCACATGGAAAAAAGACTTTTTAGACTTTTTTAATAGTCTCCCAAAGGCAAACGGTCCTGGGAGGAGCAGAGCAAAAGGCAACAGGAAATATTGCTCGTCATTCGGGCGAGAGCAAAATTTTTATACGAACAATGCAAACCGTTGGTTTTAGAATTTTTGGTCAAAGACACAACACTTATGTATTTTAAGACCCCACCAATCGGTTAACAGTTATTTGCGGGCTATGTTTTAAACAATACAAATTTACCCCGTCGGATTTCTGAAAAAGTTCAAAGCTTCTTTCTTTAAAATAACCAAATGTGTTTCAATTTTTCAGCTATGTTACACATACATATATGTACATAAGTAATGTATGTAAAATACCTCACAAATAAGGGGCCTATCTCTTGTAGAAGCAGTGAGACAGACCAAGAAGCACACGTGATCGTTAACATACTTAATAGCTCAATGATTTCTACTATTTTAAAAATTAAAACTGTATAAATAGGCAATATAAATAGGCAAAATATTAAATTTAATTTTTTAAATATGAATAAAATGGTTTTGGCTTTGATAGGCGCCTCACTCTTGAACAACATGTATGATTTACTCTTGCAGAGTGTATTATAATTTTGGTCAAAAGAGTGCAACGCAGTGTAGGAGACATCTCCGACCCTATAAAGTATATATATTCTTGATCAGGATCACCTCCTGAGTTGATATGAGCATGAACGTCGGTCCGTCTGTCTGTCTGTTTCTATGAAAACTAGTCTCGCAGTTTTAAAGCTATCGTCTTAAATCGGTCGGTTATATCCTATAGCTGCCATATAACTGATTGATCGGACATGGCCCAACTTTCGTGTTTTTGAAGACAGAAAGTTGAAACTACAGATTCTATTATTGGTCAAATGATCCCCCCTACCAAATTCATAACGATCAGCCGACTATATCTTATAGCTGCCATATAACTGAACGATCGTAAATGGTGTTTGGTATTTGGTAAAAATACCAAGTTTTTTATTTTTGAAGATAGAAGCTTGGGAATTTGTTTTAGATTTTGTATTCTTATAAATTGGTTATATTCTCGGCCATGATATAGGATCGGCCTGCTATATCCGATTTTTTCGATACATATCCGCCCGAAGTTAGCTTTCCTTTCTTGTTTATCCATAGAATAAACTATTTGCTTAAAAATTGCTAATATTATGCGGAAAACTTCTTAAATTAAATTTATTTGAACGCAATGTTAAACAAGAAAATACGAAGTAGATATACCCATGGAGCTATGATCGGAAATAAATCTTAAATATTGGATATAGTTGGCCGATACTCATGAAAATTGTATTATAACACTAATTTATAAGAATATAAAATTTAAAGAGTCCCAAGCTTCTATCTTCAAGAATACCAAAGTTCAAAGTTATATGGCGCTTTAAAACTTACAGACTAGCTCACGTAGAATCAGATAGACCAACAAACAGACGGATATACTTATAACAACTCAGAAGGTGATCCTGGGCAAAAAAAAAATATATATATATATATTTATAGGGTCGAAGATGTCTTCTTCACTGCGTTGCACATTTATAACCATTTTTTTGGTTTTATTTGGAAGATCTTACAAAATGACTTTTAAATTAAATTTTTTTTTGTTTTGGGCCGGTAGTAACGTTGGCTAAAATAGCTACTTAGGAAGTGAATCAGTGTAGAATTTTATACAGAGATTTTGGAAAATGTCCTTAAACCTAAAAGAGTGTTCGAGACAGGATTCAAGCAGGCAACCAATTTTTTTCTCGGACCTCTTTCCTATATGAAACTCCCGCCACTTCCCCAAATGAAATTCTCGTCTCATTCCTTTGTAGAATTATGCCCGAAAAGTCCCAAAAAATTACTCATCGTAATAATTTACATAACTTTATATATTTTATTAATAATTTTTGCCATAATATAATTTTTTAAAGTTTTTTTTTTTTAAATTTACGTGATGTTTTGTGCTTCAGGTTTATCTGGAGGCACGCAATTTTAAATCATCTGCAACTAAAATCATAAAAATGTATTTTTGGAAAAATACTTACTTATTAGTTAGCGTTAACATTTTGAATTTCCTTAATTTGATTCTTCTTATTTACGCCATAGAAGATGTACCAATTTTATTAAAACTATCTACACTATATTGTTATTTCACAATTTAAAACCTTCCAGATAGATACCTGAACTTACCAGATATTTATTTATGTACATAAAAATACTCACAAGAAAACTCACAAGAGTCACAAGAAAACGAATCGAGAAGCCAAAACCGACCGACCAAAGCATACAACTTATTTAAGCAATAAAAGGCAGATAGTTTTCATCAACGCATTGGGGTTAATCATAGCAACATGACGAATATGTATGAACCATTTTGGAATTATACACACATATAACAAGAAAGGAAAGCTAACTTCGGGCGGAGCCGAAGTTGATATACCCTTGCAGCTAAAACCGGATATATATCGCAAACATCGGATATAGTTGGCCGATCCTTATGATTACATCATAATAAAACCAATTAATTACAATAAAAAATCTAAAAAAAAGTCCCAAGCTTCTATCTTCAAAAACACAATAGTTGATATTTCTACCAAATACCATTTCCGATCGTTCAGTTATATGGCAGCTATAGGATATAGTCGGCCGATCCTATTGAAATTCATTAGGATGGATCAACTGGCCAAAAATAGAATCTGTATTAAGTTTCAGCTTTCTATCTTCAAAAACACGAAAGTTGGGTCATTTTCGATCGTTCAGTTATATGGAAGCTATAAGATATAGTCGGCCGATCCATATGAAATTTGGCATGTCGTAATGTTTTGCCAAAAATAGCTTTCCTGTAAAATTTGAACTCTCTAACTCTAAAAACACCAAAGTTATACCATTTCCGATCAATCAGTTATATGGCAGCTATAGGATATAGTCGGCCGATCCGGGCCGATCCGACTTATATACTGCGTGCAAAGGAAAGAAGGGTGTGTGCAAAGTTTTAAGACGATAGCTTCAAAACTGAGAGACTAGTTCGCGTAGAAACAGACAGACGGACAGACAGACGGACAGACAGACGGACAGACAGACAGACAGACGGACAGACGGACATGCTCATATCAACTCAGGAGGTGATCCTGATCAAGAATATATATACTTTATAGGGTCGGAGATGTCTCCTTCACTGCGTTGCACACTTTTGGACATAAATTATAATATGTATTATAAAAACGGTGTTCATGAGTCAATAGTCAATTTTTTCGCTCCCGACAAACACTTTTCCCTCTCTTTCTGATCTCCGATCTCTCATCGTATTAAGCGTTCCTGTTAGTCGAAAGAAAAAACCAATATGCATAGGACATGCATCAAAGGGCCGCACTATAGGAAATTTAACCACTTTTTCTGGGCGAAAACAATTTTTTTTTAAAGTTAGTCTTAAAGCATTTTCGTCTGTCTGTCTTTTTCTACGCAAACTAGTCTCTCAGTTTTAAAGCTATCGACTTGAAACTTTGCACACACCCTTCTTTCCGCAGTATAGATTGCACGCAGCATATAATTCGGAACGGCCGGGATCGGCGGACTATATCCTATAGCTGTCATATAACTTAACGATCGGAAATGACCCAACTTTCGTGTTTTTGAAGATAGAAAGTTGAAACTTAGTACAGATTCTATTTTAGGTCAGTTGATCCAACCTTCCAAATTTCATAAGAAGTTATATGACAACTATAGGATATAGCCGGTTAATCCCGGCCGTTCCGACTTATATACTACATGCAAAGGAAAGTAGGGTGTGTGCATAGCTTCAAGGCGAAAGCTTAAAAACTAAGAGACTAGTTCGCGACAGACAGACTGTCTGCTCGGATTCGACTTTTGTTGGTCAAATACCATTAAATTTTGTTTGCTTTTTGAACAAATATTTTTTTGCCCTTAGAAAAACAGCAGGAAAGATTCCGGGCAGGATGCTAAGTACTTATGGGTCTTCTCTATTAATTCCATTAATGTATGTTAAATTACGTAATTATCTAAGGAAAGAAAATAACTTACACTGGGAATGTTATCGCTATTGCAAACTTGTTCCGATAGAAGCCGATCCCGAATTTCCCAGGCAAATATGCTGGGGCATTCCCTTTTATAATCAGCAATTTTCTGAACGACTGGTGTCGTGGCTACCCGTGGTTTTGAACCACCTATCGCACGGGGCTTAATTGATCCTGTTTCATAATATCTAAAAATATAAAAGGTTTTGAAAAGGGATTTTCAAGTATGTAAATATACAAAATTATGACTAACATATGATAGTACGATAAACTACGATTACGAGTACGATTACGATAAATGATTACACAGGCCAAGAGAAAATTTAAGTTTTTGTTTTTCATAGCGATGGTTTACAGTAACTGCAAAATAGGTCTAAAATTCCGTTTTAATAATAAGTCCGAAACTTTATATATGTTTGTGTATATTTCCATGTATATATATAACCAAGTTATAATAGTACAAGAACGATACAATAATAATCGCGATAACAAGAATCTGGCAAGGCTCAACTATTTAAACTCCTATTCTGGATCAGGATCACCTCCTGAGTTCATATGAGCATGTCCGTCTGTCCGTCTGTCTGTCTGTCCGTCTGTCTGTTTGTACGCAAACTAGTCTCTCAGTTTTAAAGCTATCGACTTGAAACTTTGCACACACCCTTCTTTCCTTTGCACGCAGTATATAAGTCGGAACTTGATTAATCGGAAATGGTATAACTTCGGTGTTTTTAGAGTTAGAGATTTCAAATTTGGAACGAAAAATATTTTTGGCAAAAATTTTTGACGTGCCAACTTTCATAAGGATCGGCCGACTATATCCTATAGCTATATCCTATAGCCCAAAGTTAGCTATCCTTTCTTGTTTTTTCTTGTTTTATGAAAAAAATAAACTAAAAAAAAAACAAGAAAGGAAAGCTAACTTCGGGCGAAGCCGAAGTTAATATACCCTTGCAGTTAAAACCGGATATTTATCGCAAACATCGGATATAGTTGGCCGATCCTTATGAGTATATGATAATATAACCCAATTCATTATAATATAAAATCTAAAAAAAGTCCCAAACTTCTATCTTTAACAATACCAAAGTTGGTATTTCTACCAAAAAACATTTACGATCGTTCAGTTATATGGCAACTATAAGATATAGTCGGCCGATCGTTATGAAATTTTGTAGGTCGGATTAACTGAACCATAATTAACTAACCAAATATATAATCTGTACCAAGTTCCAGCTTTCTATCTTCAAAAACACGAAAGTTGGGTCATTTCCGATCGTTCACTTATATGGCAGCTATAGGATATAGTCGGCCGATCCTTGTGAAAACACCGAAGTTATACCATTTCCGATCAATCAGTTATATGGCAGCTATAGGATATAGTCGGCCGATTCCGGTCGTTCCGACTTATATACTGCGTGCAAAGGAAAGAAAGGTGTGTGCAAAGTTTCAAGTCGATAGCTTTAAAACTGAGAGACTAGTTTGCGTACAAACAGACAGACGGACAGACAGACGGACAGAAGGACAGACGGACAGAAGGACAGACGGACAGACGTACATGCTCATATCAACTCTGGAGGTGATCCTGATCAAGAATATATATACTTTATAGGGTCGGAGATGTCTCCTTCACTGCGTTGCACACTTTTGACCAAAATTATAATACCCTCTGCAAGGGTATAATGATCCTCCGATCATAAAGAATTCTTATGAGAATTTTAATATAGGATCAATTTATTTAACATTTAATAATTTAAAACAAGAAAGGAAAGCTAACTTTGGGCGGAGCCGAAGTTAATATACCCTTGCAGTTAAAACCGGATATATATCGCAAATATCGGATATAGTTGGCCGATCCTTATGGGAATATGAATATATAATCCAATTTATTACAATAAAAAATCTAAAAAATGTCCGAAACTTCTATCTTCAAACATACCAAAGCCGATCAATCAGTTATATGGCAGCTATAGGATATAGTCGGCCGATCCCGGTCGTTCCGCCTGATATATACTGCGTGCAAAGGAAAGAAGTGTGTGTGAGCAAAGTTTCAAGTCTGAGAGACTAGTTTGGGTAGAAACAGACAGACGGACATTCTCATATCAACTCAGGAGGTGATCCTGATCTAGACTTTATAGGGTCGGAGATGTCTCCTTCACTGCGTTGCATACTTTTGACCAAATTTATAATACCCTCTGCAAGGGTATAAAACCGTTCTTATTATTATTATAAATTATTATATATAAAGGGTATTATTATAAATTAGGTTATATTATCATATTCTCATAAGGATCGGCCAACTTTATCCGATGTTTGCGATATATATCCGGTTTTAACTGTAAGGGTATATCAACGCCCGAAGTTAGCTTTCCTTTCTTGTTCGTAATGGGATCCACTGAAAATGGGGTTTTCCCATATGGGGTCCACTGTGGTGGCTATATCTTCCCCATCCTGAGACTAAAAATTTTTTAAAATTTTTGTAAATTTTTTTGTGATGAAAAATGAGGTTTTCCCCTATAGGGTCCACAGTGATGGCTATATCTTCCCCAACTCTCATCCGATTCTCAAGCGGAGTTCCTTAAACGATTTCTAGATCGATTCTGCACCATTCTGCATAAAATTCCTAATATATTATTATATTAAGCAAAATATTTTTTACATTTTTTGTCAATTTTTCGTGATGGGATCCCTGAAAATGGGGTTTTCCCCTATATAAACCACAGTGATGGTTCTATGAATCTATGTTTCACAATACAACAGAACTTGCAAATGAGCGTCACTTGCAAGCATTGCAAACAAAAAATAAAAACACGTGTAGACATTAACGCAATTTATTGCACGAAATAGCCAAAAGTTTGAGAGCAAAACAAAAATTGATTGAAGCAAGAAATTTTCTTGCAATATTTGCATAGGTGTAAACATTTGTGCAAACTTTTGCTGCAAATTATTTTCAACTTGCTGCAAATTGTTTGCATCGTGTGTACCTAGCTTTACATCCCCAAAATCTTTAATTATTTAGAAAAAACGGTTTTTTGAGACTTTTTTGCTCTTAAAAATTCCTTAACGCGTAATTTTAAGCGGATTTTAAAATTTCCGACGTTTTTCAATAGGTAAATTTTGTAGCTTTTTAAAAAAAATATATCTTACATTTTTTTAAACAAAAAGGATAAAATTTTAACACAAGAAACATTTCGAATTTTTGTCGTTTTTCCGACTTTGACGCCATTTTTTCGGTACAACTTCCTAAAAATGGTATCATTTTTGACACAAATCAATATTGTCTCATTAATCCTGAATAAAACGAGACCAGTTTTATTAAAAAATTATGAAAACTGTTGAAGTTATAACTCTTTTCCCAAAACTAGTCAGTGTAATCTTACTAGCGTTTCGGAGCAATAGTGTGCCCTTCCATTTCGCTTATTCCTTTCTTTTACACACTTTTACTCCGGAGCGCTAGTAAAATTGCACTGACTTGTTTTGGAAAAAGCGTTATAAGTTCAACCAATTTCTTAATTTTGTAATGAAATTGGTCTCGTTTTATACAGGATTAATGAGACAATATTGATATGTATAAAAAACAAGAAAGGAAAGCTAACTTCGGGCGGAGCCAAAGTTAATATGCCCTTGCAGTTAAAACCAGATATATATCGTAAACATCGGATATAAATGGCCGATCCATAATATGAACAATTTATTACAATACAAAATTTAAAAACAAGTCGTCCGATCATTATGAAATTTGGTTCGTCGTATTATTTTGTCAAAAATAGAATTCATGCAAAAATAGCATTCCGAACTCTCTAACTCTAAAAACACCAAAGTTATACCATTTCCTATCAATCAGTTATATGGTTCAGACCATTTTCGGCCTAAAATTACGCGTTCAGGAATTTTTAAGAGCAAAACACTTTCGAAAAACCGTTTTTTCGAAATAATTCAAAATTTGAGGGTGTATGAAAAATTTCAAACATGGTTTTATACTATACTCGACCTAATGAACAATTCCTACTAGGTCTCTTCAAAAGTTCCTCCAACTTTTCTTTTTTTGTCGCACTGTGTAATTTATATCGTTGTCAGTGTGAATATATTGTGAATATATATCAGTGTTTAGGTCTACGTACATGTATGTATGACGTTCATAGCTGATTCAATTCTGAATCTACAGCAGTTTCCCTTTTTTTTTCTTTTTTCCGCACTAAAGGAGCAATACGCATTTTTCCCACGCAACCTCGAGGTTTTCAGAGTAGAACAATTCCAGCTTCAGTAGTAACGTTTTTCACCCATAAAAACTTTATCTTGAACTACTTAAATGTTTTTGATCAAATCGGGGCAAAATTAACAAAATATAAAACATAGCAAATAATAATATAAAGTATAAATAATTATAATAAATAATAATATAAAAAATATAATAAGCATTTTGTTTAAAAAAAAATCTTTAGCCTAAAAATTTTTTGAGAAATTCGAACATAAATTTTTATACCCTTGCAGAGGGTATTATAATTTTGTCCAAAAGTGTGCAACGCAGTGAAGGAGACATCTCCGACCCTATAAAGTATATATATTCTTGATCAGGATCACCTCCTGAGTTGATATGAGCATGTCCGTCTGTCCGTCTGTCCGTCTGTCTGTCTGTCTGTCTGTCCGTTTCTACGCGAACTAGTCTCTCAGTTTTAAAGCTATCGACTTGAAACTTTGCACACACCCTTCTTTCCTTTGCACGCAGTATATAAGTCGGAACGACCGGGATCGGTCGACTATATCCTATAGCTGCCATACAACTGATTGATCGGAAATGGTATAACTTTGGTGTTTTTAGAGTTAGAAAGTTCTAATTTAACATGAGAGCTATTTTTGGCAAAACAATACGACGTGCCAAATTTCATAAGGATCGGCCGACTATATCCTATAGCTGCCATATAACTGAAAGATCGGAATTGACCCAACTTTTGTGTTTTTGAAGATAGAAAGCTGGAACTTGGTTCAGATTATATTTTTGGTCAGTTAATCCAATCTACCAAATTTCATAACGATCGGTTGACTATATCTTATAGCTGACATATAACTGAACGATCGGAAATGGTATTTGGTAGAAATATCAACTTTCGTATTTTTGAAGATAGAAGCTTGGGACTTTTTTTTAGATTTTTTATTGTAATTAATTGGTTTTATTATGATGTAATCATAAGGATCGGCCAAGTATATCCGATGTTTGCGATATATATCCGGTTTTAGCTGCAAGGGTATATCAACTTCGGCTCCGCCCGAAGTTAGCTTTGCTTTCTTGTTTATTTTACCCTTGCAGAGGGTATTATAATTTTGTCCAAAAGTGTGCAACGCAGTGAAGGAGACATCTCCGACCCTATAAAGTATATATATTCTTGATCAGGATCACCTCCTGAGTTGATATGAGCATGTCCGTCTGTCCGTCTGTCCGTCTGTCTGTCCGTCTGTCTGTCTGTTTCTACGCGAACTAGTCTCTCAGTTTTGAAGCTATCGTCTTGAAACTTTGCACACACCCTTCTTTCCTTTGCACGCAGGCCGACTATATCCTATAGCCTCCATATAACTGAAAGATCGGAATTGACCCAACTTTTGTGTTTTTGAAGATAGAAAGCTGGAACTTGATACAGATTCTATTTTTGTTCAGTTCATCCATCCTACAAAATTTCATAAGGATCGGTTAACTATATCCGATGTTTGCGATATATATCCGGTTTTAACTGCAAGGGTATATCAACTTCGGCTCCGCCCGAAGTTTGCTTTCCTTTCTTGTTATATATTAAATTTGGGAGCCAAGCTTTTTTGGGCGTAGTGGAGGCTTGGCGTGTCAATCAATATAATGAACATTGGGATATAGAATATAGTCGACCGATCCCGGCCGTTCCGACTTACATATATACTGCGTGCAAAGGAAAGAAGGGTGTGTGCAAAGTTTCAAGATAGCTTCAAAACTGACAGACTAGTTCGCGTAGAAACAGACAGACGGACATACTCATATCAACTCTGGAGGTGATCCTGATCAAGAATATATATACTTTATAGGTTCGGAGATGTCTCCTTCACTGCGTTGCAAACTTTTGGACAAATTGTAATACCCTCTGCAAGGTTATAATGATACCATTTTTTGGAAGTTGTACCGAAAAAATGGCGTCAAAGTCCGAGAAACACGACGAAAATTCAAAAATGTCAGTTTCTTGTGTAAAATTGTTATCCTTTTTGTTTTAATTAATTTAAGATCTATTTTTTTCAAAACCTACAACATTTAACTATTAAAAAACGTCGGAAATTTTAAAAATTCGCTTAAAATTACGCGTAAAGGAATTTTTAAGAGCAAAAAAGTCCCGAAAAACAGATTTTTCTAAATAATTAAAGATTTTGAGGGTGTTAGAAATATTTCAAACACGGTTTGGTCTATATTCGACCTAATAAACAATTCCTACTAGGTCTCTTCAAAAGTTCCAAATCACTGTCGCACTGTGTTATTTATATAACTCAACAGCTGATCACTTTTTCCGAAAATTTTGTGAATGTGGTAAACTAAATTAATTGCTGAGTTTCTGATTAAAATACATATAAATAGTAAAAGTTCCATAGAGTTATTCCACTTCCATAGAATTAAATATGTTGTCCAGTTTTTGCAAATAATTTTGCAAACAAGTAAAAAAGCAGAAATGCATCACTACTTCTATTTTTTTACAAAAGGTAAATAAATTTAACAAATAAAAGAAAGTGTATTTTTTTTTTTACATACATATAACTACCAACATATCTTTTTTTTACATACGTGCTCATATGTTTAACTTTATAACTACCAAAAAAAAAAAAATAGAATCAGGAAAATCGGGGTGCCATGAAATGACATGTAGAGGGATATTATACCCGGTACTTATCTCTTCTACCAACGAATTAATTAACCTTTAAAGTTGAATCTGCTACGGTATGGATTCTAAGCAGCATACTAGCGATTCAGTGAGGAAAGAGACTAAAAAGTCTAAAATTCCTCTACAAATTATCCAATTTGGCTGCTTTTTGAATGCTTGGTGGTGTTTTTAGAGTTAGAGAGTTTAGATATCATACGAAATTTTTTTTTTTGCAAAATAGTACGACATACTACATTTTATAAGGATTAGTCGACTATATGCAAGTCGTAGGTGTAGATTCGCTACTCAAAAAGTTTGGTACCAAAACATTTTCCAAAAAAATTAAAAAAAAAATTTCTGTTTTGTAGGCGGGAGTGGTCGTGGCCATTTTGACACAAATTTAATGTGCGCGGTTACCATACGAGTTGAAGTTTCAAATCGGATAACTCTATGTTTTATAGTCTTCGAGATCTATGCGTTTAAAATATTAGCCAGTTGGTATGGGAAATGGTATATATGTATATGGGTATCGTCTCTTAAAATCGACCGATTCGGATGAAATTTGTTCTTCAGATATAAATTAACTAAAGAAATAGTTTGCCATCAAAAGTTTTAAAAAACCAGTACTGGCGCTACAGAATTTCGCAATTTTTGTGAACGGGAAGGGGGCGTGGAAAAATATAGAAAGAAAATTGAACTGCGGGGGCATTGTAGGAGTCTCCATGCCAAATCCTAAAGCCCTATTTCATATAGTCTCTGAGATTCTATATTTCTATAGTCTACGCGTTCATACGGACGGATGGATAGACGGACATGGCTATATCGGCTCGGCTGTTGATGCTGATTAAGAAAATGTATACTTTGTGGGGTCGGCAATGATTCTATTGCCTAAGAATCATTTTGATTTGAAAAAAACAGAGACAATGGCTGTAATTGAGTTTTCCGACTATATAATACCATTTACTCATCTCTTTCACCCACAAATTACCCAACCTTTAAAAGTTTCAAAAACAAAAATTGTGTTGATCAGAAACCTTGACCCAGAGGTAAAATCAATAAAAATAAGAATAAAAGTGAAATATAAAAATGAAATGTTTAACACATAACAGTAAAGTTCGTCCCCTATGTGTCCTATTGTCCTTACCTCATATATGTAAATGTATTGAAAAAAACACAACAAGCATGCTACTTTTTACGATAACATTTACTAGGCAATTAACCAGAACAGACGGCTATAGTTTCCTTACTATATTATACCCGTTAATCATCTCTTCCATCATCTTTCTCCGTCTCCCAAAATTTAACTATCCTTTAAAGTTAAAGGTATGCATTCTCAAAAAAAAAAAACTTTTTGTTGTATAGTTTTTCACTTAGAAAAAAGCAACCAAAGCATTTCAGTATTCAAGCATAATAGAATGTTTGTAACTCTTCTAAAAATTTTCAGATTTTGTTGAATTTTGGTTATGATTAAGCATTCGAACCGTTTGTTATCAAAAACTTTTCCACAAACATTTTTGAACTGCTGCTAGAACGAGATTTTCGTGGTCGTGGCAAACGAGTCCAAGTTCCAAATCGGATAGCTTTATCTTTGATAGTCTTCGATATCTAGGCGTTCAAAATTGTAACACGTTAAATGTCTATATCTCCTTTAAATATAGAGGATTTGGCTGAATTTTTTTGTGAGATATAAATATCCTATACAAATTTTTTTAAATCAAAAGTTTTTCACAAAACCATTATATTCAAAAAAAAAGAAAGCTTTTTTAGCTGGATTTTTATACCCTTGCATGAAAAGTATATAACGTTTTTTTTTTGAGTTATCTTAATGTCTTCAGAATAGATTCTAAAATGTGACGATAGTTCAGAAAAATTCGAAATCTACACAGGTTACGAGTTGTTTGAGTGTATCTCACCTTCCCAAAATTTTGCTTACGCAACCATTGGAAACTTGCAGTATTCTCGAAATATCACATGGACGAGCGCCGGAATGTGCCAATTCCACAATTTTTTGACGGGTAGAATCAGGCAATGGTCGGCCATTGACATAGACACCGCCTAGTTGATTAATGCCACTGTGACCCGCCGTGGAGCAACCAAAAATTGTACTCTGGCTAACCGATGAATGCGGATGCCCGTGCATAATGTGTTCAGTAGTTAGCATCATTATTAAAATTTGAATTTAATATTGACCGATTTAAAACTATAAAATTTTATTTCGTTGTCAGATTTTTGTACTTGTGTTTTTATTTGTCACTTAGATATTAATCACTAAATTATCACAAATAAAATGTGTTTCCGTTGATTTTGACGTGAGTGTTATCGATTTCGGCGGGATCTTAATGTTATCCCATTATTTGTACCTTTAAGTTTATTAACTTTCACTTTGAATGTTAGTTTCGGTCAATCCAAATTATAATTAAAAACAATAAATAACACATAGCGTATTGATGGCAAACATCATCTGGAGGGAAAACCTGTGCCGCGGGCTCCGACCTAGTTTATTAATTCCAGAATAAATTGCATTCAAAATGATCAAATCGTAACGATCCTATCGGTTTTAGTTTGGTCTAAAGAAAATTTCCTTTTGCAAACTGGTTTCAGTGGCGAGGCGCGCACTTAGCCAAGCGAAACGTTAATGAGCTCTCATGCGAAAAAATACTGGCAAGAGCAACGGCGAAACGTCGGTCAGCCATTTTAACAGGGATGTTATGTTTGTCCCTTTCTTTCTAGCAAGAGCTATCAATACATGAAGTCTTTATTCATGTATTAAAACGAGATGACTGTATCTGCTAAAAAAAAAAAACAAAGAAATAGAAGTACACCGCTTGGCGCTGCAGTTGACGAATGAGCATAAGGCAGAAAAGAGACGACTGTAGTGTGTTTATGAGGAAAAACTCCTCCCCATCCTGTGAAAACACTTTAAAGAGTTCGTTGGTTGGTTAATAAAATGAAGGAAACTTTAACTTTATGAGTCCCGAGTTTCGTATAGATTTAGATATGAACATACGCCTTACATAATATGATACACATATATTTATCCGTATGAGAATCCATATATAGATACATATATAAACGTAAATATTTTTATTAGTTAGAGATAAATTGTGGAAAAAAATTATTTTAAGTAAACTCACTCTAACAAAAAAAAATATAATAGTCATAATAATACTCAAAAATAAACAGTTCAAAAGATTAGTATTACAATTAAATACATTTGCAAATGTATGTATGTATGTGAATAATTAACAATCGAATGTATGTATTACAATAAATGTGTACATATACATAGATATGTATACATACACATAGTATAATATTTATAAGACATATATATGTATTTACAACAATATCTATATAATATAAATATTAATAATATGACTTCCAAATATAATAATATTATACATTTAAATACCAAAAAGGTTTTATTGTAAACTTTATATGGTTAAAATTATTTTTTTTATTTCTTTTATACTCTTACACAAGGATGAACTTTCCATACTTGCAGGAGCCGGTTCCCACCACCAAGTATAAGTACGCAGGTTCTTACAACCACCCTCAAAATGCTGGCAATAAGCTTACTCGCACTCAACATGCTGCTCGACACGTTTTTGGGATTTTTGAACTCACACGGACCAACGAACACCCCTTTCCACCGCAGCCGTTTCCCATTATTATAGTGCCGGCATCCAGTCGGTTTGATTCTTCAAAAGAGAATATTTCGGAACAGAGTTTTGTCATTCCTATTGCGTGTGTCAAAAATTTCATGGAGCATTGTAAAGGTGGCGAATCGTATTTTTCTGGAATGTGTGAAGAATTGTGCATTTTTAATTATAAAGGGTGTGAATTTTTCAAAATTAAATCAGAAAACCTTTAAACTTTCAAAGAACACACTCTAACAATTTAAAATTTGTTTCCTCCACGCAATAATTTAAACTGCTCCATAACCTTTAGGCTAATCTAAACCAAAGTCTGAAACAAATATACATAGGTTTCATCACCCACAGTTTCCGCGGTACACCTTAGAGAAAAATTGATAAAATGTTGTCATACATACATATATTAAATTATGTAGGCCGTGTAATTCCGTTACCTATCAATGTTTTTAGACCTTTATTACGTTGACCAAATCTCATTTCTTTTAAATGTCATGGCTTCTCTTTTAAATGTTCACACCTGCAATTAAATTTTAATAAGGCTTAGTAGATTTATCAATAGCTTAGCGTTTTGGGTGTCCACGACATTAAAAAAAAAGTGAAATCACAAACTCAAATTTAATTAACGAATTATTGTTTTTATATAATTTATTATAATTACTACTATAAATAATTAAATGTATAAAATCGGAGATTGCAACTTTGGATGAGCATTCCAAAAAGATGGCAATAGCTAGATGGCATTTTTATACTATATTTGTCCAAAAGTGTCCAACGCAATGAAGGAGAAAGAATATATATAAAGTATATATAAAGTATAATTTGGTCAAAACTGTGCAACGCAGTGAAGGAGACATCTCCGACCCTATAAAGTATATATATTCTTGATCAGGATCGCCTCCTGAGTTGATATGATTATGTCCGTCTGTCTGTCGGCGAACTAGTCTCTCAGTTTTAAAGCTATCGACTTGAAACTTTGCACACACCCTTCTTTTTTTGCACGTAGTATATAAGTCGGAACGACCGGGATCGGCCGACTATATCGTATAGCTGTCATATAACTAATTCATCGGAAATGGTATAACTTTAAAGAGTTAGTGAGTTCAAACTTTACAGGATAACTATTTTTGGCAAAATATTACGACCTACCAAATTTCATAACGATCGGTCGACTCTATCTTATAGCTGCCATATAACTGAACGATCGGAAATGGTAGAAATACCATTTTTGGTATTTTTGAAGATAAAAGCTTGGAAACCGAATATATATTGCAAACATCGGTTATAGTTGGCCGATACTTATGAGAATATCATAATAAAACCAATTTATTACAATGCAACATCTAAAAAAAGTCCCAAGCTTCTATCTTTTAGAACACTAAAGTTGGTATTTTTACCAAATACTAAATACCATTTACGATCGTTCAGTTATATGGCAGCTATAAGATATAGTCGACCGATCGTTATGCTATAAGATATGGTCGGCCAATTGTTATGAAACTTGGTAGGCGGAAAAATAGAATCTATACGAAGTTCCAACTTTCTGTCTTTAAAAACACGAAAGTTGCGTCATTTCCTCTTGCTCAGTTAAGTGGCAGCTATAGGATACAGTCGGCCGATCCCGGCTATGCCGACTTATATACTGTGTGCGAAGGAAAGAAGGGTGTGTTCAAAGTTAGTTGATAAAGTCGACAGCTCTAAAACTGAGAGACTAGTTAAAAACTCAGTAGGTGGTCCTGATCGAGAATATATATATTTTATAGAGTCGGAGATGTCTCCTTCACTGCGTTGCACAGTGGCCGATTTGGCTATTCTAGCGCCAGATTAAGCAAATTTTTAACTGTTAAAATTCATTAAAATTTTGTTTCCTACCAATAGTAAAATAATTGAATGTCGGTAAAAAAAAACACAGAACCTATAAACCTGATCAACTAGATCAGCTGTAAGCTCTCATATGGTACTATACAATTTTTAGGTGTTGAATTTGGCTTGATCGTCATGTAAAATGACATTTATATCTGAAATCAATTTTAGCATTTTCTCAAAGTTCAAGGTATGTAGTAAACGAAAACAAAGGTTTTGTTACCTGTGAGTAGATGTTGCATTCATAATTTATGTTTTAAACGAGCAATGTTTGTAGTAGCCTTTTTTATAACAAATTTCAACTTCTGTAGAGGAAAACTTTATGAAGGTCGCCTCGGCCCGCAAAAAGCGTATATTTGGGGTAAACTATGCTTCGTTTACTGCAGAGTTCTGCAGTGTTTGATCACACTTTTAGAGGTATATATGTTCCGGCAAATGTTCCGAGATGGACTTTACATTTATAGAATGTATCATTAAAAATTGTTGCAAAGCTCTTTCTAAAAAATGGAAAAAATCGAATAGATAAGCGTAAGGAGCGTTTCGAGAGGAAGAACTCGGGTTCGTTAACCGAACATTTGGTTCTTTTGGATGAACATGGCATATTATAGATATTATATAATAGATTCACTGGGCTTATAGAAAAAGTACCACTTCCGATGGGAATGATGTACGAAGAAGCCTTAGAAGCCCAAAAATAAAATTTTTGAAATTTTTGCTTAAGCTATACACGTAAAAAGTCTCGCCAAAACACAATGGAGGATCTTTTGCATTTATTGTTAGTATCGTCAGATCCACTAATTACAAGCTTTTCCAAAAGTTCGGCCAATAACTCCAGAAAAGCAGTTTCCTTTGAGATTGAAAGCCAAAATCTTCTTCTGGACTACAATGCTCAAGAAGAAAATTCGGATTCTGACTCAGAAAAAAAATTAAGATTCAAACTAGGACAATAAAAAATAGTTTATTTTGTAAAACTGCATCTTAAATAAAAAAAAAAAAAAAAAAAAAAAAATTAATTAAAAAAAAAGAAATGAAAAATTTTAATTCAATAAAATTACAACATTTTATTTTTTATTGGGTTAAAATTACATAAAAATTTCAAACATTTAAAAATTATCATTATTTTTAATGATATTCCTAAATTACCCAACTCGGCCACTGTGTGTTTTACACTTTTGGACAAAATAATAATACCCTCAAGGGTATAAAAACAACTATTGTCAACGCAATTACACGGCCAAATAATTTAATATACTATGAACAAATTTGATAAATTTCTTCTCTTAGGAAAGAACCGCGGAAACTGGAACCGTGATTGTTGGAACCTATGTATGTTTTTTAGGTTCGACAATCGACTTTGGCTCAGAGGAGCTTAAAGGTTATGGAGCAGTTTAATTTATTCGGGACGATTTTTTGCTATTCTACTGATTTCAAAAACATAAAAAAAATTAAATAAAATCAATAAATTTTTGTCGTGCTCTTCTGTAATTATATCATCATGTGACTTATTGAATTAAAAAAAAAAAAAACTTTTTCATAGGGAAATTTTTAGAAATGTTTGGAAAATTGAAGATTTTAACTGTGTATTCCATGTGTATTCCAAAGATATGGTGGTATACATACATACATTTAAAAAATGATATACAATTAAAGCAGTGATGGTAAACGTAATTACACGGCCTAAATATTTCAATATATCGCAAAATTTTATTAATTTCTTCTCTGAGGTGTACCGCGGAAACTGTGAGTGATGGAACCTATGTTTGTTCTGTACATTGGTTCAGGGGAATATAAAGGTTCTAGAGCAGGTAAAATTTATACACCATATATACACCATTTGGCACAAAAGTTTCTATATACTATATGTATTTTTGACCAACATTATAATACGGTCTGTAAGAGTATAAAAAAGAAAGCTAGCTTCCAACTTCATTAATATACCCTTTCTGTTAAGTGAATGCTTATGATATTAGTTAATCATCTGATCGGATATATACATCGTTAACGGCAGCAATGAAAATGTAATATTAAAACCAATTGGTAATGGTAGGGTTCAGAGCCCACAAATTTAGGAGGAACATTTTGCGTGGTAGTGCTGCTTAAGCTTCCCTTTTTCTTTTCCGGTTGAGTAGATAATTGCTCAGTGAAGTGTCTGTCCTGACTAAAATCTAAAAGATTCGTGCTTCAGCTTCAGCCCCTGATGACTACGTCGACCATCCACCACTAAATCCTCATTGTAATTGTCGTCGTCTGGATCCGTTAAGCTAGGGCGCATCACTTTGTTTCGTAAAAGACTTAATTTTTTCATGTTTTTTGTTGCTCTTGGTGTAAATATAATAAAAGAAGGAATTTTACTAATTTCTACGGATAGCTAAACAATGGTAAATAAAATAATAATAAATACAAAGAAATATATATACATATCGGATTTATATCGAAAATACCCGACATACAAAATTAGTCGATCTTTATTAGACTTCAGTATCTTTTAGTTATATGGTATAATATAGAGCCGAAGATTATATGTATACCATTGCAGTTAACATCGGAAAACAATCGCAAATTTTTGATATTGTTCCTAAATTTAAGAGAATTTTTATAATAAAATCAGTTTCTTACAACACAAATTAAAACAAAAACATGGTGATATATAAAAGATATAGGAAAGATATCGAATTTAAACTTTGAATACCTTTTTGAAACTCTTTGAAAACCGTCTGACAGTCAAACGGACATCCTTATATCGATTCAGAAACTGATAATATATATGTACATACAATCGAAGAAGTCTCTTTCACAGCGTTGCACAGTTTTGGCCAAAATTACAATATTCTCTTCAAGGACATAAAAAATAAATGAACACTTTCATTTGCATTAAAAGTAACACTGATCAAATGCTATGAAAGAAAAAATTTTTTTTTTTCTGGATTTTAGGAAACTTTAATATATTTGTATGTATTTATTATTGAACATTATCGGTCCGACTTTATTTTGGTCGAAATCAATATAAAGCAATGGAATATGCTTTCATCTAAGTTAGAAATGCATATTTAAAAAAAAAAATCTGAGTACACGTTTCGAGAAAACCCGTTCAACAGGAACCTAAATACATGTCTCAAATTTTCAAGGGGCAGAACAGAGAAACCTAAATAGACTAGTAAATAATAGCGAACTCGCTAATTTAACTTCATCAGTATAGACACGCCCACTTTTCATATTGATGTTGAAGTGACACAAATGTGTGTGGCTCACCAACAATCACGCACGCGTCCACTGAAGATACCCCAGCCCAAGTCAACACACAAAAAGGGTCAGGATCAGGGGTAGAATCAAAATAAATTTGTAGCTCTAGGGATGTTGACTGCATAAAGGACGACAAGGAGATAGATGAAGCAGGGTTGAATGCTGGGTATGGGTATCCCTTTGATTGTTTTTTGGGATTTTCATTATTTCATCTCAATGGTTTTGAATTCACAAAAATTGCCGAAACATTTGTTATACAATAATTTAATTTGCTTTCCGTTCCAAATTAAGATAAGGTTTAAATTATAGTAAAGTTTCTTGATTATTCAATGGAAAAGCTAAATAAATCGGCGCATTTTCGTAAAAGTATTGTATGTCACTTTTTAAGAAACTTTAGATTTATATAACAATACTGTTTGTACAACATATACATAGTTTATATAGTTTTATAGTTTTATATAAGTTTATATATTATACCTTTTAATGTATATTAATATAAAAATAGTTATATATGTACATACACATAGTTAATTTCAGAACTTTAGAATAAAAACTGGCGGCTTTAAGATACAGACACTTGATTCTTATGAAATCTGGTAGTCGGATTAGATGGCGCTAATTAAAATCCAAAGAATGTAAAATCCAAGCCAACCATATTTACATTCAATTTCTTTCTTTAGTTTGGTCTTATACCTGTCAATGGTACATGTTGTTGGATTACATATTTTGATAACCAGACCCATCGTAATGATATTTTTCTTGTGTGATGAATTTTGTACCTACTTCTTCGTCAAGGTAAACAGTTGTGATCGTATCATTGTCATATACATATGTATTCCATCAAACGACAGGTGCCGTGTTTGTGATCACAGCATATCATAGTAACCCATCAGAATAAGTAGTAAACCATCAATAAACAAGAAAGGAAAGCTAACTTCGGACAAAGCTGAAGTTGATATACCCTTGTAGTAAAGATCGGATAAATATCACAAATATCGGTTGTAGGGTGACCTTTAGAAGGTCAACCATCCATCTTTAAAAACACCAAAGTTGGACAGACAGACGGACCTGCTTATCTGGAGGTGATTCTAATCAAGAATATATATGCTTTATAGCAGAGGTCGGCACGGCCCTATCTTGGGGGCATAGGAAATTTCTCTGCCCGAGCTCTGCCACACACATACAGTATAAATGTGTGAAACGTCATGCTCAAAGCCTACTTTCTGCTATTCGTTACTAACACTAATGCGGTAAAATCATATCAATGTATTGTGGTGCCGACCACTGCTTTATAGGGTTGGAGACACCTTCAATGCGTTGCACACTTTTAACCAAAATTATACCCTCTGCAGGGGTATAAATATATATTTTATATGTATACGATATATATCAGTGTGTACCCTGCTGCAGTACTGAGAATCATTTCACATCATCATGTCAAGTGTAAAGCACGAATGGAAGGAAATAGTATATATGCTAACATCCATACTAACATCCTAACATATATTATATGTTTATGATCCGATGCTTTCCGATTTATTGTCTGACCGATAAACATAAGTACATATGCCAATGGTCGGCCACTTTTATTACTCGGCTGCCAGTCTTGGCCCAATACCGGGCCAATGCTATTTTTATCCGGTACTCGTACAGTACAAGGGTATATTGTAGTCGTGTGAATGTACATATGTACATATGTAACATAGAGAAGGAATTATCTCTGACACAATAAAGTATATACATATATTTTTGATCAACATCAACAGCCGAGTCGACATAGCCATGTCCGTCTGTCCATACAAACACGTGGATCTCGGAGATTATAAGAGATAGAGCTATAGGATTTGGCATGCAGACTCCTACAATGCCCCCGCATTTTAAGTTTTATTAAACATTTTGTCACGCTTCCTCCCGCACACACAAATCTCGAATTTCTCTAGCGCAAGTACTAAAAGGTTTTTTAAAAAACTATTGATGCCAGTATTACTATAGTCAATATATTTATACTTAAAAAACAAATTTCATCCAAATCGGCCGATTTTTAGAGGAAATATACGAATATAGGTATAAACAATTTCCCATACAAACGGGGGTACAATTTTTAACGCGTGGATCTTGAAGACTATGAGGTAGAGCTATCCGATTTGGAACTTGAACTCGTATGGTATCCGCACGTATCATATTTGCGTATACTCCCGCCCCCAAAACAGAAAAATGTTTTGATACCAAACTTTTCCAATAGCTAATCTACACCTATGAATCGAAAAGCAGCCAAATGGGATTATTTGTAGAGGAATTTTAGACTTTTTAGTCTCTTTCCTTACTGAATCGGTTGTAAGGCCGCAGGTTTGTTGTTGTGTTTTTGCCCAAGCGCAAAATAATGCAACAAAAATTTGTTGCTGACAATCCATACCGTTAAAGCTGAAACTTTACAGGTTAGTTAAATTGTGGGTAGGAAGATAAGTACCGGGTATAAGTCGGGTTGAGTCGGGAAACTCGACTTAAACCGTCCACTCTTGTTTTTTGCTTGGAGATTTCATTTTAATAACTGCCGCATATGTATAATTGCAGACTTTATAACTAATATGTTTATTCTTGTATGACAAGGGTTATTTTAATTTTACGAAATATCTATGTTCTAATAGTAAGTCAGCGACCAAGGACATCCATTTTTTCGGTCCTTGGTTCGTATTAACTAAACAATCAACTGTAGAAAAATCGAAGAAACTGTAGAAAAGTTTATGACATTTTACCATGATATTTTCTTGGTTATACACTCTATGGAAAGCTATATACATGTATCCTGTTCAAACGTAAATTTGCCGTTTTAGAATATTGCGTTGTGTTTCGCAGATTTTTGAATTTTACTATTTCAAACTCAAATTGTCTTCTATTTTTCGTTCGTTTGCTACCATGCTTTTTTCACTTTTCATGACGAAAATTCGTTAAACCTTAACATTTGCATTAAAAGCTAATAGAACTAATAAAAAACTATAGAAAACAAACAAAAAATGTTAAAGGTTTATATTTTTTTTTTTTTTTGATTAAGTGCGTACGAACGTACGTTCGGGGAAATTCTCATATATAATGCTCATAATAATATAGAGAAGAGAAATAAGGTAAAAAATGGCTTTAAAATTGATTCAGCGTTGCAAAAACATTACCAAATGTTTTGAAAATCGAAAAATTAACAAAAATTTCACGGCTAAATATAAATATAAATTATTTCCATCAGTTTTAAATTTAGCAAATACCGTGCACATGCTTAAATAGTCAGGATTCTCAGCAAAAAATGTTTTAAAAAATTCTAAGCCCGATTGGGATGAATTTTTATTTGTATGAAAGGCATTAGGCTTTGAAATAGTTTAACATCAAAACATTTTCCAAAAAATGGTTGGAACTGGCGCTATAACAAGATTTCCATTGAGAGCGTGGATAAATTTATACACAAAGTTCACAAAAAATAAGTCAAATCCGCACAAAAAAAAAAACCAACATGATTCAAATTATTTACATATATAACTTACATTTCAATTATTTCAAATAAATTATATCATCATTCAAATTATACCCTTGCAGAGGGTGTTATTAATTTGGTCAAAACTGTGCAACGCAGTGAAGGAGACATCGCCGCCTCTATAAAGTATATATATTCTTGACCAGTATCACCTCCTGAGTTGATATGAGCATGTCCATCTGTGTGTCCATTAAGTTTTAAAGATATTGATTTGAATCTTCGCACACACACTTATTTTCTTTGCATACAGTATACGTATATGTAAGTCTGAACGGCTGGGGTCGGCCGACTATATCCTATAGCTGCCATATAACTGATTGATAGGAAATGGTATAACTTTGGTGTTTTTAGAGTTAGAGAGTTCGGAATGCTATGAATTCTATTTTTGACAAAATAATACGACGAACCAAATTTCATAATGATCGGACGACTGTTTTTAAATTTTGTATTGTAATAAATTTTTCATATTATGATATTTTAATAAGGATCGGCCATTTATATCCGATTTTTACGATATATATCTGGTTTTAACTGCAAGGGCATATTAACTTCGGCTCCGCCCGAAGTTAGCTTTCTTTTCTTGTTATTTATACTTTTATATTTTTATAGTACCATTTTAATACACCATTTTCAGTTTGAACTCCTTGCCGTCGTATTGTTACTTTAATTCAATCCAACAAGTGTTGTTGACAGCGTCACTTTCCGCATGTCACGAGTGTCATTAATTTTGGAGTCAAAGCAACAGCATTGTGAAAAGTAACAGCTGATCTCTCTTTCCATTTCTCTTTTGTACCCGATATGCTTATTTAAGCTGGAACTAAATGGCAACATATAATAATTTTTCAGCAAAGTGAGAGTATGTATGTATATGGTAATATAATTTAAAAGGCATGATGAAAATTTTTGTATTTAGATTCTTAGGCGTTTGTTCTGAAATAATTTAATTGGATTCAGGATTTATTATTATTTTTAATATCTAAATAATATTTATAATTTACATTTAAAGCCTAATTTATTTCCTATCTTAACCCACATATTTATTCCAATTAGCATATTTTACATATATAAAATTAATCATGGGAGACTTTACAATTGCTATAAATGGTTCGGCTTACATAGCGAAATACTACATCATTAAAAAGGCATTGCAGAAGATGTAGAGGCCAATATTAGTAGAGGCCAACTATCTGACATTAACTAGAATTTCGTAACTATACCAAAACTTCCAAAAGATGAAACATAGTTTTTTGTACCTTAGGATTGTTCTTACAGTTATTTATAATATATAATCATTTCTACGATAGTGAAAAAGTGAAAAACTCACACAAAAGTTGTGTAATTTTCGAACGTTCAGATATGTGGCACCTATAATATATAGTCGGAAGATTCTTATAATATTTGGTAGGTTGGATCCATTGGCCAAAAATATAATCCATAGAAAACCTTAACCCCTCTAACTCTATATACACCAAAGTTATGACATTTCAAATCAATCAGTTACATGGAAGCTATGGGATAAAGTCGACCACATCGTCTCAAAGACTGCGTGCAAAGCAATTTTTTGCTCTAAGAAAACCCATTTTTGAGCAAAAACTTTTTTAATTTTCTTGGTCCGACCCGATTTAAAATTTAAAAGTAAAAGGTGTACTGTTAAAATTTAGGGTGGCTTACATGTGAGAGACTTATCTTGGATGGAAAAATATTAATCCGTCTGTCAGATAATATGCCCCAAAATGACTGACCAATATGCATACATTTAATTATAACTAGTAATGTATTTTTTAACTTTAAAACTAAAAAGATAAATTAAAAGATAACTAATAAAAAAAATTCCTAATTTTGCATATATCTAAATTATAATAAAAAATTATAATTATAATATTTTTTTTATAATAAAAAAATACAACATTATTAATTATTGTGTATTTGTTCTATTAGAACTAACCAGTGTGCGTCTAGTCCAAAAATTGATAATTGGCAACCTAGCGACAAACGATCGATAACAATAAAGTTGTTAAAAGCGCAAAACGCCGCAAAGTGTGTAATTTCTCGAGCGCAAAAACAGGGAATGCTTCAACGGTTGACGGCAGGAACAGAAACCAGACCATATTTGAATTCATCTATGGCGTGTTTAAGCAGTTTGTCAGCGGCACGTGGCGAACGGCGGTTCAAGGCGGCCTTTTGAGCTAGCTGGCAGCAGCAGGCGGTGACCAGACGATATCGTTAACTGAACGAGAGCAGTAACAACGATTATAAAAGAGGATGAAGGCCGTGTGGCAATGATGATGTAAAACGTCAGGGGTATTCAAAAACAGCAACTCCATCCACCACCCACCACACGCTCTCGCGGCTGGATACGAAGTGCAGTAAATACAGATTTAAACGCGCGCCCCAGTTGGCCACTTTGCCGCTTGATGTCAAGGAGACCTAATACTATGCAATCACATAAAGATTGCTGTAGGAATTTATTAAACTTCAATAATTAATTAAACATAAATGTTAAAAACAAATAAACAATGATAAAAATGTAAGGTTTATTTTATAATTTTTAAATGTCTAATTAGTGCTGTAACAAAATGTTCAATCTGTAAACAAATGTGTAAGCAAGTGTATATATTTGTTTATTCAATTATATATAAACAAATTTATATTTCGTATTAATATATTATGATATTAAGAAATTAACCTACATATTTATGTACACAATCGATGCAATTATTTAAAAAGCAAAAATTGCTCTTTATAAGCAAATATTACGAATCAGATTCTGCACGCTCCTTTGTTAATTTCCCGTGCACACGTTCGCTTTACCCTTACTGTTGCCACTGATTAAGGACTAAAGCCGTAGCCGAATAAGATCTATCGGCCCTTTGAGAACTGACTGACTGGGGATTGCGACAACACCTCCTTCGTGATGGTACGCAGTTATTTAAAATAATATTTCCGTATCCGGATAATAATACGAAACGCGTGTATCGTACGATGGACCCTGAAATCCCAACGGCAAATACATACATGTAGAAAAAATGATTTGATTTTTTGGTTTTTTAAATGATTTTTTTATTTGGCGTGCATTGTACCTACTTGGAACTATGATAAAATAACTATCAGGTAGAATTTGATATCCAATGTTCTAAGCCGCAAAATGATTTATTTGACATACTAAATAATAAAATATTTTTAACTTTTTAAATTTTAATTGCAAGTGGCAATTGCAAGTAATAATGAAAGTGGAGCAATATATGTAGCCTGGTCTCGATGTACCATCGATTATATGTAGTAAAAATATTCTTGCAAAAATAACGTAAGCGTAACGTAACGTATTTGCTCCCAAAATATGAAAAACTAATTGCATCTGTTTACTGAGATATCGGCCTGTCAAGATTTGCTTTTTGGAGCTTACGTTATTTTTCCAAATAGGGTTTGATAAGATATATCATATTTTGTATTTAACATTTAAACCAAATTAACCAATATTTAACACATATCAAAAATAAAAACAGCGAAAAGCGAATTTAAAAAAATTAAAAATTAAGTTATAGAAACGTAAAGGGAACAATTATAGAACAAATTGTGTGACTTTAGTATAGAAATAAAATTAAAACCAAGTTTAAGGGTTAACAACACACTTCTTAGTTGTTATAGGACTCCATTTTTCGACGCGACTACTTTAAAGTTATTTGTAAACAATTTGTATTGTTTGTATTTATATGTAGTAATGAGAAAAGACTTTATCTTTAGATATTCTCAATCTAAAAATATGAAGAATCCTTAAGAAGGCTACTGTTTATCGCGAAAAATTCAAAATGTCCTACGCTTATTATTCCAATAGTACGTCTTTATTCTTTATAATAAATATATGTATGTCTAACTTGTCGATACTTAATGGAGTCAAACAATTTTTTCCTCCCATTTACATACATTTGTTTAAAAATTGGAGTACCGAGTTTAAAAATTGGAGATCTAACCCATAAGCATTATTGTTTGCACATAAATGTTTTAGTCTACATATGTATGTATGTACATATGTATGCTGTAAATGTCTAAGCAAAGGGACACACATCCCGCCTATTTACTATGCATTACAAAGGCAGGCAATTTTAATCATGCCCAAATACACACACAATGCATCTTTTCATTGTTTACTTCAAGGGTAGACTGAGCTCCTCGCACCCCTAAGTAGGGTTGACTGACGAACCATTGAATGCCCGCCATTGGGTTGGGTGTTTAGTGTAACAATTTTGACCTCTTTTGTTTGTTACAAAACCTTTTCGGCATCGACTGCGGTTTTTAATCTGAAGACCCAGAAAATTTGTTATCTAAGCTACGTTTTGGACCAGTACGCTCACTATCAACTTCAATTGTTATAAATCTTTTTTTTTGTTAGATCCCACCTCAATCACTGTGGATTCTGTAGCTCACGACTTTTCTTGATCCAGACTTAGCTTTGCTTAACCAATAACGATGCTTACCTTAATGCCCTGGGATCGAGCATTTTCGGTGTCAAAACCATTGTTAAAGGTTACATGAGTGTGAGTAGTACAACGATCTCTACTTGATGCCCTAAGCAAACTCTCTATAAAGAGAATCGATATCTGTACAAACAAGAAAGGAAACCTAACTTCGGGCAGAGCCGAAGTTAATATACCCTTTCATTTAAAACCGGATTGATACCGCAAACATCGGATATATGTAGTTGCAGATCCTTTTGAGAATATCATAACAAAACCAATTTATGGCAAAAAAAAATCTAAAAAAAAGTCCCAAGCTTCTGTCTTCAAAAACACCAAAGTTTTCCAATCGTTCAGTTTTATGGCCGCTATTAAATATATTCGGCCGATCGTTATGAAATTTGGTAATTCGGATCAACTGACCAAAAGGGAATTAAAACTGTCTAGCTTCAAAAACACGAACGTTGCGTCATTTCCGATCGTTTTGTTGCAGTTATAAGATATAGTCGGCCGATCCTTATAAAATTTGGTAAGTCGCATTATTTTTCCAAAAACTGCATTCATAAAATTCCAAACTCTATTTCTTAAAAAAGGAAAGCATTTCCGATCAATCAGTTATATGGCAGCTATAGGATATAGTGGGCCGAACTGAAATTTTTCGCATTATTTTGCCAAAAATATCAACTCTCTAACTCTAAAAACACCAAAGTTATAGCTATAGGATATATAGCCTGGCGTTTCGACTTATATTCTGCGTGCAAATGAATGAAGGATGTGTGCAAAGTTTCAAGTCTATAGCTTTAATACTGAGAGACTAGTTCGCGGAAAAACACGAATAGAGAGCCGGACAGACAGACATGCCTATATTAACTCAGGAGGTCAAGAGATCCTGATCAATAATATATTTATATATTTAGAATATATTTAGAATAAAATTATAATACCAACTGCAAAGGTATACAAATTCTAAGAAAGAAAGAATCATTAAAGTAATAGTTTACAAAAACTAAATCAACTGGTGGATTGACGATTTATTTTCGTGTTAGTTATATTTCTTATTCAATAAAATTCCATTAAATCACAGTTTTTAAAGTGTCTTGAACAATATTCAATATTCAACAATATTCTATTCAATTCGTAAAAGCGAACCGCGAACCGTAAAGAAAGCGACGAGGCAAATTTGTGAATATAAGTACATACCTATAAAAAAAGAAAAGAATCAAAAAATGCTTAATTTAACTTATCAATACTCAAGATATTGCTTGCAAACTCATATGATAGAAGCGCTGGTAATGTTTATTTCAAATTTTTGTCACACCCTTTCCCGCCAAAATATGTTTCTGTAGCGCCGGTCAAACTATGCCAAACTATTTATGTGGCCAATTTATACATATATGAAAACAAAATTCTTCCAAACAAAATTCAACCTGGATAACTCAAAGATATAAAACTATCCAATAAAATAGTGAATAGTGAAAATGACTATTTGAAGTAGTCTACTCTAGCAGTTAGTATTTCCAAAAAATACAAAAGTATGCAACAAAATTCTTCTTAATATGCTTCAGGTTTTTTAATCGGCTTGCTCAGTTGTTATTTCCAAAACATACAAAAGTATGGAACAAAATTTTTATTGTTGAGACATAAAGTTGTAAAGTTACTATATCATTAAGCTTTCATATAATTAAAAATCGGAAATGCTATACCTTTCCTGATAAAGCAGATATAAACATGGGACTATTATTAAAATTTACATTATATACTACTTTAATTTCTACATAGGTCTGTTAATTATATCCGATATGTGTATGTATGCATATCTTGTATGTATGTAAGTATAACCCATGTATAAAATTATACATCTAAAAAAATTATAATGA
Source organism: Drosophila malerkotliana malerkotliana (assembly GCA_018153235.1). Lineage (NCBI taxonomy): Eukaryota > Metazoa > Arthropoda > Insecta > Diptera > Drosophilidae > Drosophila > Drosophila malerkotliana. The sequence goes on along the minus strand of JAECXV010000202.1, from coordinate 1,460,901 downwards.
GCTTAAAAAATATGCTATTCTCAAAAAAATTTTAAAAATATTCTTTATTTTTGTTTTACGTATCAAAAATAAAAGGTATAAGAGGCAAAAGCTTTCATATACATATAAGCACAAATATATGTATATATTTTACACATTTATATTTTAGTACTATTAATAGTACTTTGTGAAGTAAAGTGTTAAATTGAATTATAAATATTTTTTTTCTTGCTTTATGCCCAATAAAACACTTGGCATTCAAAAGCATTCGAAAAATTATCTTTATTAATTCTTATTAAAACGCCATTACTTTGTGTTTTCGATTGTGCAACTAAAATGTACTATAGAACAAGAAGCTGATATGCCCTTACAATTAAGAACGGATATGTATCGCAAAAATCGGATACAGTTGGCCGATCCTTATGACAATTTCATTATGAAAACAATTTGTTAGAATATATCATAGAAAGAAGTCTCAAGCTTCTATCTTTAAAAAATATGTTATATGGCAGCTATTGGATATAGTTGGTCGCTTCTTTGAAAACTTGGGTAGTTCCAACTTTCAATCTTCAAAAATACAAAATTTGTGTCAATTCCGATCGTTGAGTGATAAGGCAGTTATAGGATTCCGATCGTTAAGTGATAAGGCAGTTATAGGATATAGTCGGCCGATCCTAAAAAAAAACAAGAAAGGAAAGCTAACTTCGGGCGGAGCCGAAGTTTATACACCCTTGCAGTTAAAACCGGATATATATCGCAAACATCGGATATAGTTGGCCGATCCTTATGATTACATCATAATAAAACCAATTAATTACAATAAAAAATCTAAAACAAGTCCCAAGCTTCTATCTTCAAAAACACGAAAGTTGGGTCATTTCCGATCGTTCAGTTATATGGCAGCTATAAGATATAGTCGGCCGATCCTTATGAATTGTGGCATGTCGTATTATTTTGCCAAAAATAGCTCTTGTGTCAAATTCGAACTCTCTAACTCTAAAAACACCAAAGTTATACCATTTCCGTTCAATCAGTTATATGGCAGCTATAGGATATAGTCGGCCGATCCCGGCAGTTCCGACTTATATACTGCGTGCAAAGGAAAAAAGGGAGTGTGCAAAGTTTCAAAACGATAGCTTCAAAACTGAGAGACTAGTTCGCGTAGAAACGGACAGACAGACGGACATGCTCATATCAACTCAGGAGGTGATCCTGATCAAGAATATATATACTTTATAGGGTCGGAGATGTCTCCTTCACTGCGTTGCACACTTTTGTACAAAATTATAATACCCTCTGCAAGGGTATAAAAATAACAAGTCCCATAGAAAATCCCAACTCTCAAACTCTAAAAACCTTAAAGTTATGGCTTTTTCTATCAATAAGTTATATGACAACTATACACCATTTTTATACCCTTGCAGAGGGTATTATAATTTTGTCCAAAAGTGTGCAACGCAGTGAAGGAGACATCTCCGACCCTATAAAGTATATATATTCTTGATCCGGATCACCTCCTGAGTTGATATGAGCATGTCCGTCTGTCCGTCTGTCCGTCTGTCTGTCCGTCTGTCTGTCTGTTTCTACGCGAACTAGTCTCTCAGTTTTGAAGCTATCGTCTTGAAACTTTGCACACACCCTTCTTTCTTTTGCACGCAGTATATAAGTCGGAACGGCCCGGATCGGCCGACTATATCCTATAGCTGCCATATAACTGATTGATCGGAAATGGTATAACTTTGGTGTTTTTAGAGTTACAGAGTTCAAATTTGACACGAGAGCTATTTTTGGCAAACCATTACGACATGCCAAATTTCATAAGGATCGGCCGACTATATATTATAGCTGCCATATAACTGAACGATCGGAAATGACCGAACTTTCGTGTTTTTGAAGATAGAAAGCTGAAACTTGGTACAGATTATATTTTTGGCCAGTTGATCCAACCTACCAAATTTCATTAGGATCGGCCGACTATACCCTATAGCTGCCATATAACTGAACGATCGGAAATAGTATTTGGTAGAAATATCAACTTTCGTATTTTTATACCCTTGCAGAGGGTATTATAATTTTGTCCAAAAGTGTGCAACGCAGTGAAGGAGACATCTCCGACCCTATAAAGTATATATATTCTTGATCAGGATCACCTCCTGAGTTGATATGAGCATGTCCGTCTGTCCGTCTGTCCGTCTGTCCGTCTGTCTGTCTGTCTGTCTGTCCGTTTCTACGCGAACTAGTCTCTCAGTTTTAAAGCTATCGACTTGAAACTTTGCACACACCCTTCTTTCCTTTGCACGCAGTATATAAGTCGGAACGACCGGGATCGGTCGACTATATCCTATAGCTGCCATATAACTGATTGATCGGAAATGGTATAACTTTGGTGTTTTTAGAGTTAGAAAGTTCTAATTTAACATGAGAGCTATTTTTGGCAAAACAATACGACGTGCCAAATTTCATAAGGATCGGCCGACTATATCCTATAGCTGTCATATAACTGAACGATCGGAAATGACCCAACTTTCGTGTTTTTGAAGATAGAATGCTGGAATTCCATACAGATTCTATTTTTGGTCAGTTGATCCAACCTACCAAATTTCATAAGGATCGGCCGACTATATCTTATAGCTGCCATATAACTGAACGATCAGAAATGGTATTTGGTGTTTAGTAAAAATAACAACTTTGTTTTTTTTGACGATAGAAGCTTGGGACTTTTTTTTAGATTTTGTAATTTAATTAATTGGTTTTATTATAATGTAATCATAAGGATCGGCCAACTAAATCCGATGTTTGCGATATATATCCGGTTTTAACTGCAAGGGTATATCAACTTAGGCTCCGCCCGAAGTTAGCTTTCCTTTCTTGTTAAGACTATGTTTACATTTTCTCGTTATTAAAAGGACAACACAAGTTTTTTGGACACTTCACATACACAAATACATAATTCTCAACAGCTGATTTTTTCGCAGTGCCATCTATTGAAATTTCTGGTCAGCAACATTATAAATTAATCTATTGTGAATGATATGCAGTTAAAATTATTTAAATTCTTTAACTTCCGAAAAACGATTTTTTTCCAGAAAAAGTGGTCAAACTTCCTACAGTGCGATGTAGGTGGCGCTTAGCGTGCGAATGAAAACACTATATACATATATGTACATAGGCGAAGCATTAGTGCGCTTCTAATCTGAATGAATCATATACCAATCGAAAAATATTGCTTCAATTAAATACGCCGTGTTTTCAAAACATTGACAAAAGTTTATCAGTATCGGATAAATTTTCGTAAATTTAAAATGATTTTGATTGACTAAATTGTAGTACATTGGAGTGGGAACGTTGGAGTTTCTAAAAAAAATATTTTACTAATAACATTTGAATTTTGAATACACATCGATTGACTATCAAAATCCGACTTTTTGTTTAGAAGCTATTATCCTTCAAAAAGAAACATAGTGTGTCTTCAGTTTGTCTGTTTGCACTAGGTTAATATAGAAAAAAATCGGTTTAACGGTGACGAACGCGCAAGCCACGCCTAAAAGGCTAGTATTTAAAAGTATTCTTCACGACACGAGTCTGTATGTTATTTAATGTTTTCGAATTAGAGCAGCCTTTAATTTTATCTCGTAAGATTTTTTTTATTTCAATCTTAAAATTCAATTCATTTTATAATAATAAAAAATTCTTGTTGATACAATAAGGGTTGACTTAAAAATTTTAGTTAAAAAAAGAAAAGAAATGTAACTTCTGGCGGATCCGATGTTTATAAAACCTTGCATATCGGATTGCATATAAACCTTGCAAACCTTCCTTATAAACCTTGTCCTTAAAAAACACGAATAATTAGACATTTCTTAGTGACCAGTCATATGGTAGGATATAGTCGGCCAATCCTTATAAAATGTTTTTTAACGAATTGGTCAAAAATAAAATTCATAGAAAACTCTCAACTCTCTAACTAACTCTAACTCTAACTCTTTAACAAAAAACTAACTATATGTATATAAAAACTATTATATAACTTTGGTGTTTTTAGCGTTAGAGAGTTCGGATGTAGCATGAAAGATATTTTTGCCAAATTATTTGTTCGCTATATACGCTAAACATATCAATGTAATCTTGCGGTTACTCCGGAGTAACACTGTGGCCTTCTATGGAGTTCATTCCTTTTTTTACAAACTAATCTTTTACAAACCGGAGCGCTCGCAAGATTCAACAACGCTTCAACAATTTTCATAATTTATTAATAAAATTGGTCTATTTTTCTAGATCTATTTCTCTATTTTCTAGAAATAAAGCTTGTTGTTTTTTTTTTAAGCTACAACATTAAACTATTGAAAAATGACGGCATCTATATATTTCTACAAAAAAGTTGTTGTTTTTTTTAAAAGCTACAACATTAAACTATTGAAAAAAGACGGCATTTTAACTAAACAAACTTTAAAAAAATGTTTGCTCAATAAAAATTTTTTTTTTTTTTTTTTTTTTTTTAACGTTGCTTTTATTTCTTGAATCTTCTCTTTGCGAGACTAACAAGAGGTGTATCAAATCTTATATTTTTAACTTAACTAACAGTCATATTGACTGATACGGAGTTAGACGGCCCTAAAAATCGATTGCTGGGTTGGGAGGTCGTTGCGTCTAAGGCGGGATACGCTAGAAACCCGAGTCAATCCCCGAGCGAGAAAATTTGGGTGCGAAGACAGTTTTTCTTTGTATGACTCTTTTTGCTTCTGGATTTCGTCTTTCACTGCGAGGATGCCCAGATCCCGGTGGATGTTTTCGTTGCGAACATACCAAGGTGCCCCTGTGATAGTTCTCAGGATTTTTGATTGTGCGCGCTGTATGATGTCTATGTTGGTGCTGCTCGCGTTCCCCCACAGCTGGGAGCCATACGTCCAGATTGGCTTTAGGACTGAATTGTACAGTAGTAACTTGTAGTCCAGGCACAGTGGCGATCGTGAGTTTATGATCCAGTGGAGGCTGCTGGCTTTCAGTTTTAGATGCATCTTTTTGCATTCGATGTGCTTACGCCAGGTAAGTCGTCTATCAAGGTGAACGCCAAGGTACGTTACGTCGTTAGCTTGAGGGATCTGCATACCGTTTAGTACAAGCGGAGGGCATGTTTGTCTATTAAGAGTAAACGTTATATGTTTACACTTTTGTTCGTTTATTTTAATGCGCCAGTCGGACAGCCACCTTTCCACTATTGTGAGATGATTAGCCAGTTGGGTTGTTGCCTGCGTTGGGCATCTGGAGCGACTAAGAATAGCGGTATCATCGGCGAACGTTGACGTTGTTAGTTGTGCGCTCGTAGGAATATCCGCAGTATACAAAACATATAGACACGGCCCGAGTGCGCTTCCCTGTGGAACTCCAGCTTCGATGGTGTAGTCGCCCGAAGTAGCTGCGTTGCATCTCACTGAGAATACCCTATTGAAGAGGTATGATTCCAGTAGCTTGTGGGTGTATGTTGGCAAATACGTTTTAATTTTGTGCATGAGTCCGATGAGCCAAACTCGGTCGAAAGCTTGAGATACGTCGAGGAAAATAGCGCTGCAGTATTCTCGTTGTTCGAAGGCTGAGCGTATTTCGGATGTTAATCTGTTCACTTGTTCGATGGTTCCATGGTTTCTTCGAAAGCCAAATTGGTGTGCCGGGATGATATTGCAAGCTTCCAGATGTGGTATTATGCGAGTTAACAAGCATTTTTCAAACAGTTTAGACAAACAAGATAGAAGGCTTATTGGTCTGTATGATGACGGAATTGTGTGGTCTTTTCCAGGCTTCGGTATCATTATAATAATGGATTTCTTCCACTTTTTTGGGAAATAGCCAAGATTAATGATTCCATTAAATAGTTTGCAGACGACCTCTATAGCGCATTTTGGAAGTTCGATCAGCATCTTTGGGGTCAATAGGTCACCACCGGGAGCCTTTTTTGGTTTTAGCCCTCTTATGACTTTTTCGATTTCGTTCGGCCGGAATGGAGGTGCGGCTGGCTGAGGGGAGGACTCTGGCTGAATTACTGGCAGGAGGAATGAATTTGAGGCTGGGTTTGGCTGGAAGACACTTTGGAGATGTGTGGCGAATGTGTCAGCTCGGTCTTCGTTGCTGCGAGCCCAGCATCCCGAAGAGTTTCTTATCGGGGTGGTCGTTTCAATTGGGGCACTAAGATTTGGGTGGGCCCTCCACAGGGGGTACTTTGTGCTTGTTGGCGAGAGATTCTGGATGTACCTCAGCTGTGCATTTTCTTCCTGTTGGTGAAGAGCCTGGTCGAGTGATCGGGTTGCTTCCTTAAGGCGTTGTTTTGAAGCTGGTGATCTGCTGTTTTGCCAATCACGACGCGTGCGCCTCTTTTCTCGCACGAGCTGTTCGATTTGCTGATTAGATTTGAAGTGTTTGTTTCGGTCTACTTCTTTCCTATGAGGAGTAGAGATTTTAGCTGCCGCAACGAGTACTTCTTCCAGGGCGCTCGTAGTGTAGTCGATGTCCGATTCCATGTTAAAATCCGGGGCGAGTTCTATGTGGGCACTCACGTACTTTTTGTATTTTAGCCAGTTTGTTTTTGTCGTCGTCAGACTGAAGGGGTGTTCGGTTATTTCTGGGCTTTGAAGAAGCGTTAGAAGCACAGGCGAGTGGTCTGATGATAAGTCCGAGACTGCTTTGGCACTTATTAGATTGCGAGGTATGTTTTTTGTCACTGCAAAATCAATAAGGTCTGGGAGCTTTCGTGAGTCTGTTGGCCAGTATGTGGGACTTCCAGGGGAAACGTAGTCCAGTTTATTTTTCACATTTATAATTGCATTGTACAATTGTCTTCCTTTGGGAGTCACTAGACGTGATCCCCAGTGCGTATGTTTGGCGTTGTAGTCTCCTGCGGCTATAAATCGATCCCCAAGTGAATTGTAGAAGTCCATAAATTGTCCTTCCGAGATTGACTGTTGTGCTACGAGCAGCTGTATCACCATGTTCTGGTTTTGAACAAGCGTTTGCATGGTCGTTTTCATGAATGACATAAGCTCCATCATACTTTGTTGGAGGGTAAGCATCATAGTTTCCGTTTTGCTGTGTGGCTGTTCTGGGGCCTGTTGAGCGCTTTGAGAGTTAGGCTGAATTGGAATTTCCCTTCCAGATCGTAGAGCATCGGCATAGGAGAAGCCGTTGGTGGTGTTTAGTGGACCGAATGAGGATCTCGCAGCTTTGGCGAAGAAGACGTCTGGCGTGGTTTTTGACGAAACGTACGCATTCTGTGGATTTTGGTTGCGCGTTGCGGTCGCTTGACGCATGCGACTCTTTAACTCCTTATACACAATACATCCTCTATAGTTTGCCGTATGGCTGCCTCCGCAGTTTCCACATTTCTTCACGGTACTATCCTTGTTTGTAGTGCAGCAAGCGGACTTGTGGGCGTCCCCGCAGACTACACAGACAGCCCGAAGTGTGCAGTAAGACCTTGTGTGTCCATACTCTTGACAATTGGTGCATTGCACTGGACCGTTACGTTTATGTGGCTCTTCAACAGTGATTTTCCGATGCAAAAGATATTGCAGGTTGTAGATTGGGTGGACTTCGTTCTTCTTCAGCGATCTGCTATCAGGCTCGAGCTCGACCTTGAAGAGGGGTTGTGGCTTTTTATCTTTATTTAGAATGTTAATAACATTCTTGGCGGCGAAGCCCTTTTCTTTAAGGGCGGTTTTTATTTCCTCGGCGGTAACATCAGGTTCTATTTCCTTTACTACCACTTGTAGGCCCTTACTGCTTTTCAGCTGGTACGTGTAATAGTTTTTCTGTACAGTGTCCAGATATTTTGACACTATTCGGAAGTGCTCTTCAGTCTTGGTTTGCACCTTTGTTTCATGGATGTTCCCTTTGGTAAGCGGAACTACATGAAAGTTTTCACCGTTCCCGATCAACGACGCAATTTTGTTGACCAGGGCACTCGAGCTTTTTTCCCTAATATAGATTGGAGGGGGCTTGGGTTTTTTTGCGGTGTCTTGGGCTGGTTGGTTTTCGTCAGCCTCCGCCAGTAGGGCAAATCTGTTAGTAGTGGATCTGTCTGGTTCATTATCGTTGTTCAGGACACGGTTAATTTTTGTTTTGTTGCCTGCCGGATTACTCTGCGGGCTAAGCTTGCGCTTAATTTGGATGTAGCGATCCATTCCAGTCTGTGTGGCCGTTGCCGCTTTGGCACTTTCCGAGGTTGTTGTTTTTATACTCGCTGTAGTCGTTGACATCGTGGTACTTTGAGTTGCAGGGGTTTTCGCTGTTGTTGCAGAAGTTGTAGCGCTGCTTGTTGTTGGTGCGAAATTTGTTTCCGATATTGGAGGGGGGGTTTTACACTGCGAACTCCATGACGCGGGAGTCGGAGTGAGCAGAGCGGGTGAGCAAGACCGTGCCCTTTGGGTTTCAGCGGTCAGTAAAGCCGGGTTGCTTTTAAGCGCCGATTTTTCCACTTCGGTATCGCGGGTTGAAAAGTAAGAGTAGAAGCCGTTTCTTTGGTTCACTGAACTTCTACGCTCGTTCTTTTGGTCGTTGCTCAATGAGCTCATTGCGTGGTACGTATTTTTTTTTTCAACAATGCACTAGTTTTGGTTTAGCACATTACAACTGTTATAAAAAAAAAAAAAAGCTTGTCTGTCGCTTTTAGTAAATTGTATTTCAGTGTCTTTTCGCTTATATTGGCGAAAATATAAGCGAAGTGAAGTTTTCCCGGAGCTCGGACAAAGCACGTCCGCTCAGTTCGGTAGTTCGATTACCAGTCGTTAATAACCAGTGTTAATAAAAATTAACATACTTAAATTTTCTGATTTTTTTTTTTGAAAAAAAATAAGATTTCGAGACAAAAAGCCAAACGCACAAACAAATGGACAAACTAAACCAATTTTTTTTATTTTCTTGAATATCATACATACCTTTTGAACGGATTGTCGGATCGCGATGATTGAGGTGTCAATCGACGCATATTAGAATGTTTTTAAAGAAAATGCATTTCTTTGGTTGGTTTTTTATTATTTTGCTTTTTTTACCCCTAGCCCCAATTAGAAACATACTGTTTCTATTGGCGATGTAATCATGCTCTAATGAGCAAATCCAATCCAAGTGATTATTCAAAGACTTTTTTTCTAAAAAAAAATGCATTTCTTTCAATATAGTGAATATCTATTATGAAGCTTTTAAGTGAGCAATGCTTGCACGCACTGCATCCACTACTTATATCCGCATAACTTTTAATGTGTAGCGAGTGTGGAATGAGTATGGGTATGGATAATATGATTTAATGAGTATGGAAAAGTCTTACTTTTTCTAGTTTCTTAAGCCATTCTTTAAGATGTGTGTTACAAGGTTCTCCAATTAGATTAATTAACTACAAACCAATTAATTACTAAATAATACTATTATTATTTATTAATAAACCAATTACAATAAAATATCTAAAAACAAGAAAGGAAAGCTAACTTCGGGCGAAGCCGAAGTTTATATACCCTTGCAGTTAAAACCGGATATATATCGCAAACATCGGATATAGTTGGCCGATCCTTATGATTACATCATAATAAAACCAATTAATTACAATAAAAAATCTAAAAAAAAGTCCCAAGCTTCTATCTTCAAAAACACAATAGTTGATATTTCTACCAAATACCATTTCCGATCGTTCAGTTATATGGCAGCTATAGGATATAGTCGGCCGATCCTATTGAAATTCATTAGGATGGATCAACTGGCCAAAAATAGAATCTGTACCAAGTTCCAGATTTCGATCTTCAAAAACACGAAAACACACGTTGGGCCATTTCCGATCGTTCAGTTATATGGCAGCTATAGGATATAGTCGGCCGATCCTTACGAAATTTAGCATGTCGTATTATTTTGTTAAAAATAGCGCTCATTTGAACTTTCTAACTCTAAAAACACCGAAGCTATACCATTTCCGATCAATCAGTTATATGGCAGCTATAGGATATAGTCGGCCGATTCCAATCGTTCCGACTTATATACTGCGTGCAAAGAAAAGAAGGGTGTGTTCCAAGTTTCAAGTCGATAGCTTTAAAACTGAGAGACTTGTTTGCGTAGAAACAGACAGACGACCAGACGTCGACATTTTTTTCGATAGCCTGAATGAGCATTACTACTATTGTGACCGCAGCTGTATGTCTCGGTCGGCTTGGCAGCCGTTAAAAATGTTCGGCTTTATTTAAATTACAATAAGGGGCTTAGGGGCTTATTGTGGCGCCATTGTGATACCGCACAGGAGAGGGATCCTGCAGGGCCACATGTCTTTATGATAATTCTTTGGCTAAATGCCCAGCGCGACTAACATGATCCTAGGAAAGAAAGTAAAAGTTTCCCCACCTACAACGGCTTCCTCATTCGTGGCAAGGGGACAGCTTTTTAAGCCCAAATCTTAGTACTTCCTATGGGTATGAGACAACCTCCGTATGAGATATTTGGGGAATATATGGTTGGGAAAAAAGTAATCTCTGCGAGAAGATTTACCAATATCAAACAAAAATATCTTAAAAAATTATTTTTATGTCACTTGGCCTACACGATGGGCGCAGTATTTTTAATAATTATATTTTCCCAGGCAACAATTTGCAACGAACCTAGAGGGAAAAAAAGAAACCTTTCGAGCGAGGAGAAAATGGTATGTTCGGCGCCAGTTATTCGGAGTTCTAAATCTTTAATGCCATTTTGAGTACAATGAGATGGAAGAAAAACGGGCTGGATGAGGAGGAGGATAAGCCATAGACTTTGTTTTCAAGAAACAAAAAAAAGCTCGGAGGAGCTCCTCCTCGGATGAGGAGGAGGAAATCCTGGAAGGGTACATCTTCTAGGAGAGCAACTTGGCAAGGGCCCTTAGAGGCGTCGGGATGGAGGAGGACTCTCTGCTGAGCTCCGAGGCGGAAGCAAAGTTTACTGTGGTAGAGAATCTCGAGGATGTCTCTGAAAATCTTGCAGATGAGCCACCAAAGTAAGCCGCGTCAGCTGCCCTCCTACTCCACCTCCAACAGATGTGACCGTCATAAAGGAGCCGTGGATCCCTGGAGACAGGATTCTTGCGTTGGGAGCGTCGGAGTAGAGGCTTTGTAGTCTCGAGCCTGTATCCGCGAAAAGAAGAATCCTAACCTCTTCTTGCTACCTAATTTCAGCAATAAAGAGTCTATAGCCTCAGCAATAGAAAGACCAAAGAGACCTCTAAGGGTATGCTCGGCTGACATGGACCACGATCAGGATTCCGTCCCCCCGCACCCGCTAGTCAAACAGCTGGTGGAAGACAGCGGGAAGCACAAGATCGACCTAATCATAGGGTGCGATGCCAAAGCCCATCATCAGTAGGGAAGAACTAATACTAACGATGGGTGAGTCTTCGATTTCATCCCAAACTCAAACCTTCTGGTGGGTAAAAGGGGCACAGAACCCACCATACACTAAAACCTCGTATGGTTGCTGCACATTTTCCAGCAAGGAAACCCTAGACGCTCTCACAAATGCACATTTTCCAGGGTCTTTTCAGGAGAAAACAATCTAGGAAACGCAGAGCCCGGGGGAAAGCCTCCCATCCCGAGCCATAGAAATCTGAGTTGGCGATAAACTGTTTCAAACCCTTTAAATCTCCAGGCCCACATGGCACCTTTTCGATCCAACTAACTAAGTCTGGCTTAATCTGTGGCTATGGAATAGGAAAATCTTTACAGCAATATTCAGAACAAGTAACGTGCCCAAGACGTAGTTGCGGACGAAGGTTGTCTTCATACCCAAAGAAGGAAAACCACTACTGCTCCCCGAAGGACTTCAGACCAATAAGTCGGTCGTTCTTCCTCTACAAGACAATGGAGAGACTTATCAAACATATCATCAGCCCAAATGTATTTTGGGATTACAGCACGCGTATAGGAAGCGCTATTCCAAGGAGACGGCTTTCCACGATATTATTACGTTCGTCGAAAAGGCAAAAGGAATAAGCGCTTATTGATTTATTTAAAGAGGAGAGTCTATTCAAAGATTCGTCAGGAGAGGCACTCCGCAAGGAGGTGTACTCTCCCCCTTCTCTGGAACGTGGCGGCTAACAACCTTCTGCGATCCCTAGCAGGTGGTGAAAGTAAAGTTATCGCTTATGCAGATGATGTCTCAATTGCCTTCATTGGCCGCATGACTGGCAAACTGAAAGTTTTCTCAGCATTTGCAGATAAGAACGGGCTACAAGTGAATCCATCTAAGACCAAACATGTCCTCTTCACTAGGAAGTATCATTTATAATGTTTAAGGCTTCCAAAGATATCAGTGGAAACTCTTACCCTCAGTGGTAACATCAAGGACCTAGGAATTACCCCAGACAGAAAACTGGACTGGAAGCTAAATATTATTGATAGAGCAAATAAGGCGGCTATTGCCCTCTAAACTTGCCGCTAGACCATTGGACGTAAATTAAGTATGTGTGCATCAAAATATATGTTGTCGCCAGGTGGGAGGCGGTTTCCACTGTGAGCGCTGTATCTAAATAAGTCCTTCAGATTCCCCGATCACTGAAGTGTGTTCCATGCTGAAGTAATAGCTATTATGGAACTATTCAAGAACAATCAAGAAACTATTTGTATCTTCTCAGATAGTCAAGCGACACTTAGATCTCTTGACGGATTTTCATCCGTGAATGTGAACAGTGAATGATCTCTTAACGCAGATCTTTTAGAATGATTACCATCAACATAGGGACCACTAGGAAAACTGCGCCGCTGATGAAATAGCAAGGGCAGGTACTACCAAGCCTCTCCTCCAGGAGAAAGAACTAAAAGGAATTTCTTAAACACCGTGTAGGCTAAAATACAGGGATCACTTTGACCGCATAGCACTACGGAAATGGAGTAGTTTCCAGAGCTGCAGAAACTCACGCCTTATATGGAACCCCCGCTGTAGAAAAAGATCAATGAAGCTTATCGCCCTCAATAGGCAGGATTGCAGTCTAACGGTCCAGGCCATCACGAGGCACTGGTTAATAGTAACGAACGCGGCTAGACTAGCGGTGCCACACAATGATTACTGTAGAAGCTGCGGGGATGTAGAAGAGGAGGAGACAGTCACGCAGTCGACTCAAAATCCTTACGGACCTAACGGACCTCACAGAGATCGCTCCCCGCGGACTCATTGCCTTCATCCGGAAAGCTGGATGGGTTTGCGAGCCGCCTCAGGAAGGGAAAAGCTTGGACACTTTAGTAGGTAGGACCTCTTGCGGAACCTCTGCATATGCGGTTTTACATGCTTTGGTGCAGGCTGGTGGCAGCTGACATAGTTTTAATTTCCAGTATTTATAGAATGCAAGGGTACATATATTGTAGTCGTGTGAATGTATTTAACATAGAGAAGTAATTATCTCCGACACCAAAAAGCATATTAATTCCTTATCAGCATTAATAGCCGAGTGGATATAGCCATTTCCACGTGTCCGTCCGTCCGTCTATCCGTATGAACACGTGGATCTCAGAGACTATATAAGATAGAGCCATAGGATTTGGCAAGAAGACTCCTTTAGACGTATGCCCACGTAGTTCAAGATTCTTCTACATTTTGGCCTCATCCTTTCCGGGCTGAACAATTCTGGAATTTCTGTATCGCCAAAACAGTAATTAATATATCTGTACTTACGCTGAGAACGGTTGCTTCCCATATTTGTTTCTCGCCTTATGCCGGATGCCACTGTTGATGATGTCAGGAATTTCCTGTTAATACCACCTTAAAACTTAAAAACGTTAACTTAACTTGATAGCGTTTTATATCTTATTTTATTATTTATGGGCCACTCTTTTTGTTTGGGGTATGCAGCAGTTTGAATGGCTTTTGTCATTTGAGCGACTTGCTGATTTACGCAACCGGCTGCCCAATTTACGGCTGATTTACGCAATTTTCTTAAAAGCGATTCCAGTTGGCCAGATCTGTTTTGAATTTAGGCAGTGGCAGAATATTATCTGGAGGGTTAGGTGTAGCAATGCAGAAGGTTATAGGGAAATGATCGCTGCCATGGAGGTTATTTGATATAGACCAGCTGCATCTGTGGGCTATGCAAGAGAATCAGTGATGCAAACCTGGAGCCTCCTATCATCTTAGAGCCTCCATCGTTTGACAACCTACATCCTGCTCCTGCTGTGCTGTCTCCAAGGCCTATGACGGGTGTGGCGCCTGAAATTAGATTTTCTGGGCTTACGTGAGAGCGGCACAAAGTGTGCCTACCACTGCATTAAACATAAGCATTCTATATCTTCTTTCGAACTAGTCCTACCTGATTCCTACCTCGAAAAAGCACTTGATTCCGTTGCCTGGCCTGAGCACAGTATCAATAATGAACTCCTAGTCAAAGACGCTCAGAAACCTATCCCTGCAGAAACTGCTTCAAAAAACTGAATAAAAAAGTATTTTCCTGTTGCCATCAAAACGTTAGAAGTATTCTGGGTAAATTGAGCCATATTTTTACAAAGAGTGCTTCCTTTGATTTTGATACTATCGCGCTTACCGAAACTTGGCTTAATTCCTCTGTCGCTGAATTTGAAGTTTTTGTTCCCAAGTTCACTGTCTTGCGATTGGATCATCGATCTTTCGCAGGCGGTGTCCTCATTGCCGTGAATAATAAGAACCTTGCTGAAATTATTCCTTACGGTGAAATTGCGGTGAAAATTTTAACTGCCTCGTCTCATATTTTCATGACCTGTTTTAACATTCCTTCTATGGTTGAAGATGTCATATATTTTCACCACCTTGAGGCCATCAAGTCTGTTTTTTCGTTGGTCAAGGACTCTGATTTAATCCTAATCATGGGAGATTTTTACCTTCCCCTCATTTCCTGGATCCCGTCTGAGGAAGACAATTCCCTGCTTTCCAGTTGTCATATCGACTTTATCGATGGCTTAACTGATTTTGCTCTACTCCAACTTAACTCAATTCACGGCAGATTTCTGGACCTTATATTTTTCAATGTGACATTCATTCGGTCGTCGCCGCTATCGCTTTCTGAAGACTTTCACCATCCTACACTAGTTAATTCGGACACATCGGAGTTAATTGATGTGCCTCATAATCATGGAGGCTTTAATGTTCAACCGCGTTTCAAAAAAACCACGTTGGTTCAATAAACACCTTTCGCGGCTTAAGAACAGGAAATCTAGAGCTTCCAAAAAGTTTCTGTCTTAAGTTTCTGTCCTTGTTTCATTAAACTTCATTAAAAACCAAACTTTCTGTATATTCGCATCCAGTTTATCATTCTCAACAATCAACTGTATAAGCGGTATACTATTATGAATTGTAAGGTACACATTCGTAATGATCCGAGTTCCTTCTACTCATTTGTCAATATGAAACGGAAAACAAATTATTTTTCTCCTATCCCTATCATATTAAAATATTCTTCTGAGCTAGGTATTGTTAATCTCTTTGCGTCATTTTTTCAAACAACTTATTTGTCCAATTCATGTAACCTCAATTCTTCTAATCCCTATAAATTACCACACATAAACAACATTTATTTGTCAAAATTTTAATATCATAATATCAAAGCTCTCGCAACAATATCTCTCTCATTCTTTGCTGGTCCTGATAATGTCTCTAGCTGTTTTCTTAGCCGCTGCTCAGATATCCATTGCTATCCTCGTACTATCTTATTTAATTTTCCCTTGGAGCTTGCATGTCTTCCAAAGCGATGGAATTAATCATTTATTATTCCGTTTCATAAGAGAAAGGGTCAAAAGAACGAAAACTACAGCGGAATTGCTAAGCTATCTGTGATTCCCAAAATTTTGCAAAAATTTGTTACTTCCCAACTGCACCATTTTTGTAAAAACATCATTTCCACTTCACAGTATGGTTTTGCCAACCATCGATCTACTTACTACACTTCTCTACTACCAACCTTCTTGAATTCACTTCGATCATTCACAGGAGTTTTCTGAGCGGCACGCAAACTGATGTGGCATACACTGATTTTAGCAATGCATTCGATTCTTTGAAACATAATCTCTTCCTTCAAAAGCTATATCTATATAGCTATGGGGAACTATATGGGGTTTTCTTCAAAAATCGTGCAGTGGTTGACCTCCTATTTATCGAGCTGCATGAAGAGTGTTTTGTTTAAAAACATTAATTCACATACTTTAACGTTTCAATTGGTGTCCCACAAGGCAGTCACTTAGGACCTCTTTTATTTGTTCTTTTTGTGAACGATTCATTCCTTCATTTGTGTATGCTGATGGCAAGTTATGTGTTTCTTTCTCAGACAAATTTCTTCATAGACATTTGCAAAAAGACCTTAACGACCTAATTTGGTGTTTAAACAATCATCTCTTATTAAACTGCTCACATCGTCTCAAACTCACTTGGGAATAACGTCTTAGATCGTGTTTCCTTAATAAATGATCTTGGAGTCCTTTTTGACAATAAGCTGTCGGTTAATAAACATATATCATTGACAGTTACTAAAACCAGGGTTGTGCTAGTTTTTATCAAACGTTGGTCAACAAAATTTGATGATACTTTAAGAACTAAAACTCTATATGTATTTTTGGTTTGTTTTATCTTAGAATACTGTTCGTGCGTTTGGAGTCCGCAATACTTTTCTCATCAAACGAGGATTGAATCTGTCCAAAAGCAATTTCTGTTATTTGCATTAAAAGTTTAATCTGGGATACTGTCATTTGCCTTACATCGTATCGTTGCCGGTTAAAACTATTAAACCTACCTCCATTACAAGAGCGCCTTACTTTTGCAGGGGTTATGCTACTTTATGTGCTTATACTTAGACAGGTGGACTCAAAGGTGGACTTTGGTTACCAATTTCTAGGTCTAATTTTGCTAAAAAACGGTCCATTTTGCGTTATTTGCGCGAAAAATTAATTTTTTTTTTATTTTTTGTAAAAATGACATCTTATTGTAAAATTTATTATCTCCTCAACTATCCCTAGATGTAATTAAATCTAAAATGATGGAATCTCTTTTAGATTTATTTATCCTTACTTTTAGTTATAATATTCTAGAATAACAGATCATTGTATATAATCATTATAATGAATAAATAAAAAAATAATATTTATCTAAAAATAAATTTCATACTAATCGGCCGATTTGTGTGGGGGGGATGCATTTGTTTTTTATACCCACGCGCAAGAGTATGCAACAAAAAGGTGCAACTTTAAAGGTAAGTTTAATTGTGGGTGGAAGAGATGAGCACCGGGTATAATATAGTCGGAAAACTCGAATATAGCAGTCCTCTCTTGTTTTAATTTTTGAAGATCCTTCGTAAAATGGCCGTAATACAAGCAAGGAAATCGACCAAGAGCCTCGCCAGCCATCGACTTCCTTCCTAGAAGGTTTGGCAAGTTCAAAAGAATTGCAAAGTTTCTCCCTTGAGGAGGCCAGCACCGAATAAAGAAAGCTGCCACGACGGAAAAAGAAGATCAAAAGAAAGGAATGGAACGAAAAGAAAGGTTCCATCTTTATACTGGGAATTTATTCAAATAAGTTTCCAAGAAATTATCAATATTTATATAATCTTATCTCTGACCCCAAAAAGTATATTTATTTTGATCAGCATCAATAGCCGAGTCAATATACCCATGTCAGTATGTAGGACCGTCCGACTGTCCGTAAGTACATTTAATTTCCATTTGGCATGGAGACTTCTACAATGTCCATGCAGTTCATGTTTGTTTCTGCAGAAATTCTGATGAACTAGTAGTGGATGGTTTCGGCCAATTTTTAGAGGAGGTAAATATACATTTTCCATACATACGGGGTTAAATTTTTAACGCGTGGATCTTCAAGACTATAAGAGATAGAGCATTCCGATTTGAAACTTGATCTTGTATGATATCCTCGCAGATCAAGTATATGCCAAAATTTTGCCACTCCCACTCCCGACCCGAAAACACAAATGTCCTTAAGCCCCAGTTTGTAAGTGTTTTTTTTGAAAATTTTCGATGCTATACTGTTCGAATGGCTAATCTACTCTCACAAGTCCAGCCCACAAAAACCAGCCAAATCGGATAATTTTTAGAGGAGTTGTAAACTTTTTAGTCTGTTTCTCTACTGAATGGTAGTATGGCCGTAGGTTTGTTGTTGTTGTTTTGCCAACAAAAATATGTTGCTAAATTGAAGAGATGAGTACCGGGTATGACACGGGGTACCGAGTACCGTGATTTTATTTTTATTCTTTTAATATATTTGTACAGTTCTGATTTCTTAAGACTTGAGATCGACATGAATTTAGGGAAAAAAAGAAACGCCCTTCATTTGCAATGGCGGCTGGCCGCACCTAATCCAACAAGTGCTTGTTTGGCGTCAGAGAGACGGCCATTTTGGAGTGAACCTATACCTCGTCCAGTTTCGCATAGCTGTACCATGAAGAATATCCACGAGCCGCCATTTTGCGGAACCGGTACCACGGTAAAGTGACCGGTGAAAAAGCAGCTTACGTTCGGAGGGAAGCTGGAAGAGAATTCACGATTACGGAGACGACGCAAGCTTATGGTTGTAACTAGAGTAACCAGAGGTTACTGAACGCGTTCAAGGATGACGCGCGTGAGACGGTGAAGTCGCTGTTCATTCACCCCAGCAATGCGAATGCAGTAATGGAGCAGTAATCCACGAAGCTTCCCGAGCTTCCTACGTTCAGAGGGAAGCCGGAAGACTGGGCAATCTTCTACTGTGCTCTTACGGAGACGACGCAAGCGTATGGTTCTACGGATCTAGCGAATCTCAAGAAGTTACTAAAAGTTTTGAAGGATGACGCGCGTGAGACTGTGAAGTCGCTGTTAATTCACCCCAGCAATGCGAATGCAGTAGTGAAGCAGCTGCGTTTGAGATACGGCCAACCGGAACAACTTAAAAGGCGCCAGCTCAGCAGCATCCGAGATGTGTCTTCAATAATGGAGCAACATTTGGGAAGCTCGTCGCATTCAGCAAAGGCAGAACAGCATTTGGGTAACTCCACCCTTACGGAGGAGCTGGTGGCCAAGCAATAAGCAAACGAGTGGAATGGGCAAGTCATACTGCAGCGATTCAGCCTACCATTCAGCCATCAGATCGGGACAGCATACCATTTGGGACCGCCAACGCTTCCGCGGAGTCTCACCTACAGAGAGGGGGAGGCTTATGAGAAGACGATAATGCTTTATGTGCTTGCGAAGTGGGCATATGACTGGATCCTGCGCTGTGTTGAGAGAATGCCCTGTCAGTGGATGCAGGAGGAAGCATTAATGACTCCATGCAGTAATGGAGCAGTAATCCACGAAGCTTCCCGAGCTGCTACGTTCAGAGGGAAGCCGGAAGACTGGGCAATCTTCTACTGTGCTCTTACGGAGACGACGCAAGCGTATGGTTGTACGGATCTAGAGAACCTCCAGAAGTTACTGAAAGCGTTGAAGGATGACGCGCATGAGACGGTGAAGTCGCTGTTAATTCACCCCAGCAATGTGAAAGCAGTAATGAAGTAGCTGCGTTTCAGATACGGCATATTGGAACAACTTAAATGGCGAAAGTGCAGTAATCCACGAAGCTTCCCGAGCTTCCTACGTTCAGAGGGATACGTATACGAACTACCGAAATGAGCGGACGTGCTTTGTTCGAGCTCCGGGAAAACTGAAAAATACAGCTTATCAAAAAAACTGGGGTAACCCAATATAAGCGAAAAGACGCTGAACTACAATTTACTAAAAGCGACAGACAAGCTTTTTATAACAGTTGTGATGTGCTAAATCAAAACTAGTGCATTGTTAAAAAAAAAAAGTAAGAGCCACGCAATGATCTCATTGAGCGCATTGAGCCCCCCCTCCAATATCGGAAACAAATTTCGCACCAACAACTAGCAGTGCTACAACTTCTGCAACAACAGCGAAAACCTCTGCAACTCAAAGTACCGCGACGTCAACGACTACAGCGAGTACAAAAACAACAACCTCGGAAAGTGCCAAAGCGGTAACGGCCACACAGACTGGAATGGATCGCTACATCCAAATTAAGCGCAAGCTTAGCCCGCAGAGTAATCCGGCAGGCAACAAAACAAAAATTAACCGTGTCCTGAATATCGATAAAGAACAAGACAGATCCACTACTAACAGATTTGCCCTCTTGGCGGAGGTTGAGGAAAACCAACCAGCCCAAGACACCGCAAAAAAACCCAAGCCCCCTCCAATCTATATTAGGAATGTTAGAATGTTAAGAATTAATTAAGAATGTTAATTAATCCATTAATTAATGTTAATGGATTAATCCATTAAGAATGTTATTAACATTCTAAATAAAGATAAAAAGCCACAAAACCTCTTCAAGGTCGAGCTCGAGCAAGAAAGCAGGTCGCTGAAGAAGAACGAAGTCCACCCAATCTACAACCTGCAATATCTTTTGCATCAGAAAATCACTGTTGAAGAGCCACATAAACGCAACGGTCCAGTGCAATGCACATACTGTCAAGAGTATGGACACACAAGGTCTTACTGCACACTTCGGGCTGTCTATGTAGTCTGCGGGGACGCCTACAAGTCCGCTTACTGCACTACAAACAAGGACAGAGGAAACTGCGGAGGCAACCATACAGCAAACTATAGAGGATGTATAGTGTATAAGGAGTTAAAGAGTCGCATGCGTCAAGCGACCGCAACGCGCAACCAAAATCCACAGAATGCGTACATTGCGTCAAAAACTACGCCAGACGTCTTCTTCGCCAAAGCTGCGAGATCCTCATTCGGTCAACTAAACACCACCAACGGCTTTTCCTACGCCGATGCTCTGGATGGAAACTATGATGCTTACCCTCCAACAAAGTATGATGGAGCTTATGTCATTCATGAAAACGACCATGCAAACGCTTGTTCAAAACCAGAACATGGTGATACAGTTGCTCGTAGAACAACAGTCTAAATAATCTATGCAGGCGCTACGAATATCAATGTGGAACGCCAATGGTGTCTCACGGCATAAACTAGAATTATCACAATTCTTAACCGAAAACCATATTGACGTTATGCTACAGGTGGAAACGCATCTTACAAGCAAATACAACTTTCATATAAGAGGCTACACAATCTACAGCACAGATCATCCAGATGGGAAAGCCCACGGCGGAACTGGAGTTCTAATCAGAGAACGCATTAAACACCACTTTCACAAAAGGTTTGCAACAAACTTCTTGCAGGCCACATCGATACAAATTTAGTCAAGCAACGGAATCCTTCCAATCGCTGCCGTTTACTGCCCTCCTCGTTTCTCAATCTCGGAAGGACAATTTATGGACTTCTACAATTCACTTGGGGATCGATTTATAGCCGCAGGAGACTACAACGCCAAACATACGCACTGGGGCTCACGTCTAGTGACTCCCAAAGGAAGACAATTGTACAATGCAATTATAAATGTGAAAAATAAACTGGACTACGTTTCCTCTGGAAGTCCCACATACTGGCCAACAGACTCACAAAAGCTCCCAGACCTTATTGATTTTGCAGTGACAAAAACCATACCTCGCAATCTAATAAGTGCCAAAGCAATCTCGGACTTATCATCAGACCAATCGCCTGTGCTTCTAACGCTTCTTCAAAGCCCAGAAACAACCGAACACCCCTTCAGCCTGACGACGCCAAAAACGAACTGTCTAAAATACAAAAAGTACGTGAGTGCCCACATAGAACTCGCCCCGGAATTTAACATGGAATCGGACATCGACTACACTACGAGCGCCCTGGAAGAAGTACTCGTTGCGGCAGCTAAAATCTCTACTCCTCATAGGAAAGATGTAGACCGAAACAAACACTTCAAATCTAATCAGCAAATCGAACAGCTCGTGCGAGAAAAGAGGCGCACGCGTCGTGATTGGCAAAACAGCAGATCACCAGCTTCAAAACAACGCCTTAAGGAAGCAACCCGATCACTCGACCAGGCTCTTCACCAACAGGAAGAAAATGCACAGCTGAGGTACATCCAGAATCTCTCGCCAACAAGCACAAAGTACCCCCTGTGGAGGGCCCACACCAAATCTTAGCGCCCCAATTGAAACGACCACCCCGATAAGAAACTCTTCGGGATGCTGGGCTTGCAGCGACGAAGACCGAGCTCAAACATTCGCCACACATCTCCAAAGTGTCTTCCAGCCAAACCCAGCCTCAAATTCATTCCTCCTGCCAGAAATTCAGCCAGAGTCCTCCCCAGAGCCAGCCGCACCTTCATTCCGGCCGAACGAAATCGAAAAAGTCATAAGAGGGCTAAAACCAAAAAAAGGCTCCCGGTGGTGACCTATTGACCCCAAAGATGCTGATCGAACTTCCAAAATGCGCTATAGAGGTCGTCTGCAAACTATGAATCATTGAATGGAATCATTAATCTTGGCTATTTCTCAAAAAAGTGGAAGAAATCCATCATTATAATGATACCGAAGCCTGGAAAAGACCACACAATTCCGTCATCATACAGATCAATAAGCCTTCTATCTTGTTTGTCTAAATTGTTTGAAAAATGCTTGTTAACTCGCATAATACCACATCTGGAAGCTTGCAATATTATCCCGGCACACCAATTTGGCTGTCGAAGAAACAATGGAACCATCGAACAAGTGAACAGATTAACATCCGAAATACGCTCAGCCTTCGAACAGCGAGAATACTGCAGCGCTATTTTCCTCGACGTATTTCAAGCTTTCGACCGAGTTTGGCTCATCGGACTCATGCACAAAATTAAAACGTATTTGCCAACATACACCCACAAGCTACTGGAATCATACCTCTATAATAGGGTATTTTCAGTGAGATGCAACGCAACTACTTCGGGCGACTACACCATCGAAGCTGGAGTTCCACAAGGAAGCGCACTCGGCCCGTGTCTATATGTTTTGTATACTGCAGATATTCGTACGAACGCACAACTAACAACGTCAACGTTCGCCGACGATACCGGTATCCTTAGTCGCTCCAGATGCCCAACGCAGGCAACAACCCAACTGGCTAATTATCTTATTATAATGAAAAAGTAAGGTGGCTGTCCGACTGGCACATTAAAATAAACGAACAAAAGTGTATACATATAATGTTTACTCTTAATAGAGAAACATGCCCTTCGCTTTCACTAAACGGTATGCAGATCCCTCAAGCTAACGAAGTAACGTACCTTGGCGTTCACCTTGATAGACGACTTACCTGGCGCAAGCACATCGAATGCAAAAAGATGCACCTAAAACTGAAAGCCAGCAGCCTCCACTGGATCATAAACTCACGATCGCCATTGTGCCTGGACTACAAGTTACTACTGTACAATTCAGTTCTAAAGCCAATCTGGACGTATGGCTCCGAGCTGTGGGGGAACGCGAGCAGCAGCAACATAGACATCATACAGCGCGCACAATCAAAAATCTTGAGAACTATTACAGGGGCACCTTGGTATGTTCGCAACGAAAACATCCACCGGGATCTGGGCATCCTCGCAGTGAAAGACGAAATCCAGAAGCAAAAAGAGTCAAACAAAGAAAAACTGTCTTCGCACCCAAATTTTCTCGCTCGGGGATTGACTCGGGTTTCTAGCGTATCCCACCTTAGACGCAACGACCTCCCAACCCAGCAATCGATTTTTAGGGCCGTCTAACTCCGTATCAGTCAATATGATACACCTCTTGTTAGTCTCGCAAAGAGAAGATTCAAGAAATAAAAGCAACTTTAAAAAAAAAAAAAAAAAGAGGGACGCCGGAAGACTGGGCAATCTTCTACTGTGCTCTTACGGAGACGACGCAAGCGTATGGTTGTTGAAAGCGTTGAAGGATGACGCGCGTGAGACGGTGAAGTCGCTGTTAATTCACCCCAGCAATGCGAATGCAGTAATGAAGCAGCTGCGTTTCAGATACGGCCAACCGGAACAACTTAAATGGCGCCAGCTCAGCAGCACCAGAGATGTGTCTTCAATAAGGAAGCATGTTGGGAAAGCTCGTCGCACTCAGCAAAGGCAGATCAGCATTTGGGTAACTCCACCCTTACGGAGGAGCTGGTGGCCAAGCCATAAGCAAACGAGTGGAATAGGCAAATCATGCTGCAGCGATTCAGCCTACCATTCAGCCACCAGATTGGGACAGCATACCGTTTGGGACCGCCAACGCTTCCTCGGAGTCACACCTACAGAGAGGGGGAGGCTTGTGAGAAGACGATAATGCTTTATGTGCTTGCGAAGTGGGCATATGATTGGATCCTGCGCTGTGTTGAGAGAATGCCCTGTCAGTGAATACAGGAGGAAGCATTAATGACTTCTCTTCTTCATGAAGCAAGCTGTGAGACCAACACAGCTAGGAGGAAATTGGAGCAGCGCTAACTGAGTCCAACGAGAGAAGGCAGCCGAGTAAAAGAAGAAGCATTGTCATCTATGGATGATCAACCGACGAAAACAAGCCAGCTAGCCACGTCGTTGGATGATAACGTGGAACGACGAGGAGTACTTAGAGATCGAGAATTTCGACATCGGATGACATTGTAATGCCACATAGCCATGATGTGGCGTACAATCGGCTGATCAATATTGATAGAAAGTGAAGCTACGTCGTCAAAAGATTCGCTATGCGTTTTAAACGACTAGAGATCGCTATAAGTCTTTTTACTTGCCTCATTTTGGAGTGGAGAATTCCAACAAGCCGGGAGGTGGCACGAGTTGATGAAGTTTCATTGAATTCGGCACTGAGGGCCAAACGGCCACAACACTAAGGGCCCTTGGCATATATTCCCTTCCATTTTACGGAAAGTGCTGTCCGAGTCTAAACTAACATCATGGAGATGTTCTGATCCGGTACTGATCCGACCTGAAGATAGATGTGCGCAACGATTCTTGTGGAGAGACGCAGATGACCAACGATATCCCAAAGTTTATGAGATGTGCTTGATGACAATATCAGGCGATTTTTAGAATCAGACCCAAGAGCGTTCAAGAACATCGTGGATTACCACTAGGTAGACGACGTTGTGGACAGTTTCGCCACGGAGATCGAGGCGATTAAAGTATCTACCAGAGTAGGTGAGATAAATGTGGAAGGCAGAATCGAGCTGTGAAAGTTTTCGTCTAGTTCGCCCACTGTAGAGAAGAGGCTTGGACCCTGTGAACCCGCCCAGAGTATTGGATTGGGCGAGGCCGAGCAGAAGATGTTGGCGAATACAGGTTTGGAGTTAAGTACCATAAAGGGGCTATAATCATGCTAGATGAGAATAGAGTACATGTAAACGGAATTCATGACCACGGTTTTTTTGACGTTTGATTCATTGGGAGTCCTATGTTGCCTAATGATAACAGCAAAGTTATTAGCATTCTAGAAATAAGATTGATGGACACCACTACCCAGTGCCGCTTGGAGAAGTGTTATGCACAGACTCGAAGGCAGTGCAGTGTTGGATTGACAGCACGCATAGGCGCTTTAAACAGTATGTAGGTAGCCGAAATTTTGGAGTCAACGAAGGTGGCCTAATAAAGATGGCTACAGTCCACCGACAACGTAGCGGATGATGCGACTTGGTCGCAATGCAAAATGGACCTAAGTGAGGAGTCACGCTAGTTAGGAGGACCGGCATTCCTAAGGAGTCCAGAAATCAGCTGGCCAGGATCTGTACCCGGCGACGAAACAGATCAGCAGAGAGTTTGTTGATCCGCAGAGCGCAATGTAAAGATTTCCCAAATGAGATGCGGTCCACAAAAAACGGAATGGAATGAATAGAACTCTCTAAAGGAAGCGACCTTTGTGGCGACCTAGTCACCGCAGCCAGGCACCAGGAGAAGCGATGGGTGGCCCTGTTTACGTATCTGACGATCAGCGCGATTTATCTGATTATCAGCCAGTACATAGACTGTGTACATAGAATCAGCCAGTACATAGACTGTGCAGCGACAACGGCAAGAACTTCGTTGCAGGAAGGAAGGCACAGGACAGGAAGGCGAAGATATTTGCGAAGGTGTTCGATTGTATGGATCTTTAATTGCCCATCGAATCTATCAGAGGGCGGAGTCTGGGAGCAAAAGGTTGGCAGTTTTGGATTTGAGTGAAGATTTTCTTCACGGAGGTGAGGATATCAGGGTTTTCTTCCATTGTAGTATCAGGTCTGGGATAAACTAAACCTATATCCCATGAGGATAAGGTCCATCCGGTATTTGGATCACATAGTTGGAAAAGAAGTAAGTTCCGATTTCTTAAAGCCATTTTTGGTGCAATGTGATGCAAGCAACTATTCCTAAGCGGCAATTATTTGGACCGTACATTGAGGGGCATGAATTCACGGTCACGGCTCATGTCCCAAACAGATTGTCATTCCCGGTTAGCTCGGTAGGCCGTTAATATAAAAGTCTTTCAGTTTAAGATAGAGCACCGTAGTGGAGACTATATGTTGGCGCTAGCCAAGGTCTTTCTATGTCCAGTTGGCAAATGGATAAACTGTCAAAGCCAACCAAGATAAAATATCGGATTTGAAAGTGGTAGATAACTTGGTTTAACGTGGAATGAGCCACGAGTTGGTAAAAGACTACAAGACACCTTCTGTTGAAAGGTCTTGCGGGCTAGTAATGTTTTTTCTGAGGAGCTCACATAATGACCCCTTGGCATCATACGGAGGAGTCCAAACGACTCTCGAGAAGATTCGGTACTACTACTATTGGTTAACTTTATTACAGTGAAAAAGCTGTGGATCTGCAGGATCAACTGAGCAGGTAATGCTCCGGCGGCGCTGGAAAATGTTTCTGGGGCAATATAGTGCTGGGGTGCTGGGCCATATAAGCTGTGGATCTGCAGGATCAACAAATCAGGTAATGTAAATCAAATTGCTGTAAAATCCAAAGCAATGATGAGAATGAGTTTATTAAAGGTCGAGTGGATGGGCGCGATCCCGTTATAACCTAATAAGCCCAAAAGACTGGTCACATCTTCAGATGAATAAAGCAACCGTGCTCAATGTTCGGCCAAATTCAACGAATCAGTTTAGAGGATATGCTTCACGTGAGTTGCTGCAATTTAATTTAATTGTAATTTGCGTTTTCGAAGCTCTTATATCAATAAATCAGAATCCTGAGGTGTTTGCTCAATTTTTCGTAATGAAAAACGGAACGCTATCACTACTTGGAAAGGTCACAGCATTCAAACTAAACGGGCTCATAGTCTCGGGCTCATAGTCAGGCAAATAGAAAAATTTACGCTATTTCCAAAGTGGAAAGCATTACCGGTGAAGTTATCCATAAATTCGAACGTTAAGCCAATTCAGCAACCAATGAGGCGAATACCAATTGCACTGGAGGATAAATTAACATTAAAATTGGAAGAAGCTCTTACTCTGAATATCATTGAACGAGTAACAGGCCATTCTCCCAACATCGCCCAAGGTCATAGCATTTAAAGAGAATGGCGACGTCAGAATATGCATATACATGGGGCTGGCAAATAAAGCTATCTTGAGGAAGAATTACCCACTACCAGTATTCGACACCTTTATGACCTTTTTTGAACGGCGCAAAATATTTCACAAGTTTAGACCTGAACTTTCATTGCCCCACTCTGGCTATTCACGAAAAAAAGACTTATGTTTGGCGTTAACTCTGCTCCTGAAATTTTTCAAAAACAGACTTAAGGAATTCTTAGCATTATGTAAAAATTTGATGAACTATATCGACGATTTCATTATTTTCGGAACAAGTGAGAAGGACCATGACGAAGCAGTTCAGAAAGTCAATGATGTCTTAAGGAAAAATAACGTTACGCTAAACGAGGGAAAATGTGTTTGGAGCTGCGGGCAACTCGTGCGGAAAAAAACAGACACGCTGCGGGGGTTGGCTGGAGATAATGGGCCTGTCAGCACCCATCCGAAAATGGTCTCCTGACCGAGAAGCGATCCGCAGATGTTAGCCTTTGAATTACCGAGGAGAATGGACGGAAGATTGTCAGCTCCTAATAACACATCGACTCGGGAGCTCTCAAAGAAGTTGGGGTTCGCCAGGGGAATGTTGGGCAGCCCCTTGAGACGATTTCGCGAAATCGGATATGATGGCAGATTTCCTGCCAACTGCGGAAGAACGTAAGCTGCAGTCTCTAATTGTAGCGCGGGTCTAGACGGCGACCGAATGGAGAAATGGCACAATTTGTAGACAGCGCGGAAATGGTTTGATTAAGGCCGGAAACTTGTGCGTGAATCGTCTTAAAGGGAAACTTGACAAGGTTGAAGGTTGAACTGAGTCATTTTAGTATTCGTGCCTGGACGGTGCACCCCAAATGGCACACGTTGATAAGGGCCGTGCCCAGTAGGACGGCTCCTGACCCGGAAGCGAAACACACCTGCACATTCGACTGATCCTCTGCGCCGTGCTGGCGTAGGCGGACTTGGAGCGGTGGCGAACGGATTGCTGCGGTGCAGGAGGGTGTGGTGTCGGCTGTGGCATGTGAAGCAGGTATGGGTGCTTGTGCAGTCTCGCTACTGGTGCCCTCGGGCAAAACAGTTTAAACATAACTGCTTCCTCCTTATGTAGTCAGAGCGCCCATTTACATCCATTTCTAGGAAACGCGGAGATAAGCGAATGGGGTGGTCCTCCCTTAAACACAGATCGCAGCCCTTTTGGCCCGGAACCACTCGAGTCTCGTATGAAGTGAGCCTCCGAGCAGGGGCAGTGGGAAGTCCCGACCTTGGCGGAAATTGCACGGAGCCACTAGGTCTGAACAGAGCGATGGCGCTCTGTCAGGAAGTTATCTAATTCCTTCCACGGCGCTCTGTCAGGAAGTTATCTAATTCCTTCCATGTTGGAATCTCGGCCTTATTATGTACGGATTGCTCCCACATAGAAAGTGTGACATTGGGGAGCTTTGACGAAACCATGAATACCAGGAGACAGTCCCATGCCTCAACATTAATGGAGGACATTGCTAGGGCTGTCAGGCAACTCTGAATGGTGGCTTGCAGCTCCTTCAGCGCGACCCCGGACTCTTGAGAAATAGCCTGGATGTTGAAAAGGATCTTCAACTGGCTGTTGACCAATAGCCGCCGGTTCTCAAAGCGGTCTGTGAGGCTTTGCCACGCGGCGTCAAACCCCTCATGGGTAAGCGGACCCTTAGAAACAATGGCGTGGGCGTCCCCACTTGTTTTGGACAGTAAGTGGAACAACTTCTCTACTGGGGTGAGCCGCGAGTTTTGGATGTAAATGGCCGTAAACAAGTCTCTGAAGGTGGGCCACCGAAGATAATCACCCGCAAAGACCTCGGTATCCACTGGAGGTAACCGGCAGCCTGTAGACGCGGGCGTGTGGACATTGACGGAAGCCTGAGTGGATTGGGAGGCAATTTTCTCCCGAAGCTGGGCAATACACCTCGAATAGACGGAGTTACAGTAGCTGTACTTCGCTTCCAGCACTGTCGAGGCGGCCGCATTGTCGTCGGACACGGCTAGCAAATCGGAGCAGCTCTCATAGTTTTTCCCCACCTTCTCCCACAGTGCCCGAATTTGGTCCCGATGGACTTCGCACATGTATTGGGAGCCAGCCTACTTCCGTTTCTCTGGCACCCGGAGTATTTATGTTAGCCTCAAATTGGCTAATTCGATCTGTTGTGGCGATGAACTTTTTCAACCCCACTTCGACCGCACTTGGAGCCATTTTTGCAACGGAGCGAGTCTGCCTCTTTGAAGGACCGGGGATTGTATTGATGGATTCGTCACTCTTTGCCCTTGGACTGGCACTGGTAGCCTTAGGCTTCAAAAGAGGCGTCCCCGGAGATGCGGATTGAGATCTGTCCAAACGGATGGCTGGGATCGAACACGGCTTTTCGTCGTCTCCCGTGGGCATTCTCAGAGTCCAATTCGCTGGTCAGCGCTTGTCGACTGACTTGCGCAACAGGTACCTCGTACGAAGTGGTGGCCGGTCGCACTAATGTGATGAGAACGGTGAGATCGCAGATGAAATGCAATTACTAGGAGCAAGTGCGAACTAGTCGCGCCGATGTCGAAAGGGAAGCCGTGTGCGGCACAATTCGAATGTGGAAAGAAAAACCCAAAAGGAGACGAGGTCTGCTCAGATTGTAGGCGGATGTTGCCTGATGCGGAGTAGAAGCAGCGTTGGAGGCACGGAAAATGGAACAATTCGTGCTCGTTCGAAAAACAACTTGATGACGAAATATAAATGTATATATGTATATGTATACAAGTGTGGTTCCTACGTAGATATTGAATCCTTTACTCTTTTCGAACTTGCGGAGTCGGAAAGGTGGACTTGAACTTGTATTGTATTTAACACAAAAAAAAAATACATAACAATAATAATTAATTTTTGGCTAATTGTCGGATTTAATTATTATGGAAAGATGGATTTGAAACCTTAATCTTTAATTAATTGGATTTAGTTATCCCGAAGCCGGAAAGGTGGAATTGAAACCGCGGCTCTATTCGGACAGAAGGTTGATAATTAAATTAATTTTTATACCCTTGCAGAGGGTATAATAATTTTGTCCAAAAGTGTGCAACGCAGTGAAGGAGACATCTCCGACCCTATAAAGTATATATATTCAGGATCACCTCCTGAGTTGATATGAGCATGTCCGTCTGTCCGTCTGTCTGTTTCTACGCAAACTAGTCTCTCAGTTTTAAAGCTATCGACTTGAAACTTTGCACATACCCTTCTTTCCTTTGCACGCAGTATATAAGTCGGAACGTACGGGATCGGCCGACTATATCCTATAGCTGCCATATAACTGATTGATCGGGATGGTATAACTTTGGTGTTTTTAAAGTTAGAAAGTTAGTTTAAATTTTACACAAAAGCTATTTTTGGCAAAACATTACGACATGCCAAATTTCATGGGAATCGGTCGACTGTCACATAGCTGCCATATAACTGAACGATCTGAAATGACCCAACTTTCGTGTTTTTGAAGATAGAAAGCTGGAACTTGGTACAGATTATATTTTTGATTATTCAGTTGATCCGACCTACCAAATTTCATAACGATCGGCCGACTATATCTTATAGCTGCCATATAACTGAACGATCGGAAATGGTTTTTGGTAGAAATACCAACTTTGGTATGTTTGAAGATAGAAGTTTGGGACTTTTTTTAGATTTTGTATTGTAATAAATTAAATTATATATTCCTGTTCCCAAAAGGATCGGCCAATTATATCCGATGTTTGCGATATATATCCGGTTTTAACTGCAAGGCTATATCAACTTCGGCTCCGCCCGAAGTTAGCTTTTCGTTCTTGTTTTAAAATAATTTTAATTGTTGAGTGGCCGGAAACAAGACTTAAAACAAAACTGGCCCTTCGCTCGAACGGAAATATTAATTAAATAAATTGTGGTGGTTATAATTATAAATATATAAATTTATAATTAATTTATTTTTTGGTTGAAGTGAGTTGATACGCAGCCGGTTATGCCGTCGGCACCCTGTACGTACCCCAAAGGAAAAAACAGCACCAAAAAACACAACACGGCTAAGTCTGAATTTAAGCGACACAATCACGGATTTTGAGTGAAATGGCGTTTTATAATTGGCGGTTTATAAATGTTGGTTTTAGGAAATTAAAAATTTTTCTTTTTTAATTTTATCGCTTATAGATATCCTGAAATTGGAGGCAGAAAATATTTGGAAATATATGGACATGCATGCAAGTAATGCAAGGGCATGAGGGGCATTTGATGGCACAGTGGAACATCGATAAGTGGACTGTATATGTTAAATTTTATCGGTTATATATTTCCTGAAATTGGAGGCAGAAAATATTTGGAAATAAATGGACATGCATGCAGGTACGAATATATGTAAGGGCATGTGGGCATATGTTGGCACATTGGAGCGTTGATAAGTGGCCTGTATAATTGGGGAAAGAGAAAAGTTATGTGGTGTAAAAAATGACACTGATTGGGGAAGAAAAAAACAATATTACGACAGCGGCGGACTGTTCGGTGAATTTGGAAATTCCGGAACTAATTCACACCGGCTGGCCAATATTAATTATGCCTTCTTTTTGTCACCACACAATTTTACTGTTCACTTGCGAATTTTTCGCGGATTAATTGCACCAAAAAATATGTATGTGCGTATGTATGAATGTGGATGCACATATGCCTCGACCGTTGGCAAGCGAATGGATAACGGAGAGGCCGAAAACGGCGAGGAATATGAGCAGCACACAAAACGGAGACGGATGGAAAAATTTGCAGAATTTTAAGATTATAGATTATTAGAAAATTTCAACCTGCCGTTGTGTCGGAAAGCTCGGACTTGGAGTTGACACGGAGGGAAAAACAATCTTGGAGCTGTGTGAACGAAATTTAATGTTCGGACCACTGCTGAAGACCGGCAGACAGAAGGAGACGGAAAAATATACTTATCTTTTGGCGGAACAATGCCGAGAACTGCTGGCAGAAGAAAATCCAGGAATTATCCGGCTCGAAGGACCAAAATGTGTAGGGGGGCAACGTGTTGCTTCCGCAAAAGGTCCCAGAATTATCGAAGTAAGAAGTCGGGGGCGTCTTTTGGTTCAAATTTAAAAATAACGCGGTCAGCTTTATTGGGCTGCTTACAGAGGATTAAGTTAACTAGTACAATAAAACGGACGATCGATGACGGCAGACGAGAGAGCGAGAGTGCATAAAGGGGCGAGCGGATGAGCTCTTCAGCGCGGGGGCGCTCTTACGTTCAGCTGAGCGGCGGCCCAACGGCCCCTCACATAAACAGGGAAAAATAAAAAGAAAGCATTTGAAGATTTAAAGCTAAATTTGGCTAGAATACCAAGCTTATCATATTTCGACCCAAACAAACAGACGCGCCTTATAGCAGATGCTAGCCCTGTAGCGCTGGGAGCAGTACTAATTCAATTTGAAACATCCGGTGATCTTAGAATCATTTCTTCTGCAAGCCGAAGCTTATCAGAGGAGGAGAAATAGTACTCTCAGACCGAAAAAGAAAGTCTTGCCTTAGTATGGGCGGTTGAAAAGTTATATTTTTATTTATCCGGATTAAAATTTTAGTTGGTGACGGATCACAAGCCATTAGAAACTATTTGCAAACCAACTTCAAGACCACCGGCACAAATAGAACGTTAGCTGTTGCTAAAGCTAAAGTGATTTATAAAGCTGGCAGGGAAAATTTTTCAGACAGCCTATCTCGATTATGCGATATACCTCCAACAAGTTCCAGCTGGAAAATAACGGAAAGTTACATATTTCAAGTTATTGAATACACTGTCCCTACGTCATTAAAAATTTCGGTGATAGCACTAAAGAGTGGTGGTGATGAGGAGATCGTGGATCTCAGTTCATCAAACAGCTTTTATCTATTTCGGTACGAAATCTCTATGTTAGGAAAGATCCCAAAAAGTCTGCGGAGAAGAGTCGTAGAATTATCTCAGGATGGCCACTCCAGTGAGTCGGCCATGAAGCGTCAATTGAGAGTGAAAGGGTGGGGGCATTGTTCGAGATGTGAACAATTTTTGTATTAAATTTTAACAGTTCATATCGTCGAAAGCAATTATCGGATTTCTTATGAAAGAAATATTTTGTCATTTGGCATAATTTTAATTAGGAACCTGCCATATGGTCCCAGGCGAATGGGGAAGTTGCAAAAATGAACCGATCACGGAAACAAAAATAATTTCCAAGAAGGCATCCAGCAATGTATATTAATGCATAATGTTACTCCGCACAGTAAAACTGGAACCTCTCCCTCGGAACTCATGTTTAAACGAATGATAAGGGACAAGATTCCAAATCTGCAAGATGTATTGGGTGAGATTCATGACTCTGAAGAGAAAGACAATGATTGAATAGAAAAACATATAAGTAACAACAACCGAGAGCAGACGTGTACTAATATACCTAAATATTTACAACAGGGAAAGAAAGTTAATAATAAACTATAAGAAGTGAAACAGGACTATACAGGAAGTTACAGGTTACAGGTTAATACAGATTCTGTTATCTGAAACAGAATCTGTTATCTGTTATCTGAGTTACAGTTACAGGTTAATACAGATTCTGTTATCTGAAAGTTACAGGACACTATTTGTAACGTCGGCGTTAGATCGGCGTAGGTGGCAACCCCGGGGAGGGGAAATGGCAACCTATATGGGAGCCTTTTGCCTAGTAGGACCGTAGCAAGGCGTTAGGCGTTGCCAATTTCTAAGGGTCTGGCAATCGGGTTGAAACGGAAGCTGGAAGCTAGACGTAGAAATCCGCGTGAAAGTGGCATTTTCTTTGCATTATTGGCGCGGTTCAAGAAGGTACATCCAATAAAGGAGCAAAGTTTTACGTAAAAAGGGCACAAGTAAGGTGGAAATTAAGCCCATTCGGAGATCACCAGGTTTCAGCAGCAGGTGACAACAGCGAAACCAAAGCCGCAGCTTCTGGGCAGACACGCCAAAAGGTCGGCGCCAAAGTGAGGCAGATCGCGAGTCGTAGTGCCGATCAGAGGGCCTGGTACAAGGTGTACAGGTCTTTGGTGAAGAGAGAAGTTAGAGTCGAGCGGGGTTTCCAGCGGATCAGTCGACGGCGTAAATCGAGACGGCGCAAAACCGCCCACGAGGCGTGGCCGCGTGGGATCGCCGAGAGGATAGGGTTCCTTCAAGAGAGCCTGGCCGGAGCTGTCGTCGGAGAGGCGAGAGCTAAAAAGACGAAAAAGGTTTCGTTGGAGAAGCCACTAGTTGTGGTCCGAGGCAGCCAAACTCGGGAGCTAGACTCGGAGCGTTCGCGGCGCTTCTAAGGGACGCTACGCCACAGAGAAGGGAGCGAAGTCGGTCTATCTGGTGGCCTCGTGAAGCCCGTAGGAACGTGTGGAGTTGGTGAGCGGAGGGTTCCGTTCTTAATAAAGGCATCTATTGGCTGGCTGAGTACACATTTTGTTTTGTAAACGGGTTGGCGAAAGCTTTCCCGGAATATTATTTCTTTCCAGGCTCGAGCAAGTGGAAGCGCTTCAACCAGTTCGTCGAAAGCTTTCCCGGGTTGGCGAAAGCTTTACCGGAAAATTATTTCTTTCCAGGCTCGAGTTAGCGGAAGCGCTTCAACCAGTTCGTCGCGGATAAAAGGGGTGAGTAAATCCTAGTAATTTTGTACGAAGCCAATTGAAGCGACCCGGAATATTCCGGTTATATAGTAGCTTATACCGTGTCGTCCGATTTCCGGCCGAAGGGGGTCCACCAAGTGAATGATTGCCCTCACCTTGAGACCGTGAGCGAGCCGTTAGAACAAGAGTCCGATCTAGAAATTAAATAAGAGCGTCGCCAGACCGGGCTTATGCAATTGTCAGCCCGTGGATAAAGTCGGCCGAGTTTATTGTAGAAAATTGCGTTGATACATAGCGATATCGCGTGCGCTAGGCGCAGATAGCCTTTCACGACGGAGCGGTGTAAAAGAGCTTGAGGTGTAATTTTTATTTGAAGCGTGAAGAAAAAGATGAATGAAATGAAGTAATATTCGATAATTTCCTAATTTAAGCTAGCTTTAAGAATTATCCTATTGGGGTTCATCGCGCCCGCGACACTATCATGAGTTTCTCATTTTTATTTGTTAAACCTAGCAACTAATTAAAAGATATATAAGTCGAGAGAGAAACCTTAATTTTTAGCGAAAGTAAGCGGAAGTAGGGATGGGGATATAGTAGACATTTAAGTAAAATTTAACTATAATTTAGTAAATAAATTTAAAATTTAAATTTTTAATAAGCATGAATTTTGTAATGAAGTAAAAGAAAAGTAATTCGCCTCGCTTAATTCGCCACCGCCTTGCCGCTGAACCACCCCCACCTTTTGCGTTCTCGGGGCTCTTGAGGATCCAGATAAAATCTGCTCTGAGGAGACTTTGTTAGGCCTTCGTAGTTCGAGAGGCCGTGCACGCATTCTATCAGTGATATAATTTATGATCTTCGAGGCAAGCATCAGGGAGAGAGAGGGGGCCCTATGTCCAATTTTTGTCCTATGTCCAAAAATGTCCAATTTTTATCAAAAGGTTAAAACGGCCAAGCAATTTACTACAGACGTTAACAATCTTCGCAAATTGTTGGAATCTGCATATATCGGGATGAGGGATTACCTTACGAGCAGGTAAGTTTAGCACCATACGGGTCACCAACAAAATTGTGACCAGCAAAAGCTAAAAACAATACTCTTGGCTGGAACGTTCACAACCATGAACGAAGCTTTGAGCAAATACATCAATTGTATAAAAGAAATGACTTAAAATGCGAATATCATTTTTTATACTCGCAGAGGCCAGGCCTACCGTGGTAATAACAATAGAGGTAATTATCGCAGCACAGGCAATGGTAGTGGTTATCATAATAATAATTATAATCACAATAAAGGCCAAACTATTAACTAACTATTACCCCTATAATAATATGGGGAATGGAGGGAATGGGAGAGGCAACTTTAGAGGAATTTATAGGGGAAATAACAACAAAAATGGAAGTTATAACTCAAATAATTATAATACAATAACAAAGTCCGGACAGCCCACAATGCTTCGGGAAACACCCAAGAACCTTTAGATACTCAGCGATAGATAACGCGAATCTGAGTTTGAATGCAGTTGTTACTTTTAGAAAAGTCACAACAGAAAAATAAGTTGTCTACTGTCGGGTCAGGCAGCAGCGGTGTAATTTTAATGTTTAAATATGTTAGCGTAATGTTTGGTAATGTTTATTTATGGCTTAAGTTTATACAAAAGCTTAGTTGATCGCAAGCCGACTCTCTCTCGGCCGCTCGATTCAACGGGCTTTCTATAGAGAGTTTTAGCTCGCAGTGTCTAGGTCGGGCCGCCCTCTCCATTATTCGAGAGCTTTAGCTTCGCAGTGACCAGTCGGGCCGCCCTCTCTGTATTCACTTTTAGTCTCTGCATGCACCATAAGCTGGTTTATCAGATGATCATCCGGCTTCATCTGCAGGCAGAAATAAAACATTTTTATAACGTTGAACCTAATTAAATTCGTCTTTTATTTACGGCATTGAAAACTCTCAATGACCAAACATCTACTTAATAGACACTGGTGCAGATATATCCATTTTAATGGAATATTCCGGTTATTTTGAATTCATCCAAACATACCATATAACAAATATACAAGGAATAAGCCAAAAAGATACCAAATCAAAGTCAAGTAGTCAGTAGATTCTTAAAATATAAGCCCCCATTTCATTCATAACACGATTCCATAAACAGCTAATAACTATTTGCACCAAACATAGCGAGGTGTTTGGACTAAATACCTCCATATACCTCCATATACCTCCAAATAACTCCATAACAACAAACTATTTTTATAAGCAAAAATTAAAATTGAAGGACGGTGAACCAGTATAAAAAATTATAGAAGTCCTCACAGCCGAAAACGACGAAATTCAAGCGCAAGTACAAAAACTACTTAATGGAACCATCTGTATCTGCTTATGATAGCCCTCTTGTTCGTACCGAAGAAGTCACTTCCGAATTCTGCAAAAAAAAATGGCGATTAGTGATTGACTATCGTCAGATTAATAAAAAAAACTATTGTTCGATAAATTCCCACTCAGCTAGGTAAAGTAAAATATTTTTTATGCCTCGACTTAATGTTAGGTTTTCACTAAATAGAACTTGAAAAAAGCTCTAGAGATTAGAGATCGCGATTACTATAGCATTCTCAGGACTTCCCTTCCCAAGCATTTCTTTACATTTCAATATCATTGGTTGTTCCGAAAAACATATGATTATGATTAATATACAACCTCAAGGTATTTCCTGAGTAATTTTCATTTTTCATACATGAAATCACTTTCCTAGGACATAAATTCTCAGAAAAAGGATTCATACCCACGACAAAAAATACGACGTCATTAAAAATTACCCAGTCCCACATGATGCAGACAGCGCATTCGTTTACAAAATAAAATATACAAAATAAAATATACATTTACCGACTGTTCTCGTCACACAACAAGATTATGTAAAAGGAATATAAGATTCAAATGGACATCCGACTGCCAAACTGCATTCGAACACCCAAATAACATCGGCACTAATTAGCCTTCTTTGCTCCAATACCCAGATTTCAGCAAAGAATATCGCATAATTACAGAAGCAAGTAAGCAAGCGTGAAGAGTAGTTTAGACTTAAAGCAAAAATGGACTCCAACTCTCAGTAGAATGCTTATCAAGAGTAAACAAAAACAGGTACAAAAACACAACAGAACAAGAACTGGCAGCAATTCATTGGGAAATAACATACTTGGGACCACTTGGGATCTCAAAAGAGATCACAGACCACTCTGTTTTTAATGGCAAATCCTAATTCCAAACTGACGCGCATGAGACTTGAATTAGAGAAATATAATTTAAAAGTAGAGTATCTAAACTGAAAAGTTAATTACGTAGCAGATGCATTATCACGAATAACCATCAACGAAATTGTTTAGGTGAGGGGCCGTTGTGCCGCTCAGTTGAACTTAAGAGCGCATCCGCGCTGAAAAGCGCACCCGCGCTTAAAAGCTCATCCGTGCTGAAGAGCGCATCCGCGCTCGCCCCTCTATGCATTCTTCCTCTCTCGTCGGCCGTCGTCGATCGTCCGCTCTGGTTTATATTTACGTTTAGCGTTTATGCTTTGGAAGTTAAGTTCAGTATTCTCTGTAAGCAGCCCAATAAAGCTGACCGCGTTACATTCACTGCAAGACGCCCCCGACTTTTTTAATTCAACATTTTTAGTCCTGGAATCTTTTGCGGCAACTACGCCCCCCTACAAACATTTGGTCCTTCGAGCCGGATAATTCCTAGATTTTCTTCTGCCAGCAGTTCTCGGCATTGTTCCGCCAAAAGATAAGTACATTTTTCCGTCTCCATCTCTCTGCCGGTCTTCAGCAGTGATCCGAACATTAAATTTCGTTCACACTGCTGCAAGATTGTTTTTCCCTCCGTGTCAACTCCAAGTCCGAGCTTTCCGACACAACGGCAGGTTGAAATTTTCTAATAATCTATAATCTTAAAATTCTGCAAATTTTTCCATCCGTCTCCGTTTTGTGTGCTGCTCATATTCCTCGCCGTTTTCGGCCTCTCCGTTATCCATTCGCTTGCCAACGGTCGAGGCATATGTGCATCCACATTCATACATACGCACATACATATTTTTTTGGTGCAATTAATCCGCGAAAAATTCGCAAGTGAACAGTAAAATTGTGTGGTGACAAAAAGAAGGCATAATTAATATTGGCCAGCCGGTGTGAATTAGTTCCGGAATTTCCAAATTCACCGAACAGTCCGCCGCTGTCGTAATATTGTTTTTTTCTTCCCCAATCAGTGTCATTTTTTACACCACATAACTTTTCTCTTTCCCCAATTATACAGGCCACTTATCAACGCTCCAATGTGCCAACATATGCCCACATGCCCTTACATATATTCGTACCTGCATGCATGTCCATTTATTTCCAAATATTTTCTGCCTCCAATTTCAGGAAATATATAACCGATAAAATTTAACATATACAGTCCACTTATCGATGTTCCACTGTGCCATCAAATGCCCCTCATGCCCTTGCATTACTTGCATGCATGTCCATATATTTCCAAATATTTTCTGCCTCCAATTTCAGGATATCTATAAGCGATAAAATTAAAAAAGAAAAATTTTTAATTTCCTAAAACCAACATTTATAAACCGCCAATTATAAAACGCCATTTCACTCAAAATCCGTGATTGTGTCGCTTAAATTCAGACTTAGCCGTGTTGTGTTTTTTGGTGCTGTTTTTTCCTTTGGGGTACGTACAGGGTGCGTATCAACTCCCTTCAACCAAAAAATAAATTAATTATAAATTTATATATTTATAATTATAACCACCACAATTTATTTAATTAATATTTCCGTTCGAGCGAAGGGCCAGTTTTGTTTTAAGTCTTGTTTCCGGCCACTCAACAATTAAAATTATTTTAAAACAAGAACGAAAAGCTAACTTCGGGCGGAGCCGAAGTTGATATAGCCTTGCAGTTAAAACCGGATATATATCGCAAACATCGGATATAATTGGCCGATCCTTTTGGGAACAGGAATATATAATTTAAATTATTACAATACAAAATCTAAAAAAAGTCCCAAACTTCTATCTTCAAACATACCAAAGTTGGTATTTCTACCAAAAACCATTTCCGATCGTTCAGTTATATGGCAGCTATAAGATATAGTCGGCCGATCGTTATGAAATTTGGTAGGTCGGATCAACTGAATAATCAAAAATATAATCTGTACCAAGTTCCAGCTTTCTATCTTCAAAAACACGAAAGTTGGGTCATTTCAGATCGTTCAGTTATATGGCAGCTATATGGCAGTCGACCGATTCCCATGAAATTTGGCATGTCATAATGTTTCATAACGTTTGGCTTTTGTGTAAAATTTAAACTAACTTTCTAACTTTAAAAACACCAAAGTTATACCATTCCGATCAATCAGTTATATGGCAGCTATAGGATATAGTCGGCCGATCCAGTACGTTCCGACTTATATACTGCGTGCAAAGGAAAGAAGGGTATGTGCAAAGTTTCAAGTCGATAGCTCTAAAACTGAGAGACTAGTTTGCGTAGAAACAGACAGACGGACAGACGGACATGCTCATATCAACTCAGGAGGTGATCCTGAATATATATACTTTATAGGGTCGGAGATGTCTCCTTCACTGCGTTGCACACTTTTGGACAAAATTATTATACCCTCTGCAAGGGTATAAAAATTAATTTAATTATCAACCTTCTGTCCGAATAGAGCCGCGGTTTCAATTCCACCTTTCCGGCTTCGGGATAACTAAATCCAATTAATTAAAGATTAAGGTTTCAAATCCATCTTTCCATAATAATTAAATCCGACAATTAGCCAAAAATTAATTATTATTGTTATGTATTTTTTTTTTGTGTTAAATACAATACAAGTTCAAGTCCACCTTTCCGACTCCGCAAGTTCGAAAAGAGTAAAGGATTCAATATCTACGTAGGAACCACACTTGTATACATATACATATATACATTTATATTTCGTCATCAAGTTGTTTTTCGAACGAGCACGAATTGTTCCATTTTCCGTGCCTCCAACGCTGCTTCTACTCCGCATCAGGCAACATCCGCCTACAATCTGAGCAAACCTCGTCTCCTTTTGGGTTTTTCTTTCCACATTCGAATTGTGCCGCACACGGCTTCCCTTTCGACATCGGCGCGACTAGTTCGCACTTGCTCCTAGTAATTGCATTTCATCTGCGATCTCACCGTTCTCATCACATTAGTGCGACCGGCCACCACTTCGTACGAGGTACCTGTTGCGCAAGTCCAGCGCTCAAGACAAGCGCTGACCAGCGAATTGGACTCTGAGAATGCCCATGGGAGACGACAAAAAGCCGTGTTCGATCCCAGCCATCCGTTTGGACAGATCTCAATCCGCATCTCCGGGGACGCCTCTTTTGAAGCCTAAGGCTACCAGTGCCAGTCCAAGGGCAAAGAGTGACGAATCCATCAATACAATCCCCGGTCCTTCAAAGAGGCAGACTCGCTTCGTTGCAAAAATGGCTCCAAGTGCGGTCGAAGTGGGGTTGAAAAAGTTCATCGCCACAACAGATCGAATTAGCCAATTTGAGGCTAACATAAATACTCCTGGCGGCCCAGAAACGGAAATAGGCTCCCAATACATGTGCGAAGTCCATCGGGACCAAATTCGGGCGAAGGTGGAGACAATCTATGAGAGCTGCTCCGATTTGCTAGCCGTGTCCGACGACAATGCGGCCACCTCGACAGTGCTGGAAGCGAAGTACAGCTACTGTAACTCCGTCTTTTCGAGGTGTATTGCCCAGCTTCGGGAGAAAATTGCCTCCCAATCCACTCAGGCTTCCGTCAATGTCCACACGCCCGCGTCTACAGGCTGCCGGTTACCTCCAGTGGATACCGAGGTCTTTGCGGGTGATTATCTTCGGTGGCTCACCTTCAGAGACTTGTTTACGGCCATTTACATCCAAAACTCGCGGCTCACCCCAGTAGAGAAGTTGTTCCACTTACTGTCCAAAACAAGTGGTGACGCCCACGCCATTGTTTCTAAGGCTCCGCTTACCCATGAGGGGTTTGACGCCGCTTGGCAAAGCCTCACAGACCGCTTTGAGAACCGGCGGCTATTGGTCAATAGCCAGTTGAAAATCCTTTTCAACATCCAGGCTATTTCTCAAGAGTCCGGGGTCGCGCTGAAGGAGCTGCAAGCCACCATTCAGAGTTGTCTGACAGCCCTAGCAATGTCCTCCATTAATGTTGAGGCTTGGGACTGTCTCCTGGTATTCATGGTTTCGTCAAAGCTCCCCAATGTCACACTTTCTATGTGGGAGCAATCCGTCCATAATAAGGCCGAAATTCCGGTCAACTTCTGCCAAGGTCGGGAACTCCTACTCTACCTGCTCGAAGGCTCAATTCATACGAGACTCGAGTGGTTCCGGGCCCCAAGGGTTGCGATCTCTGTTCGAGGGAGAACAACCCCATTCGCTTATGGGTTCCGCGGTTTCTGGAAATGGACGTAAATGGGCGCTCTGACTACATAAGGAGGAAGCAGTTATGTTTAAACTGTTTAGCCCGAGGGCACCAGCAGCGAGACTGCACGAGCGCCCATACCTGCTTCACATGCCACATGCCACAGCCGACACCACACCCTCCTGCACCGCAGCAATCCGTTCGCCACCGCTCCAAGTCCGCCTACGCCGCCTACCGCTCTAAGTCCGTCTACGCCGGCAAACGGCTCAGAGGATCAGTCGAATGTGCAGGTGTGATTCGCTTCCGGGTCAGGAGCAGTCCTACTGGGCACGGCCCTTATCAACGTGTGCCATTTGGGGTGCACCGTCCAGGCACGAGCACTAATAGACTCAGGGTCCGAAGCGACTTTCATAACGGAACGACTGTTCAACCGTGTCAAGTTTCCCTTCAAGACGATTCACGCACAAGTTTCCGGCCTTAATCAGACCATTTCCGCGCAGTCTACTAAATTGTGCCATTTCTCCATTCGGTCGCCGTCTAGACCCGGGCTACAATTAGAGACTGCAGCTTACGTTCTTCCGCAGTTGGCAGGAAATCTGCCATCATATCCAATTTCGCGAGATCTTCTCAAGGGGCTGCCCGACATTCCCCTGGCGGACCCCAACTTCTTTGAGAGCTCCCAAGTCGATGAGTTATTAGGAGCTGACATTCTTCCGTCCATTCTTCTCGGTAATTTCAAGACTAACATCTGCGGGTCGCTTCTCGGTCAGGAGACCATTTTCGGATGGGTGCTGACCGGCCCATTATCTCCAGCCAACCCCCGCAGCGTATCTGTTTTTTCCGCACGAGTTGCCCGCAGCCTCGGTGGCTCACTGGATCAGGGAAAGGTGCCCACACAGATCAGTTCGGAATCGGATTAAGGTTGCGAGCACAATTCGGTCTCGAGTCCTTCTTTAATTTACGCATCGCATCACGCTGCACGGTGGCAATCAGCTGATGATCCGTCTGATACGGGCCAAATTCTCGATTCCAAGATCATATTCAGCACGATGTCGCCACGCCCACGCAACGCCCAGTCACTGGAGAGCAGATGTACTCGAGGTACACAATCCTACCGATGCCGAGTGTGCAATGGGATCCATCCATTGAAGAAGTGTCGGTGCTTCCTACGCCTTAGTGCCGAGCAGCGGCTCCGAGCGGTTCTCGTGAACCGCTATTGCTCGAGCTGATCGATGGATCCTGTCGGCGTGGGGACGGCTGTAAGACGTGTGGTCAGGATCACCACACGCTGCTGCACCCCCTGACCAAGGAGCACCGGTCACCGCCCGCGGGAGACAGTACACGGGGTGTCTCGCTCTCTCGTCGGCCGTCATCCGCCAACTCCCGGTGCGAATCGGGTGCTTCTCGCCCTGCGTCCGCCATTTTCCGGCATTCCCAAACCGATCCGCGGCCGCCGACTTCCCGGCACTCGTCGATAACTCCTCGGAATTCTTCCGCCACTGGCCGGCAGCCGTCAAGTACTCCACTGCATTTGTCCGCCACCCATCGGGTGCCGTCCACCGCTCGTCCGCCCGCGTCATCCGCGCCTAGTCAATTTTCCGCCTCTCCTCGAGGACCCTCGCAGGACGCGGTCGCTGCGCCCACCCTATCGTCGCTGCTGAACCGGAACAGCGTCAACACCGGGACCCGGATCTTTGACACGGGGACCTTCATCGACCCGTGTACGCCCTCAAGCTGCAGTGACGCATAGCTAGCGACGAGGGATCTGTTGCAACCCGAGCGATTGCAAGGGGGGGGGGGAGAATGTTTAGGTGAGGGGCCGTTGTGCCGCTCAGCTGAACTTAAGAGCGCACCCGCGCTTAAAAGCTCATCCGTGCTGAAGAGCGCATCCGCGCTCGCCCCTCTATGCATTCTTCCTCTCTCGTCGGCCGTCGTCGATCGT
Organism: Drosophila malerkotliana malerkotliana; assembly: GCA_018153235.1. Taxonomy (NCBI): domain Eukaryota; kingdom Metazoa; phylum Arthropoda; class Insecta; order Diptera; family Drosophilidae; genus Drosophila; species Drosophila malerkotliana. The sequence goes on along the minus strand of JAECXV010000202.1, from coordinate 1,416,530 downwards.
CCGCTCTGGTTTATATTTACGTTTAGCGTTTATGCTTTGGAAGTTAAGTTCAGTATTCTCTGTAAGCAGCCCAATAAAGCTGACCGCGTTACATTCACTGCAAGACGCCCCCGACTTTTTTAATTCAACATTTTTAGTCCTGGAATCTTTTGCGGCAACTACGCGGCAATTTCTTACGCAGTCCTCAAGCCATATGAAGAAGAGCTGGACCGTCTCTGTGCCCAAGGAATACTTGAGCCTGTAGAGTATTCTGAGTGGGCCATTCGTTGATGGGTCCATTCGAATTTGTGGAGATTATAAGTCTACGCTTAACAGAGCGGTACAGCCGCACTGCCATCAAATTCCTGCAATCAACACGCTATTAGCTTCGATAGAAGGAGGCTGAATTTTCGCAAAAATAGATTTGGCCCAAGCGTATCAACAATTGGTAGTAGACGAGAAATCAGCTTTGATGCAAACAATCGCTACTTACAAAGGAGCATTTAAGGTAACAAGACTACAATTCGGAATTTCAGCTGCCCCAGGAATATTCCAAAGCTGCATTGAAGGAATAGTGCAAAACATAGTGGGCGTCCTTCCGTTGTTTGACGATATTGTAATAATGGGTAAATCAGAAGAAGAACTTGCGAGTAGATTAGGCAAAGAAGAGAAAAAAGCACCAAAAAGCATTCGCAGAACTAAAGAATCTGATCGCATCGGATGCGGTCCTAATTCATTACTCTCCGGGCCGCCCACTGATCTTAAATTGCGATGCGTCGCCATACAAATGCTTAGCCACGAAATGGAAGACGGAAAACAGAAACCGATTGCGTTTTACTCTCGCACGCTGTCAAAGGCAGAGAGGAACTACTCCCAGATCGACAGAGAAACGGAAGCGTTAGTAGCAGGTATCAAAAAATTCCATAACTATTTATATGGAAGAAAGTTTACGCTTATTACAGATCATCGCCCACCGCTGGGAATCTTTGCGACACAAAAGCCAATCCCTCAAATCATTTCCAACCCGATAATGCGTCGAGCAATTTTTTTGAGAGCGTATAAATTCCAGTTGATTCATCAGCCTTTTTTTTTTTTTTTTTTGAACGTTGTTTTTATTTTTTGAATCTTCTCTTTGCGAGACTAACAAGAGGTGTGTCAAATCTTATATTTTTAACTTAACTAACAGTCATTTTGGCTGATACGGAGTTAGACGGCCCTAAAAATCGATTGCTGGGTTGGGAGGTCGTTGCGTCTAAGGCGGGATACGCTACAAACCCGAGTCAATCCCCGAGCGAGAAAATTTGGGTGCGAAGACAGTTTTTCTTTGTATGACTCTTTTTGCTTCTGAATTTCGTCTTTCACTGCGAGGATGCCCAGATCCCGGTGGATGTTTTTGTTGCGAACATACCAAGGTGCCCCTGTGATAGTTCTCAAGATTTTTGATTGTGCGCGCTGTATGATGTCTATGTTGCTGCTGCTCGCGTTCCCCCACAGCTCGGAGCCATACGTCCAGATTGGCTTTAGAACTGAATTGTACAGTAGTAACTTGTAGTCCAGGCACAATGGCGATCGTGAGTTTATGATCCAGTGGAGGCTGCTGGCTTTCAGTTTTAGGTGCATCTTTTTGCATTCGATGTGCTTACGCCAGGTAAGTCGTCTATCAAGGGTGACGCCAAGGTACATTACTTCGTTAGCTTGAGGGATCTGCATACCGTTTAGTAAAAGCAGAGACCATGTTTGTCTATTAAGAGTAAACGTTATATGTTTACACTTTTGTTCGTTTATTTTAATGTGCCAGTCGGACAGCCACCTTACTTTTTCATTATAATAAGATAATTAGCCAGTTGGGTTGTTGCCTGCGTTGGGCATCTGGAGCAACTAAGCAAGCAACGACTATCGTCGGCGAACGTTGAGGTTGTTAGTTGTGCGCTCGTAGGAATATCCGCAGTATACAAAACATATAGACACGGGCCGAGTGCGCTTCCTTGTGGAACTCCAGCTTCGATGGTGTAGTCGCCCGAAGTAGCTGCGTTGCATCTCACTGAGAATACCCTATTGTAGAGGTATGATTCCAGTAGCTTGTGGGTGTATGTTGGAAGATACGTTTTAATTTTGTGCATGAGTCCGATGAGCCAAACTCGGTGGAAAGTTTGAGATACGTCGAGGAAAATAGCGCTGCAGTATTCTCGCTGTTCGAAGGCTGAGCGTATTTCGGATGTTAATCTGTTCACTTGTTCGATGGTTCCATTTTTTCTTCGACAGCCAAATTGGTGTGCCGGGATAATATTGCAAGCTTCCAGATGTGGTATTATGCGAGTTAACAAGCATTTTTCAAACAATTTAGACAAACAAGATAGAAGGCTTATTGGTCTGTATGATGACGGAATTGTGTGGACTTTTCCAGGCTTCGGTATCATTATAATGCTGTTTTGCCAATCACGACACGGGCGCCTCTTTTCTCGCACGAGCTATTTGATTTGCTGATTTTATTTGAAGTATAATATTTGTTTTGGTCTACTTCTTTCCCATGAGGAGTAGAGATTTAAGCTGCCGCAACGAGTACTTCTTCCAGGGCGCTCATAGTCTATTCGATGTCCGATTCCAAGTTGAATTCCGAGGCAGGTTCTATGAGTGCACTCACGTACTTTTTTTATTTTAGCCAGCTAGTTTTTGGCGTCGTCAGGCTGAAGGGGCGTTCGGTTATTTCTGGGCTTTGAAGAAGCGTAAGAAGCACAGGCGAGTGGTCTGATGATAAGTCCGAGACAGCTTTGGCACTTATTAGATTGCGAGGTGTCACTGAAAAATCAATAAGGTCTGGGAGCTTTCGTGAGTCTTTTGGCCAGTATGTTGGACTTCCAGGGGAAGCGTAGTCCAGTTTATTTTTCACATTTATAATTGCATTGTACAATTGTCTTCCTTTGGGAGTCACTAGACGTGATCCCCAGTGCGTATGTTTGGCGTTGTAGTCTCCTGCGGCTATAAATCGATCCCCAGGGTGAATTGTAGAAGTCCATTAATTTTCCTTCCGAGATTGAAAAACGAGGAGGGCAGAAAACTGCAGCGATTGAAAGGATTCCGTTGCTTGACTGAATTTGTATCGATGTGGCCTGCAAGAAGTTTGTTGCAAACCTTTTGTGAAAGTGGTGTTTAATGCGTTCTCTGATTAGAACTCCAGTTCCGCCGTGGGCTTTCCCATCTGGATGATCTGTGCGGTAGATTGTGTAGCCTCTTATATGAAAGTTGTATTTGCTTGTAAGATGCGTTTTCACCAGTAGCATAACGTCAATATGGTTTTCGGTTAAGAATTGTGATAATTCTAGTTTATGCCGTGAGACACCATTGGCGTTCCACATTGATATTCGTAGCGCCTGCATAGATTATTTAGACTGTTGTGCTACGAGCAGCTGTATCACCATGTTCTGGTTTTGAACAAGCGTTTGCATGGTCGTTTTCATGAATGACATAAGCTCCATCATACTTTGTTGGAGGGTAAGCATCATAGTTTCCGTTCTGCTGTGTGGCTGTTCTGGGGCCTGTTGAGCGCTTTGAGAGTTAGGCTGAATTAGAATTTCCGTTGGTGTTGTTTAGTGGACCGAATGAGGATCTCGCAGCTTTGGCGAAGAATACGTCTGGCGTAGTTTTTGACCCAATGTACGCATTCTGTGGATTTTCGTTGCGCGTTGCGGTCGCTTGACGTTACATCCTCTATAGTTTGCCGTATGGCTGCCTCCGCAGTTTCCACATTTCTTCACGGTACTGTCCTTGTTTGTAGTGCAGCAAGCGGACTTGTGGGCGTCCCCGCAGACTACACAGACAGCCCGAAGTGTGCAGTAAGACCTTGTGTGTCCATACTCTTGACAGTTAGTGCATTGCACTGGACCGTTGCGTTTATGTGGCTGTTCAACAGTGATTTTCCGATGCAAAAGATATTGCAGGTTGTAGATTGGGTGGACTTTGTTCTTCTTCAGCGACCTGCTTTCTGGCTCGAGCTCGACCTTGAAGAAGTGTTGTGGCTTTTTATCTTTATTTAGTATGTTAATAACATTCTTGGCGGCGAAGCCCTTTTCTTTAAGGGCGGTTTTTATTTCCGCGATAACTGTAGGCCCTTACTGCTTTTCAGCTGGTACGTGTAATAGTTTTTCTGTACAGTGTCCAGATACTTGGACACGATTGCACCTTTGTTTCATGGATGTTCCCTTTGATAAGCGGAACAACATGAAAGTTGTCGCCGTTCCCGATCAGCGACGCAATTTTGTTGACCAGGGCACCCGAGCTTTTTTCCCCCTCCAATATAGATTGGAGGGAGCTTGGGTTTTTTTGCGGTGTCTTGGGCTGGTTGGTTTTCCTCAACCTCCGCCAGTAGGGCAAATCTGTTAGTAGTGGATCTGTCTTGTTCTTTATCGATATTCAAGACACGGTTAATTTTTGTTTTGTTGCCTGCCGGATTACTCTGCGGGCTAAGCTTGCGCTTAATTTGGATGTAGCGATCCATTCCAGTCTGTGTGGCCGTTACCGCTTTGGCACTTCCGAGGTTGTTGATTTTGTACTCGCTGTAGTCGTTGACGTCGCGGTACTTTGAGTTGCAGAGGTTTTCGCTGTTGTTGCAGAAGTTGTAGCACTGCTAGTTGTTGGTGCGAAATTTGTTTCCGATATTGGAGGGGGGGTTTTACACTGCGAACTGCCAAATTTCATAAGGATTGGCCGACTGTATCCTATAGCTGCCATATAACTGAACGATCGGAAATGACCCAACTTTCGTGTTTTTAAAGATAGAAAGCTGAAACTGAAACTGAATCATGCAGATTCTATTTTTGGTCAGATAATCCGACCTACCAAATTTCATAACGATCGGTCGACTATATCTTATAGCTGATATATAGCTTATAGCTGAAATGGTTTTTTGTAGAAATACCAACTTCGGTATTTTTAAAGATAGTAGTTTGGGAATGGTTTTAAATTTTGTATTTTGGGTTTAAATTTTGTAAATTTTGGGTTTCAACGGTCAGTAAAGCCGGGTTGCTTATAATCGCCGATTTTTCCACTTCGGTATCGCGGGTTGAAAAGTAAGAGTAGAAGCCGTTTCTTTGGTTCACTGAACTTCTACGCTCGTTCTTTTGATCGTTGCTCAATAAGCTCATTGCGTGGCTCTTATTTTTTTTTGAACAATGCACTAGTTTTGGTTAAGCACATCACAACTGTTATAAAAAACTTTTATTTTTCGCTTTTAGTAAATTGTAGTTCAGCGTCTTTTCGCTTATATTGGGTTACCCCAGTTTTTTGATTAGCTTATTATGGTGCAGTTTTCCCGGAGCTCGGACAAACCACGTCCGCTCTGTTCGGTAGTTCGTATACGTATCCCAAGTTTTTATCACTATTTTCTTTGACTGATGCATGGCGTGGAGTTCATCAGGAGTTTTTACTATATGGTCGTGCGGTCAATAAACAGTATTATCTGGAAGTTGTGCGACGTTTGCGAGAAGCAATACGAAAGAAACGTCTGGAATTGTGGAAAAAGAATTCATGGCTTTTGCATCCCGATATTGCCCCTGTGAACTCATCTTTGCTTGTGAGATATTTTTTGGCCAAAAACAACACCACAATAATGCTTCAGACACCATATTCACCGGATTTGGTCCCATGTGACTTTTTCTTGTTCCCAAAACTAAAGAAACCTGTGAAAGGATGGAGATTTGAAACGATTGAAGAGATAAGACTGCATCGCTGGATGAGCTCAAGGCTATACCGAAAAGTGCTTAGGCAAAGTGCTTTGAGGATTAAAAAAACCGTTGGCATAAATGTATTCTATCTGAGAGGGACTACTTTGAAGGGGACAACATAAATATTGATGAATAAATTAATAGTTTTTTTTTAATCTACAAAGTGACCTTACTTTTTGAACACACCTTGTATATTGAAGTTTTTTTCGAGTTTCTTTTAGTGTATTTTAATACATTGCTGCTTGGAAAACGAGTTTTCTATAATAAATTCTAAGGCCCCATCAGGTGATGAAGTGACGAATATTTCTGTGTTCTTTGTTAAGAAGTCTCTTAATTTAAACTATAAAGTTTTTTATAAAGCAACCCTGCTCGCGTCTATTGAAATATTTATTATTTAAATGATACTTGATTACCGCAAATTATTTAAATGATACCTGAATATACACATACTAACACATACTACCACATAAGTTGTTATTTGAATCTTAGTTTTATCTTGCTAGATATGCTCCACGAAACACCAATATTTCAAGGTTAAAATAAAACAAGAAAGCAAAGCTAACTTCGGGCGGAGCCGAAGTTTATATACCCTTGCAGTTAAAACCGGATATATATCGCAAACATCAGATATAGTTGGCCGATCCTTATGATTACATCATAATAAAACTAATTAACTAAAATAAAAAATCTAAAAAAAGTCCCAAACTTCTATCTTCAAAAATACGAAAGTTGATATTTCTACCAAATACCATTTCCGATCGTTCAGTTATATGCCAGCTATAAGATATAGTCGGCCGATCCTAATGAAATTTGGTAGGTTGGATCAACTGGCCAAAAATAGAATCTGTATTAAGTTTCAGCTTTTTATCTTCAAAAACACGAAAGTTGGGTCATTTCCGATCGTTCAGTTATATGGCAGCTATAAGATATAGTCGGCCGATCCTTATGAAATTTGGCATGACGTAATGTTTGGCCAATAATAGCTCTCATGTCAAATTTGAACTCTTTTACTCTAAAAACACCAAAGTTGTACCATTTCCGATCAATCAGTTATATGGCAGCTATAGGATATAGTCGGCCGATCCGGGCCGTTCCGACTTATATACTGCGTGCAAAGGAAAGAAGGGTGTGTGCAAAGTTTCAAGACGATAGCTTCAAAACTGAGAGACTAGTTCGCGTAGAAACGGACAGACAGACGGACAGACGGACATGCTCATATCAACTCAGGAGGTGATCCTGATCAAGAATATATATACTTTATAGGGTCGGAGATGTCTCCTTCACTGCGTTGCACTCTTTTGGACAAAATTATAATACCCTCTGCAAGGGTATAAAAAGACTACTGTTTACGTATTTCATTAAAAACATGACAACACAAAGCACATATAATTAAACATTTATTCAAATATTTTCATTATACCATGCGAAACATTTTCCCTTTTAAGGTATTTTATTGGTCAAACGGTTTAAAAATACGAAATCCCAAAATTAAGAAATGTGTCTAATCAGCAAGCTTGCACGCACCACGTAGCAAGAACATCTGACTTTTAAGAGCTGTTAGAAGACAAGGGCTGCACAATAAAATACCAATTAAATATTTTTGATGTCTTCGGACTTTTCTTAGCTTGAAATAATCATAGATATATCAGCACGAACTTTTTAGGTTGTGGCCCAAGTCGCATCCTAATGTGCAGTGTAAACAACTATTATCGGTCATGTGCTTATGGTATAAGTTTTTTATTCGAGCCCAAACCAAGTCTCACAATGCCATTCAATGTTAATAAAATCATGATATTTACATATATTTTGTTTTTATAACCGGTGCTTTTAAAGTTCTAAGTAATAATTTTATTTTATAAGCGGTGCACTTCAAGTGTACTTTATGAAATGGCAAGCCCTTTAAAAATATTCATATTGTCTTTACCTTAATACAGTTATATGACGTAGTCCTTTTTCATTGCTCCACAGCTCATCTTTAGGATCAATGACACCCACATGCTTGCAGCAACGGGACGCATATCCTTACATGTTTCATGATCCATTATCTTTAGGATCTCCATATGCTCCAACCCATCACAGGAATCCCACATGTAATCCGGCAGCTGCGCATCAACAGCCTCCTCAGCATGCCGTTTATTCAAACAGCTCATCAATGGTCTCATCAAATACAGGTATGAATAGCGAAATATATGATATCAAGAAACTAACATGTTCTCTTTAAAGGTGTCATATCTGCAGGGGTTTCGGTGCCTGTTCAAATTTCGACTCAGAATGTATCGGATCTAACGGGAACTAATTATTGGCCAAGTCTCCAGTGATCTTCAATTTTTAATTTTTCTTCCGACCTTTTCTCAAAAGCGGCAGCTGCAGCCATAGCTGTTACAAATAGAACTGATCAAAACCCACAGAATTATAAGAATAAAGGATGTTCAGTTGTTAGTAAAAGTGCTTCAAATAGCAACGATATCCCACCGAATTTAAACAGTCAGCCACGAGCATCTAGATTTCTTAACATAAACATGGGAAAGGAAAAAGCTTCGTGTTTGAGAACAGGTCTTGATGTTGTCATACGTCAAGGCCGTATATTTCCGATATCGCCATCCCCCTCAAGCTCGTCTGAACGTATTAACATCAATATTCATCCTGATTATCAAATAATCTAACATTTTTTGTGTAAATGCCATTTTTTTTATCGTTGCCAAGAAATTTAAAAATTTTCTAGTGTTAATATCCGAATGTCGCCGAATAAATAAAACTACCTAATTTATGAATTTTCACTTAAATTATTGACGATTGTACTGACCAACGTTAAAACGTTCGCGAACGTCGGCGAGTGCAGACGTGCTTTCTTTTTGTCTTCTTATCGTGCAACGAAAATTAAACTAAATTAAACTTAAATTAAATAAAAACTAAGCATAGTGCAGTGCAAGCTCTAAACAAAAATATACAGTGGGCGAAAAGACGCTTATTGCGATGAACTTCGTACTTTTTGTGTAAATAAAAAAATAAGAAAATCTCATACCGTGCTTCAACGTCAGCAAGACGAGCGTCGACTCACTTTGCTACGTAACCACGCATACCAGTCATTCGTGTCAACGCAAGACAAGGCGACCGCAAACCCAACAAAAAATAACCAACCGCGATCAATAACCCCAAGCCCAGTCAATAACCTCCTCACTCAGTCACGCTTAAGTCTGATTTAACAAAATATTTAGTTTCCACTCCAATTGCCAATAAAAGTGCAAACACAGCTGCAAAGGCTATATTTGAAGGTTTTATTCTTAAAAAGAATGGAAAGCTAACCCTTGCAGTTAAAACCGGATATATATCGCAAACATCGAATATAGTTGGTCGATCCTTATGAGAATATGCTAATACATATAACCCAATTTATAATAATACAAAATTTAAAACCATTCCCAAACTACTATCTTTAAAAATACCAAAGTTGGTATTTCAACCGAAAACCATTTCAGCTATAAGATATAGTCGACCGATCGTTATGAAATTTGGTAGGTCGGATTATCTGACCAAAAATAGAATCTGCATGATTCAGTTTCAGCAAAGATTATAAAGTACATAGATGGGACATCTCATACAAAGAAAAATTTTCTATGGCGGGTTCCAGCAGTAGAACCCGCTGGAACGAGCGGGTTCCATTGCGCGACAAGTTAAGTTTGAGAAATTTTTCGCGCGACAACGAATGAGGAATAGCCGAGAGGTAGAGTGCTTGGCTGGTGTGCAAAGTAAAACGAGTTCAAACCAGGCTCGGGACATCCATTTTTTTTAATTTTAAATCTATTTATATTATATTTTTATTCTTTTAATGTGTTTTTCTAAATTTATAATCCAATAAAAAAAAATACAAAATTGTAAAATCACCTTAACATCGTCTTAGTTCGTAGTGGAACCCGCTGTAAAAATGTCTTATTTAAAAAAATAAGTGCGGGTTCTACGGCATTTTGGCAGGCCGCGTCGTGGAACCCGCTGTAATAATGAAAACATTTGAGAGCGGGTTCCATGACAAACGGCTGTCAGATGAGAGAGGGAAAGAGAGAATTCTATTTTTAGATCGTAACATCTTTGGAACGATGAAAGTTTGAAACGTTGTAATCGAACCAATGAAGGAGTAAAAAGATCAGAAATATCTATTACTATCCTTACTCGTCAACTCTGTTTTTGGTATAGATTCTAGCGCCTCCTTTAACACCAATTTTAGGTATCATAAAATCAACTTCGAGGGTAGCCTAGATGGATAGTGCGTGGTCCTTATTCATGGGGTCCTGGGTTCGATTTCATTAGCAGGCGGTTGTTTCAACTTTGATAAAGTTTTTAGGTTTATGATTATTTTTATATTTACTTTTATTTTTTTATTTATTTTTTTTGAATTTGCATTCTATTACAATTGTTGTAAAAATAAGTGACGGACGTGTCGGATAGAGGTGGGCGCGGGCCTGTATTTTGGGGCCCGGGCCCGCACGAAAACAAAATCTTTTTTGAGAGGCCCGGCCCGGCCGAACACGAAACTTTTTCATCAAGGCCCGGGCCCGGCCCGACCCGGCACGAAACTTATTTAAACATATTTCAAAATTTAAAAGACATGTTATTTATGTATACATATATATAAGTTCATATTTATTAATCCTAATTCATGTTTTTATTTTTATTTTTATTTATTTATTTATTTATAAAGGGCTAACAGATAATTAAAATTATGGGCTAGCAATAATTTTGAGCAATGGCAACTTGGGCCTTCATTTCGATATGTACATAATATTTTTAGGATTTCTTATAAGTATTTATTTATATGATCGGCTAAGATAGAATAAAGTTATATGCGGTGGTATAAATTTGTGTTTTTTAGGAATCGTAGGATTGTTGAAATGTTTGGTAGTTATTTTTACTTTATTTTACAAGTAAAATATTGTTTAAGCAAATCGATAGTAACATCGATAAGCAATTAAAATACGATAAATGGCGGTTGTAATTCGACAATAAAAAAAAATAGCGCGGTCAAATAAAAAATGTTTTAAGGCCTATTTCGGGTTTTTACGAAGCCCGCACGAATCTTAATTTTAAAGCCCGGGCCCGCTCCGGCCCTGTGTAAGCCCGCGGGCCACGAAAAAAAGCCCGGCCCGTGCCCACCTCTAGTGTCGGATGCCAAAATACCGGAAGGACTCCCTTGAAATTTTATTAGCATTTAATTAGCGGGACATAAGGAAGAATAAAACAATTTTACAATTGTAAAATTAAAGAAAAAAATAATAATTATAAAACATAGAAAAAGTTCAAAGTCCTTACGACGATTTGAACACAGAAAAATTTCACATAGAGTAACTACTCTATGCATTACGCTACCATCCTGTCTCGATCTGCAGCGATTAAAAATACTATTTGTTCCACCAACTACCAGATCGGCGCATCGAAAACAGAAACGAGAAATTGAAATTGAAATTTGGAAGCCGAAACATTTTTACTCCGTCGTGCGAGCAGTCACACATAAATACATAGGTTCACATTTTCGTTGACGGATACATTTAAAGAGTTCTAAAAATAGAATCGTATGCATGTGCGTTCCCCCCTCACCAACAAGGTCGACGCAAAAAGTTGACCGGTTTGGGCCCTGATGTCCCATCTATGTACTTTATAATCTTTGGTTTCAGTTTCAGCTTTCTATCTTCAAAAACACGAAAGTTGGGTCATTTCCGTTCGTTCAGTTATATGGCAGCTATAGGATACAGTCGGCCAATCCTTATGAAACTTGGCATGTCATATTATTTTAATATAAAATAACTCCCTTGTAAATTTGAACTCTCTAATTCTAAAAAAACCAAAGTTATACCATTTCCGATCAATCAGTTATATGGCAGCTATAAGATATAGTCGGCCGATCCGGGCCGTTCCGACTTATATACTGCGTGCAAGGAAAGAAAGGTGTGTGCAAAGTGTGTGCAAGCTTTAAAACTGAGAGACTAGTTTGCGTAGAAACAGACAGACGGACAGACAGACAGAAGGACAGACGGACATGCTTATATCAACTCAGGAGGTGATCCTGATCAAGAATATATATACTTTATAAGGTCGGAGATGTCTTCTTCACTGCGTTGCACACTTTTGACCAAAATTATAATACCCTCTCCAAGGGTATAAAAACGGTCCATAGAAGATGTTAATTTAGTACATGGGAACAAAATACAAAAATTCAAATATATTAAAATATTCTGATAATAAAAAATTAACTTAAACTTAAATGTATAATATATCAGTTGATAAGATCGACTGGGACGTTTGGCTTTAACATTTTGCATACTGTTTCAACACGACTCCTTCTATGGCACACAATTATTATACCCTTGCAGAGGGTATTATAATTTTGTCCAAAAGTGTGCAACGCAGTGAAGGAGACATCTCCGACCCTATAAAGTATATTCTTGATCATAATAATACGACATGCCATATTTCATAAGGATCGGCTGACTATATCCTATAGCTGCCATATAACTGAACGATCGGAAGTGACCAAACTTTTGAAGATAGAAAGCTGGAACTTGATACACATTCTATTTTTGGTCAGTTAATCCGATTTACCAAATTTCATAACGATCGGTCGACTATATTTTATAGCAGACATAGAACTGAATGATCGGAAATGGTTTTTGGTAGAAATACCAACTTTGGTATTTTTGAAGATAGAAGCTTGGGACTTTTTTTTATATATTTTATTGTAATTAATTGGTTTTATGATGATATTCTCATAAGGACCGGCAACCTTTACCCGATTTTTGCGATATATATCCGCTTTTAACTGCAAGGGTATATCAACTTCGGCTCCGCCCGAAGTTAGCTTTCCTTTCTTCTTGTCCATATGAATTAGTTTTTGGGAAAACCAATAATTTTCCAAAACCTTTCAATAGTATAAATAATATAGAAGTAATCTCAAATTTGGAAGATTAAGCTTAAGAAAGTTATTAGAATTATAAATAGCACATATAAGAGATAGAATTATGAAAAATGTATCAAAAATTAAAAAAATAAAAAGAGGTATAAAGAATTTTATCACCGTAAAAGTAACGACATTAGAAGATAGAACAATAGAAGATAAAAGGAGATTGCTATTTATTAAAAATCCAAACAGGGCATAAGTAAGATTTCAAATATACCGTATACAGTAAAATATAAAAAATATATTACGATCACTAACAGGAATAAAAAACAAATTGTTCATAAAAATAGATTACCAGATTAGATTAGATTTTTTTTTTTTGCGCGGTCTTTCAGAATTTTTTAAATGGCTTTCGCATCAATTAGAGCATCAGCTAGCATTTCTGTATTCATCATAAAGCTTAAAAGCCCAGACGACAGAGGGGCGCTCGAGAAATGAATAATTAGTAAATATTAAGCTAGTTGTTAATTAGGTTATGCAGAAAAACTACCAATTAATTAGGTTATGCATTGTCCTACGATTTGTTAAGCTAGTTAAGTTTATAAGTATGAGTCTACTTTAATAAGATGGAAGGTGAAGATCTGCATCCCAGTTAAGACCTTTAAGAGAAAAAGTGACGAAATTCTTTTGTACGGACTCTAGCGGTCCTGACAGACTCCATATTGGGGACTCCAGAAGAGATCATTAACCTGAGCTAATTTCTCTAAGGAAATTCCATAAAGAGTAAACGTAGCCTGTAGAGGGCAAGAACGATAAAAAAACATAAGCTTGCATTTTAATCCATTAAGTATTAAGTCGTTAGCTGAACACCATTTTTGAAAGTAATCAAGGTCAGACTGAAGACTGCAAAGCTACATCATCTGCATACAATTTAAATTGTTTGTAGTTCTGTGAATTAAAAATATGTAAATTTTATTTTTTAATTATACATCTTGGTGTTAAACCTTTATTTATTAAACGTAATTATTACAAGACACTTTTGATTTCTCTTGAATATTTTTTGTCAACCGTTCGCGGTCTCGGTCAAAAAAGACTGACTTCTTAATTCTAAATCTGATCCAAAGAACCTCGGCCATCAGTTGTGTTTAGATTAGAGGCTTAAGATGAAAATGTCGCATCTTATTGTGAAATTCGATTAAGCTGATCGATGCAATTTGGTGGGTACTTGAAACGCAAAAGGCGTAATTGATTGGGCTTCGGAGGGAAGCTGATGTTTACTTTTGATTTTGATTTGTTTATGGGGAACCGAGATCGGACCTCAGAGCCAAAGACAAAGCCGAAGGCAAATGCAGAGTTTGGAAATATTGTTTATAAAATTCATAAGTGGAAAGCCATAAGTGGCCTGGATTTATGGGTTGGATAATTGAGCCAAAGATCAAGCCAAAGGCAAATGCAGAGATTGAAAATATTGTTTATTAAAGCCATAAGTGGCCTGTATTTAGGGGCTGGATAACTTTTCGCCTTCTAAAGTGGATCGTCCCGATTCAATATGAAATTCGTTTAAATGATCTCTTAATTTTGTAAATAAATTTTCTTGGTTAATAGATTTTTCTGGTTCAGGCCGATGTTTTTTGGTTACAAATAATATAGCATTTTTATATTTTATAATAAGTGAAAGAATCAAATATATAATGATTAACATTAATTATATAAAGGTAAGTGATATTTTAGTATTCTTAATTTTAACGAAAGGGTTTAAAATGTTTATATTATCTAAAGAAAGATCAGAGTTATTTGATAATATGTAATCGGATATTTCATAATTTTTGAAGTGGTTCGTAGTTACGTATTCAAGAATTTTATTTTCCAAATTGGTATATGAGATATTATTAATTTTAGTTGTACCATTAAATGTTATTAAAAACGAACCGTTTAAATGGGAGTTGTTAAAAATATTGTTCCCATTTATAAGAATGGCACCATCTTGTATGATGTCTATTTTTTTATTTTTTTCTCTTATTTTTTTACAGGTTGATTTCTCACCATTTAATAATCGGGTAAAACAAGTTTTTTTGTTACTAAGAGTGCAATAATTATTAAAAAAGTTCGTTCTTAAAATTAGAAATTTCGTAAACAATATTTTAGCATTTTGCGACTTGATTGCTTAATACTAGTTTTCCATCGATTTGGGAAATCGCTCTAGCGTGTTATATTTCACATCTGTTTTTTATTATTGGGTATTTTGTATAAATTATTAAAAGTTCTTTATGCAATGCGATTTTAAAAGAAGATATGTCCATTAAATCAGATATAATTACTGGTTTTTGTTCATGTTTTAATATTTCCAAGATGTCATCATTTTTTAAAATTTTGGTATTAAAAACGTCTATTTTTGCTAGAGTGATTGTGTCAATTAAATTTTGCAGATCAAATGTTAATAAACGCAAGCGATGTTTTCGAAGTGGTAGATTTTGATCAATAAATACTTTTTTAAAATCATCGGAAAGCGATTCTATTTCTTTGAATAATCGGGAATTGATAATAGACTGCTTATTATTGATTTCAATTAATTCATTAATTTTATTCTGAACTGTAATAAAATCATCATCAAAACCGGAGTTCCAGCTAACCATTTTCACACGGTGCCTAATTCATTTATCCCTCTTTTTGATCTAGTTGATATTAATTGTGGTAAAATGAGTTCTATTATTTTTATGTCATATTAAATTTCCCATTGTGACCTTTTATTAGTATCCCTTTTAATATTATCTGATTCCAAATTTATTATTTCTTTATAAAAGCTTATAAACCTTGTAAACCAAGGAGGATTTGTTGAAGCGGACGGATATTTCCATGGCACACAGGATTCAAAAAATATATTTAAAGTACAGTAAAATTTTTCTAAGGTGACATTAAGATAGGTGCATGCCAGAATTTAGGCTATTAAGTTTTTGAAAATCCGCTTTACGGAAGCAGCGAATCTTATTTGTCACGCATGGAGGCATCTGATCGATACCAGAAATGGTTTCGATTGAGACCTCCAGCGTGAGGTGATATGGTTAATCTGGGGTTGAAAAGGCAAAGCTCTGGAGAGAGCGGTATCGTCAGGATCAGCATAAGCATACGTATAAAAGCCGACCTAACGAATTTTTAACATGCTTCATTTGACCTAGGGACATGTCAAACATGCCCGCGGTGAAGTCATGGTGAGTAATTATTGATAAAAATGGTGAGTTATAAAGGTTGGACCACTTTAATTCTGGGATATTAAAGTCGCCCACAGCGACGAGCAAGTCACGATCAGTCATAAGATAAAAAACGGATTGAATAGCGGACAAATGCTACCAATATGTGGGTTCAGACGAAAACGGTATATATGAACATGTAATGTACAAAGATTTCGTGGACAAACTGATTTTAATGCAAATAAATTCTATGTAATCAAACACCTGATTTCACCTCTTCAGAAGCAAGAGTGGAGCTAAGCGAAATAGAAGTATCAGAATATAGTTTTGGGAGTTTGCTACATAGCCCCTAGGATTCTGATAGGTAAGTGTTAGTGACGATACTAGTTTTTTGGGTTAGTGGACGAAGAAGAGGTGGAAGGTTGGTCATTGGTTCTAATGTGGTTAAGTTTCACTCCCATTGGTTTTCCAACTTTTTTTTCACGGAACTAGGCTGATGTTCTTGGACGAAAATTTTCTCTAGCACAAAACTGGGTGAACAAATCGTCTTGAACATCAGCGCAGGCACATGAATCTTGAAAGAAGAAGTGCGCCTTACATAATTATATTTAAATTTCGCTATGTCCTCCACCTTTATATCGGCTTTAGTTTTGGCTTCGATATAAGCCGAGATATCAATCTCTGAAGTATTAAGGGCAAGCCGAGAAACAAATATATGTTTCAATGGAGGAATCACCTGTAAGATTTTTGGTTTCACAGGTACGAGAACTGTAGCATCAGTCGGTGCCGGTGGTCCGGACTGTGGAATACCCTTTTGGGTAACTCTGACGGGGGTTTATTTTACTAGGACCTGTGCACAGTGGTCCGGCTTGTATGAAGAGAGCGGCCAAAAATACTTCTAGTTGAAGTAGGGACTGGAAACTTGGCACAAAATATTTATATTCTTATTCTAAAATAATATGTTAAATTCAGCCAGATTGGGCAACTGTATCCTATAGCTGTCATATAACTGATTGATCGGAAATGATATAACTTCGGTGTTTTTAAAGCTAGAGAATTCTGATTTGGTACGAATATTATTTGTGGCAAAATAATACAACATGCCAAATTTCATAAGGATCAGCCGACTATATCTTATAGCTGCCATATAACTGAAAAAACGGAAATTGCCCAACTTTCATGTTAAGATGGTGTTAGTATTTTTACGATATTAGACACATAGGCAAATTTTGGCAAAAAATTTTTGCCAAATTAAAAAAATAACATTTGTTACCCTTGGAGACCGACAAACACATTGGTATATAAACGAATTGTAGTATTTTGTGGGATCACTACTAAAATTTCAGCTAAACATGAAAAATACGTTCAAAATATAGGCAAAAAACATGCATTAGTTCATAGTAATATAATAATAAAAATAATTATTATTAATATATCAAATTGTATCTCATTTTATAGAAAATACCTTCAACTTCAAAATCCATTACAAATAATTTGAATTTGAACACGTAAATAATGATCTGACCACTTCAAAGTGCGGTTTAGTTGTGAAATATTCGTGATGCGCGCTGCCGCGCTTTACAAATGAGCAACTGTTCACATCTTCAAATCAATTTTTAGAAAATCCACTTAGATTTTTAAAAAAATCTGGTTTTTCATGAAGAATCTTGGACATTTTAGAGGCGATTTGTTTACTTTTCGTACATTTTTGCCGTTATCAATTTTTTTTATTTTTGGCCTATGGGAGCAACTACTGTGGTGTGGTATCACTTGAAGGAATAGTTCTCAGTTCTAGCTCTTGGGGTGGCAAAAGATATGAGCGGCTGCGTTATTGACGGCTGAGCAGGTTGAGGCGAATCACAAACAGCGGATTTTTTACGCTTAAGGGACCCAGTTAGCAGCTGAAGACCGCTAAACTGAGTGTCAAGCGCACAGAGCTGATCATTGATTTTACGAAAACCAGTGATCAACTCGTCCTCAAATCCATTCTTAGTCGCTCTCATGAACGACCTCATTTCGTCTTGGACAGCACGAAAATTTGCACAACAATAATGTAAGCCAGACCTAAGGGAAACGGCATCCGAAACTGAGGCAGTGAACCCGACACACCTGGCGTGTACGACGTTTTCCCATAGCCAGCAATGGATGGTAGGTTGGGATGAGGTGATTGTCTTGTTACAAGACTTCATAGAACAGACCAGTTTAAATTCCATATTATTAATTAACAATACAAAAATAATATATAAAAAGTTAAAAAACACTATACCTTGAACCACTGTGCCAAATAGGAAGCCAGAAAAAAAAACACGTACGTTCGCTTAAGAGGAAGAGAGAGAATTGAAAAACATTATATACATAGGCCATACATAGGAAAAAAACATTTCTAATAATAAATAAAAAAAATAAAAATTTTTTTAAACAATTTATTTCATTTACTTAAACCGAAAAAATAAATAAAAAAAATACTTATTTATATATAAAATGAAAAACTGGGCCAAAATC
The DNA here is from genome assembly GCA_018153235.1 of Drosophila malerkotliana malerkotliana. Classification (NCBI taxonomy): domain Eukaryota; kingdom Metazoa; phylum Arthropoda; class Insecta; order Diptera; family Drosophilidae; genus Drosophila; species Drosophila malerkotliana. The sequence goes on along the minus strand of JAECXV010000202.1, from coordinate 1,398,264 downwards.
CTTACAGGTAATTCCTCCATCGAAACATATATTTGTTTCTCGGCTAGCCCCTGATACTTGAGAGATTGATATTTCGGCTTACATCAAAGCCAAAACAAAAGCCGATATAAAGGTGGAGGACATAGCTATATGTAAATATAATTATATAAGGCGCACGACTTCTTTAAAGATTCGTGTGCCCTCGCTGATGTTCAAGACGATTTGTTCTTGAACAAATCGATTTAATGGCATTAGCTCTCCAGTAACACTTACCTATGAGAATACTAGGGGGCTACGTAGAAAGCTCTCTAAACTATATTCAGATAGTTCTGTCTTTGCGTCCCATATTATAGCTTTTACAGAATCTTGGTTAAACCCGGAGATCTTCAGCTCCGAAGTTTTTCCAAGTAAGTGGAAAACCCGGCGAATGGGGAGTGAAATCCTCATTTCGGTAGACTTCTAACTTGCTTCTGGTAAAATTACAAGATTTTGGTGCTTTAGAACTTATTTGCATTAAAATTATTTTGTCCGCTTAATATTTATACATTACCTGTTCAATTATACCGCCTTTGTGAGAACCGCCTACATACTGGCATCATTTGTCCGCTATTTATTCCGTTTTTAAGCTTATGATCGATCGTGACCAGCTTGTAGCTTTGTGTGACTTTAATATCCCGGAATTAGAGGGGTCTAATGTCGGAAATTCACCATCTTTATCACTTACCACGCACCATGACTTCACCGCGGGCATGTTTGACATGTCCCTAGATTAAAGTAACCATGTTAGAAATTCGTTATGTCGGCTTTCAGACTTATTTTTTGTTTCTGATCCTGATGGTACCAATTTCTCCAGAGCTTTGCACCATTCAACCCCAGAGGATGCGTATCACACTATGCGTGAGGTTTCAACCGAGACCATTTCTGTCATTACACTGATGTAAATGTCACCTTAAAAAAATTTTAGAAGAATCATTAAAAAATCCGTCCGATTTGATTCAGTCTATCACTTACGCCTGTTGAGTAAATTGAATCTTTCGGATTTCTTTCAGACCCCCTACGGTGGATCTCCAGCTACTTGATGGAAGTCCGTGGTACATCTGGTGTTCCTCAAGGAAGTCATCTTGGCCCGTTACTGTACTCTTTTTGTTAACGACTTGACCCCTGAGTTAACGTACTCTTTAGTTCTCAGGTAATTAACTGGATAGTTCTCATCAACTGGATATTCACGCTTATAAAAGGAGGAGCTGAGCAAAGTGTGCAAAGAACCTACCAGCGGACGGAGCAGTGAAAACTATAAGATCCTTGGTGGCGAAGTTGGTCGACGAGTCCAAGGACGACAAGGTGCTGGCGGTGACGCGCAGGTTCCAAGAGAGGTTCATGCAAAGGTGACTCAGGCCCACCCATAGGCAGAGTGTGACCCGAAAGACTCATAAAAAGCTTGGCGGTACCAGAGCTTAGAATAGGAAGGAGCAGGGAGCCACAGTCAAGGAAGTATGTCCCGGTTCAGGGGGACTATGCGAAAGTGTTTGGTTCGAGGAACGTGGTCCGCAAAAACGTATGGCGCAAAGAAACAGGGCAGGGCTCAAAGATGGTTTATAACGAACGACGAAAAGTGTCCAACATGGGCAAAATTCAAGGCAAGCTTTGACAACTGTTTCCAGTCGTAAGGATATTTCGAGATATTAGCAGATCAGGTTCGTAAACGGAAGCAGCGACGAGGAGAGCCGTTCAAAGAATACATGGTATACCTTCAGTCCCTAATGAAGAAACTAGGGAAAAACCAAGAGAGAGATGATCGAAAGGCGCGTGGAAAACTGCATGCCAAGAATGAAAATGTTCCAAAGGCCGTACAAGTACGCATCTTTAGAGGAGGTGACGGGCCTGGCAGAGGAGTTCGAAGAGTTGGCGCAGGAAGAAGAGGCCATTAACAGGGAAGTTGCCACAGAACCACGATGGAGCTACAATTAACAGGCCGTAAACGAAAGGTGGCAAAGAGAGGAACCGCAGCATAGCGAGGCAGAAGGTTAACAGAGGGATTAATGGACCCAGGGAGGACAGAGGAACGAGTTTCACCAACCGGTCATCCAAAACACGCAATGGACACCAGGGTGACAGAGAGGGAAACTGCGCCAAGGCCCGCCGGAGCAGCAGAGCACCCTAAGACAAGGATGGATGCTCAGATGGCAGCCGGAGGGCCAGCAAAGATCGGCTCAGCAACGACCGAATCGGTGGTGGACAGCAGGTCCGAGGCAGGGTCCTGTAGAGAACCCAACAGGTGCAGTGGCATGGGTCAAAGGGTAAGTGGATGCAGGAACCAAAGGATGTTGTTCTGCAAGATGTGCGACGCAACTGACGTAAGGAGCACAGAATGCTGCAAGTGGTCAGGAAATGCGCAGCAGTCCTGCCTCTTAAAATGAATGGGAGGACTGTCAGGAGACGAGCAGCAGTTGTCAGCAATCATCGAGGTCGGAGACACGGAAATTTAGGCCATGATTGACGCAGGAGCAACGGCGAGCTCGTAGGAACTTGCGGACAGCCCGGAAATCACCGGGCAACGCATCGCGACAAGAAGACAGGTGAAGATGGCCAATAAAGCCACGCGGAGATACGCGCCGCATTCCAGGTAAGAAAAAGCTTCTGTAAAAAGAAAAAGACCCTGTACTGGAGAGCTGGAGGCTTTCGCAGGCCAAAGAGGCTGATCGAACATTACCCAGCACAGAGTTACCATGAGGGACCACATTCCCATAAAGAAGCGGTATTATCCCAAAAACCCATAAACACAGGGAGAGATACACGTGAAGGCAGAAGAGCTGGATTAAGGATGGTTCGAGCTCTTGAGCAGTTCACCAATTGTGATGGTAAAGAAGAAAACGGACTTCCGACAGATTAACGCAAAATTCATGTAGGACGCGTACCCGATGCCACGGAGTAATTTCATTTTGGCTTAGGGAGCCAAGATTTTTCTGCAGTCTCGACTTTAAGGACGGGTATTGGCAAATCCCTCTAGAGAAAGGAAGCAGGAAGTTCACCGCTCAGGTTTGGAAGGTTACTTTAGCATTTTATTGTCCGGAAAAGTTGGCAGCACTTTATGATATAGACAGCCGATCCCGGCCGTTCCGACTTACATACTGCGCTTAAAAGAATGAATGGTGAATGAAGACGGACAGACGGAAATATTCATATCAACTCAACTCTTTTTTTTTTTTTTTTTATTATCAATCATTCAAAAGTTACATTTAAAATCTGTCCGGAATTATGAACAATAATTAAATTTTTTAATGATACCTTAGCTTAATGGAATATTGAGTAATATGTTATAATGTACAAATATGATTTTTGCTTGTCCTACGAACTACTTTTAACTTTAATTTTTGTTTAAGCCTTGACGTTTCAATTAGAATTTTATGGTGAACCCTTTAGTGGGCGTGGTGAACTCAACTCATACAAATTATTTTTGTAAGTAAGTAGTCATGTAAAAAAAAAATAAGGAAAGTTTACTTCGGGCGGAGCCTAAGTTGATATACCCTACCCTTGCAGTTAAAACCGCATATATATCTCAAACATATTGCATTTCCGATCGTTCAGTTATATGGCAGCTATATGATATAGTCGGCCAATCGTTATGAAATTTGGTAGGATGGATCAACTGACCAAAAATATAATCTGTATTAAGTATCTTTTATAATTATCTGTATCTATCTTTAAAAACACGAAAGTTGGGTCATTTCCGATCGTTCAGTTATATGGCAGCTTTTGGATATAGTCGGTTCTTATAAATCCTTATAATATGGTTGGTCGTATTATTTTGCCAAAAATAGCGCTCATGCAAAATTCGAACTCTCTAACTCAAAAAACAACAAAGTTACAGCATTTCCGATCAATCAGTCGTGGATGCAATGTTTTAAGTCGATAGCTTTAAAACTGAGAGACTAGTTTGCGTAACAGACAGACGGACAGACATACGGACAGACAGACGGGCAGACAGACTAGCTCATATCAGCTCAGGAGGTGATCCTAATCCAGAATAATATACATTTATATATACTTTATAGGGTCGGTGATGTCTCCTTCACTGTGTTGGAAACTTATGACCAAAATTATAATACCCTCTGCAAGGGTATAAAAATTAATTTAATTATCAACCTTCTGTCCGAATAGAGCCGCGGTTTCAATTCCACCTTTCCGGCTTCGGGATAACTAAATCCAATTAATTAAAGATTAAGGTTTCAAATCCACCTTTCTGGCTCCATAATAATTAAATCTGACTATAAGTCAAAAAATAATTATTAATTATTTGTTTTTTTTGTGTGTTAAATACAATACAAGTTCAAGTCCACCTTTCCGACTCCGCAAGTTCGAAAAGAGTAAAGGATTCAATATCTACGTAGGAACCACACTTGTATACATATACATATATACATTTATATTTCGTCATCAAGTTGTTTTTCGAACGAGCACGAATTGTTCCACTTTCCGTGCCTCCAACGCTGCTTCTACTCCGCATCAGGCAACATCCGCCTACAATCTGAGCAAACCTCGTCTCCTTTTGGGTTTTTCTTTCCACATTCGAATTGTGCCGCACACGGCTTTCCTTTCGACATCGGCGCGACTAGTTCGCACTTGCTCCTAGTAATTGCATTTCATCTGCGATCTCACCGTTCTCATCACATTAGTGCGACCGGCCACCACTTCGTACGAGGTACCTGTTGCGCAAGTCAGTCGACAAGCGCTGACCAGCGAATTGGACTCTGAGAATGCCCACGGGAGACGACGAAAAGCCGTGTTCGATCCCAGCCATCCGTTTGGACAGATCTCAATCCGCATCTCCGGGGACGCCTCTTTTGAAGCCTAAGGCTACCAGTGCCAGTCCAAGGGCAAAGAGTGACGAATCCATCAATACAATCCCCGGTCCTTCAAAGAGGCAGACTCGCTCCGTTGCAAAAATGGCTCCAAGTGCGGTCGAAGTGGGGTTGAAAAAGTTCATCGCCACAACAGATCGAATTAGCCAATTTGAGGCTAACATAAATACTCCTGGCGCCCCAGAAACGGAAATAGGCTCCCAATACATGTGCGAAGTCCATCGGGACCAAATTCGGGCGAAGGTGGAGACAAGCTATGAGAGCTGCTCCGATTTGCTAGCCGTGTCCGACGACAATGCGGCCGCCTCGACAGTGCTGGAAGCGAACTACAGCTACTGTAACTCCGTCTTTTCGAGGTGTATTGCCCAGCTTCGGGAGAAAATTGCCTCCCAATCCACTCAGGCTTCCGTCAATGTCCACACGCCCGCGTCTACAGGCTGCCGGTTACCTCCAATGGATACCGAGGTCTTTGCGGGTGATTATCTTCGGTGGCCCACCTTCAGAGACTTGTTTACGGCCATTTACATCCAAAACTCGCGGCTCACCCCAGTAGAGAAGTTGTTCCACTTACTGTCCAAAACAAGTGGTGACGCCCACGCCATTGTTTCTAAGGCTCCGCTTACCCATGAGGGGTTTGACGCCGCTTGGCAAAGCCTCACAGACCGCTTTGAGAACCGGCGGCTATTGGTCAATAGCCAGTTGAAAATCCTTTTCAACATCCAGGCTATTTCTCAAGAGTCCGGGGTCGCGCTGAAGGAGCTGCAAGCCACCATTCAGAGTTGTCTGACAGCCCTAGCAATGTCCTCCATTAATGTTGAGGCTTGGGACTGTCTCCTGGTATTCATGGTTTCGTCAAAGCTCCCCAATGTCACACTTTCTATGTGGGAGCAATCCGTACATAATAAGGCCGAGATTCCAACATGGAAGGAATTAGATAACTTCCTGACAGAGCGCCATCGCTCTGTTCAGACCTAGTGGCTCCGTGCAATTTCCGCCAAGGTCGGGACTTCCCACTGCCCCTGCTCGGAGGCTCACTTCATACGAGACTCGAGTGGTTCCGGGCCAAAAGGGCTGCGATCTGTGTTTAAAGGAGGACCACCCCATTCGCTTATCTCCGCGTTTCATAGAAATGGATGTAAATGGGCGCTCTGACTACATAAGGAGGAAGCAGTTATGTTTAAACTGTTTTGCCCGAGGCACCAGCAGCGAGACTGCACAAGCACCCATACCTGCTTCACATGCCACAGCCGACACCACACCCCCCTGCATCGCGGCAATCCGTTCGCCACCGCTCCAAGTCCGCCTACGCCAGCACGGCGCAGAGGATCAGTCGAATGTGCAGGTGTGTTTCGCTTCCGGGTCAGGAGCCGTCCTACTGGGCACGGCCCTTATCAACGTGTGCCATTTGGGGTGCACCGTCCAGGCACGAATACTAAAATGACTCAGTTCAACCTTCAACCTTGTCAAGTTTCCCTTTAAGACGATTCACACCCAAGTTTCCGGCCTTAATCAAACCATTTCCGCGCTGTCTACAAATTGTGCCATTTCTCCATTCGGTCGCCGTCTAGACCCGCGCTACAATTAGAGACTGCAGCTTACGTTCTTCCGCAGTTGGCAGGAAATCTGCCATCATATCCGATTTCGCGAAATCGTCTCAAGGGGCTGCCCAACATTCCCCTGGCGATCCCCAACTTCTTTGAGAGCTCCCAAGTCGATGTGTTATTAGGAGCTGACAATCTTCCGTCCATTCTCCTCGGTAATTCCAAGGCTAACATCTGCGGATCGCTTCTCGGTCAGGAGACCATTTTCGGATGGGTGCTGACAGGCCCATTATCTCCAGCCAACCCCCGCAGCGGGGTCGTGTTATATTATTTAATGTTATGTTAATGTTAATTTATCCTCCAGTGCAATTGGTATTCGCCTCATTGGTTGCTGAATTGGCTTAACGTTCGAATTTATGGATAACTTCACCGGTAATGCTTTCCACTTTGGAAATAGCGTAAATTTTTCTATTTGCCTGACTATGAGCCCGAGACTTAAAACATTTAGTTTGAATGCTGTGACCTTTCCAAGTAGTGATAGCGTTCCGTTTTTCATTACGAAAAATTGAGCAAACACCTCAGGATTCTGATTTATTGATATAAGAGCTTCGAAAACGCAAATTACAATTAAATTAAATTGCAGCAACTCACGTGAAGCATATCCTCTAAACTGATTCGTTGAATTTGGCCGAACATTGAGCACGGTTGCTTTATTCATCTGAAGATGTGACCAGTCTTTTGGGCTTATTAGGCTATAACGGGATCGCGCCCACCCACTCGACCTTTAATAAACTCATTCTCATCATTGCTTTGGAGATTCAAAGTGGTGCAATTAAAGATCCATACAATCGAACACCTTCGCAAATATCTTCGCCTTCCTGTCCTGTGCCTTCCTTCCTGCAACGAAGTTCTTGCCGTTGTCGCTGCACAGTCTATGTACTGGCTGATTCTATGTACACAGTCTATGTACTGGCTGATAATCAGATGAATCGCCCTGATCGTCAGATACGTAAACAGGGCCACCCATCGCTTCTCCTGGTGCCTGGCTGCGGTGACTAGGTCGCCACAAAGGTCGCTTCCTTTAGGGAGTTCTATTCATTCCATTCCGTTTTTTGTGGACCGCATCTCATTTGGGAAATCTTCACATTGCGCTCTGCGGATCAACAAACTCTCTGCTGATCTGTTTCGTCGCCGGGTACAGATCCTGGCCAGCTGATTTCTGGACTCCTTAGGAATGCCGGTCCTCCTAACTAGCGTGACTCCTCACTTAGGTCCATTTTGCATTGCGACCAAGTCGCATCATCCGCTACGTTGTCGGTGGACTGTAGCCATCTTTATTAGGCCACCTTCGTTGACTCCAAAATTTCGGCTACCTACATACTGTTTAAAGCGCCTATGCGTGCTGCCAATCCAACACTGCACTGCCTTCGAGTCTGTGCATAACACGACTTCTCCAAGCGGCACTGGGTAGTGGTGTCCATCAATCTTATTTCTAGAATGCTAATAACTTTGCTGTTATCATAAGGCAACATAGGACTCCCAATGAATCAAACGTCAAAAAAACCGTGGTCATGAATTCCGCTTACATGTACTCTATTCTCATCTAGCATGATTATAGCCCCTTTATGGTACTTAACTCCAAACCTGTATTCGCCAACATCTTCTGCTCGGCCTCGCCCAATCCAATACTCTGGGCGGGTTCACAGGGTCCAAGCCTCTTCTCTACAGTGGGCGAACTAGACGAAAACTTTCACAGCTCGATTCTGCCTTCCACATTTATCTCACCTACTCTGGTAGATACTTTAATCGCCTCGATCTCCGTGGCGAAACTGTCCACAACGTCGTCTACCTAGTGGTAATCCACGATGCTCTTGAACGCTCTTGGATCTGATTCTAAAAATCGCCTGATATTGTCATCAAGCACATCTCATAAACTTTGGGATATCGTTGGTCATCTGTGTCTCTCCACAAGAATCGTTGCGCACATCTATCTTCAGGTCGGATCAGTACCGCATCAGAACATCTCCATGATGTTAGTTTAGACTCGGACAGCACTTTCCGTAAAATGGAAGGGAATATATGCCAAGGGCCCTTAGTGTTGTGGCCGTTTGGCCCTCAGTGCCGAATTCAATGAAACTTCATCAACTCGTGCCACCTCCCGGCTTGTTGGAATTCTCCACTCCAAAATGAGGCAAGTAAAAAGACTTATAGCGATCTCTAGTCGTTTAAAACGCATAGCGAATCTTTTGACGACGTAGCTTCACTTTCTATCAATATTGATCAGCCGATTGTACGCCACATCATGGCTATGTGCCATTAAAATGTCATCCGATGTCAAAATTCTATATCTCTAAGTATTCCTCGTCGTTCCACGTTATCATCCAACGCCGTGGCTAGCAGGCTTGTTTTCGTCGGTTGATCATCCATAGATGACAATGCTTCTTCTTTTACTCGGCCGCCTTCCCTCGTTGGACTCAATTAGCGCTGCTCCAATTTCCTCCTAGCTGTGTTGGTCTCACAGCTTGCTTCATGAAGAAGTCATTAATGCTTTCTCCTGCATCCACTGACAGGACATTCTCTCAACACAGCGCAGGATCCAGTCATATGCCCACTTTGCAAGCACATAAAGCATTATCGTCTTCTCACAAGCCTCCCCCTCTCTGAAGGTTTGACTCCGAGGAAGCGTTGGCGGTCCCAAATGGTATGCTGTCCCAATCCGCTGTCTTGACACATTGTTGAGGACAACTGTTGAGGCAAATTTCCTATTCCCTTTCCTTATCGAGGTCAAGCTAGCATTAAGCAATCGACTCAATGTGTGCTGCCGCGCAGACGAACTGCTACCGTCAGCCACGAACTAAACAATGGTCCACAATCGTCGGATAGGGTTGAATAGCTGCAGCATGACTTGCCCATTCCACCCGTTTGCTTATCGGGAGCTTGGCCACCAGCTCCTCAATAAGGGTGGAGTTACCCAAATGCTGTTCTGCCTTTGCTGAATACGACGAGCTTTCCCAAATGTTGTTCCATTATTGAAGACACATCTCGGATGCTGCTGAGCTGGCGCCATTTAAGTTGTTCCGGTTGGCCGTATCTCAAACGCAGCTGCTTCATTACTGCATTCGCATTGCTGGGGTGAATTAACAGCGACTTCACTGTCTCACGCGCGTTATCCTTGAACGCGTTCAGTAACCTCTGGTTACTCTAGTTACAACCATAAGCTTGCGTCGTCTCCGTAAACGTGAATTCTCTTCCAGCTTCCCTCCGAACGTAAGCTGCTTTTTCACCGGTCACTTCACCGTGGTACCGGTTGCGCAAAATGGCGGCTCGTGGATATTCCTCATGGTACAGCTATTCGAAACTGGATGAGGTACAGGTTCACTCCAAAATGGCCGTCTCTCTGACGCCAAATAAGCACTTGTTGGATTGGGTGCGGCCATTGCAAATGGGTATTGCAAATGAAGAGCGTGTCTTCGTTTACCTAAATTCATGTCGATCTCAAGCCTTAAGAAATCATAACTGTACAAATATATTAAGAGATAATAAAATAAAAATAAAGTCCCGATACTCGGTATTCCGTATTATACCGTATTCCGTACTCATTTCTTCAATTTAATTTACCTTTAAAGCTTAAACTTTAACGGTGTAGATTCTGAGCAACATATTTTTTTTGCATATTTATGCGCTTGGGCAAAACAACAACAACAAACCTACGGCCATGCCGTAGTAGAGAAGTAGACTTCCCTTTCATTTGATCTTCTTTTTCTATGCTCAAATCTTCTGGTGGGTAACAGGGGTACAGAACCCACCTTCAAAGCAAACTGGGATCTATGCAAGAAGAAACTAGAAAGATCCTTAAGGGAATTGCCAACAGACCGCGTAAACAGCAGGAAAGACCTAGACGCCATGGTGGGCATGCTTACGAAGGCTTGCGCCAGGGTATTCAATAAGGGCTGCCCCAAAAACAGATCGGGCAGTGGCAAGTTAAAGTAACTACCATTGCGAGAGCAAAAACTTGCGCCCTTTAAGGCCAAGGCCCGTAAAGCGATAATTTTTGCTAGTAAAGCAAACACATAAGTAGCCTGGGAGGTGTACAAAGCGGACATACTGCCCAGCACCGGCCGAACATTACCTGCTTTGTTGATCTTGCAGATCCACAGCTTTTCCACTGTAGTGTAGTGTGCAATAGTAGTAGTGCCGATTCTTCTCGAGAGTCTTGTGGACTCCTCCGAGTGGCACCAATATTCTCAGAAAAAACTTTACAAGCCCGCAAAAGCTTCCAACAGAAGGTGTCTTGTAGTCTTTTAAACCAAGTTATCTACTTTCAAATCCGACATTTTATCTTGGTTGGCTTTGACAGTTTATCCTTTTGCCAACTGGACACAGAAAGCCAATAGCTAGCGCCAACATTTAGTCTTCTACTACGGTTCTCTATCTTGAATGACTGAAACTGAAAGACTTTTATATGGCTTCGACGAACTGGCTTCGGTCTGCGGAACCAATTCTCTCTCCGGGTCTATGTGGGCAGGTACTCCAAAACCCACCTCTTCCAGAAACAGTCCCTCAGCATCCACGCGATGTGCCACTGTTTCCATGTCGCTCCTTTCGCTACAATCCTTGAGCAGATCATTCGGCGTGCTTGCACCGGCAGGTGGGTGAGCGGAAAAGAATTAAGAGGATTCTCCGGCTCTATCAGGAAACTCTCGAAGAAGTGCACTTTCGGTGCCACTACCTTCACTGTGTGACGGAGCAACCTCTTCACGCCTTTTTCTCCCAGATTCAGCCCTCTAAAAGATTCGATGGGCAATTAAAGATCCATTTAATCAAACACCTTCGCAAATATCTTCGCCTCCCTGTCCGCTCCAACGAAGTTCTCCAACGCTCTTGCCGTTGTCGCTGCACAGTCTATGTACTGGCCCTCGAAGGTAGATGAAATTCCTGATCACAATACTGGACAGGATAGGTCTGGCACTTAATCAGATGAATCGCCCTGATCGTCAGACCCATAAACAGGGCCACCCATCGCTTTTCCTGGTGCCTGGCTACGGTAACTCAAAGAATGGTGGTGGTTCAAAGAATTCCAAACCGGTACTCTTGAACGACCAACCACTGTATACTTCACCACTGTATACTTGGATAATCTGTTCCCTAAGAACTGTTTAAACCCCCTATGCGTGCTGCCAATCCAACACTGCACTGCCTTCGAGTCTGTCCATAACGCGAATTCTTCAAGCGGCACTGGATAGCGGTATCCATCAATCTTATTTCTTGTCTTATGCTAATAGCTTCGCTGTTATCGTTAGGCAACACAGGAATCCCAATGGATCAAACGTCAAAATAACCATGCTTAAGAATTTCGTTTATGTGTACTCTATTCCCATCTAGCATGATTAACTCCAAACCTGTATTCTAAGCATCTTCTACAGTGGGCGAACTAGACGAAAACTTTCACAGCTGGATTCCGCCTTCCACATTTATCTCGTCTATTCGGTAGATACTTTTATAGCCTCGATTTCCGTGGCGAAACTGTCCACAACGTCGTCTACCTAGTGGTAATCCACGATGCTCTTGAACGCTCTTGGATCTGATTCTAAAAATCGCATGATATTGTCATCACGCACATCTCATAAACTTTGGGATAAACGTTGGTCTGCGTCTCTCCACAAGAATCGATGCGCACATCTATCTTCAGGTATCTTCAGGATCAGTACTGGATCAGAACATCTCCTTGATGTTAGTTTAGACTCGGACAGCACTTTCCGTAAAATGGAAGGGAATATATGCCAAGGGCCCTTAGTGTTGTGGCCGATTGGCCCTCAGCGCCGAATTCAATGAAACTTCTCCAACTCGTGCCACCTCCCGGCTTGTTGGCATTCTCCACTCCAAAATGAGGCAAGTAAAAAGACTTATAGCGATCTCTAGTCGTTTAAAACGCATAGCGAATCTTTTGACGACGTAGCTTCACTTTCTATCAATATTGATCAGCCGATTGTACGCCACATCATGGCTATGTGGCATTAAAATGTCATCCGATGTCAAAATTCTATATCTCTAAGTATTCCTCGTCGTTCCACGTTATCATCCAACGCCGTGGCTAGCAGGCTTGTTTTCGTCGGTTGATCATCCATAGATGACAATGCTTCTTCTTTTACTCGGCCGCCTTCCCTCGTTGGACTCAATTAGCGCTGCTCCAATTTCCTCCTAGCTGTGTTGGTCTCACAGCTTGCTTCATGAAGAAGTCATTAATGCTTTCTCCTGCATCCACTGACAGGACATTCTCTCAACACAGCGCAGGATCCAGTCATATGCCCACTTCGCAAGCACATAAAGCATTATCGTCTTCTCACAAGCCTCCCCCTCTCTGAAGGTTTGACTCCGAGGAAGCGTTGGCGGTCCCAAATGGTATGCTGTCCCAATCCGCTGTCTTGACACATTGTTGAGGACAACTGTTGAGGCAAATTTCCTATTCCCTTTCCTTATCGAGGTCAAGCTAGCATTAAGCAATCGACTCAATGTGTGCTGCCGCGCAGACGAACTGCTACCGTCAGCCACGAACTAAACAATGGTCCACAATCGTCGGATAGGGTTGAATAGCTGCAGCATGACTTGCCCATTCCACCCGTTTGCTTATCGGGAGCTTGGCCACCAGCTCCTCAATAAGGGTGGAGTTACCCAAATGCTGTTCTGCCTTTGCTGAATACGACGAGCTTTCCCAAATGTTGTTCCATTATTGAAGACACATCTCGGATGCTGCTGAGCTGGCGCCATTTAAATTGTTCCGGTTGGCCGTATCTCAAACGCAGCTGCTTCATTACTGCATTCGCATTGCTGGGGTGAATTAACAGCGACTTCACTGTCTCACGCGCGTTATCCTTGAACGCGTTCAGTAACCTCTGGTTACTCTAGTTACAACCATAAGCTTGCGTCGTCTCCGTAAACGTGAATTCTCTTCCAGCTTCCCTCCGAACGTAAGCTGCTTTTTCACCGGTCCCTTCACCGTGGTACCGGTTGCGCAAAATGGCGGCTCGTGGATATTCCTCATGGTACAGCTATTCGAAACTGGATGAGGTACAGGTTCACTCCAAAATGGCCGTCTCTCTGACGCCAAATAAGCACTTGTTGGATTGGGTGCGGCCATTGCAAATGGGTATTGCCAATGAAGAGCGTGTCTTCGTTTCCCTAAATTCATGTCGATCTCAAGCCTTAAGAAATCATAACTGTACAAATATATTGAGAGATAATAAAATAAAAATAAAGTCCCGATACTCGGTATTCCGTATTATACCGTATACCGTATACCTTTAAAGCTTAAACTTTAACGGTGTAGATTCTGAGCAACATATTTTTGTTGCATATTTATGCGCTTGGGCAAAACAACAACAACAAACCTACGGCCATGCTACCATTCAGTAGAGAAGTAGACTTCCCTTTCTTTTGATCTTCTTTTTCCTTCGTGGCAGCTTTCTTTTTTCGGTGCTGGCCTCCTTAATTCTTTTGAACTTGCCAAACCTTCGCGGAAGAAAGTCGACAGCTGGCGAGGCTCTCGGCCGATTTCTTTGCTCATATTACGGTCATTTTCCGAAGGATCTTCTAAAATTAAAACAAGAGAGGACGGCCATATATTAGAGTTTCCCGACCGTATTATACCCGGTACCCATCACAATTAAACTTACCTTTAAAATTGCACTTTTGTGTTGCATACTTTTGCGCTTGGGTATAAAAAACAACTGCTTCCCCCCTATTTGGTATACGTCCTCCCAAATCGGCAGATTTATATGAAATTTATTTTTAGATAAATATTATTTTTTTATTTATTTATTATTAATAATGATCTGTTATTCTAGAATATAATAACTAAAAATAAGGACAAATTAATCTAAAAGAGTTTCCATAATTTTAGATTTAATTACATCTAGGGATAGTTCAGGAGATAATAAATGGGAGATGAGATGACAATGAGATGTAATTTTTACAAAAGATGTAAAAAAATGTAAGTTTTTCGCGCAATTAAGGCGAAATGGATCGTTTTCAGCAAAATTTGACCTAGAAATTGGTAACAACGAGGTCAGAAGGATCTAGTTACTCTATTAGGAACAGAAAATTGTAATTTTTTAAGAAGTGATTTTGAGTCCACCTGTCTAAGTAAAAGCACATGATGTAGCATAACCCCAGAACAAGTACGGTGCTCTTGTAAAGGAGGTAAGTTTTATAGTTTTAACCGGCAACAATGCGACGAAAGGCAATTGACAGTATCGCAGATTATTTTTTTAATGCAAATTATATAAACTGCTTTTCGACAGATTCGATCCGTCTTTGATGAACAAAGTATCGCGAAATCCAATCGCACGAAAAGTATTCCAATATAGGATGAACCAAAGAGAAATATGGAGTCTTAGTTGTCAAAGGATCTTCAAATTCTTTGACCAGTCGCGATCAAGCATCAAACACTCCCCGAGTTAAGACGTGCCTAAAATATTCCCCTAAGCTGCACTAGCGCTAAAGCCATAATTAACAGTTACTCGAATCACAAAACAAAACCATACAGTGGTTGCTGATAAGTATCAAGAAAGTGTTGTTGTTAACATGAACGGCGACGAAGACGACATAACGGTTTGGGGCTGGCAGAAAGTAAAACCGAAACCCAAGGCAATAAAAAGACCAAATAGTATCCAATCCTGCTAAAGAAAAAAATCTCTCTAAACCCTGCTCCCAGCACCAGCACCAATCAATTCTCTATCTTAAGCGACAGCACGCCAAACAACGGAAATGAAGACGGACTGGATATGATAACTGAAGACACCTCAGATGAATCTGCCAAGCCACCACCTATATTCCTATCTGAAGTCAACGATATTAAAGGAATGCTAGCTTATCTAGCTAGCTAATTCTAGCTCTAAAATTAAAAAAGAGCTCTTTTTTTATAAAGTACAACGCGATGGTCGTGTGAGAATAATGGTAAAGTCCATTGAAGAATACAGGAAACTTGTTAAAACTCTTGCTTCAGGCCTTGTCAAATTCCACACATACCAGCTTAAACAAGAAAGGGCATTCAGAGTTCTTATTAAAAATTTGCATTTCTCAACGGATATCGATTTAATTTAACAGGATGTAGATTCCAAAGGTCACACTGTAAGAAACATTAGCAATATCAAAAGTCGTGTAACCAAAGAGCCATTAAATTTGTTCTTCTTAGACATTGAGCCCAACAATAAGAATTATACAAAGAATTAGACATTAACAAAGTCAAACATATTGGTAACGCAGTTGTTAACATAGAACCTCCCCGTAAAACTAAAGAGATCGTTCAGTGCTACCGATGTCAGGAATTTGGACACACGAAGTCATATTGTGCCAAAACTCACAGGTGCGTGAAATGCTCTACTAACCATCCCAGCAACATTTGCCCAAAAGATAAAGAGGAACTAGCAAAATGTGCCAACTGCAAAGAAGATCATGCTGCTAGCTACAAAGGATCTAAAGTCTATCAGAAACTTATATCAAAAAAATTTGTAAGCGGAAGCAACTACCTGAAAAACACCAAAGATAACAATAATAACAAGAAAGGAAAGCTAACTTCGGGCGGAGCCGAAGTTGTTATACCCTTGGAGTTAAAACCGGATATATATCGCAAACATCGGATATATGGTAGTTGGCTGATCCTTATGAGAATATAATAATATAACCCAATTTAATATAATTTAAAATCTAACAAGAAAGGAAAGCTAACTTCGGGCGGAGCCGAAGTTGATATACCCTTGCAGTTAAAACCGGATATATATCGCAAACATCGGATTAAGTTGGCCGATCCTTATGAAATTTGGTAGGTTGAATGAACTGACCAAAAATATAATCTGTACCAAGTTCCAGCTTTCTATCTTCAAAAACACAAAAGTTGGGTCAATTCCGATCTTTCAGCTATATGGCAGCTATAGGATATAGTCGGCCGATCCTTATGAAATTTGGTAGGTTGGATCAACTGACCAAAAATAGAATCTGTATTAAATTCCAGCATTCTATCTTCAAAAACACGAAAGTTGGGTCATTTCCGATCGTTCAGTTATATGACAGCTATAGGATATAGCCGATCCTTATGAAATTTGGCACGTCGTATTTTTTTGCCAAAAATAGCTCTCATGTTAAATTAGAATTTTCTTACTCTAAAACAGTGGTGGGCAAAACTAACACATGTTTGAAATTTGATTGTGTGCGTAGCAGAGAAAAACAATGAGAGCAGAGAATTCACTGAGCGAAAAAACGTTTTTTTTTTATTTCATTTTTCGTTAATTCAAAAGTTTGAATGGGCACTAAAATTGAGTATTTTATTTTAAAAACAGCTTTGCTAGCAACATTTCTTAAACAAATGAAAAACTACGCTTCCCTATTTATATTCTCCATGAAGAAAACTTTTTCCAACCCAATTTCTGAGAAAATTTTTCTAAGTGGAAAAATTTTGATTTTTAGTTTGGGCTGTCAAATGAATCAAAATGAGAGCAAATGAGAGAGCTTCTAAAAAAAATTTGAGAGTGCTCACACTGTCAGTGTGCCGGCAGCGCTGCGGCAGAATTTCCTACCCTATACTCGCGTGCTATGTAAAATGAGAGTTTGCCCACCACTGCTCTAAAAACACCAAAGTTATACAATTTCCGATCAATCAGTTATATGGCAGCTATAGGATATAGTCGACCGATCCCAGTCGTTCCGTTTTATATACTGCGTGCAAAGGAAGGGTGTGTGCAAAGTTTCAAGTCGATAGCTTTAAAACTGAGAGACTAGTTCGCGTAGAAACGGACAGACAGACAGACGGACAGACGGACATGCTCATATCAACTCAGGAGGTGATCCTGATCAAGAATATATATACTTTATAGGGTCGGAGATGTCTCCTTCACTGCGTTGCACACTTTTGACCAAAATTATAATACCCTCTGCAAGGGTATAAAAATGACCTTGGTACATCTCAATCATTTTTTCCTTTTAGCCATTCGACACAACAACCCAAACACTTCCAGTCATACGCTCAAGTTGCTGCAGGAAATATCTCGAACACGTCTCTAGAAAGAATAGAAAAGCTTCTAGAGAAACACACCAGCAAATTCTTTTTTAGAGCTATAGGATACGACACAGTAAGAGCTGACCATCCGTCAGAAAGAGCTCATGGAGGTGCCGCAATTATTGTTGTTTAGGTGAGGGGCCGTGGTGCCGCTCAGCTGTGGATAAGAGCGCATCCGCGTCATCGATCGTCATTTTTTTTTACTAGTTAAGTTAATCCTCTGTAAGCAGCCAAATAAAGCTGAACACGCTTCTTTTTGAATTTACTAAAGACGACCCCGACCTCTTATTTCATCTACTCCTGGAATCTTTTGCGGCAGCAACGCCCCCCTACAACATTTTGGTCCTTCGAGCCGGATACCTTTTGGATATTTTCTACCAGCAGTTTAGGCATTGTTCCACCAAAGGATAAGTACGAAATTTTTTCCGTCTCCGTCTCTCTGCCGGTCTTCAGCAGTGGTCCGAACATTACATTTCGTTCACACTAATGCAAGATTTGTTTTTTTTTTCTACCGTGTCAACTTCAAGTCCGAGTTTTCCAACACCACGGCAGCTTGAGATTTTTCTAAAAAAAACCCTACAAAATTTTCCATCCATCTCCGTTTTGTGTGCCTCGCCATATTCCTCGCCGTTTATACATTGGCCTCTCCGTTATCCATTCGCTCGCCAAAGGTCGAGGCATATGTGCATTCATACACACATACATTGTTTTTGGTGCAATTAATCCGCAAAAAAAAATTCGCGACAGTGAAAGTTTGTGGTGAAAAAAAGGGCATAATTAATATTGGCCAGCCGGTGTGAAGTAGTTCCGGTAATTTCCAAATTCACCGAACAGTCCGCCGCTGTCGTAATATTTGTTTTTCTTCCCCAATTTTTTCCACCACATAACTTTTCCGTTCCCCCAGTTACATATTATCGACGCTCCACTGTGCCAACATAAGCCCACATGCCCTTACATATATCCGTACCTGCATGCATGTCCATATATTTCCAAATATTTTCTGCCTCCAGTCCACTTATCGACGTTCCACTGTGCCATCATATGCCCTTGCCCTACTTGCATGCATGTCCATATGTTTCCAAATAT
Source organism: Drosophila malerkotliana malerkotliana (assembly GCA_018153235.1). NCBI lineage: Eukaryota > Metazoa > Arthropoda > Insecta > Diptera > Drosophilidae > Drosophila > Drosophila malerkotliana. Next base: position 1,379,752 of record JAECXV010000202.1, on the reverse strand, counting down.
TTTCTGCCTCCAATTTCAGGAAATATATAACCGATAAAATTAAAAAAAAAAAAATTTTAATTTCCTAAACCCAACAATTATATACCGCCATTTCACTACAAATCCGTGATTGTGTCGCGTAAATTCTCGAACTGGCCGCCTTAGAAGCCGTGTTGTGTTTTTTTTGGTGCTGGTTTTTTTTTTACTTTGGGGTACGTACAGGGTGCCGACGGCATAACCGGCTGCGTAAGAACTAACTTAAAAAAAAAGGAAATCAATTAATTATAAATTTATATATTTATAATTATATCCGCCACAATTTACTTAATTATAATTTTTATTCTCCGTTCGAGCGAAGGGCCAGGTTTTTTTATTTACCTTTCCGGCCACTCAATACTTAGAGTCAAAAATTATTAATAATTTAATTGTCAACCTTCTGTTTGAATAGAGCCGCGGTTTCGTTTCCACCGTTCCAGCTTCGTGATAATTAACATCAAATTTGAAAATAGTTAGGAATTCAATATTTACGTACGAGTCATACTGGTCGAAATATACATATATAGACAGCTATCAATTTGTTTCCGAACGAGCACAAATTTTCGGGTACTTGCCCATTTTCCGTCCCTCTAACGCTGCTTCTACTCCGCATCAGGCAAAATCCGCCTACAATCTCAACAAACCTCGTCCCATCTGGCTTTTTTTGGCTTCCTGAAGTTTTTCTTCCCCATCCGATCCGAATTGTGCCGCATCCGACGTTCCTTTCGACATCGGCGCTACTAATTCCCACTTGTGCCTTGTAATCGCATTTCATCCGCGATCTCATCACATTAGGGTGACCGGTTAGGCACCTATTGCGCAAGTCAGTCGACAAGCGCTGACCAGCGAATTAGTGTCCGAGAATGCCCACGGGAGACGAGAAAAAGCCGCGTCCGATCCCAACCATCCGTTTGGACAGATCTCAATCCGCTTCTCCGCGCACGCCTCTTTTAAAGCCTAAGGCTACCAGTGCCAGTCCAAGGGCAAAGAGTGACGAATCCGTCAATACAATCCCCGGAACTTCACAGAGTCAGACTCGTTCCGTTGCAAAAATGGCTCAAAGTGCAGTCGACGTGGCGCTGAAAAAGTTCATCGCCACCACAGATCGAATTAGCCAATATGAGGCTAACATAAATACTCCGGGCGCCAGAGAAACGGAAGTACGCTCCCAATACATGTGCGAAGTCCATCGGGACCAAATTCGGGCACTGTGGGAGAAGATGGAGAAAAGCTATGAGAGCTGCTCCGATTTGCTAGCCGTGTCCGACGACAATGCGGCCGCCTCGACAGTGTTGGAAGCGAAGTATAGCTACTGTTACTCCGTCTATTCGAGATGTATTGCCCAGCTTCGGGAGAAAATTGCTTCCCAATCCACTCAGGCTCTCGTCAATGTCCACACGCCCGCGCCTACAGGCTGCCGGTTACCTCCGGTGGATACCGAGGTCTTCGCGGGTGATTATCTTCGGTGGCCCACCTTCAAAGACTTGTTTACGGCCATTTACATCCAAAACTCGCGGCTCACCCCAGTAGAGAAGTTGTTCCACTTACTGTCCAAAACAAGTGGTGACGCCCACGCCATTGTTTCTAAGGCTCCGCTTACCCATGAGGGGTTTGACGCCGCGTGGCAAAGCCTCACAGACCGCTTTGAAAACCGGCGGCTATTGGTCAACAGCCAGTTGAAAATCCTTTTCAATATCCAGGCTATTTCTCAAGAGTCCGGGGTCGCGCTGAAGGAGCTGCAAGCCACCATTCAGAGTTGTCTGACAGCCCTAGCAATGTCCGCCATCAATGTTGAGGCTTGGGAATGCCTCGTGGTATTTATGATTTCGTCAAAGCTCCCCAAAGTCACACTTTCTATGTGGGAGCAATCCGTACATAATAAGGCCGAAATTCCAACATGGAAAGAATTAGAAAACTTCCTGACAGAGTGCCATCGCACTCTGGAGGCAATCGACGACGTCAGGCCTAGTGGCTCCGGGCAACTTCCGTCAAGGTCGGGACTTCCTACTGCCCCTGCTCGGAGGCTCACTTCATACGAGACTCGAGTGGTTCTGGGCCAAAAGGGCTGCGATTTCTGTTCGAGGGAGGACCACCCCATTCGCTTATGTCCGCGATTCCTGAAAATGGATGTAAATGGGCGCTCTGTCTACATAAGGAGGAAGCAGTTATGTTTAAACTGTTTTGCCCGAGGCACCAGCAGCGAGACTGCACAAGCACCCATACATGCTTCACATGTCACAGCCGACACCACACCCTCCTGCACCGCGGCAATCCGTTCGCCACCGCTCAAAGTCCGCCTACGACAGCAAGGGCCCGCACAGACTGCCAGAAGCACAAACGGCTCAGAAGATCAGTCGGATCAGTCAGGAGCCGTCCTACTGGGCACGGCCCTTATCAACGTGTGCCATTTGGGTGCAGCTTCCAGGCACGAGCACTGATAGACTCAGGGTCCGAAGCGACCTTCATAACGGAACGACTGTTCAACCTCGTCGAGCCTCCCTTCAAGACGATTCCAAGTTTCCGGCCTTAATCAGACCATTTCAGCGCAGTCTACTAAATTGTACCATTTTTCCATTAGGTCGCCGTCTATACTGCGGCTTACGTTCTTCCGCAGTTGGCAGGAAATCTGACATCCGATTCCGCGAGATCGTCCGTCCATTCTCCTCGGTAATGCCAAGGCTAACATCTGCGGGTCGCTTCTCGGTCAAGAGATCATTTTTAAATAAGTGCTGACAGGCCCATTATCTCCAGCCAACCCCCTCAGCGTGTCCGTTTTTTCCACACGAGTGGCCCCCAGACTCGGTGACTCACTGGATACTTGGCGATACTTTAGGTTTGTCTTCAACGCCGACATCGAGAAGATGTATCGGCACATTTGGGTAGACCCCAAGCATACTCCGCTCCAACGTATTTTGTTTCGCAAACCCGATGGGGATATCCGCGACTACGAGTTGAAAACGGTCACCTTCGGTGTCAATTCGGTGCCCCGTTCCTGGTGATCCGTGTGCTGCAACAGCTCGCTGACGACGAAGAGTCGAAGTATCTGCAGGCAAGTCATCCGGCATTTTATGTACGTTGATGACGTTCTCGCGGGGGCAGACTCCAAAACCGAAGCCCAAGCTGCGATTCGGGAGCTGAAAGGGGCCTACAGTCGGCAGCAAGGCGATCCTGGCCGACATTCCGAGCGACCACCTTCTTCGTGCTGACTTCCTCGACATCGATGCAGAAAGCACGGCCAAGAAACTCGGCGTGCGGTGATAAGCAACGACTGATGAATTCTTTTTTGTCCCGCCAGAATTGACTTCCGGCTCGGCTTTCACGAAGCGCCAAGTCCTCTCCCAAATTGGTCGATCCAGCAGGTTGGCTCGCTCCTTTCATTGTTCGGGCAAAAATGTTCATGCTTCTGGATCTAGGGTGGGACGACGCCCTCCCTCAAGATTTCTGTCAATAGTGACCCTGCTGACTGCAAAGACTCGAGTGGCCCCAGTTAAAACGGTGTCGCTCCCTCGGCCAGAACTGTGTGGTGTTGTTGTCACACAAAAAAAAATATTTTTTCGGGTCTGGAGGTCAGACCATGTTTCCTATATGTTTTCGGGGTCGCTGAATCTAAATCCGAGGTCCAAAAAACCCTAGCACGTCAGGGTTCTGACATAACCTCAAAAAACCTCATACAAAATTATATTCGAGTCCGGGGGTCAGACCATGTTTACTTTATGTTTTCGGGGTCGCTGAATTCGAATCCGAGGTCTTAAAAACTCCACAATGTCAGGGCTACGATAAATTCTCAAAAAACCCCATAAAAAATTATATTCGAGCCCGGGGGTCAGACGATTTTTATAATATGTTTTCAACCGGACTCAAATACAATTTTGTATGAGGTTTTTTAAGATTATGACGTAACCCTGACATTCTAGATGTTTTTAGACCTTGTATTCCCTTTGATAACCTTTGGGTTATTCCATCAGTATTTATAATTTGCCAGCTAAAGCGGAGATGTTAGACCTTGGTGTCTTATTCGACAGCAGATTTAAATTTTCTAGTCACTTAGACTATATTCTGCCTAAAGCGTATGCTATCCTGGGCTTTGTGAAAAGGAACGTGAACCAATTCAAAAGTCCATACTCGAGCCTCAGCGTCTACGCTGCTTTTATTTGGTCGAGGCTGGAATATGCCCCAATGATTTGGAATCCGGATTGTAAAGTTCGTTCCAACAGAATTGAACGACTCCAGAAAAAATTTTTAAAATTTGTTCTTCTGCCCCTAAGGTTTCAGGATCCTCTACCTTCATACCAGAGCCGCTGCCTTCTTCTCAATGTTTGCACGTTGGAGGATAGACCGGCAGCCTTAACTTTTCTCAAAACTGTAGTCGTTGATAACATTGATTGTCCTTTTTTATTGGGACTCATTAATTTTAATGTTCCTCAAAGGGATCTTCGTACCTTTGCCCCCTTTCGGATCAAATGTGACAAGGTCAACTACCTTTTAAGTAAGCCGATTGAGAGGGCTCTTTCTTATTTTAATTCTTTGCCTCCTAGCCCCCAAATTGAGTGGGGCTTTAATAAGGTTGTGTTAAACGTATGTTAATCAGGCACTTATTAAGTTTTTATACGCTTGCAGAGGGTATTAATATTTTGTCCAAAAGTGTGCATCGCAATGAAGGAGACATTTCCGTCCCTATAAAGTATATATATTCTTTCTCAGGATCACCCCTTGAGTTAATATGAGCGTGCCTGTCTGTCTGTCTGTTACTACGCGAACTGGTCTCTCAGTTTTAAAGCTATCGACTTGAAACTTTGCACACAACTATATCTTATAACTGTCATATAACTGTTTTTAAAGTTAGAGAGTTCAAATTTTACAAGAGAGCTATTTTTGGCAGAATAATACTACATGCCAAATTTGGATGAGAATCGGCCGACTATATCCTATAGCTGCCATATAACTGAACTATCGGAAATGGTTTTTGGTAGAAATACCATCTTTGGTATTTTTGAAGATAGGAACATAGGACTTTTTTTTAGATATTTCATTGTAATCAATTGGTTTTATTATGATATTCTCATAAGGAGCGGCCAACTACATCCGATGTTTGCGATATATATCCGGATTTAACTGCTAGAGTATATAAACTTCAGTTCCGCCCGAAGTTAGCTTTTCTTTCTTTTTATTAGTATTGTAGTATTATTTATTAGTTTGTTAGTTGTTACTATATAGCCATGTAAGGATTTATCCGTTGGTGAAATAAATAAATAAATAAATGGCTAAGATATAGCCCTCTCTGTGAAATTGGACAGGATTTTGATGAATAGGATAAGAGTCATATGTACGTCGACCACTTTCCATTCTCAATTGTTCCGCCCTTATACATAAATTTGCGAATCCAAAAGAAATTAGAAATTCAAAATGTGATCCCGTCTTTCTTTAGCTAACTCAATTTTTAATGGCCTGCAACATTTAACGGATTGTTGATATCTATTCCTCCGAATAATTTACCATTTTGATCCACCATTTGTAGGGGAATGATTGTAGTGAGAAACAAAGATGGGTCCAGGCAAATGGGTTCGGGTTCATTAAACCTTTGCTTTTAAGCGATTTGTCCGGTTGAACCGTCAAAACCACAGCTTACTATAAGCAAAGATTATAAAGTACATAAGCCTTTGTATATATGTTTGACTGCTCGAACGACGGCGTAAAAATGTTTGGGCTTACAAATTTCAATTTCAATCTCTCGTTTCTGTTTTCAAGGCGCCGATGTGGTAGTTAGTAGAACAAATCGTATTTTTAATTGTCGCAGATCGAGAAAGGGTGGTAGTGTAATGCATAGAGTAGTTACTCTATGTATAATTTTTCTGTGTTCGAATCCTTCTTTTTTATACCCTTGCAGAAGGTATTATAATTTTGTCCAAAAGTGTGCAACGCAGTGAAGGAGACATCTCCGACCCTATAAAGTATATATATTCTTGATCAGGATCACCTCCTGAGTTGATATGAGCATGTCCGTCTGTCCATCTGTCCGTCCGTCTGTCTGTCTGTTTCTACGCGAACTAGTCTAATTGTAGTGTTAAAGAAAACAAGAAAGCAAAGCTAACTTCGGGCGGAGCCGAAGTTGATATACCCTTGCAGCTAAAACCGGATATATATCGCAAACAGTTGGCCGATCCTTATGATTACATCATAATAAAACCAATTAATTACAACAAAAATCTAAAAAAAAGTCCCAAGCTTCTATCTTCAAAAATACGAAAGTTGATATTTCTACCAAATACCATTTCCGATCGGTCAGTTATATGGCAGCTATAGGATATAGTTGGCCGATCCTAATGAAAGTTCGTAGGTCGGATTAACTGACCAAAAATATAATCTGTACGAAGTTCCAGCTTTCTATCTTCAAAAACACGAAAGTTGGGTCATTTCCGATCGTTCAGTTATATGGCAGCTATAGGATATAGTCAGCCGATCCTAAATTTGAAATTTGGTAGGTCGGATCAACTGACCAAATATATAATCTGTACCAAGTTCTAGCTTTCTATCTTCAAAAACACGAAAGTTGGGTCATTTCCGATCGTTCAGTTATATGGCAGCTATAGGATATAGTCGGCCGATCCTTACGAAATTTGGCATGTCGTACTATTTTGCTAAAAATAGCGCTCGTGTAAAATTTAAACTCTCTAACTCTAAAAACACCAAAGTTATACCATTTCCGATCAATCAGTTCGGAATCAGCAATATGGCAGCTATAAGATATAGTCGGCCGATCCGGGCCGTTCCGACTTATATACTGCGTGCAAAGGAACGAAGGGTGCGTGCAAAGTTTCAAGACGATAGCTTTAAAACTGAGAGACTAGTTTGCGTAGAAACAGACAGACGGACAGACAGACGGACAGACAGACGGACAGACAGACGGACAGACGGACATGCTCATATCAACTCAGGAGGTGATCCTGATCAAGAATATATATACTTTATAGGGTCAGAGATGTCTCTTTCACTGCGTTGCACACTTTTGACCAAAATTATAATACCCTCTGCAAGGGTATAAAAATATTAAAAACAAGAAAGGAAAGCTAACTTCGGGCGGAGACGAAGTTGATATACCCTTGCAGTTAAAACCGGATATATATCGCAAACATCGAATATAATTGGCAGATCCTTATGAAAATATGATTATCATATTATCATATCATATAACCCAATTTATATTAATAAAAAATTTAAAACAATTCCCAAACTACTATCTTTAAAAATACCAAAGTTGGTATTTCTAACAAAAACCATTTCCGATCGTTCAGTTATATGGCAGCTATAAGATATAGTCGACCGATCGTTATTAAATTTGGCATGTCGTATAATTTTGCCAAAAATAGCTCTCTTGTAAAATTGAAACTCTCTAATTCTAGAAACACCAAAGTTATACCATTTCCGATCAATCAGTTATATGGCAGCTATAAGATATAGTCGGCCGATCCCGGCCGTTCCGACTTATATACTGCGTGCAAAGGAACGAAGGGTGCGTGCAAAGTTTCAAGACGATAGCTTTAAAACTGAGAGACTAGTTTGCGTAGAAACAGACAGACGGACAGACAGACAATCAGTTATATGGCAGCTATAAGATATAGTCGGCCGATCCCGGTCGTTCAGACTTATATACTGCATGCAAAGGAAAGAAGGGTGTGTGCAAAGTTTCAAGTCGATAGCTTTAAAACTGAGAGACCAGTTCGCGTAGAAACAGACAGACAGACGGACATGCTCATATCAACTCAGGAGGTGATCCTGATCAAGAATATATATACTTTATAGGGTCGGAGATGTCTCCTTCACTGCGTTGCACACTTTTGGACAAAATTATAATACCTTCTGCAAGGGTATAAAAAAGAAGGAGTCGAACACAGAAAAATTATACATAGAGTAACTACTCTATGCATTACACTACCACCCTTTCTCGATCTGCGACAATTAAAAATACGATTTGTTCTACTAACTACCACATCGGCGCCTTGAAAACAGAAACGAGAGATTGAAATTGAAATTTGTAAGCCCAAACATTTTTACGCCGTCGTTCGAGCAGTCAAACATATATACAAAGGCTTATGTACTTTATAATCTTTGCTTATAGTAAGCTGTGGTTTTGACGGTTCAACCGGACAAATCGCTTAAAAGCAAAGGTTTAATGAACCCGAACCCATTTGCCTGGACCCATCTTTGTTTCTCACTACAATCATTCCCCTACAAATGGTGGATCAAAATGGTAAATTATTCGGAGGAATAGATATCAACAATCCGTTAAATGTTGCAGGCCATTAAAAATTGAGTTAGCTAAAGAAAGACGGGATCACATTTTGAATTTCTAATTTCTTTTGGATTCGCAAATTTATGTATAAGGGCGGAACAATTGAGAATGGAAAGTGGTCGACGTACATATGACTCTTATCCTATTCATCAAAATCCTGTCCAATTTCACAGAGAGGGCTATATCTTAGCCATTTATTTATTTATTTATTTCACCAACGGATAAATCCTTACATGGCTATATAGTAACAACTAACAAACTAATAAATAATACTACAATACTAATAACAAGAAAGAAAAGCTAACTTCGGGCGGAACTGAAGTTTATATACTCTAGCAGTTAAATCCGGATATATATCGCAAACATCGGATGTAGTTGGCCGCTCCTTATGAGAATATCATAATAAAACCAATTGATTACAATGAAATATCTAAAAAAAAGTCCTATGTTCCTATCTTCAAAAATACTAAAGATGGCTCTCTTGTAAAATTGAAACTCTCTAATTCTAGAAACACCAAAGTTATACCATTTCCGATCAATCAGTTATATGGCAGCTATAAGATATAGTCGGCCGATCCCGGCCGTTCCGACTTATATACTGCGTGCAAAGGAACGAAGGGTGCGTGCAAAGTTTCAAGACGATAGCTTTAAAACTGAGAGACTAGTTTGCGTAGAAACAGACAGACGGACAGACAGACAATCAGTTATATGGCAGCTATAAGATATAGTCGGCCGATCCCGGTCGTTCAGACTTATATACTGCATGCAAAGGAAAGAAGGGTGTGTGCAAAGTTTCAAGTCGATAGCTTTAAAACTGAGAGACCAGTTCGCGTAGAAACAGACAGACAGACGGACATGCTCATATCAACTCAGGAGGTGATCCTGATCAAGAATATATATACTTTATAGGGTCGGAGATGTCTCCTTCAGTGCGTTGCACACTTTTGGGCAAAATTATAATACCCTCTGCAAGGGTATAATAATCATAACACTAAATCTTTCTAAAAATTGAAATAGCCGCCCACTAATGAAATCGAACCCAGGACCGCGTGAATAAGAAGCGCGCACTATCCATCTACCTAGGCTACCCTCGAAGTTGATCTAATGATACTTAAAATTGGTTTTTAAGTAAGCGCTAGAATCCATACCGAAAACAGAGCTGAAGAGTAAGAATAGTAGAAGATATTTCTGATCTCTTTACTCTTACATTGGTTCGATTACATCGTTTCAAACTTTCATCGTTCCAAAGATGCTACGATCTAAAAATAGAATTCTCTTTTCCCCTCTCTCATATGCCAGCCGTTTGTCGTGAAACCCGCTCTCGACTGTTTTCATTTTTACAGCGGGTTCCACGACGGAAAAAATGGAAACATTTGAGAGCGGGTTCCACGACGCGGCCTTCCATATTGCCGTAGAACCCGCACTTATAGACATTTTTACAGCGGGTTCCACTACGAAATTAGATGATGTTAAGGTGATTTTAAAATTTTGTAATTTTTTTTTTTGATTATAAATTTAGGAAAACACATTAAAAGAATAAAAATATAATGTAAATAGATTTAAAATTAAAAAAGAATGGAATGGAGCATATCAGTCAAGCACTCTACCACTCGGGTAGCACTCATTCGTTTTCGCGCGAAAAATTTCTCTGTGGAACCCGCTCGTTCCAGCGCTGGAACCCGTCATTGTACATTTTTCTTTGTATAATATGTCCCATTTATGTTATTTATAATCTTTGCTATAAGCTTTACTTTATTTATATCAAGAAATTGTTGGAAAACTGGCTTCTGATATAAAATGATCCGAGATGCAGTATAATTCATTAAGTTCTTCATTGGCCCTTCGGAAAAGGTTTTTGACAGCTTCGACACTTTTCCTTAGCTTCTTTCACCATTTCGTAGCTTGGATATGTATTGCAGTTTTTTTTCGATACTCTTTGAGTTAATATATGCCGCTTGGAAACTGAATTTTCTATAATAAATGCTAAGGCCTCATCAGATGATAATGGTAAATGGTAAATGGTTTAAAAACACACGATGAGATATGTGTCCATTAGTCATACGGTTGTGTAAGTCACACACTATACATTTAATAGCCTAAGCCACTCTTTCTGAAGATACCGATACCTTATAATTAATCAGTAAATACGGTATTTGAGTTGCTCTGCATAGTACAAAACTTATCATAACACATCATTATCAATATCCTATTTTACTTATCTTATTTCTATGATAACAAAGCTCACTTATTCTTTAAGACAAATTCAATTGCAGTTCTTGTGCCTTCAAGCGTTAGTTTGACAGGATAACACTTCTCAAATTCTCTAGAGTACAAGCTCTCTTCCGTTCAAGCCCAACCACTTGGATGTCCATCAGAGACTAGCTTAGCAGGATAACTTTCTTTTCTTTTACATGTTTTAGACTACACGCTCTTTTCCGCTCAATCATCTGGTTATCAATTCAATCATCATCAAAACATCATTTTAGCAGGCTTCTCACATACAAATCAGAGTACTACGCTCTCTTCTGCATAAAAATCTCTCCTCTGCACCCCTCTTAGGTCACAGATCTCTTGCTTACACGCACTACTTTTTGCCGTTATCAAGCTCTTTCGCTAATCGATCGAGCGATCTTTAGGCACACTACGCACACTGTGGATATTTGTACACTCGTTTAGTTGTCAATGATTTTAACAAGTATCGGTCCCCATCTAGCAATTGTACAATTTCGAATGGTCCCTTAAAAATTTTGGATCCAACTTCGTTTGGTGCCGCTCTTTGTTTTTCAGTAGTACATGATCGCCAATTTTATGCCTTAGTACCTGCGCATGCTTTTCATCCACTCTTGCCTTATCATACTGCGCATTCTTGCTTATACCTTCCTTTCTAGCCTTATTCAGGTCTACTCGCTCTTCCTCATTTACAGTAAGCATTCCCAGGGGCCTCGCTTCTTTGCCAATCATCAACTCTAATGGACTCGGGTTAGTTACACGGTTCATGGTTCAGTTTATTGCCAATTGTACTTCAACAAATGCCTCGTGCCATGATCGTTCACTCGTCTCTACAGCCGTTAGCATGCCCTTTAGCACACTCATGACACGCTCCACCTGACCATTTTCTCTACTGACCCCCGTTGCTACTACATGGAGTTCAATATTGTTATTGGAACAGAATTTTCGAAAATCGCTACTTGTAAAGCATCTGCCTTGGTCCGCTATAATATTAGGAACACCAAATACTGATATCGCAGACTTCACTGACTGTATGCAGTTCACCGTTTCCATGTTCCATGTGTGGTACAGGTAAACAAACTTGGTGAAGGCATCAATTTGAACGATGACATATTCCTTCTCGTCCTTTTTTCCGCTTAATTTCCCACTAATATTTATGTGTAGCGTATGCCACGGCATCTCTAACTTGGGAATGGGATGTAACTCCGATTGTATTTTACCTGACACTGATTTTGACAATTTACATGTCACACAATTTTCTAAAAATCTTCGCACGTATTTCGACATTCCATCGAACCAATATTGCTTTTTTTTTGTTTTTTGCCACCCCAAGTGCATTATGGCTTCGTGAACATGATTAACGACTGACCACCTAAGTTCCCTGGCACCTAATACGACTGGCAAGCATCGTGTCTTCCTATTTCTTTGAATTTTACGATGCAGCAAACTATTCCTGATTTTATAAGAACCTACTATTTATTTCTGCATTTCATCACTATTTAAATCGGACATATTGCGATATGTCTGATCAAGACGCTTCTGTTCGGATATAAGCCAGTTGTGGGTTATAGTTGCCAAGTGAAGCCGTACCTCCACTACCTTACTCAAACTTTCCTGCTCTACTATAGTGACGGGATTCCTAGACAAGCAGTCATCGTGAGCCATTTGACTCCCTTTCTTGTATTCGTCGTTAATTCGTATGCCTGCAGAAATGACCACCAAAGATGAACCCGCGGTGTCAATACCGCTTTCTTTTGACTTGCTCTAACAGAATTACAATCAGTATGTACTGTAAACTTTCTGATGCTTAAATAATGTCGGAAATTTCTGATCGCGTTGTACACCGCCAATGCCTTGAGTTCATACGAGTGATATTTTGATTAAGGTATTGTGGTGCATTTACTGTAGTACTCAATTACACGGCGCTGACCATCTACCATGTGTAATAGCATAGCGCCATACCCATTGGCGCTAGCATCCGTATGCAGCTATATTCGTAGGTTGGGATCGAATATGGTCAACACGGGGTCACTAGTTAGCACCTTAATAATCTTTTTACGAATTTCCTCATGCTTTTCTTTCCAGTCAAATTTTTTTTTTTTTTATGTTAGCAAATTAAGAGGCTTCATTACTTCTGAGAAATGTGGAACAAATTTCCTAAAGTAAGATACTAAACCTATAAACTGTCTAGTTGGTGTGACTGATTCTGGTTTGGGCATTTGGGTTAGTGCTTGTATTTTTCAAGGATTGGGTTTAAGCTCACCATCTCTTATAAGAAAACTTAAGTACTCTATCTTTGTTTGCAGAAATTTGCACTTTCTAATGTTAAAGGAAAAGCTTGACTTTGATAATACGCTTAGAACTGTTTCCAATCTGTCAAATGCTTCCTCTTAGTACTAGAAACAATTAATTCGTCATCAATGTAAACTACTGCGTGTTTATTAACCAAGTCTCCTAAAGCTATGAACTATGACACGTTGAAAGACAGAAGAAGCGTTTTTGAGGCCGAAGGGCATGCCTAAAAATTCATGTTGACCCTCTGGGGTCACGAATGCAGTTCGCTCAACCGAATCGGGGTGAATTGGCACCTGATAGAAGCCACTGGCCATGTCTAGACTAGAGAAATATTTACCGCCTCGCAGGCGATCTTTTTGGTCCGATATAAATGGCAAGGCGTATCTATCTGACAAAGTATTTGCGTTGAGTTCTCGATAATCTATGCATAGTCTACACTGTCGTCCTTTTTTTTACTAGTAACATTGGACTAGAGGAAGGGGAGATACTTGGTCGAATTACGTTGGATTCTAGCATTTGCTGAATCTTTTCTCTCACTATTTCTTTCTCACCCTCGCTAAGACGATATGGTCGTCTCTGTACCGTTTTGTTTACGTCTACTAAACGTATTTCTAAAGAATCTGTATTTATACGTCTATTTGGAATGCTATCAATGAGAACTTTGGAATATTTTGCCAGTATGTCGTTTAATTTTAACTTATCACTATTACTTAATTCCACATTAACATTACTTTTATGATCTATCGCATTTACATTTTTGTCGTTGTTTAAGGATAATAGGGTTTGAGTTCTGTAGATATCGAATCTATCTCTTTCTAAAGTTACTCCAAAACCAAGCTCAAAAATGTCTTGTCCAATTACCATATCAAATTTTAGGTAAAAATTTATTATCTACTACGTGATATAACAATTCAAAATTAAATTCAGAGACTTGCATGGTGGACAGAATTTGCATATTGCTCTTGACAACGTTGTCGCCTATGCCTTTCAAAACAACCATGTTATGGATTCTTTTACCAGCCAGCTTCGCGCCGACTGTTTCTTTTAACAAAGAGCATTCTGATCCCGAATCAAAGAAAAATGGAAACTTTTCACCAAATTGAATTGCAGTCCCGTTAGGCTGATGTACTGCGCACATGTCTACCCTTTTTTCGGTGCTGCTGCGGCTCGCTGTTGCTGTTCCCTCGTACACATTAACGCGATATGTCCAACGCCGCCACACTTGAAACAAGTTAGTGTTGATCTCTCTCTCATCGTTGTTCTGTTGTTGCTATGGCCTGGTCTAGTCTCGTTTCGCTCTTCTGTTCTCCTCTTGCGACACTCCATTGCCTTATGTCCAAGTTTCCCGCAATTATGACATCTAATCGGCGTCTGCATTTTGAACTTTTTCTTTTCGGCTCCCTCTGATCCAGAAAATTCTACATTTCTGCAGAACGTGTGTGCCTTAAGTTGTTGTTGCAGTTCAGCACGCATTTTTATGTTTGTAGTGAACGCTACATGCTGCAGTCTAGAGTCAATTTGGGATGCATGAGCCAAGACTAGGGATATGGCAGTCTCCTCATGGGTCATTGATTTCCACTTGGTCAATAATGATGTAATTAGTCGACTGAAATACACCGAGAGGCATTTATTTGCATTCGGACGTCCTTTGAGCATGTTGAGCAATACTGCTGCCGGCGTCTCGTTGCCTTCGCAGCGTTCTATGAACAATTCTCGTAATTGCGACCAGCTCATTCCAGGAAAACAAATTTGCGACAGCCACTGAGATGCACTACCGAGCAGCGATTTGCTTAGCGTCATCACCAAGGATGCACCTTCTTGTATATGTTCACTTAGAATCATATCCGCCGTTTTGCACCATGCTGCCCCGTCGGCTTCCGCAGCTTCGGGGTTGAATGTCGGTAAAATCGCGGATGCGGCGCGCGTGTCACGCTGCGGCGTTGCTTTTAGTAGTTCACTTCACTTGTACGTCTGTTCACTTCAGAGGGCTATTCTTGATTGCCTTCCCTTTCCTCTTCCTCCTTTCCATCATTGCGCCAAGCTCAGCAGGGCCTTACTCTCCTTCCCCACCGCGCTCTCATTCACAAAGCATGTCTCTCTTCATATTCTCTTCATTAGCAAAGCTTATTTATTGCCTCTTAGACTATACACTTAACTTATAATTAATCAGTAAATACGGTATTTGAAATTAAATCTAACTTATCTCCGACATATATATAAGTGATACTTATTTTCGTAGGGGTCGTCTGAACTTTGGGTTTACTGAATGCTTCGATTATGACCCTCAAGAAAACTTTCTTGGCGTTTAAATTGTGTTATATCCAATTATTCCGGCGGTTCCAAAATTGACGAGCGCTGTGAGCATTTATTAAAAATTAATTAGTATATTTACAAGAAATTAGCTCATTTAATGACCTGCAAATAGCCCAAATAATTACAGACCAACTTACTCAGATATACAAACAATATTTATTATTGCTTTGGTGCGATCCGCACATTACAAGAGTATTTAAACGACTGACTTATTGTGGGCCAGAATGCTCTTCGCTCTCAGCAACGCCCTCAGTGACAGGCACATCCCTCCAATATTTTTCACCTTCAGCTGCAAGTTCGGCTGCACATCTGAAGGCTGCTCCACGGAGATATCGGGAATCGATTCGTCTTGCGGTAACGCTGGTGGCTGTGTTCTAAGTGGGGCACTATTTTCTTGCTCGCTGACATCCGGCTGTTGAGAAGATACCATGTGCAAAACCAGAACCCCAGATCTTTTTAACATCTACCTATATATACAAAATTCTCGTGTCACAGTTTTTGTTACTATACTCCTCCGAAACGGCTATTCCGATTCTCATGATATTTTGTGAGCGTATGGAAAGGTCTGAAAATCCACCATCATCTATTTTTCATCCTCTTAAATCCTGTTCGACATACAAAAATTCGCATATAAAGTGAGGTACTACCTCATCACACTGACAATATCACGTTACCATAGCATTTTTACTCAATTTAAACTGGAACGAAAATCCTTCATCATTAAGTAAATACATTTATTCTATTTATGAGTGTTTTGTACAGTGAGCAATGCCAAAAAAAACGCAAAGGGGGTGATTCAAGCCGTGATACAAGTAGATCACGAAACATGCGAAAAGGAAGATCCGAAAAAACCGAAGAACAAATTCAGCAACAAAATACTGATGTACGTGTTAGAATAGCGCAATGGTATCAAGAAGATCCAGAAGATACACGAGCTGAACGCAATGAAGTAAGAAGATTGGAACAACAACAATAGACGCAGAACAAATGACCAATAACGGCAACAGGTACATCGAGCATTTATATCTGATTTATTCCTGCGGTTAGCATTCCAGAGCCTGATATTGAGTATTATGCTCATTCAAAAGTGGTAATTGGTGCTATAGACAAGGAATGTCCGCATTGTCATGCTCTGAAAATTAAAAATGAGCCAGCTGGGATGTGTTGCGCGTCAAGAAAATCGACGACACCGATGCAGTAAATTTTCCCACACAGTTTTTGAACTTACTGGATTTGCAAGGCATTCCAACGCATAATGTACAATTAAAGGTTCCAATTAAATCCTACTTCGTAATTTGAACCCGCCCCGACTGTGCAACGGTACGTGATAAGTCATTCAAAAATTAATGAAAAACGTGATCGAAGCCAGCATTTTAAATGGAAAGTTTAGAGATGAAAATATACTAATACCACGGATTCCTATTATACTTACAGATCCAATTCAAACGTATTCAGTTTTCGATTATATTTGCATTTGCAATGACTATCAACAAATCCCAAGGTCAATTTTGTGGCTTAGATTTAAGAATCTATTTGTGGCTTAGATTTAAGAACACCATGTTTTTCTCACGGACAATTATATGTGGCATGCTCTCGAGTGGGTAAACCATCCAGTTTGTTTGTGTTAGCTAAAGATGGACTAACAAAAAATATTGTTCACGCTATAGCACCAACAGATTAACTTCCTGAATTACGATCAAGTAAAAACTTAAAAATAATGTTTGCCTTTTGTTATTTTATATTCTCTCTTGGTTCACAGCGGTCCAGATGACTTTATAATACATAGGTCTAGAACTGAGTACATTTTGTACAGAAATTATAAAGTCATTTGGTGGCAAAACAACGTTTGCCGTGTCAGCTAGTGACTTATATTTTTCAAATACGTTGTACCTTTTTCCGATATCTTCTTCTACCTATCTGAATTACCTCATAGACTGTTGTATCGAAATTAGGAGTTAACTTGTTAGGAAAATTCAAGTTCTTTAGGACTACTTTATCTCCCAGTTGTATTTTAGATTCCGTGGCTCTACTAGTTTTGTCTGCCACATCCTCTTCTTTTTCCTTGTTAATTAAATCACTGTCTTTCTCTTCAGATTGTCCCACTTCTCCTACTATATCCTGAACTCCCGGAACTTGTCTCTAATTATGTACTTGAATATAAGCTCAAATAGTGGCGAGCCCGTAGTACCATGGGAAGTAACATTGTACATTAACACCATATACATTTTTGAATCTCCTGTTAATAATTTTTATCATTTACATGTGCTATTTTCAACCGCTTTACTAATGACCTATTTATATTTTCTACCTTTCCATTAGCTTGAGGCCAATATGGAGGGGTCAGTAATGAGGTCAGTTCTATTCATCTTATTCTCATCTAGTTATTTTTTAAACTCTGCACTAACATATTGCCTGCCATTGTCTGTTCTTAACTTTTTTGGATACCCCAATCTACTAAACATTTCGGACATCTCTTCAATAAGCACCTTCGATCCTATTGATTGTACAAATTTTACTTCTTTGAATCTAGAATAGTAATAGATGAGAACTAGCAAGTGCTCATTATTTGGAACTGCATGGATGGATGCGGCTACTCGGAAATGCATGACGTCTCATTGGGACTGGATTATCTGGTAAAGATACCAATATACAGTTACGCCAATCCTCGACAAATTTTTCTGCATCCCTGTCAATTTTTGGTAACAATACTGTTGATCTTAGTCGCCTTTTCATTGCGACTTTTCATTGCGAAACGGAGTTTAGTTGTTGCATAATTTCAGCAGTCCTTGTCCAGGCATGTTATGGAATCTAATACTGCTTCGTCTCTTGTATTCATTTGGAAATTTCTGGATATATTTAAAGATGAGGGAGTAGAAATTGAAATCATAAGTAATATGTTTTCCTCTCCACCCCAATCATATGATTTAGTACTTGAAATATCACAAAAGCGTGAGATCGATTCAACAATATTTGCCTTCCCAGACTTGGAAATGGTAGACGTAGTAACCACCTCTCAATTCTAGCTGGGGGCTTAGAAATCTTAAAAATCTTAAAAATCCCTTCCAATGGCTTAGACTTAGAAATCTTAAAAATCTTAAAAATCCCTTCCAATGGCTTATGGTCAGTTACCAACTCCCATTTCAGACCATTTGCGACCACTTGCAAACGATATGATACATGTAGTATTTTTGGCATCAAACTATTAAGACCGATCCCAGCGCTACTGGACTTGCATCAGCTATTACACGAGTTTTTAATTTCACATTAATATATGCCAACTCCGAAACTCGTCAAGCTCCAATTTTTAATTTTTCGAATTCCTTTTATTGCTTCTAGAGAAATTTCTCATCCGCTTTAAGTAACTTTCTCAACGGTTCTCTTGTATCAGCCTATTCAGGCAAGAACCTGACCAGGCCTAAAAAACTACGAAGTTCCTCTTTATTCTTTAATGACCTGAATGCCGTAATTACTTTTACTTTCTCCGGATCAGCAGAAATATCTGTGTCCGTTAATATATGCCCGAAAAACTTAAGTCGCTGTGTTTCCCGTACGAAATTATCTTTGTTGAGAAATATATTGTTTTCCTTGAAAATAAGTTTTACCATCTCCAGCATTTTATCGTGTTCCTCCAATGATTTCCCGAAAACAATTACATCATATACACAATTTTATGCATTCGGGCATTTTGCTATCCGTTTCTCTAGCAATTTTTGAAATATCTCAAGTTATTCCACTATAAAAAAGGTTCCTACTTTTCGACTCTATTTTAGCTATGCCCTGTCTAAACAAGTTGAGTTTTATGGCTGTTTCGTGACCAAGAAACCCTTTTTTATTACAAAGAAGGCTTCAATCGGCTTTCCCTTCAACAGCAATCGGTGCTTCAAACACTGATCTGTAACAACTGATCCGCAGCATATGCCCGAAATTGATTTGTCGACTCAGTTCGCAGATTTTATATAGCTGCACCTTTTTCTTGTAGATAGTTAGAACCATCTTGACTTAATAAGTTATACTTGGATCCGGAATCGATGAAACGGTAAGCCACCAAGTCGGCAAGAAATGACTTCGCCCATGTCACAATCACTTGCAACTCGAAAACAGGAATTATAAACTGTTGACCACCACATACTGCTCGGACTGATGGTTCATCTACATAGCGCCGCTTTGTACCTCCTCGATGATTTCCGCCGGATCTTTTCTCAGCTGTCCGACATTTCTTAGGAAAGTGACCGACTTTGGAACATCTGTTACATTCCGCTATTTTCAAAGTGTTCAAAGTGACGGCAACTTTTTCTTCCGCTCAACCAGTGTCCAAGAATCAATTAGTTTATCCTTGAGAAAGATCTCTTCTATTTCTGTTTTGGAAGTACCAAAATTGCACTTCCTCATCTGCTGACGCAATCGCATAAGGAACTCGGTGAAACATCCTCCATCCCGCGGGTCATGCCACGGTACAAATGTCGCTCAAACACCGAATTGCGTATTGGCGAAAAAGATGTAGCGAGGGCACGCTATGGAGTCCGGCTCTATCTCGTCGGCTTTGGGGATGGAGATCTTGCTTTGTACAAATCCTAACACTGCGTACGCATTAATTTTAAATAAAATTATTATTATATTTATTAAAAAATATAATTTAATTTTAAATAAAATAAAATTTTAATTAAATAAAGTCCGATAGGCCAGAGCTCCAATGACCCGTTAAAACACCCTACAACCGCGGAGTCATCAGCTCAGTTCAAACAAGAGATAATTAACGTTTCATAATTCAATTTAATTCATAAAATTAAAACAAAATTTGGCTAAAACTAATAAGATGTTTGACTTTATTCCTAATTTTCTGTGTTCAAATAAAAGTAGCCTAAATATAAGCAAGGCAAAAGTTAAATAAAATTTTTAAAGAAATGTAATGTGAAGGTTTATAATTCTTATAAAATTAGAATAAAAATTATCATCAATAAATATCATAATAACAAGGTGGAAAAATGTAGGTAATAAACAAGAAAGGAAAGCTAACTTCGGGCGAAGCCGAAGTTTATATTCCCTTGCAGCTAAAACCGGATATATGTCGCAAATTTTGGATATAGTTGGCCGATCCTTATGAAATTTGGTAGGTTGGATCAACTGACCAAAAATATAATCTGTACCAAGTTCCAGCTTTCTATCTTCAAAAAAACAAAAGTTGGGTCATTTCCGATCGTTCAGTTATATGGCAGCTATAGGATATAGTCGGCCGATCCTAATGGAATTTGGTAGGTTGGATCAACTGACCAAAAATAGAATTTGTTCTAAATTCCAGCTTTCTATCTTCAAAAAACGAAAGTTGGGTCATTTCCGATCGTTCAGTTATATGGTAGCTATAGGATATAGTCGGCCGATCCTTATAAAATTTGGCATGTCGTATTATTTTGCCAAAAAAAATTCTCATGTCAAATTTGAACTCTCTAACTTTAAAAAAACCGAAGTTATACCATTACCGATCAATCAGTTATATGGCAGCTATGGAATATAGTCGGCCGATCCCGGTCGTTCCGACTTATATTCTGCGTGCAAGAGATAGAAGGGTGTGTGCAAAGTTTCAAGTCGATAGTTTAAAAACTGAGAGACTAGTTTGCGTAGAAACAGACAGACAGACGGACAGACGGACATGCACATATCAACTCAGGAGGTGATCCTGATCAAGAATATATATACTTTATAGGGTCAGAGATGTCTCCTTCACTGCGTTGCACACTTTTGGACAAAATTATAATACCCACTGCAAGGGTATAAAAAGGTATGATAATATAAGCAAAAGGTAGATTCCTTACTTTATATTGGCCCTGCTTCTTCTTATCGCACAGGGTGTCGCACAGTTCGATTTCACACAGAATGAAATTATTACTGGGGTAGGCTCTCCTATCAGCGGTGTCGCACATGGTGGCATCCACGTTTCTACACAAAGAACCCATCTTGGCGCTGCTCCTCCTGTATCAGCAGTGCATCGACTTCTGGTGTCACACAGGCCCATCTATGGGTTGGCTTCCACATATGAAGTTCCAAAGGGTGAATCCGATTTTAATACTGTTGCGTACAAGACTTTCAGCCAGCTATTAGTTATGGCTTATGAATATTCCATTCTTGAAAATTTGTTAAGACTCCAAAAGCGGTTACAATTTCAATACGGCCAATCAGGTCTACTTATAAGAAGCCAACTAGATAAAGTATCAAAAATATTGCCAATCTCAGATAATTGCCTGGACAATATTTTCCCAGGTTTGCAGCTAATATTAAAAATATTAACTAACTTAAAACTTAATTTTACCTAACTTAAAACTCAAACTTAAAAATATTTCAAACTTAAACTTAATAAAAATAATATAAAAACACAGCACATTTATAACCTTGTATTGCTAAGTGAATTTATTAGTAAGATCAAATCGCGATTAATGTATCATAAGCCACGTTGTTAAGTATGTTGACAAGCGTAATCGAACTACCGAACTGAGCGGACGTGCTTTGTCCGAGCTTCGGGAAAACTTCACTTCGCTTATATTTTCGCCAATATAAGCGAAAAGACACTGAAATACAATTTATTAAAAGCGACAGACAAGCTTTTTTTTTTTTTTATAACAGTTGTAATGTGCTAAACCAAAACTAGTGCATTGTTGAAAAAAAAAATACGTACCACGCAATGAGCTCATTGAGCAACGACCAAAAGAACGAGCGTAGAAGTTCAGTGAACCAAAGAAACGGCTTCTACTCTTACTTTTCAACCCGCGATACCGAAGTGGAAAAATCGGCGCTTAAAAGCAACCCGGCTTTACTGACCGTTGAAACCCAAAGGGCACGGTCTTGCTCACCCGCTCTGCTCACTCCGACTCCCGCGTCATGGAGTTCGCAGTGTAAAACCCCCTCCAATATCGGAAACAAATTTCGCACCAACAACAAGCAGCGCTACAACTTCTGCAACAACAGCGAAAACCCCTGCAACTCAAAGTACCACGACGTCAACGACTACAGCGAGTACAAAAACAACAACCTCGGAAAGTGCCAAAGCGGCAACGGCCACACAGACTGGAATGGATCGCTACATCCAAATTAAGCGCAAGCTTAGCCCGCAGAGTAATCCGGCAGGCAACAAAACAAAAATTAACCGTGTCCCGAATAACGATAATGAACCAGACAGATCCACTACTAACAGATTTGCCCTACTGGCGGAGGCTGAGGAAAACTAACCAGCCCAAGACACCGCAAAAAACCCAAGCCCCCTCCAATCTATATTAGGGAAAAAAGCTCGAGTGCCCTGGTCAACAAAATTGCGTCGTTGATCGGGAACGGTGAAAACTTTCATGTTGTTCCGCTTATCAAAGGGAACATCCATGAAACAAAGGTGCAAACCAAGACTGAAGAGCACTTCCGAATAGTGTCAAAATATCTGGACACTGTACAGAAAAACTATTACACGTACCAGCTGAAAAGCAGTAAGGGCCTACAAGTGGTAGTAAAGGGAATAGAACCTGATGTTACCGCCGAGGAAATAAAAACCGCCCTTAAAGAAAAGGGCTTCGCCGCCAAGAATGTTATTAACATTCTAAATAAAGATAAAAAGCCACAACCCCTCTTCAAGGTCGAGCTCGAGCCTGAAAGCAGGTCGCTGAAGAAGAACGAAGTCCACCCAATCTACAACCTGCAATATCTTTTGCAAATCACTGTTGAAGAGCCACATAAACGTAACGGTCCAGTGCAATGCACTAATTGTCAAGAGTATGGACACACAAGGTCTTACTGCACACTTCGGGCTGTCTGTGTAGTCTGCGGGGACGCCCACAAGTCCGCTTGCTGCATTACAAACAAGGACAGTACCGTGAAGAAATGTGGAAACTGCGGAGGCAGCCATACGGCAAACTATAGAGGATGTATTGTGTATAAGGAGTTAAAGAGTCGCATGCGTCAAGCGACCGCAACGCGCAACCAAAATCCACAGAATGCGTACGTTTCGTCAAAAACCACGCCAGACGTCTTCTTCGCCAAAGCTGCGAGATCCTCATTCGGTCCACTAAACACCACCAACGGCTTCTCCTATGCCGATGCTCTACGATCTGGAAGGGAAATTCCAATTCAGCCTAACTATCAAAGCGCTCAACAGGCCCCAGAACAGCCACACAGCAAAACGGAAACTATGATGCTTACCCTCCAACAAAGTATGATGGAGCTTATGTCATTCATGAAAACGACCATGCAAACGCTTGTTCAAAACCAGAACATGGTGATACAGCTGCTCGTAGCACAACAGTCCAAATAATCTATGCAGGCGCTACGAATATCAATGTGGAACGCCAATGGTGTCTCACGGCATAAACTAGAATTGTCACAATTCTTAACCGAAAACCATATTGACGTTATGCTACTGGTGGAAACGCATCTTACAATCAAATACAACTTTCATATAAGAGGCTACACAATCTACCGCACAGATCATCCAGATGGGAAAGCCCACGGCGGAACTGGAGTTCTAATCAGAGAACGAATTAAACACCATTTTCACAAAAGGTTTGCAACAAACTTCTTGCAGGCCACATCGATACAAATTCAGTCAAGCAACGGAATCCTTTCAATTGCTGCCGTTTACTGCCCTCCTCGCTTCTCAATCTCGGAAGGACAATTTATGGACTTCTACAATTCACTTGGGGATCGATTTATAGCCGCAGGAGACTACAACGCCAAACATACGCACTGGGGATCACGTCTAGTGACTCCCAAAGGAAGACAATTGTACAATGCAATTATAAATGTGAAAAATAAACTGGACTACGTTTCCCCTGGAAGTCCCACATACTGGCCAACAGACTCACGAAAGCTCCCAGACCTTATTGATTTTGCAGTGACAAAAAACATACCTCGCAATCTAATAAGTGCCAAAGCAGTCTCGGACTTATCATCAGACCACTCGCCTGTGCTTCTAACGCTTCTTCAAAGCCCAGAAATAACCGAACACCCCTTCAGTCTGACGACGACAAAAACAAACTGGCTAAAATACAAAAAGTACGTGAGTGCCCACATAGAACTCGCCCCGGATTTTAACATGGAATCGGACATCGACTACACTACGAGCGCCCTGGAAGAAGTACTCGTTGCGGCAGCTAAAATCTCTACTCCTCATAGGAAAGAAGTAGACCGAAACAAACACTTCGAATCTAATCAGCAAATCGAACAGCTCGTGCGAGAAAAGAGGCGCACGCGTCGTGATTGGCAAAACAGCAGATCACCAGCTTCAAAACAACGCCTTAAGGAAGCAACCCGATCACTCGACCAGGCTCTTCACCAACAGGAAGAAAATGCACAGCTGAGGTACATCCAGAATCTCTCGCCAACAAGCACAAAGTACCCCCTGTGGAGGGCCCACCCAAATCTTAGTGCCCCAATTGAAACGACCACCCCGATAAGAAACTCTTCGGGATGCTGGGCTCGCAGCAACGAAGACCGAGCTGAAACATTCGCCACACATCTCCAAAGTGTCTTCCAGCCAAACCCAGCCTCAAATTCATTCCTCCTGCCAGTAATTCAGCCAGAGTCCTCCCCTCAGCCAGCCGCACCTCCATTCCGGCCGAACGAAATCGAAAAAGTCATAAGAGGGCTAAAACCAAAAAAGGCTCCCGGTGGTGACCTATTGACCCCAAAGATGCTGATCGAACTTCCAAAATGCGCTATAGAGGTCGTCTGCAAACTATGAATCATTGAATGGAATCATTAATCTTGGCTATTTCCCAAAAAAGTGGAAGAAATCCATTATTATAATGATACCGAAGCCTGGAAAAGACCACACAATTCCGTCATCATACAGACCAATAAGCCTTCTATCTTGTTTGTCTAAACTATTTGAAAAATGCTTGTTAACTCGCATAATACCACATCTGGAAGCTTGCAATATCATCCCGACACACCAATTTGGCTTTCGAAGAAACCATGGAACCATCGAACAAGTGAACAGATTAACATCCGAAATACGCTCAGCCTTCGAACAACGAGAATACTGCAGCGCTATTTTCCTCGACGTATCTCAAGCTTTCGACCGAGTTTGGCTCATCGGACTCATGCACAAAATTAAAACGTATTTGCCAACATACACCCACAAGCTACTGGAATCATACCTCTTCAATAGGGTATTCTCAGTGAGATGCAACGCAGCTACATCGGGCGACTACACCATCGAAGCTGGAGTTCCACAGGGAAGCGCACTCGGGCCGTGTCTATATATTTTGTATACTGCGGATATTCCTACGAGCGCACAACTAACAACGTCAACGTTCGCCGATGATACCGCTATTCTTAGTCGCTCCAGATGCCCAACGCAGGCAACAACCCAACTGGCTAATCATCTCACAATAGTGGAAAGGTGGCTGTCCGACTGGCGCATTAAAATAAACGAACAAAAGTATAAACATATAACGTTTACTCTTAATAGACAAACATGCCCTCCGCTTGTACTAAACGGTATGCAGATCCCTCAAGCTAACGACGTAACGTACCTTGGCGTTCACCTTGATAGACGACTTACCTGGCGTAAGCACATCGAATGCAAAAAGATGCATCTAAAACTGAAAGCCAGCAGCCTCCACTGGATCATAAACTCACGATCGCCACTGTGCCTGGACTACAAGTTACTACTGTACAATTCAGTCCTAAAGCCAATCTGGACGTATGGCTCCCAGCTGTGGGGGAACGCGAGCAGCAGCAACATAGACATCATACAGCGCGCACAATCAAAAATCCTGAGAACTATCACAGGGGCACCTTGGTATGTTCGCAACGAAAACATCCACCGGGATCTGGGCATCCTCGCAGTGAAAGACGAAATCCAGAAGCAAAAAGAGTCATACAAAGAAAAACTGTCTTCGCACCCAAATTTTCTCGCTCGGGGATTGACTCGGGTTTCTAGCGTATCCCGCCTTAGACGCAACGACCTCCCAACCCAGCAATCGATTTTTAGGGCCGTCTAACTCCGTATCAGTCAATATGACTGTTAGTTAAGTTAAAAATATAAGATTTGATACACCTCTTGTTAGTCTCGCAAAGAGAAGATTCAAGAAATAAAAGCAACGTTAAAAAAAAAAAAAAAAAAAAAGTATGTTGAGTAAGCCCTATGGAAGACTTCATAATAGGTCAAATCAAAAAGCGCTCATGAAATAGGTAAAGAAGAAATTAAAAAGGTTTAAACGTGAAATGTTTTCAACGTCAGTAGAGAAGTTAGAGAAGTCCCTACTGTTACTGATAAAAACCCTGCCAACGAGTTTCCAAATTTCTGCCAAATTTCTACAAAATTTCGACTTAAGACTTTTTACAGGAGAAATGCATCCAGCTAAAAAATTGTCCAATAAACGGTTAGGACAATATTAGGCCGAGCATACTAATTGGAATAGACAATGATGATTAGAGGTCGATACTATTAATTAAAAAATTGTGCTAGAGGGTACAAAAAGATTAGAAAATGGCTACGATACGGCTCTATTAAGGCATAACTATAAACCTTCCAAAAAGTTATTACATGGCCCTAAAAAGACTCATATCCACAAAAAAGTAAATTCAAGCGTCCAATAAAGCCTTTTAGATAGAGGATATGCAATCAAGTTATCGGAAGAGCAAAGCAAGAAAGGCTCACCCCGAACTTGGTATCTCCCTTATTTTTGATTTAACAACAAAAAAAAAAATCCAAAAAAAAGCGGCTGGTTTTTGACACCGCAGCAAAGGTTAATGGAGTTTCGCTTAATAGTTTCTTATTGAAAGGACCAGACAAAAATCCGCCACTTCTAATATTATTATTTCAGTTTCGTTTAGGTTAAGTAGCAGTCTGTACCGGTATAAAGGAAATGTTCTTTCACGTTAAAGTAAATACTACATGGATCAATAAGTGCCGAGACTAACCCTGAGATGACGCTCGTAATAAGCCAGTAACTAGGTCTTTCTAGAGTACTAACCTTTACTTAAAACATGTTAAAATTTTAAAATTTTAATTTTAAATTTTCCGAGTTCCGTGTTCTGATAAATCATTTTTTTTTCATCGGTAAAAACACCGTGCAAGCAAAACAATGGGTTCAAAAATGTTACCCGGACTCTTGTCCATCAAAAGCAACGATTTGTCGGTGGACTTCCGAGCTTAGACGTGGGCGCACCGACACAAACGACGCGAAACGCTCGGGTAGACCTGTGGAAGCTGTTACACCGGAAATGTGAGTGAAGTGACAAAAATTATAATGAAAGATCGTAAAGTAAAGCTCCGTGAGATTGCTGAGATGACACAGGTATTATATGGAAGTGTATTCATTATCCATCATCAAAAATGGATCATGAAAAAAGTGTTTTCCATGTGGGTTCCGCGATTGCTTTCGATGGAACAAAAACAGAAACATGGTATTGAAAAATATTTTTTATAAATATGGAATTGAAAAATTGGAAAAGCGTTTGAACGTTTGTGTCACACTAAAAGCTGATTAGGTTGATGAATAAAAAAAAATTGTTTAATAAAAAATGTTGTTAGCCTCGGGACTTATTGATCCCTGTGTTGATCCCGGACCCAGAAGATTTGAGGTTCCTATGGAGAGATTCACACTGAAAAATTTAAGTCTATAAAATTCAGGCATTGCACTAGATGTTCACCATGCTGGGCACAATACGTAAAAAACATCAATGCTATGAATGCTACACAGAATAAAAAGGCCATCTTAAAGGCCATCAAGCATAACCACTACATTGATGATTTTTTCGCAATTTCTGAAAAGGGACAGGAAGCGAAAAAAATAAACTCGAAGGTAAAGGAAGAAGCACATCAATCGGTGCTACTCACAAAACTTTTTATCGTCAAATGTAAAACGAAAATTGCATGTATTTTTCGATGCCAGCGAAGAAGCATTTATAGCTGTGGCTCATTGGCGAATTATACCTACTGACAACATAAAGGCAGCATTTGTAGCTGGCAAGCAGAATTCGTCCCTCTGAAATTCCTTTCGATCCAAGGTTGGAACTCCATGTCACAGTTTTAGATACTATCTTAAAAAACTCTATAATAGATAGTCAAAGTCAGATTTTTAAACAGTCTTAGCTTGGGTTTGCTCTAATCATCGTCATTATAAGCAATTTTATGCACACTAAAAATCTAAGATATTAAAGACTGTAAAGAAAAGTAATGGCTGTGGATAACGACATTACTGATTCAGCTGAAAAGGTACCAAGACGACAAAGACATGGCCAGAGGTACCTTTGCTTCATACGGCAAACGATGATTAAGATGAAAAGTGACAAATCGTCTCAGCTACGTCAGACGAACAGCTCAAGGATTTAGGACGCTTTTTCAAACGAGTAGCATGGGTGTTAAGATTAATAAGAGGGACCAGTCAGTCAAAGCTCAAATGCAAAAGGGTGAATTATCCCTCCAGGAGCTAATAATGGCGATCGGAAATGTTCGCTGACGAGATAAACTCATTGAAAAGGAACTTTGGATATCGAAAAAAATCCCGATATCCCGAAATCAATAAAAAATAATTTGTGGCTGATAAAGATTAAAGCAGAAGTAAACAAAACGAAAGAGGCTGCTTCTTCATCGATCGATCTATTTTTTTTTCTCTAATCTTAAGCCTATCTTATCTATTGCGGCGACGCGGTCCGAATTCGCACAAGACGGCTGGTGATCCTCCGCATCCGTTTCTTGATGCGTATTGTGTGACCGTGTCGACCTCGTTCTCGATTCTCCGACAGGGTTCCGCAAAGTGGCGATTCGCTCTAACGAAGTTCATTGCATTGTCGCATTGTACGATCTGCGAACATCCTCGGCGCCCAACGAACCTTTGAAAAGCCAACATAAAGGAAAAAAACAAATAAGGCAATGTAGGACCGAAAGGGTGGCCTACCACGAATTTTCAATGTCTTTTCAATAGGTTTACAAAAATCAACAGCACATATGGAGACTAGGCGGAGAGTTACTTCTGTATCCGACCAAGATACACTTCGTTCGATCGGAACTTTTATTAGAGGCTTTCTGTAGCACGAATTCTGTCTAAGGGTAAATCTCCCATTAATTGAGTCATCAGACGAGGCTTGCATTTAAAGCAGCGTATGCATGTCCATACTATCTTACTGCGGACTTCTTGGGCATTTACGAACTGGGATTCATATGTACTGTGGCAACAGACTCACAAGTGCTCGTGAACCCACATGAAAATTCGACTTGTACAAGTATCGGACGTAGCTCTGAACAAATTGATATCGCTTTGTCAACAATACTGAAAACTTGGCATCGTACGATTTAGCATTTGCTAGTTGCCCCCCGTCCAGTAACAACGAAAAGGTAACCCCAGCCTAGAGGATTCATGAAAAAACGGATTTAGCTTTTGTAGACTTGGACAGACAAATAAACTTTTTCGGATCCTTTACATTTCTTCTTGATACTTGTACTCTTGGACTATCTCGGTAATATTTATTAGGGCTTTATTATATTCGACAGGTGAAAAAACCATATCAGAATTCAATACCAGTTTTTAGAATTCCTTATAAAGCGGAACATATAAGCAGCAGGAAAATTCATCTATCACTTTCAATAAATATGAGGTACAGACGATTGTGGTTCATCCGACCTCATTTTTTTTTTTTTCCTCACGCCACTTTTTTTCCGGTTCCTTTAAAAACGATAATTTCTGAATTCGACCATAATACACTTCGTTCGATCGAAACTATATTAGAAGCTTTATCTTGCGGCAGAGATCTGCGAGAAAGTGAGCGGCACATAACTCAAGATGGGAGTTTGTCTTTGTCTTCAACAACGAATACGAATACCATCGAAACTTCAATACCTTCTGCAAATTTGCTCTCATTGATGCGTCAGAAAAGGTATGAATTCGAATGGGTGACCTCTAATTTCAACAATGCAATCTGTAGATTGTTCTCATCCCAATCTAGCTTATTTAACCAAAGTTTCAGCAATAGGATCTTTTTTTTGATGAGTACTTCCCTTGGCTCAATAAGCCAAGGGGGTAAAGCAGCTTCGATGTCACCGAGAGAATGTTCTGCTTAGTTGGACTTTGACCCACGACTGTATATCATATTTGGAATATCATCTTATTGGATTAACTGTGCTCTTGGATGCAGTAACTTCAGGCGAGTTTGAAAACTACTTGCTCTATTAAAGCCCTGCGTTTTACAAAACCTGAGTTACTTCAGACTTAATTGTCTTTAGCGCCGCAATGCAAGCAGAACCCGTTAACATGTCGTCGACGTAAAAGTCGGACACAATAACTTCGGCAGCTCGAGGGAATCTATTTTTTACAGATTCACTCAATCTCTTCAAACGGAAACTCACTACCATTAAATGATGTATCTTATGTGTATGTCTGTATGTGTATCTTTTTCTTAACCTCTGAATTAGCTTGACCAATTCCAAGCAAGTTGATACACGATTCCTTCCTACGGATCTGTAAGCGTTGACCAAGTTCTTCAGTAATGAAGTTCATTTGTGACCCAGAGTCAAGTAATGCTCGGGCCAGTATGTGCTCGACATTTTTAGTTCTAACGCTTACGATCGACGTCGCTAACAAAACCATTTTAGGGATGACGCATGCAAAGCATGTAGAAGGGCCATCAAGATGTAGCGCTGGAGGAGGATGTTCATTTGGTGGTGGTAACGCCAAGTTATTTTCGGTCACAGTAAATTGGTGTAGAAGTTTGTGGTGCAATCTTGCAATAAATTTGACACCTAGTCGATTTACTCTTCGCAACCGTGTGACCTTTTCGCAGACAATTTAAACACCATGAGGATGATTTGACAAACTCAAACCGTTGCATTACAGCAAGGCGAGCGAACGGACTACACTGGCCAAGACTATGGTCTTGTGCGTTGCAATAACTGCAAGCTTGTTTGTTGGAAGTGGAGCAAGCCAATGAACTCCTATTGTGCTGCGTTCCGAACCCAGTTTTCTCCTGTTTTGGCTTTCCAGTCTCTTCAGCGGACAGGTGCTGGTACCTACGATTTAATAGGTTTTAGAAATCGGACCACAGTGGCAGTTTCTCATAATCCAGTGACTCTTCCCAATTTTTGTCTATTCATAGGATCTACTCTACTCAAAGTGTAATTAGTGTAATTTAGTGTAATTTCCTTTGGATAATAATGACCCGTAAATCAATGAGACCTCTCAACGACGGTGCATATGGCTGTTGTTTATTTGATTCGCAAAGATGAGACATTCGTTGTCGTAAACTCTTTTAAGACTAGCGATAGCTTTATCATAATTACTCTCGGTGACGTGGAAAGCCTTGATAGTTTCTAAGGCTTCGCCAGAGAGGCAAGAAATTAAATGGTTATTAAATGATTAATTTCTCGATAACAGGAATGTTCTATTTGGTCTTTTTTGTATTTCTTGACTAATGTCATGAAGAGACTCATAAAAATTTTAAACTTCGAATAGTATTTATTGAATTTTGGCAATGCCAAGCTGAGAAGTCGTGCTCAAGTTGGGGCGGCAGAAATTGTAGTAGCGTTAGGGGAGTCTTCATTTAATAGATACATCACCCTTGCCTTAGTTGTTTTCTCTAATTCTTCTAACTCGGCTTCAAATTCATCTTCTCCATCTAATTGATCGATTTGATCTTGCAACTCATTCGCCTTAAAAGTTGTCCCATTTAAAACCAGAAGAATGCACTGTAGCTCGGTCTTTACTAAAGGAACTGACCCAGTTTCCAAACGTTCCTCTAGCCGGCGAATGCTTTTTACTCTGACATTTAATCTTCTTTCTAAGTCATCAAGGGTCGTGAATTTTAGTTTTGGTTTATTATTATCCATTTTATTATTTTATTTATTTTTTATAAACAGAAAACATCTATAATTTTGTTATTTATTATCAATAAAATATTTTCAATAAAAATTTGTATTTTATTTTATTAATTAGTTAAAAAAAAAGACTTAAATAATATAAAATATTTATTATTTTTATCATTTAATTATATTATTTAATTATTTACCAGAAAATAATTTATTAATATGGCTAAAAAATGAAAATAATGAATTAGTTAATGAAGCGTCGAATAATGTTGGTAGTCGAGGCACTGAGTATCCAAAAAAATAGTTGGTTGCCAATGACACCGAAAAACAAGTATGCCCAACTAATTTGTAGGGTAGCGCATTACTTGGCGTTCCGTTAAAATAAAATGCCCCAAACTAATGCATATACATACGTAGTACGTATTACATGCATCAGCTGATAAAGGTAGAAGCGAAAACGAAAAGTTTACCGCTGCATATATTTTTTTGTACGCCAAATTATTTATGCACGTAAATATGTATTTTTTTTTTGTTGTCCTTATTACTCCTCTCGGGAGCTTAGGGCCTTTACAAGGGCTCTCGACCTAACTTTATTTAGCGCTGTTTGTTTTATCGTGTTCCAGCTGATGTTTTCCCGGGATATTTCTAGGAGTGCTGTACGGCGCCAGGTCATCTTTGGGCGACCCACTCTTCTACTTCCTTGTGGGTTCCATTCCAGAGCCATACTTACGATGCTTCCTGGTTCCTTCCTCAGAGCGTGGCCAATCCATTTCCGTTTCTTTATTTGTTTCTGGATTGGGACCTCTCCTGTGCAGTGCCATAAGTCCTCATTGGATATTCTGTCTGGCCAGAATTATTCTTAGGCACTTATTGATGTAAGCCTGCAGCTTCATCAATATCCTTTGAGTGGTCAGCCACGTCTCCGATCCGTATAGCAGTATGGATTTTACACACGAGTTGAATATGCGCCCAAAAAAAGGTTTGTTTTTCTGTTTATCTGCTGGTTTCTCCATACTCGGTGTAGTCTTCCAAATGCAGACCTCGCTTTGCGCAGTCGGTTCTCCACATCACTTTCCACTCCACCATTTGATGTTATGGTAGTACCGAGGTAGGTGAAGCTGTCAACGAAGTCGATGGTTTTATCTCCGATTGTGATGTTGTGTGTGTTGGAGTGATGTGTTGATCTTTAAACCTACTGCGCTGGTTCGGATCTCGAGGACCCTAGCTGTGGCTTGTTTGGGTTTGAATTTGTGAGCTAAGCCATTCTACGATGCTTCCTGGTTCCTTCCTCAGAGCGTGGCCAATCCATTTCCGTTTCTTTATTTGTTTCTGGATTGGGACCTCTCCTGTGCAGTCCCATAAGTCCTCATTGGATATTCATCCGCGTAATCCAAATCTTCTAGATGTCGGGTGAAGTTCCAAGTGATTCCGCGTCTGTCCATGCATACTTCTCTCATAATTTCGTACTACCAGGTTGAACAGAAGTGGTGATAGAGGACATCCTTGCTTGACGCCTGTGTTCGTCTGGAAGGGCACTAATTTTCCCGTTGTGCAGTACCGCCAGCTCCGAATCATCATACATAGCTCTCACTATGTTTATGATTTACACTGGCACTCCCTTTTTTGCAAGTGCTCTCCATATCGCTGCTCTGTCTACCGAATCGAATGCCTTCTGGAAATCTATGAACAAGAGGTACAGTGCCATTCCACAGTTTGCTCGGTAGTGGTGTGTTTGCCTGGTCTACGCAGCTGAATCCTCCTTGTTGTGGTCTGAATCCTCCTTGTTTATCTCGTAGTGTTGGCTCGATCTTTTCCTGAAGACGTTCGTTCAGTAGAGTGGCTAGTACCTTGTAACTTGTGTTCAACAGGGTAATGCCTCGCCAGTTGTTGCAGTCACTGAGGTCTCCTTTCTTCGGTAGCTTGATGATGGTTCCTTTTTTCCAGGATGTTGGGATCCGCTCACTTTCCCATATATTATTGAAATGTGGATGCAGTGTTTCGGCCATTAGTTGCGTGTCAATCTGGAGAAGTTCGGCCGGTATGCCTTCATCTCCGGCCGCTTTGTTGTGTTTTAATTTCCTGATAGCATCCTTTATTTCTCTAATTGATGGTGCCGTGGGTGATATTCTGAAGTTATTGCTCGGTACAATACTACTGAAGTTTTCTTGCGTGCTGCTCGGTTGTTCTGTGCAGCTGATCTCCATAAAGTGCTCTCGCCATCGCCATCTGGAGTTGTGCCTTATCATCAGTAAGGAGTCTTCGAGCTCTGCAATCATGATCTGCTTTCGACTTTAGGCTGTTCCGATTGCTGAAAAGTTCCCAAGTGTGCGCTGATATCCATTCCGTGCGCCTGCGTCGTCGGGTGCCAAGCTTCTCCTCCGCAGTGCTTCTCAGTATACTGCATGTTTGTCCCCATGAGTGATTCTTCGGTTGCGATGTCAGCTTTCCACGCAACGTTGTGGCCATTCTGGTGGATAGGTTGGAGTCACTCAGCCGTTGTACGTTAAGGGAAGGCGGTCTTCTTGTGGTCCTGTTGACAGTGTTGCTATTTCGTCTGAGCTTGATTAAGAGCTCTCCGATTATCAGCTCGTGGTCACTGTCTATAGACGCACTTCTCCTATTCCTAACATCCAATATCGAGCGTCTCCATTTCCTACTTATGCAGATGTGGTCGATTTGGTTGCGAGTATGTCAATTCGGAGAGGTCCATGTGTATTTATGGATTTCCTTGTGGGGAAATACAGTGCCACCAATAACCAGTTGGAAGGTCTGGCATAAGTCGATTAGCCTGTCACCATTATTGCTGCGTGTGCCAACACCGTGTCGGCCCATGATTGGTTCCAATCTGTTGTTGTTGGGGCCGATTTTTGCATTGAAGTCTCCCATACGAAGTTTTATGTCACCTCTTTCGGTCCTAGTGATTGAGGATGTGAGGGCGTTGTAGAAGTCGTCTTTGATGTCATCGCTGGCATCTTCTTTCGGGGCATAGCACTGCACGATGGTGATGTGTCTAGCATTGCATCGGAATCTGCCAATGATGATTCTGTCGGATACTGGGCTCCAGGAAATTAGTGCCTGTTTGTACTGTTTGGACACATATATCCCGACTCCGCTCCTGCCTCCATCAATGGTCCCGCTGTGCATCACTAGATTGCCGTTTGATGTTGTTGTTGTCCCGTTACCTCTCCATCTCATCTTACTGATGCGATTGAGATGATATTGCGATCAGCATTTTCTCCATTTCTCCTTCAAACTGCGCCAGTCTGTTTGGTTCCATTAAAGTCCTCACGTTCCATTGTCCAATATGTATTATATATGTACATATATTTGTATATAACCAAATGTTTGGCTGCACTAAATTTAATTTTTTTGCTTGGCGAAAAATGAATGAAATGAAATGTATGTTTCAGCTCTACTAATTTTCAAGTACGTATGAGCCAAGCATTAAAAGGAAGCTGGAATATTTCAGCACAACACTTGGATTTAATTTGTGTTTTCTCGACTTTCAATTTTTTCAACAAATACCTGCGGTTTTGCCTTAGGATCCTTCAATCCCGCTGCTGACAACGCTACAGAGGCAGCTGCTGTCATGCAGGAGCAACTAGATTTTCTCGGCAATTGGGAGAGAAGGTGGAATACTCAAGTGAATTACAATAAATCCACCGCCATCACATTTTCTCTCCGTCCAGGAAATTGCCCACCAGTCAACCTCAACTGCTTCCCCATCCCACAGGTAGAAAACCCAAGATACCTGGGCTTCAAGCTAGATAGGAGGCATACTTGGAAGTCTCACCTAGTCAAAAAGCTAAAGCAGTGTGAAGTAAGATTAAAGTAAGGCGTACTGTTGGATGATGGGTGGGAGGTCGAAGCTGAGAGTCTCTTCGGAAATCCAAATTTACAAGGCGATTATTCGGCCAATTTGGATATACGGGATCCAACTTTGGGGCACGACCAGCAAAACTAATATTCGGACTATTCAGACATTTGAAAATGGAGCCCTCCGTATCGCCACTGGGGCCCACGTCTACCACGACAACCAGACAATCCACGAGGGGCTTGGCTTCCCATGGGTGAAAGAGGAGATACAGAGAAGCAGCAAGTACATCCAGAGGCTACACAACCACTACAACGAGTTGGCGACCACTCTCTTCGACAACAGCGGACAGATGCGGAGGCAGCGCAAAACTCACCCGCTAGACCTCACCCCGAATAATTCTTAGACATTCTTATTCGTCTTATTCCACCTCTAACTATAAGTTACACTATAAGTTTAAATAGATTCACCCCTCTCATAATAATACAAAAAAATCCCGCTGCCACTTTTCTTGAGCAGTCGATGCAGGTGCAGGACATGGGGCTTTGATGTTGATTATAAGGACAAGCCAGGTTCCACGAGGCGGGGAATTTATTTGAATTGAAGTTAAACTTCACAGACGCGTCACGAGCAGCTTTTTCTTTTGTTGTGAATGTTTTGGTATATTTTTGTTTGTGTAAAAACACTGTGTCACTGTCACCTTTCATTACCCATTTTTTTTAATACTTAGCACCAAGTCCACTTGGGGGCGCCAAAATGTTTATCGATATTAGTTTATCTCTCACAGACTATAAAATAATAACCAATACTTACTAGGAAACCCGCAAGTTAAGTAAAATTTGCTCCGCGAAATCTTATTATGCCAAGTGTGGAAAAACTAGTGGAAATAGTTCAAATTTATTGTCGCACCTCCTGTTTACCTCCAACAGTCCTGTTTACCAAGATCTGTTTTATAAGGGGTACAGAATTGATCGTCTATTCTTAGTCTCTTGCGCGCATTGATTATTGAACATGGCAGGATGTTGTTGAACGCACCTTCTACGTGTAGAAAAGCAATGAATGCGTATTCCTCTTCACTAAATGCTTTGACGAACGTAGTGATCTCGTGGAGTGCCGTCTCCGTGGATCGGTCCTTCCTATACGCATGCTGCGATCCCGAGATATCATCTGTGTTAATGGTAAGATTAATGTGGGGGCTGATTAGTCTCTCCATTGTCTTGAGGAGGAAGGACGACTGGCTTAAAGGTCGCAAGTCCTTAGGGATGCCAATTCTGAAAATTGCTGAGAAAGCTTTCCTGACCCAAGACCTCATATTGGGTCCGGCTTTAATTAATTCCGCCGGGACAATGCCATCTGGGCCTGGGTATTTGAAAGCCTTGAAGCTGCTCATCGCCCAGCTGAGATACCTATCACTCAAAAGGTGTTCGAGTTGGTTTGGGTGGTGGGGGCGTTTCACCTTGAGAGCAATTTGGGAAATGTGAATTTGTGAGAGCCTCCAGAGTTTCTTTGCAGGACGTGGTCCAGCTACCTTTCGAGGTTTTGATGTATCCTACATTTGGTGCAGTTGTTGCGAGGACCTAACTGAGTCGGAAGGCCTCTGAAGTCTGTTGAATGTTCGTGCAGAACTTGGTCCAGGCATTCCTCTTTGCCCTACGCAGGGTTTGTTGTACTGCCTAAGGTTCGCTTTGTACGTCCCGCAGGCTGTCGCAGTGTTCGCCTTACTGGCGAAATTAAAGGCTTTGCGGGCCCTGGTCTTAAAGGGCGCAAGTGCCCGATCTGTTTTTGGGACAAGTCGATTAAAGTTCTCAAAATTGACCACTAATTCTATGTATCGAGAAAGATTGTTTCTCTAGGACTCCCCATCTAACAATCCTGTCAGCTAGGGAGTCAGAGTAAAGAGTAATGTCAAGTACTTCCCTTCTGTTCTTGAATATGAATGTGAGTTCTGTATCCCTGTTACCCACCAGAAGATTGGAGCCTAGGATAAAATCGAAGATTGACTCACCCCTCTCGTTCGTATCAGTGCTTCCCCACTAATGATGGGCGTTGGCATCGCAACCTATGATCAGGTCGATCTTATGCTTCCTGCTGTCTTCCACCAAGTGTTTGAGTAGCGGTTGCTGGGGGAGGGCTTCCTGGTCGTAGCTCATATACGCCGAACACACCCTTAGAGGACCTTTTGGGTTCCGCTGCGGCTACGTGGTCTTCATTACTGAAATTGGGTAGCAAAAAGAGGTTACAAATTATCGCCTGTCGGCTTAATTTACCATATCTTGGCGATACATATTTTTTATGTCGGGTGACAGAGCGAAACCCGAAGAAGTGTTGAATTTAGCTCCTCCTGAACTGTAGGACCCACCATCAATAAATCGTTGACCCACCATCAAAAACGACTCGTAGTTTGGTCGATGTGCTTTGAGGCCGAAAAACACACTGATGAGGTATGACGTAGTGTGGAGTAGCAAGAACATAATTTCTTGTAGAGGACATATGACCTAAGGATTCCCATTCTTCCATAAATTCCAAAAACATTTTTTTTATTTCGAGTCCCGATATAATCTTTTCTCGATCGACAAAAAACGGCGTTTAGCTACCTCGAACGAGTTTCCCAAAACGCTTGGATCCGATTTAAATGGAAGTCTGATTTCAAATCGAACTTAAGTCAGTAGAACAGAGTTCTTCTGATAGTGTTCCTAACATAACTCTTGTTCAGATGACAAAAGCTTTTTAGAAGATGGTGCTTCTACCAACACCCAGAATTTTTTCAAATTGCTATCTATCCAATTTGGAGCAAGTTTATAAGTCTCTTCGAACAATAGTAGACAAGGACGTAAAAATTCCTGTTATTGAAAAATTTAATGATTTCATTTATTACCTCTCTGGTGAAGCCTTAAGAACAATAAAGGCATTGCAAGTCTCATTTAAGACCTGAAACTTCCACTCTAGCTTGGTCTTTACTAAGAATTAATTAAACTTCTCGCAAAAAGCGATAAAATAATTAATTGATTAATTGATGGTCGAATAATCTTAATAGTCGAGGCCCAGAGTATCTAAAAAATAGTTGGTTGCCATCGAGAACAAGTATATCCAACCAATTTGTAGGGTAGCGCATCTCTTAGCATTCCGTGAGAATGCGCAAAGCTAATGCACATACCCATGTGCATATATCAGGGACCGCAAGTTTTTTAGAGTTTCGGATTTTGCATGAGTGCTATGATTGGCAAAATAATACGACCTATCAAATTTTAAAAGGATCGGTAGACTATATCCTAGCGCTTCCTAGCGTCAGTGGATCCAACCTATTAAATTTCATAAGAATCGGCCGACTATATCCTATAGCTGCCATATATCTGAACGATAGGAAATGACCCAACTTTTGTGTTTTTGAAGATAGAAAGCTGGAACTTCCCTGGGCAATTCACAGCTTCAAGCCTTACAAATCGGCTGGTACTGACAAAAATTTACCCCCGCAAGTCTATCATGCGCACGAAATCAGCATGAACTGACTGTCGAGCATTTTCAAAAGATCACTCTCTCTGGGAAAACTGCTACAAACGTGGCTCAAGTAATGTATTGTACCATCTTATACGACCCAAAAAGATTTTAAGCCAGTGGTCGGCACTCATAGTGTGTGAGCGGCAAAGCTCGGATCCGGAAATTTCCTATGCCCCTGGAATAGGACCCTGCCTACCACTTTTTCAGACCAATCAGTCTATCAGCCTTTTTGCTTTAGACCCTTGAAAGTGTCATAGGCCTCCACTTAAGATGCTTCCATAGTACCTTCATATCCAAAGCAAAACACGCATACAGAAAAGGGAAATCCACAGAAACTGCCCTTTATGCGCTTGGCTCTTAGATTGAAAATCACTCTTCCCCAAGGAACACGCCCTGGATGCCTTTTTAGATTTAAAAGGGGCTAACAACGTCAAAAGGGGGTAGATGGACACTTGGTGGGACTAATTGATCAATGGCTATTAAGCACAAGCGCGCTCATTAATTTTTTCAAGGTCCGTCTGTCGAGGAACCCCGCAAGGAGGAGTCCTCTCCCCTCTTCTATGGAACATTGGGGTCAATTCAATTCTATGCAAGATGAAAGAGTGGTCTGCAAATTAGTGGCGTACGCGGACGACGTGGGAATTACATTTACAGGAAATTATGCTCCATCACTCTGTGACCTTATGAGCAAAAAAATGCAAACCCTAGTCAACTCAACAAGTAGCAACGGCCTGGGGTAAAGGCGCAAAATACCGAGCTTGTTCTCTGCAGCAGAAATTCCTTCCCTCAACCCTCCAATACTTAATAAACAGAGGCTGACATTCAACGTAAATTGGGGTTAAGGACTGAAGGCAGTGACTGTTCTCTTCATCTGCAAAAAAGCAATAGGGCTTAAATAAAGATTGAGCAACGAAAATGACGGCATTTACACTAGGAGAAACACATAAGTGAAAACCCAACCACACCGGACATTGCAGACTTCCACAAAACGAACCACTAGTCCCTATTAGCACAGACTACAGTACTCCTAGAAACCACAGAAAAACCCTCTTTAGCACCATCATTTCCAAAAAGAAAGAATGAAACACGCAAACTTCAGGTCCGGATCGATCTCAAGCAACTCAAAAACAGTCTCAGCCTGTAGATCATCTCTTCACGAGAAGACAGTATGACATTAGCCTCACTTGGGCCCACGTCACAGAAATATAACAGGCAACTGCATAGTAGACGAACTGGTTCGCATAGGCACCACTCCATTGCCAAATGGAGTTAACTAGTTTTCTCATAGCCAGAAATATGTTTTGCCATACCGGCAACTAAAGTAAGAACTATTACTTAATGTGAACCAAATTTTAAATTTCCAAATATTTGTAGGTAACAATAGAGCAGGCATTTTCTTCATTAAAACTGGTGCTGTCGAACAACAGAAATCGTTTAAGCCACGGAACATAAGAAATTATACTCCTTGTTCGCCTAAACTCAACAAACTTAGATAATGCGATTGACAACTTGAGTTTATTTGAAGACGACGATTAATTATTTACTAATGATTAATGATGATTTTTTTCAGATATGACGTCAAACACCGAGTTATACACCGATCATATTGAAATTTTGCACACTTGTGCAACATAGAATTGACTCGCAGCCAACATTTTTACTTATTTGTTTTATATTTACTTATTTTTTGCTTCTATTCGATTTATAGCCCCAAAATGGAGCATTTTTAGGGCTAAAAACGTACTTTTACATTCACCAGCCGTTGAAAAAATTAAAAAAAAATGTTTCTTTTAAAAGGGCAACGTTGGCTGGCTTCTAAAGTACTAATTTTTTTGTATTCCATGAGTTTCAGATGATTCTACGATCTTATATCCGGGACACCGCAATGTGCAGAATTCCGTTGAATGCCTACTTCAAGTGGCTGCAACTTCGTTGATTTTCGACATTTTGTTGTCTAGAAATTCGAAAACATCCTTGAATTGTTACCTAATAATATAATAATAAAAGTATTTAAAAAATATTCAGTAGTTTTCTCCAATAAAAATCTTTAAAAACGCTTTTGTTTGGCCCGTTATCCCATACGCCCCTCTTAAGTATTTAACCATTCCACTATGATCCAGAACCCGTTTTTTTTGGCATAAAGTCGAAAAATTGAGCTACAGGGTTCAAACTTTGCAGAATTTATTTTTATGGCATTAAAAATATCTATACAAAAAAATGGATCAGTGCGACCACGCCCACGCCTACCGCCCCTGCAAACTGATTAAGAATAAATATATATTATTTCCTGTTCTATTCAATTACTCACTTATTTTTTAAATGCAATTTTCTTCTTCATCCAATTCAATATTCAA
Source organism: Drosophila malerkotliana malerkotliana (assembly GCA_018153235.1). NCBI lineage: Eukaryota > Metazoa > Arthropoda > Insecta > Diptera > Drosophilidae > Drosophila > Drosophila malerkotliana. The sequence continues at coordinate 1,338,173 of JAECXV010000202.1, read as the reverse complement.
TTCAATATTATAATTATCTAGATCGTCGTCAGAATCGCACTGCAGATCATTCTCATTTTCTGCTGTGAACGGAAGGTCCAAAAGACTTAATACCTCTTTTGAGAAAGGTTTCTTTTTATTTTTTTTTTTCTCTTTCCCTTAGAGATACACTCGATAATAATGGATCCGAGGAATCTATAGCTCTGTGAAATATATCTCTCATAGTATTGAGACGACTATTTTTCCTTGAATGCGACAATCTATCTTTTTTGTATATTTTGTTGCGAGCTTCAGAAGCATTTTCGCCTAAGCATCCTAGTGGAACTAAGCTCGAATTATTAATCTGGTAACCATGAACCAATATTTTATGAATTGTTGGTGACATCGGATACCAAGGGTAGCTTCGCAAATATAATATAAAAGTTGTTTCACAAAATGAGCCAAATTTTCCCGAACTTATATAATGATTGGAAGAAATGGCGATTAAAATTACGTGAAATTTATTTAATTTTGTCTAATTTTTTTGTCTATTTCCTTTATCCTCGTATTGGATTCCAAAGCGTTTTTATTAATTTTTGTGTATATCCAATCAGATACACATTGATTTTTGCGATTGCCGCTGCGCCATATTTCAAAAAGTTTGCTGTGAGTAAACTCAAACGTGCCTATAAATTACCAAAATGCGAGAAAAGGGGGACGAACGGGGATGAGTTTTTGGTTTGTGGCTAAAGACAACACTCACAAGTACATTCTGGACCAATTAGTTGCTGTCAGCATGGAGCAGCTCATTAGTTATATTCCACGAAACACGGAGAACGCATGTTAGTTTTCTAAAAACATACACATAAATTGGACATTACACAACACTAAATACGTAGAACTACACATAAAATAACAATATACATTAAATAGTGCATACCTTGAGGATTATTTTCCATATTTTAGTTTAATTTTTCGGACTAAATAAACCGTGTGACACCACTCAAAGCAAGTAAATATTTTGGCGCGAATTTCTATTCGGAAATCAGCTGATCGCAATCGCACTTTTAAAAGCTCACAATAAGCCTTGGTGGCACATTTAAAGCTTTTAATTAACATTTTTATAATGTATGAAGAATTTACTTTAAGATAAAAACAAGAAAACAACGATATATTGACATAAAAAAATCGACTTTATGCCAAAAAAACGGGTTCTGGACCATAGTGCATTCGGTAAACACCATTTTTGAAAATTTTCCAGATCGGACATTTAGCATTGGGCAGAAGCGGATTTTTATTGAAGAGGTATACATAAGTTCTATTTAGTTTGTGTACGCAGGGAAAAAATCATTAATATAAACAGTAAGCTGTAACGGGCCAAGATGACTTCATTGAGTAGCACGGACTCCACGTGTAGCACGGATAAAGTGGCTGAAGATCCACATTAGGAGGACTGTAGGAGATCCCAAAAGATTCAGTTTACTCAACAGGAGTGAGTGATTGACTGAATAAAATGTTTAACTGAAGTCCGTATAAGCGACTGTTTTTTTCACACAGCCTGGGTCGCAGATGAATTTTCAAACATAAGCAGGGGCGGAAAAGATACATGTTTACGCTTAGTGTTTACAAATTTATAAGACTGCTTCGGATACTGAGTAAATTGTATCCGGCAGCGGCGAATATAATTCTTGTAACATTCAGCGTTATTCACAGTAAAATTTGACTGATTTAGTCAATATCTTGAAAAATCTACACCACTGCAGGTTTATTTTTATTAATCCTGTTTTTAGTATTTTTTAAGTTCGTGAGGCACCTTGTAAACCAAGGAGGATTTGTTGAAACGGACGGATATTTCCATGGCACACATGAGTCAAGAAATGTATTTAAAGTACGGTACAATTTTTCTTAGGTGACATTTACATCGGTGCATGCCATAATATAGGACCAATCATATGTATCGATAAGGCTTTTAAGCTTGTGAATATTAGCTTTGCGGAAGCAGCTCATTTAGTATGCCACTAAACTGAATGTCAAGCGCACAGAGCTGGTCATTGATTTTACAAAAACCAGTGATCAGCTCTTTAAATCCATACTTAGTCTGTCTCATGACCTCATTTCATGTTGCATAGCACGTCCATTATCACAACAATAATGTAAACCAGACCTACGGAAAATAGCATCCTATGGCAGTGAACCCAGCAATGGGTTTCCAGCAATGGCCAGCAATGGATGGTAGGACTTCATGACTTCATTGAACATAAAAATAATTCATAAAAAGTTAAAAAACACTATACCTTGAACCACTGTGCTAAATAGGAGCCGAAGCGGGAGGTTTAGGTGTAGAGTGCGAAGGAAAATTGCAGAAATAGAGATCAGAACTCTATTGCACACGAAAGAAAAAAAAAGGAAGAAGCAAAGCGGAATTGCTTGAAATTAAAATTAATTTGCCTCCAAATGTACCACAGCACACCCGAAGCGATACGATTTAAGTAAAATCTGAAGTTTCTCAAGTATGAAACGGGCACAAAAAAACACGACTTTTCGCCTAAGAAGGAATGGAACATTTAAGATTATCACTTTGGACGGTAATCTGCGGGTGACGAAGCAAACTTTAGCGAGCGTGTGCAGAGACTATATATAGCTGATGAATTCGAAATTTTATATTTGCCTTTGAAACCCAATGGTCGAAAAGTATTTCTTTAATTAGATCATTTTTGTCAAAAGTTTCGGAAAAAGGTTTGGAAGTCTGTCAGCTTGTGAGAGATGTCTGTACAAGTAATGGAATTTAGATTTGCTAAACTTGGGAAAGGGGAGACATTGGAGTCTCCAGATAGAATATTTTTGTTCAACAACATTTTAATTTTGAATACGCGTCTATTGACACCTCAATCAGGCCAAACCGACTATCCGTTCAAAAATTATATTTTAAATTAAAATTTTTTCTTTTTCTTCACAGCTCAATAAATTTCGGGTTTGTCCATCTTTTTGTGGGTTTGTCTGTTTTTTTCTCTCCAGTCGTATAAGTGGAGCTACCATTTTTGTGCAGGCGCATTTGTACAGCCTTGACGATTGGCGGATTCTATTTTTGTCAAAATAATACGACTAATCAAATTTATATTTATTTTTGATCAGCATTAACTGCCGAGTCTATGGAGCCATGTCTTTCTGTCCACTTAAATCTCAGAGACTATAAGAGATAGAGCTATAGGATTCGGCATGGAGACTTCTATAATACCCACGCAGTTCAAGTTTGTTTAATGCTAAGAGAAACGCGATGCAGTTCTATTTCAACTGCACAATTGTGGTTTAAACGTTGAAAAACGTTTTATACCAAGAAAGATAGGTTTGTATGGAGAAGTTGTAGACTTATTAATTTGCTTCCCTACTGGATTGATTTTATTTTTATTTCAAAAGCAAAAAGCAATAAATTTATCACTTTTAAGAAATATGTAATCACCAGATATAATATTTGGTTAGGTGCGCAACTAAGTTCCCGTTGTTTGTCGATAGATGGCTCCAGCAGTTGGTGGTGATCAATTTTGATATCGAAACCGTGATAAACTTAACCTAAACATTTGAAAAAGAAACTGCGTTGTCATATTAGTGACTTTGTTTATGTGTCATGTACTTTTGGTTGTGCGACTACTTGACTACCCCCGTGTTTCATGTTTAGCTTACAAAGTTTTTTTTTTTTAATTTTTAACGTAATCATAACAAATTTAAAGGTCATGTTTCTGCCGAGGATACTGGCTAATTATAGTCGGGCGGGGAGAAGAACACTCCCTTCCTTAAATCACCCCAATCCAAGGTGGAACAGCACCTTAACACGCTAATACATATGCAAACTCTGGGGGACCGTCCGACCTTCCAGTGTAAGTGCTCTTATAAAAATTGGAGGAGAGCAGCCTTCATTCTAATGAGGGCGGACCCATCGGCCAAAGCCAACTCGGACCAGGCCGAGATTATTAAGTGGGCAAGAGAGGATCCGAAAAAACGTGCTGGGTCAGATCCTGCGAAGGAGATCGCGCAAAGCGTAAAAAGGCAGAGGTCCTCGAAGGGAGAAGCCCCCCAGGCCAAGAAGAGGAAGGTTCAGCCGCAGCCGTCCAAACGCTCGTTCGCCGAAGTGACGAAGTGAAGAACCCTAATTAGAGTCCTGGACAAGGGTTCCAAAGATGAGCTCATCCCCAAGTACCTTTGGCGACGAGTGGTCAACGAGTTGCATGGACGCTTCGTGGAGGAAATGCTACAGAACGGAGGACCCCTACCAGAATGCGAAGATGCAGAATGGTCAGGGTAGCGTCATGGTAATTGCCTGCCAAGACGCGCGATTGGTGGAGACCTACAAGCGAATGGTAGCATCGCTTGGGGAGATCTACTCCGTGGGAAAGCTGGTAACGGTTGACTGGGAGGAGATCCCAAGCCAACCGAGGGCGCGCGTATGGCTCACAGAAAAGCCAGCCGACCCTTAAACTTTCCTGACAATACTTAGGATATGCAATCCGACCCTTTCTACGGGGGACTGCAGTGGCGCCAAGGTCGAGGAGGCGGTAGGACTGCGGAGGAAGGTCGTTCTCACGCTCAAGAAGGAGACCGTGAAAGCTCTGGAAAGGTCAGAGAAGCGGATTAAGTACGGATTCGAGCATGTGATGGTCCGTATCTACAAATCTGAAGAGAAGAGCAAGCCAGGAGGTATTGAGCTGGAGGCAGCGGTGCAAGAGCCAGACTTGGAGGAGCCGACCAAATACGCGCACCCGGAAGGAATGTCAGAGCAGGAGAAGGATATCCAGGAAGGGTACACCTCAGAGGAGAGCGACTTGGCAACGGCACTTAGAGGCGTCGGAATGGAGGAGTACTCTCTGTTGAGCTCCGAGACGGAGGCAGAAGTTACTGTGGTGGAGAATCTTAAGAATGTCCCTGACAGTCTTACAGATAAGCCTCCATCACAGCAAATCGGCGTCAGCTGCCCTCCTACTCCACCTCGCCGAGAGTGGAGCTGATGTGGCCCTCATCGAGGAACCCTGGATCCTTGGAGACAGTATTCTTGGGTTGGGGGCGTCGGAGTATAGGCTCTGCAAAGCCGATACAACAGGTAATAGGTGAGCCTGCATCCTTGCAAAAAAAAAAACCTTAACCTCTTTTTGCTACCCAATTTCAGTAATGAAGACCACGTAGCTGCAGCGGAACCCAAAAGGTCCTCTAAGGGTGTGTTCGGCGTATATGGGCTACGACCAGGAAGCCCTCCCCCAGCAACCGCTACTCAAACAGTTGGTGGAAGACAGCAGGAAGCATAAGATCGACCTGATCATAGGTTGCGATGCCAACGCCCATCATTAGTGGGGAAGCACTGATACGAACGAGAGGGGTGAGTCAATCTTCGATTTTATCCTAGGCTCCAATCTTCTGGTGGGTAACAGGGATACAGAACTCACATTCATATTCAAGAACAGAAGGGAAGTACTTGACATTACTCTTTACTCTGACTCCCTAGCTGACAGGATTGTTAGATGGGGAGTCCTAGAGAAACAATCTTTCTCGATACATAGAATTAGTGGTCAATTTTGAGAACTTTAATCGACTTGTCCCAAAAACAGATCGGGCACTTGCGCCCTTTAAGACCAGGGCCCGCAAAGCCTTTAATTTCGCCAGTAAGGCGAACACTGCGACAGCCTGCGGGACGTACAAAGCGAACCTTAGGCAGTACAACAAACCCTGCGTAGGGCAAAGATGAATGCCTGGACCAAGTTCTGCACGAACATTCAACAGACTTCAGAGGCCTTCCGACTCAGTTAGGTCCTCGCAACAACTGCACCAAATGTAGGATACATCAAAACCTCGAAAGGTAGCTGGACCACGTCCTGCAAAGAAACTCTGGAGGCTCTCACAAATTCACATTTCCCAAATTGCTCTCAAGGTGAAACGCCCCCACCACCCAAACCAACTCGAACACCTTTTGAGTGATAGGTATCTCAGCTGGGCGATGAGCAGCTTTCAGTGTGGAAAAACTAGTGGAAATAGTTCAAATTTATTGTCGCACCTCCTGTTTACCTCCAGGAGGAGGTAACCTTCAAGGCTTTCAAATACCCAGGCCCAGATGGCATTGTCCCGGCGGAATTAATTAAAGCCGGACCCAATATGAGGTCTTGGGTCAGGAAAGCTTTCTCAGCAATTTTCAGAATTGGCATCCCTAAGGACTTGCGACCTTTAAGCCAGTCGTCCTTCCTCCTCAAGACAATGGAGAGACTAATCAGCCCCCACATTAATCTTACCATTAACACAGATGATATCTCGGGATCGCAGCATGCGTATAGGAAGGACCGATCCACGGAGACGGCACTCCACGAGATCACTACGTTCGTCAAAGCATTTAGTGAAGAGGAATACGCATTCATTGCTTTTCTACACGTAGAAGGTGCGTTCAACAACATCCTGCCATGTTCAATAATCAATGCGCGCAAGAGACTAAGAATAGACGATCAATTCTGTACCCCTTATAAAACAGATCTTGGTAAACAGGACTGTTGGAGGTAAACAGGAGGTGCGACAATAAATTTGAACTATTTCCACTAGTTTTTCCACACTTGGCATAATAAGATTTCGCGGAGCAAATTTTACTTAACTTGCGGGTTTCCTAGTAAGTATTGGTTATTATTTTATAGTCTGTGAGAGATAAACTAATATCGATAAACATTTTGGCGCCCCCAAGTGGACTTGGTGCTAAGTATTAAAAAAAATGGGTAATGAAAGGTGACAGTGACACAGTGTTTTTACACAAACAAAAATATACCAAAACATTCACAACAAAAGAAAAAGCTGCTCGTGACGCGTCTGTGAAGAGTAACTTGAATTCAAATAAATTCCCCGCCTCGTGGAACCAGGACAAGCCAGGTTCCACGATAATCAACATCAAAGCCCCATGTCCTGCACCTGCATCGACTGCACAAGAAAAGTGGCAGCGGGATTTTTTTGTATTATTATGAGAGGGGTGAATCTATTTAAACTTATAGTGTAACTTATAGTTAGAGGTGGAATAAGACGAATAAGAATGTCTAAGAATTATTCGGGGTGAGGTCTAGCGGGTGAGTTTTGCGCTGCCTCCGCATCTGTCCGCTGTTGTCGAAGAGAGTGGTCGCCAACTCGTTGTAGTGGTTGTGTAGCCTCTGGATGTACTTGCTGCTTCTCTGTATCTCCTCTTTCACCCATGGGAAGCCAAGCCCCTCGTGGATTGTCTGGTTGTCGTGGTAGACGTGGGCCCCAGTGGCGATACGGAGGGCTCCATTTTCAAATGTCTGAATAGTCCGAATATTAGTTTTGCTGGTCGTGCCCCAAAGTTGGATCCCGTATATCCAAATTGGCCGAATAATCGCCTTGTAAATTTGGATTTCCGAAGAGACTCTCAGCTTCGACCTCCCACCCATCATCCAACAGTACGCCTTACTTTAATCTTACTTCACACTGCTTTAGCTTTTTGACTAGGTGAGACTTCCAAGTATGCCTCCTATCTAGCTTGAAGCCCAGGTATCTTGGGTTTTCTACCTGTGGGATGGGGAAGCAGTTGAGGTTGACTGGTGGGCAATTTCCTGGACGGAGAGAAAATGTGATGGCGGTGGATTTATTGTAATTCACTTGAGTATTCCACCTTCTCTCCCAATTGCCGAGAAAATCTAGTTGCTCCTGCATGACAGCAGCTGCCTCTGTAGCGTTGTCAGCAGCGGGATTGAAGGATCCTAAGGCAAAACCGCAGGTATTTGTTGAAAAAATTGAAAGTCGAGAAAACACAAATTAAATCCAAGTGTTGTGCTGAAATATTCCAGCTTCCTTTTAATGCTTGGCTCATACGTACTTGAAAATTAGTAGAGCTGAAACATACATTTCATTTCATTCATTTTTCGCCAAGCAAAAAAATTAAATTTAGTGCAGCCAAACATTTGGTTATATACAAATATATGTACATATATAATACATATTGGACAATGGAACGTGAGGACTTTAATGGAACCAAACAGACTGGCGCAGTTTGAAGGAGAAATGGAGAAAATGCTGATCGCAATATCATCTCAATCGCATCAGTAAGATGAGATGGAGAGGTAACGGGACAACAACAACATCAAACGGCAATCTAGTGATGCACAGCGGGACCATTGATGGAGGCAGGAGCGGAGTCGGGATATATGTGTCCAAACAGTACAAACAGGCACTAATTTCCTGGAGCCCAGTATCCGACAGAATCATCATTGGCAGATTCCGATGCAATGCTAGACACATCACCATCGTGCAGTGCTATGCCCCGAAAGAAGACGCCAGCGATGACATCAAAGACGACTTCTACAACGCCCTCACATCCTCACTCACTAGGACCGAAAGAGGTGACATAAAAATTCGTATGGGAGATTTTAATGCAAAAATCGGCCCCAACAACAACAGATTGGAACCAATCATGGGCCGACATGGTGTTGGCACACGCAGCAATAATGGTGACAGGCTAATCGACTTATGTCAGACCTTCCAACTGGTTATTGGTGGCACTGTATTTCCCCACAAGGAAATCCATAAATACACATGGACCTCTCCGAATTGACATACTCGCAACCAAATCGACCACATCTGCATAAGTAGGAAATGGAGACGCTCGATATTGGATGTTAGGAATAGGAGAAGTGCGTCTATAGACAGTGACCACGAGCTGATAATCGGAGAGCTCTTAATCGAGCTCAGACGAAATAGCAACACTGTCAACAGAACCACAAGAAGACCGCCTCCCCTTAACGTACAACTGCTGAGTGACTCCAACCTATCCACCAGAATGGCCACAACGTTGCGTGGACAGCTGACATCGCAACCGGAGAATCACTCATGGGGACAAACATGCAGTATACTGAGAAGCACTGCGGAGGAGATGCTTGGCACCCGACGACGCAGGCGCACGGAATGGATATCAGCGCACACTTGGGAACTTCTCAGCAATCGGAACAGCCTAAAGTCGAAAGCAGATCATGATTGCAGAGCTCGCGACGAACACAAAGAGCGCAGCCAACATGAACAGCATGGGCTCGTTGTACCAGATAATTAGTCAACGGACCGGAAGCTGCCATAGGCGATACCAACCAGTGCGGGACCCAGATGGAAGACTCCTTACTGATGATAAGGCACAACTCCAGATGGCGATGGCGACAGCACTTTATGGAGATCAGCTGCACAGAACAACCGAGCAGCACGCAAGAAAACTTCAGTAGTATTGTACCGAGCAATAACTTCAGAATATCACCCACGGCACCATCAATTAGAGAAATAAAGGATGCTATCAGGAAATTAAAACACAACAAAGCGGCCGGAGATGAAGGCATACCGGCCGAACTTCTCCAGATTGACACGCAACTAATGGCCGAAACACTGCATCCACATTTCAATAATATATGGGAAAGTGAGCGGATCCCAACATCCTGGAAAAAAGGAACCATCATCAAGCTACCGAAGAAAGGAGACCTCAGTGACTGCAACAACTGGCGAGGCATTACCCTGTTGAACACAAGTTACAAGGTACTAGCCACTCTACTGAACGAACGTCTTCAGGAAAAGATCGAGCCAACACTACGAGATAAACAAGGAGGATTCAGACCACAACAAGGAGGATTCAGCTGCGTAGACCAGGCAAACACACTACTACCGAGCAAACTGTGGAATGGCACTGTACCTCTTGTTCATAGATTTCCAGAAGGCATTCGATTCGGTAGACAGAGCAGCGATATGGAGAGCACTTGCAAAAAAGGGAGTGCCAGTGTAAATCATAAACATAGTGAGAGCTATGTATGATGATTCGGAGCTGGCGGTACTGCACAACGGGAAAATTAGTGCCCTTCCAGACGAACACAGGCGTCAAGCAAGGATGTCCTCTATCACCACTTCTGTTCAACCTGGTAGTCGACGAAATTATGAGAGAAGTATGCATGGACAGACGCGGAATCACTTGGAACTTCACCCGACATCTAGAAGATTTGGATTACGCGGATGAATATCCAATGAGGACTTATGGCACTGCACAGGAGAGGTCCCAATCCAGAAACAAATAAAGAAACGGAAATGGATTGGCCACGCTCTGAGGAAGGAACCAGGAAGCATCGTAGAATGGCTTGGCTCACAAATTCAAACCCAAACAAGCCACAGCTAGGGTCCTCGAGATCCGAACCAGCGCAGTAGGTTTAAAGATCAACGCATCAAAAACGAAAGCTATGCGGACCAAAAACTCCAACACACACAACATCACAATCGGAGATAAAACCATCGACTTCGTTGACAGCTTCACCTACCTCGGTACTATCATAACATCAAATGGTGGAGTGGAAAGTGATGTGGAGAACCGACTGCGCAAAGCGAGGTCTGCATTTGGAAGACTACACCGAGTATGGAGAAACCAGCAGATAAACAGAAAAACAAACCTTTTTTTGGGCGCATATTCAACTCGTGTGTAAAATCCATACTGCTATACGGATCGGAGACGTGGCTGACCACTCAAAGGATATTGATGAAGCTGCAGGCTTACATCAATAAGTGCCTAAGAATAATTCTGGCCAGACAGAATATCCAATGAGGACTTATGGCACTGCACAGGAGAGGTCCCAATCCAGAAACAAATAAAGAAACGGAAATGGATTGGCCACGCTCTGAGGAAGGAACCAGGAAGCATCGTAAGTATGGCTCTGGAATGGAACCCACAAGGAAGTAGAAGAGTGGGTCGCCCAAAGATGACCTGGCGCCGTACAGCACTCCTAGAAATATCCCGGGAAAACATCAGCTGGAACACGATAAAACAAACAGCGCTAAATAAAGTTAGGTCGAGAGCCCTTGTAAAGGCCCTAAGCTCCCGAGAGGAGTAATAAGGACAACAAAAAAATACATATTTACGTGCATAAATAATTTGGCGTACAAAAAAATATATGCAGCGGTAAACTTTTCGTTTTCGCTTCTACCTTTATCAGCTGATGCATGTAATACGTACTACGTATGTATATGCATTAGTTTGGGGCATTTTATTTTAACGGAACGCCAAGTAATGCGCTACCCTACAAATTAGTTGGGCATACTTGTTTTTCGGTGTCATTGGCAACCAACTATTTTTTGATACTCAGTGCCTCGACTACCAACATTATTCGACGCTTCATTAACTAATTCATTATTTTCATTTTTTAGCCATATTAATAAATTATTTTCTGGTAAATAATTAAATAATATAATTAAATGATAAAAATAATAAATATTTTATATTATTTAAGTCTTTTTTTTAAACTAATTAATAAAATAAAATACAAATTTTTATTGAAAATATTTTATTGATAATAAATAACAAAATTATAGATGTTTTCTGTTTATAAAAAATAAATAAAATAATAAAATGGATAATAATAAACCAAAACTAAAATTCACGACCCTTGATGACTTAGAAAGAAGATTAAATGTCAGAGTAAAAAGCATTCGCCGGCTAGAGGAACGTTTGGAAACTGGGTCAGTTCCTTTAGTAAAGACCGAGCTACAGTGCATTCTTCTGGTTTTAAATGGGACAACTTTTAAGGCGAATGAGTTGCAAGATCAAATCGATCAATTAGATGGAGAAGATGAATTTGAAGCCGAGTTAGAAGAATTAGAGAAAACAACTAAGGCAAGGGTGATGTATCTATTAAATGAAGACTCCCCTAACGCTACTACAATTTCTGCCGCCCCAACTTGAGCACGACTTCTCAGCTTGGCATTGCCAAAATTCAATAAATACTATTCGAAGTTTAAAATTTTTATGAGTCTCTTCATGACATTAGTCAAGAAATACAAAAAAAGACCAAATAGAACATTCCTGTTATCGAGAAATTAATCATTTAATAACCATTTAATTTCTTGCCTCTCTGGCGAAGCCTTAGAAACTATCAAGGCTTTCCACGTCACCGAGAGTAATTATGATAAAGCTATCGCTAGTCTTAAAAGAGTTTACGACAACGAATGTCTCATCTTTGCGAATCAAATAAACAACAGCCATATGCACCGTCGTTGAGAGGTCTCATTGATTTACGGGTCATTATTATCCAAAGGAAATTACACTAAAATTGCAAACTCAATGATCATTCACTTAGTTTTGAGTAGAGTAGATCCTATGAATAGACAAAAATTGGGAAGAGTCACTGGATTATGAGAAACTGCCACTGTGGTCCGATTTCTAAAACCTATTAAATCGTAGGTACCAGCACCTGTCCGCTGAAGAGACTGGAAAGCCAAAACAGGAGAAAACTGGGTTCGGAACGCAGCACAATAGGAGTTCATTGGCTTGCTCCACTTCCAACAAACAAGCTTGCAGTTATTGCAACGCACAAGACCATAGTCTTGGCCAGTGTAGTCCGTTCGCTCGCCTTGCTGTAATGCAACGGTTTGAGTTTGTCAAATCATCCTCATGGTGTTTAAATTGTCTGCGAAAAGGTCACACGGTTGCGAAGAGTAAATCGACTAGGTGTCAAATTTATTGCAAGATTGCACCACAAACTTCTACACCAATTTACTGTGACCGAAAATAACTTGGCGTTACCACCACCAAATGAACATCCTCCTCCAGCGCTACATCTTGATGGCCCTTCTACATGCTTTGCATGCGTCATCCCTAAAATGGTTTTGTTAGCGACGTCGATCGTAAGCGTTAGAACTAAAAATGTCGAGCACATACTGGCCCGAGCATTACTTGACTCTGGGTCACAAATGAACTTCATTACTGAAGAACTTGGTCAACGCTTACAGATCCGTAGGAAGGAATCGCGTATCAACTTGCTTGGAATTGGTCAAGCTAATTCCCAGGTTAAGAAAAAGATACACATACAGACATACACATAAGATACAACATTTAATGGTAGTGAGTTTCCGTTTGAAGAGATTGAGTGAATCTGTGAAAAATAGATTCCCTCGAGCTGCCGAAGTTATTGTGTCCGACTTTTACGTCGACGACATGTTAACGGGTTCTGCTTGCATTGCGGCGCTAAAGACAATTAAGTCTGAAGTAACTCAGGTTTTGTAAAACGCAGGGCTTTAATAGAGCAAGTAGTTTTCAAACTCGCCTGAAGTTACTGCATCCGAGAGAACAGTTAATCCAATAAGATGATATTCCAAATATGATATACAGTCGTGGGTCAAAGTCCAACTAAGCAGAACATTCTCTCGGTGACATCGAAGCTGCTTGACCCCCTTGGCTTATTGAGCCAAGGGAAGTACTCATCAAACAAAAGATCCTATTGCTGAAACTTTGGTTAAATAAGCTAGATTGGGATGAGAACAATCTACAGATTGCATTGTTGAAATTAGAGGTCACCCATTCGAATTCATACCTTTTCTGACGCATCAATGAGAGCAAATTTGCAGAAGGTATTGAAGTTTCGATGGTATTCGTATTCGTTGTTGAAGACAAAGACAAACTCCCATCTTGAGTTATGTGCCGCTCACTTTCTCGCAGATCTCTGCCGCAAGATAAAGCTTCTAATATAGTTTCGATCGAACGAAGTGTATTATGGTCGAATTCAGAAATTATCGTTTTTAAAGGAACCGGAAAAAAAGTGGCGTGAGGAAAAAAAAAAAAATGAGGTCGGATGAACCACAATCGTCTGTACCTCATATTTATTGAAAGTGATAGATGAATTTTCCTGCTGCTTATATGTTCCGCTTTATAAGGAATTCTAAAAACTGGTATTGAATTCTGATATGGTTTTTTCACCTGTCGAATATAATAAAGCCCTAATAAATATTACCGAGATAGTCCAAGAGTACAAGTATCAAGAAGAAATGTAAAGGATCCGAAAAAGTTTATTTGTCTGTCCAAGTCTACAAAAGCTAAATCCGTTTTTTCATGAATCCTCTAGGCTGGGGTTACCTGTTCGTTGTTACTGGACGGGGGGCAACTAGCAAATGCTAAATCGTACGATGCCAAGTTTTCAGTATTGTTGACAAAGCGATATCAATTTGTTCAGAGCTACGTCCGATACTTGTACAAGTCGAATTTTCATGTGGGCTCACGAGCACTTGTGAGTCTGTTGCCCAGAACATATGAATCCCAGTTCGTAAATGCCCAAGAAGTCCGCAGTAAGATAGTATGGACATGCATACGCTGCTTTAAATGCAAGCCTCGTCTGATGACTCAATTAATGGGAGATTTACCCTTAGACAGAATTCGTGCTACAGAAAGCCTCTAATAAAAGTTCCGATCGAACGAAGTGTATCTTGGTCGGATACAGAAGTAACTCTCCGCCTAGTCTCCATATGTGCTGTTGATTTTTGTGACCCTATTGAAAAAACATTGAAAATTCGTGGTAGGCCACCCTTTCGGTCCTACATTGCCTTATTTGTTTTTTTCCTTTATGTTGGCTTTTCAAAGGTTCGTTGGGCGCCGAGGATGTTCGCAGATCGTACAATGCGACAATGCAATGAACTTCGTTAGAGCGAATCACCACTTTGCGGAACCCTGTCGGAGAATCGAGAACGAGGTCGACACGGTCACACAATACGCATCAAGAAACGGATGCGGAGGATCACCAGCCGTCTTGTGCGAATTCGGACCGCGTCGCCGCAATAGATAAGATAGGCTTAAGATTAGAGAAAAAAAAATAGATCGATCGATGAAGAAGCAGCCTCTTTCGTTTTGTTTACTTCTGCTTTAATCTTTATCAGCCACAAATTTTTTTTTATTGATTTCGGGATATCGGGATTTTTTTGGATATCCAAAGTTCCTTTTCAATGAGTTTATCTCGTCAGCGAACATTTCCGATCGCCATTATTAGCTCCTAGAGGGATAATTCACCCTTTTGCATTTGAGCTTTGACTGACTGGTCCCTTTTATTAATCTTAACACCCATGCTACTCGTTTGAAAAAGCGTCCTAAATCCTTGAGCTGTTCGTCTGACGTAGCTGAGACGATTTGTCACTTTTCATCTTAATCATCGTTTGCCGTATGAAGCAAAGGTACCTCTGGCCATGTCTTTGTCGTCTTGGTACCTTTTCAGCTGAATCAGTAATGTCGTTATCCACAGCCATTACTTTTCTTTACAGTCTTTAATATTTTAGATTTTTAGTGTGCATAAAATTGCTTATATTGACGATGATTAGAGCAAACCCAAGCTAAGACTGTTTAAAAATCTGACTTTGACTATCTATTATAGAGTTTTTTAAGATAGTATCTAAAACTGTGACATGGAGTTCCAACCTTGGATCGAAAGGAGTTTCAGAGGGACGAATTCTGCTTGCCAGCTACAAATGCTACCTTTATGTTGTCAGTAGGTATAATTCGCCAATGAGCCACAGCTATAAATGCTTCTTCGCTGGCATCGAAAAATACATGCAATTTTCGTTTTACATTTGACGATAAAAAGTTTTGTGAGTAGCACCGATTGATGTGCTTCTTCCTTTACCTTCGAGTTTATTTTTTTCGCTTCCTGTCTCTTTTCAGAAATTGCGAAAAAATCATCAATGTAGTGGTTATGCTTGATGGCCTTTAAGATGGCCTTTTTATTCTGTGTAGCATTCATAGCATTGATGTTTTTTACGTATTGTGCCCAGCATGGTGAACATCTAGTGCAATGCCTGAATTTTATAGACTTAAATTTTTCAGTGTGAATCTCTCCATAGGAACCTCAAATCTTCTGGGTCCGGGATCAACACAGGGATCAATAAGTCCCGAGGCTAACAACATTTTTTATTAAACAATTTTTTTTTTATTCATCAACCTAATCAGCTTTTAGTGTGACACAAACGTTCAAACGCTTTTCCAATTTTTCAATACCATATTTATAAAAAATATTTTTCAATACCATGTTGCTGTTTTTGTTCCATCGAAAGCAATCGCGGAACCCACATGGAAAACACTTTTTTCATGATCCATTTTTGATGATGGATAATGAATACACTTCCATATAATACCTGTGTCATCTCAGCAATCTCACGAAGCTTTACTTTACGATCTTTCATTATAATTTTTGTCACTTCACTCACATTTCCGGTGTAACAGCTTCCACAGGTCTACCCGAGCGTTTCGCGTCGTTTGTGTCGGTGCGCCCACGTCTAAGCTCGGAAGTCCACCGACAAATCGTTGCTATTGATGGACAAGAGTCCGGGTAACATTTTTGAACCCATTGTTTTGCTTGCACGGTGTTTTTACCGATGAAAAAAAATGATTTATCAGAACACGGAACTCGGAAAATTTAAAATTAAAATTTTAAAATTTTAACATGTTTTAAGTAAAGGTTAGTACTCTAGAAAGACCTAGTTACTGGCTTATTACGAGCGTCATCTCAGGGTTAGTCTCGGCACTTATTGATCCATGTAGTATTTACTTTAACGTGAAAGAACATTTCCTTTATACCGGTACACACTGCTACTTAACCTAAACGAAACTGAAATAATAATTTTAGAAGTGGCGGATTTTTGTCTGGTCCTTTCAATAAGAAACTATTAAGCGAAACTCCATTAACCTTTGCTGCGGTGTCAAAAACCAGCCGCTTTTTTTTGGATTTTTTTTATGTTGTTAAATCAAAAATAAGGGAGATACCAAGTTCGGGGTGAGCCTTTCTTGCTTTGCTCTTCCGATAACTTGATTGCATATCCTCTATCTAAAAGGCTTTATTGGACGCTTGAATTTACTTTTTTGTGGATATGAGTCTTTTTAGGGCCATGTAATAACTTTTTGGAAGGTTTATAGTTACGCCTTAATAGAGCCGTATCGTAGCCATTTTCTAATCTTTTTGTACCCTCTAGCACAATTTTTTAATTAATAGTATCGACCTCTAATCATCATTGTCTATTCCAATTAGTATGCTCGGCCTAATATTGTCCTAACCGTTTATTGGACAATTTTTTAGCTGGATGCATTTCTCCTGTAATAAGTAGATGGGAAATTTTGTAGATGGGAAAACTTCCTTGTGATTTTCCATCCAACAGAGTGTAAAGTATTTAGGATTTGCTGAAACGCCTATTTTTTTAGCAAAATGTTCATTTATTAAAGTGCCGTAGGATTCTTCGTCTATAATGCATTTTCACGATCTCAATTTTCGTTGGCAGGGTTTTTATCAGTAACAGTAGGGACTTCTCTAACTTCTCTACTGTAGTTGAAAACATTTCACGTTTAAACCTTTTTAATTTCTTCTTTACCTATTTCATGAGCGCTTTTTGATTTGACCTATTATGAAGTCTTTCATAGGGCTTACTCAACATACTTAACAACGTGGCTTATGATACATTAATCGCGATTTGATCTTACTAATAAATTCACTTAGCAATACAAGGTTATAAATGTGCTGTGTTTTTATATTATTTTTATTTTTAAGTTTGAAATATTTTTAAGTTTGAGTTTTAAGTTAGGTAAAATTAAGTTTTAAGTTAGTTAATATTTTTAATATTAGCTGCAAACCTGGGAAAATATTGTCCAGGCAATTATCTGAGATTGGCAATATTTTTGATACTTTATCTAGCTGGCTTCTTATAAGTAGACCTGATTGGCCGTATTGAAATTGTAACCGCTTTTTTCTTAACAAATTTTCAAGAATGGAATATCCATAAGCCATAACTAATAGCTGGCTGAAAGTCTTGTACGCAACAGTATTAAAATCGGATTCACCCTTTGGAACTTCATATGTGGAAGCCAACCCATAGATGGGCCTGTGTGACACCAGAAGTCGATGCACTGCTGATACAGGAGGAGCAGCGCCAAGATGGGTTCTTTGTGTAGAAACGTGGATGCCACCATGTGCGACACCGCTGATAGGAGAGCCTACCCCAGTAATAATTTCATTCTGTGTGAAATCGAACTGTGCGACACCCTGTGCGATAAGAAGAAGCAGGGCCAATATAAAGTTTTAGTCATACCTTTTTATACCCTTGCAGTGGGTATTATAATTTTGTCCAAAAGTGTGCAACGCAGTGAAAGAGACATCTCTGACCCTATAAAGTATATATATTCTTGATCAGGATCACCTCCTGAGTTGATATGTGCATGTCCGTCTGTCCGTCGGTCCGTCTGTTTCTACGCAAGCTAGTCTCTCAGTTTTAAAGCTATCAATAGTCTCTCAGTTTTAAAGCTTGAAACTTTGCACACACCCTTCTTTCCCTTGCACGCAGTATATAAGTCGGAACTACCGGAATCGGCCGACTATATCCTATAGCTGCCATATAACTTATTGATCGGAGAGGGTATAACTTAAATGTTTTTAGAGTTAGAAAGTTCAAATTTTACATAAGCGCTATTTTTGGCGCAAAATAATACGACATGCCAAATTTCATAAGGATCGTCCGACTATATCCTATAGCTGCCATATAGTTAAACGATCGGAAATGACCCAACTTTCGTGTTTTTGAAGATAGTAAGCTGGAACTAGGTACAGATTATATTTTTTGTCAGTTTATCCAACCTACCAAATTTCATAACGATCAGTCGACTATATCTAATAGCTCTCATATAACTGAGCGATCGGAAATGGTTTTTGGTAGAAATATTAACTTTGGTATTTTTGAAGAAAGAAGTTTAGGACTTTTTTTAGATTTTGTATTATAGTTAATTGGATTATATTATCATGTTCTCATAAGGATCGGCCAACTATATCCGATGTTTGCGATATATATCCGGTTTTAACCGCAAGGGTATATCAACTTCGGCTCCGGCCGAATTTAGCTTTCCTTTCTTGTTCTTTTTTTGCCGATTATGCTTGGAGATTGGTAATTTATTTCGGTCTTATTGATTTTTCCAAAGTTTCAATGAAGTTCATAAAATTTTTACAGAATTTTCCAGTTAGAAAGTCTCTACTCAGCTTTATGGGGTAATTGTGGTTTCTGAAAGAAGGTTTTAGGTGGGGTAATGCGAAGTGCAAAGAGCGCAGCTTTTAATTCAGCGGTAATGGTGGTTTAAAAAACAAAAAAACCTAAAAAAAAAGGTAAGCAACGGTAAATTTTTGGATATTTATATTGATTTAACAATTAGGTAGAAAGTTGTGGTGTTGGTTTTATACTTGTGGACTGCCAGATGCTAATCTTTTTGAATTCCAGTCGTGTTAACGACAAATGTGTAAGGCTTTGCACTGTTATTTTAGAGGACCGAGCCCAAGCCAGCCATCTTAATGCTTAAATAAAGGTTTGAGGTTCCTTAATGGTTCCTGACTGAAAACTATTTCAGTTGTGCTATATGATAAGATGGATGTTTTCTGCATAAACTCAGGAGTTTATGTATTTGTGGCTGTGGTATGTTTTTGTATGAAATTTTTGACAGGATATTGACTGGAGACAAAAATTAAGTATTAAAGACTTCTAGGATCAGTTAATTTCAGTTAACTAAAGAAGTTACAACACACTTAAGAAGTTTTAAAAGAGTATTTTTATTTAGGCACTTTCATATTTTGGTTTGGTACACATACTAATATTGTCATCAGCTTAGCACTTATGGTGAATTGAAATCGGGATAAATGTATGTACAATTATCCTTGCCAAACCTATACAAAGCTTAGTTTTTACCGGACGGAAAAAATGTTATAATACGAAGAAGTACCGAAGCTGCAAAATAAAATGTAATCAAATTATTGATCTAAATTAACAATATTTTTTTACTTACGCTAAGGACAACCACACTCATCAACGACCATTTTAGGCAAGTCTCGTTTTATAATTCCATCATCTCCATAATAAATTAGGGACATGCTAGAGAATTTGATTGGCGCACAACATGGTCGCATTCCATTTAGCAGTCCCATTTTTCTATACTCCTCTATAAAGTGTGCGTGGAATGTTTGAAATGTATCAGGTGTCCTAAACGATCCTGTGCAATCACCTCTACAATAGTTTGCGAAGTATCCCCTAGGGGCAATAATCCAATCATCCCAGCCAAGGGCTTTAAAAGATACATAAAATGACTCCTTACAGCATTGTCCATTTGAGGCGCCTCCACAGTCCACTGCACGCCTTCTAATTCGTCTTTTCTTTAGAGATTCCGTATGGAGAACAAGAAATGGTCGGTTGCTATTAGAATAACGTGTGTTATTAAGATCCGCGGGTTGAAATGAGTGTATTGAGTAGCGGTCACCACAGCCCGTGCAATCAATAAGCAACCGTAGTTTTTCATTTTTACTTTGTGTATACCACTCCCGTATTGTTTTTGTTAAATCAAATTTTTTCCATCCCAACAATTTTGTGTTAACTTCAAAAGAAGCTCGGAATGTAATAGAATGGTCAATTCCCTTTAATTAAAATGGTTTTTGATTATTACGATTATTTAAAAGAAATTATTTTATCATTATTAAATACCTTTTCAGTGATATTTATCCCTTCTGCTAATTGAAAAATCCAAATTTTTATTTTATGGCGTGTCTTTTTTTTTCTCCATTTTGTATTTTCTGAAAGTAAATTGTCTGTATATAAATTGGGTTTTACTTTCGCAAGCCAATAATTTTGCGGCTTTTCTATACGTATGTGGATTTGTGCACTTCGAATAGTCAATTTTTGGTTTGGAACGCGACGATTTTGAGGAGAAAACTCAAATATCCGGTATTGTCGATATTGCGCACCTAAAAGTAAAATAAGAATTAAGCAAGAGAGACAAACTAACTTCGGGTGGAACCGAAGTTGATATACTCTAGCCGATAAAATCGGATATATTTTGCAAATATCGGGTATAGTTGGCAGATACTTATTAGAATTTTATTATAAAACACATTTTTTAAGGCCACAAGCTTCTATTCTGAAAAAGTGTTTGTTGATCGAGACTATTTCATTTCTCAAAAAAAAAAAAATTAAAAGTAGCGGCTTATTAATCATTGAGAAATAAAAGAACTATGCTGCCTCTTCAACGTTATGATTCGCTTTATTTTCTAAATCTTAAGCCTTTATAATAAATTAGAGCTAATTAACTAGAGATAACTAACAAATTCAAAATGTAAATTCAATACAAAATTTAATTTAAAAAAAATTCAAGCACGTAAGACCTTGCTGGTCCGGGGTCCGCGATACTGGTGGGGTGATGTGCAGCCCGCATGTCAAGCGGGTCCCGGGAGTAAGCGCCGTCGCTTGGGTCTTGAGTCCAGGACGGGCTCGAAAGCCTTCCACGAGAACGGTCTGCGGTCAGCTCCTTCTTCTCTGCGGTCAGCTTCGTATTGCCTACCGCTCGTAGTAGGTGGCTGGCAGACTTCACACCTGCCTCCTATAGTCCGCCCATGTGCGGAGTCTGCGGCGGTATGAACGCAAATACGCATCCGTTTCTTGATGCGTATTGAGTGACCGCGTCGACCTCTTCCCCTATTCTCCGTCGAAGCTCCGCGAAGTGGCGACTCGCTCCGACGAAGTACGTCGCCCAACGAACCTTTGAATAGCCAATCAAAAGGAATCAGTGGAAAGGTCGGAAACTACTTCTAATTGTGCTGCCTTAGACGAAAAAAACAAATAAAGAAATGTAGGACTTATAGGGTGGCCTACCACGACTTTTCAATGTCTTATCAATAGGGTCACGAAAATCAACAGCACATATGGAGACTAGGCGGAGAGCACGAATTCTTTCTAAGGGTAAATCTACCATTATTTGAGTCATCAGACGTGGCTTGCATTTAAAGCAGCGTAGCTTTTGTAGACTAGGGCCAACAATTAAATTTTCTCTGATCTTTTCTATTTCTTCTTGATACTCGTGCTCTTGATTCGACAGGTGAGGGAACAATATCAGAATTAACTACTAATCTCTTCGATATCCTTATAAAGCAGAAAATATAAACGAACACTTGCAGCAGTTTTAGGAGGCAGTTCTTCCATCTGAAGAAGTTCTGGTGACAGATTAAACCGAGGGCTCGTTGGCCACTTATCTTCCGGTTCTTTTAAAAATTATGGACCTGTAAACCAGATCGATTCTACCGTCTTCTTTACGTCTCTTCCTCTGGACACTTTATCTGCCTGGTTCTGTTTAGTTCAACCACTCTTGAATTTCAGCTACTCTATTCGATACAAACGTTGACAACGACGATGGATGGAAACGAATCCAATGTAGAGTTACTTCTGAATCCGACCAAAATAGACTTCGTTCGATCGGAACTTTTATTAGAGGCTTTATCTTGCGACAGAGATTTGCGAGAAAGTGAGCAGCACATAACTCAAGACGGGGGAGCGTCTTTGTCTTGAGCGGCGCTACTTTGAACTTTGCCGTCAGCAATGAAATTGTAATACCTTCTGCAGATTTGCAACGAATATAGACGCAGGCTCCATAGGAATTTATTTTTCACGGATTCACTCAATCTCTTCAAAAACCTTATGGCCAGGAATGGGGCAGACGCCATACCATATGTAACGGTGTTTAGCTTGCACAGTGTCAATGACTCTGATAGTTTTTCCTCCACATTATTAACTGGTATCGCCTATCGGCTTAATTTACCATATCTTGGCGATAAATATTTTTTATGTCGGGTGACAGAGCGAAACCCGAAGAAGTGTTGAATTTAGCTCCTCCTGAACTGTAGGACCCACCATCAAAAAATCGTTGACCCACCATCAAAAACGACTCGTAGTTTGGTCGATGTGCTTTGAGGCCGAAAGACACACTGATGAGGTATGACGTAGTGTGGAGTAGCAAGAACATAATTTCTTGTAGAGGACATATGACCTAAGGATTCCCATTCTTCCATAAATTCCAAAAACATTTTTTTTATTTCGAGTCCCGATATAATCTTTTCTCGATCGACAAAAAACGGCGTTTAGCTACCTCGAACGAGTTTCCCAAAACGCTTGGATCCGATTTAAATGGAAGTCTGATTTCAAATCGAACTTAAGTCAGTAGAACAGAGTTCTTCTGATAGTGTTCCTAACATAACTCTTGTTCAGATGACAAAAGCTTTTTAGAAGTTGGTGCTTCTACCAACACCCAGAATTTTTTCAAATTGCTATCTATCCAATTTGGAGCAAGTTTATAAGTCTCTTCGAACAATAGTAGACAAGGACGTAAAAATTCCTGTTATTGAAAAATTTAATGATTTCATTTATTACCTCTCTGGTGAAGCCTTAAGAACAATAAAGGCATTGCAAGTCTCATTTAAGACCTGAAACTTCCACTCTAGCTTGGTCTTTACTAAGAATTAATTAAACTTCTCGCAAAAAGCGATAAAATAATTAATTGATTAATTGATGGTCGAATAATCTTAATAGTCGAGGCCCAGAGTATCTAAAAAATAGTTGGTTGCCATCGAGAACAAGTATATCCAACCAATTTGTAGGGTAGCGCATCTCTTAGCATTCCGTGAGAATGCGCAAAGCTAATGCACATACCCATGTGCATATATCAGGGACCGCAAGTTTTTTTAGAGTTTCGGATTTTGCATGAGTGCTATGATTGGCAAAATAATACGACCTATCAAATTTTAAAAGGATCGGTAGACTATATCCTAGCGCTTCCTAGCGTCAGTGGATCCAACCTATTAAATTTCATAAGAATCGGCCGACTATATCCTATAGCTGCCATATATCTGAACGATAGGAAATGACCCAACTTTTGTGTTTTTGAAGATAGAAAGCTGGAACTTCCCTGGGCAATTCACAGCTTCAAGCCTTACAAATCGGCTGGTACTGACAAAAATTTACCCCCGCAAGTCTATCATGCGCACGAAATCAGCATGAACTGACTGTCGAGCATTTTCAAAAGATCACTCTCTCTGGGAAAACTGCTACAAACGTGGCTCAAGTAATGTATTGTACCATCTTATACGACCCAAAAAGATTTTAAGCCAGTGGTCGGCACTCATAGTGTGTGAGCGGCAAAGCTCGGATCCGGAAATTTCCTATGCCCCTGGAATAGGACCCTGCCTACCACTTTTTCAGACCAATCAGTCTATCAGCCTTTTTGCTTTAGACCCTTGAAAGTGTCATAGGCCTCCACTTAAGATGCTTCCATAGTACCTTCATATCCAAAGCAAAACACGCATACAGAAAAGGGAAATCCACAGAAACTGCCCTTTATGCGCTTGGCTCTTAGATTGAAAATCACTCTTCCACAAGGAACACGCCCTGGATGCCTTTTTAGATTTAAAAGGGGCTAACAACGTCAAAAGGGGGTAGATGGACACTTGGTGGGACTAATTGATCAATTGCTATTAAGCACAAGCGCGCTCATTAATTTTTTCAAGGTCCGTCTGTCGAGGAACCCCGCAAGGAGGAGTCCTCTCCCCTCTTCTATGGAACATTGGGGTCAATTCAATTCTATGCAAGATGAAAGAGTGGTCTGCAAATTAGTGGCGTACGCGGACGACGTGGGAATTACATTTACAGGAAATTATGCTCCATCACTCTGTGACCTTATGAGCAAAAAAATGCAAACCCTAGTCAACTCAACAAGTAGCAACGGCCTGGGGTAAAGGCTCAAAAAACCGAGCTTGTTCTCTTCAGCAGAAATTCCTTCCCTCAACCCTCCAATACTTAATAAACAGAGGCTGACATTCAACGTAAATTGGGGTGAAGGACTGAAGGCAGTGACTGTTCTCTTCATCTGCAAAAAAGCAATAGGGCTTAAATAAAGATTGAGCGGCAACAACAACGAAAATGACGGCATTTACACTAGGAGAAACACATAAGTGAAAACCCAACCACACCGGACATTGCAGACTTCCACAAAACGAACCACTAGTCCCTATTAGCACAGACTACAGTACTCCTAGAAACCACAGAAAAACCCTCTTTAGCACCATCATTTCCAAAAGGAAAGAATGAAACACGCAAACTTTAGGTCCGGATCGATCTCAAGCAACTCAAAAACAGTCTCAGCCTGTAGATCATCTCTTCACGAGAAGACAGTATGACATTAGCCTCACTTGGGCCCAAGTCACAGAAATATAACAGGCAACTGCATAGTAGACGAACTGGTTCGCATAGGCACCACTCCATTTCCAAATGGAGTTAACTGGTTTTCTCATAGCCAGAAATATGTTTTGCCATACCGGCAACTAAAGTAAGAACTATTACTTAATGTGAACCAAATTTTAAATTTCCAAATATTTGTAGGTAACAATAGAGCAGGCATTTTATTCATTAAAACTGGTGCTGTCGGACAACAAAAATCGTTTAAGCCACGGAACATAAGAAAATATACTCCTTGTTCGCCTAAACTCAACAAACTTAGATAATGCGATTGACAACTTGAGTTTATTTGAAGACGACGATTAATTATTTACTAATGATTAATGATGATTTTTTTCAGATATGACGTCAAACACCGAGTTATGCACCGATCATATTGAAATTTTGCACACTTGTGCAACATAGAATTGACTCGCAGTCAACATTTTTACTTATTTGTTTTATATTTACTTATTTTTTGCTTCTATTCGATTTATAGCCCCAAAATGGAGCATTTTTAGGGCTAAAAACGTACTTTTACATTCACCGGCCGTTGAAAAAATGAAAAAAAAATGTTTCTTTTAAAAGGGCAACGTTGGCTGGCTTCTAAAGTACTAATTTTTTTGTATTCCATGAGTTTCAGATGATTCTACGATCTTATATCCGGGACACCGCAATATGCAGAATTCCGTTGAATGCCTACTTCAAGTGGCTGCAACTTCGTTGATTTTCGACATTTTGTTGTCTAGAAATTTGAAAACATCCTTGAATTGTTACTTAATAATATAATAATAAAAGTATTTAAAAAATATTCAGTAGTTTTCTCCAATAAAAATCTTTAAAAACGCTTTTGTTTGGCCCGTTATCCCATACGCCCCTCTTAAGTATTTAACCATTCGGTAAACACCATTTTTGAAAATTTTCCAGATCGGACATTTAGCATTGGGCAGAAGCGGATTTTTATTGAAGAGGTATACATAAGTGCTATTTAGTTTGTGTACGCAGGGAAAAAATCATTAATATAAACAGTAAGCTGTAACGGGCCAAGATGACTTCATTGAGTAGCACGGACTCCACGTGTAGCACGGATAAAGTGGCTGAAGATCCACATTAGGAGGACTGTAGGAGATCCCAAAAGATTCAGTTTACTCAACAGGAGTGTGTGATTGACTGAATAAAATGTTTAACTGAAGTCCGTATAAGCGACTGTTTTTTCACACAGCCTGGGTCGCAGATGAATTTTCAAACATAAGCAGGGGCGGAAAAGATACATGTTTACGCTTAGTGTTTACAAATTTATAAGACTGCTTCGGATACTGAGTAAATTGTATCCGGCAGCGGCGAATATAATTCTTGTAACATTCAGCGTTATTCACAGTAAAATTTGACTGATTTAGTCAATATCTTGAAAAATCTACACCACTGCAGGTTTATTTTTATTAATCCTGTTTTTAGTATTTTTTAAGTTCGTGAGGCACCTTGTAAACCAAGGAGGATTTGTTGAAACGGACGGATATTTCCATGGCACACATGAGTCAAGAAATGTATTTAAAGTACGGTACAATTTTTCTTAGGTGACATTTACATCGGTGCATGCCATAATATAGGACCAATCATATGTATCGATAAGGCTTTTAAGCTTGAGAATATTAGCTTTGCGGAAGCAGCTCATTTAGTATGCCACTAAACTGAATGTCAAGCGCACAGAGCTGGTCATTGATTTTACAAAAACCAGTGATCAGCTCTTTAAATCCATACTTAGTCTGTCTCATGACCTCATTTCATGTTGCATAGCACGTCCATTATCACAACAATAATGTAAACCAGACCTACGGAAAATAGCATCCTATGGCAGTGAACCCAGCAATGGGTTTCCAGCAATGGCCAGCAATGGATGGTAGGACTTCATGACTTCATTGAATATAAAAATAATTCATAAAAAGTTAAAAAACACTATACCTTGAACCACTGTGCTAAATAGGAGCCGAAGCGGGAGGTTTAGGTTTAGAGTGCGAAGGAAAATTGCGATCAGAACTCTATTGCACACGAAAGAAAAAAAAGGAAGAAGCAAAGCCGAATTGCTTAAAATTAAAATTAATTTGCCTCCAAATGTACCACAGCACACCCGAAGCGATACGATTTAAGTAAAATCTGAAGTTTCTCAAGTATGAAACGGGCACAAAAAAACACGACTTTTCGCCTAAGAAGGAATGGAACATTTAAGATTATCACTTTGGACGGTAATCTGCGGGTGACGAAGCAAACTTTAGCGAGCGTGTGCAGAGACTATATATAGCTGATGAATTCGAAATTTTATATTTGCCTTTGAAACCCAATGGTCGAAAAGTATTTCTTTAATTAGATCATTTTTGTCAAAAGTTTCGGAAAAAGGTTTGGAAGTCTGTCAGCTTGTGAGAGATGTCTGTACAAGTAATGGAATTTAGATTTGCTAAACTTGGGCAAGGGGAGACATTGGAGTCTCCAGATAGAATATTTTTGTTCAACAACATTTTAATTTTGAATACGCGTCTATTGACACCTCAATCAGGCCAAACCGACTATCCGTTCAAAAATTATATTTTAAATTAAAATTTTTTCTTTTTCTTCACAGCTCAATAAATTTCGGGTTTGTCCATCTTTTTGTGGGTTTGTCTGTTTTTTTTCTCTCAGTCGTATAAGTGGAGCTACCATTTTTGTGCAGGCGCATTTGTACAGCCTTGACGATTGGCGGATTCTATTTTTGTCAAAATAATACGACTAATCAAATTTATATTTATTTTTGATCAGCATTAACTGCCGAGTCTATGGAGCCATGTCTTTCTGTCCACTTAAATCTCAGAGACTATAAGAGATAGAGCTATAGGATTCGGCATGGAGACTTCTATAATACCCACGCAGTTCAAGTTTGTTTAATGCTAAGAGAAACGCGATGCAGTTCTATTTCAACTGCACAATTGTGGTTTAAACGTTGAAAAACGTTTTATACCAAGAAAGATAGGTTTGTATGGAGAAGTTGTAGACTTATTAATTTGCTTCCCTACTGGATTGATTTTATTTTTATTTCAAAAGCAAAAAGCAATAAATTTATCACTTTTAAGAAATATGTAATCACCAGATATAATATTTGGTTAGGTGCGCAACTAAGTTCCCGTTGTTTGTCGATAGATGGCTCCAGCAGTTGGTGGTGATCAATTTTGATATCGAAACCGTGATAAACTTAACCTAGACATTTGAAAAAGAAACTGCGTTGTCATATTAGTGACTTTGTTTATGTGTCATGTACTTTTGGTTGTGCAAATATGTCCAATTTTGTGCCAAATAATAAAAAAATAACTTGACTACCCCCGTGTTTCATGTTTAGCTTGCAAAGTTTTTTTTTTTTAATTTTTAACGTAATCATAACAAATTTAAAGGTCATGTTTCTGCCGAGGATACTGGCTAATTATAGTCGGGCGGGGAGAAGAACACTCCCTTCCTTAAATCACCCCAATCCAAGGTGGAACAGCACCTTAACACGCTAATACATATGCAAACTCTGGGGGACCGTCCGACCTTCCAGTGTAAGTGCTCTTATAAAAATTGGAGGAGAGCAGCCTTCATTCTAATGAGGGCGGACCCATCGGCCAAAGCCAACTCGGACCAGGCCGAGATTATTAAGTGGGCAAGAGAGGATCCGAAAAAACGTGCTGGGTCAGATCCTGCGAAGGAGATCGCGCAAAGCGTAAAAAGGCAGAGGTCCTCGAAGGGAGAAGCCCCCCAGGCCAAGAAGAGGAAGGTTCAGCCGCAGCCGTCCAAACGCTCGTTCGCCGAAGTGACGAAGTGAAGAAC
The DNA here is from genome assembly GCA_018153235.1 of Drosophila malerkotliana malerkotliana. Lineage (NCBI taxonomy): Eukaryota > Metazoa > Arthropoda > Insecta > Diptera > Drosophilidae > Drosophila > Drosophila malerkotliana. The sequence continues at coordinate 1,309,553 of JAECXV010000202.1, read as the reverse complement.
CCTAATTAGAGTCCTGGACAAGGGTTCCAAAGATGGGCTCATCCCCAAGTACCTTTGGCGACGGTACCCGGTAGGAATGTCATATGAGGAGGAGGACATCCTGGAAGGAAATACCTGAGAGGAGACCGACTTGGCAACGGCACTTAGAGGCGTCGGAATGGAGGAGGACTCTCTGTTGAGCTCCGAGACGGAGGCAGAAGTTACTGTGGTGGAGAATCTTAAGAATATCCCTGACAATCTTACAGATAAGCCTCCATCACAGCAAATCGGCGTCAGCTGCCCTCCTACTCCACCTCGCCGAGAGTGGAGCTGATGTGGCCCTCATCGAGGAACCCTGGATCCTTGGAGACAGTATTCTTGGGTTGGGGGCGTCGGAGTATAGGCTCTGCAAAGCCGATACAACAGGTAATAGGTGAGCCTGCATCCTTGCAAAAAAAAACCTTAACCTCTTTTTGCTACCCAATTTCAGTAATGAAGACCACGTAGCCGCAGCGGAACCCAAAAGGTCCTCTAAGGGTGTGTTCGGCGTATATGGGCTACGACCAGGAAGCCCTCCCCCAGCAACCGCTACTCAAACAGTTGGTGGAAGACAGCAGAAAGCATAAGATCGACCTGATCATAGGTTGCGATGCCAACGCCCATCATTAGTGGGGAAGCACTGATACGAACGAGAGGAGTGAGTCAATCTTCGATTTTATCCTAGGCTCCAACCTTCTGGTGGGTAACAGGGATACAGAACCCACCTTCATATTCAAGAACAGAAGGGAAGTACTTGACATTACTCTTTACTCTGACTCCCTAGCTGACAGGATTGTTAGATGGGGAGTCCTAGAGAAACAATCTTTCTCGATACATAGAATTAGTGGTCAATTTTGAGAACTTTAATCGACTTGTCCCAAAAGCAGATCGGGCACTTGCGCCCTTTAAGACCAGGGCCCGCAAAGCCTTTAATTTCGCCAGTAAGGCGAACACTGCGACAGCCTGCGGGACTTACAAAGCGAACCTTAGGCAGTACAACAAACCCTGCGTAGGGCAAAGAGGAATGCCTGGACCAAGTTCTGCACGAACATTCAACAGACTTCGGAGGCCTTCCGACTCAGTTAGGTCCTCGCAACAACTGCACCAAATGTAGGATACATCAAAACCTCGAAAGGTAGCTGGACCACGTCCAGCAAAGAAACTCAAGGCTTTCAAATACCCAGGCCCAGATGGCATTGTCCCGGCGGAACTAATTAAAGCCGGACCCAATATGAGGTCTTGGGTCAGGAAAGCTTTCTCAGCAATTTTCAGAATTGGCATCCCTAAGGACTTCAGACCTTTAAGCCTGTCGTCCTTCCTCCTCAAGACAATGGAGAGACTAATCAGCCCCCACATTAATCTTACCATTAACCCAGATGACATCTCGGGATCGCAGCATGCGTATAGGAAGGACCGATCCACGGAGACGGCACTCCACGAGATTACTACGTTTGTCAAAGCATTTAGTTACAAGGAATACGCATTCATTGCTTTTCTAGAAGGTGCGTTCTTTAGAACGAACTTTAGGTTGATACTTGTTTGATAATCTTATATGTAAGAATTGCTTACATTAATGGTTTTTCCATCCGATCTGAATAAAACATATACCAATAAAAAGTATTGCTCTAATTAGATAATTTTTCTCAAGAAATTTACCAAAAGTCTATCAGTTTGGGAGAAATTTTCGGCTGCGGTCCTGCCTTTGTGAGTCGGGATTGAAGACTGTGCGTTCGTTGGATGATCTTTTAAGCTCATGTAAATGAAATAATGCAAAATAGCGAAATTAATCGTTGTCTCCAACAAAACTGACTTTTTCAACGAATTTCAATTAATTTAATTTTTTTTTTTTTACTTCTTTGAGTGAACGTAATTGTTTGAATTTTTCTACAGACCTAACGTAGATCTCTAGATACTAAGAGTAAGGAACATAAAGAGTATAGGCATAAAGGTTTTTTTGGTTAAGACCGCTTTACAAAAAAAATTTCTCAATATTTGCCCTTAGAGGTATCAATTGAGATGCAAATCTCCATCTTTCTTCGTATCGCAATGGACTTTTACTAATAAACTTACCCCCCTTAAGGCCATCGGCGAACGAGTACAACAGGGAGACCTACGCGCAAGCAATTTCGTGCCGTAACTATATACACCGCTGGTAGTGCGACTATACTCTCCACGCGAGCGGGTTCTGGTACGGTAAAGTCTCTACCAAGGATGCTGGCTAATCGTAGTCGGGCGGGAAGAAGAACATTTCCTTCCTCAGATTAGCCCAATCCAAGGTAGAACCACTAACCATACAGCATATCGACAACCCATTTCATACAACGAAAATGGACGCAAAAATTTCTTGCGTAAGGCCCCAGCAGGCCCCAGAGAGGATTTTTTACGCTCTCTTACGCTCATCGTTCGTTCATCTTACGCCCATACTCTCATTAAATGCTTTCTGTTTCTCAGTCTCTGTACGGAGCTCGATGAAGAAGGTTGGCCTGCGCTTCGGTTGATCTTTGTATGTATGCGTGTCACACATTCACATACACGGGGGCATGTGCGTGTGCGATTTTGTTTCGAAGCCAGCGCACCAAATTTTGATTTTTCTATCTTTTCAGGCTGTTTACCCTAACAAAATTCGGGTATTCGTTATTTGGTGAAATGAGGAAAGAAATAATATTATTTGTTATATTATATTTTTTAATATTTCATCATACCTTTTAAATTTATTTAGGAATGAGATTAGGTGTTAGCAGTAAAGTGTTTTGTATATATGTATACATTTTAAGAAGCATTAAAAACAATATACTGAGAACGGAGCAGGGTATATTTCAGTCGACATCACTTAAAACGTCGATTGCTTTTAAGTTTTTGTTGTTCGTCATGAGAACTGTGTAAGAGAGCGTAGGAAATCCTCTCTGGGGCCTGCTGGGGCCTGTCGCAAGAAATTTTTGCGTCCATTTTCTTTATATGAAATGGGTTGCCTATATGCTGTATGGTTAGTGGTAGAACAGAATATGACGAAGAATGCAAGTCCAGGGCCTAGACGCTAATATGCGAGCTCTGGAACTGGACCGACTCTCCAGTTTTAACCAGGATTGTCTTGACAAGCGGGTTATGTCATGATGGACAAACCCCTTCCACCCCACTCGTGGGCCCACAATATGAATTCAACAAACCTAAATAAAAACCGAAGTAGAAAATGGAACTCCCACAAAAAGTTCGGAAATGGGGTCAATGACTCGTCAAGCTCCAAAGCCAAGGAGTTGCTGGGATGGAGAACTTTTCAAAGAGGGGCAACATCCGGGGAGAAAACGAAACATCCGGGGTGCGGGGGAGAGTGCTAAGGCATCTTCCTTTAAAGAGGGGCTAGCCATTGACGCCTTTGCCAGTTGAAAGTCGGGCAAGATTTCTCTTGCCTACTTTATGATATCGGCATGGTTTGGGTAAGATTCCACAGATGGGTCAGCCCCTTTCAGAATGAAAGGTTGCTCTCCGCTGCTCTCCTTCTATCCTTGTAAGAGCTTTTGCTCTGCGTCGTAAAAGACGCCACGGCAAGCCGAAAGCGAGAGTATGGCTTACCAAAAAGCCAACCGACCCTAACACCATCCTGGAGGTACTGAAAATGTGCAACCCGACATCCCACGGCAGACTGGAGAGTGAAGGATGGCGGCAGGGCGAGGTTTCTGGAATCCTCCAGGAACGGGACATCGGATTAAGTACGGCTTTGAACATGTTACGGTCCGGGCTTTTAAGTCGGCTGCCAGAAGCAAGACTGAAGGCGTCAGAGGAGCCAGAGGTCCAAGAGCCAGACTTGGAGGAGCCGACCAAAGAGGACACCCGGAAGAAATGTTGGATGAGGAGGGCATCCTGGAAGGGTACATCTCGGAAGGGAGCGACTTGGCAAGGCCTTTTAGAGGCGTCGGGATGGTGAAGGGTTCACTGCTAAGCTCCGAGATGGAAGCAAATGTTATTTTGGTGGAGAATTTCAAGGACGTCTCTTTTGCAGTGGACAAGGACAAAGCTTATCTGGACAATTTCAAGGACAATTTTGCAGATAAGCTTTCACCACAGTAAGGCAGTAAACAACTGGCAAAAGGCGAGCATGAAAGTTATCCAACCCCTAAATACAGGCCACTTATGGCTTTTATAAAAAATATTTCCAAACTCTGCATTTGCCTTCGGCTTTGTCTTTGGCTCTGAGGTCCGATCTCGGTTCCCCATAAACAAATCAAAATCAAAAGTAAACATCAGCTTCCCTCCGAAGCCCAATCAATTACGCCTTTTGCTTTTCAAGTACCCACCAAATTGCATCGATCAGCTTAATCGAATTTCACAATAAGATGCGACAGTTTCATCTTAAGCCTCTAATCTAAGCACAACTGATGGCCGAGGTTCTTTGGATCAGCTTTAGAATTAAGAATTGAGTCTCTTTTTGACCGAGAACGCGAACGGTTGACAAAAATATTTAAGAGAAATCAATAGTGTCTTGTAATTGTTACGTTTAATAAATAAAGGTTTAACACCAAGTTGTATAATTAAAAAATAAAATTTACATTTTTTTAATTCACCGAACTACAAATAATTTAACTGGCGCCCAACTCAAGGGGCCGCGTCACATAAAGCTCCAAAAAATAGTTTAATGAAAAACAAGAAAGGAAAGCTAACTTCGGGCGGAGCCGAAGTTTATATACCCTTGCAGTTAAAACCGGATATATATCGCAAACATCGGATATAGTTGGCCGATCCTTATGGAAATAGGAAAATATAATCCAATTTATTACAATACAAAATCTAAAAAAAGTCCCAAACTTCTATCTTCAAAAATACGAAAGTTGATATTTCTACCAAATACCATTTCCGATCGTTCAATTATATGGCAGCTAAGGGATATAGTCGGCCGATCCTAATGAAATTTGGTAGGTTGGGTCAACTGACCAAAAATAGAATCTGTATTAAATTCCAGCTTTCTATCTTCAAAAACACGAAAGTTGGGTCATTTCCGATCGTTCAGTTATATGGCAGCTATAGGATATAGTTGGCCGATCCTTATGAAATTTTGCATGTCATAATGTTTTGCCAAAAATAGCTCTCGTGTCAAATTTGAACTCTCTAACTCTAAAAACACCAAAGTTATACCATTTCCGATCAATCAGTTATATGGCAGCTATAGGATATAGTCGGCCGATCCCGGTCGTTCCGACTTATATACTGCGTGCAAAGGAAAGAAGGGTGTGTGCAAAGTTTCAAGTCGATAGCTTTAAAATTGAGAGACTAGTTCGCGTAGAAACAGACAGACAGACAGACGGACAGACGGACATGCTCATATCAACTCAGGAGGTGATCCTGATCAAGAATATATATACTTTATAGGGTCGGAGATGTCTCCTTCACTGCGTTGCACACTTTTGGACAAAATTATAATACCCTCTGCAAGGGTATAATAAGTTAAACATAAACGGAACTCGCGCGGTCAGCAACTCAACATTTTTAGTGGAAAAATTAAAACATCCACCAAACGACACTACCAAGTGAAAGTGATCGTTAACAACAAAGTAAATGGAAATTAATTAATGAAATAATCCATAAAGAGTGAATTAAAACAAAGGTGGACCGAAATTTTAAACCAAACAATTACAAGAACACAAAAACTAAAAAAATCAACGCACAAAAAAAAACAAACAAGAACAACAAAAACAAATAAAACGACAACTCCAACAAGAAAAACCAGGGAAGGAAGGCAGGACATTCTCAAATAACAACGAAAACTCGCTCCAACAAAAAAAACCAAGGAAGGAAGACAGGACATTCTCTATCCATTTATCAACTATCAACCACCAACCACACAGAAGGAAGACCCCAACGGGACAATATCGTGAGGAATTAATTTAAAATAATAAAAAAAATTAAAGACTATAATTTAAGATCTGTGAATTTGAGAAAAATAATATAAGATTTATATATTGCAAAAAGTAAGATTCGCGACTTAACAAAAAATATAAAGAATAATTCTGGAAGATTTGATAAATAGCTTTTGTGAATTAAATCTAACAATGGCAAACGGAGGTTCAGCACCAAATTTTTCTGCAGGCAGTGTAGCCGCAGCCGGCAGTTTAACAGTAGAATTGATAAACAGATTAATAAACGCTCAATTGAATGGAGTTAGCAGGAAAGTAAAATGTTTAGAAGGAAGGCTAGCCACAGATGCAAAAACTGTGGAAGATTATAAAGTACAAACAATTGACCCAGCTATAAAATGCGATACAACACTTGAAGTGGTAAAATCCCTACCAAATTTTACGGGGGAAAGAACACAATGTGTAGGTTGGAGGGAAGCTGCAGAAACTGCAATGAGTCTCTATAAAATTGAAAGTGAACAATATTTTATCGCCCTAACAATTTTATGAAATAAAATTATGGGAGCTGCCCATGATGCTCTTACCAATCATGGCACAGTTTTAAACTTTAAAGCAATCTTATCCCGATTGGACTTTATATATAGTGACAAACGACCAATACATGTTCTCGAGTTAAAACTAAGTATCCTAAGGCAAGGACGAATGACAATTACTGAGTACTAAAACGAAGTCAATAAAAAAATGACCTTACTAATAAACAAAACCATAATGACATACGGAAAGGACAGTGTAATTACCAAAGAAACAAACAATTCAATAAGGGGAAATGCTCTACGAGTATTAATATCCGGACTTAATGGATCTATTTCAAACCCAAATAGGTTTAATGGATTTAAAAATGAAAGTAAATATCGGGGAAACAACTTACGATTTGATCAAATACGGCCAAATAATAATACCACTAAAATGGGAAATAATTTTAATCATAACCAAAATTACAATTGGCCACAAAAGGGAAATTAGCTTTGCAAGAAGCGGGCGGAGCCGAAGTTTATATGGCCTTGCAGTAAAACCGGATATATATCGCAAACATCGGATATAGTTGGCCGATCCTTATGATTACATCATAATAAAACTAATTAACTAAAATAAAAAATCTAAAAAAAGTCCCAAACTTCTATCTTCAAAAATACGAAAGTTGATATTTCTACCAAATACTATTTCCGATCGTTCAGTTATATGGCAGCTATAGGATATAGTCGGCCGATCCTAATGAAATTTGGTAGGTTGGATCAACTGGCCAAAAATAGAATCTGTATTAAGTTTTAGCTTTTTATCTTCAAAAACACGAAAGTTGGGTCATTTCCGATCGTTCAGTTATATGGCAGCTATAAGATATAGTTGGCCGATCCTTATGAAATTTGGCATGTCGTAATGGTTTGCCAAAAATAAATTTGTGTCAAATTTGAACTCTCTAACTCTAAAAACCCCAAAGATATACCAGTTCCGATCAATCAGTTATATGGCAGCTATAGGATATAGTCGGCCGATCCGGACCGTTCCGACTTATATACTGCGTGCAAAGGAAAGAAGGGGGTGTGAAAAGTTTCAAGACGATAGCTTTAAAACTGAGAGACTAGTTCGCGTAGAAACGGACAGACAGACAGACAGACAGACGGACATGCTCATATCAACTCAGGAGGTGATCCTGATCAAGAATATATATACTTTATAGGGTCGGAGATGTCTCCTTCACTGCGTTGCACACTTTTGGACAAAATTATAATACCCTCTGCAAGATTATAATAATAATCATAAACAACAAGCTATCGAGGCAATGGATGTTGATCCACCGATTCAACTCCAGAATAAATCTAATAACAATCGGCAGCCGAGCCAAAATTGGCAGTAAAATAGTAACCAAGGAAGATATAATAATTGGCAGGCAAACGATAATCAAGGTAGATATAATAATAATTATCATCAAAATAAAAATCGTTCAAATTTCTATAACACAAATCCAAATAGAGAGCAAACTCAAGCTCAAAAAAAGGAATCAGATGGAACAGAAAGTCAGCCAGCTAATAAAGTAACCAGATTAAATAATATTAATTAAGACCATTTTTTAGACCAGACCACTACAGAGGAATGCCTCATTTAAATAGGATAGATCGAAAAACCAAGAAGCAGCTAAAAGTTTTAATAGATACAGGAGCCACTGCTTGTTACATAAAAAAGGGAATTTTTGAAAATAAAAACGAGCTACCAATATACAAAAAGGTAACAACAGTTCACGGCTACTCAATTATTAGGTATTACCATATTATAAATATATTTGAAACAAAACAATTATTTTATGAAATCGAAGGTTTAGAATCTGATATTCTAATTGGATTCAATTTATTAAGAAAAATTGGAGCTATACTAAATATAGATAAGGGAATCTTGGAATATAATGGAAAACAGGAGAAGTTAAAATATTATGATAATGAGGAGAAAAATGAAATACGTTTAATTGAAGAAAATAATATTCTTCCGTTAAAAGAATTTATTATAAAAAAGTATTTTGATAATAATGGTAGCGAAAACACAGATTCATTATTTGTTGAAAATAGTGAGAAAAGCTTGGGAGTTAAAAATCCCGAGAACGCCGACGTAGAAATATGCGTCAACAAAAATACAAATATCTTGGGAACAAAAAATCCCGAGAACGCTGACGTAGAAATATCCGTCAACAAAAATACAAATATCTTGGGAACAAAAAATCCTGAGAGCGCCGACCTAGAAATATCCGTCAATAAAAATACAAATATCTTGGAAATTAAAAATCCCGAGAACGCCGACGTAGAAATATCCGACGAAGTAAATACCGTCAAAAATCAAATAAATAATATAGGTACTGACCAATTAGGCGGATTGAGGGAAAAGATAGTTCACTATATTGAAAAGGAGCATTCAAAGATAAATATGCAAATTCCTTTTAGAACAGACATAAAGGGGGAAATAAATCTTATCCACGATAGGCCAACATACGGGAAGCAGTATCCGTATGCTCTATCTGTCAACGACTTCGTGAATAGCGAAATCAAAAGAATGTTATCAGAAAAAATAATAAGGCCTAGCAGAAGCCCTTACAATTCACCACTTCTGGTAGTCCCAAAGAAATGAGAGAATCAAGACGGAAGCCGTAAATTAAGACTCGTCATTAATTATAAAAAATTAAATGAAAGTACTATACCTGACAGGTACCCAATGCAAGACCCATCAGTAATTCTATCAAATTTGGGAAAAGCAAGATATTTTTCAACAATAGATTTAGAGTCAGTATTTCATAAGATACTAATGAAAGAATCTGAAAAAACAGCCTTTTCAATAAATAATGGAAAATACGAATTTTTAAGAATGCCATTCGGATTAACAAATGCACCAAGAATCTTTCAGAGAGCAATGGACGATATTCTAAAAGAACAAATAAGGAAAACATGTCATGTCTATATGGACGACATTATAATATTCTCAAACTCAATTGAACAACACTATACAGATCTAAACAAAATTATAAATATATTATTGAGGGCAAACATGAAAATCTCTTTAGAAAAATCTAAGTTTTTCAAACCCGAAACCCGTTTTCTAGGCTACATGGTATCCTATAACGTCATCAAGACAGACCCAGAGAAAATTGAAACCATTAGAAAATATCCGCTTCCAGAAAATATTCGGGAACTAAGAAGTTTCCTAGGTTTTACGGGCTATTATAGAAAATTTGTTTCAAACTACGCCTACATAGCCAAACCTCTAACAAAATATCTTGGAGGTCATAATGGCAAAATCTCAAAAAGAATGTCAACAAAAATGTTAATTCAGCTGGATGAACCAGAAATTAAAGCTTTTAACGAGCTGAAAGAAAATCTCATTGCTCAAGTAGAACTAGTTCAACCGGACTATAATAAAAAATTGATTTTGACCACCGACGCTTCAGACGTCGCAATTGGTGCAGTTTTATCTCAAAAAGGAAAACCAATTACTTTTATTTCAAAAACCTTGTCTAAAACAAAAAAAGCTTATGCTACTAATAAGAAGGAACTTTTAGCGATAGTATGGACTCTTAAAAATCTAAGAAATTACTTATACGGAGTTATTGGAATTGAAATTCAAACCGACCATCAAACTTTATCTTACACAATTTCGGATAAAAATCCCAATGTAGATATGAAAGGATGGTATTCTTTCATACAAAGTTTTACGCCGAAAATAACATTTAAGCCCGGTACAACAAATGTAGTTTCAGACGCATTATCTCGAATTCAGATAAATAATATTACTAACAGCAATATAGAACAAATAGATCAGTCAGACTCAGATCAGAACACACAGCATTCAGCTGAAAGTAGTTTTGAAAATGTAATACAAGAGACCCGTAAACCGTTAAATCAATTTAAACAACAACTGTTATTAACAACGGGGAGGTATACAACACATGAGTCACTGAAAATCTTTGACAGGACACGACATTTAATTGAATATGACACACCAGAAAATTTAATAACTATATTAAGAGAGTATCTTCCACCTAACATTACGGTAGGAATTCATTGTACCTTAGAGGACTTATTTCAAATTCAATTACCTTTAAAAAATAATTTCACAAACACATTCCTTTTTACAAGAATCTTTCTAAAAGACGTGGAAAACGAGGAAGATAAAGCTATAATAATATAAGAAACGCAAAGCCGTGCTCATGGGGGCCAGAAGAGATGTAGTATGCACATATATTGAATACCCACTGTACCGAGAGTACTTAAAGGGTGCGCACTGTAACACTTTGTTGCAGTGTTTACATAATCCAAAGTCCCGGTCATAAACCCTAAGTGGCCGAAATATGAACCGATCGTTATGCCTTAGCCCGCACACAGAAAGTGCTAGTGTCAGCATAATCGTAACAAACGGTCAGCATATGCATACCCCTCGCGCCTCCACTTGAGAGCGCATGACAACATATATTATTATATTCCTTTATATATAAGTACATAGCCGTCTCTCTGCCACCGCCTGCGAGCAGCGCTGCTACGAGATTTAGCCTTACTTAGACTTAAGAAATATTGTAAAAGAACAGAGACACTTTGAACGTTGGAGCGGCACCTCAGCTGCTCCTTCTGAATAAAAATCCAACTGACACCAATCTCCTGGAATTATCTTATCACATGGCGACCGTGACAGCGATGGAAGGACATCGAAGGACCTCTAAGGATTAAAAGGATATACCCAGGAGGATACATATAGTCAAAAAACTGGATAAACTGGAGAATGCAAAATAAATCTACAAAAAAATCTGAGTGAGTAGAGTGAGGCAATGGGCAATCGCGGAGGAGTCGCGAAAAAAATAAAGAAAAGAGTAGCACACCTAAAGTGGCTACTCTACGTAAACACTCCACCTCCCGCGTGGGCTACGGCCCAAAAACTTCAAACAGAACTAGATTTTCTGAAAGAAGAATTAATAAACAACAAGAATAAAAGCCCAAAAATTGCCACCACTCACTCAGTATCGATTAAGAAAATTAATGAAAAAATAATAACAAAACCTCCACCACCAAAGCCATTACCAAAACTAAAAAAGACGTGCCCGAAGGATTGCCCTGGACCACTGGACAGCCCCCACTGCAACCAAACCTGTGCGAGGACCGGCACCGGTAACGCCTGAGTCCAAAAGGCCCCGGACAGCAGCAGCAGCAAATAGAGTGCGGGAATACGCCACCTCCTGCGCCACCGAGGGAACGTCAGCGTAGCCAAACCGGCGACGACCAGCTGACGTGGAAAAAAAAAGGAAATCAACTGAGGAGAAACTTTTTTTTTACCCATGCACTGCGTTGCATAATTTTTTTGATTGCACTGCGATGCATATTTTTTTTATACTATAATATTTTTTGAAAAATTGAGCGGAACCTCTTTTGCCCAATTTGAAAGTATGGCCCGTATAGCTGTACAAATAATAGGTAGGAAAAAATGTTAGATAAGAAAAAAGACAAAATTTAGAAAAAAAATTTTTACAATAAAAAATACGATAAATTCCTAAAATTTATGTAAAATTTTAATGAAAGAAAAAAAAATTAAATTCAAAAATAGCATAAATTCCTAAAATTTATGAAACATTTTAATAACCTTTTAATGAGAAGTAATAGCATAAGTAAAACAGATCAAATAAATGATTCTGACTATTACTTCCCAGAAAAATTAAGTTACATTACAAAATATGACTCAGAGAAAAATATAATTGAAATTGGAAAAACAAAAACATATACAATATCTAAAATGGGTTTAGTAGACACGAAAGTTGTAGATTCCACGGAAAATGTCGTTAATAAAATTGAACCAGGAAAAATCTATCTTCAAACAATTACAATATTGTTAATGATAATCGTCATTATAATGTTAGCAAGCGTTTTGCTAAAATTATATAAATTACACAACAAATGTTTAAAGAAAAAATTCCAGAGTCAAGCAAATGACCTGGACAAAATCTAAATAAAAAACCCAGAAAAAAAAAAAAAAAAATTATTATACACAAATGTAAACACTTACAATCTAAGAAAATGAAATAACAGAAAATAAATATTAAAATATATTATGTAATTCTATTTATTGTAATTGTACGAGGAGTTATCAATAATTAAAACAAATTTTGACAAATCGTACAAATCCCTAACTCAGAATAGACCCATTCAAAAGAATACGGTTAGGAAGCACGTTGAAATATTGGTAGAGTGCTTTAATGAAGCGCGTATGCTAATACATGATCATAGGGAAAGATTAAATCAAGATCATTGGTCACAGGTATCGAAACTTTTGATACGACTACGATCTAATTTAATATTTATTAAACAAAAGTTCAGTTTAGAAATATCGTTACCAACCGTTTTAAATACACCAATAGCAGTTGACACTGCACCTGACTCGGAATCAACAGAAACAAAAGAATCTGAGTCAGAAGAGCTTCCCAAAGTAAACCCCAAAATAGAAGATACAGATTTAAATAATCTTACTATTCCGGCGGTATACACTGATCTGGATAACTCTACAGATTCAGATACTTCGAGTGTCATAGAATACAAGATAGATAAATCCATCACAATGGCACAATCAAATATTGATTTTATTAATACAGCATCTAAGCTTATACCAGTTTTTGATGGTAAGGCTGAAAATTTAACAAGTTTCATTGATGCTTTACAAATAATACAATCAATAAAAGGCGAGCACGAAGAATTAGCTATTTCCATCATTAAAACAAAGCTAAAAGGTGTCGCCAGGAATCTAATCGGTAATGAAACAACAATTACTGAGGTGATTGCTAGACTAAGAAGCAACGTCAAAGGCGAAACTGTTGAGGTATTATCAGCGAAGCTGATGAATCTACAGCAGCGCAATAAAACTGCTAACCAATACACACAAGAAATTGAGCAGATGACGAAAGCCTTAGAAGGTGCATATATATCAGATGGTTTATCTTTAGAGCTAGCCAGGAATTATTCCATGCAGCATGCAGTCAAAGCAATGACTAAAAACTGCACAATCGATAAGGTAAAACTTATCATGCAAGCTGGAACATTCAGTACGATGAACGAAGCCGTTTCCAAATTTGTTAATAGTTGCACTGAAGCAACTGGGCAGTCAAACACTGTCCTATATTATAAGAATTATCCACAGCGCGGCTCAAATCGCGGACGTGGCAGTTATAGAGGTAGTTTTCGTGGTAATCACAATAACTACAATCACAATAACTACAACAACGGTAATTATAACAACAATTATCAGAATAACAATAATTATCAGAATAACAATAGAGGGCGAGGCCCATATAGAGGAAATTATAGAGGCAGTGGTAACTCAAACCGAGGCCACAATAGCAATAACCAAGGCAATGTAAGATTGACACAAAATAATAACCAAAACACATCGGAAAACTCCCAAAACCCTTTAAATATTCAACAATAAATGAAGTAAGAGTTCACACTATTAATCTCAGCCAAAATATATTCGTTTCATTTTTTAATGTAGCTACTGGGAAAGAACTTATATTTTTAATAGACACAGGTGCAGACATTTCCATTCTAAAAGAAACTTCGGATAATTTCCAAAACATCCAAAATGATTACATCATAGACATAAAAGGCATAAGTCAAGAAATAATAAAATCCCAAGGTTTAGTTTCTATAGAGATACAGACCACCAATTACATAATTCCACACGATTTTCATATCTTAAATTCACATTTCCCTATTCCATGCGATGGAATAATAGGCATCGACTTTATCAAAAAATACAACTGTCAATTAGACTTCAAGCCATCTGAAGATTGGCTTATAATTAGACCCAATAATTTAAAATTCCCAATAAAAGTACCAATAGCTCATAGTTCTGGCAATAATTCAATACTTCTGCCAGCAAGATCCCAAGTTATTCGGAAAATTGAACTTAATTCAACAGCAGACAGTGTATTAATTCCAAATCAGGAAATTCAACATGGTATTTACGTTGCAAATACCATAGCAACATCCAATAATGCCTTCATAAGATTATTAAACACAACAAATAACGACCAAGTAGTGAGTACAGATAGTCTAATATATGAATCACTTTCGAACTACGATGTAGTCAACACAAATCCAGACAATAGAAAAAAATCCGTACTATCACAACTGTCAAAAAACTTCCCTCCACAGTTCAAGTCTCAGCTTACTAGCCTATGCACCCAGTATAGCGATATATTCGGATTGGAAACCGAATCAATAACCACAAATAATTTTTATAAACAAAAAATGAGATTAAAAGATGATGAACCAGTTTATATAAAAAACTATCGAAGCCCACATAGTCAGGTGAATGAAATACAAAAACAAGTAGAAAAATTAATCTCAGACGGGATTGTCGAACCGTCAGTATCCGAATATAATAGCCCATTGTTACTTGTTCCTAAGAAATCATCCCCCGGATCAAATGCAAAGAAATGGCGATTAGTAATTGACTATCGCCAGATTAATAAAAAATTACTATCTGATAAATTCCCATTACCTAGAATTGATGATATTTTAGATCAACTAGGCCGAGCAAAATACTTTTCATGTCTTGACTTAATGTCAGGATTCCATCAAATTGAACTAGAAAAAGGTTCAAGAGATATAACGTCTTTTTCAACGAGCAACGGCTCATATCGCTTCACGCGATTACCCTTCGGATTAAAAATAGCTCCTAATTCGTTTCAAAGAATGATGACTATTGCGTTCTCTGGTCTAGAACCTTCTCAAGCGTTCCTTTATATGGATGACTTAATAGTAATCGGTTGTTCCGAAAAACATATGCTTAAAAACTTAACAGATGTTTTTGAGAAATGTAGGAAATTCAACCTAAAGCTACACCCAGAAAAATGTTCATTTTTTATGCATGAAGTGACTTTTCTAGGTCATAAATGCACTGATAAAGGAATACTTCCAGATGACAAGAAATACGATGTCATTATGAACTACCCAGTTCCGCACGACGCGGACAGTGCTAGACGTTTTGTAGCATTCTGTAACTATTATAGACGCTTTATAAAAAATTTCGCCGATTATTCACGGCACATAACAAGATTATGTAAAAAGAATGTTCCTTTTAAATGGACGGATGAGTGTGAAAATGCATTCCAATACTTAAAAACAAAACTTATGGAACCTACCTTGCTACAATACCCAGATTTCACTAAAGAATTCTGCATAATAACAGATGCAAGTAAGCAAGCATGTGGAGCGGTTTTAACTCAAAATCATAATGGTCTCCAACTTCCCATTGCATACGCATCAAGAGCATTTACAAAAGGTGAAAGTAACAAATGTACTACTGAGCAGGAATTAGCTGCAATTCACTGGGCGATATTATATTTTAGACCATATATATATGGAACACATTTCTTAATAAGAACAGACCATAGACCTTTAATATACCTTTTCTCAATGACCAACCTCAATTCTAAACTGACACGTATGAGGCTCGAACTAGAAGAATACGACTTTACAGTCGAATATTTAAAGGGAAAAGATAATCACGTAGCTGATGCGTTATCAAGAATAACCATCAAAGATTTACAAAATATAACTAGAAATGTATTAAAAGTAACTACTAGATATCAAAGTAGACAAAAATTCCGCGCGGAAAATCAAGAACAAGAATTGCCAAGGCAATCTTTAAATAAAGCTTCTAAGCCCAACGTATACGACGTCATAAACAATGATGAAGTACGTAAAGTAGTGACCTTGCAGATAAAAAATATGTTATGTTTATTTAAACAAGGCAGAAAAATTACTGCAAGATATGATGTTAGCGATTTATATACTAATGGAGTTATTGATTTAGATCAATTTTTCCAAAGGCTTGAACTGCAAGCCGGTATACATAAAATCAGCCAACTCAAAGTGGCACCGTGGGAAAATATCTTTGAATATACTTCAATAGATAAATTTAAATTAATGGGCAATAAAATATTGAAAACATTAAGAGTAGCGCTACTCAACCCGGTGACCCAAATAACAAATTTAAAAGAAAAAGAAGCAATTTTGTCTACATTTCATGATGATCCAATTCAAGGAGGTCATACTGGCATATCAAAAACTTTGGCCAAAGTAAAAAGACACTATTACTGGAAAAGCATGTCTAAAGATATAACTGAGTACGTAAGAAAATGTCAAAAATGCCAGAAATCAAAAATAACTAAACACACAAAGACCCCTTTAACAATTACAGACACACCAATAAATGCTTTCGACAGAGTGATAGTGGACACTATTGGTCCACTGCCAAAATCAGAAAATGGCAATGAGTATGCAGTCACTTTAATATGTGATTTAACTAAGTATTTAGTTGCCATACCTGTTCCGAATAAAAACGCCAATACTGTCGCTAAAGCAATATTTGAATCTTTTATCCTGAAGTACGGTCCAATGAAGACGTTCATTACGGACATGGGAACAGAATATAAGAATTCAATTATAGACGATTTGTGCAAATATTTAAATATTGAAAATATTACATCCACAGCACACCACCACCAGACAGTTGGAACAATAGAAAGAAGTCATAGAACTTTCAATGAATACATACGATCTTACATATCGGCTGATAAAACTGATTGGGACGTATGGCTTCAATATTTTGTCTTCTGTTTCAACACGACCCCCTCTATGGCACATACTTATTGTCCATATGAGCTAGTATTCGGTAAAACAAGTAATTTGCCAAAACATTTTAATAGCATAGATAGTGTAGAAGCACTATATAATATAGATGACTACGCTAAGGAGAGTAAATATAGATTAGAAGTAGCCTATAAAAGAGCTAGAGTTATGTTAGAAGCAAACAAGAATAGAAATAAACTACTATACGATCATAAAGTAAGGGATATAGATATATCAGTAGGTGACAAAGTTTTATTAAAAAACGAGACAGGTCATAAGTTAGATCCTAAATATACAGGTCCGTATATAGTAACGGAAATAGGAGATAGAGATAACATAGTAATAGCAAATAATAAACATAAAAAACAAACAGTTCATAAGGATAGATTAAAAATCTTTATTTCATAAATTGCACTTAGTATGGCCATACAAAGACACACATACATAGATAAATAAATACACATATTCTTTTAATAATTTCATTTTCTATGATTCTAACCACATAAAACAAAACAAATAAAAAAAAAAAAAAAAAAAAAATGTATTAATTAAAAATTTTTATTATAAAAATAACTTCATTATATTACGTTATTTTTCAAAAGTAGGGAGATGTAGTATGCACATATATTGAATACCCACTGTACCGAGAGTACTTAAAGGGTGCGCACTGTAACACTTTGTTGCAGTGTTTACATAATCCAAAGTCCCGGTCATAAACCCTAAGTGGCCGAAATATGAACCGATCGTTATGCCTTAGCCCGCACACAGAAAGTGCTAGTGTCAGCATAATCGTAACAAACGGTCAGCATATGCATACCCCTCGCGCCTCCACTTGAGAGCGCATGACAACATATATTATTATATTCCTTTATATATAAGTACATAGCCGTCTCTCTGCCACCGCCTGCGAGCAGCGCTGCTACGAGATTTAGCCTTACTTAGACTTAAGAAATATTGTAAAAGAACAGAGACACTTTGAACGTTGGAGCGGCACCTCAGCTGCTCCTTCTGAATAAAAATCCAACTGACACCAATCTCCTGGAATTATCTTATCACAGAGAATTACAAACAGATCAGTAAATTACATTATTGGCCAAACTGTTTTAAAAAATTAAAAGAATATATTAAAAATTGCGTGATTTGTAACGAAAATAAATATAACAGGCACCCAATAAAAATTCCAATTGGGGAAACCCCAATTCCAAGTAAAGAAGGAGAAAAATTACACATTGACATATATTACGCGCAAGGTCTTACTTTCATAACTTGTATTAACGCTTACTCAAAATTTCTAGTAGTAAAAGAAATCCAAAATAAATTAAATATCGAAGATAAAGTAATGGAACTTCTTCAACATTTTCCACAAGCAAAAGTAATAATGACCGATAATGAACCGAGCTTTACCCCGGCCCAATTTAAATCTTTCGCACAAAGGTGCAATTTAACTTTACATTACGCAGACCCGAGGCACAACACGTCAAACGGACAGGTTGAAAGGGCACATTCTACATTAACAGAATTAGCTCGATGCATTAAAGAAGAATTTAATTTAACTGACTTTTCCGAAATAGTAATAAGAGCCGCTCAAGAATATAATCAAAGCATTCATTCTACAACGAACCAAAAACCTTTTGACGTACTATATAATAAAATAGAGCACGATAACATTCCTGAACTTTTGAAAAATACTCAAGAGAAAATGTTGGAAACACATAATGAAAACAGAAAAGAAAAAGAATATCATGTAGGACAGGTAGTCTATGAAAAGAAACACGGGGAAAGAAATAAACTTAAAACCAGATATAAAAAACAAATAGTTAAAGAAAATTTACCCAACAAAATAATAATCAACAATAGAATTAGAATTATTCACAAAGATAAAATAAAATTCGAAGTATTTATATATCATCCTTTTTTTTCTTTCCTTTCCCAGAAAATGTTTTATCAGGTGTTCATACTACACCTTATTTTATTAACAAAATCAGAAATAATTGACTATACAAGTCACGAATATCTTCTATTTAAGGACAATAAAGACGTATTGACGTACGATTCATACGCAGATTTATTCCATGTATCTAACTTAAGCTTTTATAAAGAAATAATAAATTTGGAATCAGATAATATTAAAAGGGATACTAATAAAAGGTCACAATGGGAAATTAAATATGACATAAAAATAATAGAACTCATTTTATCACAATTAATATCAACTAGATCAAAAAGAGGGATAAATGAGTTAGGCACCGTGTGGAAATGGTTAGCTGGAACTCCGGACCATGATGATTTTATTACAGTTCAGAATAAAATTAATGAATTAATTGAAAACAATAATAAGCAGTCTATTATCAATTCCCGATTATTCAAAGAAATAGAATCTCTTTCCGATGATTTTAAAAAAGTATTTATTGATCAAGATCTACCACTTCGAAAACATCGCTTGCGATTATTAACATTTGATCTGCAAAATTTAATTGACACAATCACTCTAGCAAAAATAGACGTTTTTAATACCAAAATTTTAAACAATGATGACATATTGGAAATATTAAAACATGAACAAAAAGCAGTAATTATAACTGATTTAATGGACATCTCTTCTTTTTTAATCGCATTAAAGAACTTTTAATAATTTATATAAAATACCCAATTATAAAAAACAGATGTGAAATATATCACGCTAGAGCGATTTCCCAAATCGATGGAAAACTACTATTAAGCAATCAAGTCGCAAAATGCGAAAAAATTTTTTACGAAATGTCTAATTTTAAGAACGAACTTTTTTAAGAATTATTGCACTCTTAGTAACAAAAAAACTTGTTTTACCCGATTATTAAATGGTGAGAAATCAACCTGTAAAAAAATAAGAGAAAAAAATAAATAAATAGACATCATACAAGATGGTGCCATTCTTATAAATGGGAACAATATTTTTAACAACTCCCATTTAAACGGTTCGTTTTTAATAACATTTAATGGTACAACTAAAATTAATAATATCTCATATACCAATTTGGAAAATAAAATTCTTGAATACGTAACTACGAACCACTTTAAAAATTATGAAATATCCGATTACATATTATCAAATAACTCTGATCCTTCTTTAGATAATATAAACATTTTAAACCCATTCGTTAAAATTAAGAATACTAAAATATCACTTACCTTTATATTATTAATGTTAATCATTATATATTTAATTCTTTCACTTATTATAAAATACAAAAATGCTATATTATTTGTAACCAAAAAACATCGGCCTGAACCAGAAAAATCTATTAACCAAGAAATTTTTTTAACAGAATTAAGAGATCATTTAAACGAATTTCATATTGAATCGGGACGATCCATTTTAGAAGGGGGAGAGTTATCCAACCCATAAATACAGGCCACTTATGGCTTTAATAAACAATATTTTCAATCTCTGCATTTGCCTTTGGCTTGATCTTTGGCTCAATTATCCAACCCATAAATCCAGGCCACTTATGGCTTTCCACTTATGAATTTTATAAACAATATTTCCAAACTCTGCATTTGCCTTCGGCTTTGTCTTTGGCTCTGAGGTCCGATCTCGGTTCCCCATAAACAAATCAAAATCAAAAGTAAACATCAGCTTCCATCCGAAGCCCAATCAATTACGCCTTTTGCGTTTCAAGTACCCACCAAATTGCATCGCTCAGCTTAATCGAATTTTACTAGGGATGTCGGAAATATATCAATATATCGATATATTTTCTCTTAAAAAAAATATTATTATCGGAATATTTTTGGGCAAAAATAGTCGATAATAATATTTTGAGTTGGTATTTCCGATATTTTATGTTTGGCCACTCTTAAGCCAGAAATTAGCATTAAGTTATCTTATCACGCCTGGAAGTTCGGTTCCATCTGAACGGTTGGCTTCTGTCATTAAATATATTGTCTGTGACTCCCGTAGTCGAATGACAGACCAGCATATAACCGAAAGAGTTTATTTTAAATCATTGAAGAAAGATTTGTTTTGTAATTAAGAGTAATTAGGAGCATTAAATAAGTGAATTAGGTAATTAGCATTATTTAGTACATATTCCATGAATTATTTAAGTTTTAAAAAACTTTTTTTATATTAATTTTTTTATAAATAAATTTGAATACAATGTCCTTAATAATTTTGTTATTTTTTATTTCAATGAACGTTAATAAAAGTTGCTTGAGAGTGGGTATAAATATTTGTTGTTTTTCAATTCACTTTTTAAATAAAAAATAGCTGTTATTTGCAGTTCATGGCGGAGGAAAACACATATTAAAACCTTTTTTAAATTTACAAATAACCTTTTTTCAATTTTAGCTGACCATAAAAAATATCAAAAATACTCGATATATCGATTTTTTTGGTGATATTTCTTAATATTATCGATTGATATTTTTTTCACAGCAAATATCATCAATTCGATATTTTTTCAAAAACCAACAACCCTAAATTTTACAATAAGATGCAACAGTTTCATCTTAAGCCTCTAATCTAAACACAACTGATGGCCGAGGTTCTTTGGATCAGCTTTAGAATTAAGAATTGAGTCCCTTTTTGACCGAGAACGCGAACGGTTGACAAAAATATTTAAGAGAAATCAATAGTGTCTTGTAATTGTTACGTTTAATAAATAAAGGTTTAACACCAAGTTGTATAATTAAAAAATAAAATTTACATTTTTTAATTCACCGAACTACAAACAATTTAACTTGCATCCTCGCAAAAAAGCACCGTAACCTCTTTTTGCTGCCTAATTTCAGCAATGAAGATTACGTAGCCGACGTCAACGCTCATCATCATCAGTAGGGAAGCACTAGGGGGGTGATATAATATTCGATTTTATCCCAAGCTTAAAACTTCTGGTAGGTAACAGGGGCTCTGAACCTATCCGTCAAGAACTTTGATCCGTCAAGAACAGAAGAAAGGTACTTAACATCATTTTTTACTAAGACTCTATAGCAGAAAGGGCTGTTAGATGGAGAGTCTTAGAGAAACACTCCTTCTCGGCGAACTGAGAGCGCTAAAGAAGGAAACTAGATAGATCCTTGGGGGAACCTCCAAAAATGGGCGTTAACAACACTGAAGACCTGAACGCCATGATGGACCCGATCATGCACGAGCAATCAAGGAACCTCGGAGGGCTCCCACCTCTGGAAGGTCCTCGCAACCACTGCACCTAATAAAAGGTACATCAAAAGTTCTGATGGTAGTTGGACCACGTCCAGCAACGAAACCCTAAAGGTTCTTCTGAGGAGCAAACAATCAAGGAAACTCGGAGCCAGGGAGCAGCTAACTCCTCTTGAGCCAGCTCAAATACCTCTTTAGTATAAGGAATCTTATTTGGGCGATAAACAGTTTGAAGCCAGCACAACTATCTAAAAACGGGTCCACTCTGTGGTTTTGAATTAGGAAAATCTTCACAGCAATCTTCAGAACAGGTATCGTGCCCGAGAAGTGGTTGCGGACGAAAGATGCCTTCATACCCAATGGAAGGGCCGTATAGGAAGGGCCGATCCACGGAGACGGTTCTCCACGAGATCACCATGTTTTTCGAAAACGCACTTAGGAATATGCCCTTATTACTTTTCTAGAATTATTAGGTGCGTTCAAAAACATCTTGCCATGTTCGGTAACCAATGCGCTGACGAGACTAGGGCTAGACGATCAATCCGTGCACCTGATAGAGCAGATCCTGGTAAACAGGATGGTTGAGGCGACACTAGGAGGAGAATCTACTCAGAGATTCATCAGTAGATTCACTCCCCGAGGAGGTGTAGCAATGGTGGTAGCAATTGTCTTTACTAAAATTTCTACAGACTCTATGCGACCGCATGATGGACAAATTGAGGGTTCTCTCAACATGGGCAGATAAGAATGGGCTAGGAGTGAATTCATCCAAGACTGAGCTTGTCATCTTCGTGGCGAATAATAGCCTTTTACGATCCCTAGAGTCGGTGGTTGCAAGGTTATTGTTTATGCGGATGATGTCCCAATTGCCTTCTCCGGAAAACTTCTCCAGACTCTATGCGACCGCTTGACGGACAAACTTAGTGTCCTCTCAACATGGGCAGTTAGGAATGGACTAGGTGTAAACCCATCCAAGACCGAACATGTCCTTTTCACTAGGAAGTACAAACTACCATGTTTAAGCCTTCCAAAGCTGTCAGGGGAAACTCTTACCCTTTGTGGTAACAACAAGTACCTAGGAATTACGCAAGACGGGAAACTGAACTGGAAGCTAAGCACTATGGATAGAGCATCAAAGCGGCTGTCGAGCTTTATACCTGCCGCAAGGCCATTGGACTCAAATGGGGTATGTCTTCAAAAATAGTAAGATAGCTTTATACAGCGGGTTTTAGACCTATCCAATTCTACGGGGTATTGGTATCGTGGCTTGCCCTAAAATATTCCATATGTAGGGAAAGGTTAAGGAAGACGCAAAGGATGGCGGGGGTATGCTTTACAGACAGTCTCCGTACAACACCAACTACGCCTAGGCTTCATCGATCTACTGCCTTTAGAGATATTGGGGTTCAAGATAACCAAGCTATTGGAAATGAGGCTACATGAGGCGGGTCTATGGAAGTGGACTAACTGTGGACCCGGGACCAGCGGGCTTTCTTCATATATATATGGATGGTTTGAAGTTGAATGGCCAGGTGTGAGATGGTTTCCACTGCTAGCGTCTGAAGTAATAGCTATCATGAACGCACTTAGATCCCTAGCACTTGCTGGCACACAAGGAACTATTTTTATTTTCTGAGATAGTCAAACGGCACTCCAGGCTCTTGACGAATTTTAATCCAATTCTATCACGGTGAATGGCTGTCGCAGATCTCTCAACGCGAACATCATTATTTTGGTTTCCCCCCATCCTGAAAAAAGTAGAGATTTTAGTTACTAAAATATGACCATTTTTTGGTTGAACAATTTTGTAAAATACCTTAACAGCCAACTTTGGGCTGTTAGAGCTAGTCTTTCAGTTTTAAAACTATCGCTTTCAAACTTTGAACACGCCCCTTCCTTTCCACGCAGCATATAAGTCTTAACGTCCAGGCTCAGCCGACTATACCCTATATTGCCACAAAACTGATTGATCGGAAAATCCGTAGTTGGTGTTTTTAAAGATAGAAATTTGGGATTTTCTATGGATTTAAATTTTGATTCATTCTACCAAATTTTATAAAGATCGGCTGATCAACTTTGCCATTTTTAAAGATAGAAGCTTGGGATTTTTTTTTTGTATCGGATAAAGTATCAGATTTACATATGTGATACATTTCCGATCCTAACTTATTTTATACTTAGATCGTAAACTAGGCAAATGCAAATTAGGCTAAAAAATACAAATAATATTGAAAATTTAAAAGCTTGTCATATTGTGCAGTGAACACCACCACACTTTTTAAACAATTATTTCGCAAAATTTAAAAGGCAAAATATACCTATAGGGTCGGAGCAGTCGTCTCACTGCAAAATTTAAATACCATTTGCAAGGTTTCAAAAATAACAGTAATATTGTGTTAATAATTGTTATGACCAAACGTTGATTTATCTCTTTCTCTTCAGTCGTCGGAATGTTCGGGTAAGTACTGTCTTTGTAAAAAGTAGGAATTTGTTCGGCTAGCCAGCTCTTACTTATTACTTATTATCTTAAGAACTCTCTTCTCTCTATTTTGGGTAATTTTTTGTAATTTTTAAGTAGTAAAATAAAATTTAAATATTTCTTTATATTTCTATACATACCTGTTTCAGCAAACGTAATTATTTCCTGAGTATTTCCAAAGAAGTCTTCTTGTTCAAAATTTTCATGATCATTAAACTCCGCCGAACTATAACGCTGTTTTAGTTTTTCCATATTCATATTGGAACTATAAATATTGGTATTCGTTCGATAATATCCGCTCTTTGTTGTTTCCGGATCTTGATTTTTGTAGGGGCTTTGAACACTGTAATCGTTAAAATACTCATGATCATTGGGCTTGACTGCATCATTTTTCTCGTGAATACTGTCGCTACTATCACTACTAGGATTTATATTTATCAGATATGTGGATTTACTAAACGGACTAGCATTGCTTTTCGTAATGCTGATGTCATTAAAACTCTTGCTGGCACTACTTTCGCCAGATCTTTGTAGAACTTTAGAAGAAAGACTTGAATGATGTTTCGCAGATTGAGACCAAATATGAGTACTCATTTGCCATGGACGATGTGACCAACTTTTATTAAATATTTTTTTTGTTTCGAATTCTTCGCCCTGATTCCCTTGTCTAAATGATCTATAATTTTCCAGGGATTTCTCGTATCTATTGCTTTTATTAGAGTTTAATGAATTCATAAACAGGAACCGACTGATGGAAGCATGCTGTGATCTTCCATCATTTTCATTTAATCTTGAACTCTTTTGACGAAGTTTACTATTAATATTCTCGAAAGCGTTGTTGATAATCCGATCACCATCTGCTCGATATATTGTTTCCCAAATAAATTGTTTTGGAAGGGGGTTAGATACATTTGGCTTATGGGTAAGTCCAAGCTTTGTTAAAATTTGCCGTTTAATGGACTCCAAACGAATTAAATCTCCCGGTGAAATGTTATAATGTTGTTTATTCGTTTTTTTGTAGAAATTGTTGTTGTTATTGTATTTATTGTAGATGTTGTATTCTGTGGGTGCATTATCTGTGTAAATGTGATAAATGTAAAGTGTAATATGTAAGTTTATTTTAAATAAAATGTAGGTTCGTAAAAATGTAAATGTAAATGTGTTTAAAAATAAATTCTTGAAAAGTAAACATTTCTTAAAAAGGCTTTTTCTTGTACCCATTTGATTCTTGGGACTTGAAACCCCTTGACGTGGTAAAATTCAGGTGCAAAAATGAATTTTAATTTTGGTGATTAATATATATAGATATACACAATTAAATTTAAAAATACGCTACACAATAAAAAATTTTCCTACACGGCACGTGTCCTTTACACAACTTGCAAGAACATTTCAAATATAACTAAAAACTTCAAAACAATCGCTGCAAGTTGGCATTGGCAAGAGAGGGTGGAAAAGGTCCAGTTGCACATGCGCTGAAGCTTAAGAGGCGACAATGCATTTCGGTTTTTTGGTTATTGTATTATTATAAAATTGTCTACTCTGTTAATGATATATGGGCTAATTTGGCAGATGGTCAACCAGGACCAAAAATAAATGTCCATATTTCTTGATTCTTTTTTTGTATTTTCATACATTTTTACATTACATTTTTACTTTGCATTTTTACATTCATACATTTTTAATAAATCTCTCAATGTGAAGGATCAATTACCTCTTAATTTGTATTTTGTTTCTTAACTATTTTCTAATCGTACGTTCGCGACCACAAAACATAATTTTATTGTACTTGATTCGCATTAAGAGACGTTCTCGACCCCAAAACATAATTTTATTGTAATTGATTGGCATTAAGTGAAAGCAGGTGGATGAAACTTCATATGTTGAGTTATTTTAGTGTAAACTATTGAAATTAAAAAAAAAATTCCGACGTTTGCAAGCCAATTTTTATACTCTTGCAGAGGGTATTATAATTTTGTCCAAAAGTGTGCAACGCAGTGAAGGAGACATCTCCGATCCTATAAAGTATATATATTCTTGATCAGGATTGTTTGTAGGGGGGCGTTGGTTCCGCAAAAGACTCCAGAAATGGGGATGAAATGAAAAGTCGGGGGCGTCTTCAGTAATTTCCAAAAGAAGCGCGTTCAGCTTTATTGGGCTGCTTACATCGAATTAAACTTAAAAACTAGTACAAAAACAGACGATCGACGACAACCACGAGCGAGAGAGAGGGCACAGAGGGGCGAGTGTGGATGCGCTCTTCAGCGCGGGTGCGCTCTTCAGCGCGGATGCGCTCTTCAGCTGAGCGGTACAACGGCCCCTCACCTAAACATTCTCCCCCCCTTGCAATCGCTCGGGTTGCAACAGATCCCTCGTCGCTAGCTATGCGTCATTGCAGCTAGAGGGCGTACACGGGTCGATGAAGGCCCCCGTGTCGAAAATCCGGGTCCCGATGTTGACGCTGTTCCGGTTCAGCAGCGACGATAGGGTGGGCGCAGCGACCGCGTCCTGCGGGGGCCCTCGAGGAGAGGCGGAAAGTAGCCTAGGCGCGGATGACGCGGGCGGAAGAGCGGTGGACGGCACCCGATGGGTGGCGGACGAATGCAGTGGAGCACTTGACGGCTGTCGGTCAGTGGCGGAAGAATGCCGAGGAGTTATCGAAGAGTGCCGGGAAGTCGGCGGCCGTGGATCGGTTTGGGAATGCCGGAAAATGGCGGACGCAGGGCGAGAAGCACCCGAACCGCGCCGGGAGTTGGCGGATGACGGCCAACGAGAGAGCGAGACACCCCGTGTACTGTCTCCCGCGGGCGGTGACCGGTGCTCCTTGTTCACGGGGTGCAGCAGCGTGTGGTGATCCTGACCACACGTCTTACAGCCGTCCCTACGCCAGGATCCGTCGGAGTGCTCGTGGGCCAGGCAGCTCGAGCAATAGCGGTTCACGAGAACCGCTCGGAGCCGCTCCTCGGCACTAAGGCTTTGGAAGCGCCGACACCTCTTCAATGGATGGATCCCATTGCAGACTCGGCATCGGTAGGATTGTATACCTCGAGTACATCTGCTCTCCAGTGACTGGGCGTTGCGTGGGCGTGGCGACATCGTGCTGAATATGATCTTGGAATCCAATGAGTCACTGAGGCTGCGAGCAACTCGTGTGGAAAAAACAGACACGCTGCGGGGATTGGCTGGAGATAATGGACCTGTCAGCACCCATCCAAAAATGGTCTCCTGACCGAGAAGCGACCCGCAGAGGTTAGCCTTGGAATTACCGAGGAGAATGGACGGAAGAATGTCAGCTCCTATTAACACATCGACTTGGGAGCTCTCAAAGAAGTTGGGGTCCGCCAGGGGAATGTCAGGCAGCCCCTTGAGAAGATCTCGCGAAATCGGATATGATGGCAGATTTCCTGCCAATTGCGGAAGGACGTAAGCCGTAGTCTCTAATTGTAGAGCGGGTATAGACGGCGACCGAATGGAGAAATGGCACAATTTAGTAGACTGCGCGGAAATGGTCTGATTAAGGCCGGAAACTTGTGCGTGAATCGTCTCGAAGGGAGGCTTGACGAGGTCAAACAGTCGCTCCGTTATGAACGTCGCTTCGGAGCCTGAGTCTATCAGTGCTCGTACTTGGACGGTGCACCCCAAATGGCACACGTTGATAAGGGCTGTGCCCAGTAGGACGGCTCCTGACCCGGAAGCGAAACACACCTGCACATTCGACTGATCCTCGGAGCCGTTTGTTGACGTAGGCGGACTTGGAGCGGTAAGCTGCGTAGGCGGACTTGGAGCGGTTGCGAATGGATTGCCGCGGTGCAAGAGGGTGTGGTGTCTGCTGTGGCATGTGGAGCAGGTATGGGCGCTCGTGCAGTCTCGCTGCTGGTGCCCTCGGGCAAAACAGTTTAAACATAACTGCTTCCTTCTTATGTAGTCAGAGCGCCCATTTATATCCATTTCTAGGAAACGCGGACATAAGCGAATGGGGTGGTCCTCCCTCGAACAGAGATCGCAGCCCTTTTGGCCCGGAACCACTCGAGTCTCGTATGAAGTGAGCCTCCGAGCAGGGGCAGTAGGAAGTCCCGACCTTGGAAATTGCACGGAGCCACTAGGCCTGACGTCGTCGATGGCCTCCAGAGTACGATGGCGCTCTGTCAGGAAGTTATATAATTCCTTCCATGTTGGAATCTCGGCCTTATTATGTACGGATTGCTCCCACATAGAAAGTGTGACCTTGGGGAGCTTTGACGAAATCATAAATACAAGGAAACAGTCCCAAGCCTCAACATTAACGGAGGACATTTCTAGGGCTGTCAAACAACTCTGAATGGTAGCTTGCAGCTCCTTCAGCGCGACCCCGGACTCTTGAGAAATAGCCTGGATGTTGAAAAGGATCTTCAACTGGCTGTTGACCAATAGCCGCCGGTTCTCAAAGCGGTCTGTGAGGCTTTTCCATGCGGCGACAAACCCCTCATGGGTAAGCGGAGCCTTAGAAACAATGGCGTGGGCGTCACCACTTGTTTTGGACAATAAGTCGAACAACTTCTCTACCGGGGTGAGCCGCGAGTTTTGGATGTAAATGGCCGTAAACAAGTCTCTGAAGGTGGGCCACCGAAGATAATCACCCGCGAAGACCTCGGTATCCACCGGAGGTAACCGGCAGCCTGTAGGCGCGGGCGTGTGGACATTGACGAGAGCCTGAGTGGATTGGGAAGCAATTTTCTCCCGAAGCTGGGCAATACATCTCGAATAGACGGAGTAACAGTAGCTGTACTTCGCTTCCAACACTGTCGAGGCGGCCGCATTGTCGTCGGACACGGCTAGCAAATCGGAGCAGCTCTCATAGCTCTTCTCCACCTTCTCCCATAGTGCCCGAATTTGGTCCCGATGAACTTCGCACATGTATTGGGAGCCTATTTCCGTTTCTGGGGCGCCCGGAGTACTTATGTTAGCCTCAAATTGGATAATTCGATCTGTTGTGGCGATGAACTTTTTTAACGCCACTTCGACCGCACTTGGAGCCATTTTTGCAACGGAGCGAGTCTGCCTCTGTGAAGGACCGGGGGTTGTATTGACGGATTCGTCACTTCTTGCCCTTGGACTGGCACTGGTAGCCTTAGGCTTCAAAAGAGGCGTCCGCGGAGATGCGGATTGAGATCTGTCCAAACGGATGGCTGGGATCGAACGCGGCTTTTTGTCGTCTCCCGTGGACATTCTCAGAGTCCAATCGCTGGTCAGCGCTTGTCGACTGACGTGCGCAACAGGTGCCTCGTACGAAGTGGTGGCCGGTCGCACTAATGTGATGAGAACGGTGAGATCGCGGATGAAAGGCAATCACAAGGAGCAAGTGCGAACTAGTGGCGCCGATGTGGAAAGGAAAGTCGGGTGCGGCACAATTCGAATGTGGAAAGAAAAACTTCAGGCACCAGAAAAAACCCAAAAGGAGACGAGGTTTGCTCGGATTGTAGGAGGATGTTGCCTGATGCGGAGTAGAAGCAGAGTTGGAGGCACGAAAAATGGAAAAAGTACCGGAAAATTCGTGCTTGTTCGGAAAAAAATGACGACGGTCTATATATGTATGTATATTTCGACTTGTGTGGTTCGTACTGAATTTAATATATACTGAGATATTAAATTCTTAACTATTTTCGAATTTGCGGAGCCGGAAGGTGGACTTAACTTTGGCTTGAATTTAACACACAAAAAAATAAATAATTAATTTTTGGCTAACTGTCGGATTTAAATATGATGGAGCCAGAAGGGTGGAGTTGAAAATCTTAATTTTTAATCAATTGAGGTTAATTATCACGAAGCTGGAACGGTGGAATTGAAACCTAAATACTTAATTAATTGAATTTAATTAACACAAAGCCGGGAAGATGGAATTAAAAACCCGCGGTTCTATTCGGACAGAAGGTGGATAATTAAGTTAATTAATTATAATTTTTCGATAAATAAATTTTCGACTTTACTTATTGAGTGGCTGGAAAGGTGAATTTAAAAACCCTGGCCCTTTTGCTCGAACGGAAAATAAGAATTAAATAAATTTTCGTAGTATAATTATAAATACATAAATTTATAATTAATTGATTTTTTAATCTATTTTGTTACGCAGCCGGTTATGCCGTCGGCACCCTGTACGTACCTCAAAGAAAAATAAACAGAGCCGGAAAACACAACACGGCTAGGTCGAGAATTTAAGCGACACAATCACGGATTTGTAGTGAAATCGGCTATATATTTCCTGAAATTGGAGGCAGAAAATATTTGGAAATATATGGACATGCATGCAAGTAGGCCAAGGGCATGTGGGGCATATGATGCTACAGTAGAGCTTCGATAAGTGGACTGTATATGTTAAGTTTTATCGGTTATATATTTCCTGGAATTGAAGGCAGAAAATATATGGACATGCATGCAGGTACGGATATACATATGTAAGGGCATGTGGCCATATATTGGCACAGTGGAGCTTTGATAAGTGGACTGTATAATTGGGGGAACAGAAAAGTTATGTGGTGTAAAAAATGACACTGATTGAGGAAGATAAAAACAAATATTACGACAGCGGCGGACTGTTCGGTGAATTTGGAAATTCCGGAACTAATTCACACCGGTAGCCAATATTAATTATGCCTTGTTTTTGTCACCACACAATTTCACTGTTCACTTGCGAGTTTTTCACGGATTAATTGCACCAACAAAATATGTATGTGCGTATGTATGTATGCGGATGCACATATGCCTCGACCGTTGGCAAGCGAATGAATAACCGAGAGGCCGAAAACGGCGAGGAATATGGGCAGCACACAAAACGGAGACGGGTAGGGAAAATTTGCCGAATTTTAAGATTATTATAGATTATTAGAAAATCTCAACCTGCCGTTGTGTCGGAAAACTCGGACTTGGAGTTGACACGGAGGGAAAAACAATCTTGCAGCAGTGTGAACGAAATTTAATGTTCGGATCACTGCTGAAGACCGGCAGAGAGATGGGGACGGAAAAATGTACTTATCTTTTGGCGGAACAATGCCGAGAACTGGTGGCAGAAGAAAATCCAGTAATTATCCGGCTCGAAGGACCAATGTTTGTAGGGGGGCGTTGGTTCCGCAAAAGACTCCAGAAATGGGGATGAAATGAAAAGTCGGGGGCGTCTTCAGTAATTTCCAAAAGAAGCGCGTTCAGCTTTATTGGGCTGCTTACATCGAATTAAACTTAAAAACTAGTACAAAAACAGACGATCGACGACAACCACGAGCGAGAGAGAGGGCACAGAGGGGCGAGTGTGGATGCGCTCTTCAGCGCGGGTGCGCTCTTCAGCGCGGATGGGCTCTTCAGCTGAGCGGTACAACGGCCCCTCACCTAAACATTCTCCCCCCCTTGCAATCGCTCGGGTTGCAACAGATCCCTCGTCGCTAGCTATGCGTCATTGCAGCTAGAGGGCGTACACGGGTCGATGAAGGCCCCCGTGTCGAAAATCCGGGTCCCGATGTTGACGCTGTTCCGGTTCAGCAGCGACGATAGGGTGGGCGCAGCGACCGCGTCCTGCGGGGGCCCTCGAGGAGAGGCGGAAAGTAGCCTAGGCGCGGATGACGCGGGCGGAAGAGCGGTGGACGGCACCCGATGGGTGGCGGACGAATGCAGTGGAGCACTTGACGGCTGTCGGTCAGTGGCGGAAGAATGCCGAGGAGTTATCGAAGAGTGCCGGGAAGTCGGCGGCCGTGGATCGGTTTGGGAATGCCGGAAAATGGCGGACGCAGGGCGAGAAGCACCCGAACCGCGCCGGGAGTTGGCGGATGACGGCCAACGAGAGAGCGAGACACCCCGTGTACTGTCTCCCGCGGGCGGTGACCGGTGCTCCTTGTTCACGGGGTGCAGCAGCGTGTGGTGATCCTGACCACACGTCTTACAGCCGTCCCCACGCCGACAGGATCCGTCGGAGTGCTCGTGGGCCAGGCAGCTCGAGCAATAGCGGTTCACGAGAACCGCTCGGAGCCGCTCCTCGGCACTAAGGCTTTGGAAGCGCCGACACCTCTTCAATGGATGGATCCCATTGCAGACTCGGCATCGGTAGGATTGTATACCTCGAGTACATCTGCTCTCCAGTGACTGGGCGTTGCGTGGGCGTGGCGACATCGTGCTGAATATGATCTTGGAATCCAATGAGTCACTGAGGCTGCGAGCAACTCGTGTGGAAAAAACAGACACGCTGCGGGGATTGGCTGGAGATAATGGACCTGTCAGCACCCATCCAAAAATGGTCTCCTGACCGAGAAGCGACCCGCAGAGGTTAGCCTTGGAATTACCGAGGAGAATGGACGGAAGAATGTCAGCTCCTATTAACACATCGACTTGGGAGCTCTCAAAGAAGTTGGGGTCCGCCAGGGGAATGTCAGGCAGCCCCTTGAGAAGATCTCGCGAAATCGGATATGATGGCAGATTTCCTGCCAATTGCGGAAGGACGTAAGCCGTAGTCTCTAATTGTAGAGCGGGTATAGACGGCGACCGAATGGAGAAATGGCACAATTTAGTAGACTGCGCGGAAATGGTCTGATTAAGGCCGGAAACTTGTGCGTGAATCGTCTCGAAGGGAGGCTTGACGAGGTCAAACAGTCGCTCCGTTATGAACGTCGCTTCGGAGCCTGAGTCTATCAGTGCTCGTACTTGGACGGTGCACCCCAAATGGCACACGTTGATAAGGGCTGTGCCCAGTAGGACGGCTCCTGACCCGGAAGCGAAACACACCTGCACATTCGACTGATCCTCGGAGCCGTTTGTTGACGTAGGCGGACTTGGAGCGGTAAGCTGCGTAGGCGGACTTGGAGCGGTTGCGAATGGATTGCCGCGGTGCAAGAGGGTGTGGTGTCTGCTGTGGCATGTGGAGCAGGTATGGGCGCTCGTGCAGTCTCGCTGCTGGTGCCCTCGGGCAAAACAGTTTAAACATAACTGCTTCCTTCTTATGTAGTCAGAGCGCCCATTTATATCCATTTCTAGGAAACGCGGACATAAGCGAATGGGGTGGTCCTCCCTCGAACAGAGATCGCAGCCCTTTTGGCCCGGAACCACTCGAGTCTCGTATGAAGTGAGCCTCCGAGCAGGGGCAGTAGGAAGTCCCGACCTTGGAAATTGCACGGAGCCACTAGGCCTGACGTCGTCGATGGCCTCCAGAGTGCGATGGCGCTCTGTCAGGAAGTTATATAATTCCTTCCATGTTGGAATCTCGGCCTTATTATGTACGGATTGCTCCCACATAGAAAGTGTGACCTTGGGGAGCTTTGACGAAATCATAAATACAAGGAAACAGTCCCAAGCCTCAACATTAACGGAGGACATTTCTAGGGCTGTCAAACAACTCTGAATGGTAGCTTGCAGCTCCTTCAGCGCGACCCCGGACTCTTGAGAAATAGCCTGGATGTTGAAAAGGATCTTCAACTGGCTGTTGACCAATAGCCGCCGGTTCTCAAAGCGGTCTGTGAGGCTTTGCCATGCGGCGACAAACCCCTCATGGGTAAGCGGAGCCTTAGAAACAATGGCGTGGGCGTCACCACTTGTTTTGGACAATAAGTGGCACAACTTCTCTTGCGGGGTGAGCCGCGAGTTTTGGATGTAAATGGCCGTAAACCAGTCTCTGAAGGTGGGCCACCGAAGATAGTCACCCGCAAAGACCTCGGTATCCACCGGAGGTAACCGGCAGCCTGTAGGCGCGGGCGTGTGGACATTGACGAGAGCCTGAGTGGATTGGGAAGCAATTTTCTCCCGAAGCTGGGCAATACATCTCGAATAGACGGAGTAACAGTAGCTGTACTTCGCTTCCAACACTGTCGAGGCGGCCGCATTGTCGTCGGACACGGCTAGCAAATCGGAGCAGCTCTCATAGCTCTTCTCCACCTTCTCCCATAGTGCCCGAATTTGGTCCCGATGAACTTCGCACATGTATTGGGAGCCTATTTCCGTTTCTGGGGCGCCCGGAGTACTTATGTTAGCCTCAAATTGGATAATTCGATCTGTTGTGGCGATGAACTTTTTTAACGCCACTTCGACCGCACTTGGAGCCATTTTTGCAACGGAGCGAGTCTGCCTCTGTGAAGGACCGGGGGTTGTATTGACGGATTCGTCACTTCTTGCCCTTGGACTGGCACTGGTAGCCTTAGGCTTCAAAAGAGGCGTCCGCGGAGATGCGGATTGAGATCTGTCCAAACGGATGGCTGGGATCGAACGCGGCTTTTTGTCGTCTCCCGTGGACATTCTCAGAGTCCAATTCGCTGGTCAGCGCTTGTCGACTGACGTGCGCAACAGGTGCCTCGTACGAAGTGGTGGCCGGTCGCACTAATGTGATGAGAACGGTGAGATCGCGGATGAAAGGCAATCACAAGGAGCAAGTGCGAACTAGTGGCGCCGATGTGGAAAGGAAAGTCGGGTGCGGCACAATTCGAATGTGGAAAGAAAAACTTCAGGCACCAGAAAAAACCCAAAAGGAGACGAGGTTTGCTCGGATTGTAGGAGGATGTTGCCTGATGCGGAGTAGAAGCAGAGTTGGAGGCACGAAAAATGGAAAAAGTACCGGAAAATTCGTGCTTGTTCGGAAAAAATGACGACGGTCTATATATGTATGTATATTTCGACTTGTGTGGTTCGTACTGAATTTAATATATACTGAGATATTAAATTCTTAACTATTTTCGAATTTGCGGAGCCGGAAGGTGGACTTAACTTTGGCTTGAATTTAACACACAAAAAAATAAATAATTAATTTTTGGCTAACTGTCGGATTTAAATATGATGGAGCCAGAAGGGTGGAGTTGAAAATCTTAATTTTTAATCAATTGAGGTTAATTATCACGAAGCTGGAACGGTGGAATTGAAACCTAAATACTTAATTAATTGAATTTAATTAACACAAAGCCGGGAAGATGGAATTAAAAACCCGCGGTTCTATTCGGACAGAAGGTGGATAATTAAGTTAATTAATTATAATTTTTCGATAAATAAATTTTCGACTTTACTTATTGAGTGGCTGGAAAGGTGAATTTAAAAACCCTGGCCCTTTGCTCGAACGGAAAATAAGAATTAAATAAATTTTCGTAGTATAATTATAAATACATAAATTTATAATTAATTGATTTTTTAATCTATTTTGTTACGCAGCCGGTTATGCCGTCGGCACCCTGTACGTACCTCAAAGAAAAATAAACAGAGCCGGAAAACACAACACGGCTAGGTCGAGAATTTAAGCGACACAATCACGGATTTGTAGTGAAATCGGCTATATATTTCCTGAAATTGGAGGCAAAAAATATTTGGAAATATATGGACATGCATGCAAGTAGGCCAAGGGCATGTGGGGCATATGATGCTACAGTAGAGCTTCGATAAGTGGACTGTATATGTTAAGTTTTATCGGTTATATATTTCCTGGAATTGAAGGCAGAAAATATATGGACATGCATGCAGGTACGGATATACATATGTAAGGGCATGTGGCCATATATTGGCACAGTGGAGCTTTGATAAGTGGACTGTATAATTGGGGGAACAGAAAAGTTATGTGGTGTAAAAAATGACACTGATTGAGGAAGATAAAAACAAATATTACGACAGCGGCGGACTGTTCGGTGAATTTGGAAATTCCGGAACTAATTCACACCGGTAGCCAATATTAATTATGCCTTGTTTTTGTCACCACACAATTTCACTGTTCACTTGCGAGTTTTTCACGGATTAATTGCACCAACAAAATATGTATGTGCGTATGTATGTATGCGGATGCACATATGCCTCGACCGTTGGCAAGCGAATGAATAACCGAGAGGCCGAAAACGGCGAGGAATATGGGCAGCACACAAAACGGAGACGGGTAGGGAAAATTTGCCGAATTTTAAGATTATTATAGATTATTAGAAAATCTCAACCTGCCGTTGTGTCGGAAAACTCGGACTTGGAGTTGACACGGAGGGAAAAACAATCTTGCAGCAGTGTGAACGAAATTTAATGTTCGGATCACTGCTGAAGACCGGCAGAGAGATGGGGACGGAAAAATGTACTTATCTTTTGGCGGAACAATGCCGAGAACTGGTGGCAGAAGAAAATCCAGTAATTATCCGGCTCGAAGGACCAATGTTTGTAGGGGGGCGTTGGTTCCGCAAAAGACTCCAGAAATGGGGATGAAATGAAAAGTCGGGGGCGTCTTCAGTAATTTCCAAAAGAAGCGCGTTCAGCTTTATTGGGCTGCTAACATCGAATTAAACTTAAAAACTAGTACAAAAACAGACGATCGACGACAACCACGAGCGAGAGAGAGGGCACAGAGGGGCGAGTGTGGATGCGCTCTTCAGCGCGGGTGCGCTCTTCAGCGCGGATGCGCTCTTCAGCTGAGCGGTACAACGGCCCCTCACCTAAACAAGGATCACCTCCTGAGTTGATATGAGCATGTCGGTCTGTCTGTCCGTCTGTCTGTTTCTACGCAAACTAGTCTCTCAGTTTTAAAGCTATCGACTTGAAACTTTGGACACACCCTTCTTTCCTTTGCACGCAGTATATGAGTCGGAACGGCTGGGATCGGCCGACTATATCCTCTAGCTGCCTTATAACTAATGTGAACTATCCGATGAACTTCAACTCCGCCTGAAGTTAGCTTTTCTTCCTTGTTATACCTTTGCAGAGGTTATTATAATTTTGTTCAAAAGTGTGCAACGCAGTGAATGAGACATCTCCGAATTTATAAAGTATATATATTCATGATCAGGATCACCTCTTGAGTTGATATGAGCATGTCCGTCTATCCTTCTGTCTGTCTCTTTCTACGCGAACTAGTCTCTCATTTTTAGAGCTATCGACTTAAAACTTTCCACACACCCTTCTTTTTTTTGCACGCAGTATATAAGTCGGAACGACCGCGATCGGTCGACTATATCCTATACCTGCCACATAACTGATTGAACGGCAATGGTATAACTTTAAAGTTTTTAGAGTTAGAGAGTTTAAACTTTACAGGAGAGGTATGACAAAATATTACGACATGCCAAATTTCATAAGGATCGGCCGACTATATCCTATAACTGCCGTATAACTGAACGATCGGAAATG
The DNA here is from genome assembly GCA_018153235.1 of Drosophila malerkotliana malerkotliana. Lineage (NCBI taxonomy): Eukaryota > Metazoa > Arthropoda > Insecta > Diptera > Drosophilidae > Drosophila > Drosophila malerkotliana. The sequence continues at coordinate 1,271,795 of JAECXV010000202.1, read as the reverse complement.
ACCCAACTTTCGTGTTTTTGAAGATAGAAAGCTTATATATTCCTTTCTTGTTTTTTTTACATTTTTATTTTTGCTTAACAAGCTTGTAAATATTTGAAGATGGATAAAAGAAGCGATAAAAGAAGTGACATTTAAAATTTAAATTAAAAATTAATTTTTATAAAAAAATAAAAAAAATTTGGTGAAACCTGTTTTTTTATAAAAATATAAGTTTATTATTTATTTCTAAAAACAAAGGGGTAAAAAACAAAAAAAAAAAAAATATGTTATATGTATATGGAAAAATCGTTCGTTCGCGACCCGTACTTAATTTAATTTAAGAATAACTAATGGAGATATTTAATTGGGAATATACTCAATAGAAAGCTACATGCCTATATTTTAAAAGTAAAGTTATTGCATTAAAATATCCCATTCCAATTCGCAGATTTTTTGATTTTGCCAGAGCAAGCTGAAACCGACTTCCATTTCGCGTACCCTCGCGACCTAATGTTTTTTGCCAATATTAGAAAATGAAAAATCCATTAGAACCATAATATACACTAATAAAAGAACTCACCAAATGTTATCGGAAACAAAAAAAAAAGTTTCAGAAAATGTTTTTTTCTTTTTTAATTTTTTGCACTAATTGCGTACGAACGTTCGTTCGCGTCTCTGTCTGCTCACTCCCCTAAAAATCATCCATCGGTAGGGCATGCAAGCACAATTCACATGCAGAACAACAAAAACTTAAAAGCAATCGGCGTGTTTATTGATGTCGACTGAAATATACCTTGTTCCTTTGTCAGTATATTGATTTTTAATGATTCGTTAATGATTCAAAACATTTTACTGCTAACACATAATCTTATTCCTAAATAAATTTAAAATTTATTCTGAATTATTAAAAATTTAATATAATTTCTTTCGTTATTTAACCCAATAACGAATACCCGAATTTTGTTAGGGTAGCAAGCCTGAAAAGTTAGAAAAATCAAAATTTGTTTGCGCCCAGCATGCAATATGAGCGTTTTCGGAGCGTTTTTATACCCTTGCAGAGGGTATTATAATTTTGGTCAAAAGTGTGCAACGCAGTGAAGGAGACATCTCCGACCCTATAAAGTATATATATTCTTGATCAGGATCACTTCCTGAGTTGATATGAGCATGTCTGTCCGTCTGTCTGTCCGTCTGTCTGTTTTTACGCAAACTAGTCTCTCAGTTTTAAAGCTATCGACTTGACGCTTTTCCGACACCCTTTTTTTCTTTGCACACAGTATATAAGTCGGAACGGCCCGGATCGGCCGACTATATCCTATAGCTGCCTTATAACTGAACGATCGGATATGACTCAACTTTCGTGTTTTTTAAGATATAAAGCTGGAACTTGGTAGAGATAATATTTTTGGTCAGTTGATCCGACCTACCGACTATATCTTATAGCTGCCATATAACTGAACGATCGGAAATGGTTTTTGGTAGAAATACCAACTTTGGTATGTTTGAAGATAGAAGCTTGGGACTTTTTTTAGATTTTGTATTGTATATATTCATTTTCCCATAAGGATCGGCCAACTATATCCGATGTTTGCGATATATATGCGGTTTTAACTGCAAGGGTATATAAACTTTGGCTCCGCCCGAAGTTAGCTTTCCTTTCTTGTTTTATAATTTATTTTGGGTAAAAACACACATAAAGTCTTCCGAAAAGATACCGGAAAGAGCGTTTTTTCCCTTGAAAATGGTCCGTCATAAGGATGGTAATTTAAAAGTTCGATAAGTGCTTTTTTTTTTACTCCTAAATAGGTGCTTTCACCCTTCGAATGAAGCAGTGAAAGCCCTCAGAAAACTTACATAAAAGTAGCCTTTCAAGACACCTAAATCACCCCTTAAAAATACTTTAAGGTGCGTTTTAAACAGCACAAAAAGATATTTTTAGGTGCGTTTTTCAGGCACTTAAAGAAAATTTTAGGCGCGTTTTAAACCGCACTTAAATCCCCCCAAAGAGATAAGCAGAAGTTCGTTTAAAGCAGAGTATGAAATATTAATATATTTTTTTAGAATTTCAATTTAACTTGCACTTCACGTGTTAAAACGTCCGACTTTCAGTTTCGTAATGGGCAAACTGAAAATTTTCTAGCATTTCCTTATCGCAAGAATCTGCAGTCCGTTATTCCACTAACCATGCAGCATATAGACAACCCATTTCACAAAACGAAAATGGACGCAAAAATTTCTTGCGACAGGCCCCAGCAGGCCCCAGAGAGGATTTCTTACGCTCTCTTACACTCATCGTTCGTTCATCTTACACTCATATTCTCATAGAATGCTTTCTGTTTCTCAGTCGCTGAAAGGAGCGCGACGAAGAAGGTTGGTCTGCGCTTGAATTGTTCTTTGTATGTATGCGTGTCACACATTCACATACACGGGGGCATGTGTGCGTGCGATTTTGCTTCGAAGCCAGCGCACAAAATTTGGATTTTTCTATCTTTTCAGGCTGTCTACCCTAACAAAATTCGGGTATTCGTTATTTGGTGAAATGACGAAAGAAATAATATTATTTGTTATATTATATTGTTTAATATTTCATCATACATTTTACATTTATTTAGAAATGAGATTAGGTGTTAGCAGTAAAATTTGTTGTATATATGTATACATTTTAAGAAGCATTAAAAACAATATACTGAGAACACCGATTGCTTTTAAGTTTTTGTTGTTCTGCATGAGAATTGTTCCTGGCAAAGGATCCCTTTGAGGAACATTAAAATTAATGAGTCCCAGTCAAAAAGTGCAATCAATGTTGTCAGCGACTACATTGTTCACAAAAGTTAAAGCTGCCAGTGTACGCCAATCCTCCAACGTGCAAACATTGAGAAGAAGGCAGCGGCTCAGGTATGAAGATAGAGGATCCTTAAACCTTAGAGGCAGAAGAACAAATTTTAATAATTTCTTCTGGAGTCGCTCTATTCTGTTGGAACGAACTTTACAAGCCGGATTCCAAATGATTGAAGCATATTCTAGCCTCGACCGAATAAATGCAGCGTAGACGCTGAGGCTCGAGTGTGGACTCTTGAATTGGTTCACGTGCCTCTTCACAAAGCCCAGCATAGCATTCGCTTTAGGCAGAATATAGCCTAAGTGACCAAAAAATTTAAATTTGGTGTCGAATAAGACACCAAGATCCAACACCTCCTCTTTAGCTGCTAAACTATATTTATTGATGGAATAACCCGTGCAGATGTCAAGACACCGCTTACTATAACGGGTAAACAGACACTTTGATAATTTTAATGGAAGAAGATTACATGAGCACCATGATTAAACTCTGGATATATCCTCCTGTAACAAGCAACTGTCACTAATGCAGCTAATGGCTTTATAGATTTTAAGGTCATCCGCATACATTAAGAAGAAGGAATGACGAAAGCATAAAGAGATGTCATTGATGAAAATAATAAATATCATAGGAGAGGTCCCAGAGAGCTGCCTTGTGGAAGACCAGAAGAGGTGACAAATGGACTTGAGATAGCGTCTCCAACAGAAACGTGGCAAGGTCGGTCAGCCAGATAAGACTCAAACCAACTTAATAGGCAGGAATGAATACCTAATTTATCTAACTTGGCCAGAAGGGCAGTAAGACGAACTTTGTCAAAGGCTTTGGAGAAGTCAGTGTATATGAAATCAACCTGAAATCGGTTTTGAATTCCTCAATGGTTAATGGCTAAAGGAGTCCTTCATTGTATTAAAAGGTGGTCAAAAGAAATTAATGACCCGTCCATAACTAAAACCTTGTTAATTTCTTTGGTCCGTCCGATACTGGAGTACGGTTCAAGAGTCTCTAGTCATGAGTCAATATGGAGTACATCGGGACCGCATAAAATCCGTACTAAAGAATTTCTTAACTTTTTTCACTTAGAGGTCTAAACTGGGATTCAAATCTTCACCTACCATCTTTTAATAGTAAACTCTTACTAATAAACTTACCTAGCTTAACAAATCGTTGGGCAATGCTCGGTATAGTTTTTCTGCATAACCTAATTAATGGGGATGTAGATAGCCAGCATTTACTAACACGCTTAAAATTTAACATTCCTAATAGAAGGCCTAGAAACTTTAGTCCTCTGTTCTTAGCCGTTGTAGTTCGACATATGCACTGCATGACCCTTTTAGGGTATTATGTTCGAACTACAATAGTCTCTACTCTATAACATCTCTATCCTGTCCCTCAAATTTAAAATATAGAATTTTAAATTTCCTTACTAACTCCTCCTAGCTTAACAAATTACAAATAGCTTAAAATATACTAATAAATCGTTTTCCGAGCGCCCCTCTGTCGGCACAGACGACGGAACTTTATTATGAATACAGGAATGCTAGCTAATGCTCTAATTGATGCATAAGCAATTTTCAAAATTCTGAAAGACCGCGAAAAAAAAGTTTCAAAGCAGTGCTTAGAGAAGACCGCTAAATTAGTTGTAGTGGACCTCCCAGGCAAGAACCCATGCTGGTTGGGGGATATAAAATTACGAGCCAAAAATGTAACTTTTTAAGTATTTATCCACTCCAATATCTTAGCGACGTTGCAAATTTTGGCTATAGGTCGATAGTTAGTAACATCTGACCTACTGCCAGCTTTGTGAGTAGGCGTTACAGAAGTAATCTTCCACCAATAGATAAGAGATCTCTCTCTTATCTACCAGATAAGAGAGACAAGGAGAACAGAAGTTAAAGGGAAGTAGAAAAGTATGCGATACTCTTCATAAGAAAGAATGAGGAGATATCATCCAAGGCAGGTATGTGTGACTCGGTAAAATGTCTTATGGATTCATCTAGGTCACAGTCCAATATGTCCATGTTACTCACATTGAGAAAAGGCTCAATGCTAAGAAGAGTTTCATTATCAGTCCAAGGAACATTTGGCTCCAAGTTAATGGCAAAGTATTTTGCAAAAAGTTCCGAAACGCTCTGATCAGAGTCGGCTACTAAATTACCATATCATATGAAAGAAGGTATGTCCGATTTTGACTTTTTGGACTTGACTTTAGGACAAGAGAAAAAGCTTTAGGACTAACATCACTTTAACATCGGATATATACTTGTTAAAAAGAAACTTATTGAGGAATTCAAATTCCCGCTTAAATTGTCGGTATAGCTCTCCTTAAGGACTTAATGGTACATTGCATAATTCTACTTTACTATTAACCACGTTATTTAAAAGATCAAGAATTTTAGATAAGTCATTAAAAATATTATTTACTTGGGAGAGGCCCTGACTAAAAAAATCATCTAAAACTAAAATTTCGTGGCTTTGGTGAACGTTGCTAGTTAGCATGTAGGGAGACTCCGGGTCCCGAGACCAGACAATGGAGCTTAAATTGAATACTGCTACCATCAAAGCAGTAGGGTCCGACGTTCTAGCACAGACACTAGTGATTTTTTTGTGATACTAAATGCGCTGTATGGGGGGATATACGACGCAATGATGACGACGGGCCATGGACGCCCTGGATTGAAACGGCAAGCTGAACGGTTGAGGGTCGGCCACCGAAAGGCTAGTGGTGCAGCCTGAAGAGATCGACGGATCGCGATGATCACACCACCTCACACACCAGAATGTATCTCGGTCTTTTCGAAATACATGATACAAGTTAGGCTCAAAGAACTCAGAGAAACTATAATTGTCATTGAGCCACAAGGATGATTACATGATTACATCATCCACAAGGATGATTACATCAAAATCGCCGCCAGAAGAATTCAGGAATACCATCCGGGACTTGGTCCTCATTCCCGATATATTTTAAAATAGAATTTTTAAGCTTTTATTGGGGTCCGAGGACGAGTAGCTACAGTCCAAACTGGGCATTGGACGGCTAGGCGGTAGTAACGAAGGTACACTCCTGGTACTGGTGCATGTGGAGGCATATCGAATACGCATAGCTTGCAAGATAGAAAACAAGGACACATACAAATTTTCATTAGACTCCACAGTAGACCTGCGAGTGTCCAATTGCAAGGCAAATCCAGTGCCAGGTGGAAACATAGAGCGTTTATAGTCAGGCACATCCAAACGCAGCAAGGATCCACTCTCACGTCCAAAATGTAAATAAACATCTAAACGGCTAATTTTCACCGACATAGGACAAATGTCATCATTGAAGACTGTAGGGAAATGTTGCTCCGGAACTCCCAATTTAAATTTAACGTTGATGTCAGCATCCTTTTTGACAAGCCTAGCGCAGGCTAAGCCACTCGGCTCCACGCTCAGCTTATCTGCGACAAAATTGCACATTGCATCCGGTTGGATAGACGTCGCGAATTTACCAATATGAAGGTATTTTAAGGTGGGAAACACTTGAAGCTGAGCGCAACTGGGTACTTGTCCCAAAATGCGCCTATTAGGGTTGATGCGCTTCTTCCTCGGGACAGCCACCTTTGATGCCGTTGGGGCCTAGCCCAGTGTAGCCTTTTTGCTCCCAGTGCTGGTAGGCATAGAAGGGGGAGCAACAATATGCCAGCAGTAGAGATCTCGGGCCCAACGGGTCCAGCCGCTCCATTTACTAGGGCATGCTCTACTTTGGCTTCAAGGCTTTCGAAAAGGGATTCTAGATACAGAAACTTATGATTAAGTTAATTAATTTTGGAATGCGAATCATTTCCAATAACGCAGCTATCTCATTGCCACATTAAGCTCGCAATATTAATAAGTAGTTTTCTTAGGAATATTAATAAGTAAGTGGTTAAAGGTACATTTTTTAAACTTATTGTATTTTTAATATTAAAATGAAATTTAAACTGGTTTGCTCAATGAAGTCTTGTAATAAGACAATCTACTCATCCCGGTCTACCATCTATTGCTGAATATGTGAAAACCTAGTACCCGCTTTTGATTCGTTAGTCAGTTTCGGATGCCATTTCCCGAAGGTCGGGTCTCCATTATCAATCAAGACAATTGTCGTGCTGTCCAGGGCGAAATGAGGTCGTTCATGAGACAGACTAAGAACGGATGATAAGAGTTGACACTCGGTTTAGCACCCTTCAGCTGCTAAATGAGTACCCTAATCCGCTGTTAGTAATCCGCTTCAGCTCACAATGAAGCAGCCGCTCATATCTGGGGCCACCCCAAAAAAAAAAAAACAATACGAATAAAAAAAAAAATAATTAAAAAATAGAAATTTGTTTAATATATATTAAAAATATACATAAAAATATATTTATACTACTTTAATGTGAAAAAACATGCAGTAGTACACATTTTTTAAGATATCTACGAGCTTGGTCCAATATTACCGGGCATAACGCTGAATGTTATAGGAATTATATATTTCTTCTCTTTTGACGTTTAAAAATTAATTTGTGACCTCTAATAAGGCCATTGCCGACCTATAATCAGGTTATTGCCGCAATATTTTTTCAAACAACTTACTCTCCGCCTAAAATGACAGATCAGGCTTACGTATATGGCTTCATTAAGCGTCACTCCACCACCACTAATTTATTTATCATTTTATTCCAAAAGGGACTTCAAGCTAATGTTGTTACACCCTTTGTTGTTACATAACCTCATTGATGGTGATGTAGATAGCCACCATTTACTAATACGATTTCATTTCAATATTCCTAATAGAAGCACTAGAAAATTTAGTCCTCTATTGCTTAGCCATTTTAGTTCAAAATATGCACCATAAGACCATCTTAGGGTCTTATGTTTGAACTACAATGGTCTGTACCCCATCATTTCTCTTCCTTTCCTTCAAATTTAAGAAAATGTTTTTAAACTTTCCAAAGAAATACTTCATAGTTATCTTTCTGACTTATCTATTTAGTTCAGTGGAGGGAAAACTCTCATTTTCCATAGCACTCGTGCATAGGGTAGGAAATTCTGACTGAAGCTTTCTCATTTGCTCTCATTTTGACTCATTTGACAGCCCAAACTTAAAAATCAAAATGTTTCGACTGCGAACAATTTTCTCAGAAATTGGGTTAGATAAAGTTTTTTCTATAGAGAATAGAAATAGGGAAGCGTAGTTTTTTTATTTTTTTAAAAACTGTTGCTAGCAAAGCTTTCTTTAAAATAAAATACACTATTTTAGTGCGCATTGCAACTTTTGAATTAACAAAAAAATAAAATAAAAACTTAATTTTTTTTCTCAGTGAATGCTGTGCTCTAATTTTTTTCTCTGCTACGCTTACACTCAAATTGTAAAAATGTATCCGTTTTGCCCCTACTGATTGATATGTGCCAAAAATAATACAATTTCTTTAAATCGGTTTAAAATTACGCGCTTAGGAATTTTTAAGAGCAAAAAAGTCCCGAAAAACCGTTTTTTTTTTAAATAAATCAAGATTTTGAGGGTGTTAGAAAAATTTCAAACACGGTTTCATACTATTTCGATCTAATAAACAATTCCTACTAAATCTCTTCAAAAGTTCCTAATCACTGTCGCACTGTGTTATTTGTCCGAAATATCAAAAATGAAGTGCGTATTCCTGCGTATCTACAAGTTATTACTTTTTACTTTTTCTTAGAATGGCACGGCGAAGCGATCCCCACTTAGAATTTCTTCGAAATGGAAAGCTTTGCATTAGGAGAAGTTTGTAACAAATATGATTGTAACGAAAAGGAGCTTTCCGAAATTGGGAAAAATCTGCGCAATTTTAATAGTAGGCTTGTCCAGAAGTGGAAGAAATGCGATAGAAATAAGGCAGCTTTTGAAAAATTTAATAAAGAATGGGTAGACAAGCCTCTGGTGTTAATAGAAAGATCATCATTTTGAAATGTTGGACGCCCGAGAAAGGTATTTCAGAGTGTTGAAGAAAAACTCAAATCTACAAACTATCAGGCATTTCGGAGAAAGTCTCGACGGATGCATTGTTGTTGGCTGCAAGTAGCAGCTTGTATAAGGACGAAAGGCGTAACTTTTCAAGAATTTTCACGAAAAAGCGCTGGCGCTATTTATAGATTTTGAACATATTAAGTACACATGAAACATATAAAAAAATTAAAAAGGCCAAAACGCCAATATTTATCTGTGCTACGACAAATTGCTCTCGCGAAAAAAAATGCTATCCAAGTGGCACCATAGTCACGGACTATTATGCTGAAGTGCCTCTACAAAGTTTGGTGGAACATACATTTGGTGTTATAAAACGGATCATGGATGCAAGCCTACAAACTTATCAAATTGAGAATAACAATATAATTAATTTAACAGCGGTTTACAAATGGGGTTGTGATGGCAGCAGCGGCCATTCAACTTATAGGCAACAATTTAAGGATTGCGATGGTAACATGATAGGCCAATATTTATTTGCAATTTGTATTGTACCATTCCAAGTGCAGAAAGGAAATTTTAGTCCTATGGAAAAACAATTGACCTTCTTTTACGCGGTAAAGTCGTCTAATCAAAATACTTTGCTAGAAAGAAACGATGGAGTTGACTCGAAGGGAAGTTGAAAATATAAAAAAAAACAAATATTAAATATTTTACCATTGGCTCCTTTATAATTCATCACCAATTCCATATGACCATGATTGATGGAAAAACATTAAACGGAAAGCTCTTCACAAACATGCGGAATCTGTCGGGGCAACACCAAAAAATATGAACGACTTAAAATTGATAACACTGGGTATCAAGTCTCCACGCATGGATTATTTTTTTTGAGAGTTTTTTGCATACAGAATACCAATAAAAAATGGCAAGTTCGAGGTACTGATAAGGATATTGTTTAGCAAAATAAGAGAAGTATATAGCAGAAGCTGAGAGAAGAAACGAACTTATTGGTGGACCTACCAATCGCCGGTACTGGAAGTTCTAACAGCTTGTTAATATTCCGATTTAGCTTTGTCCTGCGAGCATTGGCCTGTGGACATAACTTAAACACGGACGCATTCAGATCGTACGCTATGGAAACTGCAGACATTTTTGTTGAGAAATACCCTTGGCTTTACATGCCATCGTACGTTCACAGAATTTTAATTCTTGGAGCAGACATAATAAACAGTTTTTGTCATCCAATTGGTATGATGTCCGAGGAAGCGCGTGAAACAAGAAACAAAGATTATCGAAACATACGCGAGAATAATACAAGGAAAATTTCAAGACACAATCGAGGATATAATGAATACGCTTTTTGTTTCTTCTGATCCTCTAATATCTTCCATGTCAAATGGCTCATCAATTTCGACATCGAAAAGTATTATGGACAAAGAAGTAAATAACTTGCTTTCATCAGAGAATCTTTGAACCGATTTGTCCGACTCTGAAAGTCAAGATTCAGAATAATAATTTTATTTATAATTTTTTTATATAATGTATATGTTTGTTATTTGTTTCTTGTATATTATAAATTATAATTATATTTCTTACTCTTTTCTTTTGAACACAAAAAATTTATAGAAAAACAAGAAAGCAAAGCTAACTTCGGGCGGAGCCGAAGTTGATATACCCTTGCAGCTATAAGATATAGTCAACCGATCTTTATGAAATTTGGTAGATCGGATTAACTGACCAAAAATAGAATGTGTACCAAGTGCCAGCTTTCTATCATCAAAAACACGAAAGTTGGGTCATTTCCGATCGTTCAGTTATATGGCAGCTATAGGATATAGTCGGCCGATTCTTATGAAATTTGGCATGTCGTAATATTTTGCCAAAAATAGCTCTCATGTCAAATTTAAACTCTCTAACTCTAAAAACACCAAAGTTATACCATTTCCGATCAATCAGTTATATGACAGCTATAGGATATAGTCGGCCGATCCCGGCCGTTCCGACTTATATACTGCGTGCAAAGGAAAGAAGAGTGTGTGCAAAGTTTCAAGACGATAGCTTTAAAACTGAGAGACTAGTTCGCGTAGAAACAGACAGACAGACAGACGGACAGACGGACAGACGGACATGCTCATATCAACTCAGGAGGTGATCCTGATCAAGAATATATATACTTTATAGGGTCGGAGATGTCTCCTTCACTGCGTTGCACACTTTTGGACAAAATTATAATACCCACTGCAAGGGTATAAAAAAACTTAAAAAAACAAGAAAGGAAAGCTAACTTCGGGCGGAGCCGAAGTTTATATACCCTTGCAGTTAAAACCGGATATATATCGCAAACATCGGATATAGTTGGCCGATCCTTATGGGAATAGGAATATATAATCCAATTTATTACAATACAAAATCTAAAAAAAGTCCCAAACTTCTATCTTCAAAAATACGAAAGTTGATATTTCTACCAAATACCATTTCCGATCGTTCAGTTATATGGCAGCTATGGGATATAGTCGGCCGATCCTAATGAAATTTGGTAGGTTGGATCAACTGACCAAGAATTAAATCTGTACTAAGTTCCAGCTTTCTATCTTCAAAAACACGAAAGTTGGGTCATTTCCGATCGTTCAGTTATATGGCAGGTATAGGATATAGTCCGCCGATCCTTATGAAATTTGGCATGACGTAATGTTTTGCCAAAAATAGCTCACATGTCAAATTTGAACTCTCTAACTCTAAAAACACCAAAGTTATACCATTTCCGATCAATCAGTTATATGGCAGCTATAGGATATAGTCGGCCGATCCGGGCCGTTCCGACTTATATACTGCGTGCAAAGGAAAGAAGGGTGTGTGCAAAGTTTCAAGACGATAGCTTTAAAACTGAGAGACTAGTTCGCGTAGAAACAGACAGACGGACAGACAGACGGACAGACGGACAGACGGACAGACGGACATGCTCATATCAACTCAGGAGGTGATCCTGATCAAGAATATATATACTTTATAGGGTCGGAGATGTCTCCTTCACTGCGTTGCACACTTTTGGACAAAATTATAATACCCTCTGCAAGGGTATAACAAGAAAGGAAAGCTAACTTCGGGCGGAGCCGAAGTTTATATACCCTTGCAGTTAAAACCGCATATATATCGCAAACATCGGATATATTTGGCTGATCCTTATGGGAATATGAATATATAATCCAATTTATTACAATACAAAATCTAAAAAAAGTCCCAAACTTCTATCTTCAAACATACCAAAGTTGGTATTTCTACCAAAAACCATTTCCGATCGTTCAGTTATATGGCAGCTATAAGATATAGTCAGCCGATCATTATAAAATTTGGTAGGTCGGATAAACTGACCAAAAATATAATCTGTACCAAGTTCCAAGCTTTCTATCTTCAAAAACACGAAAGTTGGGTCATTTCCGATCGTTCAGTTATATGGCAGCTCTATAAAATATTTTGCCAAAAATCGTGTGAAATTTGAACTCTCTAATTCTAAAAACAATAAAGTTATAGCATTTCCGATCAATCAGTTATATGGCAGCTATAGGATATAGTCGGCCGATCCCGGCCGTTCTGACTTATATACTGCGTGCAAAGGAAAGAAGGGTGTGTGCAAAGTTTCAAGTCGATAGCTTTAAAACTGAGAGACTAGTTTGCGTAGAAACAGACAGACGGACAGACAGACGGACAGACGGACATGCTCATATCAACTCAGGAGGTGATCCTGATCAAGAATATATATACTTTATAGGGTCGGAGATGTCTCCTTCACTGCGTTGCACACTTTTGGACAAAATTATAATACCCTCTGCAAGGGTATAACAAGAAAGGAAAGCTAACTTCGGGCGGAGCTGAAGTTGATATACCCTTGCAGTTAAAACCGGATATATATCGCAAACATCGGATATAGGTGGCCGATCCTTATAAGAATATGATAACATAACCCAATTAATTATACTACAAAATCTAAAAAAAGGCCCAAACTTCTTTCTTCAAAAATACGAAAGTTGGTATTTCTACCAAAACCCATTTCCGATCGTTCAGTTACATGGCAGCTGTAAGATATAGTCGGCCGATGAGTCGGCTTATGAAATTTGGTAGGGCGGATTATCTGACCAAAAATAGAATCTGTGCTAAGTTTCAGCTTTCTATCTTCAAAAACACGAAAGATGGGTCATTTCCGATCGTTCAGTTATATGGCAGCTATAGGATATAGTCGGCCGATCCCGGCCGTTCCGACTTATATACTTCGTACAAAAAAAGGAGGGTTGAGGGTGTGCAAAGTTTCAATTCGATAGCTCTAAAACTGAGAGACTAGTTCGCGTAGAAACAGACAGACAGCGGATATGATCATATCAACTCAAAAGCGATCCTGATCAAGAATATATATACTTTTCAAGGTCGGAGATGTCTCCTTCACTGCGTTGCACACTTTTGGACGATATTATAGTACATAATACATATACCCTCTGCAAGGGTATAAAAAGAAAATGCTGATAGCGCTGCCGCTGCTCATCCGTCTTTAAAATCTTTAAGACTATTTATCTTAGTCTTTAGCTTCTTGGCATAACAGAAATTAAAAACTTTAAATGGCATCATCGGGAACGACACTTTAAAATAATTGGACGATAAAGTAGACATACCGTACCCCGCTTTCCTACGAACAGAAGTAGACACTCAAATCCAAGAATTATTTCGAGATGGCATAATAAGTCCTTCACGGTCTCCGTACAATGCACCCGTTTGGATAGTACCAAATAATTTGGACTCGCCTGGGGAGAGACAATTTGTTGTAGTTACTGACTACCAGAAACCCAATACTATAACGATTTCTTAAATTCTTATTCCAGAAATAGGCGAAATATCGCTCAGCTGGGAGAGAATCAATTAATTTCAGTCATAGATCTAAAAAGCGGTTTTCATCAAATTACTTTGTCCGAAAAAGATATAGAAAAAAACACCATTTGCAGTCAACAAGGGAAAATTTTAATTCACAAGGTTACCCAACGGCCTAAAGAATTCACCTTCAATATTTCAACACGCCTTAAACGGCATACTAAGGGTATAAACGAGAAAAATATGCTACGTTCATGTCGACGATATAATCGTGTTCAGCAAAACTGAATCAGATCATGCCAGAGATCTAAAATAAGTCTTCACGACTTTACAAGAAGCGAAGCGAACCGGTCTTTCAGAATTTGGAAATGACTTGTGCATCAATAAGAGCATCAGCTAGCATTCCTGTTATTCATCATAAAGCTTAGAGGCCCAGACGACCGAGGGGCGCTCAAGAAACGATTTGTTAGTAAATATTAAGCTATTTCCCAATTATTAGGCTAGGAGGAGTTAGTAAGGAAATTTAAAATTCTATATTTTAAATTTGAGGGACAGGATAGAGATGTTATAGAGTAGAGACCATTGTAGTTCGAACATAATACTACGAACCGTCGAACTACGACGGCTAAGGAACAGAGGACTAAAGTTTAGAGGCCTTCTATTAGGAATGTTAAATTTTAAGCGTTTTAGTAAATGCTGGCTATCTACATCCCCGTTAATAAGGTTATGCAGAAAGACTACACCGAGCATTGTCCTACGATTTGTTAAGCTAGATAAGTTTATGAGTAAGAGTCTACTATTATAAGATGGAAGGTGAAGATTTGCATCCCAGTTTAGAACCCTAAGTAAATAAAAGTTAGGAAATTCTTTTGTACGGATTCTATGCGGTCCTGATGTACTCCATATTAGGGACTCCAGACACATGAACAGTACTCCAGTATAGGACGGACCAAAGAAATGAATAATGTTTTGGTTATATAGGGGTCATTAAATTCTTTTGACCACCTTTTAATAAAAGCAAGGACTCCTTTAGCCTTTTAACCATTAAGGAAATATGGTCGGCAAATTTAAGTTTTATGTCTAATAGGATGCCGAGATCATTAACCTGGGTTAATTTTTCTAAAGCAATCCCATTAATGGAATACGTAGCTTGCAGAGGGCAAGAACGATAAAAAACATATGCTTGCATTTTGATCCATTAAGTATTAGATCATTAGCTAAACACCATTCTTGAAAGTTATCAAGGTCAGACTGAAGACTGCATTGGGCAGAGATGGATTTATACTGAAGACAAAGCTTTACATCATCTGCATACATAAGAACTAGAGAGTTCGTTAAAGCAGGGGGCAAGTCATTAATAAAAAGCGTGAATAATAGCGGGCCAAGATGACTTCCTTGAGGGACGCCAGATGTAGCACAGACCAGACGGGACTGTATGTTTTTAAATAAGACTCTTTGTGTCCTTCCATCTAAATAGCTGGAGATCCACGTTAAGAGGTCTATAGGAAAACCCAGCATATTCAGTTTACTCAACAAGAGTGAGTGATTAACTGAATCAAATGATTTGCTTACAAAAGCCATCTATGACAAAGGATGTCAACTCCAGTAAATTTGTGGTGGTGGAGCGACGTTTAATAAAGCCATGCTGTCAGGGAGAGATGATCGAAGAGCATAGGTGTTGCAAGTGAGGGGTAATTAATTTTTCAAATAACTTTGGAATTGCCGACAACTTAGAGATGCCTCTGTAGTTGGCAGCCTCAGACTTTTTCCCTTTTTTATGTAGGGGAATTATGAATGATTCCTACAACTTAAGGGGAAAAATCGAGGTTTCCAAAGATAAGTTGAAAAGTCTTTGAAGAGTTTTGCACAGAGCCCTGGCACAGTATTTTAGCATACAGCCTGGTACTCCATCGGGGCCTGGCGAATAAATGGGTTTGACCCTTATAAGACCAGATAATAAGTTGTTCTCAGAAAAAAACGGACAGAAAATAAGATTTGCTGCTTGGATGTTATATGCGTAAGGCTGATCAGTCAATTTAGGAGGAGAATAAGTTGTTTGAAAAAATTCTGCGAATAGATCGGCAATGGCCTGATCAGAAGTCGCAGAGGAATTTTCAAACGTAAGCAGGGGTGAAAAAGATACGTGTTTACGCTTAGTGTTTACAAAATTATAAAACTGCTTTGGATCCTGAGTAAATTGTAACCGGCAGCGGTCAATATAATGCCTATAATATTCAGCGTTATGCACAGTAAAATTCGACCGAGCTAGTAGGTATCTTGAGAAATCAACACTACTGCAGGTTTTTTTATATTTGAGTAAAAGCTTATTTTTTTTTTTTTTTTTAGGTTAGTGAGGCACCTTGTAAACCAAGGAGGATTTGTTGAAGCGGACGGATATTTCCAAGGCACACATGAGTCAAAAAATGTATTTAAAGTAAAATAAAATTTTTCTAAAGTGACATTAAGATCAGTGCACGCCAGAATATCAGACCAGTCAAATGTATCGATAAGGCTATTAAGTTTGTGAAAATCAGCTTTACGGAAACAACGAATCTTATTTACCACGCTCGGAGACATCTGATCGATACCAGGAGTGGTTTCGATTGAGACCTCCAACGTGGGGTGATATGGATCCTCTGGGGTTGAAAGGGGAAAAGCTCTGGAGAGAGCAGTACCATCAGTGTCAGATACAAAACATAAGTCTAAAAGCCGACCTAGCGAATTTCTAACATGATTGATCTGACCTAGGGACATGTCAAACATGCCCGCGGTGAAGTCATGGTAAGTTATAAGTGACAAAAATAGTGAGTTATCGACGTTGGACCACTTTAATTCTGGGATATTAAAGTCGCCCACCGCCACGAGTTGGTCACGATCCGTCATAAGATTAGAGACGTATCGAATAGCGGACAAATGCTGCCAATATGTAGGCGCTTCAGACATAGGAGGTATATATGAACATGTAATGTATAAAGCTTTCACGGACATAGTGACTTTAACGCAAATAAATTCTATGTCACCAAACTCATGGGATTTCACCTCTTCAGAAGCAAGAGTAGAGTCTACCGAAATGAGGACTCCACCTCCTCTTCGCTGAGATCGATCCCGTCTTAAAGTGTACTTACTTGGAAAAACTTCGGAGCTAAAGATCTCCGGATTTAACCAAGTTTCTGTAAAAGCTATTATATGGGATGCAAAGAAAGAACTATCAGATTATAGCTTGGGGAGTTTGCTACGTAGCCCCCTAGTATTCTGATAGGTAAGAGTTAGTGAGGAAACTAGTTTTTTGGGTAAGTAACCAAAGAAGAGGTGGAGGGTTGGTCAGTTGTTCCGATATTGGGAAGTCTCACTCCCACTGGTTTATTAACTTTTTTTTTCACGGAACTAGGCTGATGTTTTTGGACGAAAAGATTCTCTGGCCGAAAACTGGAAGAACAAATCGTCTTGATCATCAGCGCGGGTACACCAATCTTGAAAGAAGACGTGCGCCTTGTATAATTTTATTTAAATTTTTGTATGTCCTCCACACTTATATCGGCTTTAGTTTTGGCTTTGATATAAGCCGAGATATCAATCTCGGAAGTATCAGGGGCAAGCCGAGAAACAAATATATGTTTCGATGGAGGAATCCTGTAAGGGTTTTGGTGTCGCAGGTACGAGAACTGCAGCATCAGTCGGTGCCGGTGGTCCGGACTGTAGAATACCCTTTTGGGTGACTCTAATGGGGGTTTCGTTCCCTAGGACCTGTGGCATCACTTGAAGGGATGCCATGGCGGACATATCAGACAATTGCTCATTATCCCTGAGAAATTCTGACGAATTTTTCTCAGTTCTAGCCCTTTGGGTGGCCAGAGATATAAGCGGCTGCATTAATGTCGGCTGAGCAGGCTGGGGCGGATCCGAAACAGCGGATTTCTTACGCTTAGGGGACTCATTTAGCAGCTGAAGGCCACTAAACTGAGTGTCAAGCGCACAGAGCTGGTCATTGATTTTACGAAAACCAGTGATCAGCTCTTTAAATTTATTTTTGGTCTGTCTCATGAACGACCTCATTTCGCCTTGCACAGCACGACAATTTTCACAACAATAATGTATCCCAGACCTACGGGAAATGGCATCCGAAACTGATGCAGTGAAACCGGCACACTTGGCATGTACGACATTCTCACATAGCCAGCAATGGATGGTAGCCTGGGATGAGGAAATTGTCTTGTTACAAGACTTAATGGCACAGACAAATTTAAATTCTATTTTATTTATTTATTTTTTTTTTTTTTATTTAATAAAACAAAAAATTATATTTAACAAGAAAGGAAAGCTAACTTCGGGCGGAGCCGAAGTTTATATACAATTGCAGTTAAAACCGGATATATATCGCAAACATCGGATATAGTTGGCCGATCCTTATGGAAATAGGAAAATATAATCCAATTTATTACAATACAAAATCTAAAAAAAGTCCCAAACTTCTATCTTCAAAAATACGAAAGTTGATATTTCTACCAAATACCATTTCCGATCGTTCAGTTATATGGCAGCTATGGGATATAGTCGGCCGATCCTAATGAAATTTGGTAGGTTGGGTGAACTGACCAAAAATAGAATCTGTATTAAATTCCAGCTTTCTATCTTCAAAAACACGAAAGTTGGGTCATTTCCGATCGTTCAGTTATATGGCAGCTATAGGATATAGTCGTCCGATCCTTATGAAATTTGGCATGTCGTAATGTTTTGCTAAAAATAGCTCTCGTGTCAAATTTGAACTCTCTAACTCTAAAAACACCAAAGTTATACCATTTCCGATCAATCAGTTATATGGCAGCTATAG
The DNA here is from genome assembly GCA_018153235.1 of Drosophila malerkotliana malerkotliana. Taxonomy (NCBI): domain Eukaryota; kingdom Metazoa; phylum Arthropoda; class Insecta; order Diptera; family Drosophilidae; genus Drosophila; species Drosophila malerkotliana. The sequence continues at coordinate 1,253,357 of JAECXV010000202.1, read as the reverse complement.
GATATAGTCGGCCGATCCCGGTCGTTCCGACTTATATACTGCGTGCAAAGGAAAGAAGGGTGTGTGCAAAGTTTCAAGTCGATAACTTTAAAACTGAGAGACTAGTTCGCGTAGAAACAGACAGACAGACATACGGACAGACGGACAGACGGACAGACGGACATGCTCATATCAACTCAGGAGGTGATCCTGATCAAGAATATATATACTTTATAGGGTCGGAGATGTCTCCTTCACTGCGTTGCACACTTTTGGACAAAATTATAATACCCTCTGCAAGGGTATAAAAAGTTAAAAAACACAATACCCTTTGTATTGAACACTTTGTGTTCACTTTTACCAATACGATTACATATTAATATTCCTAATATTAATTCCTAATAATTAATATTTCCTAATAGAAGGAAAAGAAACTTCAGTCCTCTATTCCTTAGCCATTGTAGTTCGACATATTCACAACACGACCCTCTAAGGGTCTTTTGTTTGAACTACAATGGTCTTGACTCTATCATCTCTTTTTCTCCCCTTCAAATTTAAAATCAAGTATTTTAAATTTCCTTACCAATTCCTCCTAGCTTAATGAATAACAAGTTACTAATAAATCGTTTCTCGAGCGCCTCTCGGTTGTCTGGGCCTCCAAGCTTTATGATGCATGCAGGAATGCTACTTCAAAAAAAATTCAAACTTACAACCGATGCTTCTTATTTTGCCATAGGAGCGGTTTTTTATAACGGGACGGTAATCCCATTACCATTACATCACGTATCCTTACCAAAACTAAAGAAAACTATGCATCCAATAATAAAGAAGTGTTTGCCAAAGTATGAGCTATAGAGAACCTTCGCATAAGAGATGAAAAGCATAAATAAAAAGTTTGTCCATATAATCGAATTTATGCCTAAAAATTCGAACATGTTAGCAGATGCAGTGTCAAGAAACGCACAAAGATATTTTAGAGAAGCTTCAATAAATATTTTTAAAAAGGACTTTTAAAAGAATTACCATTCCCCAAGGATCATAGGATCATAGTTACAAAGATAAACTATTACATATAGATAATAACCTAATGAAAATGCTAAAAGAAAGGCTAGATCACAGAATATTAAATAGACTTTTGGAACCAGCCTAAAAATGGTTGGCCGGACCGAAGAAAAATTCAAACAAGAAAGGAAAGCTAACTTCGGGCGGAGCCGAAGTTGATATACCCTTGCAGTTAAAACCGGAATATAGAATAGAATCTGTACCAAGTTCCAGCTTTCTATCTTCAAAAACACGAAAGTTGGGTCAATTCCGATCGTTCAGTTATATGGCAGCTATAGGATATAGTCGGCCGATCCTTATGAAATTTGGTAGGTTGGATCAACTAACCAAATATAGTATCTGTATTAAATTTCAGCTTTCTATCTTCAAAAACACGAAAGTTGGGTAATTTCCGATCGTTCAGTTATATGGCAGCTATAAGATATAGTCGGCCGATCCTTATGAAATTTGGCATGTCGTAATGTTTTATGTCAAAATGTTTAGTGCCAAAAATAGCACTCATGTCAAATTTGAACTCTCTAACTCTAAAAACACCAAAGTTATACCATTTCCGATCAATCAGTTATATGGCAGCTATAGGATATAGTCGGCCGATCCCGGTCGTTCCGACTTATATACTGCGTGCAAAGGAAAGAAGGGTGTGTGCAAAGTTTCAAGACGATAGCTTTAAAACTGAGAGACTAGTTCGCGTAGAAACAGACAGACAGACGGACAGACGGACATGCTCATATCAACTCAGGAGGTGATCCTGATCAAGAATATATATACTTTATAGTGTCGGAGATGTCTCCTTCACTGCGTTGCACACTTTTGGACAAAATTATAATACCCTCTGCAAGGGTATAAAAATAACTAATATCGGTACTATAATAAATATTCAAATTTTCAAAGACCCTCGTCTTTCAAATCCCATATACGGTATAGAATGGGCAAAAAACTCACCCGTCACAAATTAGGTAAAATTGAAAAAAAATTACAAAAGAAAATATAATGTTTATGAATGTTGAAGAACTACTAGATTTTGCAAAAATTAAAAAGTCCTCAATAGGCACGCTCTATATGGTAAACATACCGTTGTAAGGAAATGAACTTTGTTCATCAATGAAGATAAACCCATTAAAAAAAAATTAAAATATAAGTGTAATAAAATACGAATAATTATGATATGTAACAACAAAATGTAATATATGCAATATGCAACGCCCAAAAATTAAATTTATAGTAGAACTACAACTATTCTAGAACTATTTGTTTTAGTATTTGTACTATTTGTATTTGTACTATTTGTTTTTTAGTAGAGATAACAATATAGATCTAAGTAAAGATACTTGTGTAACGGTACACCTTTTTTAACACTCTTTGTCATCATGTTCCAGACCACGAAGACCATGCAAAGAGACGAAAATAAAGTAGACATATATGGAAGCTACCTCATCCAATAGGAAAATTCCACCATAAGAATTGGCGACGATGAACACGAAGCAAGATATGTTATTTTACCACTCTTTCAAATGTTGGCTAAAACAAGAAAGGAAAGCTAAATCGGGCGGAGCCGAAGTTTATATACCCTTGCAGTTAAAACCGGATATATATCGCAAACATCGGATATAGTTGGCCGATCCTTATGGAAATAGGAAAATATAATCCAATTTATTACAATACAAAATCTAAAAAAAGTCCCAAACTTCTATCTTCAAAAATACGAAAGTTGATATTTCTACCAAATACCATTTCCGATCGTTCAGTTATATGGCAGCTATGGGATATAGTCGGCCGATCCTAATGAAATTTGGTAGGTTGGGTCAACTGACCAAAAATAGAATCTGTATTAAATTCCAGCTTTCTATCTTCAAAAACACGAAAGTTGGGTCATTTCCGATCGTTCAGTTATATGGCAGCTATAGGATATAGTCGTCCGATCCTTATGAAATTTGGCATGTCGTAATGTTTTGCTAAAAATAGCTCTCGTGTCAAATTTGAACTCTCTAACTCTAAAAACACCAAAGTTATACCATTTCCGATCAATCAGTTATATGGCAGCTATAGGATATAGTCGGCCGATCCCGGTCGTTCCGACTTATATACTGCGTGCAAAGGAAAGAAGGGTGTGTGCAAAGTTTCAAGTCGATAACTTTAAAACTGAGAGACTAGTTCGCGTAGAAACAGACAGACAGACGGACAGACGGACAGACGGACAGACGGACATGCTCATATCAACTCAGGAGGTGATCCTGATCAAGAATATATATACTTTATAGGGTCGGAGATGTCTCCTTCACTGCGTTGCACACTTTTGACCAAAATTATAATACCCTCTGCAAGGGTATAAAAAAACTGTTTGGTCAGTGAGGTTTTTCAATGACAATCCGCTTAAAAATAACAGTTGAATTAAATAATTGCACCTTATAAGTTACTTATTCTGCAGGCAGATAAAACTGGAGGATGACATATACGATTCGTATGTGCATAAACGCCAAACCGCGAGTTCAGTAGCACACGAAAGTTGAATGAGTTCAGCCTCGAAGAACGAGTACAAATCAGGTGGCAACGCCGTGCATCAAAGTATTAAATAATACTTTTGTACATAATAATGCAATAAAGTGTTATAAATAATTAATTTTATCTTTTTATTTGCCGATTGTAACTGAAGAATTTATGTTTATCCATCGCGTTGCTTGGTTTGTTTACTTTTTGTGAAAGTCTGACAAGACTTAAAAACCTAATTTGATATGTCTGGCATCTCTACTAAAATAAAATAACGAAATGATATGTGTCGCAAACAGGGGTTATTTCTTTTTCGCGCTTTCAAGAAACCGTGTTTTCCATTGCATAAACGTAGTATATGATAGACCAGTATATGGTGCTAAGCAGTGACTAAATGCAGTGGTCGGCACTTAATACATTGATATGATTTTAACACATTAGTATTAGTAACGAATAGCAGAAAGTAAGCTGTGAGCATGACGTTTTTACATATTTATATCGTGTGTGTGTGGCGGAGCTCGGGCAGAGAAATTTCATATGCCCGCGGGATAGGGCCGTGCCGACCACTGGCTTAATGTAATAAAGAAATAGTGTGGCCCGACAAGACATTGCGAAGCTTAAGCTCTCTCAAGATAGGCCTGATGATATCAAGCGTCCGAAAAAGAATCGGTTGGCGACGAACTAAGGCGATGTGTCCATACTTAAGCATAATAGATAAACTATAAATTAATTGAGAAGCTACTGGCTGACCCGACAAAAGCAAAACAGGAGAAGGATTTTCACGGTTGCCTCTTCAAAAATTTTTAATGAGCCAAAAAAATATTAAAAACAAGAAAGGAAAGCTAACTTCGAGCGGAGCCGATTTTGATATACCCTTGAAGTTAAAACCGGATATATATCGCAAACATCGGGAGTAGTTGGCCGATCCTTATAAGAATATGATAACATAACCCAATTAATTATACTACAAAATCTCAAAAAAGTCCTAAACTTCTTTCTTCAAAAATACGAAAGTTGGTATTTCTACCAAAACCCATTTCCGATCGTTCAGTTATATGGCAGCTATAAGATATAGTCAGCCGATCATTATAAAATTTGGTAGGTCGGATAAACTGACCAAAAATATAATCTGTACCAAGTTAAAAACAGTCTCAGCCTGTCGATCATCTCATCACGAGATGGCACCACAGTATGACATTACGCTTACTTGGGCCCAGGTTTCAGAGACATAAAATGCAACTTCATAAAAAAGCCGACAGACGTTTAAACCTAACCTAACCTAACCAAACTCACACTTAAAAATATTGCAGTAAATGCTTAAAAATAGATGATGCTCAAGTCAAAAATAGTATGTGTAGTAATAGAAATAACACTATAAGAAGTGCAAACCGAAACAACTATCAAGACAATAATAGAAAAATGAAAATCGATTATTTTCAGTGATTCTAGCATTTATTTATAAAATATTTAAAACGCCAGCCCAATTCGTAAATGAACTGGAGAATATCCGCAAATCTCTTGAATCATCACATATTGATGGAAGAACATGCTGACAAATTCAGCACAAAATAACCCATTTCAGTAATTAATAAATTGCGATAGTGGTAAACTAAATGTAATACTGGAGGAGAGAACATTTAACTCAATGAACGATACAGTGGCCAAATTTATACACTAAAGCACACTGCAATCTAATAGCCACAGTATAATTTACACTATTAACAGAGGCGTTTCTTATTATAGAGCATTTCTCGCAAGTAACTTTTACCCTTTTTTTTCCTTATGTTCAGTTCACGAGAACAACCGAAAAAAATGAGCACAATCACTCTCCGAGCAGGAGACTTATTTTCTTTTGATTTTGGTTTTCGGTTGTGTGTTTTACGTTGAGAGGTTTGTAAGATGCGTTTCTACTGAACATAGCTCACTGAGAGATATGATTGACGCTTGCACAGAGACTCATTAAAGAACCGATTGACCAAAAAAGGCAACACAACAAGTTTTTTCAACACTTTTACGTCCCATTTTCGTTTTAATTATTTTTTCTGCACATCCAAGTTTTACAAAGGCAACTAAAACCAAACCAACTAACTTTCACATAAAGGCAAACGGCAAAACAAAACAAAAGTACAAAAGGAGCAAAACAAAAGTGAACAGAAAATATTGCTCGTCATTTGAGCGGACTTTTTGCTCAAAGACTCATTGAACAAAACTTATTTTGAGACAACACCAATGTTGACTATTTCAATAACTACAGAGGTAATTACCATAGCCCAAATAATTAAAACCCATATTATATAAGGTTGGACTGGGTTATGTTGGACTAGGACCAGGACCAGGTTGGACTCGGTCAGGCCCGATACACTTAGATCTACTTCACTTCCCTGTATGAGGGACTTAGTGTCTAGCTATTTCCCCACCCTGAGGCTTTAGTAAATATTTGTATTCTAGCCTATAGGCCAAACTATAATGACAATCAAAATAGAGCCCCATACAATAACAGAGGTAACAAACGCGGAGGAAATAACAGCTGCTAAGGATTCACATATGCACCTATAAGATAAATAAATACTTCTCTCTATCTTCGCAAAAAAGAAGCTAGGGTCATTTCCGATTTTTCAGTTGTTTGGCAGGTGTAGGATATAGGCGGCCGATCCCTATAAGAATTGTCTGTCACAGGACTGTGACGCTTCCTCTGGAAACTCAACACTTCCTCTGGGCTCTTCAACGCTTTATCGAAAGTAGAGGTTTGTGCAAACATCTATACAGCGATGGAGGAACCAATTTCATTGGAGCAGACAATTCTTATCGCATTTGGTAAAAGGAGTTTCGAACGCCATCGACACGGACATCGCACCCACTCTTACGGCCCGTGGAATCCAGTGGCATTTCAACCCACCCATATGTATCGTTCCTTCAAACTCACTGCTATGACTATGAAGAACTATCCACAGTGCTCACCCAGTTCGAATCATGTTTAAACTCACGTCCACTTTGCCCCTTATCAGCAGATCCAAACGATCTGTCCCCATTTACTCCCGGGCATTTCCTCATAGGAGGACCTTGTTTGGCACCCGCGGAACCTTCTGTTTCAGACAAGTCGGTCAACTCACTATTCGTCGACAGTCAACGGCTCCTGAGACAATTTTGGCATCGATGGAGCGCCGATCGGCTGTCACATTTACAAGTTCGTCCGAAATGGCGCCAAGAACAAATCAATCTGCAAGTTGACGATTTAGTTGTAATCAAGGATGACCGGCTCTCTCCAAACAAATGGAAGATGGCTCGAATAATCGATTTGCATCCTGGAGAAGATAGACTAGTTCGCGTCGCCCCACTGAAAACCGTTTCTGGAACCTATAAGAGATCCCTTTCCAAGTTTTGTCCATTGCCAATAACCACCAATCCTACTCCGAAACTAAGGAAGTCCAATAACACAATAGAATTCCGGGGGCGGCATGTACGGGTGTTATTTATCTTTTCGGTTTATCGCTCCATCTTCAGTGAGCTTAGAATCCACCCAGATTTTTCCCTGTAATCTTCGTAAAGCTTTACTTGTCTTTTCTCTCCCCTAGTAAAGTAGTCGCTTAAGAAGAGTCGTAGAGCAAGCAAGGTGATCGGAGTGGTGGAGAAGGTCAGGGATAAACCTAATTCCTCGTGGCTGGCACTTGGGCACTTGCCCTATGCAGGGCCCTTTTTTGTTGTACTGCCTGAGGTGCTTTGGGCCCTGCTTTTGGGATAAGCTTTATTGAATGCCCTGGCGCACGCCACCGTTAGCGTGTCCACCATGGCATCGAGGTCTTCCCTGCTGTCAACGCAATTGATTGCGCGTAGGTCCCCATGTTGTTTCCGTTGGCTGACGGCCCCCAAAAAACGGCACCCGTTTGCTGCCGACCCATATAAATACCATACATATATGGGAAATATACATATGTATATAAGATAAGGTTTTCTTTAGTTGTGGAAGCGTGTTTGCCTACAACATTTTCCACTTGCACAGCTCTTTCAGGAGTGTTCCACCGTGGCACGTGCTGCTCACGGAATTATGGGTTCTGATGGAACCGATGCGGCAAGTTGCTGCCCACAACGGTCGGTCACTTTGTAGATGTCTCTGCATTCCTGTAATGATGCAGGGCATCGATCAAGACGAGGTGGTGGCCACGATCAGTGACGATGATGCTGCTGATCCTCTTCTTGTAAACTGGTAGCCGGGTCGTGGCTCCAGTTATTCCTCCAACGGTGATTATAAATAAAACACAAGACTTGGAAGAGGTGCCTTTATTCTTCGGCTGTCAGCTCAGAACTAATTAACATAAGATAAGGAGAGCCCAAACTAATCCTAGCCTAACTAAGCCCTAGCCCTAATCGTAACCCTAACTCGCACATGCCATATTGTTTTAATGCAGAGGTCGGCACGGCCCTATCTCGGGGGCATAGGAAATTTCTCTGCCCGAGCTCTGCCGCACACTCACAGTATAAATGTGTGAAACGTCATGCTCACAGCCAACTTTCTGCTACTCGTTACTAACACTAATGCGGTAAAATCATATGAATGTATTGGGGTGCCGACCACTGTTTTAATGGCTAATCTATACCCACATAACAAAAAGCAGCCAAATGGGATAATTTTTAGAGAAGTTATAGACTTTTTAGTCGTTTTTAGGGCCGATTCCTATAAAATGTAGTATCGTATTATTTTGCCAAATATAGAATCCATTTATTTTAGCAGCTATGGATAGCAGCAGCAGTATGGGATATTCTGGGCGTATATACGGATTGATCGAAAATGCAATATTTTGGGTGTATTTAGACTTCGAGATTTGGTCAGACTATTTTTGTCAAAATAATACGACTTAGCAAATTTAATAGGGATCGGCCGCCTATATCCTACACCTGCCAAACAACTGAAAAATCGGAAATGACCCTAGCTTTTTTTTTGCGAAGATAGAGAGAAGTATTTATTTATCTTATAGGTGCATATGTGAATCCTTAGCAGCTGTTATTTCCTCCGCGTTTGTTACCTCTGTTATTGTATGGGGCTCTATTTTGATTGTCATTATAGTTTGGCCTATAGGCTAGAATACAAATATTTACTAAAGCCTCAGGGTGGGGAAATAGCTAGACACTAAGTCCCTCATACAGGGAAGTGAAGTAGATCTAAGTGTATCAGGCCTGACCGAGTCCAACCTGGTCCTGGTCCTAGTCCAACATAACCCAGTCCAACCTTATATAATATGGGTTTTAATTATTTGGGCTATGGTAATTACCTCTGTAGTTATTGAAATAGTCAACATTGGTGTTGTCTCAAAATAAGTTTTGTTCAATGAGTCTTTGAGCAAAAAGTCCGCTCAAATGACGAGCAATATTTTCTGTTCACTTTTGTTTTGCTCCTTTTGTACTTTTGTTTTGTTTTGCCGTTTGCCTTTATGTGAAAGTTAGTTGGTTTGGTTTTAGTTGCCTTTGTAAAACTTGGATGTGCAGAAAAAATAATTAAAACGAAAATGGGACGTAAAAGTGTTGAAAAAACTTGTTGTGTTGCCTTTTTTGGTCAATCGGTTCTTTAATGAGTCTCTGTGCAAGCGTCAATCATATCTCTCAGTGAGCTATGTTCAGTAGAAACGCATCTTACAAACCTCTCAACGTAAAACACACAACCGAAAACCAAAATCAAAAGAAAATAAGTCTCCTGCTCGGAGAGTGATTGTGCTCATTTTTTTCGGTTGTTCTCGTGAACTGAACATAAGGAAAAAAAGGGTAAAAGTTACTTGCGAGAAATGCTCTATAATAAGAAACGCCTCTGTTAATAGTGTAAATTATACTGTGGCTATTAGATTGCAGTGTGCTTTAGTGTATAAATTTGGCCACTGTATCGTTCATTGAGTTAAATGTTCTCTCCTCCAGTATTACATTTAGTTTACCACTATCGCAATTTATTAATTACTGAAATGGGTTATTTTGTGCTGAATTTGTCAGCATGTTCTTCCATCAATATGTGATGATTCAAGAGATTTGCGGATATTCTCCAGTTCATTTACGAATTGGGCTGGCGTTTTAAATATTTTATAAATAAATGCTAGAATCACTGAAAATAATCGATTTTCATTTTTCTATTATTGCCTTGATAGTTGTTTCGGTAAACTCCTTTTACCAAATGCGATAAGAATTGTCTGCTCCAATGAAATTGGTTCCTCCATCGCTGTATAGATGTTTGCACAAACCTCTACTTTCGATAAAGCGTTGAAGAGCCCAGAGGAAGTGTTGAGTTTCCAGAGGAAGCGTCACAGTCCTGTGACGGCTTCTAGATGTATCGCCGTGGTTGCTAAACATATAAACACTGCAATATATGCCTAAAAACACTAAAAACACTGCGAGGTCAGTAAAATGGTGTATTTTGGGTATAATGCTTCTCGAGCTTCTCGAAATTCTGGTACTTGAATCTCGCCCACATGATGAAGTCCTAGTGGGTGGCGTAAGTTATGCAGATACTTTTGGACGTAAGCCATAACGAATAAAAATTTGTTATATGATGAATAAGAGGTGATGATTCGTCAACTGAACAAAAATGTGATGTGACGTTCTTTCTTTCTTCGTGATGTTGGTCAGGGAGATGAGAGTACGTGTTCTTCGGCAACCGATTCTCATTCTACCGTAGCCAATCGGGACCGAACCACCTGATGTCATGCCTGGCTAGCTGATGAGGGGTAAGAGCCCTTGAATCGCAATCGGCTGGGTTTTCTCCCGAAGATACGTGCTGCCATTGGGTTGTCGTACTTATTTCCAAAATCTTGGTTGGATTTCCTTTAATCCAATATAAAACGATTGATGCGAGTCCAGAAATTAACGGACATGGGAATTCCGGTGGCTGAAAACTGCGTTAGTACCCATTTAGTTAGTTGGGCAGCTAACACTGCACAAGAGAGTTCGATTCGAGGGATCGTTAGTGGCGTGACTCGACTCCGTGCTGTCAATAGGGCCGTGCACACTCTCCCGGATTGACATTGTATTCGGGGATAAACACAGGCTGCGTATAGCGAGCTATCCCAATCGAGAGCGGGTTGGTTTTTGTCTAGTAAACGTTTAGTAAAGGAGGCCGGAAGGAGGTCAAATGGAACCTTGAAGCTATTGAAATCTTCGTGTACTCCAATAAAGTCCCAGAGTTTTAATAGCCTTCTGGAAATCTACTTCTACATTTCTCTCTCTATACTTCATTTAATTGCTAATGCTAATGTTAATACTAATGGAGTTGCTAATGGGTAGCGATGTTGTTCGTCATGAGCGAGTTGACGGCGCACGCATATGGCTGTATACGGTGCTGATGCAGTACCAAATGTGACTGTATTTAAGCTGTACTCGGCTATTTCGTTTTGATCATTCCCCCATAAGATGCGTTGAAATTGAGCATCATTCTGGTGCACGTCAATGTATATTCGTTGGATATCTGCTGCAAACACGTAACGATGTAACCTCCACTTCTTGATGACTCCTCCTAAATCATTTCGTAGCGGTGGGCCGATGCACAATATGTCGTTAAGAATTTTCCGTTCGAAGTGGTACATGATGCATCGTACACCACCCGAACTTTGGTCGTTGTACTGTCCTCTTTTACCGGAGGGAGTATGCTGCCCGGAAAGCACATACTTGAAAGGTACTGGGCTGGTCGCTATGTACATAGCTATAGCTTCTAGTATTTGCACTATATACCTCTTGTGGGTATATTCGAGTGCCGTGGTCGTAATCCCTTCAGTGTGGAACACGCCACCTAAAACATATTCGGAGAGATCCAAGACGCTCATTGTCTTTTTTGAACACTACGTGGTGTGAGTAGAGTATATGATACTCTACATGATACATCTTTCTCTAATAGAGAGAGAGTACATGATGAGAAATACTGTTGACCTCTTGGAGTAATCATGTGATGGCCAGGTTTTTGCGGTAGTGACTTCGGAGAGTTTCTTAAGGTCAAAATATTCCTTGATGGTGGAGTGATATTGTTGTTTAAATGGGTTGTTTCTGTTTAGCCGACGTTCTAAGAGGTGGAATCTATTGAGTGCGTTTTGGTAAGACTTTCCGATGACTTCTTCCTTGTCAAATTCAGTTTTTAACGGAAGCCGGTTCAGGTATTTTCCATTGGGTTGTTCCATTGGGTGATCTTCACACCACTGTGCTTCTGCTGTGAAAGTCCTCTCAGAGCTGATTTGATCAAGATCGAAGAATCCCTTTACCATTGCATCCCGATTAGCCTGATAGCATCGAATGGCTACCACATTTGCCCTTTTTTCATAACTATGGCCAAACACGATCCAACCTAATTGAGTGAGTTAAGCAATTGAAGCTCCTTTCCGTAAATCTGGCAGTAACAAATATGGTATTATATATACTCCAAATAACGCGTCGATGCGGCCTGGCCTGGTTAAGGTGAGATCGGCCAAGTGTAATCCCTAAAGATGCTGACAAGTGTCCACGTGGACATTGTTTGGTAAATGAGAGGTTATCGAGGACACCCGCTGGTCGCACCCGATGGTGAATTTGAAGGTCCGTAAATGAGCTTGTGGAGAACTCTGTACTAAATCTACAGGTGTTCTTTGAGAAATCACCGATCCCGGTGATGTGTGCTGTGACTCGGTGACGTGGAAGTCCCAGTAACTGAGTGGCACGTTCTGTGATTAACGTGCCCTCAGAGCCATGATAGATCAAGGCTCGAATAACGGCAGTTTGTCCGGTATTGTTATTATGTAGATGCACTAGAGCTGTGGCCAGAAAAATGGATCGAGTTGACTGCGCGGCGTAAGGTGACGTTGTACGCATTGTAAACAATTCTTGTTGCTGCCACAATGCGACAAGAGATGATTGATGCTGAGACAATTTAGACATGCCTTTGTATGGTCAACAATTCGTTTGCGGGCAAAGCAATTTTTGGACAAAAAATCAAGACATCGCCGCAAAATGTGTTGCCACTTACAGTTTATGCAAGAGTTGGGACTGCTGGTTCCAGTCGTGGTGTGGAACGTGCTGCCCTTGTAGAAGCCAGAACTCTTTTGCCTTTTGGATTTTTGCATGGAGAATTTGTCGATTTGTTGATCGTAGAGTTTTGCGTGCGCTGGGAACATTTCCGGATCTCAATGTTTTTAATGTTGACAAGCCGATTGTTGAGGAAGGTTTCCAAGTCGAGGAAACTCAGAATGTCACTGGAGTTTCCCAAGCAATGTTTCCAGGCTTGTACAGTTGTCGTAGGTTGTCTAGTGGTGGACTAGATCAAATGATGGACTATCCATTGCGTGCTAGAATGGATATTCGTTTTGGGAAGATTTAGTTGATGCATACGAAGATATTCGTTTTGGGAAGAACTAGTTGATGCATACGTGGGTAACGTTCAGCAGATACGTTGGTTAGGTTTAGATACAGGGTAAGTCGTAGAGGGCGTTAATGTGGTGCATGAATTGTAAACGTGGGCTATCATAGCGATGAGAAGATCCCATACGATAGTGTAGGCGCCATCCGTTAGTTCCATTTGGTGTACGTCTTCTTCCTGCTCTTTAGGCAGTGCTTGCTTGGGGAAATGGAACCGCTAAATATTTGACAACGCCTGGTTCTGGTGAATGAGTTGCATAAACAGATCATGGAAAGAAGCTGGCCAATCTCTATACTTTCCAGAAAAATTAGGTGCTAACAACTTTGGAAGTTGTATTTCGAGTATATTAGGAACATGTGACGCTTGTTGCTCGGGAAATGTATCTGACTGGGAAAATGTGTTTCGGACTCCGAAGATATTAAACAGAACGCTGTGATAAATTCCTCTTCGAACTGGTTCGCTACATTATCGACGAAGTATGGGTGTGTGGGGTAGCCAGCGTTTACAAACTCCTGATGATTCTTGTTGAATTTCTGGCTTAATAAGTTGAGTTTGGAAAGCCGCAGTTGGAAATAGGGCTTAGTTTTCCTAGACGTGCTGTCCTTCTTGAAGTTTACTTGGAGTTGGTTGAGCTGATTGTGAAGATCTTTCTGGAGCGCAAATAAGCTGTCGGCGTTGTCACCCTTTGCCATTGTTTCAGACTTTGCACTGGAAGTGCTCGCACTGGAAGTGCTTGCGTATGCACTCACAATTACAATAAGTTACAATTAGTAGTTATGAGCTTCCAAAGTGAGAGAACGACAATGGGATAGCGTTTGCACGACGCGTGCGATGCAAAGATTAATTCCATTATTTTCGCTTTCTCTTTGTCGAAGAGAATGCAGAAGTTAAAAAGGAGAATAATGGTTAAGTGTTGAGATTAGGTTTCCATTAACTACTTCGATGGAACTGTCGGAAATGACCATGGATTGTGGAGTCGTGTGTGGATTGTTCCCCTCATGAGCCACCAAAAATGTTGTGACAAATGCCTTTCATGGGCGGAATGTCATAATTGAGCAGAGTTCTGCTCGCGGGTTTTCAATCTAAACGACTAGCCAGAGTTATGCATTGAACTTCATTTATTTATTTACTTGCTAATTAATTAATGTTGTTTATGTTAGTAAGGTAACAAATAATATTAAATGGGTCAGCTTTAATCCCTCGTGGTTTATCCCTGACCTTTTCCACCACTCCGATCACCTTGCTTGCTCTACGACTCTTCTTAAACAACTACTTTACTAGGGGAGAGAAAATACAGGTAAAGCTTTACGAAGATTACAGGGAGAATTCTGGGTGGATTTTAAGCTTGCTGAAGTCGGAGCGATAAATCGAAAAAATAAATAACGCCCGAACAGCTCTCAGGAAGAAACAACCTCGGAAACGCAGAGATAGGAGGACAGCCCCTCCCTCCCTAACCAACTCAAATACCTATTGAGTGTTAGTTATCTCAGCTGGGCGATAAACAGCTTCAAGCCTTTCAAATCCCCAGGCCCAGATGGCATTGCCCCCGCACAACTAATCAAGGCCGGACCCAATCTGAGGTCATGGGTCAGTAAAGCTTTCTCAGCAACTTTTAGAATAGGCCCGCAACTATAGTACCCGCAATGTGGTTGCGGACGAAGGTCGTATTCATACCCAAAGCGGGAAAACTATCACACTGCTCCCCTGAGTACTTCAGACCTATAAGCCTGTTGTCCTTCCTCCTCAAGACAATGGAGAGATTAATCAACCTCCACCTTAATCTTACCATCAACCCAGATGATATCTCGGGATCACAGCAGGCGTATAGGAAGGTCCGATCCACGGAGACGGTACTCTACGAGATCCTACGTTCGTCGAAAAGACACTTAGTGATAAGAAATACGCACTTATTGCTTCTCTAGACATAGAAGGTGCGTTCAACAATATCCTACCATGCTTGATAATCAATGCGGTGACGAGATGTGAAATAGACGATCAATCCGTACGCCTTATAAAGCAGGACTGGTAAACAGGACTGTTGAGGCGTCATTAGGAGGATAATCTATTCAAAGATACGTCAGAAGAGGCACTCCCCAAGGAGGCGTACTCTCATTCCTATTGTAGAACGTGGCGGTTATAGCCTACTACGATCCCTACCATCAACTATAAGTACCCGCAATGTGGTTGCGGACGAAGGTCGTATTCATACCCAAAGCGGGAAAACTATCACACTGCTCCCCTGAGTACTTCAGACCTATAAGCCTGTTGTCCTTCCTCCTCAAGACAATGGAGAGATTAATCAACCTCTACCTTAATCTTACCATCAACCCAGATGATATCTCGGGATCACAGCAGGCGTATAGGAAGGGCCGATCCACGGAGACGGCACTCTACGAGATCCTACGTTCGTCGAAAAGACACTTAGTGATAAGAAATACGCACTTATTGCTTCTCTAGACATAGAAGGTGCGTTCAACAATATCCTACCATGCTTGATAATCAATGCGGTGACGAGATGTGAAATAGACGATCAATCCGTACGCCTTATAAAGCAGGACTGGTAAACAGGACTATTGAGGCGTCATTAGGAGGATAATCTATTCAAAGATACGTCAGAAGAGGCACTCCCCAAGGAGGCGTACTCTCATTCCTATTGTAGAACGTGGCGGTTATAGCCTACTACGATCCCTACCATCAAAATTGGATTGCAAAGTTATTGCTTATGCGGATGAGGGTTCTCTCAACATGAGCAGTTAGCAATGGACAAAGTGTAATCCCATCCAAAACCAAGATTGTCCTCTTCACCATGAAGTACAAAATAAAAAATTTAAGGCTTCCAAAACTATCAGTGGAAACACTCTCCCTCAGCTGTAGCGCCAAGTACCTAGGGATTACGCTAGACAGGAAACTAGACTGGAAGGCACACACTATGGATAGAGCTAACAAGGCAACAATCGCGCTCTATAAATGCCGAAAAGCCATTGGCCTTAAATGGGGAATGTCCCCAAAGATAGTCAGATGGCTTTACACAGCGGTCATAAGACCCATCCTTGTCTACGGGGTGGTGGTCCGGTGGCCTGCTCTCACAAACTCCACATGTAGGGAGAGATTTAGGAAAACCCAAAGGATGGCGGAGGTCTGCATTACAGGCAGTCTACGTACCACACCGACAGACGCTCTAGACTTTATACTCGACCTTTTACCGGTAGAGATAGTGGGGGCCAAAATAGCCACGCTACCGGCAATTAGGCTACGCGAGCCGGGTCTATGGAAAAAGACCGACTATGGACATACCAAGTTGGACTTACATCACTGAACGCCAACGGGGGCTACAGACTAATGTATACCTGTTGATCATCCCACCTTAAAATATAAGGTATCCATTCCAACGAGGGAGGAATGGGCCACAAAAGTCCCGGGACCAGCCGGTTCCTTCATATTTACATAGACGGTTCAAAATTGAACGGCCAGGTGGGAGGAGGTTTCCACTGCGAGCGGCTGTGTCTAAATGAGTCCTTCAGACTCCCCGACCACTGTAGTGTGTTTCAAGCAGAAGTAATAGGTATCGGGGAAAGACTTCGATCCCCAGCACTTACTGGCAATCAAGACACAATCGATATCTTCTCAGACAGTGAAGCGGCACTCAAAGCCCTTGACGGATTTTCATCCAAATCCAGGAATCCAGGAAATCCAGTAGGCATTCCTCAGATACATGTAGGCTAAAATGCAGGGATCAAATGCAGGAACTCACGGATGATATGGCCTATCCGCTCTAGGAAAAGATAAATGATGCTTATCGCCTTCAATAGGCAGAACTGCAGGCTGGCAGTCAAGGCCATCACGGGACATTGATTAATAGGAGCACACGCGGCTATATTAGCGATGACACATTATAACTACTGCAGGAGCTGTGGAGCTGTGTGATGTAGAAGAGGAAGAGGCAGTCGCACACCTCCTGTGTCATTGCCCTGCGCTGGGACGCAGCCGACTGAAATTCTTGGGTGGAGCAGCACTCACGGACCTAACAGACCTCGCAGAGATCGCTCCACGTAGACTCGTAGCCTTCATTCGTAGCCTTCATCCGGAATAAAAATTCCCAGAATCTTACCGAGGTCTTAGGGTACCTGGCCTTTTTAACAAAAACTGACAACATAATTAAGGAAAGAAAAAAAGTCGCAGAGGTAAAATAGTCCAACGACATCTCCAAAGAATAAGAGGCGGAAGTCACACGGAAGATTTCACAGCATTTGTTCCAAATACTGCAAGTAAACAATAAACCATGGTAAGGCAGCCTCGGCTGCAGGCTTTATTTGGCTGAGGCTTGAACCGACATCGTCCTACTCCAGAAACCCCGGTAAGTATGAGATAGAATTTTTGGACTAGAGACAAAAGACTTTAAGCTGTATATTCTTGCTCCATCCCTACAGTGAGGCAGTGACTAAGCGGCAGAAACCGGGTACTGTCGTCATACATGGCACACTGGTCCCAATGCCCAATACTTTTGCTTTTATTTTTTTAATAAAAACAAGAAAGGAAAGCTAACTTCGGGCGGAGCCGAAGTTGATATACCCTTGCAGTTAAAACCGGAATATAGAATAGAATCTGTACCAAGTTCCAGCTTTCTATCTTCAAAAACACGAAAGTTGGGTTATTTCCGATCGTTCAGTTATATGGCAGCTATAGGATATAGTCGGCCGATCCTTATGAAATTTGGCATGTCGTAATGTTTTGCCAAAAATAGCACTCGTGTCAAATTTGAACTCTCTAACTCTAAAAACACCAAAGTTATACCATTTCCGATCAATCAGTTATATGGCAGTTATAGGATATAGTCGGACGATCCCGGTCGTTCCGACTTATATACTGCGTGCAAAGGAAAGAAGGGTGTGTGCAAAGTTTCAAGACGATAGCTTTAAAACTGAGAGACTAGTTCGCGTAGAAACAGACAGACAGACAGACGGACAGACGGACATGCTCATATCAACTCAGGAGGTGATCCTGATCAAGAATATATATACTTTATAGGGTCGGAGATGTCTCCTTCACTGCGTTGCACACTTTTGGACAAAATTATAATACCCTCTGCAAGGGTATAAAAATCAATATTATTATGTCCTTAGAATAATATAAGTTGCATTTAAAAATCGCAATTTCGTTCGTTACTGAAATTGCAGCCCTGCTAAATTCGGTGACCCTGAAAGTTAGCTGTTCGTTGATCAGAAACATTGACTTTTTGGCGCGATAATAATATCACATTTTAAAATAAGATTGCGAAAATACTACTTTAAAACAAAAGCAAAAGTTTTAAAACAGTATAAAATGGAAAATTTTAGTAAAGGTATGTACAATTTAAGTGTTAAATGCCATATTTGTTTAATGCGATGGGTCTGTGTATATGTGCTTTTGTAATGTTGTATATTAAACATTTTTAGTCAAGATTTTTTCGTGTTTCGTGGAATATGAGTTGGTTGGATTGTGCCGAATTATAAAAACTACTAACGCAAATGTTTTCTTAATTTTTTTTTGTTTTTACTCCATTTTACGAAGTTATGCAGAAATGCTACTGTATTGGCTGGCACATGGACGCGAACCCGAAAGCCTTTACAACTTTGTGTTTAAGCATCGAACTGGAAATTTAAAGCAAAACATAGAGAATCCTTTAAACAAGAGGATTAAGAACTTTGTTGCTTATGTTGATGCTGGAATAAAAAAATGCTCTCGGATAGATCCTAGGTATAAGGCGCGAGAGAAAGTTTTCTTGCATTACGTTTTCAAGTGAAATTTCAGCTATCAGACTATATTAAAGAATCCCTTAAAGGGATCCCTTATCCCTTATTCATTAAAGAGAATTAAAGAATAAACATTAAAGAAGTCACAACGAAAGCTGAGCTTGTACCATTAACTCCAGTTACATTTGAATGTATCGATGCCTATTCCTTTGATTTAGATGTTAAAAGTAATTACAAATTAATTTAATAAATATAAAATAGATGTTTAAAAAGCATTATTAGTTTATTTATTTAGGAAGTTGAAGTTGGCGAGAAGGGATTGAGGGCATATTTACTAAAGTTATTTTATAAATATATTTAACATTTATTGGATACATTGGTCTAATTTTCATGGATATTTTGTAAATTTGTCCCAGGGTGCATTGGTTTCTATGGGGTGGAAAGGAAGGCGTTGCCCGATTTTGTCCACACTTCGCATATATAATAATTATATAGTGTGCCAAGTTTCAAGTCTGTAGCTTCATTTTTATAGTATAAAGTATATATATTCTTGATCAGGATCACCTCCTGAGTTGATATGAGCATGTCCGTCTGTCCGTCTGTCTGTCTGTTTCTACGCAAACTAGTCGCTCAGTTTTAAAGTAAGGAAACTTTACACACACCCTTCTTTCCTTTGCACGCAGTATATAAGTCGGAACGACCGGAATCGGCCGACTATATCCTATAGCTGCCATATAACTGATTGATCGGAAATGGTATAACTTCGGTGTTAGAGTTAGAGAGTTCAAATTTTACATGAGCGCTATCTTTGGCAAAATAATACGACATGCCAAATTCCGTAAGAATCGACCGACTATATCCTATAGCTGCCATATAACTGAACGATCGGAAATGACCCAACTTTCGTGTTTTTGAAGATAGAAATCTGGAACTTGGTACAGATTATATTTTTTTGGTCAGTTGATCCAACTTACCAAATTTCGTAACGATCGGCCGACAATATCTTAAAGCTGTCATGGTAGAAATACAAACTTTGGTATGTTTGAAGATAAAAGTAGGGGAGTTTTTTAAGACTTTGTAGTGTAATAAATTGGATTATATATTTATATTCCCATAAAGATCGTCCAACTATATCCGATGTTGGCGACCGGATATAGGTTTTAACTGCAAGGGTATATATACTTCGGCTCCGCCCGAAGTTAGCTTTCCTTTCTTGTTTTGTAATCTATTGGGACCAGTGTGCATGGCCTAGATCGTCGTACATCTTGATGGGACTTATTTATTAATTGATAATTTGCAGGAAACTGTAGTAAAACCCATGCTACTGTATGGTGTCCTGATCAGAAAAGAAAAACGCTCGAAAAGAAAAAGTTTGTTTAATGTGTAGATAAAAGAAATGAGTACCGGGTATAAAAAAGTCGAGGAAACTTTGTAGATCCGATCAAATGTCTCGAAATAAAATCTGTTCAAAGTCCTAGAATTTCATATTTTAGTCGCTTTCGAGCGTTAGTCCTATGACAGCTAACGGATATAATTGTATATTCCCGGTCTAAAAATGTGCAAAATATATATACATATATACATAAAAAAATTTTTTTTATTGGGGTTGAATAAATTAAACATCCAAACAAACAAAAACAACAAAAACTCTTTCATTTAGGAAGAGAAAGAAGAACCAAAAAACTTCTTAACAAAATGGTTAAGTTCCAATCGATGCGTATTTTGGAGTAAAATGTAGTAACGATAAATATCATCTAATACTATAATAATATCTAAGAATTTCCCTCAAGCCCCCAAAATTGTGAAATTTACTTTTACAAAAATTTCTCCCAAAACAAAAAACCTGACACATATCCTTTCAATTGGTATTTTTCGGATTTATTCAAAACAAGAATGGAAAGCTAACTTCGGGCGAAGCCGAAGTTGATATACCCTTGCAGAAAATTATGGAAAAAAGTTGACCACTGAAATTATTCTTCTGTATTTAGTATACTTTTTAATTTAGCCTTTTGTATAAGGCTAATTATATCCTTTTATATAAGGTTATAGCTAGCCTTTTCATCATTTTTAACAATGCTATGGAAGTGATTTAAAATATTCATATTCAGGCAAGTAAAGTTATTAAAGGAACTGAGTAACTTTAAAATATCAGGTATTACATTTTTTCTGATTGGTCAAGTCGGAATAACATTATCCCTCAAATTTGGGCTGCAAACATTCGTAACGCCTAAGTTCATAACACAACAGGTAAAACAGGCATATAAAATGATCCTGACACTTTATTGCCTTGACAAAAAGGGTTAAACTGTGTAACCTTAAAGGGTTAAGGGATTATAGGTTTTTTTTTAATATTACCTAGCTTGCCTATATATTGAAAAAACGACTAATCCGTAGATCAATCTAAAAAAAATTTAGTCGAGTGACGACGTTACTCTGCCGGTTGAACTTCAGAAAATTTAAAGTGTGTGAAAAGTATTTTTTGCCAGTGTTAAAGTTAAAAAGTGCAAGTTTTATTTTTTACCAGTGAAAAAAAAGTGTGTTTAAAAAATATATGAATTAATTGTTGACACATATATTTTGGTAAGTCTATTCTCCTAAAAGCGTCCTTTAATATGAGATTTATGAAGAAGGAATTTAATTCTTCGTAAATTTCTTATTGTTCTTATTGTTTGCTTTTTTTACAATTTAATTTGAATTTTTTAAACAGCACCCAAAAAATGCCACGTGTTTCACGAACATCCAAGGAGCAACGCCGCCAAGCTGCTTTAAACCACAGCAGAGCCCGCTACCAACAAAATGCGGTGGAAATAAGAAACAGGAACTCGCAACACATCGCCAATGTACGAGCAAGCAACCCAGACTTACGGGAGGAAAGTCGTGCACAGGACTCCGCAGCACGGGCTCAGAGGAGACGCAGCGAAAGGATTCGCAATCTAGAACGCCTTCGGGATACTGCAGCACATGCTGATCGACGACTGGATCTTCAATTTCGTGTCCCAGAGCGGACTCGGGACATGGAAACCGTCGGCAGAACCAGGAGGAACAGCGACGAGAGCAGGTGCCTAATACTGCTGACCATGCGACGCGGAGGACTATTCCGGAGTACCGAATTCCGGAACGGGTTCGGGACGCCACAGCGCGTGCTATTCGTCGAGAGGACTCCGAGGAGCGGCGACAAGAGCAGGTGCAAAATACTGCTGACCATGCGACGCGGAGGACTATCCGGAGTACCGAAATCCGGAACGGGTTCGGGACGCCACAGCGCGTGCTATTCGTCGAGAGGACTTCGAGGAGCGGCGACAAGAGCAGGTGCAAAATACTGCTGACCATGCGACGCGGAGGACCAATCACGAATTTCGACACAGAAGAACGTGCAAGGGAACAGGAAAGAAACACATGAGAGCACCGACAGCGACGAAGGGATACGGAAGACAGGCAGCGAGAACGGGAAAGGGACGCCGATTACAGGAGAGCAACCAGGAGAAATCCCATCGCAAGAACACAGGAGAACACAACGGATAAACACATCACAACGCCGGGAATCACGACAACAGCGGAGGATTCGGGAAGAGAAAATTAGGCAAATGGCGGAGGAACGATTGTTTAACTTTAGGATGGACCCGCAAAATCGACTGGATGCCTCCCAAAGGCAGTCGCAACGAAATATGGACGCAAGAGCTCAACTTTCGGAGGACGAAGTGGAACAGGAACGCCAACAACAGCGAAATAGGATTCGAGTATCAGCGAGGTATCTTTATCACAGGAACATAAAGGAAGGACCAACGGAAATTTGTATTTGCTGTGGAGGAACATGGTTCCGTTCGCAGGTAAGTGGATTATACATCCTGGCTATCTCCTCTAAATTTCCCCTCCTAAACGTTGGCAACGCTTTTTATTTGTCATGAAAATTTCCCAGTCCGTCCGGCAAATATAACTTTTGCAACACTTGTCGTCGTGCCATCTCTCTTGGCAAGCTACCATCACTCTGCCTTTCCAATGGGTTCGACTTCCCAGAAATTCCTGAGTGCTTAAATGGACTCACCTACCTCGAAGAACGCCTTATCTCACCAAGAATTCTTTTTATGAGGATTATTTCCCTCGGCTATGAAAGGCAATGCGGAATCAGAGGGGCAGTAGTAAACGTTCCAATTTCAGTTCCTGATATTGTGACTGCGCTTCCACGCTCTTTCGACTCTACTCATGTCATCCAAGTCCATTTAAAAAGGAGACTAGAGTACGCTCACAATTTCATGACAAACTATTCGACTGGCTCGGGTCCTTGAAGCTGTACGGTACTTAGGGAATACCGAGCTCTACAGAAAGCATAATATTTCACTGAACGAATCATGGCTAGCAGGACTTCAAGGAATTAATGAAATTCCTTTTATTGCGGATGAATGTGATCGTGAAGCAGTAGAGCAACTTCTTCAGCAGCAACACCTATCCCAAAATGCTGCACAGCTCGAAGAAAATTTAAATCCCGGAGGCCATGAAACATTATTGGAAAATAATGATACTGCTGTTCAACGCATTGCATTGGCACCGGGTGAAGGCCATCGCCCAACAAGCTTAACGCTTGACGAAGACGCAGAGGAACTTTCCTTTCCAACTATTTCTTGCGGAGAAATATTTAAAGGAAATACAACCTATGCAAAAAAAGCCAGATCTCAAATCCGATTTTACGACCGTCGCTGCGCTGTAGTTCCTAAAGTTTTGTACATGTATACATTTTACGAAATGCAGCGCGTTCAAAATTCTATTTCAATTGCTTTACGGAAAAAGTCAGGTGTAGCTACCGCTGGTAATCTGCGGGATGAGTCATTTGTTGACAGACTTGTTCAACATGATGATGGCTACCACATCCTTAAAGGCTTACGGTTTGCACCAGCTCATTGGGTTTGCCAATCTTGGGTCGCCAACCTTTTTCATTACTCTTTCCGCTGCTGAAACTAAGTGAAATGAACTTTTAGTTATCCTTTCCCTTCTATTGGACAATAGGGCTATAAGCGAGGAAGAAGCGGCAGCTCTTTCCAGCTCCGAAAAGGCTCGGTTAATCCGATCCGATCCAGTGACGTGCTCCCGGTACTTCGATTATAGGTTGCGGCAATTATTTGCCGCGATATTTTTGGGGAACTCAATCTTTCCCATTTTTATTGGAGAATCGAATTCCAGCACAGAGGATCTCCGCACTCTCATGGCATGTACTGGCTTGCTGGTGCTCCTAAGCTCGAAGACGCCGAAAATACCGAGCAAGTAATAAACTTTTTCGATAGGTTTATTACTACAAATGGAGACGATCCTGAGCTACAAGAAGTAATTCAGTATCAACGCCACAAGCATAGTGCTTCCTGCCTGAGAGAGTTACGCGGACAGGAGTTCTGCCGATTCAATATGCCATATCCTCCTATGCCCGAAACGCTTATTTTGCATCCAATGGAAGAAAACGAAGTAATTGTTGAAGAACATAAAACTTTGTTCAAAAAAATAAGGAAGCTTTAAGGACCATTTCTAATGAAGACGCAGCTTTATATAATAATTTTGATTATTTTCTGACCCACCTTGAAACTAATTTTGAAGCCTACAAATTAGCTTTACGTTCCAGTTTGAAAAAGCCACAAATTTTTTTTCGCAGACAATTCTCCGACCGATTGCTCAATGCTTATAATAGAGATATTCTAGGCTTACACAGAGCTAATATGGATATTCAATTTATCCTAGATGCTTACGCCTGTTGTAGTTATATTATTAACTACATAAACAAATCGAACAGAGGCGTATCGCAGTTGCTCCGTGAAGCCGTGGCAGAAATAAACCATGGGAATATTTCTGTTAAAAGGAAATTACAGCACCTCGGGAACAAGTTTATTAACGCTACAGAAATATCGGCCCAAGAAGCAGCTTACAATATTTTGGGTCTGCATATGTCGGAGGCAAGTGAAGGTACTTTTTTTATAAACACTTGCCATCCAGACAAACGAGTTAGATTGACTCGCTCAAATGAAGCGACTTGGAGCAATGATTGGAGCGACTACCAAACAACTCGGTGGATATTTTTGAGCGTAATATTCTTGACCGATATGTGCAAAGGCATGAGAAGTTGGAAGGAATTTGTTTAGCCGATTTCGCGGCTTGGTACAGATTTGTCAAGCGAAATGCACGATCTGCCGCTAATCATAGGGAAGACTATGATGAAGCAAATGGTGTGGAGGAAGATGACGAAGATGAAGTTGCTGAGCTAAGCTATCCACTGATGGATGTGTCTGGTTGCGTTAAGAAACGCAGACATCCCCTGATTCTAAGGTGGGTTCGCTTTAGCATTAACTCTTCACCTTCCGATTATTTCCGAGAGCATTTAATGCTCTTCTATCCTTAGCGAAATGAAGAAGCTGAACTTCTTTCCAACGACATTGAAGACACATTCCGAGTAAACCATGAAGCCATTAAGGCAAAAAAAAGGAACTATGATGTGTTTGATGATATGGAGTTGTAAAGAGTTCTTGAAGATTTGCAAAAGGATAGGGGAGATCATGCTCCTGATGCGGAAGAACCTGCCTCCCAATTTTTAGACGAAGAGTTTAGAGCTTTGGCAGTACCAAATATAGAGCGGAACGTAAATGTTCTTCAGGATGACAATGCGGTAAACAACCCTGAAGAAGACGGCGAACTTCAGTTAATTTGACTCCCCCCGTTAGTTTCCAATGATGACCTTTGCTCGCTAACTCGGTCCCTCAACTACAAGCAAAGACAATATTATGCACATGTGATGCATAATGTTGTTTGTAAAAATATTTTTTGCGAATATGTTGGTGGAGGGGCCGGTGTAGGAAAAAGCAGACTGGTGCTACGGATTCGGCAAAGGTTTTATTATGTGCTCCAACTGGAAAAGCTGCTTTTGGAATTGGAGGACTGACACTTCATTCAGTGTTTTCTCTTCCAATTAATCAGGCTTCAGGTCCCTTAAGACCTTTAAGCAATGACAGTTTAAATACAATTCATTGCAAGTTGATTGATCTCCAATTAATTATAATTGATGAAATTTCAATGGTTGGTTCTAAAATGCTTTCATTTTTGGATCAAAGGCTTCGTCAAATTTTCCGAAGCCCTGACATATGTTTTGGTGGAAAATCTATTATAGTTTTTGGAGATCTAAAGCAGCTTTCCCCAGTTGGAGTCAGTTGAATGTTTTCGGAAAGGACAATTAATCCTTATAGCGTTTCAGCAGGAAATAGCCTATGGAGCAACTTTAAGTATTTTGAGCTCACTAATGAGCTAATTTTTTGATTATTTTTTAATGCGCCAAAGAGGCGATCATGCATTTGCTCAAGCCCTGAATCATTTATCTGAGGCTTGCATGACAATTGCAGATATAGAGCTCCTAAAACAAAGAGTTGTTTCACCCAGCGAAGTTCCTGATGATGCCATTCATTTATTTTCTTCTAACGAAAAAGTTAACAATTACAATTCCATAAAACTAGCGCAAATTGGGACGGAAGAGTTGGTTTCCACTGCAGTTGATACAGTGAAAACTGCGAACATATCTGCACGAAACAGAGAAAACACGTTAAGATATGCTCAAAATATGAAAACCTCTGAAACACAAGGTTTAGCATATAATTTTCATCTCAAAACAACCGCTAAATATATGGTAACCGTCAATATAGACACAAGTGACGGACTTGTAAATGGAGCAAAATTTAGTGACGCGAATTTGGAATAAATTTTTTGAACCCACGGTTGGCGCTATTGCTAGATCAAAAGTTCGGAACAGTCCCGATCCGGTCAAAAGTTAACGGAGGAAAAGTTCTTGACTACGCAATATGAAATTTTAATCAGCAGTACTGAAGAAATCTCCCTATATTACCATAATGTTGAGTCTCTTCAAAGCCATCGCGAAGATATTTTCAACGCCCATATTATTTGTTCTGCAAATTTTCTTTCTTTTGTCGAAACTTGGACTCTTCCCAGCGAAGACTTTTCGTTACAAGGTTTCGACATTATAAGAAGAATTGATAGCAATCGATGGAATGGTATTGGCAAAAATGGAATTATGATTTATGCCAAGCAAAATATTGCCGAAAATGTAGTTTTCTTTTTTGAGACAAATAAGTCTTTAAGCTCAAGAACTACATACCAATCAATTGCCTTCAAAAATCTCGATACATCCTTTATTGTTGTTTATAGGAACCCTGATTTTCCTAAAACACAATTTCGAAATTAAGTTATGGCGGATGTAGAAAGAATACGCAGCTTAGAAATTGGTAATATTAGGAGATTTTAATATACGCAGATCTACAACCACTTATTCGAATCAATAATTGTGCAACTACAAAACATTTAACGAAAATTGATTAGATTTTTGCTGAAAATGAGCTTAGGAATAGTCGGTCGATCCTTATGAAATTTGGCATGTTGTTTTATTTTGCCAAAAATAGCTCTCGTGTAAAATTTGAACTCTCTAACTCTAAAAACACCAAAGTTGTAGCATTTCCGATCAATCAGTTATATGGCAGCTATAAGATATAGTCGGCCGATCCCGGCCGTTCCGACTTATATACTGCGTGCAAAAGAAAGAAGGGTGTGTGCAGACTAGAGAGACTAGTTCGCGTAGAAACAGACAGACAGACGGACATGCTCATATCAACTCAGGAGGTGATCCTTATCAAGAATATATATATTTTATAGGGTCGGAGATGTCTCCTTCACTGCGTTGCACACTTTTGACCAAAATTATAATACCCTCTGTAAGGGTATAAAAAGTTCAGTGGACACATGAAAATTTAAATATGGATCGGGTTATTCGTCGGAACAAAGAAACGCATTAAAAAAATGAAAATACTTGCCTTTATTGTTGTAAATATGGGTTTTTCCTCCTTCATGGCAAAAAGCACAACCCTTATGATTCACCGAATTGGAAACAAAGTAGTTGCTGGAGCTAATTCCGTTACAGTTAATAAGTTTAATCTCAAACCAAACGAGACCGATTAGCAACCAGATCAGATTGCACCGGTTTCGTTTGTTTTTGGAACAGCTACGCATTGAAATATTTGTCGATAAAAAATACTTTAAAGGCGATACTTTTACGGCTTTTGTTGTTGGAACGTAAAGTTGCCTGACCCCCGATACTAATTTGTAATTTACTTTGAATATTTTAAACGTTGAGCATGTTGCTTCGCCAAAACTTAGTCGTTGTTGAAAAATTGTATCATGCTGTAGTTGCACATGTTCAATATGAAGTTGTTCTTGCAGCTTTTGATGTCGTTGTATGTTAAGCTGCTTATTAAAAACAGTTTTTGTATACCTTCTTCGTCTGCGGCGCCGACGTCTTTTTCTTCTTCGCTGTCGTCTTATGTTACGATTGTTGCAAAACATCTTATGAAAATTGTTTGATTTTAGCTGTTCATCATTGGTCAGTTCGCATAAACTGTACCACGAATGAAGGGATCTGAGCTTAAAAATCGAGTTGTTATTGGCAGTAGCAGCATTAGAAATGGCAACGGAAATAGTTTTGTTACTTGGCCGCCTTTCTCCTGAAATTCCAGAGGGACTAAGCCCGGCACCACTATCAAGTAGGATGCAGCTAGATAAAAGCGTGGTTAGTGCTGTTACCCAACGCACAAGCATTAAAAATATTGCCATTAGGTTTGAAAATCCAAAGGACTTAGTTCCAGGAACTTTTATACTAGCAAGCTGCTGAGTATGGGATAGTTTTGTTCTACCTCCATAACAATTACAACTATTGAAGTTAAAGCAACAACAGCAGCTTTCAATAAAAACAACACAACATCCCTGACGGCAACATATGCATTGGCAATTGTAGAAGCACCTGTTGCCTTTAAAAGGCGGTCCATTTTGAGACTGATGAGGTCCAACAGAAAACCTCATTGTTTTTTTTGAGGCAGTACTAAGTTAGTATTACAGTTTTAATAAATGGATTAACATATCTTATTTTTAGATAAAGCCCAAGCCATGTTAAGTTTTTTCGTTAGTTTTCCGTTAAAGCCCTGCAAATAGAAAGATAAATTAAATTTTTTAATATTCTATTTATTCTATTTAATTTCTATTTATTAGAAATCTATTCTATTTAATATTCTAATTAAAACTGTAATTTTTACTAATTTAATTTATCTATTAATATTATCTATTAATTAATAATATTTACTAAATATCTAATTTTTACCTTTTCTACATGTTAAATTACTATACGAGTACTCTGGCTTTTGATCCAATATAATTATAATAATATGATACGAATCATTCCATTTTATTCACATTTTTGCGAATAAAAAAACCGCAAATAAATTCGCCGCGTTCACACCTGCGATTTAGCCACGGAAAACATCATGCGGTTTATCGCGCCGCTACCGCTGCAACTTATTCGCTCTGGTGTGAGAGCTCCTTAAATCGACTTGACTGTTGATGTTGATCATGAATATATGTATTTACTTTATGGGGTCGCAGATGATTCCTTCCCAATGCACTGTGGGGAATTTGCCCTGTTTTTGTGGAATTAAATAATAACTTAAAGACAAACCAACATTTTTTAATTCGGTTTCTTAAATTAATAATAACAATGGAATGAAGATAATTAAAAAATGGGCGTGGTTTTTTTATGTTATGGTAAAAATAAAAAAAAAATATGTTTTTCTTTTTCTTGTATGACAATAATGCTAGCTATTTTGTAAAAAATGGGCTTTTCGAACTTTTTTCTTGCGGGAAATCGCAGGGAATTCGCTCTGTTTTTGTGTCCCATCAGGCGTGTCCCATCCGCCCCAAATGTTTTTTTGGCCCACACTTCCACCAGAACCGCATTTCTGATTGTAACCTTCCATCCTAAAAATTGGAATTTCGAAAAAAGGCGCAGTTGAGCCTAGATGTTCTGAATCAAGAATTTATGGCTTTATAAGATGGATACAGACACTCACTGAACAAATCCAAACATTTTTTTTAAAACTTCCCAAATTTGATCTTTTATTACGAAAGCTTTGTACGGACACAACCTTCTAGAATTACAAATTTTTGGAAACACAGGCACGAATTTGTTCAAAATATAAGTATGTATATCCATTTTAAATTTTATTGATTTGTGCTTCGGCTTTCAAGAAATATTCATTCAAAACACACTATAAACACACAAGAAAGCAAAGCTAACTTCGGGCGGAGCCGAAGTTGATATACCCTTGCAGTTAAAACCGGATATATATCGGATAAAGTTGGCCGATCCTTATGAGAATATCATAATAAAACCAATTAATTACAATAAAATATCTACAAAAAAAACCAAACTTCTATCTTCAAAAATACCAAAGTTTGTATTTATACCAAATACCATTTCCGATCGTTCAGTTATATGGAAGCTATAAGATATAGTCGACCGATCTTTATGAAATTTGGTAGGTCGGATTAACTGTCCAAAAATACCTGTACTAAATTCCAGCTTTCTATCTTCAAAAACACGAAAGTTGGGTCATTTCCGATCGTTCAGTTACATGGTAGCTGTAGGATATAGTCGGCCGATCCTTATGAAATCTGGCATGTCGTAATGTTTTGCCAAAAAAAGCTCTCAAATTTGAACTCTTTTACTCTACAAACACAAAAGTTATACCATTTCCGATCATTCAGTTATATGGCAGCTATAGGATATAGTCGGCCCATCCCGGTCGTTCCAACTTATATACTGCGTACAAAGGAAAGAAGGGTGTATGCAAAGTTTCAAGACGATAGCTTTAAAACTGAGAGACTAGTTTGCGTAGAAACAGACAGACGAACAGACGGACATGGTTATATCAACTCAGGAAGTGATCCTGATAAAGAATATATATATAGGATGACCAGGCGTCCGTATTAATACGGACATGTCCGTATTTTCAGCTCTGTGTCCGTTAGTCCGTATTTTTTTGTAAAATGTTAGTATTTTTCGCGTTTTTGACGAAAAAACAGGTTGCACCTGCAATTTTTCCGAAATGAGTTTCTAGACTTAAACATTCGAAAGCGCCCGCGTTCGCAGTTGACGTAGAGGACGCGCAATCAATTTAGCACGCGTTATACGGTAAAATTCCCTAGAAATATGGGACGATTGTGTACGGTTATTCGGTTTGCTATGTATGCATACTGTCGCGTACATACATTGCTTATAGCGTTGTTTTGTGTATTTCTGTAACAGCTGACTTTTTTATTCTCAATCAGTTAATCTTTAACAAAACAACCAACTCGTAAGTATTCTGAATGTTTTATAAACGATAATTACGATTAGATTAGTTGAAAGCTTTATTGTAAAAAAAAAAGTGTACTTGTTGTTGCAGATCCTGGAAGTTCAGGTTTCAAGTAATCGAATGGTCTGAATGTTTTCAACGCGAAATTCGGTAAAGCAAAACCTAAACTGACACCCGACAGGGACAACAAGCTTGTGACAATTAACACGGCATAAT
Organism: Drosophila malerkotliana malerkotliana; assembly: GCA_018153235.1. Classification (NCBI taxonomy): domain Eukaryota; kingdom Metazoa; phylum Arthropoda; class Insecta; order Diptera; family Drosophilidae; genus Drosophila; species Drosophila malerkotliana. Next base: position 1,222,332 of record JAECXV010000202.1, on the reverse strand, counting down.
GTCCGAGTCACCCGATCACAAACGCTTGAAAACCACACCGAATTCAACCAAACGCAAGTGTACATTTACAGAGGAGTTGAGAAAAACTTATTCTCGTAGTTTTAGCGATGGGAAATCTGCATATTTTGCTCATTGCATTGTTTGTGATTGTGAGGTGTCAGTTGCAAATAGTGGTTTGTATTTTTACTTTTGTCCATTTTTTTGGTTTTGCTCGTTTTGGTTTTTCACTCTCTTCCGCCGCTTTGAGAAGTATTTTTGCTTTTTGGCATGTCGAAGTTTTACATTCCCTGAGCCTGGGAGCACACATTCCTGCAAATTGTTTGCATTAAAAATTTTGCAGAAATTATAAAATTTTTTCAAAATAAAGATTGCGTTGCACTTATACAATCAGAATATTTTTAATGAATCTATAAAATGGAATATATATGTATGCATGAATTACTAATTTCTTATAAAATTCAAAAAATAACATGTATTGTCACTGACACTAAAAATGATTTTTTTTTGAATTTTTCTCTATATTTTCTATGAATAAGTTTATATATTAAAACTGTCATGTGTTTAATTTTGTTGTAAAAAAAAGTTTGTAACAAATTGCGAAGATTTCAAGCCAATTTAATCATCACATTTAATTGCTCAGAATTAACAAGAAAAGTGCTATCTAGGTTACCTTATGCTTCCTTTTAAAATTAAATCATGAAATATCGCCTGATTGCTCTTGTGAAATTGGAAACACCTCGCTGGAAAAACACCTCGCCACGCCAAAACATTCAAAACAAGAAAGCAAAGCTAACTTCGGGCGGAGCCGAAGTTGATATACCCTTGCAGCTAAAACCGGATATATATCGCAAACATCGGATATAGTTGGCTGATCCTTATGATTACATTATAATAAAACCAATTAATTACAATAAAAAATCTAAAAAAAAGCCCCAAGCTTCTATCTTCAAAAATACGAAAGTTGATATTTCTACCAAATACCATTTCCGATCGTTCAGTTATATGTCAGCTATAAAATATAGTCAACCGATCGTTATGAAATTTGGTAGATCGGATTAACTGACCAAAAATTCAATCTGTACCAAGTTCCAGCTTTCTTTCTTAAAAAACACGAAAGTTGGGTCATTTCCGATCGTTCAGTTATATAGCAGCTATAGGATATAGTCGGCCGATCCTTATGAAATTTGGCATGTCGTAATGTTTTGCCAAAAGTAGCTATCATGTCAAATTTGAGATGAAATTTGAATTTTGATTCAAGTCTCTAACTCTAAAAACACTAAAGTTATACCATTTCCGATCAATCAGTTATATGGCAGCTATAAGATATAGTCGGACGATCCCGGCCGTTCCGACTTATATACTGCGAGCAAAGGAAAGAAGGATGTGTGCAAAGTTTTAAGTCGATAGCTTTAAAACTGAGAGACTAGTTTGCGTAGAAACAGACAGACGGACAGACGGACATGCTCATATCAACTCAGGAGGTGATCCTGATCAAGAATATATATACTTTATAGGGTCGGAGATGTCTCCGCAGATGTCTGCGTTGCACACTTTTGGACAAAATTATAATACCCTCTGCAAGGGTATAAAAAGTGCAAGATGCATCTACTTCGCGTTCCATTTTGGACTTTACTTATCAAAAATCAGCAACAGAGGCCGCCCAGAGGCTGGAGGAACTTTGGCATACCACACCATAAAACATCATCAAAGCTACAAATCCATGGACTGCACAAGTCAACTCATTCGCTCACTCTTTGGCGATTCTCATGCAGGAAAAAATGTTTCTTGCGGACGTACAAAAACCGAAGCTATTGTAAATCAGGTTCTATCTGTTCATTCCAATGAAATGGTAGTGCAAGATTTAAAAAAGACACCTTTCTTTAGTATAGGCACTGATTCGAGTAATCATGGTAATTTGAAAATGTTCCCATTGATAGTCCAATATTTTGATCCGGGATAGTTGTCAAATTATTAATATCAATGAAAAGTTTGATGAAAAAGCTCAAACTATTGCTAACATGATAAAAAGTGAATTGGATAAACATGTTTTGACTGAGAAACTGGTCGCATACGGAGGCGATAATATCAATACAAACTTTGGTGGGCTGAATGGCAAAGAACGAGAAAAGGTATTGACTTATTTAAGGCGTGAAATCAACCACCATGGTATAGATCGGTTCGGTTCTTTCGACATTGAATGTATTGTAATGAAAATTTTCAATCACTTCTCGATTTACACTGTTCGGACTAATCAATTGAAGGATTTTTGCGATTTCGTTGATGTGGAGTACAGGAAACTGCTATCTCACAGCAAAACACGATGGCTAACCCTCAAGCCAAGCGTTGATCGAATTTTACAAATTTTTTCCAGCTCTGGAGTCATTTTTTTTATCTACTGACCATCCGCCAATTATTTTAGAGAGTTTTTTCAAAGATTTTGCGGAATTGCAATTGCTGTTTATAAGTTCACTTGTGAATGTCTTTCACAATAGAATCAAAAGCATCGAACGTGAAGACAATTCTGTTCTAGAAGTTTTGCAAACCATTGACGAAGTATGGGAGACTTTGAGGTAAAGAAACTGAGTGTCAAAACTTTACAGAATCCATGCTGTAGTGTTATGAAAGATCTTGTTGAAATGGAGCTAGTAATTATTATATATTTAGCCAGTTATTTGGAAGACTTCGAATTGTTAAATTTCAAGCCAGGAAAAGATTTGAGGTATGAATCTGTTGAAAAATCTGTTGCATTTCTCGCATCCAAAAATATTCAAATTGATTATTCAAAATTGTTCAACCAGTTTGTTAATTTAAACAAATTTTTGAATGAAAAAGAAAAGCGAGAAAAAGAAGCAAGAGATGATTTTTTCAAAAAAAGTAGCGATGAAAAAGTCTGGGATTTTCTTTCTGCTAACAGTTGTCTTAAATCATGTTCTGAAATACTCAAAATTGCTCAATATTTCTTTGCGATTTTTTCACTTGGTAATATTAAATGGAGCGACGAACGGAACAATTTTGTTTTCGAAAACTTGAAAAGTATAAAGCCTAGTACTGAGTTGACGAAAATCCGCTCTTGAAAATCTGACATCTGTCAAACTCCATATAAAAAAAAACGGTATAAAAAAAAAAAAAAGAAGAATTTTTGGTCTCCTAAATTTTTCGAGTACTGAGTTGAGAAAAATTTTAGCTCTTCAATTGAATGGCGTTGCCGGATCAAAAAAAAATAAACAGCTGATTTTGGGGTCTTGAAATAAATCATTTTATTTATTTCAATAGCTAAAACATGGAGGGAAAATTTGAAAAAAAAAAATTGTCGGACCGAAAAATTTTCGGCGCGCGAGGATAAATTGAAATTAATTAGTGCGGTCAGGGCGAAGCCCATAAGATAGGATTTGACCCGCAAGGGGCATTTAAATGCCATAAAATGGCATTGAAATGATTTGTGATTGATTTTGATTTTGATTTTGACCCAGTTTTCTATTTCTTAATCAGCTCCTTAGGGGCGAAATACATAAACAAAACACCAAAATCCAATTGATTTGAATTCATATTTGCTTATTGTTTTTTTGTTTACAAACAACAGCTGTTCAGTATTACCTTTTTTCTTAATTTTTTTGGTCACACTAGCTCGGTAGCTGAATAAAGTGCAATTTCACAAGCGGAATTTCAAGAGCGGATTTTCGTCAACTCAGTACTAGGCTTAATCTTGGTTCAATTCCATTTCAAAAAATATTCCTGTCAACAGTTTCATACATATTTGAAAAAGAACACTGCTTTGTTGAAACAAATCGGGAGTAATGACAAATACGCATAACTTTTGTTTTACTCAAGGTGACAGTGCCATTTTTTAATACATTTCAAAAGTAATACTTTTAAATTTTAAGAAAACGAGAAAACGGTGGTGTCCGTATTTTCCACTTCAGCTATCTGGTCACCCTATATATATACTTCATGGGGTCGGAGATGACTCCTTCACTGCGTTGCACACTTTTGACCAAAATTATTATACCCGCTGCAAGGGTATAATGAAGCCAAATGCAAACACGAAGCGTCATTTCCCCGCAGCTGACTTTAATCGTTTGTATTCTAATACTTGACTGGAAAAATACCATTTTTGGTATGTAATAGGGATGTCGGAAATATATCAAAATATCAATATATCGATATATTTTCTCTTAAAAAAAATATTATTATCGGAATATTTTTTGGGCAAAAATAGTCGATAATAACATTTTTAAATTGGTATTTCCGATATTTTATGTTTGGCCACTCTTAAGCCAGAAATTAGCATTAAGTTATCTTATCACGCCTGGAAGTTCGGTTCCATCTGAACGGTTGGCTTCTGCCATTAAATATATTGTCTGTGACTCCCGTAGTCGAATGACAGACCAGCATATAACCGAAAGAGTTTATTTTAAATCATTGAAGAAAGATTTGTTTTGTAATTAAGAGTAATTAGGAGCATTAAATAAGTGAATTAGGTAATTAGCATTATTTAGTACATCTTCCATGAATTAATTAAGTTTTAAAAAACTTTTTTTATATTAATTTTTTTGTAAATAAATTTGAATACAATGTCCTTAATAATTTTGTTATTTTTTATTTCAATGAACGTTAATAAAAGTTGCTTGAGAGTGGGTATAAATATTTGTTGTTTTTTAATTCACTTTTTAAATAAAAAATAGCTGTTATTTGCAGTTCATGGCGGAGGAAAACACATATTAAAACCTTTTTTAAATTTACAAATAACCTTTTTTTCAATTTTAGCTGACCATAAAAAATATCAAAAATACTCGATATATCGATTTTTTTGGTGATATTTCTTAATATTATCGATTGATATTTTTTTCACAGCAAATTTCATCAATTCGATATTTTTTCAAAAACCAACAACCCTAGTATGTAAGATAAGATAGTAGTGTATTGTTAATAATGTAAAACTTAAATATCCAAAATTTGAATACTTTTAAAAAACACATTTATGACACAGGGAAAATTTTCCCGTGTGAAACGTTAAATGCATTCCCACGACTACAATACAACTTTGTACTCCACGAGTACCGGATATCAAAATTACCAATACATTGGTGCGACATTTTTTATAAGAGAGTTTCAAGAGTATATATATAATAATAAAATCGACTATAGCCATCCTTTTTGGGAAAAGGACGAAGGATTTTATTATTATTATATTATTATATGTAAAAATTTTATTCTTTTTGTTTAAATTAATTGAAGAGGTTTTTTTTTTTTAACCACAATATTTAACTATTCAAAAACGTCAGAAATTTTAAAATCGGCTTAAAATTTTGCGTTAAGGAATTTTTACGACAAAAAAGCTCAGAAAAAACGGTTTTTTCTAAATAATAGCAGATTTTGAAGGTGCCAGAAATATTTCAAACACGGTTTTGTATTATATTCGACCTAATAAAAGAATTCCTACTAGGTCTCTTCAAAAGTTCCTCCATTTTTTTGTCGCACTGTGTATGTTAATTGTTAAGCGATCGTGAATTCAGTGTGTGAAGTTGTAAAACATTCTGTGTAAAATGGGAAAAGAATCGAATAAAAAAGTGCACCAATTCTTTAAATTTAAATTAATGAAGAAAACAAATCAATTTTTAGTGGAAATTTTACTTAAGTACAACCATGATACAATTATACAATTATGTATGTATTATGTATACAATTATGAGTATGAGTAGAACAATACTTGAAATTCAAAATTACCCTAACGAAAAAATAAAAACATCGTATCAAACGAGCGAAGAAGCAATTGTTTCTTCTTTGAATAAAAGTGTAACCACCGACGGAAAACCATTTATATTTCTAGACAGTAAAGGTATTTCTAGACAGGAAAGAAATAATGGATCCAATATATTATTGGCATGAACCCTGTAACGTTTTGAAATATTATGAATATTATGAAGAGCAATATATATTATTGGTATGAACCCGGGAAATATTAGGAGTTTTGTGTGAGTCAACGAGTAAGATGTCAAAGAAAACAAAAGGGCTCTTGTAAAGAGCTTCTTGGGAGAGCTGGTGTCGCTGAACATCGATGTTGCCACCAGAATGGATAAGGCCATTTTAGGATTACATTTGCAAACGGTCCTCGCAAGCCAGGATAAAACCTAGGTTATTGTAAAGACTTTAGGTATGATAGAGCTCGGAAAATCTCACACTGGAGTATACATAAAGGACAAACTTCTACAAACCTTACATGATTGGAATATCACTAAAGCAAATTTACAGGTAAAAATTAAACTATATACAATTTGTAAAATACAGGGTGGGCCACGTAGCGGTTTTTAGATTTTAATAGTTTTTAACATCGTTCAGCGCTTGCGTTTGACGGATTTCGGTAACGCTCCGAACTTACCATTCGTTCGCCTATTTTCAATCAGCCTTGGGGCCCCCGATGCGCGTAAAGAAGTTTCACTTCAAAACATATGGCAATACATACCCATCTGACCCAATGCAGCTAATTATAATTTCTGGTTTACATTATTGTAGTGATAACTGTCGTGCTGTTTAAGACGAAATGAAGTCGTTCATGAGACAGACTAGGAATTGATTTAAAGAGCTGATCAACGGATTTTGTAAAATAAATGATAAGCTCTGTGCGCTTGACCTCAGTTTAGCGGCCTTCAGCTGCTAAATGCGTCCCCTAAGCGTCAGAAATCCGCTGTTTGCGAACCGCCTCAGCCTTCTCAGCCGACATTAACGCAGCCGCTCATATCTCTGGCTACTCCAAGGGCTAGAACTGAGAACAATTCGCCGTCCGAATTTCTCAAGGAAAATGAGCAATTGTCACCGGCACCGACTGATGCTGCAGTTTTCGTCCCTTCGCCACTAAAACCCTTATAGGTGATTCCTCCATCAAAACTTTTATTTGTTTCTCGGCTCGATCCTGATACTTTAGAGATTGATATCTCGGCTAATATTAAAGCCAAAACATAAGCCGATATAAAGGTGGAGGACATAACTAAATATAAATATAATTATAAAAGGCGCACGCCTTCTTTCAAGATTCGTGTGCCCGCTCTGATGTTCAACCAGTTTTTGGTCCACTTTCTGGTCAGAGAACATTTTCGTCCAAGAACGTCAGCTTAGTTCCGTGATGAAAAAAGTTTTAAAACCAGTAGGAGTGAAACTGCCCCATATCAGAGCCAACCTTCTTCCTCGTCCACTAACCCAAAAAACTAATATCGACACTAACACTTATCTATCAGAATAATAGGGGGCTCCGTAGCAAACTCCCTAAACTCTTTTCTAATAGTTCTTTCTTTGCATTCCATATTATAGCTTTTACAGAAACTTAAAGCCGGATATCTTTAGCTCCGAAGTTTTTCCAAGTATGTACACAACTTTTAGACGTGATCGACCTCACCGAAGAGGGGGTTGGAGTTCTCATTTCGGTATACCCCCAACTTGCTTTTGAAGAGGTGAAATCACAAGAAATAGTGAAATTTTGTGAAAAAGAATTTATTTGCATTAAAATCATTTCGTCCGCTAAGTCTTTCTTCATAACATGTTCATATATAAGCTCCTTCGTCTTAACCGCCCACATATTGGCAGCATTTGTCCGCTATTCAATCCGTTTTTAATCTTATGACCGATCGTGACCAGCTGGTGAGAGACTTTAATATCCCAGAATTAAAGTGGTCCAACGTCGATAACTCACCATCTTTTTTCACTTATCACGCACCATGACTTCACCGCGGGCATGCTTGACATGTTTCTTAGTCAAATTATTCATGTCTGAAATTCGTTAGGGTGGCTTTTAGACTTATACTTTGTATCTGATCCTGATGGTACCGCTCTCTCCAGAGCTATCGATACATATGATTGGTCCGATACTTTGGCATGCACCGATATTAATGTCACCTTAGAAAAATTGTACTGTACTTTAAATACATTTTTTGAACCCTTTATGCCATGAAAATATCCGTTCGCTTCAACCTTGGTTTACAAGGTGCCTCACTAACATAAAAAATACTAAAAATAGGCTCTTACTTAATTATAAAACAAGAAAGAAAAGATAATTTCGGGCGGAGCCGAAGTTGATATACCCTTGCAGCTAAAATCGGATATATATCGCAAACATCGGATAAAGTTGGGCGATCCTTATGAGAATATGATAATATAACCCAATTTATTACAATAAAAAATCTAAAAACAAGTCACAAACTTTTTTCTTCAAAAATACCAAAGTTGGTATTTCTTTCAAAAACCATTTCCGATATGGCAGCTGTAAGATATAGTCGGCCGATCGTTAATAAATTAAAAAAAATATATGGGTAAGACTCCGTCAAAAAAAAAAATGATTTGCAAGTGGTCTTCCGATTTTTTTGAAACTGTGGGAAATAATAGTCTTAGGTAAGATGGTTTAAACCCCAAAAGGATTTTGAAAAATTTTCAAAATGGCGCCCGCTACGCCATATATATATATATATATATATATATACACTAGTCGGCATAAATATTTTGACGAACCCTACTTTTGACTATCAGACTTTGCTATTCTTAATACCGTTAAATAGAGGTGCCAAAATGAGGCGCAAAACAAAGAATCTATTTTTAGCTATGTGCATGCCAAATTTTATTTCGTTTACCTTTTGCATTCTCTTTCTACTGATAAGAATGCATGCAGACAACGGATTTTTGCTTGGCACAAGTATTTTGACGAAACCTTGTGTTAATTATCTCGCGAGTTTCAACAAGGACTGATCCAAATTTTTTGCTGGTTACGCTTTATTAACAAATTTTTAAAATAAAATAAATTAACCAAAAATTAATTTTTGAGGATTATGGTGAAAACGGCCGAGTTAAGTCTTGTTGTTAGGGCTTCAATCATAGCGAAGTTTGAAGCTGGTGTTGCCGTAAAAGACATTGCAAATGAATTTAAATTATCGCGTCAAACAGTTCATTATCAAATAAACAAATTTAAGAAACATAAAACTATTAACAACTTACCAAGATTGGGTGCCAAACGCAAGACAACGACAAATGATGATAAAATCCTTCTGCGGGCATTCAAAAAAAATATTTTTTTAAAGCCTCAACCTGCTGCAAATGAATGGAATAAGACAGCTAATAAACCAATCAGTGAACGTACTGTGCGCAGACGTTTGAAAGAAGCTGAAATCAAGACGTACCGATCAAAGGAAATACCGTACATATCCAAAGTAAACAAGGCGAAAAGACTGGCGTTCGCAAAGAAGCATCAGCATAAGCCTAAAGAATTTTGGAGGAGCGTTCTTTGGACGGACGAAAGTTCTTTTCAATTTAATGCATCTAAAAAGGTTTTTGTAAGACTGCCACGGGTACAACGGCAAAAAAATAGGCCCGTTTGCAAAACAGTGAGTCATGGTGGTGGCTCGGTTATGTTCTGGGGGTGCATCTCATATAATGGGTTGGGTGACTTGGTGCCCATTGAAGGCTCGATGAACCAGGGGCAATATTTGAGAGTGCTAAATGATAACTGTTTCCCTTCCGGAGACAAGCTTATCGGTGAATCATTTATCCTGCAACAGGATAATGCCCCATGCCACAAAAGCAGAATGATCACCAAATTTTTACAGGATGTTGGTGTCAATACTCTCGACTGGCCACCACAAAGTCCAGACTTGAATGTTATTGAAAACGTGTGGTCCCTCATAAAGCGGAAGCGAATTGCTTCTTTGCATAAAAGCAAAGAAGAAACAATTCACGAGGTTACTTCCCTTTGGAACGATGTGCCCACGGATATCCTCAAAGCTTTAGTGGACTCAGTGCCAAATCGACTTCAAAAAGTTATTCAAACTAAAGGGGATTATACATTTTATTAATCCAAATTATATTTTAAGGACTTTTCATAATATATTTTTTGTTACATTATTTAAAACCACTCGTCAAAATACTTATGCCAAAGGCTGAAAATCTATTTAATTCATATATTTATACCCTTGCAGAGGGTATTATAATTTTGTCCAATAGTGTGCAACGCAGTGAAGGAGACATCTCCGACCCTATAAAGTATATATATTCTTGATCAGGATCACCTCCTGAGTTGATATGAGCATGTCCGTCTGTCCGTCTGTCCGTCTGTCTGTTTCTACGCAAACTAGTCTCTCAGTTTTAAAGCTATCGACTTGAAACTTTGCACACACCCTTCTTTCCTTTGCACGCAGTATATAAGTCGGAACGACCGGGATCGGTCGACTATATCCTATAGCTGCCATATAACTGATTGATCGGAAATGGTATAACTTTGGGGTTTTTTGAGTTAGAGACTTCAGATTTTGTACAAATGCTATTGTTAGCAACATAATACGACATACCAAATTTCATAAGGATCGGCCGACTATATCCTATAGCTGCCATATAACTGATTGATCGAAAATGGTATAACTTTGGTGTTTTTAGAGTTAGAAAGTTCAAATTTGACATGAGAGCTATTTTTGGCAAAATATTACGACATGCCAAATTTCATAAGGATCGGCCGACTATATCTTATAGCTGCCATATAACTGAACGATCGGAAATGACCCAACTTTCGTGTTTTTGAAGATAAAAAGCTGAAACTTAATACAGATTCTATTTTTGGCCAGTTGATCCAACCTACCAAATTTCATTAGGATCGGCCGACTATATCTTATAGCTGCCATATAACTGAACGATCGGAAATGGTATTTGGTAGAAATATCAACTTTCGTATTTTTGAAGATAGAAGTTTGGGACTTTTTTTAGATTTTTTATTTTAGTTAATTAGTTTTATTATGATGTAATCATAAGGATCGGCCAACTATATCTGATGTTTGCGATATATATCCGGTTTTAACTGCAAGGGTATATAAACTTCGGCTCCGCCCGAAGTTAGCTTTGCTTTCTTGTTTTATATTTAAATGAATTTTTGTTTGTTTTATTATTTATAAGTTTGTATTACCTAGATATGAAATGAAAAAAAAAAATGTTTAAGTTCTATCAAACCAATAAAAAGTTATAAGCAATAATACGTCATTTTCATTTCGTCAAAATATTTATGCCGACTAGTGTATATATATAATCTGTACTAAGTTTCAGCTTTCTATCTTCAAAAACACGAAAGTTGGGTCATTTTCGATCGTTTAGCTATACTAAATAATATACCATTTCCAAACAATCATTAATATGGCAGTTATAGGATATAGTCGGCCGATCCCAGTCGTTCCGACTTATATACTGCGTGCAAAAGAAAGAAGGGTGTGTGCAAAGTTTCAAGTCGATAGATTTAAAACTGAGAGACTAGTTTGCGTAAAAACAGACAGACAGACAGACGGACAGACGGACATGCTCATATCAACTCAGGAGGTGATCCTGATCAAGAATATATATACTTTATAGGGTCGGAGATGTCTCGTTCACTGCGTTGCACACCTTTGGACAAAATTATAATACCTTCTGCAAGGGTATAAGAACCTGCAGTAGTATAGATTTTTCAAGGTATCTGCTAGCTCGGTCGATAAGGCGCCCCTAAGGCGAACATTGGTCCGGGAGCGTCTCACTTGACGCAGCGGAAAAATAGGAGTGGAGTGGAGATAATGAGGGCGGAACCATCGGCCGAAGCCAACCCGGACCAGGCCGAGATTATTAAGGGTGTGCGGGGCAAGGGCGGGCAAAGGTATGAGGCTAGAGCCGACTACCGAAAAACTCGATGGGTCAGATTCTACCAAGGAGATCGCGCAAATTGTGAAAACGCAGAGATCTACGGTGCGAGGAGCCCCCAAGCCAAGAAGAGGAAGGCCCAGCCGCAGCCGTCCAACCGCTCGTTCGCCGAAGTGACGAAGGGAAGAACCCTTACTGGAGTCCTGGACAAGGGATCCAAAGATGGGCTCAACCCCAAGGACATTTGGGGTCGGAGGACCTCCCCCCGGAATGCGAAGACGCAGGATGGTTGGGGCGTCGGAGTATAGGCTCTGCAAAGCCGATACAACAGGTAATAGGTGAGCCTGCATCCTCGACAAAAAAAACCTTAACCTCTTTTTGCTACCCAATTTCAGTAATGAAGTTGTAATTCAGTAATAACGTAGCCGCAGCCATAGAGAACCCAAAAGGTCCTCTAAGGGTGTGTTCGGCGGGTATGGGCCATGACCAGGAAGCCCTCCCCCCGCACTCGCTACTTAAAAAGCTGGTGGAAGACAGCAGGAAGCATAAGATCGTCCTGATCATAGGGTGGGATGCCAACGCGCATCATTATCAGTGGAAAAGCACTGACAAAAACAAGAGGGGTGAGTCAATCTTTGATTTTATCATAGGCTCCAATCTTCTGGTGGGTAACAGGGATGCAGAACCCACCTTCATAGTCAAGAACAGAAGAGAAGTACTTGACATTACTCTTTACTCTGACTCCCTAGCTGACAGGATTGTTAGATTGGGAGTCCTAGAGAAACACACTTTCTCGGACCATCGATACATAGAATTAGTGGTCAATTTTAAGATTGACAAACTTTATTCGACTAACAGTACGCGACCCGAGAAAAGCGAACTGGGAGTTATATGAGAAAAGATTAGAAAGATCCTTGGAGAAACCTCCGACATGGGACGTTGACAGCAAGAATGACCTGGATGTCATGGTGCCCACGCTAAAGGCGGCGTGCGCCAGGGCATTCAATAAAGCTTGTCCCAATAGCCCCAGGCCCAGATGGCATTGTCCCGGCACAATTAATCAAAGCCGGATCCAATCTGAGGTCATGGGTCAGGAAAGCTTTCTAAGCAATTTAACGAATAGGCCCTGAGGACTTCAGACCTATACGCCTGTCGTCCCTCCTCCTCAAGACAATGGAGAGACTAATCAGCCTCCACATTAATCGTACCATCAACCCAGATGATATCTCGGGATCACAGCATGCGTATAGGAAGGGCCGATCCACGGAGACGGCACTCTATGAGATCACTTTGAAAACTTTACTTCGTTCGTCGAAAAGGCACTTAGTGACAAGGAATATGCACTCTTTGCTTTTCTAGATATAGAAGCTGCATTTAACAACATCCTGCCATGCTCGATAATCAATGCACTGACGAAACTAGAAAAAGATGATCAATGCGTTCGCCTTATAAAGCAGATCTTGGTAAACATGACTGTTGAGAGGAGCAGAATCTATTCATAGATACGTCAGAAGAGGCACTCTGCAAGGAGGCGTACTATCATTCCTACTGTGGGACGTGGCAGATAATAGCCTTTTACGATCACTAGAGTTGGTGGTTGCAAGGTTATTGCTTATGCAGATGATGTCGCAATTGCCTTCTTTGGAAAATTTCTCCAGACTCTATGCGACTGCTTGACGGACAAACTTAGGTTTCTCTCAGGATAGGCAGTTGAAAACGGACTAGGTGTAAACCCAACCGAAACCGAACTTGTCCGATTCACCAGGAAGTACAAAATAACAAATTTAAAGCTTCCAAAACTATCAGGGGAAACACTCACCCTCAGCTGTAGCGCCAAGTACCTAGGGATTACGCAAGACAGGAAACTAGACTGGAAGGCACACACTATGGGTAGAGCTAACAAGGCAACAATCGCGCTCTATACATGCCGAAAAGCCATTGGCCTTAAATGGGAAATGTCCCCAAAGATAGTCATATGGCTTTACACAGCGGTCATAAGACCCATCCTTTTCTACGGGGTGGTGGTCCGGTGGCCTGCTCTCACAAACTCCACATGTAGAGAGAGAGATTTAGGAAAACCCAAAGGATGGCGGAGGTCTGCATTACAGGCAGTCTACGTACCACACCGACAGACGCTCTAGTGGGGGAAAAGGACCGACTATGGACATAGCAAGTTGGACCTACATCACTGCACGCTAACGGGGGCTACAGACTAATGTATACCTGTTGATCATCCCACCTTAAAATATAAGGTATCCATTCCAACGAGGGAGGAATGGGCCACAAAAGTCCAGGGACCAGCCGGTGCCCTTCATATTTACACAGACGGTTCCAAATCGAATGGCCAGGTGAGAGGCGGTTTCCACTGCGAGCGGCTGTGTCTTAATGATTCCTTCAGACTCCCCGACCACTGTAGTGTGTTTCAAGCAGAAGTAATAGGTATCGGGGAAGAACTTCGATCCCCAGCACTTACTGGCAATCGAGACACAATCGATATCTTCTCAGACAGTCAAGCGGCACTCAAAGCCCTCGACGGATTTTCATCCAAATCCAGGACAGCGAATGACTGTCGCAAATCTTTTAACGATATGGCAGAACAGTATGACATCCACCTCATATGGGTGTGCGGACATAGGGACCACGAGGGAAATTGCGCCGCTGACGAACTAGCAAGGGTAGGTACTACCAATCCTCTCCTCCCGGAGAAGGAACCAGAAGGCATTCCCTTAGATACATGTAGCCAAAATGCACACGCTTGGGCACATTAATAGATAGGAGGGGGGAGGTCTCCTTGTAGGACCTCTTGCCTGTGCGGTATCACAAGAAGCCCCAGCGGCTCAAGTGGATGGGGGTGTCAGTGACTGGCCACCGCATCGCCGCCTCAACCTAACCTAACCTACTAGCTCAGTAAAATTTACCGGGCATAACGCTGAATATTACAGGAATTATATTGGCCGCTGCCGGATACAATTGACGCAGGATCCAAAGCAGTTTTATAACTTTGTAAACACTAAGCGTAAACACGTATCTTTTCCACCTCTGCTTACGTTTGAAAATTCATCTGCGACCTCTGGTCAGGCCATTGCCGATCAATTCGCAGAATTTTTTCAAACAACTTAATCCCCGCCTAAATTGACAGATCATCCTAACACTGATCGACAAAACAACATTTAATCTCCAAATCTTATTTTCTGTCCGTTTTTCTCCATGAATAGCTTATTATCTGATCTTCTAAGGGTCAAACCCATTTATTCGCCAGACCCCGATGGAGTACCAGGCTGTGTGCTAAAATACTGTGCCAGGTCTCTGTGCAAACCTCTTCTAACACTTTTCAACTTAATTTTGGAAACCCAAAATGTGGAAAGAATCTTTTAAAATTCCCCTAAATATAAAAGGAAAAAAGTCCGATGCTGCCAACTACAGAGGCATGTCTAAATTTTGGAGAATTCCAAAGTTATTTGAAAAATTAATTACCTCTCATTTGCACCATATCAGTATTGCTTCATTTAGAGTCGGTCCACCACCAACAAATTTACTGTTGACAGGGTTGACAATCTTTGTCATATATGGTTTTCGAACGGGATTTCAAACTAATGTTATTTACACAGACTTCAGTTAAGCATTCAATTCAGTCAATCACTGACTCCTGTTGAGTAAACCGAATCTTTTAGGATTTCCTACAGACTTCCTAATGTGGATCTTCAGCTACTTAGATGGAAGAACACAAAGAGTCTTATTTAAAAATATTTATTCCCGTTTGGTCCGTGCTACATCTGGCGTCCCCCAAGGAAATCATCTTGGCCTGTTACTATTTACTATTTTTAATAATGACTTGCCCCCTGCTTTAACGAGCTCTCTACTTCTCATGTATGCGTATGATGTTAAGCTTTGTCTTCAATACAAATACGCTTCTGCCCAATGCAAACTTAAGTCCGATCGAAAATTTTTAAATATAGTGTTTTCCGAATGATTTAATGCTTAATGGATCAAAAACTTATGTCTTTTTTTCGTTCTTTCCCTCTCTAGGGCATTTTCTTTGTGTGTTCTCTTTACTTATTTTCTCTGTGGGATTGCTTTGGAAAAATTAAGTCACGTTAATGATCTCGTTGTCCCATTAGAGTCAAAACTCAAATTGGCCACCCATAATTTCGCATTGGTTAATAAGGCTAAAGGTGTCCTGGGTTCGATTAAAAGGTGGTCAAAACGACCCCTATGTTACTAAAAGTTTACTTATTTCTTTGTTCCGTCCGGTAATAGAGTACGGTTCATGTGTCTGGAGTCCCCAATATTAAGAGTGCATCGAATCCGTACAAAAGAATTAGCATTTTTAGCATTTTTACTTAGAGGTCTCAATTGGGATCTAAATCCTTATGTTCTCTCTTACAGTAGCAGACCTTTACTTAAGCAGACTTAGCAGACTCTAAAACTTACCTTAAAAACCTTATCTAATCGTAGGACAATGCTGGGTGTAGTTTTTTTTAGAAGACCTCATCAATGGTGATCTAGATAGCCAGCTTTTACCAATACGATTACATATTAATATTCCTAATATTAATTCCTAATAATTAATATTTCCTAATAGAAGGAAAAGAAACTTCAGCCCTCTATTCCTTAGCCATTGTAGTTCGACATATTCACAACACGACCCTCTAAGGGTCTTTTGTTCGAACTACAATGGTCTTTACTCTATCATCTCTTTTTCTCCCCTTCAAATTTAAAATCAAGTATTTTAAATTTCCTTACCAATTCCTCCTAGCTTAATGAATAACAAGTTACTAATAAATCGTTTCTCGAGCGCCTCTCGGTTGTCTGGGCCTCCAAGCTTCATGATGAATGCAGGAATGCTACTTCAAAAAAAATTCAAACTTACAACCGATGCTTCTTATTTTGCCATAGGAGCGGTTTTTCAACGGGACGGTAATCCCATTACCTTTACATCACGTATCCTTTCCAAAACTAAAGAAAACTATGCATCCAATAATAAAGAAGTGTTTGCCAAACTATGAGCTATAGAGAACCTTCGCACTAATCTTCGCACATCAATCCCTAACTTACGCTCTTAGTAATAAGAATCGCAACGTAAAACATAAGAGATGGAAAGAATAAATAAAAAGTTTGTCCATATGATCGAATTTATGCCTAAAAATTCGAACATGTTAGCAGATGCAGTGTCAAGAAACGCACAAAGATATTTTAGAGAAGCTTCAATAAATATTTTTAAAAAGGACTTTTAAAAGAATTACCATTCCCCAAGGATCATAGGATCATAGTTACAAAGATAAACTATTATATATAGATAATAACCTAATGAAAATGCTTAAAGAAAGGCTAGATCACAGAATATTAAATAGACTTTTGGAACCAGCCTAAAAATGGTTGGCCGGACCGAAGAAAAATTCAAAAAATAACTAATATCGGTACAATAATAAATATTCAAATTTTCAAAGACCCTCGTCTTTCAAATCCCATATACGGTATAGAATGGGCAAAAAACTCACCCGTCACAAATTAAGTAAAATTGAAAAAAAATTACAAAAGAAAATATAATGTTTATGAATGTTGAAGAACTACTAGATTTTGCAAAAATTAAAAAGTCCTCAATAGGCACGCTCTATATGGTAAGCATACCGTTGTAAGGAAATGAACTTTGTTCATCAATGAAGATAAACCCATTAAAAAAAAATTAAAATATAAATCCATCGCGTTGCTTGGTTTGTTTTTTCTTTCCTGTCACAAAATCCTATAAGTGTCATAACTAAACGATGGAAAACATGAAAGAAAATCTTACTTCGGGCGGAGCCGAAGTTGATATACCCTTTCCGTTAAAACCGGAAACATAAGATATAGTTGGTCGATCCGTATGAGAATATCAAAATATAACAAATTTATTACAATAAAGCTAAAATAAAGTCCCAAGCTCCTATCTTCAAAAATATAAAAGTTGGTATTTTTATACCCTTGCAGAGGGTATTATAATTTTGTGTGCAACGCAGTGAAGGAGACATCTTCGACCCTATAAAGTACATATATTCTTGATCAGGATCACCTCCTGAGTTGATATGAGCATTGATTGTATCCTGCAAGGATAAAATTTTGTATTCTAAGAAATTGGTTTTATAATGAAGTTCTCATAAGATCTTAGCTCTTAACTGCAAGGGTATATCAACTTCCGCTCCGCTCGATGTTAGCTTTTTTGTCCCTATATCCAAAAGCAATCCAACAATAAAGGACGAACGAAAAAATGGAAGTGGACACGCCTACTTTTCAAATTTTTTTTTGGTGAAACAACTTTTTGTACATTAATAAACTTTCTATTTGGTAAGTTTCTCAATTTAAAAAAAAAAAAAAAACATTTTATTTGTTATTATCACATATTTAATTATTTTAATTAATTAGTGCTACAACATTTATGGCGTAAATGAAGAGGTATGTAGTAAATTTTATTTTGCGGATCCCACCGAAATACTAGCCTCCGGATAATAAATAAAAAATAAAAATTAACAATAATTTTTATGAATTATAAACTGTTATGATGAGTAATTTTCCGGGCGTACATTTTCATTCAAGAAAAGGGCAGGAATTTCATGAAGGAAAATAGCGGAAATTTTCTGTTTGAATCCTAGTTTGAATTCCCGCCTTCTTCCAGATCGTTTCATGCTCGTTTTCGAAAATTCCCTGAAAATAATACGAGCCCATTTGTAATAACCTCTATAAGAAATGCCGCGAAATGGCATTTATTAGAACTCCCGGGTCTTTCACGACTTCCGAGGAATGGGACCCCTTAACTTCAGGCCACTCTGGGCCGTATAGTACTGACAATTGTGGACCATATTTTGTGTTTGTGAGTGTCAAACGTGGAAATAACTTGTTCAAATCACTCACCCGAAATAAAATAAAATTAAAAGTAGCCTTGTAAATAAATTTTTTTGTATGAAACCTAATTTTTTAAAAGTGGTGAGTGAGTCCAGCAGAGTCTATCCATGGTAAAGATAATTTAATTTTTTTTCAAATAATTGAAGTTTTTAATATTAGTAGGTAATTTAATTGTCGTTCTCTGGAACTTATATGCGTATTTTTTTTTTCTGGCCTTACCAACCAATGAGCAATGCAATTTTAGTTGGGGATGAAAATATCAATACCAGACAGACCAGACACGACGACGCCAAGTGACAAACGCGCCAGCTGAACGAATAAATGTTAAAACTAATAGATAATATTATTTTTTTACCTTATCATGCTTTGCAATTTTTTACATAGTAATAAATTATCTTATTTTTATTAGGTTTATATTAAGAATTAGCTTTATTTTGCACATATTTATATTTTTTTAAATTTAATTTCAGCAAGGGTTCGGTGACGCTTACAGCTATGAACAGACTAATCGGTAAACTGTTTGAAATTTCGGAAAATCAATTTCATGTTTTGTTGAAAGTTTTCCCCCAACATGGCTGCTACTGGTAAAAGACTGTTACTGTTAAAGAATATTTTTGCGTTTTCCAACAAAACGCAGGGAAAAGCTCTCCGAGGGTCATTTTTCAACCCTCTGCGTTTTGTTTTGGTTCATATTCGTGAACAGTACTGTTATTAACAGTAAACAAATTGAAACTGTTGAAATTTTCAACCACCAATTCTCACAAAAATTAATATGCATATAAAAAATTAAAAGTTTGAATTTAAAATTTAAAAGCTTTTTCAAGCTTTGTGCTTTGTAAAGGTTAATTTTAATTTCAATAAAGCTTATAAAATCAATGCTTAACGTTTAAAATTTAGGCCATGGATAGAAAAGAGATACATTTATATACATATATACATACATAGCATGTAATATGTATGCATTTATTCTTTCTTTTGCACGCAGTATATATGTAAGTCGAAACAGCCGATCTTGGCCGACTATATCCCATATCTGCCATATAACTGATTGATCGAAAATGTAACTATACTTTAGTGTTTTAAGAGATAGAAAGTTTGAACTTTGTGCAGATTTTTGGTCAGTTGATCCGAACTAAACCAACAAAAGATCCGAACATATAACTGAACGATTGGAAATGGTAGTTGATAAAAATACCAACTTTGGTATTTTTTAAGATAGAAGTTTAGGACTTTTTTTTAAAATGTTGTATTGTAATAAATTGGTTTAATTATGATATTTGGCCAACTACATAAGTGCGATATATATCCGGTTTGAACTGCAAGGGTAAATTAACTTCGGCTCCGCCCGAACTTAGCTTTCTTTTTTTGTTAAACATAACTTTTCAAGCTGACCAAAATTATATTTGTTTTCAAATAGAAGACATGGAGAGTTGATATTTCTAAGTGGGTCATACATTTATTTATAAATTTTAGGAAACCGAAATACGAGCTAATAAAATTTGCTTATAATAATGAAAAAGATACCATGAAGAAATTATTATTAATTATTAAGAAATTATTTTTATATTAGGTATACAAGTAGAAAACCGCCATTTTCGACTAGGTGGTGCCATCTTGACAATAAAAGATGGCATTATAAATGTAGAGAAAGGCATCCGTTGACTTAAGGCACCTTATCACCTTGTGGGGTCCAAAAAATCGATTTTTTTTTTTTTGTCTTATCGTGTAGATATATGTTCCAAAAATGTGCTGTAAAAGTTTCAGATCGAAATCTGAAAAATTTCGAAAGTTATAGCCCTTTTTATATAGTTATAGCCCTTATAGTTCTTTTTGAAGCCAAAACTTTAAACGCGTTTTTCTCAGAACCATGTTTTTGGACCTTACGTGCAGGATTAAAGACGCTACAATGAACCAATCGTCACCAAATTTTTTTAAAAATGTTCCTTAGGGTTTTTTCTAACAAATGAACCATGACCAGCCAAAAATATTGGAAATTGTTTATTTAAAAAAATAATCAGTACAGAAAAGAATGCGAAAATTGACATTTTTTTTTCAAAACCTCATAACTTTTGGAATTTTGATTTTTTTTTCATGATAGAGGGTCATTTGATAGATGATACGATACTAATTAAGAATGTGTTCGGTTTTTTTGTTTCAGATCACGGGTTCTCAGCCAATCCTGCACGGGAGCAAAATGCATGCCGCCACCAAAGGGCGCCCCCTCCCCCCCCTTTTTGGATTTTTTCAAGTTCAAAATTTGTATTCTTTGAATAAATATATGTTTATATTCTGACGAAAATTTCAGCGCTGTATCTTTAACCGTTTTCTCAAAAAAAATTCCTAAAAAAAGAGCACTTTTTGACCCCACAAGGTGATAAGGTGCCTTAATTTAAGTATTAAACACAATTTATTCTTCGATGAATATAGTTTTTGATACAGCTTAGTTTTCTTAGTTTAACATTTTCAATATACTGAGATACACGCGACCTTCCTCTCCTGATGCTCAAGCTCTACTCGTTCTCATTTTTTCATGCTTTTCAACACTAAAGAAAAGTGTGACGGAACTTAACAACTTATCGATTATAAAATAGGACTGCCAATCCTACATAAATTACATTATAAATTATAAAAAAGGCCAGCCACATTTGCCAATATTTGCCAAATGTCGCATAGATAAGTTTGCTAATAATATTTACAATTGTTAAATACATTTTTTACTTTATATGCTATTCTCCAAAAAGGTCAACCACAACACAAAAAAAAAAAAGAAAGAAAGATATGTATATGTGAAATTGTATATACATATGTGAATTGTATAATTGAATAAAGTATTTATACAATTGTCGAAAAAAAGCGAAAGTTTAGACTTAATCCTTTCCGTAGGACATTTTGGTTTTTATACATTTTTTTCAAACAGAGAGCATTAATATTCGATATTTTAAATACTGGTTTATATTCAAGGAACTCAAGGAAATACAATAAGAAAAATTTTAAAAAATAAGTTTGAGGTTTCGACATTAATGAACAAAAAAAAAAAAAGATAAAGTTTGTTTATTTACAATATCAAATAGAGCTAAAATATAATTTTTTCTTTATTGGCAGTTCTATACCAAACCAAATTCGGATTTCTATCTAATTTCTAATTTATGAAATGGCCACCACATATGCGAAATATGCAGTTTCTCCAAGTGGAATGAAGGAGTCGTGGGAACGGACATGGGACGTATGGAATGCTCTTCCTCCGGAAATGGTACAACGGTATACCCAAAGTATGCCTAATCGCATAGAAGAGTTGGTAAAGTCCAACGGGATGTGGACTCTTTATTAAAAAATCATTAATAAAAAAATTTGTTAAAAAAAATAAGTAGAGTGCAAATCTATAACATCTGACTTCTCTTACAGTTTTGCGTGTCATTTTCTTTAACTGATATCAAGTGGCTTCTGGTTTTACTAAATAGTAGTAAATGAAATAAATGAATAGTAGTAAATAGAAACCTTTAAAACAAGACAAAGATCTTTAAAATAATATTGGAAGCCTCTCTTTCTCTTATCTTCCTCTCTTCACTTCCCTCTCTTTCTCTTAAGCGAACGGTCGTGTTTTTTTAGTGCGCACTGCGTTTATGATAAATATTGGTAAACCGGTGTTTACTCATTTGTGAATTGAATATATTGTCAATTTTAAGAATCTTAAGCTTAAACCGTATCGATTCGCGAGTGCTGTGGTATATTTGGAGTCGAATTAATAATTTGAATAATTTCAATTCCAAGCATTTCTCAGCTCTGCTTCTTCCCCGTCTTATCTCTATTTCTGCATTTTTCTTTTCCACTCTCCAAAGCTCCCGCTTCGGCTTCCTATTTGGCACAGTGGTTCAAGGTATAGTGTTTTTTAACTTTTTATATATTAATTTTGTTTTATTTATAAAAAAAATGGAATTTAAAATTGTCTGCGCTATGAAGTCTTGTAACAAGACAATTTCCACATCCCAGCCTACCATCCATTGCTGGCTATGTGAAAACGTAGTACACGCCAAGTGTGCCGGGTTCACTGCCTTAGTTTCGGATGCCATTTCCCGTAGGTCTAGTATACACTATTGTTGTGAAAATTGTCATGCTGTTCAAGCCGAAATGAGGTCGTTCATGAGACAGACCAAAATGGATTAAAAGAGTTGATCACTGGTTTTCGTAAAGTCAATGACCAACTCCGTGCGCTTGACACTCAATTTAGCAGCCTTCAGCTACTAACGGAGTCTCCTTAGCGTAAGAAATCCGCTGTTTGTGAGCCGTCAATAACGCAGCCGCTCATATCTTTGGCCACCCCAAGGGCTAGAACGGAGATCAATTCGCCGTCCGAATTTTTCAAGGAAAATGAGCAATTGTCTGAGCAAATGTCCCCTGTGGTATCACTTGAAGGGATACCATGAGTCTTAGTAAATGAAACCGTCAGGGTCACCCAAAAGGGTATTCCAAAGTCCGGACCACCGGCACCAACTGGTGCTGCAGTTCTTGTACCTGCGACACCAAAACCCTTACAGGTGATTCCTCCATCGAAACATATATTTGTTTCTCGGCTTGCCCCTGATACTTCAGAGATTGATATCTCGGCTTATATCAAAGCCAAAACAAAAGCCGAAATAAAGGTGGAGGACATAACTAAATTTAAATATAATTATAAACGGCGCACGTCTTCTTTCAAGATTGGTGTACCCGCGCTGATGATCAAGACGATTTGTTCTTCCAGTTTTTGGCCAGAGAATCTTTTCGTCCAAGAACATCAGCCTAGTTCCGTAAAGAAAAAAGTTATAAGCCCAGTGGGAGTGAGACTTCCCAATATCGGAACCACTGACCAACCTTCCACCTCTTCTTTGTCCACTAACCTAAAAAACTAGTATCGTCACTAACACTTACTTATCAAAAACTAGGGGGCTCCGTAGCAAACTCCCTAAACTATTTTCTGATAGTTCTTCCTTTGCATCCCATATTATAGCCTTTACAGAAACTTGGTTAAAGCCGGAGATCTTAAGCTCCAAAGTTTTTCCAAGTAAGAACACCACTTTTAGACGGGATCCGAAATTTAGCAATAGGTGACAACAGCGAGGCCAAAGCGGCAACTTGCTGGCAGACACGCGGGTCGGTGCCAAAGAAGGCAGGTCGCGAGTCGCAGAGGCGGTGAGTGTGTTAGGTTAGGTCAGGATCGAGCGTGCCTGATATAAATTTTTTTGAATCTCCAGATCGGAGGGCCTGGTGCAAGGCGTGCAGGCCTTTGGTCGGGCTGGAGTCGGGCGGGGTTCCCAGCGGATCAGTCCATGGCTTAAATTGGGATGGTTCGCGGCGCAAGACCGCCCACGAGGGGTGGCCGCGAGGAATCGCCGAGAGGCCTAGAGTTCCGTCTAGACAGCCTGGTTAGAGCAGTCGTCGGAGAGGCGAGAGCTGAAAAGACTATCTGGTGGCCTCCTGGTTCCCCGTAGGAACGTGTGAAGTTGGCGAGCGGAGGGTTCCGTTCTAAATAAAGGCATCTATTGGCTGGCTTAGTAAACATTTTGTTTTGTGAACGGGTTGGCGAAAGCTTTCCCGGAATATTATTTCTTTCCAGGCTCGAGCAAGTGGAAGCGCTTCAATCAGCTCGTCGCGGATGGAAGGGGTGAGTAAATCCTAGTAATTTTACACGAAGCCAATTGAAGCGACACGGAATATTCCGGTCATTAAGCTACCGTGTCGTCCGATTCCCGGCCGAAGGAGGTCCACCAAGTGAACGATTGCCCTCACCTTGAGACCGTGGACGAGCCTTTAGAGCAAAAAACCGATCAATAAAAAAAATAAAAGCGTCGCCAAACCTGGATTTTGTAATGGTAGCCCGTGGATAAAGTCGGTAGAACCTATTGAAAAGAATCGCGCAGATACGTCGCGTTTCTGCATGCGCTAGCCGCAGATAGCCTTTGTAAGGAGCAGTGTAAATAAGCGTGGGATGTAAATTTCATTTGAAGCTCAGAAAAAAATAAAAATAAGTATGTGAAGTAACATGCGATAATTTTCTAATTTAAGGTAGCTTTAAGAGCTATTCCATTAGAATTTGGCGCACACGCACCACTGTTTTAAGTCCTCATTTTTATTTGTTAATCATAGAAACTTATTAGTTAATATACTAGTATAAGTCAACAGAGAAAATTGAATTGTTAGCAAAAGAAGGGAAGTAGTGATGGAGTTTTAATAGACATTTAAGTAACACTTTAATTTAATAAACTTGAATTTTATAATAAAGTAAAAAGAAAAATAGTTCGCCTCGCTTGATTCGCCACCGCCTTGCCGGTGCCCTCCCCCACCTTTTGCGGTCTCGGGGACCATGATGTGTCCAAATATGATCTGTTTGGCTTTCGCAATTTGTAAGGTTGTGCACGCATTCTATCATCGATATAATTTATGATCTTCGAGGCAAGCATCAGGGAGAGAGAGAGGGTGTGTAGATTCATGGCTTTGGTCGATAGCTTTAAAACTGAGACCCTAGTTTGCGAAGTTTGCGTTACAAAACAATAGTTGGATTTATTTAACAGAGTTACTCTGACGAATATCAGAAACATACCAAGCTCTCGATCTTCTTCAGACTTTGACTTCGAACTCAGAGCCTGACATCCACGGGCAAACACAAAAATAGACAGAACAAACCAGCATCAGGTTATGACTGGTTAAGGGAAAATTTTCTCTTTTTAAGATTTTATAAGAAAAAATTATTTTATTATTTTAACTTTTTTAACTTTTTTTTTTTGTTATAACTTTTTTTTAACCTCCTTTGGTTTTAACCCTCTACCTCCATTCTGGGATTCGGATCAGGATTCCAAAGTCCATCAGATCGAAGGTGATGGTCATCCGGGAGATTCATGCGCATCCTGATCACAAAGTGGAGTTTCTCTACCGTCCGGAACTACCAGGCGTCCACCTCTGCCATGTCGAGCTCCGCATACGAAATATGGCTAAAGGTCCTCTCGGCAAGGTCCTCTTTAAATTTAAAAAATTCTTCTTCGCCTCCGAAATGGACGTGTTTGAACAGCTGAGCGCCTCTCAAAGTGGTTAGAGATGGATTCTCTTTTCAGGGAATGCATGGAACATTTATGAGGAGGAGCGGAGCGGGGGTCGACGGCGGTGGTCTGAGCGGCGCTATAAGAGAAAAGTCGATTCCCAGTGCTTGGCGGCTAATGCATTTGCATAAAGTAATAAGGTCTTGCTTTCTTGCTAGTGGGGCGAACAGGTTAGAATTAGCCTTTTTTGGGGTAGGTGGAGTTCACTTTCCGTTTTTTCCTTATCCAAAGACTTTGATCGTTTGATCTGAACGTATGATATAACAATTGAAAGGTATTGCTAAAATCAGATCATTTTTGTTAAAAAATGTTCCAAAAGTCTATCAATTTAGAGAAATTGGCGTAAGTAAAAGGATTTTTGTTCACTAAATTTAAGCTAGAGAGGACAATGGAGTCTCCTAAAAAAAAAATACCTGAAAATCTTAAACAACATTCTTATTTTGAATACGCGTCGATTGACACTTTAATCAGCCCGATCTGAATCCGTTCAAAAGTTATATAAGAACCTGGATTTTTTTCTTCACACCTGAACAAAATTTGTTTACTTTGTCCATCTGTTTGTGGGTTTGTCTGTTTGTTTCCTTAACAGAACATTTGGGAAAAAATTGAGCATGTTTATTAAATATTTTCAAACATATTTTTTCTGATATGTTTCTATTTTTTTATAATAGACTTCAACAATTTAAAGAAAAGCCTAAATTCACAAATAATCAAAAACGTATAACTAAAAAACCAGTGAAGCCAGTTTTAGAGTAAGAGATTGTGATTTTCTACGGATTCTAGTTTTCGAAAAATAAAACATCTTCTAATCTCATCTTCATCTATGAACCGGTCTTATAAGAAATTAGAAGAACTATAAGAAGTTCCACTTAACGATCGAAAATTAACCAATTTTTTCGCGAATTTCTGTAGCGCCAGTGTTGCGATAGATAGTAAAACTGCTCCAGCGTCATCTGGCAATGCCGAAGTTTCAGAACCGATAGCTTAAGCGGGTGTTGAATCTTTGTTAAGTCAGTTTTCTTTTCTACTTTGACACTCGAGGGAAGCGGACGAAAAGTGAGAGGATAGAATTAAGATTGGATTGTGAATTGTACGACTTTTAATTTCCTAGGATTTAAAGTGCTTATTACTGCTTGGAATGTGTGACAGTGGTTAGCGACTGGACCCACTATTCTTGAAGAATACTTGAATCAGAGTGTGGTATCAACATGGAGATGCCTACTGAATCCAGTGGAGTGATGGCGACATGCTTCCTCTGCGAAGCGGAGAACGAGCACGTTACAGTTGGCTGTATCGGCGCCGACTGCGTGAGCATGAGTGCTGCTCCAGAGAATGGCGGCACATAACTCGACGTCGATCAGGACAGAAAAGCTGACCAGCCTGACGGCTTGGGACAACTACCAGAGTTACTCAGGTGACGAACAGAAGCGCAGTACCTGCAGACGGAGCTAAGGTTGTTGGAGGATGTTATTGTTGAAGTTGCGACAACAACTTCTACATAGGCGGAAAGCACTCCTGTGTAAGCTCCCAAAGGAGGGGCTATCGGAAACTGGCCTCGCAGAGAAGATGCCTGGAGCATCCAGTACAAGGTTCTTGTATGCTGGTACGGATACAAATTTTGAAGTTGCCCGTTTGGAAGGGAACGGCAGTACGCAGAGAGCCCACGCTAGGCCCCCCTGGTTCTTTTCTACCAGTGGGGAGGACCACTTAGGCGCTAAGGTCATTAAACCTGTGGGCAGACCATCTTGCAAACACTTGACAGCGAGGAAGACTAGCGTGGATGAGTTGGTGAAGTTTTCCGGTAGGCCAGAGGACTGGCCCTTATTTAATCGCAACGTATGCGATGCCGAGAATCTGATGCGTCTTCGAGATGCATAGGAAGGACCAGCCAAGAACGCATTTCAAAGTCTAATGCTGCATGCGGAATGATCCGCACATAATCGCCACGCTGAGAATACGATTTGGGCGACCCGAAATTATCATTGACTTGTAGGAAAAGGATAAAACAATTTTCTCAAGTGGGAGCAAATAAGCTAAGCAAAATGTTTGCGCTACGATGAAAGCCTGCAATTTTGACCAGTATTTAAATAGCCTAGCGCTCATGAATTGATAGCTAGTGAGCATGTTGCCATCGATGGTGCAGACGTTTTGAGGAATGCACAAAGCCTCTATAACAGAGTTTAGTACGTGGCTATCGCAGATGGCAGAAGTAGCGAGCCATGTGATAGTTCCAAGTTCGTCGTCAAGGATGGAGAGAAGGGGCACGGTAAATAGACACACTGTGCGCCAAGGATGCCAGCTGTGCACCATCAATTGCAGAACCTTGCAGAAGTGTCCAGTATTTCTGGAAATGACTACCTTATCACTGATACTTTATGATCGCTGAAATGCAACACGACGGTGAGGCCTGTGCTGGATATGATTCCAGAGCCACAAGGTGTAAAGATGCGGCGTCCCCAATCCTGGTGGAATAGATGGCTGCCTAGAACGTCATCATTTCCTATTGCATCGCGGCATCTGGGATCCCGTCGAAGCCAGGTGCCATGAACATCGACAAGAGGCTGTGGCAATGCTATTCAGGGTATTGCCAGTGACTTTGTATGGGAATGGTAGGCAAGCCAACACGTATGCCTTCATCGACGACGGGTCATCTCTAACCTTGAAGACCCCATTGTTAGAAGACCTTTGAGTGAACGGATAACCGCAGCCCCTATGTATGTAGTGGACTGCCGGAATGCACCGATATGAGAAGACCTCGGTCAGACTAGATTTAAGGATCTCCGACATTGGCCAAACGAAAATTATCTTCGCGATGTTCACTCGGTCAAGTCACTTGATCACTTGAAAGCACAGCACAGACACCTTCAACCTCTACCACTGTCCGACTCAGCGCAGTCATTTTTAAGCCGAGAAAGCTTCGCGTAGTCTGGGATGAAGTCACGAAGATGGAAGGGTCTCGCTGAACACTACGCTGCTATCGGAGTTTGTACCAATACTTCACAGGTTTAGAGAGAAACTTATTGCGATCGACGGCGATATCGCAGAGATGTTTCACCAGGTTAGGATATACACCGAAGATCCGAGATACCAACGTTTTATATTTATAGATCCATACACACATAGGAGAGAGATCTACGCCATGCAGGTAATATCGTTTGGGCTAGTTTCTCTTTTAGCTGGACGCAGTACGTGAAGAAAAAAAATGCATAGTCGTTCAAGAAGCAATATCCACGCGCTGTAAAGTGCATCCTGGAGAATCACTATGTAAACAACATGCTGGACAGCGTCGACACGGAAAAAGAAGATTCCAGAGATTCCAGAAGATATTAGATTCCAGAGAAGTAATAAGCGCACTCTGTGAAGGAGCATCCACGCTAGTGAGACTAGATGAAGCAACGGAAAGACAGACCGAGAAGGGGCTGGGAATGTGGTAGGACACAAAGAAAGATCTCATTCGCCAACGTGTATCCCTACGATATCGCCATGGAAAACTTTTGCAAGGAAGGCAACGAAGTGGATGTGGGACGACCCCATATCTGAAGCAGAATGGATAAAATGGAAACGATGGCCTCGGTATATCTCGGACGTTGAGAAAATGACCACCCCCACATGAAGAAGTCGCTAATGGATTCAGACGTGAAGATGCACATCTTCGTAGACGCGAGCGAGAATAGATTTGCCGCCGTGAGTTACTCACTCACTCGGCGCGAAGCGGAGCACACGGACATTCTGGACCGACTCGAGAACCGTCTGGAGCTGGCTGCGATCGGTCCAGAGGAAGTACAAACAGCTTGTAGCATTCCGTGTCAGCGAGATTTTGGAAAGTACTAGCGTCAAACTAGCGGTAGTAGCGGTACTGGTGTATGACGCCACTAAGTGGAACAGGGGTCCTGATTTCAACCGAGAAAGTCCTTGCACTATAGGAAATTAGACCGCTTTTTCTGGCCAAAAATCATTTATTGAAAGTTAAAGAATTTAACTAATTTTAACTGCATATTATTCACTATGGATCCATTTTTAATGTTGCATACCAGAAATTTCCATAGATGGCGCCACTGCAAAGAAATCAGCTGTTGATGTTGACATTTACATGAGCTAACAATTTACGATTTTGGGAGCGATTTTAAAAACGATAATAGAGAACATTTTATGGACAAAATCAAAAGTTTTGAAATGAATACTTTTCAATGTTGTTTGTATTATGTGTTTGTGTATGTCAAGGGCCCAAAAAACTTGTGTTGTCTTTTTAATAAAGTGAAAATGTAAGTAGTCTAGCAAACGAATTTTTAGAATTAGATCTCATTTTTAAAAAGAGATTTAAACTAAGTCGAGCCGAGTCAAACATTGTAATTTAGTCCATGTTGTAGATTGTTTAATTTTCTTCATATGAGTAAAATATGAAATGGCACTTTTATGTGCTTTTGAAGAAATTCATATTTTAAGGAGGCAACCTCAAAACCTTTAATGTGAATCTGTTATCTGTGTTACTAGTGCATAACCGATTTAAATTAAAAAAAAATAATAAATTTTTAATTTAAAAAAAAAACGACACCTACTTTTTTACTTTTCCAAAAGACTATGGCTTTATAAAACACTAAAAAAGAACCAAATTGAAATATCTTGCTTAGTTTTTGAATTAACATTTTATTTTTAAAAAGTGCCACGCCAACAATTTTTAAATCTGAGTTCTTTTGATTATATAAACTCAAATCAAAATTCGAAATCTAAATATCTTTTTTAGTTTTTGAGTTAGAATGTGTTTCTTAAATAGAGGACGGTGCCACGCCCTTATTTTTTTCAATATTAAATCTATTGACCATGTGAACTTAAATCAAAAATCAGAACTAATATCTTGTTTCGTTCGTGAAATATTATTTTTGGCCAGAAAAAGTGGTCAAATTTCTTGGTTGGACGGCCCGATATTTCTTTGGGAGGCAGAGAGGCAATTTTAGCCGCTGAAAGAGGCGGTAGAAGGAGACGAAACCAGAATAGAATTGAAGACGCAATTCATCGACGTATGTGTCGAATTTAGAAACGTAGGACGCACAACTCTCATACGCTCAGGCAGAGTACTACCAGACGAAGATGCGACTAATTTTAAAAGGAAAATCAGAAGAATAACCTTCTATACAAGCTCGTACCGTTTATGGATTCAGATGAAGTATTAAAGCTTGATGAACGTGCTAAGATGATTAAAGGGGAACGACCGCATCATAATCCCCTGCGGCAATTACATCATTCGCAGCTTATCATTAGGAATTTGCATCGAAGATTTCTGCACGGTAACCGTGAGACGGTGTTCAACGAATTACGCCAAAATTTTGGATACCAAAGCTGAGATCCACCCTTGCTCAGATACGACGCTCCTGCCAACAATAAAAAAAACCGACAGGCGGCCCCCAAACCGCCGCGCATGACGGAACATCCATATCTGAAAATAGACCCTTTAGCTAACCGGGAGTGGACTTCTTTGGGCCTCTGATGGTGTGGGTCAGACGAAGTTGAGAGAAACGATATGGCGTGCTTTTCACCTGCCTCTCTACGAGGGCAACACATCTTGAGGTAGCGTATTCATTAACCACTGACTCTTGTATTTTAGCCGTGTGCAGCTTTATAGCCCGACGAGGGTGCCCAACGGAACTCTGGAGCGCCAACGGCACCAATTTTCAAGGGGCCTGCATGGAGTTGCGTTGGGCGTTCCAAGATGTGGACAAGAACCTAATCTCCCGCGAGTTCACTGGACCCCAGATAACATGGAAGTTCATACCACCCGCATCTACCAAAATGGGTGGGGGATCTCAAAAACTGGGGGATTCGTTCTGGAAGCGATGGCTTTAAGAATACCTGCCAGTGAGTAAGCCTCTTGCAGAAGGGGATATCGTGTATGTGTGTAATCCCGGGCAGCCGCGTGGCCACTGGCCGAAAGGCAAGATCCTGTAGGTGAACCTTAGCACGGGTTAACGTCACGGTCTGTGGTCACGGGGGTCTAACCACGCGTCATGGTTTGTCACGCAGGGGGGGGAGGGGGTCAAAAAAGTCTGAAATTCGCGTCACGCAATATATAAGACTGCCCCTAAGACGATACAAATAGTTTCTTGATTGTCAGTGCTGGGGATCTAAGTGCTTGCATGAATATTATTACTTCAGCTTGGAACACACTGCAGTGGTCGGGGAGTCTGAAGGACTCATTTAGACTCGCAGTGGTAACCGCCTCCCATCAGGCCATTGAACTTTGAACCGTTTGTGTATACATATATGAAGGAAACCCTCTGGTCCTGGGATTTGTTGGGCCCATTCCTCTCTGGATGGAATGGAGACCTTAAAGACTAAGGTGAACCATAGGCGTGAAACGGTGAAGGTCCATTTTGGTGTTTCCATAATTAGTTCTTTTCCATAGACCCGCTCCGCGTAGCGTGATTGTCGTTAGCGTGGCTATCTTGACCCCCACTATCTCTACAGGTAAAAGGTCGAGTATGAAGGCTTGGGCGTCTGTTGGTGTGGTACAGAGACTACCTGAAATGCAGACCTCCACCATCCTTTGCATTTTCCTAAACCTCTCCGGACATATGGAGTTTGTTCAAGCAAGCCACCTACCCCGTAGAAGAGGATAGGTCTAATGAGCGCTGTATATAGCCATCTTACTATTTTTGGAGACATTCCCCTATTGAGTTACTTGCCGCAAGAGCGCGATAGTCGCCTTGTTTCCTTTAGTATTAAGCTTCTAGTCCCGTTTTTTACCTAGCGAAATTCCTAGATACTTGTCGTTACCACTGAGGGTACCACTAAGTGTTTTGGAAGCCTTAAGGGGCCCATCCACAGGCGAGCATGTTCGTCAACATGCTCGCCTACTTGAATTTCATTTTCCCCACTAACTAGAGCCAACATTCTTGCGAACATCATTTTTCGATAAATTTTCAAACTATCAATATGTCAACGGACAACTATAGCGGCACTCTAATTGCACTTATGCCAATAAGTATTTGCCATAAATAATATTGCAAAATAATATTGCACTTTTTATTCATTTTTCTCTACCAAAACGTTTTTTTAAACTGACGTTCGTGCCAACATTGCCATCCATTGGCGAGCATGTTGTTGCAAACGTTGTCAAAATAGAACGATTTCAATTCCATTCAAACATTTTGACAAACACAAAATTTGACAACGAACACTACCATCCACAGGAAAAATTTCGTCGAGCACAACATGTTCGCCGAACATGCTCGCCTGTGGATGGGCCCCTTAATACTCGGTATTTTTTACTTCCTCGGGAAGATCACAAGCTTAGTCTTGGATGAATTCACTCCTAGCCCGTTCTTATCTGCCCATGCTGAGAGAACCTACAGTTTGTCCGTCAAGAGGTTTTATAGAGTCTGGAGAAATTTTCCAGAGAAGGCAATTGCGACATCATCCACATAAGCAATAACTTTGCATCTACCACCTTCTAAGGATCGCAGTAGGTTGTTAATCGCCACTTTCCAAAGAAGGGGGGAGAGTACACCTCCTTGCGAAGTGCCTCTCCTTACGAATCTTGGAATTGACTCTCCTTCTAGTGTCGCCTCAACAGTCCTGTTTACCAGGATCTGCTACCCCTGTCTCGTCAACGCATTGATTATTGAACATGGGAGGATGGTGTCAAACGCACCTTCTATGTCTAGAAACTCAATAAGCGCGTATTCCATGTCACTAAGTGCCTTTACGACGAACGTAGTGATCTCGTGGAGAGCCGTCTCCGTAAATCGACCCCTCCTATACGCGTGATGTGATCGCGAAATGTCATCTGGGTTAATGGTAAGATGAATGTGGAGGCGTTTCTCCATTGTCTTGAGGAGGAAGGATGACAGGCTTATTGGTCTAAAGTCCTTAGGAGAGCAGTTCGATGGTTTTTCGACATTGGCTATGCAGAAAACCTTCGTCAGCAACCACGTCTCGTGCATGATACCTGTTCTGAAGATTGCTGTGAAGATTTTCCTAATTCAAAACCACAAAGTGGACCCAGCTTTAAGAAAATAAAATATCTCAAATAAGATTCCTGTTACTAAGGAGGTATTCAAGCTGCCTCAAGAGGGGTGAGCTGCTTCCTGTCTCCGAGTTTCCTGGATTGTTTTCTTTTTAGAACACCCTATAAAATGTGTGGTTGCGAGAACCTCCAGGGTTTCTTGCTGGACGTGGTCCAACTACCTCCGAACTTTTGGTGTACCCTTTATAAAGACATAAAATATATAGTATGCTGATCGTTATGAAATTTGGTAGGTCGGATTAACTGACCAAAAATAGAATCTGTACTAAGTTCCAACTTTCAATTCTCAGTAACATGAAAGTTGGGTCATTTTCGATCGTTCAGTTATATGTCAGCTATAGGATATAGTCGGCCGATCCTTCGGCCCGGCATGTCGTATTATTTTGCCAAAAATAGCATTCATACAAAATTCAAACTCTCTAACTCTATAAAAACACTGAAGTTATACCATTTCCGATCAATCAGTTATATGGCAGCTATAGGATATGGTCGGCCGATTCCGGTCGTTCCGATTTATATACTGCGTGCAAAGGAAAGAAGGGTGTGTGCAAAGTTTCAAGACAGACGGACAGACAGACGGATAGACGGACAGACGGACAGGCTCATAACAGAGCATAACTCAGGAGGTGATCCTGATCAAGAATATATATACTTTATAGGGTCGAAGATGTCTTCTTCACTGCGTTGCACACTTTTGACCGAAATTATAATACCCTCTGCAAGGGTATAACGAGAAAGGAAAGCTGACTTCGGGCGGAGCCGAAGTTGATATACCCTTGCAGTTAAAACCGGATATATATCGCAAACATCGGATATTGTTGGCCGATCCTTATGATTACATCATAATAAAACCAATTAACTAAAATACAAAATCTAAAAAAAAGTCCCAAGCTTCTATCTTCAAAAATACGAAAGTTGATATTTGTACCAAATACAATTTCCGATCGTTCAGTTATATGGCAGCTATAGGATATAGTCGGTCGATCCTAATGAAATTTGGTAGGTTGGATCAACTGAACAGTTGAAAAATAGATTCCGTACTAAGTTTCATAGATAGCTTTCTATCTTCAAAAACACGAAAGTTGTGTCATTTTCGATCGTCGACCGATCCTTATGAAATTTGGCATGTCGTAATGTTTTGCCAAAAATAGCACTCCGAACTCTCTAACTCAAAAAACAACAAAGTTACAGCAGCTATAAAATATAGTCGGTCGA
Source organism: Drosophila malerkotliana malerkotliana (assembly GCA_018153235.1). Lineage (NCBI taxonomy): Eukaryota > Metazoa > Arthropoda > Insecta > Diptera > Drosophilidae > Drosophila > Drosophila malerkotliana. Next base: position 1,187,535 of record JAECXV010000202.1, on the reverse strand, counting down.
TCTTAGCCGATCCGACTTATATACTGCGTGCAAAGGAAAGAAGGGTGGGGCAAAGTTCCACGTCGATAGCTTTAAAACAGAGAGATTCGTTTGTGTAGAAACAGACAGACGGACAGACAGACAAACGGACAGACGGAAATGCTAATATCAACTCAGGAGGTGATCCTGATCAAGAATATATATAATTTATAGAGTCGAAGATGAAACATCTCACTGCGTTGTACACTTTTGGACACAATTTTAACACTCTCTGCAAAAAACAAAAATAATAGAAACAGAACTGTATTAAAATAATTTCAGTTTTCTTAGCCATTATAATACTGCACAAGCGGGTAGCGATTCAGCAGTATATTTATATTTACTTAGAGTTAAGGTTTTTAAGATAAAGCAAACACGAGCTTAATGCAGTCAAAAACAAAATACCAATTAAAAACGCAAGCGCACAAAAAAAAAAGTCCGATCGCTATGAAGATAATTGAGCTAAAATAAAGCAAAAAATCAATTTGGAAAAAATTTGTATAAGATAATAAACATTGCGGTAAACAGTAAACCCCTTTGAAAACGCCGAAAACCACCGAGAAATGGCATAAGTAACTCGTTCTGTTCAAACTTTTTATTAAAAGTCTTCCGCCGAAATCTATATATATAAAAATGCTCTTTTCGTATCTACTTCCTTTATAGACTTGAAAAGTTCTGAACCGTTTAAGCACAAATTTTGACACAACATGCGTTGAGGTTCCAGCTAGGTTATTGTCTACTTATGATGTTGATAGCTTATCTGGGTTTGCGAATAAATCAGTTTTTTTCGCGTTCCCCGTGCCCCTACTTCTGCGCCCTCTACAGGCAGCCAGCTAAACTCTCGCGCCAGTTGCCAAGGGCAGCCGTATTGAAAGAAGAAATTGGAGACTAAAATTTTATTTATTTTGTTCAGTTTCAGTAAGAAACGAAGTCATGCCACCCATGAAGTCGAGTGACAATCATATATTGAAATGTCGTCAGTTGTTTCATCAGTACATTGTCGATATGTATGCAAAAATTGAAACAGAACGTTTGTTGTTTCTCCGATTGAATCAGACGAAACTTCGGTCCGAGGAATATATCCATTTGCGGGATGCTGTGATGAATGACCGTAATACAACCAACGTTGGAAAGCTCACGATTTTACCATCCTCATACATAGGCAGTCCACGCCACATGCAGGAATATGCTCAAGATGCCATGGCATGTGTTCGTTGCTACGGCCGTCCAGACTTATTTATCACCTTCACATGAAATCCAGCTTGGGACGAGATAGTGCAGCTGTTATTTCCTGGACAATCGTCTAGGGATAGGCATGACATCACAGCCCGTGTTTTCAGACAAAAGCTCAAGTCACTGATGAATTTCATTGTAAAACATGGAGTTTTTGGATCTGTGCGGTGCTGGATTTGTTCAGTAGAATGGCAGAAGAGAGGATTGCCGCATGCGCACATACTGATCTGGCTGTATGATAAAATTACTTCAGACGAAATCGACGATGTGATGCGATCATAGCTGGTCCTTTCAAAGGTGAAGATGTCCTCATTCCTAGGATTCCTATGATCCCGACTGATACACCGTTCCAGTTCAAGAGATTGCAGTTTTCTATTCGTTTGGCGTTGTCAATGACCATTAATAAAGCTCAAGGTCAATCTCTGGAGTTGTGTGGTCTAGATTTGGATGCAGTTTTTTTGTTACACGGACAATTATATATTGCGTGTTCCCGAGTCGGAAAACCAGATAATCTTTATATTTACGCGGAGAATGTAGAAACCAAGAATATTGTATACCGACAAGTATTACAGATTTAAATGAATTTCAAAATTATTCTTTTTTGTTTAACTTATTTCTTATGCGTGCAACCACAATATGCCACAGCGAAACGTGGCAGGGTACAGCTAGTATTGTAGATGGATAGAGACTTTTTTATAGTTAAAATAACTATTAAGATATGTATAAAATAATAAAAAAAAACTCTAGCCATTTTGACACATACAAATTTGAAAGCGGAAAGCGCTTTGACATATTTCAAGCTAAAAATAACAAAGAATTAATTAAATTTATAAAATTTATAAAATAGAAAACTTCTGACCTTTTAAAAAGGTCTGAAAGCTAAAATTATATAAAAAAAAAAAAAAAGTTAGGCCATGTTTTTCGTTCTGTTTGTGTGAAAAAGAACAAATGTTATGTCGTCCCATTTCTACGTTTACTTTTCACGTTTAATTTCTGTGTTTACTTTCCACTTTTTATTTATAGGTTTAAATGCGATGATTTATTTCTACGTTTACTTCCCAAGTTTAACTTCTACGTTAAATTTCTACGTTTACTCTCCACTCTTGCTCGTTACTCTCTCTTCTACAATTAATTTCTACGTTTAATTAAAAAGAAACGTACCAATAAATTGGCGCCATTGAAAATTATTTTGGTCAGTTGATGCGACCTACCAAATTTTAAGAGGATCGGCTGACTATATCTTATAGCTGCCATATAACTGAACGATCGGAAATTGCTTCGGATATATTGGTATTTGGTAAAAATACCAACTTTGGTTCTTTTAAAGATAGAAGCTTGGAACTTCTTATACCGTTGCAGAGGGTATTATAATTTTGGTCAAAAGTCCTGAGTTGATATGAGCATGTCCGTCTTTCCGCACACCCTTCTTTCCTTTGCACGCAGTATATAAAACGGAACAGCGTGGATCGGCCGACTATATTGTATAGCTGCCATACAACTGATTGATCGGAAATGGTATAACTTTGGTGTTTTTAGAGTTAGAGAGTTTAAATGACATGAGAGCTATTTTTGGCAAAATAATACGACATGCCAAATTTCGTAAGGATCGGCCGAATATATCCTATAGCTTCCATATAACTGAATGATCGGAAATGACCCAACTTTCGTGTTTTTGAAGATAGAAAGCTGGAACATACTAGAGATTTTATTTTTCGTTAGTTAATCCGACCTACTAAAATAACGATCGGCCGACTATATCTTATAGCTGCCATATAACAGAATGATTGGAAATGGTTTTTTGGTAGAAATACCAACTTTGGTATTTTTGTAGATAGAAGTTTGGGACTTTTTTTAGATTTTGTATTATAATAAATTGGGTTATATTATCATATTCTCATAAGGATCGGCCAACTATATCCGATGTTTGCGATATATATCCGGTTTTAACTGCAAGGGTATATCAACTTCGGCTCCGCCTAAAGTTAGCTTTCCTTTCTTGTTTTTATTTATTTTTCAGGTATTATAAATTTGGTCAAAAGTGTGCAACGCAAAGAAGGAGACACCTTCGATGATGAGGCACTCCAATTTTAATGTTATAAATTAATTACGCTTTTATGATGAAAAAAATTTTGTTTATTTTTTCTTGCCTGCAACTTTTACATAATTGCATAGACCACAATATGGCAAAACGTAAGGAAATAAAGAAATATACTTAGATACAGAGATCGTCATATGATTTTATGTTTTCTGGACTCATAGGGGGTTTATTTCCACCTGATCCCCCCTTATCTATGCCACTGTCTCCGGCTGCGAGGCAAGAAATATTAGTATATAGTTTGGGGAGTATTCTTATAGGTAAGTTTGGGACGTGGTATTGAATCCGTGGTATTAGTTGAAGTTATGCCATGGAGGACATATTGGACAATTGCTCATTTACGGTATACTGACATATCTGCCCATCGTGTAGACAGAAATAGGGATGGTGTTAACGTATTCGTCGCATATAATTAGATTTGAAATCATTTAAAATTGTTTAATTTGAATTGTATTTTGTAGTTGTTAGTCTCTAAATTTACTCTAAGATAGCTTAGGGCGGAGCGGAAGCGAAAGCTCATAGATCATTAAAGCTTCTGCGAATTCGGCTTGCTTCGCCGCAATCGATAAGTTAGGCTTAAGATTAGAGGAAAATATAATCGGAATTACAACGTTGAAGAGGATAGATAGTTTTTTCTTATTCGTTTTTCGACCTTTTTAAATATTTGGTAGCCACCCTCTTTTGTAATTTTTTTTTTAAGTGTGAGATAAACTAATCTCATTAAGAATTTTGGCGCCCCCGGGTAGACTCTAGTGATAAATATTTGAAAATAAAGTTGGTTTAAAATTGACCATAAAGTGACAGTGTCACTGTGTTATTAAACACAACAAAGACCAAAAATCCAAAAATTCAAAAATGTTGATGAACAAAAATGAACACCAACCACCTCCATGCCGTGTACCTGCATTGACTGCACAAGGAAAGTGGCAGCGGGATTAAAAGATCCCATGGCAGAACCGCAGGTATTTGCAAAAAATTGAAAATTGAGAAAAGACGAATTAAATCTACGTCTTGTGCTGGAAAATTGCACCCTCCTTTCAATTCTTGGCGCATACGTACTTTAAATTAGTAGAGCTAACAATTTGAATAGTTTCGTTTAAATCAGAGGTCGGCACGGCCCTATCTCGGGGGCATAGGAAATTTCTCTGCCCGAGCTCTGCCACACACACACAGTATAAATGTGTGAAACGTCATGCTCACAGCCTACTTTCTGCTATTCGTTACTAACACTAATGCGGTAAAATCATATCAATGTATTGGGGTGCCGACCACTGGTTTAAATAATTAACAAACTGTCTGTGTGTAAAATTGATAAACAATATACATACATACTGTCGCCCCCTCCCCGCCTTTTTACCCCTCGTTCGTTTTTCGCCAAACAAATTAGTTACATTTAGTGCAGCCAAACATTTATTTATATACAAATATATGTATTAAAAAATGACAGTATATGGGCTGTCCCCGAGCTGTCCTCCAAATTGGCGGCGCACTTGTCGGCCACAGCGCCGGCCAATTTGGAGGACAGCTCGGGGACAGCCCATATACTGTCAAGGGCCAGTTGGATCCCCTGCAAAATCGCAGCGGAACCCAACTTTTCCAAACCACTTGATGCCTATAAAAAAGAAATTAATTAGTATATAAAGATCGGTTAATATACATCTATGTACCGTTCGTAAATAGATAATTTGCAAATGGCCCTCAAAATTGGAAGCGGCGATGGCAAAAATCTTCCAATTTTTTAAGTGCGCTGGAGCCCACTGAAATACATGTATAAATGTATAAAATATAGGTGGGTGTATTAAGGTGGGTGGGGTTGTACTTACAACCCCAACCCCTTCTTTCGAACAGCAGAAAGAAGGGCTCGTCCTCCATGAAAAATTGGAGATGGCTGGTGATCATGGTGAACCCTTGGCGAAGCGTGCCTTTCCTCCTTTCCATCCACTGTTCGAAACTTTCTTTAAGCTCCAAGTTTAGCGACAAATTTCTAATATAATTCATTATTACAAAAAAAGTTGCGCCAAATTCAAAATCAAAACAAAATTAAAAACAAGGTTGCCAAATATTCGGTCATTAAAGGGATGCCAATAATATTAATAATATATTAATAATATTAATAATAGTATCGAGTATCGAGTAAGTGAATTAAATTAAATTAAATTAAAAAGTTCATTTAAATTCAGTTAAATTAAAAGTTAAAAAGTAAATTAAAAAAATCAAGAAAATCGGAGTAATTGCCATATAAAGGGTTAAAAAAAATCGGAGTAATTGCCATATAAAGGGTTAAATTGAAAAGTAAATTAAAAAATCAACATGATTAAAATAATAAACTTTGGTAAAAGTATTTCATAAGTATTTTAGTAAGTAAACTAACTGTAATTTGCAATCAAAATTGCAAGTATCGATTCATCGATAATCAAGTATCGATGTATCGGAACATTTGAAATTGAAAACCAAGCGTAAACAAGTGTTTAAACTTAAACACAAAACCAAACATTTGAAAAATATCAATCATGTCAAATATTAAAATATTTAACTTTGGTGTAAGTATTATTTTAGTACTATTTTAGTGAATATTTTAACTGGTTATTTATTTTTTCCCAGACTATCAATATGTATAACAACGATGAGGATAACAAGGATCCAAAAACTACAAAAGCGGTAAAAATGGAGGATCCAAAACGCATGCCCCCGCCGCCCAAGCCAGATTCAATGCCCATGCCCCCGCCGCCCAAGCCCCCGGTGTTGGTGGAACATGCCCGGGAGCTTGTTATGAATTTACGCTATGCCAATGTGCCCACCTGGCACATTGATGGCAAAGGGGGAGTATGGATTACGAAGAAGAATCAGTGTCCATACTGCTTGCAGTATTTGCTTTATTAAATTAATTAATAAACTAATAATAATACTAAAAAACTAATACATTATTTAATAACTAATAATACTACTAATAAACTAATACTTACACCATAATTATAAAAATGAAACATTACTTGTTTTTAAAAGTAATGTAAAAGTAAACATTAAAAGTGAATTAAAAAATCAACATGATTAAAATAATAAAGTTTAGTGTAAGTATTTCATAAGTATTTTAGTAAGTAATTTAACTGTTTTTTTTAGTTTTTTGCCAGAAAATCAATGTGCTTTTGTGTCTTTGACATTTCCACACAAAGCACATTTTCTCGCTAATTTTTATTTTTTTTAAAAGGAAAAAAACAAACAAGTAGTGTTTCATTTTTATAATTATGGTGTAAGTATTAGTTTATTAGTAGTATTATTAGTTATTAAATAATGTATTAGTTTTTTAGTATTATTATTAGTTTATTAATTAATTTAACAATCTTTTTTTGCAGAACATGAATTTTTACAATGAGGCAGTGCCCCCACCCCCGCAAGGGATGGCGCCCAGTGCCCGGCCACAGCAACGGAGTGCGCCCCGGCCCCGGACCCCGCAAGGGATGGCGCCCCGGCCTCGGCCCCCGCAAGGGATGGCGCCCAGTGCCCGGCCACAGCAACGGATGGCGCCCCGGCCTCGGCCCCCGCAAAGGATGGCGCCCAGTCCCCGGACCCCGCAAGGGATGGCGCCCCGGCCTCGGCCCCCGCAAGGGATGGCGCCCAGTCCCCGGACCCCGCAAGGGATGGCGCCCAGTGCCCGGCCAGTGACGACGCCACCGCCAGTGATGACGCCACCGCCAACGCAACCTGCGACACCGCCGCCGCCCCCGAGCCGGCCAGTGACGACGCCACCGCCAGTGATGACGCCACCGCCAACGCAACCTGCGACACCGCCGCCGCCCCCGAGCCGGCCAGTGGCAATGCTAGTGCCCGCTAGGGAGCTCACTCTTGATCTGAGACATGCCGGCACGCCAACCTGGCACATAGACGGGCTCGGGGGCATATGGACTAGTTTGGACAAACAATGCCCATATTGCTTTGGCAATTTCAGGAGCGTCAGACAGTTAAACAGTTACATTTTGAGCGGTGCCTCCAAGAGGGGAAGGCCTTTCACTGCCCATAGTTCCCCTAATGTTTTCAGCGATATAAATCCTACAAAGCCCTGGAAATTCATTTCAAGGAGTGCTTAAAAACTCCCACTGCGAGTGGTCCCTTCTCTAAGGCGCTCCCAAACTTCGGGATGCATAGGAATGAAATAAAAAAGGGGGCGAATTAGACCCCGTCAACACACAGCATTAGATTTTTTCAGAAGAACCTTATTTATATATGTATAATGTTTAAAATATATTGATTATTCAAACCCACATAAAAAAAAAGATATAATTTAACTACCAATTCAAAAGCCAAAAGTAACAGGTGGTAGCTGGTGTTCCAGGGCATAAAGATCGTTTCTTGTTTTTTATTTTTAAAATATTTGAAAATAAATGAAAATAATAAAAAAAAATAAATAACTATATAAGAACATATTTAAAAGTTAAAATGAAAATTCAAAAATAAATTATCATTCTGGGAGCTGATGTTAGCCGCAAGGCTCACAACCAACTGACCAGAAAACGATTGCTTCGTCTATTTATATGCAAGTTCTTCTACACTAGAGGATATATCGATGTTTACCGATGTATCGATGTTTGGAAAAGAATACCCATCGATATTAATATCGAATAGAAAGAGCGACAACACGATAAGTACCAATAATAATAATAAATTATTAATATATTTCACTTAAAATATACTAATAAATAATTATTAAAGAATAATTTACATTATTAATACAATAATGTATACTTCGTATACCTTCCGCGTTAGTCAGCCCCAAACATTTACAATTACGTTTAGATCCGGATCCGGAATATGGTGGCCAGGTCATGATATTAACGTTTTGACTTGAAATAAACGACTACTAGGATGCGCCATTATGCACGGTATACCACGAGAAAGCTAATTTTTAGCCCATTCGAATGGTACCAGTCCCATTAAAATCGCTCCCACAGATTTTGAGAAATCAAGTCCCGAAATTTTCGGATCCTGATTCGCCAATACTGGCCATTATTATCTTCCCGAGTTTTAACGCTGCCCAACACTTATTGCGCGTTTTCCCAAAAAGCGCCATTTCACAAGCAATCTCATTAATTTCACAAGCACAAGCATTAAAGCACAAGTCGGTTCATAATTTTTGATGATGGAGTTTCATTTTAATTTCACCAATGCCGGAAGTATTTATTTAACCCTGGAACGTCATCCTACGTCAAAACGACTACGCGAGAATTTAAATTCGATTGAAAATAGGTTTTTCTCGTTTATTTTGTTCTCATTTTTCGTACAGCGCTAGTCGCGTGTTAGCTGTTGATGGATGTAGACGTACGACGCGCTGCGCACACAGTAAGTTGTTTTTTTTTTTTGCATTGAATTTTTGGCCGTAGTCAATATGACGAACGATGAACTTTATTTTATGTTACTTTCAGATTTCAGAAAAAAAAAAAAAAAAAAAAAAAAAGAAATCAAACATTATAAAGATAGATAAAACTATACTTCGTGGGAAAAATGGTCATAAATGGTCTTCAAAAAAAGGCATTACGCATCACTACGGGCTTAATGTCGTACATAATGCTCGTGGACCTCGTGGAGGTGGCCATTGTGTCAATTTTTCGGCATTTTAAATATATCTTTCATTAACGCATATATAATTTACTCGCAAAATATGTTTAAACTAGGCCATAAGCCTCAGAAACGATCTAATTCTAATTACCAAACACATGATACATGAACCTTGCGGACATTTCAACTACAATTCACACTGTATGGTCGACGGTAGGTGTTCCAAGCGATACCCAAGAGACCTGCTTGCTGAAACCATAACGGGAAATGATGGATACCCATTGTATCGTCGGCGATCAGTTGCGGACAGTGGGCGATCGGTAGTTGTGAAGGTAAGAGGACAAAATGTTGATGTAGACAATCGTTGGATTGTGCCATACTCGCCAATATTGTCCAAAGCTTTTGAGACTCACATCAATGTGGAATATTGTAATTCTGTGAAGTCGATAAAGTACATTAATTAATTTCGATCGTTCAGTTATACGGCAGCTATAGGATATAGTCGGCCGATCCTAATGAAATTTGGTAGGTCGGATCAACTGATCAAATATATAATCTGTACCAAGTTCCAGCTTTCTATCTTCAAAAACACGAAAGTTGGGTCATTTCCGATCGTCCAGTTATATGAAAGCTATAGGATATAGTCGGCCGATCCTTATGAAATTTGGCATGTCGTAATGTTTTGCCAAAAATAGCACTCATGTCAAATTTGAACTCTCTAACTCTTAAAACACCAAAGTTATACCATTTCCGATCAATCAGTTATATGGCAGCTATAGGATATAGTCGGCCGATCCCGGTCATTCCGACTTATATACTGCGTGCAAAGGAAAGAAGGGTGTGTGCAAAGTTTCATGACGATAGCTTTAAAACTGAGAGACTAGTTCGCGTAGAAACAGACAGACAGACGGACAGACGGACAGACGGACATGCTCATATCAACTCAGGAGGTGATCCTGATCAAGAATATATATACTTTATAGGGTAGGAGATGTCTCCTTCACTGCGTTGCACACTTTTGACCAAAATTATAATACCCTCTGCAAGGGTATAATAATGTAAAAATCAAATATAACATATAATATAGAATGATAGAAAATAATAAATATACATTGCTACGGTTAGGTTACATTGGTTAAGCTAATACATTGCCAACCCTATATTTATTGGCGCCAACAACTTATTTGTATACTTTGCGTGATATCTTTTGTGAAAAAGTTTTGAAAATGCAGTACGTAAAAACTTTGGACGTTCTTAACGGAAACCTATCAGATATAGTTATGATATGGTTAGAAAAACCAAAGAATCCTTTAATCCTAATCAATTTCAATTTCGACGAACCATTTTTTTTACTTTTTGATGAGTTTCATATGAAACAAGAAAGGAAAACTAACTTCGGGCGGAGCCGAAGTTGATATACCCTTGCAGTTAAGACCGGATATATATCGCAAACATCGGATATAGTTGGCCGATCCTTATGAGAAAATTACAAATTGACTCTCCATTTTATTTAGAAAACGTTTGTATGGGAAATAGAAAAATACTGTTTTGAGGATTTTCCCGGCAATTATTCGAATTTTTCTCACCTTTTAAACCTTCCCTAGACCTCCACGAATAATTCAAGACCAAGATAAGATAAATCCGTTCAGCCATTCTCGAGTTTTAGCGAGACTAACGAACAGCAATTGATTTTTATATATATAGATATATGTATTAAAAGCGGTAAAATTTTCGTTTTCGCTCCAACCGTTGTCCGCTGCTATATATGTATGTATGTATATGCATTAGTTTGGCGCATTTAATTTTACCGGAACGCCAAGTGACGCGCTACCCTTTAATTGTTTGGGTATACACCTTTTTCGGTGTCATTGGCAACCATCTATTTTTTGGATACTCAGTGCCTGGACTATCAACATTATACGACTATCAATTATTTAATTAATTATTTCATCTTTTTCGCCATATTAATTAATTATTTTTTCGTTTTCGACAGATATTAAATTAAATATCTTTTTTCGTTGGTTTTCGTTTTTATACCCTTGCAGAGGGTATTACAATTTTGTCCAAAAGTGTCCAACGCAGTGAAGGAGACATCTCCGACCTTATAAAGTATATATATTCTTGATCAGGATCACCTCCTGAGTTGTTCGTTGCTACGGCCGTCCAGACTTATTTATCACCTTCACATGCAATCCAGCTTGGGACGAGATAGTGCAGCTGTTATTTCCTGGACAATCGTCTAGGGATAGGCATGACATCACAGCCCGTGTTTTCAGACAAAAGCTCAAGTCACTGATGAATTTCATTGTAAAACATGGAGTTTTTGGATCTGTGCGGTGCTGGATTTGTTCAGTAGAATGGCAGAAGAGAGGATTGCCGCATGCGCACATACTGATCTGGCTGTATGATAAAATTACTTCAGACGAAATCGACGATGTGATGCGATCATAGCTGGTCCTTTCAAAGGTGAAGATGTCCTCATTCCTAGGATTCCTATGATCCCGACTGATACACCGTTCCAGTTCAAGAGATTGCAGTTTTCTATTCGTTTGGCGTTGTCAATGACCATTAATAAAGCTCAAGGTCAATCTCTGGAGTTGTGTGGTCTAGATTTGGATGCAGTTTTTTTGTTACACGGACAATTATATATTGCGTGTTCCCGAGTCGGAAAACCAGATAATCTTTATATTTACGCGGAGAATGTAGAAACCAAGAATATTGTTTACCGACAAGTATTACAGATTTAAATGAATTTCAAAATTATTCTTTTTTGTTTAACTTATTTCTTATGCGTGCAACCACAATATGCCACAGCGAAACGTGGCAGGGTACAGCTAGTATTGTAGATGGATAGAGACTTTTTTATAGTTAAAATAACTATTAAGATATGTATAAAATAATAAAAAAAAACTCTAGCCATTTTGACACATACAAATTTGAAAGCGGAAAGCGCTTTGACATATTTCAAGCTAAAAATAACAAAGAAATAGTTAAATTTATAAAATTTATAAAATAGAAAACTTCTGACCTTTTAAAAAGGTCTGAAAGCTAAAATTATATAAAAAAAAATAAAAGTTAGGCCATGTTTTTCGTTCTGTTTGTGTGAAAAAGAACAAATGTTATGTCGTCCCATTTCTACGTTTACTTTTCACGTTTAATTTCTGTGTTTACTTTCCACTTTTTATTTATAGGTTAAATGCGATGATTTATTTCTACGTTTACTTCCCAAGTTTAACTTCTACGTTAAATTTCTACGTTTACTCTCCACTCTTGCTCGTTACTCTCTCTTCTACAATTAATTTCTACGTTTAATTAAAAAGAAACGTACCAATAAATTGGCGCCATTGAAAATTATTTTGGTCAGTTGATGCGACCTACCAAATTTTAAGAGGATCGGCTGACTATATCTTATAGCTGCCATATAACTGAACGATCGGAAATTGCTTCGGATATATTGGTATTTGGTAAAAATACCAACTTTGGTACTTTTAAAGATAGAAGCTTGGAACTTCTTATACCGTTGCAGAGGGTATTATAATTTTGGTCAAAAGTCCTGAGTTGATATGAGCATGTCCGTCTGTCCGCACACCCTTCTTTCCTTTGCACGCTATATAAGCTATATATCCTATAGCTTCCATATAAATGAATGATCGGAAATGACCCAACTTTCGTGTTTTTGAAGATAGAAAGGTGGAACATACTAGAGATTTTATTTTTCGTTAGTTAATCCGACCTACTAAAATAACGATCGGCCGACTATATCTTATAGCTGCCATATAACAGAATGATCGGAAATGGTTTTTTGGTAGAAATACCAACTGGTATTTTTGTAGATAGAAGTTTGGGACTTTTTTAGATTTTGTATTATAATAAATTGGGTTATATTATCATATTCTCATAAGGATCGGCCAACTATATCCGATGTTTGCGATATATATCCGGTTTTAACTGCAAGGGTATATCAACTTCGGCTCCGCCTAAAGTTAGCTTTCCTTTCTTGTTTTTATTTATTTTTCAGGTATTATAAATTTGGTCAAAAGTGTGCAACGCAAAGAAGGAGACACCTTCGATGATGAGGCACTCCAATTTTAATGTTATAAATTAATTACGCTTTTATGATGAAAAAAATTTTGTTTATTTTTTCTTGCCTGCAACTTTTACATAATTGCATAGACCACAATATGGCAAAACGTAAGGAAATAAAGAAATATACTTAGATACAGAGATCGTCATATGATTTTATGTTTTCTGGACTCATGGGGGGGTTTATTTCCACCTGATCCCCCCCTTATCTTTGCCACTGTCTCCGGCTGCGAGGCAAGAAATATTAGTATATAGTTTGGGGAGTATTCTTATAGGTAAGTTTGGGACGTGGTATTGAATCCGTGGTATTAGTTGAAGTTATGCCATGGAGGACATATTGGACAATTGCTCATTTACGGTATACTGACATATCTGCCCATCGTGTAGACAGAAATAGGGATGGTGTTAACGTATTCGTCGCATATAATTAGATTTGAAATCATTTAAAATTGTTTAATTTGAATTGTATTTTGTAGTTGTTAGTCTCTAAATTTACTCTAAGATAGCTTAGGGCGGAGCGGAAGCGAAAGCTCATAGATCATTAAAGCTTCTGCGAATTCGGCTTGCTTCGCCGCAATCGATAAGTTAGGCTTAAGATTAGAGGAAAATATAATCGGAATTACAACGTTGAAGAGGATAGATAGTTTTTTCTTATTCGTTTTTCGACCTTTTTAAATATTCGGTAGCCACCCTCTTTTGTAATTTTTTTTTTAAGTGTGAGATAAACTAATCTCATTAAGAATTTTGGCGCCCCCGGGTAGACTCTAGTGATAAATATTTGAAAATAAAGTTGGTTTAAAATTGACCATAAAGTGACAGTGTCACTGTGTTATTAAACACAACAAAGACCAAAAATCCAAAAATTCAAAAATGTTGATGAACAAAAATGAACACCAACCACCTCCATGCCGTGTACCTGCATTGACTGCACAAGGAAAGTGGCAGCGGGATTAAAAGATCCCATGGCAGAACCGCAGGTATTTGCAAAAAATTGAAAATTGAGAAAAGACGAATTAAATCTACGTCTTGTGCTGGAAAATTGCACCCTCCTTTCAATTCTTGGCGCATACGTACTTTAAATTAGTAGAGCTAACAATTTGAATAGTTTCGTTTAAATCAGAGGTCGGCACGGCCCTATCTCGGGGGCATAGGAAATTTCTCTGCCCGAGCTCTGCCACACACACACAGTATAAATGTGTGAAACGTCATGCTCACAGCCTACTTTCTGCTATTCGTTACTAACACTAATGCGGTAAAATCATATCAATGTATTGGGGTGCCGACCACTGGTTTAAATAATTAACAAACTGTCTGTGTGTAAAATTGATAAACAATATACATACATACTGTCGCCCCCTCCCCGCCTTTTTACCCCTCGTTCGTTTTTCGCCAAACAAATTAGTTAAATTTAGTGCAGCCAAACATTTATTTATATACAAATATATGTATTAAAAGCGGTAAAATTTTCGTTTTCGCTCCAACCGTTGTCCGCTGCTATATATGTATGTATGTATATGCATTAGTTTGGCGCATTTAATTTTACCGGAACGCCAAGTGACGCGCTACCCTTTAATTGTTTGGGTATACACCTTTTTCGGTGTCATTGGCAACCATCTATTTTTTGGATACTCAGTGCCTCGACTATCAACATTATACGACTATCAATTATTTAATTAATTATTTCATCTTTTTCGCCATATTAATTAATTATTTTTTCGTTTTCGACAGATATTAAATTAAATATCTTTTTTCGTTGGTTTTCGTTTTTATACCCTTGCAGAGGGTATTACAATTTTGTCCAAAAGTGTGCAACGCAGTGAAGGAGACATCTCCGACCTTATAAAGTATATATATTCTTGATCAGGATCACCTCCTGAGTTGATATGAGCATGTCCGTCTGTCCGTCTGTCTGTCTATCTGTTTCTACGCAAACTAGTCTCTCAGTTTTAAAGCTATCGACTTAAAACTTTGCACACACCCTTCTTTCCTTTGCACGCAGTATATAAGTCGGAACGGCCGACTATATCCCCTAGCTGCCATATAACTGATTGATCGAAAATGGTATAACTTTGGTGTTTTTAGAGTTAGAGAGTTCAAATCTGACACGAAAGCTACTTTTGGCAACACATTACGACATGTCAAATTTCATAAGGATCGGCCGACTATATTCTATAGCTGCCATATAACTGAACGAACTTTTTTTGGTCAGTTGATCCAACTAACGAAATTTCATTAGGATCGGCCGACTATATCCTATAGCTGCCATATAACTGAACGATCGGAAATGGTATTTGGTAGAAATATCAACTTTCGTGTTTTTGAAGATAGAAGCTTGGGACTTTTTTTTAGATTTTTTATTGTAATTAATTAGTTTTATTATTATGTAATCATAAGGATCGGCCAACTATATCCGATGTTTGCGATATATATTCAGTTTTAACTGCATGGGTATATCAACTTCGGCTCCGCCCGAAGTTAGCTTTGCTTTCTTGTTGTATTTAATTTATGAATTAAATAATTAAAATCAAAAAAAATATTTATATTATTAAAAATATTATTTTCATATTATTTTTTTTTACTAATATATAAAATAAATTAAACAATTTTTTTTTTAAGTATAAAAACAATAAATTTTTAAATTTTCTATTATGTTGTCTGTTTATTAAAAAATAAATAAAATCAGAAAATGGAAAGTAATAAACAGAAACTAAAATCCACGACTTTTGATGACTTAAGAAGAAGATTGAATGTCAAAGTAAAAAGCATTCGCCGGTTAGAGGAACGTTTGGAAGCTGGGTCAGTTCCTTTAGTGAAGACCGAGCTAGAGTGTAGACTTCAGGTCCTAAATGAGACAATTTTTAGGGCAAATGAGTTGCAAGACCAGATCGAGCAATTATATGAGGAAGATGAATTTGGAGCCGAGCTAGAAGAATTAGAGATAACAACTAAGGCAAGGGTGTTGTCATTATTAAATGCCTTCACTATAGCTGAAGAGTCCCCACCAGCGACAGCCATTTCTGCAGCCCCAACTCGAGATCGACTTCCCAGTCTGGCATTGCAAAAATTCAGTGGAAACTATTCGGAGTTTAAAAATTGTATGAGTCTTGTTGAGACATTAGTAGACAAGGATGTGAACATTCCTGTTATCGAGGACTTTAACCATTTAATTTCTGACCAGAGAAAAATGGGAAGAGTCACTGGATTATGAGGAATTGCCGCTGTGGTCCGATTTCGAAAAAATATTTAATCGTAGGTGCCAGCACCTGTCCGCTGAAGAGACTAGCAAGCCAAAATAGGATAAAACTGGGTTCGGAAGCAGCACAATAGGAGTTCGTTGGCTTGCTCCGCTTCCAACAAACAAGCTTGCAGTTATTGCAACGCACAAGACCATAGTCTTGCCCAGTGTAGTCCGTTCGCTCGCCTTGCTGTAATGCAACTGTTTGAGTTTGTCATCCTCATTATGTTTAAATCGTCTGCGAAATGGTCACACGGTTGCGAAGTGTAAATCGACTAGGTGTCAAATTTGTGCAAGATCGCACCACAAACTTCTGCACCGATTTACTGTGATTGAAAATGACTTGGCGTTACCACCACCAAATGAACATGCGCCTCCAGTGCTACATCTTGACGGCTCTTCCACGTCACATGCTTTGCATGCGTCATCCCTAGAAAGGGTTTTGTTAGCGACGTCGATCGTAAGCGTTAGAACTAAAAATATCGAGCACATATTGGCCCGAGCATTACTTGACTCTGGGTCACAAATGAACTTCATTACTGAAGAACTTGGTCAACGCTTACAGATCCGTAGGAAGGAATCGTGTATCAACTTGCTTGGAATTGGTCAAGCTAATTCCCAGGTTAAGAAAAATATACACATACAGACATACACATAAGATACAACATTTAATGGTAGTGAGTTTCCGTTTGAAGAGATTGAGTGAATCTGTGAAAAATAGATTCCCTCGAGCTCCCGAAGTTATTGTGTCCGACTTTTACGTCGACGACATGTTAACGGGTTCTGCTTGCATTGCGGCGCTAAAGACAATTAAGTCTGAAGTAACTCAGGTTTTGTAAAACGCAGGGCTTTAATCGAGCAAGTAGTTTTCAAACTCGCCTGAAGTTACTGCATCCGAGAGCACAGTTAATCCAATAAGATGATATTCCAAATATGATATACAGTCGTGGGTCAAAGTCCAACTAAGCAGAACATTCTCTCGGTGACATCGAAGCTGCTTGACCCCCTTGGCTTATTGAGCCAAGGGAAGTACTCATCAAACAAAAGATCCTATTGCTGAAACTTTGGTTAAATAAGCTAGATTGGGATGAGAACAATCTACAGATTGCATTGTTGAAATTAGAGGTCACCCATTCGAATTCATACCTTTTCTGACGCATCGATGAGAGCAAATTTGCAGAAGGTATTGAAGTTTCGATGGTATTCGTATTCGTTGTTGAAGACAAAGACAAACTCCCATCTTGAGTTATGTGCCGCTCACTTTCTCGCAGATCTCTGCCGCAAGATAAAGCTTCTAATATAGTTTCGATCGAACGAAGTGTATTATGGTCGAATTCAGAAATTATCGTTTTTAAAGGAACCGGAAAAAAAGTGGCGTGAGGAAAAAAAAAAAAATGAGGTCGGATGAACCACAATCGTCTGTACCTCATATTTATTGAAAGTGATAGATGAATTTTCCTGCTGCTTATATGATCCGCTTTAT
Source organism: Drosophila malerkotliana malerkotliana (assembly GCA_018153235.1). Classification (NCBI taxonomy): domain Eukaryota; kingdom Metazoa; phylum Arthropoda; class Insecta; order Diptera; family Drosophilidae; genus Drosophila; species Drosophila malerkotliana. The sequence goes on along the minus strand of JAECXV010000202.1, from coordinate 1,169,841 downwards.
AAGGAATTCTAAAAACTGGTATTGAATTCTGATATGGTTTTTTCACCTGTCGAATATAATAAAGCCCTAATAAATATTACCGAGATAGTCCAAGAGTACAAGTATCAAGAAGAAATGTAAAGGATCCGAAAAAGTTTATTTGTCTGTCCAAGTCTACAAAAGCTAAATCCGTTTTTTCATGAATCCTCTAGGCTGGGGTTACCTTTTCGTTGTTACTGGACGGGGGGCAACTAGCAAATGCTAAATCGTACGATGCCAAGTTTTCAGTATTGTTGACAAAGCGATATCAATTTGTTCAGAGCTACGTCCGATACTTGTACAAGTCGAATTTTCATGTGGGTTCACAAGCACTTGTGAGTCTGTTGCCACAGTACATATGAATCCCAGTTCGTAAATGCCCAAGAAGTCCGCAGTAAGATAGTATGGACATGCATACGCTGCTTTAAATGCAAGCCTCGTCTGATGACTCAATTAATGGGAGATTTACCCTTAGACAGAATTCGTGCTACAGAAAGCCTCTAATAAAAGTTCCGATCGAACGAAGTGTATCTTGGTCGGATACAGAAGTAACTCTCCGCCTAGTCTCCATATGTGCTGTTGATTTTTGTGACCCTATTGAAAAGACATTGAAAATTCGTGGTAGGCCACCCTTTCGGTCCTACATTGCCCTTTTTGTTTTTTTCCTTTATGTTGGCTTTTCAAAGGTTCGTTGGGATACAGAAGTAACTCTCCGCCTAGTCTCCATATGTGCTGTTGATTTTTGTGACCCTATTGAAAAGACATTGAAAATTCGTGGTAGGCCACCCTTTCGGTCCTACATTGCCTTATTTGTTTTTTTCCTTTATGTTGGCTTTTCAAAGGTTCGTTGGTCGCCGAGGATGTTCGCAGATCGTACAATGCGACAATGCAATGAACTTCTTTAGAGCGAATCGCCACTTTGCGGAACCCTGTCGGAGAATCGAGAACGAGGTCGACACGGTCACACAATACGCATCAAGAAACGGTTGCGGAGGATCACCAGCCGTCTTGTGCGAATTCGGACCGCGTCGCCGCAATAGATAAGATAGGCTTAAGATTAGAGAAAAAAAAATATATCGATCGACGTTTTTGTTCCATCGAAAGCAATCGCGGCACCCACATGGAAAACACTTCACTCACATTTCCGGTGTAACAGATTCCACAGGTCTACCCGAGCGTTTCGCGTCGTTTGTGTCGGTGCGCCCACGTCTAAGCTCGGAAGACCACCGACAAATCGTTGCTTTTGATGGACAAGAGTCCGGGTAACATTTTTGAACCCATTGTTTTGCTTGCACGGTGTTTTTACCGATAAAAAAAACAATGATTTATCAGAACACGGAACTCGGAAAATTTAAAATTAAAATTTTAAAATTTTAACATGTTTTAAGTAAAGGTTAGTACTCTAGAAAGACCTAGTTACTGGCTTATTACGAGCGTCATCTCAGGGTTAGTCTCGGCACTTATTGATCCATGTAGTATTTACTTTAACGTGAAAGAACATTTCCTTTATACCGGTACACACTGCTACTTAACCTAAACGAAACTGAAATAATAATTTTAGAAGTGGCGGATTTTTGTCTGGTCCTTTCAATAAGAAACTATTAAGCGAAACTCCACTAACCTTTGCTGCGGTGTCAAAAACCAGCCGCTTTTTTTTGGATTTTTTTTATGTTGTTAAATCAAAAATAAGGGAGATAACAAGTTCGGGGTGAGCCTTTCTTGCTTTGCTCTTCCGATAACTTGATTGCATATCCTCTATCTAAAAGGCTTTATTGGACGCTTGAATTTACTTTTTTGTGGATATGAGTCTTTTTTGGGCCATGTAATAACTTTTTGGAAGGTTTATAGTTACGCCTTAATAGAGCCGTATCGTAGCCATTTTCTAATCTTTTTGTACCCTTTAGCACAATTTTTTAATTAATAGTATCGACCTCTAATCATCATTGTCTATTCCAATTAGTATGCTCGGCCTAATATTGTCCTAACCGTTTATTGGACAATTTTTTAGCTGGATGCATTTCTCCTGTAATAAGTCTTAAGTCGAAATTTTGTAGATGGGAAAACTTCCTTGTGATTTTCCATCCAACAGAGTGTAAAGTATTTAGGATTTGCTGAAACGCCTATTTTTTTGGCAAAATGTTCATTTATTAAAGTGCCGTAGGATTCTTCGTCTATAATACATTTTCACGATCTCAATTTTCGTTGGCAGGGTTTTTATCAGTAACAGTAGGGACTTCTCTAACTTCTCTACTGACGTTGAAAACATTTCACGTTTAAACCTTTTTAATTTCTTCTTTACCTATTTCATGAGCGCTTTTTGATTTGATCTGTTATGAAGTCTTCCATAGGGCTTACTCAACATACTTAACAACGTGGCTTATGATACATTAATCGCGATTTGATCTTACTAATAAATTCACTTGGCAATACAAGGTTATAAATGTGCTGTGTTTTTATATTATTTTTATTTTTAAGTTTGAAATATTTTTAAGTTTGAGTTTTAAGTTAGGTAAAATTAAGTTTTAAGTTAGTTAATATTTTTAATATTAGCTGCAAACCTGGGAAAATATTGTCCAGGCAATTATCTGAGATTGGCAATATTTTTGATACTTTATTTAGCTGGCTTCTTATAAGTAGACCTGATTGGCCGTATTGAAATTGTAGTCAATAAATGATGATCATTTATTACTGATCTTACTGGTCACAAATGATCTTAATTACTGAAGAACCTTAACTTCTCAACAGCCTGTCTCTAGTCTGAATTGCCAAGAAGCATAACTCGAGTCGATAGATGGCCATTTGAAAAAATTCTAGTCGTTGGATGAAGTGTCAACTTCTAAAAAGCTGTTGTCACGTAAACAAGAGTTATGTGAGAGACACTATCAGAAAAATACTGTTGTACTGCTATCAGGTCGATTCGAAGTCAGGCTTCCATTTAAATCGGATCCAATCATTTTGGGAGACTCGTTCGAGGTAGCCAAACGCCGTTTTTTGTTGCTCGAGAGAAGATTATCTCGAGATCCGAATTTAAAGAAAATGTATTTGGAATTTATGGAAGAATACGATTTCTTAGGTCATATGTGCCCTAGAAGCGATGATGTTATTGCTACTCCACACTATGTCATACCCCATCAGTGTGTCTTACGGCCTCAAAGCACATCGATCAAATTACGAGTCGTGTTTGATGCGTCTTCTAAGACATTAACACAGAAGTGCCTAAATGATCTATTGATGGTTGGTCCTACAATTTAGAAAGCGTTGTATTTAACTCTTCTTGGGTGCCGGCTAAACAGATTCGCTCAAATAGCCGACATAAAAAAGATGTATCACCAAGTAATGGTTAATGAAGCCGATAGGCGATTCCAGTTGATAGTGTGGAGGAAAGACCCATCAGGGTGTGTGAAACTGTGCAAGCTCAACACCGTTAAATATGGCACTGCGTATATAACAAATATTCCTGGCCAAAAGGTGTTTGAAGAGGTTGAGTGAATCCGTGAAAAATACATTCCCACAAGCTGCCGAAGATATTGGGTCCGACTTTTACGCCGACGACATGTTAACGGGTGCTGGTTGCATTGAGGAGCTAAAGACAATTAAGTCTGAAGTAACTCAGGTTCTTCAAAACGCTGGGTTTGAATTGAGTAAGTGGTTTTCAATAATACTTTCGGACTCAGAACTGACAAATGCATTAGAATGCATCGCTTGGGTTCCTAAAGAAGATGTATTTAAATTTGAAATTGATGCTTCAGTCTTGAATCAAAGGGCGACCAAGCGGAACATTCTTTCGGTGACATCGAAAGTCTTTGACCCCCTTGGCTTATTAAGCCCTATACTTATAAAAGGAAAGATCCTATTGCAGGAACTTTGGCTAAATAAGCTAGATTGGGATGAGTCAATTCCACTGATCTTAGAAACAGCGTGGAACAAAATACGAATTGCCTTGTCGCAAATAGGGGACATCTCAATTCCGAGATGCGTGTTTACCGAGCCGATGTCACCGATTCAAATTCATGATTTTTGTGACGCATCGATGAGAGCCTATGGAGCCAGCGTCTATATTCGTTGCGAATGTGCAGAAGGTTTTAAAGTTTCATTGTTGACGGCAAAGTCCAAAGTAGCGCCGCTCAAGGCTAAGACGCTCCCCCGTCTTGAATTATGTGCCGCTCACTTTCTCGCAGATCTCTGCCGCAAGATAAAGCCTCTAATAAAAGTTCCGATCGAACGAAGTGTATTTTGGTCGGATTCAGAAGTAACTCTTCATTGACGATGCCGGACCAGGGTTTGCCTTTGGGCCCTCGCCGTTTGGTTTAGAAGTTGACCTTTGGGTCTTCCTCTCCACGCCGTTTGATGGTCCCATGGCTAGCACCGCTTTAGAAGAACTGACGCATCCCGCCTCCGGATATTATCTCTCTGTTGGGAGCTTCCCCATCCCAGCAACTCCTTGGATTTTGTTAGGGAGTTCCGTCCTTCACTATAACTTTTTGTTCGGTTAAAAGAATTCATGTTTTGGACCCACGTGTAGGCGGAAAGGGGTTCGTTCATCATGACATAGCCCGCTTGTCACAATAAGCCAGGTTAAAACTGGGGAGTCGACAGGTCCCCAGAGTTCGCCTATTACCGTCCGAGCCCCCGTCAAACACGCATCCTTCGGCATATGCTGTTCCACCTTGGATTGGGGTGATTTAAGGAAGGGAGTATTCGTCTCCCCGCCCGATTACTATTAGCCAGAATCCTCGGCAGATACATGACCTTTCCGGGATCTGTTTCCAGCATCCCTCACGTGAAGAGTATAGTCGCACTACCAGCGGTATGCACAGTTACGGCACGCAGTTGCTTGCGTGTAGGTCTCCCTGTTCTACCCGTTGGCTGACACCCTAGGCGGGGAGTAAGTTGTTTGATAAAATGTTGCGAAAACATTGGCAATGGCCTGAACAAAGGTCTCAGATGAATTATCAAAAGTTAGCAAAAGAGAAAAAGATACATTTTTACGCTAAGTGTTATGAAAGTTATAAAACTGCTTACTAGCCTGAGTAAGCTGAATTCGGCAGCGGCGAATATAATTTCTATAACATAAGCGTTATGCACGGTGAAATTTGACCGAGCTAACAGATATCTTTAAAAATCAATAGTACTGCATGTTTTTTTTATATTTAAGTAATAGCTAGAGGTCGGCAGGAATAGCTAAAAATGACATTCAAAGGCAGAACCTTGAAAATGAATTGAGTGAAATAGAATGTTGAGGCGAAAATAAATGAATGAGTGAATACGACTGTGTAGGCCTCGCTCGCACAACATTCGGGGGATGAAAATCTAATTGAATGAGTTTGAGTTACAGATCGCATTTGAATTGTTTCGAATGCATTGTAGACTGTACGATACAACTATTTTTCATTGGCATTGTTTTTTTTCAGAAATGTTCATATTTATTTTGTCAAATTTACTATACCCTTGCAGAGGGTATTATAATTTTGTCCAAAAGTGTGTCACGCTGTGAAGGAGACATCTACAACCCTATAAAGTATATACATTCTTAATTAGGATCACCTCCTGAGTTGATATGAGCATGTCCGTCTGTCTGTTTCTACGCGAACTAGTCTGTCAGTTTTAAAGCTATCGACTGGAAACTTTGCACACACCCTTCTTTCCTTGGCACGCAGTATATGAGTCGGAACGACCGGTATCGACCGACTATATCCTGCCATATAACTGAATGATCGGAAGTGACCCAACTTTTGTGTTTTTGAAGATAGAAAGCTGGAACTTAGTACAGATTCAATTTTTGTCAGTTGATCCAATCTACCAAATTTCATAACTATCGGTCGACTTTATCTTATAGCTGTCATATAACTGAACGATCGGAAATGGTTTTTGGTAGATATACCAACTTTGGTATTTTTGAAGATAGAAGCTTGGGACTTTTTTTTTATATATTTTATTGTAATTTCTTGATTTATTGAATTTGAATTTATTGAATTTTTATTGATCGGCCAACTATATCCGATGTATTTGAAGTATAAAGGCATTATGCATACATTCGCGAAAAAAAACACTTTCATTATAATGTACCTGTCGGTCAACTCCCTTATTATAAAATAAGTATTAAAAGAAGCTTTTTGCTCAACAGAAGAAAATAAATGAATGCATACAGTGTGTTAAAAACCATTCGAGACATTCGGCTGCATTCCTTATTCTAAAAGCACTCTTCTTACTTCCACTCACCACTCTTCTTACAATTCATTCGATTACAAAGCAAGAGAATGCCCATGAGTTAGAATGCTCACTTACTCTTTCACTGACTCTCACGGATGTATTGTATGGCTGAGGCAATAAGAATGTATTTTTGCAGACCTCTAGTAAAAGGCTTTTTTCAGTATTTGAAGGAAGAGGGAAGACGAATTTCTTGAAGCGGATGGATATTTTCCCGGCACACATGAGCCGAATGTATTTAAAGTATGGCCAAATTTTCCTATGGTGACATTTATCGATGCAAGCGTAAATATCGGACCGATTAAAGGCTTTTAAGTTTCTGAAAGTTAGCCTTACGGAAATAGCAAATCTTATTTGCCACGCAGGGATACTTCTAATCGACACCAGATATGACTTTAATTGATACATCGAGCGTGGTTTGATTCTCTGGATTGAAAAGAGCTAAGCTACGGAAAAAGTGGTACCATCAGATACAAAACATAAGTCTAAAAGCCTACCTAACAAATTTCTAACTAGCTTGATTTGACCTAGGTATATATTAAACATGCCCGTCGTGAAAACATTATGGGTAAAAAGGGATAAAGAGAATGAGTTTTTCATAGTTGAGCAAGTGAGTTCTGGTAAATTAAATTCACCAAGAACTATAAGCCGGTCACTATCGAATCCGTCATCATATTAAACGGAAGTTGGGAGTTTGACGCCAACAGGGCTAGAATTTTTGTCTTCACCGTACTTGGATAATACTATTGCACGAATATGTGTGGCTACCAGACAGGCAAGAATAAAGTCGAAGAAAGAAATGTGCCTCAAGTAGAAATATTTTAATTTCCTAATCTCAGAAGGCCATGAGCAGTAAGAAAAAAAATTGGCCTAACAGGTGTAATCCTCGTTTGGTAAGAGGTTTGGTGCTTCGGTCGGTAATACCACGGTCAGTCCGGTTCGGGGGACCCAGCGGTGGATTACCCTGTTGCGTGGATGATATGGGCATTATTTCTAAGGCATTCCTTGGTTCATTTTGAGCAAAGATTATAAAGTACATGGGACATCAGGGCCCAAAACGGTCAACTTTTTGCGTCGACCTTGTTGGTGAGGGGGGAACGCACATGCATACGATTCTATTTTTAGAACTCTTTACATGTATCCGTCAACAAAAATGTGAACCCATGTTTGTATGTGTACTGCTCGCACGACGTAGTAAAAATGTTTTGGCTTCCAAATTTCAATTTCAATTTCTCGTTTCTGTTTTCGATGCGCCGATGTGGTAGTTGGTAGAACAAATAGTATTTTTAATCGCCGCAGATCGAGACAGGATGGTAGCGTAATGCATAGAGTAGTTACTCTATGTGTAATTTTTCTGTGTTCAAATACTCGTAAGGACTTTGAACTTTTTCTTTCTTCTATAATTTTTTAATTTTTTTATTTTTCTTTAATTGTAATATTTTTCTTTAATTTTACAATTGTAAAATTGTTTTATTCTTTATTATGTCCCGCTAATAAAATGCTAATCAAATTTCAAGGGAGTCCTTCCGGCATTTTCTAATAATAATTAATAATAATAACAAAGTAAAAATTAAAAGTAAAAAAAATAAATGAATAAAAAATAAAAGTAAATATAAAAAGAATCATGAAACTAATACTTTATCAAAATTGAAACAACCGCCCGCTAATGAAATCGCTAGAACCCGCACTTATAGACATTTTTACAGCGGGTTCCACTACGAACTGAGACGATGTTAAGGTGATTTTACAATTTTGTATTTTTTTTTAATTGGATTACAAATTTAGGAAAACACATTAAAAGAATAAAAATATAATATAAATAAATTTAAAATTAAAAAAAAAATGGATGTCCCGAGCCTGGTTTGAACTCGTTTTACTTTGCACACCAGCCCATCAACGGCAAATTTTTGGCTGACTTGTTTTCGACCGTTCCTTCTATTGGGGTAGCAAGGAAAATAAGCAGCTGCATGATTGTGAGTGGATCAGGCTGTCAAACGATCTCTGTGTCCCTCCTTAGTAGCGGATTTTTTAGGCTTAGGAGACTCATTTAAAAGCTGAAAGCTGTTGAATTGTATTAATTTTATTCGGTTTGACGATTTATTAGAGACTAAAAAATGCTGCACGCAGGCAGAACCAGAACTTAAACAAGAATGATAATTCGTTACTCGTTACTTTAGTGCAGAGGTCGGCACGGCCCTATCTCGGGGGCATAGGAAATTTCTCTGCCCGAGCTCTGTCACACACACACAGTATAAATGTGTGAAACGTCATGCTCACAGCCTACTTTCTGCTATTCGTTACTAACACTAATGCGGTAAAATAATATCAATGTATTGGGGTGCCGACCACTGCTTTAGTGTATAACATAAGAGGAATAAGATATACAGTGGTGCATATACAAATATTTTCAACACTCCTTCTCACCGCGGTATATCTAATTCAAAAGATTCTTTTTTAGTTTAACCCTAGTGAAGTAATACATTTTGTGTGATTAACTTTACATAGAGCTTTAGTTAGAACATCTGAAATCATATTTTCGGTTGGAACATATTCAATATCAATAACTTTCTTCTTGTATGAATCTCTTATGTCATTGCCTCGTAGTCATTGCCAGGTACAGCAGTGATCCTGCTTCTGGTTGGCCCGTGGACAGTCTTCCAAAACACATAGGTTCTGATAACCAACCTCCAAAGGCTTTGCATTTGGCTTACAGTCTTCCATGCCATAATCTCGTAACAGCCCGTCGATATACTGCGTGTGGCCAATTGCCACACTGCCCGTCTCTCCATCCCGCTCGATCTCCATGCCTAAAAAATGTTTCAGCTCTCCGCCATCCGCCATCTCCGCAAGTTTTATGTCGACAAGGTCTTCTTTTCTGGAACAGGCAATAATTAGATCATCGACATATACAACAATTAAGTTAAATTTTTCGCCGTTGTTCTTGGTGTAAATGCATGGCTCACTGGGACATTGTACAAAACCAATACTCTGAAGAGTACTGTCCAATTTCTGGTTCCATTCACACCCACTCTGTTTCAGACCGTATAAAGACTTGTGTAACTTCACTACCCTTTTTGGATACGCTGTGTCCACGAACCCTTCCGGTTGCCGCATGTAGACTACATCTTGTAGGTCGCTATTTAGATACGCAGCTGAAACGTCCATTTGATGCATAAACATTTTGTTCTCGACAGCCAGTGCGATCACCGATCGGATAGAAGAATACCGAGCTACTGGGGAAAATGTTTCTGTGTAGTTTATGCCGTACTCCTGTCCACAACCTTTTGCAACTAAGCGAGCCTTGAACCGTTCCACGTTGCCGTACTGGTCTCCTTTAACCGCAAACACCCATTTGCATCCAATAGTTCTCTCGCCAGGAGGAAGATTTACATTCTTCAGCCTGTGTCGAGCTCAAAGCCTCCTTGACTCCACTCGGTACTTGGACGTCGGCAACTCCAATAGCGTTAAGCATATTGTACTCCTTACGTGGTCGTCCTGGCCTTCTAGTAAGAATTATCTTAGGCCTACCTGGGCCTTGCTGAACTCGTTCGACGCTATCAACCAACTTGTCTTCACCATCTTCGGCTCCCGAATGTCCGTCCCTTGCATCATGCTCCGTTATTTTCATCGTGACCGCCATTTATCTCCTCACCAAAAATGCTTCCGTTTTCTGCTAATTCTACAGTCGATATATCCTCGGTTTTTGTTATATCGTGCTCAAGGAACACCACATCTCTGGCTTCCTTGATAGTTTGCGTTTTAGGATTGAAGAGTCTATACGCTTTGGCAGTTTCTGAATACTCAACCAGGATATGCTCTATTCCTTTTTGAGAACATTTTCTTTTCATTGTCTTGTCTAGCACAATTGCCTTTGTACCAAACACCTTAAGATGGGATACGCTGGGCTTTTTCCCAAACCATGCTTCGTATGGAGTCATGTCTGGCAATGTAGACGTTTCTGATCGGTTCCTCAAATACATCGCAGTCATTATCGCTTCCCCCCACAGGTACTCGTTCGCATTAGCGTGAACCATCATGCTCCTTGCCATTTCCACTAGCGTCCGATTGGCACGCTCAGCCACGCCGTTTTGCTGTGGAGTATGGGGAACGGTGAGCTGCCTCTTAATCCCATTGCTTACCAGGAAGTTTTCGAATGCTCCATTTATGTACTCTCTACCATTATCGCTCTGTATAGCTTTAATCTGCTGCCCAGTTTGCTTCTCAGCCAACAACATAAATTCTTGAACTTCTCAAAAACTTGGTCTTTTGTTTTAAGCATATACACCGATACATAACGTGTCTTGTCGTCTATGAATGTAGCAAAATAACGCGCTCCACCTTTGGAACTGTACTCATAGGACCACACACGTCCGTATGGATCAGCCCCAACACTTTGTTCGAACGATTTTCCGTCACTTTTGGAAATTGTTTCACGCATATCTTGCTTTTCGCACAAGTCTCGCAAACAAAGTCATTCGTGCTACCGGTTACTCCGCGTAGACCATACACCAGTTCTTTTCGAATCATGGATTTTAAACTTTCGAAATTTAAATGTCCGAATCTATTGTGCCACGTTATTACTTGATTTGTTTTTCCTTTTGCAGCAAAAGCCGTTTTGATCTTATTTCCGAAAATAAACAAGTCATTCTTTTTGTTCGCTTTTAATACCGTTTCGCCGTCTTATTCTTGACACTAGCACTATTTTTCGAAAAACTTATTTCGAACCCGTTATTAGTTGCTCTCGACACCGAAATAAAATTACACTGAAGGTTTTGTACGAACAATACATCAACCAATTCAATAATGTTTTCTTGCCAAAACAGTTTTACTGTTCCAATGCCTTCAGCCTCAATGTAATTTTCTCCAACCAGCATTATTTTTTCCTTATGCTTACGAATTGAAACAAATAACGATTTGTTTGCACATAAATGGGCTGTTGCCCCACTGTCAATGCACCAAATATTCTTCGTTAGTCCACTTTGGCTCGCTGCCGCAGCGAAAACCGAGAACGACTTTTTTTTCTCCTCGCGTTTGCTCACACTATTGTTATCCTTTTCTGATCTTGCGTTTTTCTGTTTTGAGTAGCACTTTGCCGAAACATGTCCGTAACGACCGCAGTTCCAACATTCCACATTTTTCATGTCTTTCTTATGCTTGGGCTTTTCCTTTTCGGCACGGGACGAGTAGATTTTCTGTTCCGCTTTATTGTCCATTTTGTCTCCCACTTTTCGTCGTTCTCCCTCTTCCAGCAATTTACCATTAGAGAAATTAGGTATTTAATTACCATTAGGTAATTTTTAGAGAACTTAAAGAGGGAAAGAATCACGCGTCTCCATAGCAATTACGAAATTTTCGTACGAATCCGATAGGCTGGACAACAAAATTATTACAAGCATTTCTTCTGGGACTGGTTGATCGATCTCTTGTAATTTCTCGATTGCGTCATTGACATCTTCATATACATATATTGCGTCTCTGACATCTTCATATACAGCAATTGTTTAAACAACTGTATTTTACGCGCTGGTCCACTAGGCATGTGAAGTGAACACTAGCCAGCTTTTTCCAAGCTTCCATCGATGATTTGCAGTGTTTAACATAATTAATCTGGGACGGCTTTATAAACAACAAAATACTCGCGAGGGCCTTTTCATCTTTGTTATCAAAATTTGCCAGCTCTGCAACCGTTCCACTTTCGTTTTTAATTTCACGACCACACACAATTGACCAAAGTTCTGAGTGTACCAGCAGACTTTTCATTTGCACTGCCCACGAACTATAATTGTCACTATGAAGTTTTTCTATTGAGTATTGCGAACTCATCTTGTTTATCTTGTTCATTAAACACCACCGAATCTCTAATTATTTTATAATCTTTTCGACTACTACGCAGAAGTTTTCTTGCTGGCCTGGTCCCATAACCTATTCGGTTTGACGATTTATTAGAGACTAAAAAATGCTGCACGCAGGCAGAACCAGAACTTAAAAAAGAATGATAATTCGTTACTCGTTACTTTAGTGTATAACATAAGAGGAATAAGATATACAGTGGTGCATATACAAATATTTTCAACAAATTTTTTGGAAACCAACGATCAACTCATTTAACCCATTCTTGGTCTGTCGCATAAAGGATCGCATTTTATCCTGGACAGACCGACACCCACTGCAACAATAGTGGAGTCCAACTCTGCGAGAAAAGGCGTTCGATACCGAAGCAGTGACCCCTGCACATTTAGCATGTGCGACACTTCAGCAGTACCTGCAGTAAATACTATTCTAATATTACAAAAAGTTGTTAAGAAAAGAGTGAAAATATGGAAATTCGGTAAGGGCAATAAGCTTAGCGGTATGCAGAAAAGTATGGAGAAAACAAAAAAAAAAAAAAGAAAAGAAAGCTAACTTCGGGCGGAGCCGAAGTTGATATACCCTTGCAGTTAAAACCGGATATATATCGCAAACATCGGATATAGTTGGCCGATCCTTATGAGAATATGATAATATAACCCAATTTATTATAATATAAAATCTAAAAAGTCCCAAGCTTCTTTCTTCAAAAATACTAAAGTTGGTATTTTTACCAAATACCATTTCCGATCGTTCAGTTATATGGCATCAATGGATATAGTCGGTCGATTGGTATGAAATTTGGTAGGTCGGATCAACTAACCAAAAATAGAATCTGTTCAAAGTTCCAACTTTCCATCTTCATAAACACGAAAGTTGGGTCATTTCCGATTGTTCAGTTTTATGGAAGCTATAGGATATAGTTAACCGATCCTTATGAAATTTGGTAAGTCGTATTATTTTGCCAAAAATAGCACTCCGAACTCTCTATTTCAAAAAATAACAAAGTTACTGCAGCTATAGGATATAGTTGGCCGATCTTAGCCGTTCCGACTTATATACTGCGTGCAAAGGAAAGAAGGGTGGCTACGTCGATAGCTTTAAAACAGAGAGATTCGTTTGTGTAGAACCAGACAGACGGACAGACAGACAAACGAACAGACGGAAATGCTAATATTAACTCAGGAGGTGATCCTGATCAAGAATATATATAATTTATAGAGTCGAAGATGAAACATCTCACTGCGTTGTACACTTTTGGAAAAAATTTTAACACTCTCTGAAAAAAACAAAAATAATACAAACAGAACTGTATTAAAATAATTTCAGTTTTCTTCGGCAGTATATTCATATTAACTTAGAGTTAAGGTTTTTAAGATAAAGCAAACACGAGCTTAATATATATATTGTTGCTGAGTATAGTCGTGACGAATAAAGACAGAGATATTGTTTTGAGTTCCGTTTAACATTCCCAAAATCTGAAGTCCACGTTTTCTTCGTGAGAACTAAAAATAAACAATATTTTTCATGAATGCGGTAAAAGATTGCGGTAAACGGTAAATCTTTTTTTTAACTTTTTATTAAAAGTCATCTCTTTTATAGTTAAGATAACTATTAAGATATATATAAAATAATAAAAAAAAACTCTAGCTATTTTGGCACACACAAATTTGAAAGCGGAAAGCGCTTTGACATATTTCAAGCTAAAAATAATAAAGAATTAGTTAAATTTATAAAATTTATAAAATGGAAAACTTCTGACCTTTTAAAATGGTCTGAAAGCTAAAATTATATAAAAAAAAAAATAAAAGAAAAAAAAGAACAAATGTTATGTCGTTCCATTTCTACGTTTACTTTTCACGTTTAATTTCTGTGTTTACTTTCCACTTTTCATTTCTACGTTTAAATGCGATGATTTATTTCTACGTTTAGTTCCCACGTTTAAATTCTACGATTAATTTCTACGTTTACTTTCCACGTTTAGTTATACGTTTAAATTCGATGATTTTTTCTACGCTTATTTCCATGTTTAATTTCTACGTTTACTTTCTACGTTTATTTGCCACTTTAAATTCCTACGATTCATTTCGACGATTTATTTATAAGTTTTCTTTCCACGTTTAATTTCTACGGTTACTCTCCACTATAATTCCTAAGATTAATTTCCGTTTAATTTTTACGTTTAATTTAAAAAAAACGTACCAATAAATTGGCGACATTGGTGGGGCCCAAGGTGAAATGAAAATTTCCCTTACACAATTCTGGGGGACATTGAGGGTTTTTTTATTGTAATAAATTGGTTATATTATGATATTCGGGGCACTAATAATGTGGACGCCCCCTAACCCTTACAAACCTAAAATAATAAAAGCATTGACTTTTATAAAGAGATTTATTCTCGGTTCTTCAACGTGTCAATCAACCATAAGTATAAATCATACATATAATGAATCAATAAGTTATATACACATATATATAATTATATATCTTCTTCAAAATAGTTTGAAAAAATATATTTTTATTTGAGTTCCGGTTTTGATACAGTGTGATTCTTTCAAATTGCTTAGAATTTCAGAACAACTGCTTAGGATGTTAGAATTTTAGAACTAACTTATCTTTAGGGCTCTAGGTCCTTTTTATAGCTACCCTTGCTGAAGCTTTTTGCAGATCAAAGCTCGAAAGAGAGGCTCTCTGAGAGAATAGATTGAGTCGGAACCTTTTACTTGAGGTGTCAGTTGACATGGAAGGCTTTGGGTCTCAATTAATCGAGGTGACAAGAAAATGTGAAGTGGGTTCCATTTAAGAATGTTTTGATCTGTTTAGTTTTAATTCACTTAAAAGGAGTGCGAAAGATTTGAGTCGGGATTTCTGTTTACCAAATATTGTTTTGGTTTTCAATCTGAAGTGACTCTTAGAAGTTGGAAATCTGAAATTAGGCTGTTTTCAGCCGAATTGAAATAATTAAATATTTATGTTTTTACAAAAATTGGAATGAGGCTATTTGCAGCTGCGTTACGAATTTCAATACAAAAGGCTTCAGCTTCGGTTTACAAAATTTACTGATATACACTTCAAGAAATTTTGTTGATATGTTACTTCCCCATCCTTAAGAATTTAGCCTGTACTCAGGCGGTTAGTTTAGGGTAAAACTGTAGGTCATGTTCTTTATTTTCTGAACCTTTAGTTTCTTCTTCGGGACTAATAACCTTTTGTTTTTTATAATTAATTATTATCCTTTCCCCAAGAACATCCCAAGATGTTCTTAAATTTATAAATCAAATATATGATTATAATAATAATTATTATTGATAGTAGTATTAATAGAATTGTTTGGGTTGTAAAATATTGTTTTGAATGGTTTTGGAATATTTCTTTGGCTACGATATAGGATAAAGGTTCGAGTTTAGTTATGTTGTTGTTTACATAAACAGTTCGGGTGTAATCAAGCATAGTATTTGTTATTATTACATCTTCTATTTATATAGAACAGTTAAATGCTTTTATTATATTGTTTCCTTCTGCAATTAAATCTTTATTTATACAATTCTGATTTAGCAAAGTTTTTGGCAAATTCCATGTTATTATAATGTTGGGTTCAATATAATTTAATTCGAAGTTCTTGTACATTTTTGTATATCTACATTCTGTATTTGTTTGGCTTAAGAGACCTATTATACATTTATTATTTACTATTTCTTTTGTTTTTACTTCAAAGACTTGCTGATTTTTTATGTAATATTCATCATGCAATGTTTCGGTTATTATATTCTGATTCTGATCCGGATACGGTAAAATTTTATAAATGGGGGTTTTAATAATAGTACGAGGAATATGAGAAATTATCAATATTTCGTTCGTATTAACTTGTAACCAAGTAGATGTTTTGATATTTAACAATTTTTCTGAATTAATATGTTTAAGCGGGTCATGTTTTAGGATCTTTGGGTTGAATATGCCTAATCTTGTAAATTGCATTCCTAATTCAATGTCTTCTACGTATTCTGTAAATTCTTATAAATTGAAAATAAGGATTGCTAACCTTTGGTTTTCGTTTTGGTTTTCATTTAAACGATTGACTGTTTCTATTCCTTTATTAATTGCATCTGTTGAGGTCGGGGCGAGGTCGTTGCACGATTTTTTAAGCAAACATGGATTTGGTTGTTCTTTCCTTTATTTAAACTCAAATCATGGCGCGCGAGCTAAAAAACTTCGTCTTTTTCCCTCGCCTCGTTAGCTCCACCTAGCGATCGCAAACGCCTCGTTCTTCCCCATTTTATCGTATATCGATAAGCTTACGTCTAGCGTTTTTCAAAACTTATTCTAACATTATTCAACACTAATTTTAACGATTTTATTTTTCAAATATAAACTTAATTCTATGACGGCGGTAACATTCCCTCCCCCGTAATTGATCCCGATCCGTGGTCAGTTACCATCCTCTAAGCCGACGTCCAGAACTGCTACCTTTGTTGCTGGTCTTTCTATAGCACCATGCTGCGACTTGATTGTCACCTGCCGAACTTGTCCATCGTTGGCCATCATTGCGTCAGTCACGCGTCCTTTTAGCCACAGGTTCCTGGGAAGAAGCTCATCCACGACTACGACGATGCTTCCGATGGTGATTGGAGGTACCTTCTCGAACCATTTGATGCGCCTGGTTAATACGGGTGCATACTCCTTAACCCATCGTTGCCAGAAGCGGTCTCCGAAGCGCTGAGTCTCGTTCCATCTACGCTTCAGATTCATTCCCTCTTTTGGCAGCGGCTTGTATCCGTTCGCTGATCCTAGCAGCAGGTGGTTTGGAGTCAGGGCAGCGTCATCCTCGGAATCCAAACTTACGAACGTAAGAGGTCGCGAGTTGATGATAAATTGCGCCTCCATCAGTGCGTTTCTCAACCCCTCGTCGTTGAAAGAGTAACTTGGGCAAATGTTCTTCAAGATTCCTTTCGTTGTCCTGACGAGTCTCTCCCATGCTCCACCCATGTGCGGTGCTCCTGGTGGGTTGAATCGCCACTTTATGCCGTCAAACTTAATAGTTATCTTATCGTGCTCGATCTTTTTCAGCTCCTCGCGCACGGCTTTTTCCGTGGCTCTGAAATTTGTACCGTTGTCTGAGAATATCTCCCTCGGTGTCCCTCGAAGGGCCATAAAATTGGCTAGGGACATGATACATGAACTAGTATCTAGACTATAGGCGATCTCAAAATGCACCGCGCGCAACGTAAGACAGGTGAACAGAGCTACCCATCTCTTCTCTTTGCGTCGGCCGACGTTCACCAATAATGGGCCGAAATAGTCAACGCCTGTATAGGTGAACGGCCTCTCGAAGCTTCCAACTCTTGCCCTCGGGATCGGTGCCATCTGGGGTGGTCTGGGAACTGCTCTGTCGATCTTGCATCGTTGGCATGTGTTTCGCACAGATGTGTGCAGTACTCGTAGCCGGCTGATATAAAACGAATTTTTAATGTCGTTCATTACAGTCTCATGAGCGAGATGGTGATACTTTTCGTGGAAGCTCCTAACTATGAGGTTGGTTATCCGGCATCCATGAGCTAGTATGATGGCATCCTCAGCTATGTCAACTGCGTTCAATCTGCCTCTAGTTCGTAGTACTCCATCGTTGTCCAGGTACGCGTTCAATCCGGCCAATCTGCTTCCCTTGAGGAGCGCCGTTCCCGCGGATAACGTTTTTAGTTCTGCTGCGAAGGCGATGGATTGAGATTGCTTGTATAGCAGCATCTTTGCCTTGCTCACATGAGCCATTGTCGTGGTTGCTGGCATGTCTTGTCCGGCACATTTCGCTTGCAGCCGATCAATAAACAGGAGTACTAGCGCCACAGCTCTGTATAACCGCCGCCAATTTGAGAAATCGTTCCCGTTGAACATAACTACTGATTTCGTATGCGTCGTCATCACATGCTTCCGGATCTCCGAGGTATCGATGATGTTCTCCTGCTTCTTGGATATTGGCCAGTTGCTCGCATCGGTCTTCAGGAACTCCGGGCCTGTTATCCACGTCTCTTGTTGGGTTTGCCCGGTGACCTTGGTAGCTCCATCTGCTACGTTCAGCTTTGAAGGAATCCACCGCCATTGCTCGACCAGTGTTGTTTCCAGAATTTCGGCGACTCTGTGCATCACGAACTGATGAAAGTTGCGGGGGTCCATAGTTAGCCACTGCATATGCTTGCTCGATGGCGTCGACGAATGTATGGAGTCCAATTTGACATGGCTCCGATGTGGCTGGGGAAAAGCATCTAGGGACCTCAAAAGTCCTAATGTCTTGCAAAATGGTTTTCCATTGGCGCCATTCTTCTAGAATCCTCTCAGGTAGCTCCTGATCCCATTCAATTTTTTGCCGCCATATGCACTGGAGGAGTATCTTTAGTCCAATCGTTTGGCATGATAAAAATCCCAATGGATCGAAGATCGACATCAAAACTTGTAATACTTCTCGTTTGGTAGGGACTACGTTTTCCGCCAGCACATCACGCTTCAGCCTTGAAAATCTGCAGATAAATTTGAACATATCATTATGTGGGTCCCAGAACATGCCAAGTATCTTTTCTGTTGCACAAAAATCCACCGGCTTTTGGGTTCCCTCGTTGCCATTATCCTGCAAGCTTTTGAGCACTTCTTCCGAATCCCAAAAGTCATAGCTCGCATGACATATGTGTCTACTTTGTCGCTGCCTTTGTCATACCACAAAAATCGCTGCGCCTGCATATCCTCCTCGCGAATGTTGATCCTGTGAAACATTTCCGCAATGTCACCACAAATCGCTATTTTGTTGACCCGAAAGGCTAGCAAGACGTCTATGAGTGGGTTCAGGCAATCTGGTCCTCTGAGTAGGTAGTCATTTAGCGCGTATCCGTGTGCCTTTGCGGCTGCATCCCATACGAGCCTTATCTTTTTCGGCTTGTTTGGATTCAGCGCTATGAATATTGGCAGATACCATGTACGGCTGTTCTCCCGGCTGGTTTCTTCCTCGGATAGCTTGACCGCGTATCCTTTGTCTAGGAGGTTCCTGATTTGGGTGTCAATCTTTTCATACAGATCTGGTTCTTGAGAGACCTTTTTCCTCATGCAAGTAAGCCGCTTCAGAGCGTTACTCCGGCTCTCAGGAAGTTTGTCGATACCACTTCGCCACGGAAGTCCAACTTCATATTTTCCGTACTTCTTTTGGCAGGTGCTTTCCAGTATCTTCACTGCCAGCTCATCTTCAGCTGAGTGCAGCTTTCGTGGTACGAGTGCATCAAGGTTGAAATGTTCCTTGATGTCATCATGGAGTTCATGCCAGTCGCAATCACAGTGGTGCATGAAAACTGATCGTTGTGGTTTCGCCGATCCTTGGATGCTCCATCCTAGCATGCACTTCGATGCTTTCGGCTCGTTCCATTTTCCTTCGCGGATCTTGCGAGGGACTGCTAGTTTCCAGTTGTTGGTTCCGATTAGCAAAGTCGGCTGGGCAGAGTAGGACCTTAGCGGCAAGTCTTTCAAATGCTGGAATCTGTCGCATAGCTCCTTCATGTTGACTGTCTGTCTCGGTAGTGCTAGGTTCTGAACGGTCTGGACGTTATTCAACCAGTAAACCTTATCGCAGTTCATTTCCGAGATTTGGACGGATGCTTTCACGGATCCACTCTCGAGTCGAGTCGTCTCTGCGGTCCACTGCAAACACATTGGCGCTGCCTGGCCTTGTATTCCCAATCTTTGGAATACGGATGCATCTGCTAAGGTCACGGATGATCCTTCATCTAAAAAGGCGTAGATCTCAGTCTGCCTGCTGCCGTAATGCAGCTTGACTGGAATGATGCGAAAGAACTGACTTCTGTGGTTGTCGTCTCGGTGCGTACTCACGTGACTCTGTGGTCTGTCTTGGTCGATTATGTTGGGAACATATTCTGTATGAAGTAACTCATGGTGTCTCCTTGTACAGCCATTAATTCCACAGTTCCCGGTTCGGCATCTGTTCCGGTGTACCTTGAGGCAGCAGAAACAGGCTTTACCCGCCTGCCACCTGTGCTCCGCGTCAAGGTTCGAGAATACCTGACATTGTGCTGGGTTGTGACTCGGGTCGCCGCAAGCTACGCACCTCTGTTGAACTTGCTGCTGAGCTGCTTCCGTATGGATCGCGTTCGATCGTGTTTGTCCTCGTGCTGGTCCAGGCTCATCTGCCTCTCCCTTGTCCGGGCGGCGATTGTTGTGGGAATTAACTGCGCCCGTTTTGTAAAACGATGGCGCCACCACTAGTGACGCTGCCTCTGCAATTTTATACAGCCAATCACTGAATGCCTTGACTGTGGCCACTCTATCGTCGCGGGGTTGCATTGCCCAGTTTAGCTTGTGTTGGTTGGGAAGCTTATCTACCAGCTCTTGACCAGCATTGGATTGTTGAGATGCGCCTTCAGATCGCACGCCTCCATAGTGGCACAGACGTTTCGCACTGCCAGCGCGTACTATGTTAACGCCTCCAATCTGTCTTTGGGTGGTGCCAGTTTTCGCACCTTTTCCACCATTCTTTCTAGGATGTGCACTGGTCTGCCGAAGAACATCTTCAAAGTGCTGATGACTTCTGGGACTAGGTTAGGAAGTAGGAGTTTATCGCTAACCAAGTCACGAGCTTTCCCTTTAAGCGACTTTTGCAGACGTAGCATGTTTTCCACATTTGTATATCCTGCTGCTGTCGTACTGTGTTCAAATGTGCTGATAAATAACGGCCAGTCCTCAGGATCCCCGCTGAATGTTGGAAGGTCCTTGGGTATAGCTTGCCGGGCCGCTATTTGAGTACTTGTAGGTGAATCTGTGGCTCGAAACATCCCAGCTACCACTACGTCAGCGGGGTTCATCTGCATGAGAATTTTGTACTTTTCTTCTATGAACTTTGCCTCAGACTGTCTTTTCTCATCGAGCATATCTAATAAGAGTTGGTTCTTGTTCGTATCCGGATTGCCTTCCCGAACATTCATGTTCTCTCCGTTGCCGGCAGCATCGATTAGCGTATCGACGGCTAGCGCTTTGCTGTGCGGTTCTGGGGTATCCATTGCGTCTTCACGTGTTTGAGACTGTACTGGTGATCTTTGCATACCGCTGAACGGTGCTATGTGGCTGCAACCCGCAAGACAGTAATCGCAACTCCAATCCATGCTCTCAATGTCGTCCTCTACGCCGGCACACTCGAAATGGTACCACCTACCGCAAACGTCGCACTGTACCCAATTTTCTGACGCTGTTTCGTTTTTGTTCTCGCAAATTCTGCACACTTCAACGTTCATGCTTCGCGTCGTCCGGCGTGCTTGCAATATGGCGTCTGTTTTTCTTCTTCTCGACTGCGTGCTTACTCGACCTAGCCTGTGGCTGCTAGGGACGCGACGCCTTACCTCTGCCTTTATCCGCAAGAGTTCTGGTTTTCCCCAAGAATGGCGTGCTCAACTCGACCTAGCCTTGGCTGCTAGGGACGCGACGCCTTCACTTTCGTTACTTTCAAAATTTGTCGCCTCCAGTCGGTCTAGCTGTTGTCTGCTAGCGACGCGACGCTGTTTTTCTGCCTTAATCCGCAGATAACGAAGTTTTGGAGGAAGTTTTTTAGAAATGTTGAGGTCGGGGCGAGGTCGTTGCACGATTTTTTAAGCAAACATGGATTTGGTTGTTCTTTCCTTTATTTAAACTCAAATCATGGCGCGCGAGCTAAAAAACTTCGTCGTTTTCCCTCGCCTCGTTAGCTCCACCTAGCGATCGCAAACGCCTCGTTCTTCCCCATTTTATCGTATATCGATAAGCTTACGTCTAGCGTTTATCAAAACTTATTCTTTTATTTAATTCGTTGATCTGTATACTATTTTCGGACAAATTATCAATTTTTGATTCTAATTCTTCCCTATCTTGTTGATCCAATGTGCCAAATAAATATTTATAAAAGGTACCTACGAAATTTGCAAGTCCTCTCTTGTTTCGTTGAGCAATTTTGATTCCGTTTATTTCTCTATTTAATTTTTCTTTTAGATATTGAATTTGTTCCAAATGTTCAAATTCGCGTGTTTGTTCCATTCGATTTTTATAAGTTTTTTCAGTTTTAGTTAAATTGACTGTGAGACAATGATATTCATAATTAGTGGGCAGATCTATGTTACCTGTTTGGAAAATTAGGTATCCATTTTTTGCTTGGATTGGATTGATATCTATGTTCTGACACACGGCGTGATATATAAGACATAATAAAGTTATTATATAAAAGATAATTTTATTAAGCTGGGTTGTCTTCCGGTGGAAATCTGGAATTATTATCAGAGCTTGTAAATAACTGTCAACCGTTTTTTTTCTTGCGCTCTCGTTGCGAGCAGAACCGAAAAAGTTCATACTCTCTCGCTCTCGCTCTGAGCAAGAGACTTTTGCTGTCCTTAATTCTGTTTTCTGTTGAGCGCTTTTCGTTGAGCCTTTTTATTTCGGTCGTTTAATGAGCAGTGCGTGAAGAGCGGAACGAGAAACGCTCGCACAAAGAGAGTCAGCAAAAGACCGATTGACCGAAAAACTCAATCCAAACGGTCTTTTCATTTACTTTCGTTGTTGTTGCTTTCGTAATTATTATGTTTTTACTGCAAAAGGAATGCAAAAAAAGTTTCAGACAATGTTGTTTTTAGATTTGTTTTCTTTATTTTATATCTTATATTCATATTTTTTGTAAAATTTTTTATATTTATGTGTTAAGCTTAACAACTAGTAATGAGTTTAAATTTTCTGCGCTAATCGAACTTCTTCGTTCACTTAAAATAAAATGTAGGGCTGAGAATGCCCGTTCGACAGAGACTTGCGTTGCAGGTGTAGCCAGCACAACCTGCGCTAGTGCACTTATATGCGGCATCCTAAGTTTCAAATCATTGAAAAAATCCAATATGTTGCAATTTAATGGCAAGCGACCAAATGTTACGTCGAAGTTTTCAATGTCAGCATAAATTTTGGATAGTTTTGTAGAAACTGGATCTTCTTTGTTTTCCGAAACTGTCTGAAAATCGTCCAAAAATGCCGAGAACAGGGACTTCTCTTCAGATGAGGATGCGGTTGAAATTGACGAGGCAGTGGAAGCAAACATCTCTTCATGCACAGGAGATTCGAGCGCTGCAACATTTCGTGTTTGTGCCTTTAATAATAAAGCGATAATAAGTATAAAATGTATTTTGGATTTTAGTTTAGTACAAGTATTAGTTTTTGACGAAGACAATTTTAATTAGAGTGTCAAACCTACAACATAAACAAAACAGGACCCACATTTCAAACATTCTACGACATACGGCTTACTTCTTTCAACTCATGTAAACGAAAAGCAGTTTTTTTTAAATTAGCCTTTGCTAAGGATTTTTGATTGGTCGACAACATACAATTTACACGAGGATCCATATAAATCGCTGCCAACAATGCATCATTTTCTAATAATTTGGTTTCCCTTATTTTGATTTGTGCCGATAGTTTTTTTTAATTAAATTGTAGCTATTATCGCATTTCAATTTGAGTTCCATCCATATTACGAAGAACTCACTATAAACTAAATCTTTGTTTTGTAGCTTTAGGGTTGCCTGGTATGTGTCACTGAAAGCGTCAATGTACGTCTCGATCCAATCCCAATCGGCCTCTACACAAATATTTGGCCGCGTTGCCAGGAAATCCTTTAAGTCAAATAGTTTCTTTAGCATTAAATACGTCGAATTCCACCTTGTAGCAACGTCGAGCGATGGTATGTTTTTTTTCATTCTCAACTAAAATACGTCTGCATAGATTTTATAAATATGAAGTATTTATAATATATAAAATTTATATATTTATATATAATTATATATACATATACATATATATATATTTATTTATTATTTTCCCCGATTCATCCCGATTGGAATATAAATTTATATATTTGTACTTCTATAACTTATAACTTACCTATATGTTTCTGTGCGCAGCGATTTGCATAATGTGCGACAGGCACTTATTCTATCGGCGATCTCCTTTATTTTGTTTACATCAAATACGCACAGTTGCAGAGTGTGTGCTGCACATCTCACTAGGTGTATATTAGCCAGTTCAATAGAATCCAGTTCTTTCAGAAGATTCTCACTTTCTATGTCTTCTTCAAAAGGGATTCCTCTGTCGCATCATTTAATACCTGGACGGCTTTTATCATGTTTCGTCCATTATCAGACGTAATGCTGTGTACGAGAATATGAAATTAAAACAAAAAAAATCACATATTTTTGTACATACAAAATTGTATGGAATTCAATTTTTACCTGTAAATCTGATCAAGGGATATGCCATAATCATCTAAGATTTGAAGAATTTTTGTTTTTATATATACTCCAGTGTGAGATTCCCCGAGCTCAATCATGCCCAAGGTCTTCACAACAATCTCGGTTTTAGCCAGGCTTGCATGGATCATTTGCAAATTGATGCCTAGAATGGCTTTATTCATTCTGGTGGCAACGTCGATTTTCAGCGACACCATCTTTCCCTTCGCAAGTGCCCTTATATTTTCTTTAACAGACTGTTCTTTGATTGACACAAAATTCATAATATTTCTAGACGTTACAGGGTTCATGCCAAGTGCATTATATATTGGATCCATTATTTCGTTGAACCCTTCACTGTCTAGAAATTTGAATGGTTTTCCGTCTGTGGTTACAATTTTTATCAAGGAAGAAACAATTGCTTGTTCACTCGTTTGATACGATATTTTTCGTTTTTCTTCGCTGTCTGTTAACTTTGTAGATCCAGAATTATTCCACTCGTTGAAAATGTCCATATGCTTCGTTGTTAGATGGCGTCTTAAATTTGTGGAATGATTCCCGGACAATTTAATTCCGCAAACATTACACATCGATTTCTTTTCGACCGAATTGAATTTAAAAAATTGGTGCACATTTTTGTTACTGTCTCTTCCCATTTTACAAAAATAATTAGTCA
The DNA here is from genome assembly GCA_018153235.1 of Drosophila malerkotliana malerkotliana. Classification (NCBI taxonomy): domain Eukaryota; kingdom Metazoa; phylum Arthropoda; class Insecta; order Diptera; family Drosophilidae; genus Drosophila; species Drosophila malerkotliana. The sequence goes on along the minus strand of JAECXV010000202.1, from coordinate 1,144,827 downwards.
ACACAGTTAAACAACGCAACTTAACACACTCAATACACGATCGCAATTAAACATCTAACGATTTGCTTGCCTATGCGTGTAAATGTATACCAATACATACGCAAAAGACTTTTTGCTTCACTGAAAACGACAAAACGGTCTTGCAACAACCGAAACAAAACAGAATACAAAAAATCGGTTTCGCTCTGAGCGCGAGCGAGCACATTAAAGAACCCATGAAACGGTTGCTCTCTGAGTCTTTTCGTAAAGAGTCAGAAAGAGACACTTATTTTCAGACAACAAGAAACGGTCGACAGTTATTTGCAAGCTCTGCTTGATTTGAAATTTACGGACTTATTTAATTTAAATAAACCATTAATTGTGTGCACTTCTGACGTTTTTAATGTTTGTGGGAAATTAAAATAATTTTCTTTTATTAGGTTGATTGAACTTCCTGTATCTATTACACATTGAAATGGGCGGTTGTTAATAGTTATTCTGATGTAAGGATTTCTATTTCTTCTATTGGATCCGAGGCTATTTGATGAAAATTTTCGATTTCCATTTTAGATTGATCGCTTGAATATTCATGCTGTCTTTTCACTGGTTTGTTAGAATTTGTACCTTGTAAAGAAGATGATGGCTGTTGATAATTCATAGGATTCTGAGCTCTACCTTTATTTAAGTTTTGCTGCAATTCCTGTCGAAATTGTTGTTGATTGAAATTATTTGGTTGTCTATAGTTACTTTGCTGATTATAACTTTGTTGATTATTATTATTATAAAAGGAATTATTTCTTTGGAAACTATTATTTTTTTGATAATTTCTCCTATCTTGTTCGTTTTGATTTGAATTATGTTGTGATTTTACTTTATCAGAACCAGAATCATAACAACCTTCTTGTTGTGCTACTTGTTTAAGTTTACTGACTGTAGTTATATCGTGCCTTGCTAATGTCATGAATAACCTGTCAGGAAGTTTTCTCATTATTACATCTTTTACAGTATTATTCATGGCATTATTATAAATCATTGTGTTTAAATCAGAGGTCGGCACGGCCCTATCTCGGGGGCATAGGAAATTTCTCTGCCCGAGCTCTGCCACACACATACAGTATAAATGTGTGAAACGTCATGCTCAAAGCCTACTTTCTGCTATTCGTTTCTAACACTAATGCGGTAAAATCATATCAATGTATTGTGTTGCCGACCACTGGTTTAAATTATTGTTTTCTAACGACAATTTGTTTGTTATGACAAATATTTTATATTCTAGATCCTCGACGAACTTACGAATGCTTCCATTGAAGGGGGTGTTGTAGAGACATCTTAGTAATTCCTCGCATGGGGTTTGGGTTTTATATTCATCGATGAGAGCACTCCTTAGATCGGGCCAATTGGTTGCTGCTGATAGCTGGGACACTCGCTGTGCATCTCCTAATAATTGCATCTCAATTGCACTGAAGAATACAGCTATTTGACTCGGATCAGTTGATGGATACAAATTTAAAGTGTATTCGATCCGTCTGATGAATGCACTTAATTCCCTGGTGCTTCCATTAAAATTGGGAACTCGCCTAATCTGGCTTAAAGCCTGATTAAGGTGTAGCTCGGAGAGTAACTGGATTTGTGCCACTGGTTCAGCCATTGTAATGTTTGTATTTCTTATAAATTTCGGTAGCGGTCACACTAAGAAAGCGGGCTACTAATTTATTTTAAGTTTTTGTGTTTTGTATATTTTCGGTAGCAGTCACACTTCGAAAAGTGGGCTACAAATTTATTTTAAGTTTTTGTGTGTTGTATATTTTTGGTAGCAGTCACACTTCGAAAAGCGGGCTACAAATTGAAATTAACACGTATGTTCTTTTGCGGATGTGAATAGCGATTAACACTCGCGATTAGTATTATAGCTGCAGTTGCATTAGCATAAAATACTTCAACGATGTTCTATGATCTCGATTGATCACTGGTCACTTTTGCACATCCTACCTGAAATTAACACGTATGTTCTTTTCCGGATGTGAATAGCGATTAACACTCGCGATTAGTATTATAGCTGCAGTTGCATTAGCATAAAATACTTCAACGATGTTCTATGATCTCGATTGATCACTGGTCACTTTTGCACATCCTACCGACTGCGCCAATTATATATCTTCTTCAAAATAGTTTGAAAAAATATATTTTTATTTGAGTTCCGGTTTTGATACAGTGTGATTCTTTCAAATTGCTTAGAATTTCAGAACAACTGCTTAGGATGTTAGAATTTTATAACTTACTTATCTTTAGGGCTCTAGGTCTTTTTATAGCTACCCTTGCTGAAGCTTTTTGCAGATCTAAGCTCGAAAGAGAGGCTCTCTGAGAGAATAGATTGAGTCGGAACCTTTTACTTGAGGTGTCAGTTGACATGGAAGGCTGTATGTCTCAATTAATCGAGGTAACAAGAAAATGTAAAGTGGGTTCCCATTTAAGAATGTTTTGATCTGTTTAGTTTTAATTCACTTAAAAGGAGTGAGAAAGATTTGAGTCGGGATTTCTGTTTACCCAAATATTGTTTTGGTTTTCAATCTGAAGTGACTCTTAGAAATTGGAAATCTGAAATGAGGCTGTTTTCAGCCGTATTGAAATAATTAAATATTTATGTTTATACAAAAATTGAAATGAGGCTATTTGCAGCTGCGTTACGAATTTCAATACAAAGGGCTTCAGCTTCGGTTTACAAAATTTACTGATATACACTTAAAGAAATTTTGTTGATATGTTACTATATATATATTTTTTGATGTTTGGTAAATATATCTTCAGAATTTTACTCCCATACAAATCTCTGACTACTAATAATAATAAGTGATCCTTCTTTGGCACGTCATCAAGATTTAATTAAGTTAAGCTAAAGAAACTTTTCTAGCACGTTTCGATGTAAAATCATCGATAATCTCGGTAAAATCTAATTATCGTAGCAATTCATGTTCAATACTGAGCAGAGATAACCATGACAGACGCTCTTGAGTCATGGTTGTTTTTGGTTGGGTTGGGCGCTTGTTGCTGAGTATAGTCGTGACGAATAAAGACAGAGATATTGTTTTGAGTTCCGTTTAACATTCCCAAAATCTGAAGTCTACGTTTTCTTCGTGAGGACTATACTTAGAATCACAATATTTTTATTCCTGAGGAATAAAGTGGAACTTTAATATATTGCAAGCTTCACGGCACCTTACGACACTTGAACAAAATTTTCTTGTATTTTTAAAATGCTTAAGAATATTATAAAAAAAGATTTGTTTATGCCAAAGAGTGCCATCACAACTAAAACTCTTACCAAACAACGAAAAGACAAAAATGAATATAATCCTATCTCTTTCGATGCTATTCTTGAAGAGGACAGATATAGCAAAACGAAAAGATGAATAAATTCAAATAGCTAGACCAATTATGAATAAGAATTGGTACATTTAGAGTCAAAATTTTGGCTTTGGTTTTTTATTTCTTTTTTCCCCGCCTATGAGCGGAACCACTGTGCAAAGATCACCTCCACAGACCCAGAAAAAATGAGGGAGATTAAATTTCCAAAACCGAAAATAGTCTTTGGGGTGGGGCCATTCCTTGGCCATGCAAATTATTACATATGATTTCTTAAAGATTATGCATTGATAGCAAGACCCATTTCAAGTAAATTGAAAGAGGAAAAATTAAAGCGTCAGCAGATACAAATCCAGAAACATACCACTTAGATTCACAGAAGCTTTGCCTGGCCTCTGAGAACGTCATGCTCGAATATCCAAGCTACAAAAGCGTACGTACTAACTATATATGCCTCAACCTAAGGCATTAGGGCGGTTCAATCCTAGAAGGACGTCCAATTTCAATAATTTAAAACAAATTGTCAGACAGAGAAGTGAATTTTGCCAGAGGGTGGTTATCGCTATCGTAACTGTGGCTATCGCTTGGGCCTTGACTAAGCTGCGACACTACCGATATACAGTAAGTTATCAATCCACTAACATCGGACTCAAATCCGAACACCATAATTAAAAGATGGCAAGATCGCATTGAAAAGAAAGGTTTGCAAAGGTGCAAAGGTTTTTTATAAACCTGGCAAAGAAAATTTCGTAGTTCAATTCACTGTCTAGACCAGTGCACTATGGGCCGAAACGCCGTTTTTTTGGCAGAAACTCCAGTTTTAAAGATACTGGCCTCAAATTTTGCACATACGCTTAAACTATTTTTGTCGAATTTCGAATTTTTTTGTTTTTTAAATTTGATCACGCCCACTTCGGGCGGAAACACCGTTTTTTTTCATATACTCCAATTTTAGATATACTGGTCTCAAATTTTGCACATACGCTTTAACTATTTTTGTCGAATTTCGAATTTTTTTGTTTTGGAAATTTGACCTCGCCTATGGCCGCCGCCTACATCAAGAGTTGGCCATACTGTCATTTTTTTTACTTAATTTTTACATAAACTTAAGTTTTTCATAAAAAGAACTACAACTTTTACTAAATATGGTTCTATTAGTTATAATATTTAATTTAAACCTTTAACAGCGCCGTCTTTCCGGCGGCTCTCCCCCCAAACTTCGAGGAGCGCTGGATGGGAGAACTCATAAACACCTGCAACATGTATTGTTTTTTGGAAAAGGAGCAAAAACGGGCAGAAGCCATTACTAAAAATTGATTTTATAGACATTTGTTAATAACATTACATTTTTACCTTCAAGGCACTTGGAGGCACTTAAAAGAAAACCTTTACAGAACACGCGTATTTTTGTTAGAACATCCTAGAACAACACATTTGCAACACATTGACCAAAACAACACACACATAGATAAAAAAAAGAAAAACGTTTAGAAATTATAAATTTACATACATTGGCCTTTATTTTCCATTATGACACTTTTACCTTTTAATGTTTACTTTCAAAGACTCACTAGTTGCAAGTTGTGAAAATTTTCCCGCGTTTGTAGGCTAAAACAAAACGACACTGAACAGCTGACTTTGAAAGCGCGCCAAATATTATAGGTATTGCGAAAAAATCTTTTCAATTTTTTTTTATATCATTGAAGATACCAAAAAAATAAAAAAAATAAAATTATATCACAAAAAAAAAAGTTTATTTATGCCAAAAATTTGGGCTTTTGGACCATAGTGCAGTGGTCGGCACGGCCCTATCCCGCTACTTTCTGCTATTCGTTACTAATACTAATGCGTTAAAATTAAATCAATGTATTGGGGTGCCGACCACTGGTCTTAGACTAAAGGTTTGATGCCATCTTTACTTATTTGGATAATTTACTCAAATTCTACTGCCACAAACAAAAAAACCCACCCACATATAAATACATACATATATTATTTAACTCTATGGAACAACTCTATTGTTCTATGGAACAACCATAAAAAGCACGCTCTTATTCTACTGAAGTTCACTCTAATTTCACTCTAATTTCTAATTTAATTTTCACAATTGCCGTACAGAGAGAGAGAGACGGAATTAACGGTGAAGAGTATATACCGTACGTCCAATTGCGATAGTATTATTATTCTCGAAGCAAACACATGGATAAGCACATGAATAAATACTGCGCCCAATAGTGATAAGGGATATCGTCTATTGTCTTGATAACCCCTGGAAAATGGAACGCGTACCTAGATCGCTTCGAGCTGTAACTCTTAGGAAATAGCGTCGTGGACTAGGACCGGATGAAGGCGGCATGTCTTTCACTAGCGAGCACCCCTTTATTTGTTACTAGTATCGTTAACATCACCCAGGAAAATCAGTGATTGGCCATGTGTATGACATATTAACCAGTCCCTTTGCGCCCCGTCAATCGAAGATTGCTACATTCTACCATTTCCACAAGCGTGATAAGCACCCCGACGAGTCCATCGGTAACTACATGGCCGCATTAAGAAATTCGATAGTAAGGTGCAATTTCGGACAAATGTTAGATCGCATGTTGCGTGACCGATTTGTATGTGGCATGCGCGACGAAAGGTCTGCTAGCCGACCCCGAATTGACAGCGGGCCATGGAACGAGCTGGCTGCTAGTGGAACAGCCGCCACGAGTGTGGCGGTCGCCTAGCCAAGAAAGATGGTTCTAAATCAGGGGTGCCCAAGCTCTGCATACGGGAGAGAAAACTACCATACCAATGTAAAAAATCACCAACACATTGGTGGGATAATTTTTTTCCCATCCATGTAGGTGCACTGAAAAATAAAATTATGAAATCATTTACAAGGGGCTCAAAAAAAAATCAATATAATCAAAAATCATTTTATTATAGCCATTAAAAAAATCCCTCCATTTTACAACAGCTTATTATTATACTATAACAAATAATGCTGAGCTTTTTAAAAAAAATGTTCTGCGAAGAAGAAATTTATCGCTTCAGGTCGACTATTTTGGCAGAAACAGAAACAAGAATGAATTTCTTGCAGTGAAAAGTTTTCGGCACTCCAACGACAAAGTTCATTCGGATTAGCATTATTGAGGAGAATACGGCCTTTGCTTATGCTGGGACCAACGATGCTTATGGCGTGAGCAACGAATCTTATGGCGTGAGAAGTGGCACACAACTCGGTATGCATGAGTATTTGCAAAAACAAATGAGCAGCGAGAGCAATGGGATGAGTCCCACTGTTCTAAATGTACGCTTAACAGAGCGGTACAGCCGCATTGTCATCAAATTCCTGCAATAAACAAGCTATTAGCATCGAAACATTTATACCATTCGAAAATTAAATACAATTCGCCTTTTTTATTTACGGCATTGAAAAATCTTAATGACCAAACAGTGGTCTTGTTACCTTAAATGCTCCTTTGTGAGTAGCTATTGTTTGCATCAAAACTGATTTTTCGGTTACTTCCAATTGTTGATGCGTCTGGGTCAAAAACATTATCTGTAAAACTCTCGATAATGGAGAGGGCGGCCTGACCTAGACATTGTGGAGCTAAGACTCTTTAAAGAAAGACCCGATGAGTCGAGCGGCCGAGAGAGAGTCGTCTTGCGACCAACTAAGCGCTTTGTACAAAGTTAAATAAACTTTCATATATGCTTGCGCATACCTAAAATTATTTTTTTACTTCCGCCAAAAAGGAATAAATCCTTATCGTCAATCCCAATAAGTCACATAGGTCAGTCCAAGAAAATGTGAAGCAAGTGCTCTCAAAAAGAGCTTTTCTTCCAAAAGGAGATACATTCGAAACTCAAAAAAACGGATTTATTTTCGCAACAAAAAATGTATTTTAGTTTATTTATTTATTGATAGTTTACGACCCGCTGCAATATAACCGGTGAATATATTATATAGTATGAGTAAATGATTATCGTTATATGCGAACAACGGATGCAAGTTTATATTTTGCGCACAAAACCCAATATCACTGTGGACGGCATGCCGCGGCAGTACACTAGTACGAAAAAGTACGTTTCCCTTTCTATATTTTCTATGCAGAAAACTTGTTTCCGAAATTTCTGAGAAAAGTGAGGAAAAATGAGAGCAAATAAAAGAGCTTCTAAAAAAATTTGAGCGTGCTCACACTGTCAGTGTACCGGCAGCGCGGTGGCAGAAATTTTGACTCTAGGCACAGGTGCTTTGAAAAATTAGAGATTGCCACAACTGCTCTAATTAAATATTTTTTTTCAGGTTTTTCCTGGCTTGGTGAAAGGATTTTGATTCATTAAATTTTGGGAAGTGGGGACATTTGGGTCTCCAGACTCAATCAATCAAAAAAGAAACATTTTGACAAACACGCAAGCCCCGCCCAAAATATGAAGCACCCGTTTTTGTGTAGTATACAAAACTACGATTATATTATAATCTGGGATGGGATATATATTATAAACCATATTCTTATTCGGGACGTGCAAGAAAATCTAAAAAGAATTACAGAAAGAATAGTTAAGAGTTTTTAAAACCCGCTACTTGAAGAGTACAAGGGTATTTTTTTTTTTATATACTTTATTAGTCTCAACAACAATAGTTTAACGTACTTAGCATAACATAACCAAATGAGGGGGGGGGGGGGCATTCCCGCAATGACCACGATGGCGTCGTCGGAGACTGTCCTGAAGCCGGACGCCACCCTTATGGCTCCCAGCCTGTACGCTGCGTCAACTCCTCTTCTGTAGCTGGGCGTATTCATCGCCTCAGCCCAGATGGGCGCCGCTTACAGAATTTGCGCCGAGGCAACGCTCACCGATCATCACACCTAGGTATTTTATGGCCCGCTGGGAGGTTATGGCCATTCCACCAACCTGAATCGTCACCGTTTCTAGAACCTTGCTGCTGACCAGCACCGCTTCCGTATTTTGTGGGGCTAGGCTTAGTCCTGCATTTTGGAGCCACTGTTCCATTGCCTCAATCGCCTTGTTAGCCGCTCTCACCGTTTCCTCCCTATGTTTGGCCACAATTACCAACGCTACGTCGTCTGCGAAGCCGACGATGTCGCATCCCTCTGGGAGCTGCAGTCTCAGGATCCCGTCATACATGGCGTTCCATAGCAGCGGTCCCAGGACCGATCCTTGTGGCACACCTGCCGTGACGCCGTAGGTCTCCGTGCCCATGTCCGTGTCGACAAGTAGGACCCTGCAGCTGAAGTAGCTGCTGACAACGTTCATTATAGAATTGGGGACGTTGAACCGCCTTAGGGCTGCCAGGGTATTGCCCCAGTCCGCCGTGTTGAATACGTTCCTGATGTCCAGGGTGACTATTAGGCAGTATTGCTTGGAGCCACCCTTCCACCTGGTTCCCGCTATTGCGTTTCGAGCAATTCCAACCACCGCTGCTATGGCATCCACTGTAGACCTTCCCTTCCGGAACCCGTACTGCTTTGGAGAACCCGCCTCCTCTATGGCGGCTTCGAGCCTCGAAGCGATCACCCTCTCGAAGACCTTGCCGTTGTGTCCAGCAGGCAGATTGGCCTATAGGACGACGCCTCCTCCCTTGGTTTCCCTGGTTTTAGTAGCAGCAGGAGCTTCTGCACCTTCCACCTGGTGGGAAAGGTGCCTTCGCGGATGCATCTGTTGAACAGCTCCGCAAAACTTCCCGGCTGCAGTCCCAGAGCCAGTTTCAGGGTTCGGTTAGGAACCGAGTCCGGGCCGGGTGCTTTGTTGGGGGCCAGGCCTCTCCCTATGGCCAGAACTTTGTAATACGATCCTCCTGGCAGGATCGCCATGTAATCGATTCCCAATAGAAGGCTCTTGATTCGGCTTGTAAAGGTTCTTTATTTAGTCGGAGCAACTGTTGTTGCCGCTCCGAGCTCAAGGGAGTTTCTGATTATACAAATTTACTTATGAATTAAAGGAAGTCTAAATCTCGTAGCTGCGCTGCCCAAAGCGGCAGCGGAGAGACGGTTATGTATTCTTAAATATTTATATATGAATATATATTAATGTTATGTTCGCTTAGGCGGAGGTATGTGGACATGCATAAGGTCCACTCGTGTTACGTATATGCGGACATATGCACTTTTCGGCGTGCAGCAACGGCACAGCGGGCGATTCATATTTCGGTGCACTTAGGTTTATGACCGAGACCTTGGATAACATAAACACTGCGACAAGGTGTTACAGTGTGTACCCTTTAAGTACTCTTGGTACAGTGGGTGGTCGATATATATACATATGATATTAATAGTGCATATATGAGCATATTACATCTCCCTCCTTTTGAAAAATAACGTAATATAATGAAGTTTTTTTCTAACATAGATTGTACAAAATTTAATAAATGATGTTAACAATAAGTTTTTTTTTTGTATTTTTATATTTGGTATGCTTATTTTTCTCTTTTTTTTTTTTTTTTTTTATTCATGAAATGTTGATTGATTATGAAATAAAAAGTTTTAATCTATCTTTATGTACTATTTGTTTTTTATTTTTATTGTCTAATATAGTTATATTATCTCTATCTCCTATTTGTTCTACCTTATAAGGACCTGTATATTTAAAATCTAGTTTATGTCCTGTTTCATTTTTCAATAAAACATGATCTCCTATTTTTAAATCAAAATCCAAACTAGTTTTGTCATAAATAATTTTTTGTTTTTGCTTATGAGCTTCTAGCATTAGTCTAGCTCTCTTAAATGCCTGATATAATCTAAATTTTGATTCCTTAGCGTAATCTTCTATATTGTAAAGGGGTTCTATTATATCTACGCTATTAAAATGTTTTGATAGATTTGACGTTTTACCAAAAACTAATTCATATGGACAATAGTCATGTGCCATAGAGGGTGTTGTATTGAAACAATAGGCGAAGTATTGTAGCCATACGTCCCAATCCGTTTTGTCTACTGAGATGTATGAACGAATATACTCATTGAGTGTTCTGTGGCTTCGCTCCACGGTACCTACAGTTTGGTGATGATGTGCAGTAGAAGTTATGTTTTCAATATTTAGATTTTTACATAAATTCCCAATAATTGAATTTTTATATTCCGTTCCCATGTCCGTAATGAACGTCTTCATTGGACCGTACTTTAGAATAAAATTTTCAAATATAGCTTTTGCTACTGTATTTGCACTTTTATCTGGTATTGGTATTGCTACTAAGTATTTAGTTAAATCGCAGATGAGTGTTACTGCGTATTCGTTTCCATTATCAGATTTGGGTAGTGGACCAATCGTATCCACAATTACTCTATCGAAAGCTCTTTGCGGAGTTTCGGTTATGGTTAATGGGGTCTTAGTGTGTTTAGTCGTTTTAGACTTTTGGCATTTAGGACATTTCTTTATGTACTCTTTTATGTCTTTGGACATATTTTTCCAGTAATAGTGCCTCTGGACCTTGGCCAAGGTTTTTGTAATGCCTGTATGACCACCTTGTATTGGATCATCGTGAAATGTAGACAATATAGCTTCTTTTCTTTATTATTTTTTATTACGGTCACCGGGTTGAGTAGCGCTACTCTTAATGATTTCAATATATAATTGCCCATATTTTTAAAATTATCAATTGAAACATGTTCAAAGATATTTTCCCACGGTGCCACTTTAAGTTGGCTGATTTTGTGCATACCGGCTTGCTTTTCAAGCCTTTGAAAGAATTGACCTAAGTCAAGGGTTCCATTAGTATACAAATCGCTAACATTATATCTTGCTGTAATTTTCCTTCCGTGCTTAAATAAACACATATTGTTATTTACATGCAAGGTCACTCCTTTACGTACTTCATCATTATTAATGACTTCATATACGTTGGGCTTTGAAGCTTTTTCTATGGATTGCTTATGCAATTCTATTTTTTCTTTTCCTGCGCAGGATTTTTGTCTACTTTGGTTTCTGGTAGTGACTTTCAGAATATTTAATTGTATGTTTTTTAAGTCTGTGATTGTTATTCTGGAGAGCGCATCGGCTACATAATTATCTTTGCCCTTTAGGTACTCTACCGTAAAATTATATTCCTCTAATTCAAGTCTCATTCTTGTTAGTTTGGAACTGGGATTTACCATTGAAAATAAGTAAATAAGTGCTCTGTGGTCTGTTTTGACAGTGAAATGTCTACCATAAATATATGGTCTGAAGTGTATTATTGCCCAATGAATATCTGCTAGTTCTTGTTCTGTAGTGCTCTTGTTGCTTTCACCTTTCGTAAAGGATCTTGATGCGTATGCAACCGGAAGCTGAAGTCCATTTTTGTTTTGAGTTAGGACTGCTCCACAAGCGTATTTGCTAGCATCTGTGATTATGCAAAATTCTTTGCTAAAATCTGGGTATTGCAACAGAGTTGGGTTTATTAATGCTGATTTTAGATGTTCGAAAGCGTTTTGACATTTTGTTGTCCATTCGAATTTTACATTTTTCTTACATAATCTTGTTATGTGACGGGAATATTCTGCAAAATTCTTTATGAAACGTCTGTAATAATTGCAAAATGCGACGAATCTTCTAGCGCCGTCCACATCATGTGGGACTGGGTAATTTTGAATGACGTCGTATTTTTTGTCGTCGGGCAAGATTCCTTTATTTGTGCATTTATGTCCTAGGAAGGTGACTTCATGCATGAAAAATGAACATTTTTCGGTATGTAACTTTAGGTTGTGTTTCCTACATTTCTCAAAAACATCAGTTAGGTTCTTGAGCATGTGGTTTTCGGAGCAACCTATGACTATTAAGTCATCCATGTAAAGAAATGCTTGGGAAGGCTCCAATCCAGAGAAAGCTATAGTCATCATTCTTTGAAAGGAGTTTGGCGCTATTTTTAAACCGAATGGTAATCGTGTGAAACGATACGAACCATTGTTCGTTGAAAAGGATGTTATATCTCGTGAATTTTTTTCGAGTTCAATTTGGTGAAAACCGGACATTAAGTCGAGACATGAGAAATACTTTGCTCTACCTAGTTGATCTAAAATGTCATCGATTCTAGGGAGTGGAAATTTATCAGATAAGAGTTTTTTATTAATTTGACGATAATCTATTACTAATCGCCATTTTTTATTTTCTGAATTTGGGAGTGACTTTTTTGGTACTAGCAGAAGTGGGCTATTATAAGGTGATACAGAGGATTCCACTATTTTATCTTTAATGAGTTTTTGGACATGCTTTTGAATTTCGTCTTGTTGACTATGAGGATTTCTATAATTTTTTATATATACGGGTTCATCATCAGTTAATCTCAGTTTTTGTTTATAGAAATTATTGGTAGTGATTGTTTCGGTTTCTAGTCCGAACACATCACTATACTGGGTGCATAATTTTGTGAGTTGTTTGTTGAATTGAGGAGGGAAGTTTTTGGAAAGTTGGGATAATACAATTTTTTCTCGGGTTTCTAAGTCAGTTTGTACTACTTCGTAGTTTGAAAGTGGTTCATGCAGAATATTTTTAATATAAACTACTTGATCCTTATCTGTGGTATTTAATAGTCTTATATATGCATTCTGGGTTGTTGCTATGGTATTTGCTATATAGATACCATGCTGAACTTCTTGATTCGGAATTAATACACTGTCATTTTCTGAATTCATTTCAATTTTTCGGACGACTTGGGATCTTGCTGGCAGAATTAGAGAGTTATTGCCAGAGCTATATGTTATTGGAACATAAATAGGATATTGGAGGTTATTTGGTCTTATTATAAGCCAGTCTTCAGACGGCTTGAAGTCTAATTGACAGTTTTATCTTTTAATAAAATCGATTCCTAGTATTCCATCGCATGGAATAGCGAACTGAAAATTTACGATATGGAAATCATGTGGAATTATGTATTTTGAAGTTTGAATTTCAATAGAAGTTAAACCTTTTGATTTGGTAACTTCTTGACTGTTTATTATTTGATTACTTTTGATGTTTTGAAAAGCATCAGAATTTTCCTTTAATATGGAAATTTCTGCACCTGTATCTAGTAGAAAAACTAATTCTTTTCCTGTTGCTACGTTTGTGAAACTAACAAATGTACTTTGACTGAGATTTATAGTGTGAACTTTGGTGTTTCTTACTGTTGTGTACCTAAAGGCGTCTGGGAGTTTCCCGAATCTGTATGGACTACCCTGACGTTATTGTTATGGTTGTTATTGCTATGGTTGTGGCTATTATTGCCATTATTATTATGGTTTCCACCACGGCCGTGTCCGCCGCGATTATTTCCACCACGGTTGTTGTTGTTCATGTAGTTATTGTTATTATAGTTATTGTTTCCGTAGTAACCATTATTTTGGATATACCCGTTATTGTTATATCTACCTCGATTATTACCTCTACCGCGATAATTGTTTTTGTAATTGTTACCGCGATAGTTTCCTCGATAGGCGTATAATATGGAATTTGCATTGCCTGTCATTTCAGTACGGCATTGTATTATATGTACTTCGTGACGGCTTCATTCATTGTTGTGAAATTACTTGCTTCCAATATTGTTTTAAGTCGGCCATGCTCACAATTTTTAACCATTGTGGAGATGGCTTCTTTAATGCTGAATTTGTCAGCGTGCTCGGCCGATAGACCTTCGTCAATATACGAAGCTTCTAGAAGCTTCCGTAGGTTGTCTATCTCTGTTGTAAACTTTTCTGCCGTTTTTCCTTTCTGGCCGGTTTTTGCCATTTTGGCTTTAACCACGTCAGATGTTTCTCCGACTATAGTATCTTGCAGTTTTTTAATTATTGCTTCTATAGTCGTTTCGCTTTGGACTCTGTACAAAGTGGATCCAACTATTTTGGATTTAATAACTTCTACAGCCAAAGCTTCGAATGTGCCTTTCGTTAGGTTGACTAACCTCAAAGCTGTTATGAATCTTTGCAGGTGTAACCTTTGCCCGTTAAATTCTGGGATGGCACTCGATATTTCCCTTTGGTATGCCCTTTGGGCATTTTTTTCGTCAGTCATTGTGGTAGGTTTTACTTCCAAAATGCTGTTGTCTAAATCTGAGTCTGTGTAGTCCTGGTCTGATAATTCAGATTGAATAAGGACTGCCGGAATTGTAAGATTGTTTATATATTTTTCCTCAATTTCGGGTTCCGTGGAGATAGGGTCATCAGTTTCAGCTTTTACCTGTGATGATAAATCTGAATATTCTGACTCTTCACCAGTTTCTATTGTCAGGGGTGTGTTCAGGATCGTTGGTACTGAAATTGTTAGGTTGTACCTTTGCTTTATAAATATGAGATTGTCTCTTAATTTATTCAGATATTTTGACACCTGAGACCAACGGGTTTTGTCTAGCCTGTCTCTTTGGTCATGTATCAGTGTACGCGCTGTATTGAAGCGGTTTACTAATATTTCTGCATGCTTATTCACAGTGTTTATCTGTGCTGGCCTAGGCCTTGATAATGACTTATAAGATTTGTCAAAATCCATTTTTAAACCATGCAATCTTTCATAAATTTCCTTCCATTCCATTATCTAATGGACTACGGATATAATATTATCGGGATATTTTCTTGATATATTCATTTATTTCTGTTTCATTTCTATTTTATTAGACATAAAAATAGATTATACTTCATACTTTATAAAAATATATTCTGTACTTTAATATAGCATACTAAAAAATAATATATCTCCATGTGGATATAGAGGTATTATAGGTAGGTGTTTTATTTATTAACGGAACATCTTTTTAATAATTATTGGTATATTGGTATATTGGAATTGGTATATAATTTTTTGTGTTAATAGTGTGATTTAATTTATGATTTATTTGCCATTCAGTTTGGCTCATTTAAAGATTTGCCTTATTTGGCTATGTGTATATTGCTTTTTATACCCTTGCAGAGGGTATTATAATTTTGGTCAAAAGTGTGCAACGCAGTGAAGGAGACATCTCCGACCCTATAAAGTATATATATTCTTGATCAGGATCACCTCCTGAGTTGATATGAGCATGTCCGTCTGTCCGTCGGTCCGTCTGTCCGTCTGTCTGTCTGTTTCTACGCGAACTAGTCTCTCAGTTTTAAAGCTATCGACTTCAAACTTTGCACACACCCTTCTTTCCTTTGCACGCAGTATATAAGTCGGAACGGCTCGGATCGGCCGACTATATCCTATAGCTGCCATATAACTGATTGATCGGAAATGGTATAACTTCGGTGTTTTTAAAGTTAGAGAGTTCAAATTTTACACGAGCGCTATTTTTGGCAAAATAATACGACATGCTAAATTTCGTAAGGATCGGCCGACTATATCCTATAGCTGCCATATAACTGAACGATCGGAAATGACCCAACTTTCGTGTTTTTTGAAGATAGAAAGCTGTAACTTAGTACAAATTTTTTTTTGATCAGTTGATCCAACCTACCAAATTTCATAACGATCGGCCGACTATATCTTATAGCTGCCATATAACTGAACGATCGGATATGGTTTTTGGTAGAAATGCCAACTTTGGTATTTTTGAAGATAGAAGTTTGGGACTTGTTTTAAATTTTGTATTATAATAAATTGGCTTATATTATCATATTCTCATAAGGATCGGCCAACTATATCCGATGTTTGCGATATATATCCAGTCTTAACTGCAAGGGTATATCAACTTCGGCTCCGCCCGAAGTTAGTTTTCCTTTCTTGTTTTTTTTTTATTTTATTTGTAACTTTTTTTTTTTTTTTTTGAAACCTGCCTATTTTTCATTGTATATATTTTTTTTTACATAATAACCTGCCTATTATTTGTATGGTTTTCAGGCCACACGCTAATCGGGCAACTTTAATGTCGCTCAATTTTACAAAGGATTTTTATATATATAAAAAAAAATATGCATCGCAGTGCAATAAAAAAAAATATGCAACGCAGTGCATGGGAAAAAAAAAAATTTTGCGCCTTGGCAGCGCTGTCGGTTCACTTTTCCGGGCTTAGCTTGGAGCGCTAAACGGGGCCGGTGCTGGCTGCACAGGCGTTTCTTCTTTATTGAGATGTTGGGGCACCGGTGCTGGCACAGGTTTGCTCGCAGAAGGGTGATTCCAGGGGTCCTCTGTCATTTCTTTGCAGTTATCCGGTCATCTCGGAAGTTGTTTATTTATTATTTATTTATTTATAAGTTTAATTATTCGTTGCTGATAGGTTGTTAGCATGGGGACTGAGTGAGTGTCAGATCGTTGTGGGTTTTTTTTTTTTTGGTAATTTTGTTTTTGGAAAGTCAAGTTCAGCTCGTAACTTTTGCCTTGTTGACAACGCTGGAGGGGATTTATTTGTATAAGAGTATATACTCTTTATACTTTGTTTTGTACATCTCCGCGTTTACCCATCACTGCACTCTACTCACTCGGATTAATTTTTGTCATAAATTCCAAAAAACAATTTTCTTGTTTTTCAGCAAATTTCAATTTTTTTTTTGTGTTTTTTTTTTTTTTTTTTTTTTTCTCCTGGGTTATATCCTTTTAGGTGTGTCCTTCGAATCCCTCGATGTCCTTGCAGGTCCTGTCACGGTCGCCATGTAATACGATCCTCCTGGCAGGATCGCCATGTAATCGATTCCCAATAGAAGGCTCTTGATTCGGTTTGTAAAGGTTCTTTATTTAGTCGGAGCAGCTGTTGTTGCCGCTCCGAGCTCAAGAGAGTTTCTGATTATACAAATTTACTTATGAATTAAAGGAAGTCTAAATCTCGTAGCTGCGCTGCCCAAAGCGGCAGCGGAGAGACGGTTATGTATTCTTTAATATTTATATATGAATATATATTTATGTTACGTTCGATTAGGCGGAGGTATGTGGACTTGCATAAGGTCCACTCGTGTTACGTATATGCGGACATATGCACTTTTCGGCGTGCAGCAAAGGCACAGCGGGCGATTCATATTTCGGTGCACTTAGGTTTATGACCGAGACCTTGGATAACATAAACACTGCGACAAAGTGTTACAGTGTGTACCCTTTAAGTACTCTTGGTACAGTGGTTGGTCGATATATATACATATGATATTAATAGTGCATATATGAGCATATTACAACTTCCTCTTCCGTTACCTCCTCCGCCATTTCATTGTCTGCTGGGGGGGTGGGAAGCTGGGTGACCTGGTTGCCGGCTGGGAACAGTGCTTGCACTATGGACCTTAGTACGATCGGGTCAGAGGGGGACTGACTTCCTGCGCGCAGCCTCTTCACCACTATCCGGTACGCGTTGCCCCATGGATTTTCCTCCGCCGAGTCACACAACTCCAGGAAGCATTTCCTTTTACTGTTTCGGATGGCCACCTTCAATGCTTTGCGTCGGTCCTTGAAGGCTTGGTGCCGCTCCTCAAAGGCGTCGCTGCCTCTCGCTCGCTGCATAAGCCTCTTTGCTCTCATGCACTCAGCTCGGATGGAGCCAATCTCCTCGCTCCACCAGTAAACAGGAGCGTGGTTTCTGCGGTAGCGGCTTCTCCGCTGCATGCTCGCCATGCACGCTGCCTCAAGCTTAGCTGCCAGGGTGTCAGCCATTTCGTTGGCTCCGCTTGGTAGGACGTTGCCGATGTCACGTGCTGCCTCGGTGAAGTTCCTCGCCTGGAGCGTACCGACTCTGTAGCCTTGGTTCCCTCGATTCGGTTCCCTCGGTCGTCTACCAATTGAGCACAATATTGCTTCGCTGGCCGTAAAGCTGCCGCTTATCCTCCAGTTAGCGCCCGTCGCTAGCGAGGGGCTCGCGATGGATCCTGCTCCGGCTCTGCTGAAGGTGTGCTGGTTTCCTTCGTTCAGCAGTACGAGATCGAGTGAGGCGATGGTTTCTCTGACCACTCTCCCTCTCGCATTCGTCCTCGGGCAGCGCTAGTCCTGTGCCCACGCGTTGCAGTCCCCTACAAGGGTATACTGTAGTCGTGCAAATGTAAGTAAAATACAGAAGGAATCATCTACGACTCCATAAAGTATATATATTCTTGATTCTTGAAATTTCTTAAACGAAACATTGAAGATTGTTCTATTTTAGATACTTTGCACTTAAAATAAGTTTAATAGTTAAACTTTAAAAAAATGGTTTTTGGCCAGAAAAAGGTTTAACTTTCCTGTAGTGCACTGTTAAGCCTTCAAAACAGGGGTGCCCAAGCTCTGCATTGTAATATGCTCATATATGTTCATTTTTCATGCATGAAGTCACCTTCCTAGGACATAAATGCACAAATAAAGGAATCTTGCCCGACGACAAAAAATACGACGTCATTCAAAATTACCCAGTCCCACATGATGTGGACAGCGCTAGAAGATTCGTTGCATTTTGCAATTATTACAGACGTTTCATAAAGAATTTTGCAGAATATTCCCGTCACATAACAAGATTATGTAAGAAAAATGTAAAATTCGAATGGACAACAGAATGTCAAAACGCTTTCGAACATTTAAAATCAGCATTAATAAACCCAACTCTGTTGCAATACCCAGATTTTAGCAAAGAATTTTGCATAATCACAGATGCTAGCAAATACGCTTGTGGAGCAGTCCTAACTCAAAACAAAAATGGACTTCAGCTTCCGGTTGCATACGCATCAAGATCCTTTACGAAAGGTGAAAGCAACAAGAGCACTACAGAACAAGAACTAGCAGCTATTCATTGGGCAATAATACACTTCAGACCATATATTTATGGTAGACATTTCACTGTCAAAACAGACCACAGAGCACTTATTTACTTATTTTCAATGGTAAATCCCAGTTCCAAACTAACAAGAATGAGACTCGAATTAGAGGAATATAATTTTACGGTAGAGTACCTAAAGGGCAAAGATAATTATGTAGCCGATGCGCTCTCTAGAATAACGATCACAGACTTAAAAAACATACAATTAAATATTCTGAAAGTGTACCAGAAACCAAGGTAGACAAAAATCCTGCGCAGGAAAAGAACAAAAAGAATTGCATAAGCAATCTTTGAAGAAGCTTCAGAGCCCAACGTATATGAAGTCATTAATATTGATGAATGTAAATAACAATATGTGTTTATTTAAGCACGGAAGGAAAATTACAGCAAGATATAATGTTAGCGATTTGTATACTAATGGAACCCTTGACTTAGGTCAAGTCTTTCAAAGGCTTGAAAAGCAAGCCGGTATGCACAAAATCAGCCAACTTAAAGTGGCACCGTGGGAAAATATCTTTGAACATGTTTCAATTGATAATTTTAAAAATATGGGCAATTATATATTGAAATCATTAAGAGTAGCGCTACTCAACCCGGTGACCGTAATAAAAAATAATAAAGAAAAAGAAGCTATATTGTCTACATTTCACGATGATCCAATACAAGGTGGTCATACAGGCATTACAAAAACCTTGGCCAAGGTCCAGAGGCACTATTACTGGAAAAATATGTCCAAAGACATAAAAGAGTACATAAAGAAATGTCCTAAATGCCAAAAGTCTAAAACGACTAAACACACTAAGACCCCATTAACCATAACCGGAACTCCGCAAAGAGCTTTCGATAGAGTAATTGTGGATACGATTGGTCCACTACCCAAATCTGATAATGGAAACGAATACGCAGTAACACTCATCTGCGATTTAACTAAATACTTAGTAGCAATACCAATACCAGATAAAAGTGCAAATACAGTAGCAAAAGCTATATTTGAAAATTTTATTCTAAAGTACGGTCCAATGAAGACGTTCACTACGGACATGGGAACGGAAAATAAAAATTCAATTATTGAGAATTTATGTAAAAATCTAAATATTGAAAACATAACTTCTACTGCACATCATCACCAAACTGTAGGTACCGTGGAGCGAAGCCACAGAACACTCAATGAGTATATTCGTTCATACATCTCAGTAGACAAAACGGATTGGGACGTATGGCTACAATACTTCGCCTATTGTTTCAATACAACACCCTCTATGGCACATGACTATTGTCCATATGAATTAGTTTTTGGTAAAACGTCAAATCTATCAAAACATTTTAATAGCGTAGATATAATAGAACCCCTTTACAATATAGAAGATTACGCTAAGGAATCAAAATTTAGATTATAGCAGGCATTTAAGAGAGCTAGACTAATGCTAGAAGCTCATAAGCAAAAACAAAAAATTATTTATGACAAAACTAGTTTGGATTTTGATTTAAAAATAGGAGATCATGTTTTATTGAAAAATGAAACAGGACATAAACTAGATTTTAAATATACAGGTCCTTATAAGGTAGAACAAATAGGAGATAGAGATAATATAACTATATTAGACAAAAAAAATAAAAAACAAATAGTACATAAAGATAGATTAAAACTTTTTATTTCATAATCAATCAACATTTCATGAATAAAAAAAAAAAAAAAAAAAAAGAAAAATAAGCATACCAAATATAAAAATACAAAAAAAAAACTTATTGTTAACATCATTTATTAAATTTTGTACAATCTATGTTAGAAAAAAACTTCATTATATTACGTTATTTTTCAAAAGGAGGGAGATGTAATATGCTCATATATGCACTATTAATATCATATGTATATATATCGACCACCCACTGTACCAAGAGTACTTAAAGGGTACACACTGTAACACCTTGTCGCAGTGTTTATGTTATCCAAGGTCTCGGTCATAAACCTAAGTGCACCGAAATATGAATCGCCCGCTGTGCCGTTGCTGCACGCCGAAAAGTGCATATGTCCGCATATACGTAACACGAGTGGACCTTATGCATGTCCACATACCTCCGCCTAAGCGAACATAACATTAATATATATTCATATATAAATATTTAAGAATACATAACCGGCCCACCGCTGCCGCTTTGGGCAGCGCAGCTACGGGATTTAGACTTCCTTTAATTCATAAGTAAATTTGTAAAATCAGAAACTCCCTTGAGCTCGGAGCGGCAACAACAGTTGCTCCGACTAAATAAAAAACCTTTACAAACCGAATCAAGAGCCTTCAATTATTGGGAATCGATTACAAATGCGATCCTGCCAGGAGGATCGCAGTACAGCATACGGGAGAGCAAACTCCCACAAAAATGTAAAAAATAACCAATACTTTGGTGTGTAAATTTTTTTTCCCATCCATGTGGGTGCACTGAAAAATTAAATTATAGTAACATTCACAAGGGGTTTAAAAAACTCAATATAATAAAATATAAATTTTATTACAGCAATAAAAAAAGACCCCACATTTTTTACAACAGCTTATTATTATACTATAACAAATAATGCACGGCTTCTTAAGGGGGGACATCTGAGTAACAGGCGAAAAAAAACGGATTTTCAGGAATTTTTTTTGGCCAAATGAAAAAGCCAATAGAAAATTTGTAAATGAGGTTTTATTATATTATATTTAAAGTATAAAATAAATTTTTTTTTTTAATAAATGGAAAACGAAATGGCGGCTCTGCAGCCTTTATTCGTAGGCCCTATTTTTTAAAAGGGGGTCCATGGCCGAACACCTTACGTCCTTAATTTTTGATTTAAATCAAAAAATCAAGTTTGGTTAGTTTCTGTACATCAACGGCTATCGACACACGTAGGATGTATTGGTTTTTCCCAAAATGGTGAGTGATTGAACAAAATTTTCAATTTTCACGAACAAAAAACGTCACAAAATTGTTGATTAAAAAAAAAGTAAGCAATACAAAAAAATTATATATAAAATACTGCGTGTGTCGATAGACATAGGTATTCTGAGTATACTGTCAAAATTTTAGATCGATAGGTTAAGAGTTGTTCGAGTTATGTGTTCGGCCAACCCAAAAAAAACCGGTTTCGAGAAAAACGCGTTTAAAGTTTTAAGTACTGGAAAATTTCGACACTTAGACACTTTGGCTGGACTCTATATTTTCATATGTTATTTTTAAGACCCTAAAGAATTTTTAAGCGAAAAATAAAATTTTCGATTTTTTCAAAACTCTACTCAGATGTCCCCCCTTAATTACAAAAAAATGTTCTGCGACGAAGAAATTCTTCGCTTCAGGTCGACCATTTTGGCAGAAACAAAAACAACAAGAAAAGAAAGCTAACTTCGGGCGGAGCTGAAGTTGATATACCCATGCAGTTGAAACCGGATATATATCGCAAACATCGGATATAGTTGGCCGATCCTTATGGGAATATGAATATATAATCCAATTTATTACAATACGAAATCTAAAAAAAATCCCAAACTTCTATCTTCAAAAGTACCAAAGTTGGTATTTGTACCAAAAACCATTTCCGATCGTTCAGTTATATGATAGCTATAGGATATAGTCGACCGATAGTTATGAAATTTGGTAGATTGGATCAACTGACAAAAATTGAATCTGTACTAAGTTCCAGCTTTCTATCTTCAAAAACACGAGTTGGGTCATTTCCGATCATTCAGTTATATGGAAGCTATAGGATATATTCGGCCGATCCTTACGAAATTTGGCATGTCGTATTATTTTGCAAAATATTGCTCTCATGTCATTTGAACTCTCTAACTCTAAAAACACCAAAGTTATACCATTTCCGATCAATCAGTTATATGGCAGCTATAGGATATAGTCGGCCGATCCGGGCCGTTCTGACTTATATACTGCGTGCAAAGGAAAGAAGGGTGTGTGCAAAGTTTCAAGACGATAGCTTTAAAACTGAGAGACTAGTTCGCGTAGAAACGGACAGACAGACAGACGGACAGACAGACGGACCGACGGACAGACGGACAGACGGACATGCTCATATCAACTCAGGAGGTGATCCTGATCAAGAATATATATACTTTATAGGGTCGGAGATGTCTCCATCACTGCGTTGCACACTTTTGGACAAAATTATAATACCCTCTGAAAGGGTATAAAAACTATTAGTAAATAAACAAATAGTTTTGGAAAGGTAAACACAAGAATGAAACATGAAGACTGAGCAACAGCATAACAAGTAAATAAACCGCAAAACTGACCCTGAAAAAGTTAAAACGGTGTTAGTATTTTTACAAAATTAGGCATATAGGAAAATTTTGGCAGAAAATATTTACACATTTGTTACCTTTGGAGACCGACAAACACATTGGTAAATCAACGAATTGTAGAATTTTTGTGGGATCACTACTAAAAAAAATATGCTCAAAATATAGGCAAAAAACATGTATTAGTTTACAATAATATAATAATAACAATAATTATATAATCAAATTATATCTCATTTTATAGAAAATACCTTTAACTTCAAAATCTATTACAAACAAGAAAGGAAAGCTAACTTCGGGCGGAGCCGAAGTTTATATACCCTTGCAGTTAAAACCGGATATATATCGCAAACATCGGATATAGTTGGCCGATCCTTATGGCAATAGGAATATATAATCAAATTTTTTACAATACAAAATCTAAAAAAAGTCCCAAACTTCTATCTTCAAAAATACGAAAGTTGATATTTCTACCAAGTACCATTTCCGATCGTTCAGTTATATGGCAGCTATAGGATATAGTCGGCCGATCCTAATGAAATTTGGTAGGTCGGATCAACTGACCAAATATATAATCTGTACCAAGTTCCAGCTTTCTATTTTCTAAAAACACGAGTTGGGTCAAAGTTGGGTCATTTCCGATCGTTCAGTTATATGGCAGCTATAGGATATAGTCGGCCGATCCTAATGAAATTTGGTAGGTCGGATCAACTGACCAAATATATAATCTGTACCAAGTTCCAGCTTTCTATTTTCTAAAAACACGAGTTGGGTCAAAGTTGGGTCATTTCCGATCGTTCAGTTATATGGCAGCTATAGGATATAGTCGGCCGATCCTTACGAAATTTGGCATGTCGTATTATTTTGCCAAAAAGAGCTCTCACCTAAAATTTGAACTCTCTAACTTTAAAAACACCAACATTATACCATTTTCGATCAATCAGTTATATGGCAGCTATAGGATATTGTCGGCCGATCCGGGCCGTTCCGACTTATATACTGCGTGCAAAAGAAAGAAGGGTGTGTGCAAAGTTTCAAATCGATAGCTTAAAAACTGAGAGACTAGTTTGCGTAGAAACAGACAGACGGACAGACAGACGGACATGCTCATATCAACTCAGGAGGTGATCCTGATCAAGAATATATATACTTTATAGGGTCGGAGATGTCTTCTTCACTGCGTTGCACACTTTTGACCAAAATTATAATACCCTCTGCAAGGGTATAATAATTTTAATTTGAACACGTAAATATGGATATGACTCTAAAGTTCGGTTTAGTTGTTAAAAGTTTTGCGATGCGCGCAGCTGCGCTTTACAAATGAGCAACTGTTCACATCTTCAAATATATTTTTAAAAAATCCCTTTATATTTCTAGAAAAATCGGGTTTGCCATGAAGAAGCTTGGACATTTTAGAGGCGATTTGTTTACTTTTCGTACACTTTTGCCGTTATCAATTTTTTTCTTTTTGGCCTATGGGAGCAACCACTGTGCGCCCCTCCCGCCCCAAAAAAATTTCAAGTACTGAGGGTGTTTGTAGGAGGGCGTGGTTGCCGCAAAAGTTTCCAGGAGTAGAAATGTTGAATAAAAAGTCGAAGGCGTCTTCCAGTGAATATAACGCGGTCAGCTTTATTGGGCTGCTTACATCGAATACTGACTTAAAAACTAGTACAAAAAAAGACGATCGACGACAACCAACGAGCGAGAGAGAGGGCACAGAGGGGTGAGTGTGGATGCGCTCTTTAGCGCGGGTGCGCTCTTCAGCGCGGATGCGCTCTTCAGCTGAGCGGCACAACGGCCCCTCACCTAAACATTCTCCCCCCCCTTGCAATCGCTCGGGTTGCAACAGATCCCTCGTGGCTAGCTATGCGTCACTGCAGCTAGAGGGCGTACACGGGTCGATGAAGGCCCCCGTGTCGAAAATCCGGGTCCCGATGTTGACGCTGTTCCGGTTCAGCAGCGACGATAGGGTGGGCGCAGCGACCGCGTCCTGCGAGGGCCCTTGAGGAGAGGCGGAAAATTGACTAGGCGCGGATGACGCGGGCGGACGAGCGGTGGACGGCACCCGATGGGTGGCGGACGAATGCAGTGGAGCACTTGACGGCTGCCGACCAGTGGCGGAAGAATGCCGAGGAGTTATCGAAGAGTACCGGGAAGTCGGCGGCCGTGGATCGGTTTGGGAATGCCGGAAAATGGCGGACGAAGGGCGAGAAGCACCCGAACCGCGCCGGGAGTTGGCGGATGACGGCCGACGAGAGAGCGAGACACCCCGTGTACTGTCTCCCGCGGGCGGTGACCGGTGCTCCTTGGTCACGGGGTGCAGCAGCGTGTGGTGATCCTGACCACACGTCTTACAGCCGTCCCCACACCGACAGGATCCGTCGGAGTGCTCGTGGGCCAGGCAGCTCGAGCAATAGCGGTTCACAAGAACCGCTCGGAGCCGCTCCTCGGCACTAAGGCATAGGAAGCGCCAACACTTCTTCAATGGATGGATCCCATTGCAGACTCGGCATCGGTAGGATTGTGTACCTCACAATCGGGCGTTGCGTGGACGTGGCGACATCGTGCTGAATATGACCTTGGAATCCAGAATTTGGCCCGTATCAGTCGGATCATCAGCTGATTGCCACCGTGCAGCGTGATGCGATGTGTAAATCGAAGAAGGAGTCGTAACAGAATTGTGCTCGCATCCTGAATCGAAACCCTGAACCAGTGAGTCACCGAGGCTGCGGGCAACTCGTGCGGAAAAAACAGACACGCTGCGGGGGTTAGCTGGAGACAATGGGCCAGTCAGTACCCATCCAAAAATGGTCTCCTGACGAGAAGCGACCCGCAGATGTTAGCCTTGGAATTACCGAGGAGAATGGACGGAAGAATGTCAGCTCCTAATAACACATCGATTTGGAAGCTCTCAAAGAAGTTGGGGTCCGCCAGGGGAATGTCGGGCAGCCCCTTGAGACGATCTCGCGAAATCGGATATGATGGCAGATTTCCTGCCAACTTCGGAAGAACATAAGCCGCAGTCTCTAATCGAAGCCCGGGTCTAGACGGCGACCGAATGGAGAAATGGCACAATTTAGTAGACTGCGCGGAAATGGTCTGATTAAGGCCGGAAACTTGTGCGTGAAGGGAAACTTGACAAGGTTGAACAGTCGTTCCGTTATGAACGTCGCTTCGGAGCCTGAGTCTATCAGAGCTCGTGCCTGGAAGGTGCACCCCAAATGGCACACGTTGATAAGGGCCGTGCCCAGTAGTACTGTTCCTGACCCGGAAGCGAAACACACCTGCACATTCGACTGATCCTCTGAGCCGTTTGCTGGCGTAGGCGGACTTGGAGCGGTGGCGAACGGATTGCCGCGGTGCAGGAGGGTGTGGTGTCGGCTGTGGCATGTTAAGCAGGTATGGGCGCTCGTGCAGTCTCGCTGCTGGTGCCCTCGGGAAAAACAGTTTAAACATAACTGCTTCCTCCTTATGTAGTCAGAGCGCCCATTTACATCCCTTTCTTGGAAACGCGGACATAAGCGAATGGGGTGGTCCTCCCTCGAACAGAGATCGCAGCCCTTTTGGCCCGGAACTCCAGAGTGCGATGGCGCTCTGTCAGGAAGTTGTCTAATTCCTTCCATGTTGGAATTTCGGTCTTATCATGGACGGATTGCTCCCACATGGAAAGTGTGACTTTGGGGAGCTTTGACGAAATCATAAATACAAGGAGACAGTCCCAAGCCTCAACATTAACGGAGGACATTTTTAGGGCTGTCATGGTGGCTTGGAGCTCCTTCAGCGCGACCCCGGACTCTTGAGAAATAGCCTGGAGGTTGAAAAGGATTTTCAACTGGCTATTGACCAATAGCCGCCGGTTCTCAAAGCGGTCTGTGAGGCTTTGCCAAGCGACGACAAACCCCTCATGGGTAAGCGGAGCCTTAGAGACAATGGCGTGGGCGTCTCCACTTGTTTTGGACAGTAAGTGGAACAACCTCTCTACCGGGGTGAGCCGCGAGTTTTGGATGTAAATGGCCGTAAACAAGTCTCTGAAGGGCCACCGAAGATAATCACCCGCGAAGACCTCGGTATCCACCGGAGGTAACCGGCAGCCTGTAGGCGCGGGCGTGTGGACATTGACGGAAGCCTGAGTGGATTGGGAAGCAATTTTCTCCCGAAGCTGGGCAATACACCTCGAATAGACGGAGTAACATTAGCTGTACTTCGCTTCCAGCACTGTCGAGGCGGCCGCATTGTCGTCGGACACGGCTAGCAAATCGGAGCAGCTCTCATAGCTTGTCTCCACCTTCTCCCATAGTGCCCGAATTTGGTCCCGATGGACTTCGCACATGTATTGGGAGCCTATTTCGGTTTCTGGGGCGCCCGGAGTATTTATGTTAGCCTCAAATTGGCTAATTCGATCTGTTGAAGCGATGAACTTTTTCAACGCCACTTCGACCGCACTTGGAGCCATTTTTGCAACGGAGCGAGTCTGCCTCTGTGAAAGACCGGGGGTTGTATTGACGGATTCGTCACTCCTTGCCCTTGGACTGGCACTGGTAGCCTTAGGCTTCAAAAGAGGCGTCCGCGGAGATGCGGATTGAGATCTGTCCAAACGGATGGCTGGGATCGAACGCGGCTTTTTGTCGTCTCCCGTGGGCATTCTCAGAGTCCAATTCGCTGGTCAGCGCTTGTCGACTGACGTGCGCAACAGGTGCCTCGTACGAAGTGGTGGCCGGTCGCACTAATGTGATGAGAACGGTGAGATCGCGGATGAAAGGCAATCACAAGGAGCAAGTGCGAACTAGTGGCGCCGATGTGGAAAGGAAAGTCGGGTGCGGCACAATTCGAATGTGGAAAGAAAAACTTTTGGAATTTGCGGAGCCGGAAGGTGGACTTAACTTTGGCTTGAATTTAACACACAAAAAATAAATAATTAATTTTGGCTAACTGGCTCGGATTTAATTATGATGGAGCCAAAAGGGTGGAGTTGCAAATCGTAATTTTTAATCAATTGAGGTGAATTATCACGAAGCTGGAACGGTGGAATTGAAACCTAAATCTTTAATTAATTGAATTTAACTAACACGAAGCCGGGAAGATGGAATTAAAAACCGCGGCTCTATTCGGACAGAAGGTGGATAATTAAATTAATTAATTATAATTTTTCGATAATTAAATTTTCGACTGTAATTATTGAGTGGCCGGAAAGGTGAATTAAAAAAACCTGGCCCTTTGCTCGAACGGAAAATAAGATTTAAATAAATTTTCGTAGGTATAATTAAAAATACATAAATTTATAATTAATTGATTTTTTTAATCTATTTTGTTACGCAGCCGGTTATGCCGTCGGCACCCTGTACGTACCTCAAAGGAAAAAAAAGAACCGAAAAACACAACACGGCTAGGTCGAGAATTTAAGCGACACAATCACGGATTTGTAGGGAAATGTCGGCTTATAATTGTTCAAGCATTGAACACTATTTTGTATAGAAATTCTTAAGTTAGAGTTTCAAGGGATCGGACCCATGAAATACGAGTCAAACAGATGGTTTAAAACCGATCCCCTGCAGCCTAACACAAACACATACATAAGTGGTGAGCTTATCGCACTTGAGAAAGGGTCGCATAGCAGGTCAGCGTGCAGTGCGTTGACAAGTAGTTTTACATAGATATAAGATTCTCATGTATCGTACTTATAAGAGAATTGAACCAAATAAAATCAGTTTCCATAAGGAGCTCATTGGAGTAAGACCTATTTATTTTGGGGCTCCTCTTAACAATAATTGTTGGGTTTAGAAAATTAACATTTTTTTTTAAATTTTATCGGCTATATATTTCCTGAAATTGGAGGCAGAAAATATTTGGAAATGTATGGACATGCATGTAAGTAGGGCAAGGGAATGTGGGGCATATGATAACACAGTGGAACGTCGATAAGTGGACTGTATATTTTAAATTTTATCGGTTATATATTTCCTGGAATGGGAGGCAGAAAATATATGGACATGCATGCAGGTACGGATATATGTAAGGGCATGTGGGCATATGTTGGCACAGTGGAGCTTTGATAAGTGGACTGTATAATTGGGGGAACAGAAAAGTTATGTGGTGTAAAAAATGACACTGATTGAGGATGATAAAAACAAATATTACGACAGCGGCGGACTGTTCGGTGAATTTGGAAATTCCAGAACTAATTCACACCGGTGGCCAATATTAATTATGCCTTCTTTTTGTCACCACACAATTTCACTGTTCACTTGCGATTTTTTCGCGGATTAATTGCACCAAAAAAATATGTATGTGCGTATGCATGTATGTGGATACACATATGCCTCGACCGTTGGCAAGCGAATGGATAACGGAGAGGCCGAAAACGGCGAGGAATATGGGCAGCACACAAAACGGAGACGGATGGAAAAATTTCTGAAAAACTGTTGATGCCAAACTATTTTTATAGTTAATATAGTTAAAATTTTTATAGAAAAACCAATTTTATTCCCACCCATATATACTACACCATTTCCAATACAAGCGCTGTAACATTTTTAATCCGTGTATCTCGAAGACTATAATAGAAAGAACTATCATATTTGAAACTTAAATTCATATGACATTCGCTCAGATCAAGTTTTTGTCAAAATTTTGACACGCCCACTTCCGCCCTCAAAACGGAAATCTCCATTTTTTTCGCGGTCTTTCAGAATTTTGGAAATGGCTTGTGCATCAAATTAGAGCATTAGCAAGCATTCCTGTATTCATCATAAAGCTTAGAGGCACAGACGACCGAGGGGCGCTCGAGAAAAGATTTATTAGTATATGTATGTTAAGATATTTGTAATTTATTAAGCTAGGAGGAGTTAATAAGGAAATTTAAAATTCTATATTTTAAATTTGATGGACAGGAAGGAGATGTTATAGAATAAAGTCCATTGTAGCTCGAACATAAGACCATAAAATGGTCATGCTGAGCACACGATGTGTGTTCAAAAAGTAATGTCACTTTTCAAATATCACGAGCAACATATTTTAGATTATAGATTTTTCTTTTTGTTATATTGGTACACTCTTTCTAACATCTGTACCAAGTTTCAATTGAATCCTCTTTTTTGTTTGCTTGTGAGGGGCGTAAAGGTTACAAGTTGTTTTGCGTGCTCGGCGATATTTTGCTATAAAAAAATGTGGATCAAAAGATTTGCATCAAATTTTGCTTAAAAAATAAAATTAAGTGCTCCGAAATACTTGAAATGTTGACAGTGGCGTACGGGGAAACTGTCTGAGTAAAACCTCAGAAAAAAAAAGTTTTACAAGTTGTACAAACTCGTCCAAGATGGCCGGGATGATGCCAATGACAAGCCTCGTTCTGGACGCCCAAGCACGTCAACAACTGATGAAAACGTTCAAGCAGTGAAAAAAATTGTTTTGGAAAATCGTCGAATCACTATTAGAGAAGTTGCTGAAGATGTCGGTATCGCTTGGCTCGCGCCATAAAATTTTTTCGAACTTTTTGGGCACGAGTCGTGTGTCAGCGAAGTTAGTTCCGAAATTGCTGAGTTTTGACCAAAAGAACCGAGCATCGCTCAAGAGCTGTTGAATGACGTCAACGAAGACCCAGATTTACTCATAAGGGTCATAAGTGGTGACGAAGACTGCAAGACGGAGATTTGCAACGATTGAAGAGATAAAGACTGCATCGCTGGAAGAGCTCAACCGAAAAGTCCTTATAGGAAGTCCCTTGAGGATTGGAAAAACCGTTGGCATAAGTGTATTGTATCTGAGGGGGATTACTTTGAAGGGGACAAAATAAATATTGATAAAAAAATTAATAATATTAATTACTTTTTGAACACCCCTTGTGTTTCGAACTACAATGGCTAAGGAATAGAGGACTAAGGTTTCTAGAACTAAAGTTTCAGATAAAACTACACCGACCATTGTCCTACGATTTGTTAAGCTAGGTAAGTTTATTAGTAAGTGTCTACTATTATAAAATAGAAGGTGAGGATTGGAATCCCAGTTAAGACCTCTTAAGTTAAGTGAAAAAGTTAAGAAATTCTTTAGTACGGAGTGTACGAAGCCAGCAGAGGGCAGGAACGATAAAAAGACATAAGCTTGCATTTTGATCCATTAAATAGACAAACTGGCTAATTTAAGATCTTACATTGAAGGAAATTTATCCAAATTAAAAAACATTGGATTTGACAATATAGCATTGAGATCGTAAACATTTATGTAGGAAATTTGATCTTCGAGCAGCGGCTCCGCCCGAAGTTAGCTTTCCTTTCTTGTTTGTATACATACATAAATTGTTAATCTTGAAATTCTAATTATTTTATAATGATACAAAAAGAATTAAAATAAGCAAGACTAACTTATTTTGGAGGGTTTTAAAAAGTTTGGCCAAGAGTGAAAAAGACACATCGGACCCTATAACTGATTTAACGGAAATGGCCCAATTTTCGTGTAACTTTCTAAAGATTCTATTTTTTGCCAATTGATTCGACCTACCAAATTGGTATTGGTAAAAATACCAACATTAATATTTTTTTAGACAGAAACTTGGGCCGTTTTTTTTTTTAATTTTGTATTCCAACTATCGGGTCAGTGGCGGATACGTGCTACTGCTCTATCGTAGTTTTGTTTTTTTTTTCACCTGATTGTCACACCGTCAATGTGTGACCACTTTCTTTACGTCCTTTCTTCCTTACCCACTTTCTTTACCCATGTAAGAATGATTTGTAATTAATAACAAATATTAATAAGTCATAATATTTAGTTCATTCCGAAAAAACAAATAAATATTAATATCTCCTAATTAAATCAAAATTAAAAAATTATGCGATTCAGTCAAAAATGTATTTAGTAAATAAATAATCGTCGTCTTCAAATAAACTCAAGTTATCGATCGCATTATCAAAGTGTGTTGAGTTTAGGCGAACAAGAAGGCATCCTATTTTTTAAAGTGTCGTGGCTTAAACGATTTCACGACTGTACATCACATTAATACAAATTTGCATTTATGAATAGCGTTAGAATTTTAGTTATATATATGTTCCTAAGATATCGAATGAGGTTGTGAATTAGACTTTTATCTTCAAAAATATCAAAATTGGTATTTCTACCGAATTATATATTATATACCCAGTTATATAACAGCTATAAGATATAGTCGACCGATCGTTATGAAATTTGGTTTTTGTTTAAAAATATAATCTGTACTACGTTCCAGCTTTCTATCTTCAAAAACACCAAAGTTGGTATTTCTACCAAAAACCATTTCCGATCGTTCAGTTATATCAGTTGTATTGGCGATACCTGCATTGCGACAGACGGATTCTCTGTTGATGTTCTCCTGCGGTCGCCGCCAATATCACGGACCTGCACCCTAGCTTTAGTTTGCATATCTCCAGTTAAAATATTCCGGGCAATCTTTCTTTGGCTGATCCTGAATTTTTTCCGTCACATGTCCAGAGAAGATCACTCGTTTCCACTGCCCACAAGGATGTTCCGAAGAGCGCAATTATGCTGATGATCAGTTGGATTCTCTGCTCCGCCGATTTGGGAAATCGAAGACTGCACCGAGCCTATTGTGAAGCGGACGAAGGAGGAGTTAGATTGCGATGCTCGGTTGGATTCCCGCGCTTGCCATGTGAGGCATCCGTTGAAATGCGGTTCTTAGTTGCTAAGATAATCTTACTCCCAAGCTAAGGAAGCTTTTCCTCCTCAATTGAAGCAATATGCTGCCTCCATAAAGGATTATTAGGAGTTGGGTCATATGTCTCCCGTCCCTGTTGATGCGCGCATCACTAGCCAGTACTTTCTGTCACGCCATTGTGTTTTAAGGGAGGACAGTTCAACAACCAAGCTCAGGGTTGTTTTTGATGGATCTGCTGTCACCACTTCTGGGTATTCATTGAATGACGTGTTGATGTCTGGCCCAGTTATTTAGCCAAAGTTATTGCATATTCTTTTAAGGTTCCGATGCCATCGGGTGGCCATGACTGCAGATATTTGCAAAATGTATCATTGCGTCAGGGTTTTTCCTGAGGACAGCTATCTTCAGTCCATTCTTTGGCAGGATTCCACCCAGGATGAGTTACAGATTTTTAAGCTGGATACTGTCACTTATGGAACGGAGCCTGCCTCATTTTTGGCAGTTCGGAAAATGTATCAGTTGGCAGAGGATGAGCAATTAATGTTGCCAAAGGGGGCCGAAATTCTGCGACGCGACTTTTATGTGTATGATCTACTTTCCGGAGGCGACTCTATAGATGAAGCTATTAGCATAATGCAGAAAACATCTGTGATCCTTGCCAATGGCCAATTTCGGTTAAGGATGTGGTCCTCCAATGTTGCTGACGTGCTGGTTAAGAGGCCTGAAGAAGATTGGGAGCCTTTCCTAAGGTTCGATGATGGCAGCAATTTCACAAAGACTCTGGGTCGTGCTTGGGATCCTGCAACTAGCCATTTGCTATTTTCGTTTGAAAGGATTCAGTCAACCACAAGTCAGCTGCGTGCCGAATATCCTAGATGGGCGCGTACATCGAAGTCCGAGGTGGAGATCCATGGATTCTGTGACGCCAGCGTTGAGGCGTATGGGGCTTGCGTTAATGTCTTGTCCAAAGGCGCAGGATCTGCAAGCTATTTACTCTGTTCGAAGTCCCGAGCTGCGCCTTTAAAGACTGTTACGGTGCTGGAGTCATCGGGAGCCGAGTTGTTGCCTCGACTTATGTCGGAAGTAGCACAACTGAAGGTTTATGTTGGAAAGTATTTTTGCTGGTGCGATTCTGCTGTGGCTCTGTCTTAGATTCGAGAAGAACCCTCTCGGTTTCATGTTTTCGTCGCCCATCGAGTTTCGACCATTCAGAAGCTAACTAAAGAAATGGAGTGGCGGTCTGTTCCCACTTCCTTGAACCCAGCAGATATCCTGTCGCGTGGTGCTCTTCCCAATGAATTGATTGAGAATAAGTCTTTAAGAATAAGGTCTCACGGTCCTCCGTTTCTCCTTGGAGCCCAAGAGGAGTGGCCAACCGCGGTCCCATCTGAGAGATCAACTACGTGCAAGGGTCCTGCTCATCCAGTCATCGTACGTGGATATAACAGCGGTTTCTAAGTACTCTAATTCGTTTCCAGCACTGCAGAGGGTATTCGCTTACGTGTACAAGTTTTCCCAACGAATTCGTCACAAAGGTGTCACGACTAGCAATAATAGGACATAATAGGACCTCCATTTTTGGGAGGACATAAAGGCGCTTCAAAATGGAAAGGAGATAGATCCTGTGCCCTTGCCCTTGCAGATCCTGTGCAATAAATAAACGGTAAATAAATAAAATAAATGAAATAATAAACGGTTGTGGATAAACGGTCGGCTAAAAAACTCGTCATTGGATTTTGAAAGTCAGCATTTAACTATACTTCCTAGTAGGCGTCCATGGGCGGAATTTACATACGGGACGTTGTTTCCAACCATTCGGTTCCAATATAGGCTAATTGGGGGATGAAAAACGGTGACAAAGGCAAAACACAAATGCCTCCGATGCTTCCGGAGTAAGCGTTGGTTGCTGGACCACATTATGGCTGATCTCTTGGAGCAAAGCGTCTCCCAGGTCTTTGGAGTAACTGTTGTGCGTAAGTAAATAACTGAAGTGCGTAATAAGGCTCCAGTAAAATGTGTTTTCTTTTTTTTTTTTTTACCGGTCTTCCAGAATTTGGAAAGGGCTTGTGCATCAATAAGAGCATCAGCTAGCATTCCTGTATTCATCATAAAGCTTAGAGGCACAGACGACCGAGGGGCGCTCAAGAAACGATTTGTTAGAATATATTAAGCTATTTGTAATTTATTAAGCTAGGAGGAGTTAGTAAGGAAATTTAAAATTCTATATTTTAAATTTGATGGACAGGAAAGAGATGTTATAGAATAGAGACCATTGTAGTTCGAACATAATACCCTAAAAGGGTCATGCAGTGCATATGCCGAACTACAACGGCTAAGGAACAGAGGACTAAAGTTTCTAGTCCTTCTATTAGGAATGTTAAATTTTAAGCGTATTAGTAAATGCTGGCTATCTATCTGGCTATCTACATCCCCGTTAATAAGGTTATGCAGAAAGACTACACCGAGCATTGTCCTACGATTTATTAAGCTAGGTAAGTTTATAAGTAAGAGTCTACTATTATAAGATGGAAGGTGAAGATTTGCATCCCAGTTTAGACCTCTAAGTGAAAAAGTTAGGAACGTCTTTTGTACGAATTCTATGCGTTCCTTATGTACTCCATATTGGGGACTCCAGACACATGAACAGTACTCCAGTATAGGACGGACCAAAGAAATGAATAATGTTTTGGTTATATAGGGGTGATAAAATTCTTTTGACTACCTTTTAATAAAACCAAGGACTCCTTTAGCCTTATTAACCATTAAGGAAATATGGTCGGAAATTAAAGTTTAATGTCTAACAGGACGCCGAGATCATTAACCTGAGTTAATTTCTCTAAGGCAATCCCATTAATAGAGTACGTAGCTTGCACAGGGCAAGAACGATAAACAGACATATGCTTGCATTTTGATCCATTAAGTATTAATTTGTTAGCAAAACACCATTTTTGAAAGTTATCAAGGTCAGACTGAAGACTGCATTGGGCAGAGATGGATTTTTACTGAAGACAGAGCTTTACATCATCTACATACATAAGAACTAGAGAGTTCGTTAAGGCAGGGGGCAAGTCGTTTATAAAAAGCGTAAATAATAACGTGCCAAGATGACTTCCTTGAGGGACGCCAGATGTAGCACGGACCAGACGGGACTGTATGTTTTTAAATAAGACTCTTTGTGTCCTTCCATCTAAATAGCTGGAGATCCACGTTAAGAGGTCTATAGGAAAACCCAGCATATTCAGTTTACTCAACAAGAGTGAGTGATTAACTGAATCAAATGCTTTGCTGAAGTCTGTGTAAATTACATCGGTTTGATATCCCTTACAAAAGCCATCTATGACAAAGGATGTCAACTCTAGTAAATTTGTGGTGGTGGAGCGACGCTTAATAAAGCCATGCTGACAGGGAGAGATGATCGAAGAGCATAGGTGTTGCAAGTGAGGGGTAATTAATTTTTCAAATAACTTTGGAATTGCCGACAACTTAGAGATGCCTCTGTAGTTGGCAGCCTCAGACTTTTTCCCTTTTTTATGTAGGGGAATTATGAATGATTCCTTCCACTTAAGGGGAAAAATCGAGGTTTCCAAAGATAAGTTGAAAAGTCTTTAAAGAGCTTTGCCCAGAGCCCTGGCACAGTATTTTAGCATACAGCCTGGTACTCTATCGGGGCCTGGCGAATAAATGGGTTTGACCCTTAAAAGACCAGATAATAAGTTTTTCTCAGAAAAAAACGGACAGAAAATAAGATTTGCTGCTTAAATGTTATATGCGAAAGGCTGATCAGTGAATTTAGGAGGAGAATAAGTTGTTTGAAAAAATTCTGCGAATAGATCGGCAATGGCCTGATCAGAAGACGCAGAGGAATTTTCAAACGTAAGCAGGGGTGAAAAAGATACGTGTTTACGCTTAGTGTTTACAAAATTATACAACTGCTTTGGATCCTGAGTAAAATGTATCCGGCAGCGGTCAATATAATTCCTATAACATTCAGCGTTATGCACGGTTAAATTCGACCGAGCTAGTAGGTATCTTGAGAAATCAACACTACTGCAGGTTTTTTTTATATTTGAGTAAAAGCTTATTTTTTTTTTTTTTTTTAGTTTAGTGAAGCACCTTGTAAACCAAGGAGGATTTGTTGAAGCGGACGGATATTTCCAAGGCACACAAGGTCAAAAAATGTATTTAAAGTAAAATAAAATTTTTCTAAAGTGACATTAAGATCAGTGCACGCCAGAATATCAGACCAGTCAAATGTATCGATAAGGCTATTAAGTTTCTGAAAATCAGCTTTACAGAAACAGCGAATCTTATTTACCACGCTCGGAGACATCTGATCGATACCAGGTGTGGTTTCGATTGAGACCTCCAGCGTGGGGTGATATGGATCCTCTGGGGTTGAAAGGGGAAAAGCTCTGGAGAGAGCAGTACTATCAGGATCAGATACAAAACATAAGTCTAAAAGCCGACCTAGCGAATTTCTAACATGATTGATCTGACCTAGGGACATGTCAAACATGCCCGCGGTGAAGTCATGGTAAGTTATAAGTGACAAAAATAGTGAGTTATCGACGTTGGACCACTTTAATTCTGGGATATTAAAGTCGCCCACCGCTACGAGTTGCTCACGATCCGTCATAAGATTAAAGACGTATCGAATAGCGGACAAATGCTCAATATGTGGGCGGTTCAGACATAGGCGGTATATATAAACATGTAATGTATAAAGATTTCACGGACATATGGATTTTAACGCAAATATATTCTATGTCACCAAACTCTTGGGATTTCACCTCTTCAGAAGCAAGAGTAGAGTCTACCGAAATGAGGACTGCACCTCCTCTTCGCTGAGGTCGATCCCGTCTAAAAGTGGTGTTCTTACTTGGAAAAACTTCAGAGCTAAAGACAAGACTTTAAACAAGTTTCTGTAAAGGCTATAATATGGGATGCAAAGAAAGAACTATCAGAATATAGCTTGGGGAGCTTGCTACGTAGCCCCCTAGTATTCTGATAGGTAAGTCAAGCGCACATAGCTGGTCATTGATTTTACGAAAACCAGTTATCAACTCTTTAAAACCGTTTTTAGTCTGTCTCATGAACGACCTCATTTTGCCTTGAACAGCGCGACAATTTTCACAAAAATAATGTATACCAGACCTACGGGAAATGGCATCCGAAACTGAGGCAGTAAACCCGGCACACTTGGCGTGTACGACGTTTTCACATAGCCAGCAATGGATGGTAGGCTGGGATGAGGAAATTGTCTTGTTACAAGACTTCATAGCGCAGACAAGTTTAAATTCCATATTTTTTAATAAATAAAACAAAATTAATATATAAAAAGTTAAAAAACACTATACGTTGAACCACTGTGCCAAATAGAAAGCCGAAGCGGGAGCTTTGGAGAGTGCAAAGGAAAAATGCAGAAATACAAATAAGACGGCGAAGAAGCAGAGCTGAGCTATACTTGGAATTGAAATTATTCAAATTATTAATTCGATTCCAAATATACCACAGCACTCGCAAAGCGATACGGTTTAAGCTTAAGATTCTTAAGATTCTCAATATATTCAATTCACAAGTAAGTAAACACCGGTTTACCAATATTTATCATAAACGCAGTGCGCAAAAAAAAGCACGACCGTTCGCTTCAGAGAAAGAGAGGGAAGGCGTCCACCTGGAGCTTGTAAGGGATCTGCCCACAATTTCTTTTCTGCAGGCTTTGAAGCGGTTTATATGCACCCGTAAAAGGCTTCAACATATTATATTTGTACAACCAACTTTTTTGGAGCCAAAAACGAGCTAAAGAAGATGCTCCGATTATTCCTAAGCGATGAGCATCAACGGGCACTGCTGGAGTTTTGCTCTATGGAGTATATCAGATAGCATTCGGTGGTCTGTGGGAAACTGCTGTTAAAACCGCCAAGCAACATTTTTTCTGAGCTGTTGGATCTGCAGTTCTTGGATTCGAGGAGCTGCGAACGCTGCTGTGCCATATTGGGGCTTTCATAAATTCACGACCTTATTGTCTCTTTCAGAGAATCCTGCGGTCAGTCAGTCAGCTTTATCGTCTTCCTTCTTCCTTACCTTCTAAACCTTCTTCAGCAGCGTTCCAAATGGCGTGCCTCCGGTCCTGCCTTGGTCCTGAACGTGCTTTACTGGTGCTAGTAAAGGACGAGAACCTACCTCCGATGAAATGGCCACTTGCGAGAATAATGGAGTTCATCTCTAGTCGAGAAGGAGTTTTTCAAGTGGCGGTGGTTAAAACCTCATCTGGAGTTACCAAGCGCGCAGTGTCTAAGCTGTGCCTGTTGCCCTTTAAGGATAAAGTTGGAGTAGAAGCTTAAACTGGTGGGAGAATGTCGGGTCAAGCAGCAAGCAACTGTTTGATTAAATAATTAATTAATAACGTAAGCATTGTTGGTCGCAAGCCGACTCCCTTTCGGCCGCTCGGCTTGAACTAATTCGGCATCTCAAGCTAGCAAGCATCCGCTCAGCCTATTATCTAAGGTTGGCGCACTCTCGTTCATTATCTTATTATGCTCGCACCCTAATTGGCTCTTCTTGTAAAATCCCAATTTCATATGCGACTAAATAAATATTTTATTTTAACGTTAAACTAAATACAATTTGTTTTCTTATTTCCCGGCATTGAAAACTATCAACGACCAAATACTAACAAATTCGTTTTTTAATGAAACTCAAATTAGGATTCGCCAATTATATATGTAAATATGTATATCCGATTTTTACTGCCCGAAAATAGCTTTCCTTTCTTGTTTTGTTTTGATTTTTACTAGATACATACTTTAAAAAAAATCCCAAGCTTCAATCTTCAAAAATACCAAAGTTAGGTCATTTAAGTTCGTTCAGTTATATGGCAGCTATAGGTAGGATATAGTCGGCGATATAGTCGATATAGTAGGCTTATTCCGCCCGATATATAGATTAAAACAAGAAAGGAAATCTAACTTCGGGCGGAGCCGAAGTTGATATACCCTTGCAGTTCAAACCGGATATATATCGCAAACATCGGATATAGTTGGCCGATCCTTATGAGAATATGATAATATAACTCAATTTATTACAATATAAAATCTAAAAAAAGTCCTTCATAAATCTTCAAAAATACCAAAGTGGGTATTTCTACCAAAAACCATTTCCGATCGTTCAGTTATATGGCAGCTATAAGATATAGTTGGCCGATCGTTATGAAATTTGGTAGGTCGGATAAACTGACCTACTGACCTAAATTGATATAATCTGTATTAAGTTCCAGCTTTTTATCTTCAAAAACACGAAAGTTGGATCATTTCCGATCGTTCAGTTATATGGCAGCTAAGGGATATAGTCGGCCGATCCTTATGAAATTTGTCGCATGTCGTAATGTATCTTACTCTAAAAACACCAAAGTTATACCATTTCCGATCAATCAGTTATATGGCAGCTATAGGATATAGTCGGCCGATCCGTTCCGACTTATATACTGCGTGCAAAGGAAAGAAAGGTGTGTGCAAAGTTTCAAGACGATAGCTTTAAAACTGAGAGACTAGTTCGCGCAGAAACGGACAGACAGACAGACGGACAGACGGACATGCTCATATCAACTCTGGAGGTGATCTTGATCAAGAATATATATACTTTATAGGGTCGGAGATGTCTTCTTCACTGCGTTGCACACTTTTGGACAAAATTAAAATTCCCTCTGCAAGGGTATAAAAATTACCCTCCTCCTGATAGCCAATTAACACACTCAACAAAAACGCTTCATGTATAAGCACTAAACATGCTTTATTTTGTTCGTAGGTTATTTTAATATCTTTTACACTTTTTCAAGAACAAACAAATCACTTGCGGGGACTTTCACTATTTCACTATTAGTAAACTATTATTCATTATATTTCACTATTATTTCACTACTATAATCACTATTTTCAGGGACTTTCAGGGATGGAATAACAAAAAGTTGTCCTATGTACCAAATGGTTTAAGGTAGGCATTACGCAGCCTTCTTGACGTTTTTTTTTATCCAAAATTCAACAATCTTGAACACCAACATCTAATAAAGTCTGGTGGTTAGTAAAAAGGTAAGTCTACATTCTACATTCTACATGTCTGTATCAGTGGTGTCCAAAACCCTATCACGTGTGGTTGGAAATTCACTGAATTTGACCACTTTGTCTAATAACAAGAAAGGAAAGCTGACTTCGGGCGGAGCCGAAGTGTATATACCCTTGCAGTTAAAACCGGATATATATCGCAAACATCGGATATAGTTGGTCGCTCCTTATGGGAATATGAATATATAATCCAATTTATTACAATACAAAATCTAAAAAAAGTCCCAAACTTCTATCTTCAAACATACCAAAGTTAGTATTTCTACCAAAAACCATTTCCGATCGTTCAGTTATATGACAGCTATAAGATATAGTCGGCCGATCCGGGCCGTTCCGACTTATATACTGCGTGCAAAGGAAAAAAGGGTGTGTGCAAAGTTTCAAGACGATAGCTTTAAGACTGAGAGACTTGTTCGCGTAGAAACAGACAGACAGACGGACAGCCGGACATGCTCATCATTGTTGCCATTTTAGATTATTTCAAACTAGATTTAGCATATATTGAAATGAAATAGCTTAAAAAATACTTAAAATGCATATAGCTTTAAATCTGGCTTTTTTCAAATTTCATTTAGCTAATTTCGGTGAGGCATTTAGCTTAATTTAGCTAAAGATAGTGAGGCACCTTGTAAACCAAGGGGGATTTGTTGAAGCGGACGGATATTTCCAAGGCACACATGAGTCAAAAAATGTATTTAAAGTAAAATAAAATTTTTCTAAAGTGACATTAAGATCAGTGCACGCCAGAATATCAGACCAGTCAAATGTATCGATAAGGCTATTAAGTTTCTGAAAATCAGCTTTACAGAAACAGCGAATCTTATTTACCACGCTCGGAGACATCTGATCGATACCAGGTGTGGTTTCGATTGAGACCTCCAGCGTGGGGTGATATGGATCCTCTGGGGTTGAAAGGGGAAAAGCTCTGGAGAGAGCAGTACTATCAGGATCAGATACAAAACATAAGTCTAAAAGCCGACCTAGCGAATTTCTAACATGATTGATCTGACCTAGGGACATGTCAAACATGCCCGCGGTGAAGTCATGTCATGAAGTCTTGAAGACCACTTTAATTCTGGGGTATTAAAGTCGCCCACCGCTACGAGTTGCTCACGATCCGTCATAAGATTAAAGACGTATCGAATAGCGGACAAATGCCCAATATGTGGGCGGTTCAGACATAGGCGGTATATATAAACATGTAATGTATAAAGATTTCACG
The DNA here is from genome assembly GCA_018153235.1 of Drosophila malerkotliana malerkotliana. Taxonomy (NCBI): domain Eukaryota; kingdom Metazoa; phylum Arthropoda; class Insecta; order Diptera; family Drosophilidae; genus Drosophila; species Drosophila malerkotliana. Next base: position 1,102,610 of record JAECXV010000202.1, on the reverse strand, counting down.
GACATATGGATTTTAACGCAAATATATTCTATGTCACCAAACTCTTGGGATTTCACCTCTTCAGAAGCAAGAGTAGAGTCTACCGAAATGAGGACTGCACCTCCTCTTCGCTGAGGTCGATCCCGTCTAAAAGTGGTGTTCTTACTTGGAAAAACTTCAGAGCTAAAGACAAGACTTTAAACAAGTTTCTGTAAAGGCTATAATATGGGATGCAAAGAAAGAACTATCAGAATATAGCTTGGGGAGCTTGCTACGTAGCCCCCTAGTATTCTGATAGGTAAGTCAAGCGCACATAGCTGGTCATTGATTTTACGAAAACCAGTTATCAACTCTTTAAAACCGTTTTTAGTCTGTCTCATGAACGACCTCATTTTGCCTTGAACAGCGCGACAATTTTCACAAAAATAATGTATACCAGACCTACGGGAAATGGCATCCGAAACTGAGGCAGTAAACCCGGCACACTTGGCGTGTACGACGTTTTCACATAGCCAGCAATGGATGGTAGGCTGGGATGAGGAAATTGTCTTGTTACAAGACTTCATAGCGCAGACAAGTTTAAATTCCATATTTTTTAATAAATAAAACAAAATTAATATATAAAAAGTTAAAAAACACTATACGTTGAACCACTGTGCCAAATAGAAAGCCGAAGCGGGAGCTTTGGAGAGTGCAAAGGAAAAATGCAGAAATACAAATAAGACGGCGAAGAAGCAGAGCTGAGCTATACTTGGAATTGAAATTATTCAAATTATTAATTCGATTCCAAATATACCACAGCACTCGCAAAGCGATACGGTTTAAGCTTAAGATTCTTAAGATTCTCAATATATTCAATTCACAAGTAAGTAAACACCGGTTTACCAATATTTATCATAAACGCAGTGCGCAAAAAAAAGCACGACCGTTCGCTTCAGAGAAAGAGAGGGAAGGCGTCCACCTGGAGCTTGTAAGGGATCTGCCCACAATTTCTTTTCTGCAGGCTTTGAAGCGGTTTATATGCACCCGTAGAAGGCTTCAACATATTATATTTGTACAACCAACTTTTTTGGAGCCAAAAACGAGCTAAAGGAGATGCTCCGATTATTCCTAAGCGATGAGCATCAACGGGCACTGCTGGAGTTTTGCTCTATGGAGTATATCAGATAGCATTCGGTGGTCTGTGGGAAACTGCTGTTAAAACCGCCAAGCAACATTTTTTCTGAGCTGTTGGATCTGCAGTTCTTGGATTCGAGGAGCTGCGAACGCTGCTGTGCCATATTGGGGCTTTCATAAATTCACGACCTTATTGTCTCTTTCAGAGAATCCTGCGGTCAGTCAGTCAGCTTTATCGTCTTCCTTCTTCCTTACCTTCTAAACCTTCTTCAGCAGCGTTCCAAATGGCGTGCCTCCGGTCCTGCCTTGGCCCTGAACGTGCTTTACTGGTGCTAGTAAAGGACGAGAACCTACCTCCGATGAAATGGCCACTTGCGAGAATAATGGAGTTCATCTCTAGTCGAGAAGGAGTTTTTCAAGTGGCGGTGGTTAAAACCTCATCTGGAGTTACCAAGCGCGCAGTGTCTAAGCTGTGCCTGTTGCCCTTTAAGGATAAAGTTGGAGTAGAAGCTTAAACTGGTGGGAGAATGTCGGGTCAAGCAGCAAGCAACTGTTTGATTAAATAATTAATTAATAACGTAAGCATTGTTGGTCGCAAGCCGACTCCCTTTCGGCCGCTCGGCTTGAACTAATTCGGCATCTCAAGCTAGCAAGCATCCGCTCAGCCTATTATCTAAGGTTGGCGGACTCTCGTTCATTATCTTATTATGCTCGCACCCTAATTGGCTCTTCTTGTAAAATCCCAATTTCATATGCGACTAAATAAATATTTTATTTTAACGTTAAACTAAATACAATTTGTTTTCTTATTTCCCGGCATTGAAAACTATCAACGACCAAATACTAACAAATTCGTTTTTTAATGAAACTCAAATTAGGATTCGCCAATTATATATGTAAATATGTATATCCGATTTTTACTGCCCGAAAATAGCTTTCCTTTCTTGTTTTGTTTTGATTTTTACTAGATACATACTTTAAAAAAAATCCCAAGCTTCAATCTTCAAAAATACCAAAGTTAGGTCATTTAAGTTCGTTCAGTTATATGGCAGCTATAGGTAGGATATAGTCGGCGATATAGTCGATATAGTAGGCTTATTCCGCCCGATATATAGATTAAAACAAGAAAGGAAATCTAACTTCGGGCGGAGCCGAAGTTGATATACCCTTGCAGTTCAAACCGGATATATATCGCAAACATCGGATATAGTTGGCCGATCCTTATGAGAATATGATAATATAACTCAATTTATTACAATATAAAATCTAAAAAAAGTCCTAAATCTTCAAAAATACCAAAGTTGGTATTTCTACCATATACCATTTCCGATCGTTCAGTTATATGGCAGCTATAAGATATGGTCAGCCGATCGTTACGAAATTTGGTAGGTCGGATAAACTGACCAAAAATATAATCTGTATTAAGTTCCTTAATTCCATTAAGTTTTATCTTCAAAAACACGAAAGTTGGATCATTTCCGATCGTTCAGTTATATGGCAGCTAAGGGATATAGTCGGCCGATCCTTATGAAATTTGTCGCATGTCGTAATGTTTTGCCAAAAATAGCTCTCGTGTCAAATTTGAACTATCTTACTCTAAAAACACCAAAGTTATACCATTTCCGATCAATCAGTTATATGGCAGATATAGGATATAGTCGGCCGATCCGGGCCGTTCCGACTTATATACTGCGTGCAAAGGAAAGAAGGGTGTGTGCAAAGTTTCAAGACGATAGCTTTAAAACTGAGAGACTAGTTCGCGTAGAAACGGACAGACAGACAGACGGACAGACAGACGGACAGACGGACATGCTCATATCAACTCAGGAGGTGATCCTGATCAAGAATATATATACTTTATAAGGTCGGAGATGTCTCCTTCACTGCGTTGCACCCTTTTGGACAAAATTATAATTCTCTCTGCAAGGGTATAAAAATTACCCTCCTCCTGATAGCCAATTAACACACTCAACAAAAACGCTTCATGTATAAGCACTAAACATGCTTTATTTTGTTCGTAGGTTATTTTAATATCTTTTACACTTTTTCAAGAACAAACAAATCACTAGCGGGGACTTTCACTTTTTCACTATTAGTAAACTATTATTCACTATATTTCACTATTATTTCACTACTATAATCACTATTTTCAGGGACTTTCAGGGATGGAATAACAAAAAGTTGTCCTATGTACCAAATGGTTTAAGGTAGGCATTACGCAGCCTTGACGTTTTTTTTTATCCAAAATTCAACAATCTTGAACACCAACATCTAATAAAGTCTGGTGGTTAGTAAAAAGGTAAGTCTACATTCTACATTTTACATGTCTGTATCAGTGGTGTCCAAAACCCTATCACGTGTGGTTGGAAATTTCACTGCCTGCACACCTTTTGCGAATTTGACCACTTTGTCTAATAAAAATAATATCTCTAGAATGATATTTCAATTCGGTAGTTTTTATAGTGTTTTAAAAATACATAGTCCATCCAAAAATTCATCCAAGAAAAAACACAGTACTTTTTTCGCAAAAATTAAAAAAAATAATTTTTTTTATTTAGAAATAAATTTTTTAAAATTTATAAGCCTATTTACTTATTTAACGAATTATTTTAATTAGTTTAAATTTTAGCAAAAATAAATTTTTTTACTTTATATATTGATATTTCTATCGAAATCTTATAGAGAAAAATTTACAGTGCCTTTTTTCCATTTTTTATATAAATTAAGCAAAAATTAACGAGTTAAGTTTTTAAAAAAGGGTTAATTTACTTTAAAAGCCACTAAGAATCAATACAGTAACATACGTACATATATGGTTACAGAGATTGGTTTTCCATTTGTCTCACAGCTAAGAGATCACATTAAAGACATCGAGGTTGCCGCTTTAAAAATTCATAAAAGTGCACTTCTTAACTGCACTCACTTGAACAAAAAATGAATTGATGGCCTCCTTTGGACCCACTTTTTATTTCTTTTTAAAAATTATGCTTAATTAAAAAAAATGGTTTGCTAGGGTACTAACAATTTCACTTTGTTTCGGAGACATCCAAACTGAATTTAACATTTGATGCTCACAAACACATAATATAAGCCACACTTAGTTTAAACTATTTAAAACTTCATAGAAATTATTGCTTCAGATTTCAGTTTCTTGCCTTTTAATATTGCTGTAAAATTTGTGTACATTCACAATTTTTTTTGCTATCGGAAAGTGACGCCATCTTTGAAAATTTCTTAAACGATTGTTCTATTTTAGATACTTTGCACTTAAAATAAGTTTAATAGTTAAACTTAAAAAAAATGGTTTTTGGCCAGAAAAAGGTTTAACTTTCCTGTAGTGCACGGTTAAGACTTCAAAACAGAGGTGCCCAAGCTCTGCATACGGGAGAGCAAACTCCCACAACAATGCAAAAAATAACCAATACTTTGGTGTGTAAATTTTTTTTTCCATCCATGTGGGTGCACTGAAAAATTAAATTATAGTAACATTCACAAGGGGTTTAAAAAACGCAATATAATAAAATATAAATTTTATTACAGCAATAAAAAAAGTCCCCACATTTTTTACAACAGCTTATTATTATACTATAACAAATAATGCACGGCTTCTTAATTACAAAAAAATGTTCTGCAAAGAAGAAATTCATCGCTTCAGGTCGACCATTTTGGCAGAAACAAAAAAAACAACAACAACAGTTGAAACCGGATATATATCGCAAACACCGGATATAGTTGGCCGATCCTTATGATTAAATCATAATAAAACCAATAAACTATATAAAAAATCTATAAAAAAGTCCCAAGATTCTATCTTCAAAAATACGAAAGTTGATATTTCTACCATATACCATTTCCGATCGTTCAGTTTCCGATATATGGCAGCTATAAAATATAGTCAGCCGATCGTTATGAAATTTGGTAGGTCGGATGAACTGACCAAAAATATAATCTGTACACGAAAAACACGAAAGTTGGGTCATTTTCGATCGTTCAGTTATATGGCAGCTAAGGGATATAGTCGGCCGATCCTTATGAAATTTGTCGCATGTCGTAATGTTTTGCCAAAAATAGCTCTCGTGTCAAATTTGAACTCTCTTACTCTAAAAACACCAAAGTTATACCATTTCCGATCAATCAGTTATATGGCAGCTATAGGTTATAATCGGCCGATCCGGGTCGTTCCGACTTATATACTGCGTAGAACGGATAGAAGGATGTGTGCAAAGTTTCAAGACGATAGCTTTAAGACTGAGAGACTTGTTCGCGTAGAAACAGGCAGACAGACGGACAGCCGGACATGCTCATCATTGTTGCCATTTTAGCTTGTTTCAAACTAGATTTAACATATATTGACATGAAATAGCTTCAAAAATACTTGAAATGCATATAGCTTTAAATCTGCCTCTTTTCAAATTTCATTTGGCTAATTTCGGCTTTAAAAAATTTATAACAAAACATGGAAGATTGTGCAGCTAACGACTTATATATGGGGTATGCCTTTGAGAAGGAAATCAAAGACGAAAAATATTTTGGTAAAAAATATAAAATCAGAGAAGATCTTGAACTTCATCAAGGCATTAATTATTTAACTAAGGGAGAGGTAAGCTTTAATTGGATTTTTATAAAATGATATGTATTAATCTGCAGCGTAAAATTTCCTCATAACATTGAAGTTCTAAAAAAAATTGATATTTTGCCGTTGGCAATATGCTACATGCAAATAAAACGCCAGATAAAATTATTTCGTTGTTATTTTTTCAAAATTATTTCAAATATAAAAATATTAATTAAATCGTATCCCAATTTGGAAAAATCCACCTAATTAATTGGGAAAAAAAGGAACAGACTATAAAGTTTTGATGTACAAGGATGATGGCCAAAACAAAGCGAGCAACTGGTGTTATTTGCTTTGCATATACTTTCACTGCCATGGTCGAATGCTGCGGTTGAGAGGGACCTCAGCCAAATAAACATCGTAAAAACAAAGTTGCGTAACAAAATGTGTTTAAAAAGCTTGAAAGCAATATTAAGAATAAGGGTTGTTTTTGAAATTTCAAATTATTTAAAATATACTAAGTATATTTTTATACCCTTGCAGAGGGTATTATAATTTTGGTCAAAAGTGTGCAACGCAGTGAAGGAGACATCTCCGACCCTATAAAGTATATATATTCTTGATCAGGATCACCTCCTGAGTTGATATGAGCATGTCCGTCTATCCGTCCGTCCGTCTGTCTGTCCGTCTGTCTGTCTGTTTCTACGCGAACTAGTCTCTCAGTTTTAAAGCTATCGTCTTGAAACTTTGCACACACCCTTCTTTCTTTTGCACGCAGTATATAAGTCGGAACGGCCCGGATCGGCCGACTATATCCTATAGCTGCCATATAACTGACTGATCGGAAATGGTATAACTTTGGTGTTTTTAGAGTTAGAGAGTTCAAATTTGACATGAGAGCTATTTTTGGCAAAATAATACGACATGCCAAATTTCGTAAGGATCGGCCGAATATATCCTATAGCTTCCATATAACTGAATGATCGGAAATGACCCAACTTTCGTGTTTTTGAAGATAGAATGCTGGAATTTAATACAGATTCTATTTTTGGTCAGTTAATCCGACCTACAAAATTTCATTAGGATCGGCTGACTATATCCTATAGCTGCCATATAACTGAACGATCGGAAATGACCCAACTTTCGTGTTTTTGATGATAGAAAGCTGGCACTTGGTACACATTCTATTTTTGGTCAGTTAATCCGATCTACCAAATTTCATAAAGATCGGTTGACTATATCTTATAGCTGACATATAACTGTACGATCGGAAATGGTTTTTGGTAGAAAAATCTCAACTTTCGTATTTTTGAAGATAGAAGCTTGGGACTTTTTTTTAGATTTTTTATTGTAATTAATTGGTTTTATTATGATGTAATCATAAGGATCGGCCAACTATATCCGATGTTTGCGATATATATCCGGTTTTAGCTGCAAGGGTATATCATCTTCGGCTCCGCCCGAAGTTAGCTTTGCTTTCTTGTTTTTTTTTTTTATTTTTAGCTTATTTTAGCTTATTATACCCTTGCAGAGGGTATTATAATTTTGTCCAAAAGTGTGCAACGCAGTGAAGGAGACATCTCCGACCCTATAAAGTATATATATTTTTGATCAGGATCACCTCCTGAGTTGATATGAGCATGTCCGTCTGTCCGTCTGTCCGTCTGTCCGTCTGTCTGTCTGTCCGTTTCTACGCGAACTAGTCTCTCAGTTTTAAAGCTATCGACTTGAAACTTTGCAGACACCCTTCTTTCTTTTGCACGCAGTATATAAGTCGGAACGATCGGGATCGGTCGACTATATCCTATAGCTGCCATATAACTGATTGATCGGAAATGGTATAACTTTGGTGTTTTTAGACTTAGAAAGTTCTAATTTAACATGAGAGCTATTTTTGGCAAAACAATACGAGGGTATATCAACTTCGGCTCCGCCCGAAGTTAGCTTTCCTTTCTTGTTTTTTTCTTCAATCTAGCTTATTTTATCTCCCAAATCTGGCAGCACTGATGCTCATATAAACTCAGGAGCTGATCCTGATCAGGAATATATATACTTTATAGGGTCGGAGATGTCTCCTTCACTGCGTTGCACACTTTTGGACAAAATTATAATACCCTCTGCAAGGGTATAAAAATGATTTTCTTGCAGTGAAAAGTTTTCGGGAACACCAAAATGCATTCGGATTAGCACGATTGAGGAGAATAGAGAAAATACGAAAAATTGTTATTGTAATTGACCTTTGGGTGAGCACCACTGCTGTAAAACGACTGTAGTGTGCTTACGGGAAAATTCTACGTATTCGTAGACATGTTTACTGGTCTGCTACTAATGGTCTACATTCATGCACTGCAAACAGTAACTGAAAATAACTGAAAAAAAAATTTTCAGTTTTAAAAATTTTGAGAATGTAAAATATTTTCCCGACTTGTTGCGTTTTTTCGGTAAATTTTCTCTCACCTATATTTTTCTGTAAAATTTATGTAGGGCTAAATAATTTCATACGCAGCACACTCTTCGATTCGCTCAGTGCAGAGGTACAATTCTCTCATCAATACTTTCTCACTTTGGGTTTCCTCTCTTCATGCACACCACTATATTAAATAAACGATTTTTATACCCTTGCAGAGGGTATTATAATATTGGTCAAAAGTGTGCAACGCAGTGAAGGAGACATCTACGATCCAATAAGTAAATATATTCTTGATAAGGATCACCTTCTTAGTTGATATAAGAATGGCCGTCTGTCTGTCCGCCGTAGATAGTTGGGATTTTCTTTTTTCTATGTTGTTTTTAAAGTTAGAGAGCTGGGATTTTCTATGGATTCCATTTTTGGGAAAATTATAAGAAATTCAAAATTAAGTAAGGATCGGCCGACTTATGTATGTATATATGTATATGGTAAAAAGACCAACTTTGGTATTTTTGAAGATAGAAGCTTCGGACGTTTTATACCCTTGCAGAGGGTATTATAATTTTGTCCAAAAGTGTGCAACGCAGTGAAGGAGACATCTTCGACCCTATAAAGTATACATATTCTTGATCAGGATCACCTCCTGAGTTGATATGAGCATGTCCGTCTATCCGTCTGTCTGTCTGTCTGTTTCTACACGAATTAGTATCTCAGTTTTAAAGCTATCGTCTTGAAACTTTGCACACACCCTTCTTTCCTTTGCACGCAGTATATAAATCGGATAGCTGCCATATAACTGATTGATCGGAAATTGTATAACTTTGGTGTTTTTAGAGTTAGAGAGCTCAAATTTGACACGGGAGCTATTTTTGGCAACACACCAGCCAAGCACTCTACCACTCGGCTATTCCTCATTCGTTGTCGCGCGAAAAATTTCTCAAACTTAACTTGTCGCGCAATGGAACCCGCTTGTTCCAGCGGGTTCCACTGTTGGAACCCGCCAAAGAAAATTTTTCTTTGTATCAGATGTCCCATCTATGTACTTTATAATCAATCAATCAATATAAAATCAAAATCATTTCACTTTAACGCAAATTTCTCCAACTGATAAACTTTTGGAAAATGTTTTGACAAAAATAATCTGATTAGAGTAATACGATAAATTAAACATATGACGCATTCAGATCAGAGGCACAGAGAAAATGTTTAATTCTTTGGCTATGCGCATGCGCATATATATATTTTATTTATTTATTAATTGAAAAAATATAAGTTCAGAAAACTTAAACTACTTAAGATCTATGTAAGTCCTTTCATCTTACTAAGATGATCTTAGGCTGATATGTACATATGAGTACATATAATAAGTATAAGAACAGAGATGCTTAAATCAACTCTAGAGGTGATCCTGATTTTGCAATCATTCATACGGACCTAAGGACGAATTGACAGATGCCTATATCGACTTCGCTATTTATAGTATATGAAATGATTCATTCCTCTGAAAAGGATTTCTGAAAAATTCCTAGAAAACTAATATGTTACTTCTGTACATTTTATATGTAAATATGTTTTATAGCAAAAGTCCTGAAGCTCACACGATTCCCAGTTTAAGTTTCTGACGAATTCACAGGACATTTTCAATTTTGAAAGGTATAAAAATAAAGTTTACAGTCATAATCTTATAAGCGATAAATAAAAATATATGTGAGCTTTATATCCCCGTATTAGCTTTATTATATCTATATACATTTATGCCTTAAAAAGACTTTTTCAGTGCTTTTGAATTAACAAAAAAGAATATAAATTTTAAAAAATCTTTGGAGATAAATAGCTGAGTGAAATAAGTTTTCACCATATGTGAAACCTATACCCGCTGAATTTTTTTTTATCAGATAAGCCAGATTAAAGATTTTGTAAAATCATCTATTTTCTTAAACCTACTCTATATATAACTTGGTTTAGGTAAAAAAGTAAGTATATATAGAGTATGTATATATAAACATATGTAAGTAGCACATAACATAACAAAAACAATAAAGGCAGTTGGCAGTACCTAAAGTTAGCAGTCAACAGTAACCAAAAGAAACGGCAGAAAAGCTGTCTCGGTTGGCCTGTAGACCGTGAAAAGCCACGAGCCACGATTGAAATACCAAATTTCATACCAAAAACATATGAATACCGGATTGTTCATATAGAGTGTAAGCACAATGGATAATTATACAAATACATTTCAGTACATACAGACACATACATACATATGTATGTATACGCTCTAAAAAAATACACTGTTGTCTGTCTTCACACACCTACATACATATATATACATATATATACACATATATTTTATTATAAATGTTATGTGTACATAAATATATATATATATACATAATTCAAAAGTGGTATGGAGTGTAACCCAATAAATGCACACAGCTGACTCTGAATAATTTCTATATTTAAACTTTTTTACTTAATTAGGATCGCCATTTAATTTCATATAGTCATGTATTATTATTTATTTCTTAGCGATGACTTTCTCCACCATCTAATTTACTAACTTTTGATCTACAAAGTTTTAAATCAAACTTTATTTAAATTAATTTAGGTTTAAAGAACGGTGTGTTTGGGTTGTGCTTGTAATAGGTTAAGCTTTCCAATACAATATTTTTATGAGGTATCAGTCTGTCTACCTAGACTATATTTTTGGATAATGTATCGGTCAAAAATATAATAAATTTTGTATTTTAAAATAAAAAGCTTGGGGCATTTTTTGAATTTATATATTTTTGATATTATAATATTATCAAAAATATATATATTTTTTTAATGTATAAGTATATGTATAAGTTATAAGTAATTGGGTTGACAGTAAAATTCTAGTAAGGATATTAACGACATGCGATCTGATCACTTACTGTCACTTATATATATACACAACTGCTAGGGTTCTACTTCTTCTTCCGCTCGTTCCGAAGATAGCTTTCATTTTTCTCCTTATTTTTACGAGTTTTAATAATTTTGATTAATGAACATTTTTTCCGACATTAAAATTATGTACATATTTTGTAGGATAGGGATTTGGGATCATTGAACCTAGGTCACAAATTTTACTATATGTACATACAGCTAGAAGCGCGCGAATAAGTATAATGAAACGGGTCGGAGGGTAGTTTTTTACCTCAGCCGCTCCGGGTTCTTCTGCCTAACAGGTGTTCCCGATATGTGGCGCTGGCTTCGAGGGCGTTTTCGTCGCTTGGAGTAAGAAAAAAGAAAAATATACTCACAACCCGGTGCTACGATATACATATGTACATACAAATAATTTTTTTTTTAAACGGAAGGCAACAAGTGATAAAAGACGTATAATTTTATCATTTCAGTCAATATTCAAATATATTTCCTTTCCGCTTTTTCTTGCAGAAAAAATTAAACAACTAAACAGAAATTAAATTCGATTAAAACAAATTTTACAAAACTCTAATGTTTCAGATTTTATTTACGGTAGAAGTTATAAAGTATATACTTAGACGGTTGAGTGATCTCTCATTTCCCTTCAGTCAATTGTGTTTCACAACCGCGTCGACTTGGCACGCGCCGTTTTCCCTCTTCTATCGGAATCTTTAGCAACTAACTGCTTAGGAAGCCGAGGCTTCCTCTTTAGTATGATGTACTGCAAAAAATGGCAAATATTTTTTTAAATTTTGGGTTTTACATGTATTTAAAAAATTCTTTACCAATTTGTATCCGTATTCTATACGTTTGGGGCATTTCAATCAATTTCAATAATAGCATTTCAATAATTGCATTACAATAATTGAATACATTTTAAGGACTGAATATAAGGACTGAAGGACTGAATAGACATATTTACATACATACTCAAATTTCTGTAATAAATTAAGCATATATAGTAAAAATTAGTATATATACATACATATGCATGTATCCCTCTTTACATTCATTCGAAACTTATTGCTCGTGACCACCTGTAGAATGCTGGGCATACTATAACGAAATGAAAACAAACCCTATGAATACATATGTCAAAGAGGTGGTTGCTTGTCCGATACATATATATAGTAATATACCTCTCTCTTAACAATAAAAATACGTCACAAAATATATAAAGTGGAACTAAATTGTATGTTAAAAATACCAAAATCATTTGTAAGAGAAAGATGGATGTACATACATATACATATGTAATTGTATATAAAAATATATACATATATTAAAAAAGTAAAATACAAATTTTCTTACTCCCTCAAAAGTTTAAAAAATCCACTCCAGCAAGAATTTTTAAAATTAAGCACAGCATAACGTCCAGCCAACACACTTTGTGTCCCCATTAGTCGGCAGTAAGTTTGAGCGAAAACAAAACCGACCAACCGTAAAGCCGTCTTAGACCAACTTTTGAGCGTGGCTCAAAAAACACATAACACACCAGCAACACATACACACAAGAAGTGGACGCTTGAGCCGAGCGGTGTAAATGCCGCTTCCGCCGTCCATTTCCATTCAACAATTTAGTTTCGCTCGAGATCTCTTGAGGTACGGTCCACGATCCACCTGAACTCCCTATTCCGTTAACTTATATGTAACAGGTGGGACCCGGTCTGTTTTTTAAAACCGTTACAGTCCTCAAATAGAGTGGTGATAATGAGTTTGAGATATCGATAATATATCCATATATACTAAAAAAGTGATCTAAAATTTATACAATTTATTGATTGGTGCTTTAAAGATGTTACCAACATAAAATAATTTTTAATATTATAAATTATTTTAATTAAAAATAAACCACAAAGTGAAGTAAGTACAAAATAACTAAAAATTCAACCAGATTTTAATATCATAGCTTGGGTTAATTTTTAATTCAACTCGTTAAACCTAGACTTACTATTCTACTCAATCTCACGCCTTTGACCTTGAGTTTTTAATTTCTGTAATGAAACCGTCAAAGCTAAGCCGTCTGAGTCTTCGTAGAAGTTTTTTGACTCCAGCATGTGAAAATTTGTTTATTTTTTCCCACTTCTGTTTTATGATTCGATTGTTATGCGAATACTACAGGTCAGTTGGCCTTGAAAAGAATAAAGTTTAAAAAGTAACGACATTGGGGGAATGATCTCTAGCCTCATCTCTAATTGTCCGACCGCGAATTTATATTTGTTGGCTCTTAGCTCTTGAATTTTTAATATTTACATTATTTAAAACGTATTTATAGTAATATTATTTTGAATATAAATGATAAACCGATCTTACAATCATAAATTTCAGCGAAACCATTTTAGTAACTCGTATAAAAAACAGTTAGACAGATGGCATAGACCAAACGTACAAAGGCGAATGCAACACATGTCGCTATATTGACTCACCCTAAAATAGTTACGTCTGGTTTGATCCTTATGTAGCGACCCCTAAGGAATGATAAAAATTAAGAACAGGTGAATGAGCGCTTACGAGCACCTTCGTTTTAGTGGCGGCTTGCCATCCACCTTGCTGGTAATCGGTACCGCAAGTACCAAACTAAAAGAGCGGGAAATTTATTTTTCCTTGTGACAGTTGTATTGGTAGAACTAGGGAGAGAACCCGTATACCTGCGGTGCACAAAAAAATGTATTATAAATTTTATACGTACAAATTTATTTTAGGCATCCTTTATATAATATAAGGTGTATTATTAATATTATGTTTAAAAAATAAATAGTTTCTAAAAAAGTTTTTATTTTGTTTTATCATTTATAGAGTGCACATAACATTCTCAGAATTCCAACAATTTTGAAGTGTAGTATAATGTATAATTTTAATTTTAAATAAGCCATGTCCGTAGAGCTATCCGAATATACCGAGCGCAAAAGTAATAATTTTTTGTTAAGAATTCTTACCGTTAAAGCTTAAACTTTAAAGGTTTGTTAAATTGTGGCCGAAAGAGAGTACCAGTTATAATATAGTATAGTCGAGAAACTTGACTATAGCCATCCTTTCTTTTTTTTATGTTCTTTTATATACATTTTTTTAAAATATTAATTCTAAGCTTTAAAAGAATATTACATAAATAAGAAGTTAAAATATCTTAAAGCTAAAGTCTTAATTTGCCTAGGTTTGACACAAAGTCTTTATCAAAGATTTTAATGTAATTCTCGATTTAGTACATTCTCTTATACAATTCTCTCGAAAAGTTTACTTTAATTTCCAAGAGATTGGTAGTATCATTTAGACGTCACGTAAGTCGAGTCAGAAAACTCGACTATAGCCGTCTTATCTTGTTTTCTTTTCAGATATTGTCACTTACGATGGATATGCAGGCATCATCAAATCTTAGCCAAGAAGGGCTCGAAAATATTGAACATCCACTTCAACATCATGTCATCCACCAACCACAGGGTCCTAACAGTACCCATAGCCAAGAACTATCACAGATATCAAATGCGAGCCAGCATTTGCAACACCACCAGCTTTCAAATCAACACCTACAGGCTATTTCGCCGACATTGCACAATCTACAGAATTCTTCGACATGTGATAACCTGACCATTCATGTTAGCACACATCATGATCATATTCAGCGTACAAGCATCTACACCTCAACAAATATGAATGAAAAGTCTAAAGGTACGATTATATAATACAAATGTGTTTTCTTTATGCCAAATTTGTATGATTACTTCGAATGTTCGGGAAAAAAAAATTGTTAGAACAGTCTTTATATGCAAACACCTGAAATATAATTGAACAAAGTTGTGGTTTAAAGTTGTGGAATGTTGAAAAGCGAGGGATAGATGTAAACGGAAACTTAAGAACAATAGCCTAAGCTCTTCAAACCTACAAGAGCAATGACCTTTATTCCCGATTTTAAATTTTGCGACCCGTTGCGATCAGTTACCATCGAAGTTTACCTCTCTTCGATACTGGTTCGACATGTAAAAAATAAAAGTTGTTTGATAAGTTATCTGAAAAGCTTTGATTGGAAGGTTATGTAAAAATATCATATTATTTATTATTATTTTATTATATTTTTATTATTTTTTATGATTTTTTATGTAATGCTTTTTTTAAGTCAACAAGTTTGACGCATATTCGAACAGAATATTATCCGGTATGGCAGAAGTCCCAACGGCACCGTCAGTAGGCAATGTAATGTCACAAGGCCAAGAATGGATAAATGCTATGAACGATGCGCAAAATGCAGCTGGTACGTTACTTAAGTATTTTCTTTAAATGTTACAAATAAAAATTTAAATTTTAGAAGACTCTCATAGCTCCCAAGGAAGTATTTCGGGTGACGGTAAGTAAAATAATTTAATTTTTATGTTTGGTAATTGAAATAAAACTGTACATACATTCGTGCGAATGTATTTCCTATTATTAGGAATGGGAATGTATGCAGTTCCAGTTTATTTATTCAGTTCCTTTCTTAACTGTCTTAAATATAAATATTCGTCGGTGGTAAGAAAGAAAGTGACTCCAGTTCTTTATTCAAAAAAGTATGTTTTGAATCTTTCTTTCCCGGATATGAGGCCAGACAAGTATCGGGTAATAAATAGTCGAGAAACTCTACTTCAGACGTCTATTATTGTTTTGTATGTGTGATCGCTTAGTATATACTAATCATTAACGAAACCAGAAAAAAGCACTTACTTCAGTAAAAAGATTCTCTCACAGTCCTTATTTGCTGGTCAGATCAATTTTCTGTGGCTTTGTAAAAAATGTCTCAAGTATCTTGGAGCCTAATTGAAAAAATTTACTTTGACCACAAAGCAGTTTATCCGGACTTGCCAGTTTTTTTTATTTATATTATTTGTTTTGGTCAATGGAGACAGTCACTGGAGATACAAGAACTGGTGCCTGGTCGGTTTTTACATTTACATTGTGCTTTCACATGCAACATGACTTTTTTTTTACCACTGCGGTGTACATTTAAACAGTGGAATACGTACATGTACTTATATACACAAAAGCACTGCTTCGGAAGACGGATAAATAGATCAAATTATTTAACCACACAATTAAAGGAATGTAAACCATTATTCCATTGCAACATATGTACATTGCAACATATGCATGTATGTATGACTAGAGTTTATCGAAATAATAGGGGCGGCTATAGTGGATCTTCCCGACTAAGGATACCCGGTATTGTTCTCATCCATCCACACTTTAACTAACCTTAAAAAGTGAAGGCTCAAAAATAAATATTTTGTTGCATACTTTTATATGCTTTGGAAATAACAACTGAATCTTAGATAAAGGAAACAGAATCTAAAGTCCTCTAAAAAGTTTCCGATGTAGCTGAATTTTGTTTTTGAATATTATTTAGTTTTAGAAATAGTTCGGCATTAGGACTT
Organism: Drosophila malerkotliana malerkotliana; assembly: GCA_018153235.1. Classification (NCBI taxonomy): domain Eukaryota; kingdom Metazoa; phylum Arthropoda; class Insecta; order Diptera; family Drosophilidae; genus Drosophila; species Drosophila malerkotliana. The sequence goes on along the minus strand of JAECXV010000202.1, from coordinate 1,086,205 downwards.
TTTAAACAAAAACAAAATACCTTCATTTACTGGCGGTGGCAGACTTGGAGTTGATGCTGCTCAAGAATATACATACATATGTATATACTTTATGGGGTCGGAGATAATTTCTTCTCTATCTTACATACATTCACACGAATATAATGAACCCTTATACTCTGCTAGTTCCGGACACGGTTATACTTGCCGAGTTTATTAGTATTTTGGTAAACGCATTAAAGGAGACATCTCCGACCCTATAAGGTAAATATATATAATCTTGATCAGGATCTAAAGGACCTATCTTGATCAGGACCTATTTCAAACTTTTCAAGCAGCCTTCTTTCCTTTGCACGCAAATTGCAGGTCAGAATGGTCGGGATCGGGCTACTATATCCTATCGCGGCTCTATAACTGCTTGATCAGTAAATACTTTCTTAAATACTCCAATATTCATTAGCTTTATTATATGAATATATTATTATATACATCCTTAAATATATTATTTTATTATTTGTATCTTTATTATACAACATTTAGAATTTGAATTAAAAATATTTTGTTACATTTTTGACTTAAATAATTTCTGTTAAATTCAAATGTAAAGTTCCGCAATGCTAAAGTTAATCAACATCAGGTTTCCAGTGTGTGAAAGAGATGCCAAAACACTCAGCGCAGTCCATAAGTAGCAGTCAAAGAGGTTTAACGTGATTGGTTCCAGTTCAGACTGCCTAGCCTCCTTTGTGGCTATTGGTGGATTGAAAAATCACACGCCCTTCCAATGTAAAATCTTTTTATGGGTATTCGAATTATAACTAGGACAAAAAAACGTGCAGAAAAATGAATTTCCGATTTTAAAATTAGATTAGAAATTATAAGTTAGAAGAAATTCAGATAAGATTCTTATTTCTTAGATTTTTAAAGTTGAAGACTGAAGAACACCCCTCCCTCAGATTGGGATTGGCCACCAGAAACGCACCCTCCAAGCATTTTAAGCTGCTGCGATGCAACATCGGTGGATTTCAGGGCTTTTCATCATTGGCTGGTTTTTCAGTAAGATGATAACCCGCCGTTTCAATATGTCGGAACATTATGGGCGGCGCGGTGACGATGTGTGTAAAAGAGACAAAGCATATTCAAGGACATTTGAACGCCCGCGCCCTTCTACATCGCGCAAAGATAGAGATAAATAGAATAGTAAAGGTAGATAAGAATAAGGAAACCATGCGCAGAATCTCTGCGGATTACAGTGAAGAGCCCGAAAAAACTTTTACCCAATATTTTATGGCGCACAAAAAACGAAAGAGAAAATAATTTTTTTAATAATAAAAGAAAAAATAGTGACAACTTTGAACAGAAACACAAGCAACGGAGCAAGAGTGGCGCAAGTTCCCGGTCCCTGCTTAATATATGCAAAGAAGCAGAGTCCCAAAAATTAAACTTTGGCTGCAGCATCTGAAAGCAAGCTTCTTTCTCTAGAGAGGCAACCAGAAAATTGCTGCACCTATAATACTTCTTGGTGTACTATCATCGATTAAAGGTTCGGTTTACCGTTACGGTTGCGGTTGCGGTGCGATACGTATGTCACGCATTCATTTACGGCTTACACCATAAACGGATATTTAAGTTAACTCTTAGTCATGTTCCAATAACATGGTGTGAATATGTTCCATATGTGAATAAAAAAGAGTGGTAGTGCTTATTCTAACTATTGTTGGAACTAGTGAATATAAGTGCTGTCTATCAATATTAAGTGAATTAAAATGGACTTATCTACAGCCTACCGCTACAATCAGAATATGATGGAATATTATACATGTAATATTTGTTTTGATGCTTTTTATACAACATGTAGTTTTTTATCAATTAAATACATATGTAGATATAGGGGGGGTGTGAATAAATTAAAAATAGAGAAGTAATCCTCTCACTATTTATTATTAGGAATTATCGAAGCAGAAGGATTTCTTACTATTTATTATTAACAATAATCTGTTATTCTAGATTAGTACAATTAAAATAAAGGTAAATTAAACTAATAGAGATTCTAAAATATTTAATTAAATCTAATAAAAACAGGAAAGGAAAGCTTTCTTCGGGCGGTGCCGAAGTTGGTACACCCTTGCAGTTAAAGCCGAATATACATATATCGCAAACATCGTATATATGTGGTCGATCTTTATAAGAATATCATAATATAACCAATTTTTTCCAATGAAAAATCGTCAAAAATACCAAAGTTGGTATTTTTACCAAATACCATTTCCGATCGTTCAGTTATATGGCAGCTATAAGATATAGTTGACCGGCCGTTATGAAATTTAATAGGTAGTATAAGCTGACCAAAAATAGAATCTGTACGAACATTATCTTTCCATCTTCAAAAACACAATTTGCGATTGGGTCATTTCCGATTGTTCAGTTATATGGAAGCTACTCATGCTAAATCCGAATTCTCTAACTCTAAAAACACTGAAGTTATACCATTTCCGATCAGTCATTAATATGGCAGCTAGGGATATGGTCGTGCAAAAGAAAGAAGGGTGTGTGCAAAGTTTCAAAGAAATACAGACATGCTCTTATCAACTCAGGAGGTTATCCTGATCAAGAATATATATACTTTATAAGGTCGGAGATGCCTCCTTCACTGCGTTGCAAACTTTTGACCAAAATTATAACACCCTCTGCAAGGTTATAAAAATATTAAATAAGAAGAGGTCCCAAGGGACTACCTTTTGGGACACCAGATGTTACCTTTTAACTGTACAACTGTATCATTTTTGTAGAAAATCCCATAAGATACAGCTTATATAGAAGGAGACGATGATTTATGAAATCGAATTCTTTGCTGAATAGTAAATAGTGGAATAGTGAAATATCAGTTTAGCCACCGAGAAACTCATTATGAAATGAAGGTTGAAATCGCCCATACTTAGGATTAAGTCACAGTCTATTCATAATTACCAGCAATGGTAATGGACACCACTTGCGAAAGATGGACGATCCAATAGAAACACAATAAAATTGGGAAAAATAATTTCATAATCATAGAAAAGAAAGTATGCCAAGTTTCAGTAAGAGCGATCACATTAAAATCAAAAGAAGCACTCTTTGTAAAAACCTGACAGGAGCAGCACGTAGGTTGTCCAACGATAGAGGTTCTAAGATGATATTTTAGATTTTTATGCAAGGGATCAATATTAGTCTGACCCTCCCGGTAGGCTTAACATATTCCTTGGTACTGGAACGAAATCAGTATCGATGATACGAAATGTATTGACTTGTACCACATAGGAGGTATGGGTACCCAATAAATTTACAGAAAGCAGGTTATTGTTTGGAATTTTTCTTCTTGTAGATTGGCCTAACAACCAATCTGGCACATTAAGGGCCGAGAATTGCTTCCGAACATCTAGAAGACCATTTCTTGTCTGCTTCATAAAAGTCCGCATCTCAAACTCAATGCAATTGTACAAGACCATGTCAAGTCAATATTCTTATTGATAAGATCGCTTATCCGTTCATTGTTCTCACCTCCATCATATTTATGTGAGCATCATATGTGAGCAGCTGTTGCAAAGCCAGCCAGCCATTGAATAGTTCAATGAACTTTTTAAGTCAAATATATTTTGAGAATCAATCATTATATTTAAACTTTTCGCGAAAAGTGGAAACTTTAATTCACACAAAGAAACATGTCCGATAGGGCCGTGCCGACCACTGATGTAAATAAAGTAATGATCAGGGTCCAGGATCTGCCTGCTATATCCCATATTTGCGACGTAAGTCCGTTTTTAACAGCAAGTGTATATTTACATCGGCTGCGAAGTGAATCTTCCTTTCGTGTTATTGTAGGTAATTTGCTGTAACAACATCTTAAAAAAAACGAAGAACCGCATGATCTGAAATGATCTGAAACAAGAAAGCAAACATTACTTCGGGGGAGACGAAGTTGATATACCCTGGCAGTTAAGATTGAATATATATCTGAAATAGCTGATATTATTAGCCAATCCTAATGACAATTTTTTTTAAGATCAATTCCATATAATAATAATTTTAAAAAAGTTCGAATCTTCTACATTAAAAACACCAAAATCGGTTCATTTCCGGGTATTCAGATCCTTATAAAATGGTAGATCGGATCCAATATTACAATATACAATTCAAATAAACTCCTTACCTCCTAATTTAACAAGCATTTAAAACTTAAAGCATTATTGAACAATAAGTTACATGACAGCAACAGGATATATGTTGTCGATAGACCCCAAGTGTGAGTCGATAGCTTTAAAAATGAGAGACTAGTTTGCGTAAAAACGGACAGACATGCTTATTTCTACTCAGTCGGAGATATGTCTCTGAAAAGGTATAAAAAAGATGTATTTTCTGGCAGCATGTTCATCATTATATTTGTCTTAATTGCTCAGATATGTTGCTTACATGAAATATGTCTCTTAAGAAAATTTGTGTCGCACTAGTAGGATATATAAATACTAATATGTGTATGCATCAGTATCAACATAGTATAGCCTTGCAGACCTTTCCTTAGTTTCACAAGCATTAAAAAAGGACGGAAATATGGGATCTCAACGACTGCATTATGAGGTAAATGAACTTCATCTGGCTATACTTGATTTTAAAAGTGGTTAAAGTTCAGCGCATAAAGTAAATTTGAAGCTATTGCCATATTTTTGGTGTTTTATATCAAGCAATGGAGCAAACAGGCTGATAGGAAGATACACGGACATGCTTACATCGACTCAGGAGGCGATACTGCTCAAAAATATGTGTATATGTATATGTATATTTCAATGGGTCGTATACCTCTTCTTTACGGGATGCACACTTTTTACGTAAAACAAAATATGCCACGTTCATGACATTTTAATTTAACCGGTCCTCGTGGATTAGAAGCGTATATTTTATTCGTGTAAATGTATGTAACCTTATTATAGATTATTATTCAGCTTACCCCTGTATTATTTCAGTTTTTTAACTGCTACAGAGGGTATTATAATTTTGGTGAAAAGTGTGCAACGCAGTTAAGTTTGATATGAGTTAATATGAGCACGCTGTTTCAACCATGATACAATTATATAATTCAACACGAACTAGTTTCTGAGTTTTAAAGCGATCGACTTGAATCTTTCTGCCTACTTTATCTCATATAACTGAATGATCCGACATGACTCAACTTTGGTATTTTTAATAATAGAAGCTTTGGATTTGTTTTTAAAACAATTTTAATTTTAATTTTATAATAAATAATATTAATAATAGTTTGCAACGCAGTGAAAAGTGTGCAACGCCGTGAAGGAGATATCTTCGTTCCTATAAGATATATATATTCTTCATAAATTTCAAATAATGATCGGCCGAATATATCCTGTAGCTGCCATATAACTGAACGATCGGAAATGGTTTTTGGTAAAAATACCTACTTTGGTGTTTTTGAAGATAGAAGCTTCAGACTTTTTTTTACAAATTTTATTGTAATTAATTTGTTTTATTATGATATTCTCATAAGGATCGGTTAACTATATCCGCTGTTTGCGATATATCTGGTTTTAACTGCAAGGGTATATTTACTACCGAAGTAAGCTTTCCTTTCTAGTTATTAGTTGGATTAAAAATATATAAAAAAATATTGATATTATATATTATGATTAAATTTTTCTTTATAAAAATTGAATATATTTGTTTGCACAGGTCATGGTGGAGTTAATCAGCTGGGAGGAGTTTTTGTTAACGGGCGCCCCTTACCTGATGTTGTTCGACAGCGTATTGTAGAACTAGCTCATAATGGCGTCCGACCGTGTGATATATCACGGCAATTGCGTGTGAGTCACGGCTGTGTATCCAAAATTTTATCAAGGTAATTATGATGGTAAAATAAATTAACGCTGTATGCTATGAAATTATTAATAATCCTTGTATTGGTCATGGTATGTTTTAAAAACGTTATATTTTATTTATATTTATAAATTTTAAGTATATACATTATGTTTTAATTTTTTTTAACATATTATTACAATTATTTTTTATATTTCACGCGGCTGCCTCTTCTTAATGTCCAGTAAAGAAAAAAACAGGAACAAAATTGGGGTTTTCGATTTAATATAATGTCAATGTACATAATTTTAGAAAAACGAGGATAACGTTTCTAGAAAGCCTTAAAGTCATTTTCATTAATAATTGGCATCGAAAAGGAATATTGTCATAAGAAAGAAAAGTCGGGTTTTCCAACTGTATGATACTCGGTACTCACATCTTCCACTAACAATCTAAAACTCTAACACACCTTTAAAAGTATACAGTATAAACACTAACAAGAAAGGAAAGTTAAATTCGAGCGCTGCCAAAGTTGTTACACCCTTGCAGTTAAAACCGGATTTATATCGCAAACATCGGATACAGTTGGCAATACAAAAGCTAAAAAAAGTCCAAAGCTTCAAAAAGCCACAGCTATCTTCAAAAATACTAAAGTTGGTAGTTTAACCAAATACCATTTATGATGGTTCAGTTATATGATAGCTATAAGATATAGTCGGCTGATCGTTATGAAATTTGGTAGGTGAGATCAACTGAAAATATAATACGAAGTTCTATACGAAGTTTCAAGTCGAAAGCTTTAAAACTGAGAGACTAGTTTGTGTAGAAACAGACAGACATGCTCATATAACCAGGGAGGTTATCCTGATCAAGAATATTTATACTTTATAAGGTCTGAGATGTCTCCTTCACTGCGTTGCACACTTTTGAACAAAGTTCTAATACCCTTTGCAATAGAGCTGGAAAAAAATCGATTCTCAGTGCATCGATTATATTCGATGTTTAAAAACGAAACATCGATTAAATCGAATAAAAAATGTTTTTTAATATGTTTTGATATCAATCAATCTTATTTATTTAGCAAAACAAAACAAAAATACTTTTCTATGAAATCAAAAATACAAGTTTCAACAAAATAGAAATGAAATATACATATCATAACATAAAAAAAAATAAATTTCTACAATCCATAGGTTCTTAGTGGGAAAAATAAGCTTGTTTACTGTTTTAGGTTTGAGAACAGGGCGTCTATCGGAAACTATGGATTCGACCCTAACGAACACACGCTCCAATTCGTTGATCCACCAATATACAAAAATCATAAAAAAACAAGAAAGGAAAGCTAACTTCGGGCGGAGCCGAAGTTGATATACCCTTGCAGTTAAAACCGGATATGTACCGCAAAAATCGGAGAATATTCTCATGAGAATATCATAATAAAACCAATTGAATATAATAAAATATCTAAAAAAAATCCCAAGCTTCTACCTTCAAAAATACGAAAGTTGGTATTTTTACCAAATACCATTTGCAATAGTTCAGTTATATGGCAGGTATAGGATATAGTCGACCGATCTTTTAGAAATTTGATAGGTTGGATCAATTGACCAAAAATAGAATCTGTACTAAGTTCCAGCTTTCTATCTTCAAAAACACGAAAGTTGCGTCATTTCCGATCGTTCAGTTATATGGCAGCTATAGGATATAGTCGGCCGATCCCTATGAAATTTGGCATGTCGTAATGTTTTGTAGCTTTCAGGTCAAATTGGAACTCTCTAACTCTCATCAAAGGTTTACCATTTCCGATCGTTCAGTTATATGACAGCTATAGGATATAGTCGGCCGATCCTTATGAAATTTGGCATGTCGTAATGTAATTATATAACGTAACGTAATTATATGCAATGTCTATCAAAAAGAAAACTGAACTACGTTATAATGTTACCAGTTATGAATTGTACTTTTTTACGTGAAAATGTTTTTTTTAGTTTTGAAAGGTGTGTGAACCGCGAGTTTTTGGTTAATAATTTAAGTGTAAGCACTTAAGATCAAACTTTCCAGATGTACATATAGAAGTGTAAGAAACAAGGTCTACAAATAATGATTATAAGTTTTAAAAAAAATAAAAAATATCTTTTATTATAAATGCTTATTACAAAAAATAAAAAATTATTCGACAATTAAAATATTTTTTTAGTTTAAAAATTCTAAATATATTATGTTGAATCTACTTTTAGATATTATGAGACTGGTAGTTTTAAGGCTGGGGTAATTGGTGGATCCAAGCCAAAAGTAGCCACTCCCCCAGTGGTTGATGCTATTGCCAACTATAAACGGGAAAACCCTACCATGTTTGCGTGGGAGATACGTGATCGGCTTTTGGCGGAAGCAATATGCACCCAGGATAATGTCCCCAGTGTTTCTTCTATAAACCGGTAAGATAAGAGCTATTGAAAGTAGTTAACGGATGCTTATGTATCCTGAATCCCTATTTCTGAACTTATTTGCTGTCATGCTGCTAGCTTCCGTGTTCACTTTATGTATACCTCAAACGGACATCGTCTTGACTGCGAATATAATTCAAACCTTTCAGCTAATAAAAATATCTAAGTAGTTTTTAGCGTTTATAATTGTGGCACTGTGCTTGACACGCGACCACAACAAAAGCCACTTTTCTCTCAGTCATCCGGTGTGGCTTTATGACCGACAACATCATCACAGTCTCTGGCCCATGGCACGTGCCTGTTATGTCGTCAACACATGGCTGTTATTTGCGCACTTCCTTTCTAACCGTAATTTATTTTAGAAGCCCGAATTTTTACACCCTTGCAAAACGAGTTATAACTGAGACCAGAATTGTTTAACGCCGTCAACATGGAATATTTAAATATATATATATGTATGTATGTAATCGAATAGGATCGTTTGGCTTATGAAAAAAGTTAAACGAGATGTGAAGTAAACGTTATGGTTGTGTAATTATTATTTTGTCCAGTAGTGTATTGATTAAGGATTGACAACTATCAATAAAGTCCGCTTTGCAATTTCAGTCTTTCGCTGCTCGGAAGTCTCAAACTAAGTTGACAAGTTGTATTAATTATCCTGTGCCTTATCCGGCAGGGCACATGGTGGCGATCCCCATGCACTTGTGTGCGCGTAACAGAATTAATATATCCGAATAATTTCAACTTTTCTGTGTAGTACGTTCGATCTAAATGAATATATTAAAAAAATTTGAAACTGCGTTAATTTGAACTTTTTATACCCTTGCAGAGGGTATTATAATTTTGTCCATAAGAGGGCAACGCAGAGAAGGAGAAATCTCCGACTAGTCTCTCAGTTTTAAAGCTATCGACTCGAAACTTCGCACCCTTCTCTCCTTTGCACGCAGTATATAAGTCGGAACGGCCGGGATCGCTCTACTGTATCCTATAGCTGCCATATAACTGATTGATCGGAAATGGTATAACTTTGGCGTTTTAAGAGTTAAAGAGTTCAAACCCGAGAGCTATTTTTGACCGTAAAATAATACGGCATGTCAAATTTCATAAGGATCGGCCGACTATATCCTATAGCTGTCATATAGACTATATCTTATAGCTGCCATATAACTGAACGATCGAAAATGACCCAACTTTCGTGTTTTTGAAGATAGAAAGCTGAAACTTCATGCAGATTCTATTTTTGGTCAGACAATCCTATGTTATTATCATATTCTCATAAGGATCGGCCAACTATATCCGATGTTTTCGATATATATCCGGTTTTAACTGCAAGGGTATATCAACATCGTCTCCGCCCGAAGTTAGCTTTCCTTTCTTGTTTATTTTTTAATTTGCCAAAAGTCAAATGATTTTTATTTAATTGTGGCTAGAGGTGACAATGGAGTCTCCAAAATTATGACTCTCCAAAGGAAAAAAATTTTCTCTATTAACATTAAATTTTGAATGCGTCGATTGACCCCTTATCCAATTCCGAAATTTTTCCTTAAACTTATTCAGGAAAAAAGGTGTTCTCTTCTTCTTTCCAAATAAAATCTATTTTTCAAAACAATCTAAGCTAACGTTAAACAAGAAAGAACGGATATAGTCGAGTTTCCCGCCCATATTATACCTGGTACTCATCTCTTCCACCCACAATTTAAATAACCTTTAATGTTTAAGCTTTAATGGTATGGATTCTCCGCAACAAATTTGTTTGCGCTTGGGCAAAATAACAACAACAAACCTACCGTTTCAGAAGGGAAGCAGACTAAAAAGTTTATAACTACTATAAAAATGATCCGATTTAGCTGATTTTTGGAACAGTTTGGCATCAAAACAATTTCCAAAAACATGGTCGAACTGGCACTAACACCAGATTTATTTTTTGGTGGCCTGGAAAAGCTTTTCACAAACTTGATTTACGCGGATACGAGTCCAAGTCCAGACGCGAAATTTTCGAGATCCTGACGCTCATAATTTTAGATAGTGGTTTTGGGCCCCGCCGCTTTATAACCAAATTTTCTATCCAATCCGATCTATGCCTTTGGTGGACAGGAGTTTTATACCCGGTGGTTATGCACGGCGTTGTCCTGATTTGTACCACCACTAAAGCATTGAGGCTGAAATCATAGTCAACTTTCGTGAGTTGCCGAATTCATGAAATGGCGTTTATGCCAAGGATAAATTAAGTTAATGGACATTCCAAAATTTGAGGGATAATTCAGGTGATAATAAATGGGAAAATAGGTTGTCATTTTTATACCCTTGCAGAGGGTATTATAATTTTGTCCAAAAGTGTGCAACGCAGTGAAGGAGACATCTCCGACCCTATAAAGTATATATATTCTTGATCAGGATCACCTCCTGAGTTGATATGAGCATGTCCGTCTGTCCGTCTGTGTGTTTCTACGCAAACTAGTCTCTCAGTTTTAAAGCTATCGACTTGAAACTTTGCACACACCCTTCTTTCCTTTGCACGCAGTATATAAGTCGGAACGGGATCGGCCGACTATATCCTATAGCTGCCATATAATTGATTGATCGGAAATGGTATAACTTTGGCGTTTTAAGAGTTCAAATTTGACACGAGAGCTATTTTTGGCAACACATTACGACATGCCAAATTTCATAAGGATCGGCCGACTATATCTTATAGCTGCCATATAACTGAACGATCGGAAATGACCCAACTTTGAAGATAGAAATAACGTGTTTTTGAAGATAGAAAGCTGAAACTTAGTACAGATTCTATTTTTGTTGATCCAACCTACCAAATTTCATTAGAATCGGCCGACTATATCCTATAGCTGCCATATAACTGAACGATCGGAAATGGTATTTGGTAGAAATATGAACTTTCGTATTTTTGAAGATAGAAGCTTGGGACGTTTTTTTTAGATTTTTATTGTAATTAATTGGTTTTATTATGATGTAATCATAAGGATCGGCCAACTATATCCGATGTTTGGGATATATATCCGGTTTTAGCTGCAAGGGTATATAAACTTCGGCTCCGCCAGAAGTTAGCTTTCCTTTCTTGTTATACCCTTTCATATCAACTCAAGAATATATATACTTTATAGGGTCGAAGATGTCTCCTTATGGACAAAATTATAATACCCTCTGCAAGGGTATAAAAATTAAGAGTCATTTTTAAAATAATATAACTTTTACCAAAGATTATAAAGTACATAGATGGGACATCAGGGCCCAAAACGGTCAATTTTTTGCGTCGATCTTGTTGGTGAGGGGGGAAACGCACATGCATACGATTCTATTTTTAGAACTCTTTACATGTACCCGTCAACAAAAATGTGAACCTACATATGTGTGTATGTGTGACTGCTCGCACGACGGAGTAAAAATGTTTTGGCTTCCAAATTTCAATTTCAATTTCTCGTTTCTGTTTTCGATGCGCCGATGTGGTAGTTGGTAGAACAAATAGTATTTTTAATCGCCGTAGATCGAGACAGGATGGTAGCGTAATGCATAGAGTAGTAACTCTATGTTTAATTTTTCTGTGTTCAAATCCTCGTAAGGACTTTAAGCTTTTTCTTTATTTTATAATTATTATTATTTTTTTTCTTTAATTGTAATATTTTTCCTTAATTTTACAATTGTAAAATTGTTTAATTCTTCATTATGTCCGGCTAATAAAATTTCAAGGGAGTCCTTCCGGCATTTTGTCATCCGACACGTCACTTATTTTTACAATAATTGTAATAGAATGCAATTAAAAATAATAATAATAACGTAAAAATTAAAAGTAAAAAAAAAAAAAATAATAAAAAAATAAAAGTAAATATAAAAAGAATCATAAAACTAAAACTTTATCCAAATCGAAACAACCGCCCGCTAATGAAGTTGAACCCAGGACCCCATGAATAAGGGTCGCGCACTATCCATCTAGGCTACCCTCGAAGTTGATTTTATGATACTTAAAATTGGTCTTAAGGAGGCGCTAGAATCTATACCAAAAACAGAGTTGACGAGTAAGGATAATAAAAGATATTTCTGATCTCTTTACTCTTACATTGGTTCGATTACATCGTTTCAAACTTTCATCGTTACGATGTTACGATCTAAAAATAGAATTCTCTATCTCCCTATCTCATCTGCCAGCCGTTTGTCGTGGAACCCGCTCTCAAATGTTTTCATTATTACAGCGGGTTCCACGACGGAAAAAATTGAAACATTTAAGAGCGGGTTCCACGACGCGCGGCCTGCCAAAATGCCGTAGAACCCGCACTTATAGACATTTTTACAGCGGGTTCCACTACGAACTTAAACGATGTTAAGGTGATTTTACAATTTTGTATTTTTTTTTATTGGATTACAAATTTAGAAAAACACATTAAAATAATAAAACAATAATATAAATAGATTTAAAATTAAAATAAAATTGACTTCCCGAGCCAGGTTTGAACTCGTTTTACTTTGCACACCAGCCAAGCACTCTACCACTCGGCTATTCCTCATTCGTTGTCGCGCGAAAAATTTCTCAAACTTAACTTGTCGCGCAATGGAACCCGCTCGTTCTAGCAGGTTCCACTGCTGGAACCCGCCATAGAAAATTTTTCTTTGTATGAGATGTCCCATGGTACAATAAAAAAAAAATAATCTGATCAATATTTTGGCATGAATAGTAATACGTTGGATTTTTATTATACATATGTTGTGTGTAATGAAATGTTTTAAGGTGTTGTGGAGTTTTCGTAGTTACAGGTTACAACAAAAATCAGTCAAAATTTGTATAGGAAACTCGTTTTTAAAATTATGTGAGTCCACCCTAGGTCCAATCTTGAAACATGAAAAGCTTAAAAAAAATCAGGATTGTTGTAAAAGTAATCAATGTTTAATCAATGTAAAATTCAGTAATGACTCAAGCATCAAAGGAGATAGCAATTATTAAGTTCTGAGTAAGAGTTCTGGCACAATTTCTGAGTACACAAGTATCCTATGCTTAGCGGAAAAATGGATGAATTTTAGATAGAATGCAAAGCTGCTTTAAAGAAGAATTGGCTTTGATCCCAAACTTGTATATAGATGTATATAGATAGAAAAACTTGAATATACAGAAGTAAAATACCAGCGACAAGCCCGCAAGTTGAAAACATTTATTTTATGCCGTGCCTCCTACCGCTCCCTGAAAACCAATTTCATCCAAATCGTCCGATTTTTAAAGGAGACATTCCTATATACATATCTGTATATACTATTTTCCATACAAACAGATTAAAGTTTTGAACGTGTTGATCTCAAAGACTATAAGAGATAGAGCAATCCGACTTGGAACTTGGACTTGTATGGTATTGGCGAAGATCAAGTTTCCACTCCCACTCCCAACAAAACAGAAATTTGGTTTTAGCGTCCGGTAATTAATTTTTTTAGAAAACGTTCTGCAAATCGCCCTACTGCTTCCCTACTGAATCGGTAGAACGGCTGTAGGCGCCATCGAATCTTAGAAAGTTCAAATGTTCTTAATTCAAAAACAAAAAGTTTGGGCCATTTCCGATCTTCCAGTTATATGTATGGCAGCTATAAGATATAGTCGGCTGAGAGTTATGCAATTCAGTCGAATTATTTTGCATGCAAAGGTATAAAAATAGAAAAAAAATACTTTTTTAATTTTTTGTACAATAAGTGTAACAAGACTATCGTTTACAAAAAAAAAAACTAATTATGCTATATTTTGGATTTTCTTAAGAACAAATAAAATAACACATTGTGGTGGCCTAATGCACTGTTGAACTACATCTAGTTCCTTCTAATACGTTTAAGTAGAATTGACGGCTTTTATTCTTAGGGGTTGAAAAGCAGGAGTCAGTGCTTCCAAAATCATAGCACAAGCAGCAGACACAGATTTTTTAGGCAGGATGGGCAATTTGATATTTGGGCAGTGCACACAATTGAGACATATGTTTAGGATTCCTAATCCAATGCTTGGTGTGTATACAAGTGTATGTATGAGTATCTATAAGGGCTGGAAAATAAAATTGGTTGAGTGCTATGAAAGTCACTTTATTAAGTGTCTATCTCATGGGAATAAGTCTCGTGATGGGAATTCTTTCCACCGTTGTACGCACAATTTTTATTCGATTGAATCACCACCCTAATCATCACTGAAGTGCCATCGCATCATACAATGTCGTATTATGAAATTTTGGTGATTATACTATGAATTACCCCTGCTCGGGTCGACACTATGCTATCATCGGTTAGTCACATGCCAGCCTATGGCGGTGGTTCATAATAAAAAATGCATCTTTGTGGCAATATGAATCGAATTGATTCTGAATGGTCACACGTGTTGGGTGTGGTTTAAAAAACCAAATTTTATCCAAGTTTTTTTTTTAACTTTAGGAATATACTTAAGAGACAATAAAAAAATGCTTTAGGCGAAGCTAATAAGCTGTTCTAGCTGAGATCCAATATGTATTACATATGATCCTTTATAGAATTTCAAAATAAAATAAATTTTTTTTATCACAAATTAGAAAAAAGTCCCACGTTTGTATCTTCAAATATACCAAAGTTGGTTGAATTTTAATTTTGTTAGTTATATGGAAGCTGTAAAATATAGCCGGCTGATCCTTATAGATAGATAGATCCTTATAGATAGATCGGATTCGGTAGATTCAATCAGATCTCCAAAAATAAAATCTGTACGGGGTCCCATTGTTTTAACCTAAACAAGAAAGGACGGCTATAGTCGAGTTTCCTATAGTCTATAAAGGTTTATTAACTTTAATGTTTATGGGGTATAGACACTGATTACGTTATTATTTTTTAATAATTTCATTGTATAAAAATTTAAATTAAAAATTTGTTAAATTCACAAATAGGGTTTTTCTATTGGAATGTCTGTCTTAGACAGCCGGTTTTTGGCCAGAAAAAGTGGTTAAATTTTCTTATTATGCTTTGCGGCTTTCATTCATTTTTACGCACTATACATTAATTGAACGGCCGGGTACCGTCGTCTGTATCCTATAGCTTTAAAAAACTTGATTGACAAAAAATGCCATACTTTTGTTTTCTTTAAATGTCATAAGGATCGCTCGACTATTTACTATAGTTGCCATAAAATTTAACGATAAAATTTGCTAATATTATATAAACGATAATAACGATAAATATGTACATATGTTAATAACTTCAAAGCAGTGGTTGGCATGGCCCTATCCAAGTGCACTGGTTCGATCATCGACGATAAAAGTTCGATGTGAACGTTTCAAACTTTTATCGTTCCAAAAATGTTACGCTCTAACAATAGAGTTCTCTCTTTCATCTGCCAGCCGGTTCCACGACGCGGCCTGCCAAAATGCAGTAGAACCCTCAATTATAAAGATTTTAACAGCGGGTTCCACGAACTGAACCAGTTTAAGGTGATTTTAAAATTGGGTATTTTTCTTGCAAAATTTTATATTAAACTTTAAAACAATTAAAATATTATATTACTAAATTTAATATAATAAAGTGGATGTCGCGAGGCTGATTTGAACTCGTTTCACTCTGCACATCAGCTTAGCACTCTACCACTTGGCTATACCTCATTTGTTGAAAAATTTCTTAAACTTAACTGCTTTGGCTGCTTTGGAATTTATAGGGCCA
This sequence comes from Drosophila malerkotliana malerkotliana, assembly GCA_018153235.1. Lineage (NCBI taxonomy): Eukaryota > Metazoa > Arthropoda > Insecta > Diptera > Drosophilidae > Drosophila > Drosophila malerkotliana. The sequence goes on along the minus strand of JAECXV010000202.1, from coordinate 1,070,297 downwards.
CAGAACGATGGGCCATAGAAAGATATTGACTTGATATTACAAATTTAAAGAGACAGTTTATGTTAAAGTTAAAAAGGATCAGCGGACTCCTTTTTCTATAAAACAAGAAAGGACGGCTATAGTCCAGTTTCCCGTCTACAAAGTACCCGGTACTCATCTCTTCCACTCACAATTTAACTAACATTTAAGGATTAAACTTTAAACATTAACGTGTTGGATTCTCAACAAAATAAAACCGAAAACTAAAAACCTACGGCCATACCACCGATTCAGTAAAATCTAATATTTTATAGTCTTCGAGATCTACGCGTTAAAAATTGTGTATGAGAAAATTTATATACCCGATTTTGATGAAATTTGTTTTTTTTTTTTACTTTAGAACATTAACTATAGAAATAGAAATATAGAAATATTATAATAATATAGAAGAGATTCCTTTTCTATGTTACATACATATGTACATACATTTGACCGATTTGCCCGATATTTTTATCAAAAATCTTACAGTACTCTTACAGAGACAGCACTCTCTACAGAAATTCGCGATTTGTGGGGGCGGGTGGGGTTTGAAATGAACTTGAACTGCGTGGGTATTGTAGGAGTCTCCATGCCAAATCCTATAGATTTATCTCTTGTAGTTTCTGAGATCCACGTGTTCATACGGACAGACGGACATGGTTATATTAACCCGGCTGTTGATGCTGATCAAGAACTTACATACATATATACTTTATGGAATGGGAGATGATTACTTCTCTAGGTTACATACATTCACACGACTACAATAAACCCTTTTACTCTACGAGTACCGGGTATAAAAATACCAAAGTTACAGAATTTTCGATCATTAGTCGGCAGTTCCGACTTCTACACTGCAAAAAATTCAAAGAAGAGAAGGATCCGCGGTAAATGGTTCCAAAGGGGCGATGATTGACGCATCGTTTCATATCGTTTTCATACCCCCAAGGGGGCGGAGAGATTGAGCCATCATGGCAGGTGCTCATGTTAAACACGACAGACTTTCATACCGGGTATAAACGGTACTCGTTGGATGCAGGGGTATGAAAGTCTGTCGATTTTCAACAAAAATTGAAACATAAATCACGTTACTACGTTGGAGGATCGATTCCGGATGTTATCGATCTCTTAAATTACTTCGTAAAAATATTAAATAACCCGATATTCGTGTCTATCGTATGAGTTTATCTTTTGTAAATAGTATTTATATGTAACCAACGTGGTTATTAATGTGAAGCATATATGTAAGTCTCTTTATTCATCTCGTTTTCTTTTATTTTATTCTCATTGGATAAACAAGTTTTTATGTATAACATACTCTTTTGTATGTTTGGAACTAAAGTCATAGAAAGTTTATTATTTATATTTCTTAAGCTAGCTAATACTGATAAAGAAGCGTAAAATTTAACTTTCTGACTTTGATGTCTTAAAATTGATGGTTTTTTGCCCAAATTTATTAAATTTATGTTCAAGACAAAAAAAATTTTAAAGAGCGTTTTTTAAATTACAATTTTTAATTAAGTAACTTTACTTAATTTAAGTAATGCTGATCTAAGTAATTTAGCTGATTTTTGTGAACAGTTTGGCAAAACAATTTCCAAAAACATTGTCGAACTGGCGCTAACACCAGATTTCTGTTTTGGTGGCGGGTGTGGGCCTGGCAAAGCCTTTCACAATCGCGCGGACACAAACTTGATCAGCGCGGATATGAGTTCAAGTCCAGACGCGAGATTTTCGAGATCCAGACGCTCAAAACTTTAGACAGTGGTTTTCGGCCCTGCCGCTTTATAACCAAATTTTGTATCTAATCCGATCTATTCTTTTGTTGGACAGGAGTTTTATGCCCGGTGGTTATGCACGGCGTTGTCCTGATTTGTACCACCAATTAAAGCTTTGAGGCTGAAATCATAGTCAACTTTCGTGAATTGCCGAATTCATGAAATGGCGTTTATGCCAAGGATAAATTAAGTTAATGGACATTCCAAAATTTGAGGGATAATTCAGGTTATAATAAATGGGAAATAGGTTGTTATTTTTAAATATAAGACGAAACGGAGATTTCGATCTATTTGGTAACCAAACCAATACAAATTGGTAATTGGTAATTGGTAACCAAAGGAGTTGGAAGGACTTAGATACTCTAATAGGAACTAAAAGACTCCTGGACCCGATGGCATCGACAATCGAGCGCCCAAGACTCTTCTACCCAAAGGAGTTCTAGCGCTGGTGAAAATTTTCAACGCCATGCTAAGCCTGGGGCCGCCCAATCAGCCTGCTATCCACTTTCTCGAAAGTGTTCGAGCGGATTCTACTCAGCCGACTGTTGGAGCTACCACAAGTAGAAGGCCATATTCCTCAACACCAGTTCGGCTTCAGAAAATCACATGGCTGCCCAGAACAAGTCCATCGCCTGGTCAACCACATCACCCACGGACTCGAGCATAAACTGCACACTGTAGGCGTCTTCCTCGACGTAAAACAAACCTTTGACGAGGGCCTCCTTTACAAAATCAAGGAACTTCTCCCTACGCCCTATTTCGCCATCCTGAGGTCCTTCATTGCCGATTGAACCTTCGTTGTAGCAGTAAGGGACTCACGATCTAGCTTGGCACACATTCACGCAGGAGTGACCCAAGGAAGTGTACTTGGTCCGTTCCTATACACGACGTACATGAGTGATATGCCAGTTCCGTCGCCCACCACAGACGCTCGTATGCTTCTGGCTACTTACGCCGACGACACGGCCCTGGTTGCATCCCACTCGTCTCAGCTGTCAGCCTCGGCTGCTATTCAGGACTGGCTGCATGCGATGGAACGCTCGACCAAGCAATGGAACATTGCCATAAATTGCAGCAAGTCGGCATGCGTCACTTTTTCCCTAAGACTTGTGATTGACATCGTACATACTTAGCTGTACACCTAGATCACAGGCTCATATGAAACACCCACATCCCGGCGATCAAAGCCAAGTGTGTTCGCAAACTCCAAAAGCTCGACTGGCTCCTGGGATCCAAAAGCCTCCAGCTTTTGACGAAAGTTTTGCTGCTCAAAGCAATCCTCACGCCAACCTGGACGTATGCGATCGAGGTATGGGGCACCGCATCCAAGCACCAGCTAAACAGGCTGAGGGTAGTGCAGGCACGTGCTGCTCGACGGGCATCCGGACTTCCTTGGTATGTGACAAACCAGGCCATCCAAAACGACCTACGCCTTGTCCCGGTGGGCGACCTCCTAAACCAACACAGCCGACGGTACTCGGACAGGCTAAGGAGTCACCCAAATCCACTGGCTAGCAGGCTGGCCGACCCGCAAACTCTTAGGCGTTTAAAGAGATTTCACCCCAGCGATCTGTCTTCTCATGTTGTTCAATAATATTGTAAACTAACGTAAATAATTGTAAATTATTGTATATAGTCTAGGCCCATATCCCATATGTACCATATTCACCCCATCTTCTAAGCGCCCGGTTATGTTCAAATGGTTCTGAACGATTCCGGCGACTACAATAAAATTTAACTTTTTATTTAAAAAAAAAAAAAAGGACTAACAAAATTAGTTTTTAGTAAGCAATTTTGAATCCACCTGTCCAAGAATTATTATCCTATAAGTAAAGCTATCAACCTTCTTGTTGTTCTTTTTTCTTTTTCTAAGGTTTAGCCGACATCTTTTTGGAAAAATTTAATTTATAAAAGTTAAAATAACGAAGTGATTTTAATCGCATTGTATTGATGAAATCGCATTGTATTTATGAAATACGGACCATCAATATTCCCAACCAAAATTTTCTTTAAGGCGTTTTAATTGAAAAAGAAAAACTTAGTCATTTTCAAAATCATATAAATGAAATGTTTTATGGTGTTGTGGAGTGTTCGTAGTTACAGGTTAAAAAAAAATCATCTTATCAGTCAAAATTTGTCTAGGAAAGTAGTTTTTAAAATGATGTGAATCCACCCTAGGTCCAATCTTGAAACTTATTGTATGTCGTAGAGTAATTAAATCTTTTTCAATTGTATCAAGTCAGAACTGCCGTTTTTTTTTTTACTTTCTGCCATATAACTAAACGATCGCAAATGGTATTTGGTAAAAATACCAACTTTGGTATTTTTGAAGATAGAAGCTTGGGACTTTTTTGTAGCTTTATTGTAATAAATTGGTATGATGGGATGATTGGGAGAATATGATATTCTCATAAGGATCGAGAAACTATATCCGATGTTTCCGGTTTTAACTGCAACGGTATATCAACTTCGGCCTCGCCAGAAGTTAGCAATCCTTTGCTTGTTTTTTTTATTTTATTTAGAGGTCAATTTATGAAAAATTCGTTTACTTCTTATTTCACTTGATCGAGTGCTGTCGTTTTGTAAAATAGGAAATTGAACATGGAAACCCCTTAAGGGGGGACATCTGAGTAACAAGCCAAAAGTAAGCGGATTTTCTGGAATTTTTTTTGGCCAAATCAAAACAGCTAATCGAAAATTTGTAAATGAGGTTTTATTATATTATATTTAAAGTACACAATAAAATTTTTTTAATAAATCGAAAACAAAATGGCGGCCCTGCAGCCCTTATTCGTATTATGGGTCGATGGCCGAACACCTAACGTCCTTAATTTTTGATCTAGAATAAAAAATCAAGTTTGGTTAGTTTCTGTATCTCAACGGCTATCGACACACGTAGGATTTTTTCGATGTATTGATTTTTTGCAAAATAGTGAGTGATTGAACAAAATTTTCAATTTTCACAAACAAAAAACGTCACAAAATTGTTGATAAAAAAATAAGTAAGCAAAATAAAAAAAAAATCCTACCTGTGTCGATAGATGGCCAAATAGGTATTCTGAGTATACTGTCAAAATTTGAGATCGATAGGTTAAGAGTTGTTCGACTTATGTGTTCGGCCAACTCAAAAAAAGCGGTTTCGAGAAAAACGCGTTTAAAGTTTTAAGTACTGTGGGATATACCTGTGAGGCATCGCCGCAGAATGAAAAATTTCGACACTAAGACACTTTGCCGGACTCTTTTTTTGATATGTAATTTTTAAGAACCTAAAGAATTTTTTAAGCGAAAAAAAAAAATTTAGATTTTTTCAAAATTCTACTCAGATGTCCCCCCTTAATAGTACTTTTTGGCTTAAAAAAGTTGTTTCACTTTACAAGTAAACACCGGACCTGCCGGAATGTTCATAGTCACATTAAAAATCTGCTGTTACTTCACTTTTCATTTTTGAGTTTTTTCTTTCTTTTCCTAAAATGTACTGAAACATATGTAAAATATATGAGTAAATCAAAGTTCTCTTCAGTATCAAATTCTTTTTCATTTTAACCTACATGTTTGTAGAAAAAGTTTTACCAATTATTTTTTAAGGGGGTACAAAATGAAATCTTCTCTCCTGTGAAGCACCCCTTTTTGTTCAAAACAATCTGGTGTTTACTTTTAGAAGTGAATTACTTTTCTCTGACAAAAAGAAAAAGTAACGTGCTAAAGAGATTGTTTTGTTTTTTATATGTTTTTTATTACCTTTAAATAGTACATACCTTTATAAGTCTGCATAGGATAACACAGGCTGACAGCAAAAAATCTACCCGCATATTTTTATTTGCTCCAAACCATTTTGTCTATCTTGAACTAAAGTCCAGAACAAACATACGTTCCATTACACATTTTCCGCGGTACACCTAAGAAAATAAATTGATCAAATTGTGCCATATATTGATTTATGTAGGCCGTGTCTGTTCCCAGTAAAATAATAATTGGCATCTAGCAGCTACCATATTTTGGAATAAATATCAAGCTTGTATCTTAAATTGATGTTTTGTTTTTAGTATTGTACGAAATAAGGCAGCAGAGAAAGCAAAGCACGTTCATCACCATCAAACGCATCATGTACCCTCAAGCCTTAGTGGAGCACCTGTTACCACGGAAAGTCTCGATGGGAGCACAGGTACAAATGGAGACCTTCAGGCTCCATGTGCAGCTACTAGCAACGGAAGTGCTAATTCGACAAATACAAACTCATCGTCAAATACAATTCCTCTCGTCCCCGCACCGACAACATCTACTGCTGATTCGACCCAAGTTGCAAGCGGTCAACTTAACAGTAATAGCAATGCAACTCTTAATCATACAGTACACGAACAACGCACGACCGGATATAGCATAAATGGTATTTTAGGCTTACAACATGGCCATCTTTCCCATAACAACAATAATATAAATAGTGCCAACAACAACGGAACAACGGATCCTAATTGCAAACGCAAAAGAGTAGAAGTTCATGGTAAGTTTTGTATTAACATTAAAATATGCTTTTGTTTAATTATTCCTTATTTCAATATAATTGGTTTCAAAATTTTCACTCCCCCTTCTTTTTCTTCAAAATTACATAAAAACTTTTTAATGTTAAGCTCTTTTTATACCCTTGCAGAGGGTATTATAATTTTGTCCAAAAGTGTGCAACGCAGTGAAGGAGACATCTCCGACACTATAAATTATATATTCTTCATCAGTAGAGAGCTATTCTTTTACACATCTTCATCTTTTACACGAGAGCCATTTTTGATAAAATAATACGACATGACAAATTTCATAAGGATCGGCCGACTATATCCTATAGCTGCCATATAACTGAACGATCGGAAGTGACCCAATAGAGCTGGAAGCTAGTACAATTTCTATTTTAAATCAGTTAATCCGACCTACCAAATTTCATAACGATCGGTCGACAATATCTTATAGCTGCCATATAACTGAACGATCGGAAATGGTATTTGGTAGAAATACCAACTTTGGTATTTTTGAAGATGGGACTTTTTGTTAGATATTTTATTGTAATAAATTGGTTTTATTATGATATTCTCATAAGGATCGGCCAACTATATACGATGTTTGCGATATACATCCTGTTTTAACTGCAAGGTTTTTAAAGAAGTTTTAATACAAACTTCGGATCCGCCCGAAGTTAGTTTTCCTTTCTTGTTTTAGATAATTTATATTTGGGAAAAAAAATCGAAAACAAGTATTTTTAGAGAGAATTAAAAAAAAAAGACTCTCCTAAAAATCATGCATCGGTAGGGTATGCAGGAACAATCCCCAATTGATTAATTCGTAAAAATATATATTATATATAACAAAAATTTTACTGCTACCACTTGATCGTATTCTTAAACAAATATAAAATATATGCTAAAATATTTAAAAATTTTATATAACAAATAATATTACTCTTTCACCACTAGCCCAATAATGAATATTCCAATTTTCTAAGGGTAGCAAACCTAAAAAGTTACAAAACAAGAAAGGAAAGCTAACTTCGGGCGGAGCCGAAGTTTATATACCCTTGCAGTTAAAACCGGATATATATCGCAAACATCGGATATAGTTGGCCGATCCTTATGATTACATCATAATAAAACCAATTTACTAAAATACAAAATCTAAAAAAAGTCCCAAACTTCTATCTTCAAAAATACGAAAGTTGATATTTCTACCAAGTACCATTTCCGATGGTTCAGTTATATGGCAGCTATAGGATATAGTCGGCCGATCCGGGCCGTTCCGACTTATATACTGCGTGCAAAGGAAAGAAGGGTGTGTGCAAAGTTTCAAGACGATAGCTTCAAAACTGAGAGACTAGTTCGCGTAGAAACGGACAGACAGACGGACATGCTCATATCAACTCAGGAGGTGATCCTGATCAAAAATATATATACTTTATAGGGTCGGAGATGTCTCCTTCACTGCGTTGCACACTTTTGGACAAAATTATAATACCCTCTGCAAGGGTATAAAAAGTCCCAAACTTCTATCTTCAAAAGTACCAAAGTTGGTATTTCTACCAAAAACCATTTCCGATCGTTCAGTTCTATGGCAGCTATAGGATATAGTCGGCCGATTCTAATAAAATTTGGCATGTCATAATGTTTTGCCAAAGATACCTTTCTTGTCAAATTTGAACTCTCTAACTCTAAAAACACCAAAGTTATACCATTTCCGATCAATCAGTTATATGGCAGCTTTAGGATATAGTCGGCCGATCCCGGCCGTTCCGACTTATATACTGCGTGCAAAGGGAAAAAGGGTGTGTGCAAAGTTTCAAGACGATAGCTTCAAAACTGAGAGACTAGTTCGCGTAGAAACGGACAGACAGACGGACAGACGGACAGACAGACGGACAGACGGACATGCTCATATCAACTCTGGAGGTGATCCTGATCAAAAATATATATACTTTATAGGGTCGGAGATGTCTCCTTCACTGCGTTGCACACTTTTGGACAAAATTATAATACCCTCTGCAAGGGTATAAAAAGTCCCAAACTTCTATCTTCAAAAGTACCAAAGTTGGTATTTCTACCAAAAACCATTTCCGATCGTTCAGTTCTATGGCAGCTATAGGATATAGTCGGCCGATTCTAATAAAATTTGGCATGTCATAATGTTTTGCCAAAGATACCTTTCTTGTCAAATTTGAACTCTCTAACTCTAAAAACACCAAAGTTATACCATTTCCGATCAATCAGTTATATGTCGGCCGATCCCGGCCGTTCCGACTTATATACTGCGTGCAAAGGGAAAAAGGGTGTGTGCAAAGTTTCAAGACGATAGCTTCAAAACTGAGAGACTAGTTCGCGTAGAAACGGACAGACAGACGGACAGACGGACAGACAGACGGACAGACGGACATGCTCATATCAACTCTGGAGGTGATCCTGATCAAGAATATATATACTTTATAGGGTCGGAGATGTCTCCTTCACTGCGTTGCACACTTTTGACCAAAATTATAATACCCTCTGCAAGGGTATAAAAATGTTATAAATGTTATACAGCCCTAAATACAGCCCTACATTTTTTCAAAATGCCTTGCTGCATTGGCGCTTTAGTAATGTGTCATTTGTGTGGGGCATCGGACTAAACGAGTCTAAATGCAATATCTCATAGCTCCGTCTTATATATCTTAGTCTCTGATGGATGGAAGGATGGATGATGTATGTATGTACATACATACATCCTTTATGTTATCAGCGATTTTTCCTGCTCCATGCTTCATAAATATACTTGAATACAATTTACCCTTATACTCTGCGAGTAGCGGAAATAAAAATTTAATTTATCTAAGGGTTGATTGACTTTTTCGTGCAAGCAAGACTTTATCAACACATTATGGTATAATGTCCATGATTACTAAATACACTCAAAAGACACGTGCTTTAACGAAAGACAATGCAAATGTAACATTTTTTAATTAAGTTTAATGATTTGCCCTTAATTTTTTTTAGATGAGAATCGGAACACAAATTCTTTCTCAGATGATGAGCAAAAAAGACAACGAACGGAATATAACAACGACCAAGTTTATCCTAATGTAAGTATAAAACAAAAAACAAGAAAGGAAAGCTAACTTCGGGCGGAGCCGAAGTTTATATACCCTTGCAGTTAAAACCGGATATATATCGCAAACATCGGATATAGTTGGCCGATCCTTATGGGAATAGGAATATATAATCTTATTTATTACAATACAAAATCTAATAAAAGTCCCAAACTTCTATCTTCAAAAATACGAAAGTTGATATTTCTACCAAATACCATTTCCGATCGTTCAGTTATATGGCAGCTATGGGATATAGTCGGCCGATCCTTACGAAATTTGAAATTCCGATCAATCAGTTATATGGCAGCTATAGGATATAGTCGGCCGATTCCGGTCGTTCCGACTTATATACTGCGTGCAAAGGAAAGAAGGGTGTGTGCACACTTTTGACCAAAATTATAATACCCTCTGCAAGGGTATAAAAATGTCCCAAACTTCAATCTTCAAGAACACCAAAGTTGGTATATTTACAAAGTACCAAATACCATTTCCGATCGTTCAGTTCTATGGAAGCTATAAGATATAGTCGGGCGATTGTTATGAAATTTGGAATCGAATCTGTTCGAATTTCCAACTTTCTATTTTCAAAAACCCGAGTTAAAGCATTTTCGATCAATCTGTTATATGGCAGCTATAGGGTATAGTCGGCCGATCTCGGCCGTTCCGACTTATAAATTGCGTGCAAAAAACAGAAGAATGTGTGCGAAGTTTCAAATCGATATTTTTGAAACTGAGAGACTAGATTGCGTAGAAACAGATAGACAGACAGACGCGCAGAAGCCTAGCTGATATCAACTCAAGAGTTGATCCTGATTAAGAATATATATACTTTATAGAGTCGGAAATGTCTCCTTTAGCAAACGAGTAAAAACGAGCAAAACGAGTATTAACTTTGATTGAAAGGCTGTCCAAAATTTCAACTAAAAAGCGTCGTTTTTTTTGTTTTCCACGCCTAATTTGAAATATTAGAAATATATTTTTAGAACATCAAGAAATGGAAGGTTCAGTGAATAATATTTGATAAGTAACATTGAAGCAAAAGTACCTTGATTAAATGTTGCAATAGAAAAACACTGCCTTGATTGGAATGTATGTAAACAAACGCGCTCATAACCTAACACGTATACTGCTCGCTCTCTCTCTCTCTAAGTAAGAAAGTTTATTATGACGTTTCGAGCGTCCCTTTTTCTTTTGATCACATTATAAAACACTTACACTTGTATTCTATAGGTAGCGTTACATGCGCAGCGCCGTGGGAAAATATGAATTCTCGAAACATACATTGCTAGTCAGACTCGATTTAGCGCCTCTTAGATTTGGCGCCCCTTTCGCCCCCCTAGATCCGCCTATCCTACCCTATCCACTGTCCTACCCTATCACAAACATCGGATATAGTTGGCCGATCCTTATGAGAATATCATAATAAAACCAAATCAATATAACAAAAAATCTAAAAAAAAATTCCCAAACTTCTATCTTTAAAAACACGAAAGTTGTGTAATTTTCGATGTTGGAGCAATCCTTGAGTAGTGTGGTAGGGGTCGGGTCATTTGGCGAAAAATTTAATTTCCTTTTACACATAGATGGGACATCATACTTTTTTTTATCCCCTAACTCGTAGAGTACAAGGGTATATTGTTCTCTTGTGAATTTATTTTACGTAAAGAAGGAATCATCTCCGACCCCGTAAAAATATATTCTTGATCAGCATCAAAAGCCGAGTCGATAAGCCATCCGTATGAACGGATCTGTCCATAGGAACGTGTGGATCTCAGAGGCTATATAAAATACAGCTATAGCATTAGGCATGGATACTCCTACAACACCCAGGCAGTTCAAGTTTATTTCAAAATTTTTCACACACCCCCTCCCATCCAAGTAAAGTATTTCCTTAGCGCCAGTACAGGATAGTTTTTATACCCTTGCAGAGGGTATTATAATTTTGTCCAAAAGTGTGCAACGCAGTGAAGGAGACACCTCCGACCCTATAAAGTATATATATTCTTGATCAGGATCACCTCCTGAGTTGATATGAGCATGTCCGTCTGTCTGTCTGTCTGTTTCTACGCGAACTAGTCTTTCAGTTTTAAAGCTATCGTCTTGAAACTTTGCACACACCCTTCTTTCCTTTGCACGCAGTATATATAAGTCGGAACGGCCGAAATCGGCCGACCATATCCTATAGCTGCCAACTGAATGATCGGAAATGGTATAACTTTGGTGTTTTTAAAGTTAGAGAGTTCAAATTTTACAAGAGCAAATTTTTGACAAACTAATATAACATGCCAAATTTCGTAATGATCGGCCGATCGGAAATGACCCAACTTTCGTGTTTTTGAAGAAAGAAAGCTGGAACTTGGTACAGATTATATTCTTGGTCAGTTAATCCGACCTACCAAATTTCATACCGATCGGCCGACTATATCTTATAGCTGCCATATAACTGAACGATCGGAAATGGTTTTTGGTTGAAATACCAACTTTGGTATTTTTGAAGATAGAAGCTTGATTTTTTTTTTAGATTTTGTATTGTAATAAATTGGATTATTATTCATATTCCCATAAGGATCGGCCAACTATATCCGATGTTTGCGATATATATCCGGTTTTAACTGCAAGGGTATATAAACTTCGGCTCCGCCCGAAGTTAGCTTTCCTTTCTTGTTTTTCTATGAAAAACCCATGTTACCCATGTACTCGAATATACCATTTTCCATACAAACGTGTTCAAATTTGAAGCACGTGGATCTCGAAGACTATAAGAGCAGTTTTAGACTTTTTATTCTTGTTCCCTACTGATCTGCTTGAGCTTTTTTTCCCAAGAAGCATGAAAAAAGTATGAACAAAATTTTCTTTGGCTGAGTTTATGATTGGCTATAGCTGTCTTTTCATCTTTTTTTTTAATGTGTGGAAATTTGTATAGAAAATAAGACCACTTTTTCTCGCCAAAAATAATATGTTGCAATATAGACAATTAAAATAAATAAAAAAATTAAATAAAAATAAAAAAAATCTCTATATTCTATTCTATATTCTTTAATGACTTTCAATGACAATGTTCAACAAATTTTTAATGGATGAAACCTTTTTAATTTTATTGGCTGTCGAAGACTGCCATTCCTATAGCAAAATATTCAGAAATGATACTGCTCCATTAAAGTGGAAAATTAAAAACAATTTTTGAAAGGGTTAAATTAATTTTATCAAATAATGAAATCACTTATGTGTCGGGACCCGAAATAAATTGAAATTGTATGTAACCTAACAAACTGATTTTTTTTTATATACCCTACATTTTGAAAAAGGATACAAAGTGAGTCGAACAGGGTCCATCCATAAGATGTAATGCCTGTTTGTAATGTGTGTTTCTTTAAATAAAGCAGATTTAATTATTTAATATTTAAATAAGTTAATTTTTTTAATTTTGGGCTAATAACATAATTAAAGTATATACCTTGTATATAAGTATATATATACATATATGCATATATACCCGCTGGAACGAACGGGTTCCATTGCGCGACAAGTTAAGTTTTGATAAATTTTTCGCACGACAACGAATGGGGAATAGCCGAGTGGTAGAGTGCTTGGCTGGTGTGCAAAGTAAAACGAGTTCAAACCAGGCTCGGGACATCCATTTTTTTTTAATTTTAAATCTATTTACTTTATATTATTATTCTTTTAATGTGTTTTTCTAAATTTATTATCCAATAAAAATAAATACAAAATTGTAAAATAACCTTAACATCGTCTCAGTTCGTAGTGGAACCCGCTGTAAAAATGTCTATAAGTGCGGGTTCTACGGCATTTTGGCAGGCCGCGTCGTGGAACCCGCTCTTAAATGTTTTAATTTTTTCCGTCGTGGAACCCGCTGTAATAATGAAAACATTTGAGAGCGGGTTCCACGACAAACGGCTGGCAGATGAGATAGGGAGATAGAGAATTCTATTTTTAGATCGTAACATCGTAACGATGAAAGTTTGAAACGATGTAATCGAACCAATGTAAGAGTAAAGAGATCAGAAATATCTTTTATTATCCTTACTCGTCAACTCTGTTTTTGGTATAGATTCTAGCGCCTCCTTAAGACCAATTTTAAGTATCATAAAATCAACTTCGAGGGTAGCCTAGATGGATAGTGCGCGACCCTTATTCATGGGGTCCTGGGTTCGACTTCATTAGCGGGCGGTTGTTTCGATTTGGATAAAGTTTTAGTTTTATGATTCTTTTTATATTTACTTTTATTTTTTTTATTATTTTTTTTTTTTTACTTTTAATTTTTACGTTATTATTATTATTTTTAATTGCATTCTATTACAATTATTGTAAAAATAAGTGACGTGTCGGATGACAAAATGCCGGAAGGAACACAGAAAAATTACACATAGAGTAACTACTCTATGCATTACGCTACCATCCTGTCTCGATCTGCGGCGATCAAAAATACTATTTGTTCTACCAACTACCACATCGGCGCATCGAAAACAGAAACGAGAAAATGAAATTGAAATTTGGAAGCCAAAACATTTTTACTTCGTCGTGCGAGCAGTCACACATACACACATATGTAGGTTCACATTTTTGTTGACGGATACATGGAAAGAGTTCTAAAAATAGAATCGTATGCATGTTCGTTCCCCCCTCACCAACAAGCTCGACGCAAAAAGTTGACCGTTTTGGGCCCTGATGTCCCATCTATGTACTTTATAATCTTTGATAGCACCATAAAAAACCCGAATTTAAATATCTTTCTTCGTTTCTGAGTGATTAGTTTTAGCCTGAAAAAGTGGTCAAAAATATCTTAAACTTTTTTTTTGCCATTTTTGTTTTTGTCTTGTTCTCTTGTTCTCTATTCTACAAGTACCGGATAAAAAATATCCTTATTCGGCACCTGGAGAAAATTAACCTATTTTACCTTGAGAATAAGTAAAATTGGGTTTTTTAGTTTATTTACAAAGGGATTGTCATTCAACAGGATTTTTTTTATGTAATGCTTTAGTCTTTTTAATAACTCTGATAAATAAAACTTTCTTAAATTACTATTTCCTAATAGTAACTAATATCATTAGATATTAGCTTATAAAAGTGTTTGAATAATGTATATAATTTATAAAAATTTTTTAAAGATATGGTCAGGTAAATGGTGTATTAAAGATGAACATAAGTTTCTCACGGAGTTGGGAAATTTAGCAGGAAGTGCAAATAGCGCAGTGTCATACTATGAAGCATCTAACGGATATTCAGCAAGTACGTTAGCAGGATCTAACACGACGCTACCTGCCAATGATACATCAATTTTGTACGATAATGTTGCAACCATTTCTCAAACACAAGGCTCACTCTATACCCAAGCCATCGGTCAATCACTGGGTAAGTTGATACTTGTACTTTAGAATTATCTATATTCATTTTTATTTTTGACTTTTATAAGTTTTTAATTACTTTTTCTGTTTTATTTATTTGTTTTTTGTTTTGTTTCATGATTATAACCGATGTAGGAAATCATTCATTGACACAGTTAATGCCTATAAGTTTGCATGATATGAAAAATTGCGCAAACACAGTACAGGAACAATCAGTCTCCCCTTTCTACACAGGTAAGGGAAGGAATATGATACAATATTATTATATTTAAAAATTAAAAATTCGTTTTTTGAAAAAATGGTTTCAAACATGTTTGAGCGTTTGTGATTACAATTTTTGCTTTATAAAATTACAAAATTGTGGGTGCCATAAAAAACCCATTGTACTTGTAGAGTATAAGAATATAAGAATGAATATAAGTATAAGAATGGTATTCGTATTTTTATACATGGTACTCGTAGAGGTACATTATGGGGGTATACTAGAGTGTAGTGAATGTTTGTAACATAGAGAAGGAATCCTTTCCAACCCCATAGTGTATAAATTAACAAAGAGTCCTTTTTATACCCTTGCAGAGGGTATTATAATTTTGTCCAAAAGTGTGCAACGCAGTGAAGGAGACATCTCCGACCCTATAAAGTATATATATTCTTGATCAGGATCACCTCCTGAGTTGATATGAGCATGTCCGTCTGTGCGTCTGACCGTCTGTCCGTCTGTCTGTTTCTACGCAAACTAGTCTCTCAGTTTTAAAGCTATCGACTTGAAACTTTGCACACACCCTTCTTTCCTTTGCACGCAGTATATAAGTCGGAACGGCCGGGATCGGCCGACTATATCCTATCGCTGCCATATAACTGATTGATCGGAAATGGTATAATTTTGGTGTTTTTAGAGTTAGAGAGTTCAAATTTGACATGACATATTTTTGGCAACACATTACGACATGCCAAATTTCATAAAGATCGGCCGATTATATCTTATAGCTACCATATAACTGAACGATCGGAAATGATCCAACTTTCGTGTTTTTCAAGATAGAAAGCTGGAACTTGGTACAGATTATATCTTTGGTCCTTTAATCCGACCTACAAAATTTCATTAGGATCGGCCGACTATATCCTATAGCTGCCATGTAACTGAACGATCGGAAATGGTATTTGGTAGAAATATCAACTTTCGTATTTTTGAAGATAGAAGCTTGGAACTTTTTTTTATATTTTTTATTGTAATTAATTGGTTTTATTATCATGTAATCATAAGGATCGGCCAACTATATCCGATGTTTGCGATATATATCCGGTTTTAACTGCAAGGGTATATCAACTTCGGCTCCTCCCGAAGTTAGCTTTGCTTTCTTGTTAGGATTCTTTTAAGACGCGATTTTATTTCGCGAATGAGAAGACTTTGTAATTGTGAGGTTTGACCGTCACCGTTTATTTCCAAAATTCAACTAACTGCTAAGTACATTAATTCTTATAACGGAAGCTAGCCCTATGCCGTAAAAGTGCTGACCCGGCTGCCCATGCATGGTGTTGGGTAGCCGCCGTTGCATCGGAGTGCATTGCCCGCTGATTGCGCTGACCGAAGCCCGGGATTTCGGCAACGTCGTTGTGCAACATCCGCAGGTGTCGCTAGCCTTGCATTATTTTATGCTGTGAAGCATTATCAGCCTGGGAAATTCCGTTTTGCTGGGAGACCGTTTTGTTAACTCCGCCCTTACTTAGATGAAGGACGTTCTTGGACTTCTCGAAGCTGTCAATGATAACTTTCTGATAGAGCTTGTAAATAGTAAAGCAGATGACCAAAAAGGCGATCGCGGCCACTCCAGATATTATAGGCCGTGTTTCCAGTGCCTTTTCTATTTTCCCAATGTAACGTAGGTTTTCCATATATAATTTTTGTAAGTATGGTAAGCTCAGTATTTCTTGATGGTCCGTAATGTTAAGGACTGTTGATGCAGCGGGGGCTGGTGATTTTTTAACGTAGCTCTTCAGGTTTTGGTATATGTGCTATTTATTTTTACCTCGTCGTCGAATGTAACGAGGAACGTTCCGGTTACCAGTTGTCCATTGATCGTAGCTGTACCGTCATTGAGAATGATGACACCATCATCGATGATTGTTAGGGGTTCAAGGTGGCTGGTGCGAGTCGCAGTGTTCGTTGCCTCCTGAGTGAAGTTGCTGGGCACAGGTTGTGTAGGGCATTTCTCACAGTCAGCTATAGTATTATCTTCAGCAAAATTAAGAATAGTGCCGTTGTTTTCAACGGGGTGCAAGATTACCTTCTTACAAGCTACGTACGGCTTAGGATACTTTAATATAAAGAGCAAAAAATTATTATTTAATAAAACTTTAATTTGAGCAACTTCCATTAGATCAGTAACAGTAACATTTGTAGAATGTTCATTGATTAAATTTTGTAAATCATTTGAATCTAAAATTGCAGGGTTGATTATTCCAATATTCGCAAGTGTAATTGACAACATTAATGCTTCGAGTTCGAAAATAATTATTCTAATTCTTGATAGCAATTTTTCATACAAATTTTCTGTATTTATCTGTTTTACTTTAGCATTTTTTACCAAAACGTTTACTGTGTTTGTTAGGATATTTATTTGATCCTGGGTCTTTGTGTTAATGTTTATCTGCCTATTTTCTGATTCTATGAGTTCTTTCTGTGAATTTAATTTTCTCGAAGTATGGTATGTATGGTATGTAGTTTGAGGCCGTGTAATCGGTGATTTTGGCCGTTATTGATACGGCGAAAAAAAGTACCGTCCAAATCCTAGGATGTTGAAAGTAAAAGAACAGAAAAAATAAACTTTATTTTAATTACCTCAAATTTCCTTATGGACCACCCTTCCTTTTATTAAGACTATGGTCCCCAAGTCAGCTTCAATGGTTTCCTCGGTGTACAAATTTGATAGTTTGTTTCCCAACCTCTTATTTGAATTTACGAGAACTTTGTCTCCTACTTGAAAATTTCTGTCTTGTCTAGTTTTATTTAATCTTTGTAGTTGGATGTTCTGTGCATTTGAGACTTTATCTCTAATTTCTGCGTTAAGCTTTATAGTTGATGAATGAATTATGTCGATGGGTCGTTTATTTGTTAGAGAGTGAATGCTTCTGTTGTATTCTATAGACGCGAGTAGTATTAATTCAACCGTACCTCAATACCTCTTTATACCTCGATTTTTAAACACCGTGCAATTTCTGTTAGTGTACTGTGGAATCTTTTCACTTGTCCGTTCGATGTACTGTGAAGCGGCGGTGCATTAACGATTTGCACGTTAAACCGGTTGCTTAAAAAAGACCTAATTGTTTCAGATTTTATAGAGGGCTCATCATCGCAATATATTGTTTTCGGTCGCCGGTAGAAATTAATAAGTTGTAAAATCGCGGTTTGCACGTCTGCAATGGTTCTGGAAGCAATAGGATGAACAATTGAAAATTTTGAGAATTTGCCTATGCAAGTTAAAAAGTATTTTTTGTCTGTCGAAAGTATGTCAATGTGTAGGATTTCGCCTGTGTATGAGGGAATGGGTGTTTCTCCGAGAATTTGTTTCTGAGGGTGTTTGTCGTATTTTGCCTTCTGGCATATTTTACAATTTGCGACCACCTCATTTGCCATATGAGTCATTTTTGGAAAAATAGAATAGTCTTGCAGAATCTGTTTTACGTTTTCCTGAGCGGCTCTATGAGCCCTGTTATGTTCCGACACCGTAATTTCTTTTTGTTCGTTTTTTCTAGGATATCAGTCACCATACGGTTCGTGTAACGGAATGTGGTTGTTGTGAAAGTTTCTATTAATTTATGTTGGATAAATGCCAGTACTGGTAGTTCGCATAAATTGTATTGACTACGTCTTTTTTGACCACATCGCATACTCTCTGTATAAGTGTTTCTCTATCCAAGAAATATAAGAGATGTCGAGTTTTTTCACCAAACATAATGATCGTGCTAACTGAAGCAATTCCAAGCAAGAAAAATGTTGTTCAATATAAAATTGAAAATTGAATACAAAATTGAAAATTGTTGTATTTGTATTAAAAATGTGCAATATACATTTTTTATTTATTTTGTTATGACCATGGATTGATTTTATAGAAAATGGTTTATTTACGAAAACAACGTTTTTTAATTTTTAATAGGCTTGATGTAATTTTTAGAAGCCCCTGTGTCAATTAAAAGTTTTATTTTTCTCCCTGCGATATCCCTTTTTATAAATGGGAGCAGGGAGTTATGCCTTATGACTTTGTGGTATTTTATTAAAATGAGGATTTTTACCATTTGGGTTAAACTTAGCGTCTGTCGATGCATTTCTTTGTTTAGCCCTTTTGGTGTTTTTCCTCCGTGCTACGTGCGAAACTACTTGCGAAGATGTATCGCTCGTGATTAGCGTCTACTTCCGGCGCTATGTCGTATGTCTCATTCTTTCCCTCAAAGTCCGGCAGGGACTTCATAATATCTAACGTTTCGCAGCATGCGATACCTGTTATAATTTCGGCATCCCTATACGTTTCTACTTCTGGTGTGCCGATATTTACACCACCTAATCGCTTCTGAACTTCTTGTAATTTTTGTTCAAAGCTTTTTTCCTGCGCGGCGAGTGCGCTCGCAACTGCGCCTTCTATAATAGATTTAAATTGTTCACTCAATGCCATGTTTGAATGGTCAATGCCATGTTTGAATTATTTTGTTTTGAACTTCCCGCGGTGTTTAGCTTTTGAAATCTGGCTAACAAATCTTCTATCTCACTAACACTCGTAAGATTTTAACACAAAGGACAAAGAATTTTGTTCCTTTGTTTCTAAAAAAAAATTTCCGAACTTGTGCCTTTATTATTATTTATTAACCAAGACTCTTGGAAAATCACTTTTTTAACATTTTTTAAAAATATTTTGCAATTCGAAAAGAGTGGGCGTTTCAATAAACACTCTACTAACATGATTTTTATTTAATTATGGAGCTAAATGTTATTGCCGCTGTCGGTTGTCTTCCTTCTTTTAATAAAGTTACGCTCTTGTAGTCGTTCCTGGTTTTGTTTTTATTTGGTTGTGTTGTTGTTGTTGCCTGATTTTGTTGGGTTTACGTAATTTTGTAGCTTTTTGTTTTTTGAAACGGATCGAACGCGTTTTATATATTTTTTTATTTAAACGTCGAATTGAGGGTCTTACGACACGTTGTTATACCCTTGCAGAGGGTATTATAATTTTGTTCAAAAGTGTGCAACGCAGTGAAGGAGATATCTCCGACCCTATAAAGTATACATATTCTTGATCAGGATCACCTCCTGAGTTGATATGAGCATGTCCGTCTGTCCGTCTGTCTGTCTGTTTCTACGCGAACTAGTCTCTCAGTTTTAAAGCTATTGCCTTGAGACTTTGCACACACCCTTCTTTACTTTGCACGCAGTATTTAAGTCGGAACGGCCCGGATCGGCCGACTATATCCTATAGCTGCCATATAACTGATTGATCGGAAATGGTATAACTTTGGTGTTTTTAAAGTTAGAGAGTTCAAATTTTAGGTGAGAGCTTTTTTTGGCAAAATAATACGACATGTAATAATACATGTCAAATTTCGTAAGGATCGGCCGACTATATCTTATAGCTGCCATATAACTGAACGATCGGAAATGGTTTTTGGTAGAAATTCCAACTTTGGTATTGTTAAAGATAGAAGTTTGGTACTTGTTTTAAATTTTGTATTATAATAAATTGGGTTATATTATCATATTCCCATAAGGATCGGCCGACTATATCCGATGTTTGCGATATATATCCGGTTTTAACTGCAAGGGTATATCAACTTTGGTTCCGCCCGAAGTTAGCTTTTCTTTTTTGTTCAGTTATAAATTAAGAATAATATAAAACATATAGAATAAGCTATAGAATATAGAATAAGCTTGCCATCAATAGTTTTTGAAAAAACCTTTCGTAATGGCGCTACAGAAATTCGCAATTTGTGTGGGTGGGAAAGGGCATTGTAAAATTTTGAAACAATCTTGAACTGCGTGGGCATTGTAGAAGTCTCCATGTCAATTCCTAAAGCACTATCTCCTATAATCTCTAGGATCCACGCGTTCATACGGACAGACGGCTAAAACAGTGGGGGACAAAACTAACACATGTTTAAAATTTGAGTGTGTGCGTAGCAGAGAAAAACAATGAGAGCAGAGAATTTACTGAGCAAAAAAAAAGTATTTATTTATTTCATTTTTCATTATTCAAAAGTTGCAATGGGCACTAAAATTAAGTATTTTATTTTAAAAAAAAGCTTTGCTAGCAACATTTCTTAAACAAATGAAAAACTACGCTTCCCTATCTATATTCTCCATGAAAAAAACTTTTTCCAACCCAATTTCTGTGAAAATTTTTCGAAGTGGAACAATTTTGATTTTTAGTTTGGGCTGTCAAATGAATCAAAATGAGAGCAAACGAGAGAGCTTCTAAAAAAAATTGAGAATGCTGACACTGTCAGCGTGCCGGCAGCGCTGCGGCAGAGTTTCCTACCCTATACACGCGTGCTATGTAAAATGAGAGTTTGCCCACCACTGCTTTAAAAACACAAAATTTATACCATTTTCGATCAATCAGTTATATGGCAGCTATAGGATACAGTCGGCCGATCCGGCCGTTCCGATTTATATACTGCGTGCAAAGGAAAGAAGGGTGTGAGCAAACTTTCAAGACGATAGCTTTAAAACTGAGAGACTAGTTCGCGTAGAAACAGACAGACGGACAGACAGACGGACATGCTCATATCAACTCAGGAGGTGATCCTGGTCAAGAATATATATACTTTATAGGGTCGGAGATGTCTCCTTCACTGCGTCGCACACTTTTGGACAAAATTATAATACCCTCTGCAAGGGTATAAAAAAATTGTTGCTGAGAATATAAACTTTAAAGATTTGTTAAAGAGTGTGTGAAAGAGATACCTGGAACTACCAGGGTATAAAAGTACCGTGTAGATTATAGTCTGGAAACTCGACTATAGCTGTCCATTCCTGTTTACTCTGGTTCCCTACTAAATCGGAATCATGGCCGTGGGTTTCTTGTTGTTGTTTTCCGCAAGCGCAAAATTATGCAACAAAATTTTTTTGCTTAGAATCCTCAAATTTGAAGTTCAAATTTGTTTTCAATTTTATCAATATCTAAAGCAGTGGTGCCCAAAACTGCCTTACGGCAGAGCATGAAACAATACATATGAACGAAATCACACGCACACATAGAACGAAAAAGTCGGTGTGTTTCAAGAAGTTCACTGAGAGAAAAGAAATGCTTTTATTGCCGCTTTACTATTAATGTCCTCAGTTAAAATAATTTTTTGTTGCTGCATGGATATTTCTTCAACATTATTTTCTATATGTCGAAGTATTTCTTCTGCATCATCGCTGTAAAATTTTTGAATAATGGCTTTGGGGTCTGGAATCAATCCATTCACGACATCCGCCCTATGGCATAATCGGAAATGTCGCTCAAAATTGTATTTCTTATCCCCAATCAAAACCTTTTTGCAAATTACGCATTGCAATTCGCATTTAAAATTTTGTGCAAAGAAAATGGTCTCAAAATTCTCAGTCATTTTTCCGATCAAAATAAGCATCAACCGCTCGCCTCGCTTGCTCGCTAATAAGTGCAGTCCAGCTAAATCTCAGTGTAGGCAAGAGACCTGCCTCGTGAGAAGGCAATATCTCCATCTCTTTTGCACACACATAAGAAGTATCGGAACTCCAACAACAAAATTCATTCGGATTAGTACGATTGAGGAGAATAGGGAAAACACGAAAAATTGTTTTTGTAATTGCCCTTTGCTTATGCTGGGACCAACGATGCTTATGGCGTGAGGAACGAGTCTTATGGCGTGAGGAGTCGCACACAACTCGGTATGCATGAGCATTTGCAAAAACAAATGAGCAGCGAGAGCAATGGGATGAGCACCACTGATCTAAAGCAAAAGTTTTTTTTTTTGATGTGAAAAAATTTCTATGCCAACTTATATATGCCAAACTTGACAATATATCCATGTCGGTCTGTATGTATAAACGCGTAGATCTCCGAGACTATAAGAGAGAGAGCTGTACGTTTTGCCATGAAAACTCCTATAATACCCTCGCAGTACAAGCTTATATCAAATTTTTGCCTCAGAAAAATCTCAGATCAGCAATATGGTACTTAAATATATACTATATATAATATAATGTATTCTTAAATATTCCATCAGCCAATCTTATAAGAGTACTTCAAAGGGTTAAGCCTATTAAAATCACAAAAAAAGGGATATTAATTAATTGAATTAATTGGAAGGAGTCTTTCATAATTCTCTTACATATAAAAGGAAAAAAATCCGATGCTGCCAATTACAGACGAATTTCTAAATCTCTAAATGGAAGAACACAAAGATTCTCATTTAAAAATTTACATTCCCGCTTGGTCTGTGCTACATCTGGGTTCCCTCAAGAAAGTCTTCTTGACCCGTTACTTCAATACAAATCCGCTTCTCATCAATGCAATCTTCAGTTCGATCTCGAAAATTTTCAAAAATCGTGTTTAACGATACTTAATGGTATCGTTCACTCACTAATGAATACTTAATGGATCAAAATATAAGCTTACATATGTCTTTTGACCGTTCTTTCCCTGTCCAGGCTAAGTATTTTCTCTATAGGATTGCCTTTAAATTAGGTTAAACTTTTTGGATTTTGCATCATAGCAGACTCATAGCAGAATTAACTTACCCCCCTTAACAAATCGTAGAGCATGCTGTGTGCCATTTTCCTATACAAAATTATTAATGGTCATGTAGATAGCCAGCATTTACCAACACTTTTACATTTTAACGTTCCTAATAGAGATCTAAAAACTATGGTTCCCTATAACTTAGCCATTTTAGTTCGACTTATGCACAACGACCCTCTTACGGTCTTATGTTCGAAAAACAATGGTCCAGTTTCCTCTTTTTATACCCTTGCAGAGGGTATTATAATTTTGGTCAAAAGTGTGCAACGCAGTGAAGGAGACATCTCCGACCCTATAAAGTATATATATTCTTGATCAGGATCACCTCCTGAGTTGATATGAGCATGTCCGTCTGTCCGTCTGTCCGTCTGTCTGTCTGTTTCTACGCGAACTAGTCTCTCAGTTTTAAAGCTATCGACTTGAAACTTTGCACACACCCTTCTTTCTTTTGCACGCAGTATATAAGTCGGAACGGCTCGGATCGGCCGACTATATCCTATAGCTGCCATATAACTGATTGATCGGAAATGGTATAACTTCGGTGTTTTTAAAGTTAGAGAGTTCAAATTTTACACGAGCGTTATTTCTGGCAAAATAATACGACATGCTAAATTTCGTAAGGATCGGCCGACTATATCCTATAGCTGCCATATAACTGAACGATCGGAAATGACCCAACTTTCGTGTTTTTGAAGATAGAAAGCTGGAACTTGGTACAGATTATATTCTTGGTCAGTTAATCCGACCTACCAAATTTCATACCGATCGGGCGACTATATCTTATAGCTGCCATATAACTGAACGATCGGATATGGTTTTTGGTAGAAATACCAACTTTGGTATTTTTGAAGATAGAAGTTTGGGACTTGTTTTAAATTTTGTATTATAATAAATTGGGTTATATTATCATATTCTCATAAGGATCGGCCAACTATATCCGATGTTTGCGATATATATCCGGTTTTAACTGCAAGGGTATATCAACTTCGGCTCCGCCCGAAGTTAGTTTTCCTTTCTTGTTTTGAAACTTAAAATAGATGCATACTTTTGCGCTTGGAAAAAAAACAACCGAAGCAATTTAGTAGGAAAGCATAACACGAATTCTATAAATTCTTAAAAATTGTCCGATTTGACTTAATTTGCATGTGTAGATAGCCATTGGAATAATTGGTCATTAAAAGATTTTTCAAAAACTGGTTTGAACTGACTCTTCAACGAGATTGAAGACCCAAATTTGATCTGCGTGGATAACATACGACTCAAAGTTCCAATAGTTTGACTCAAAACTCTTTTAAAAAATATCTACGTAAATTTTACTGCGCTACAAAAGTTTCTGATTTGGTGGGGAGTGGAAAAGAGGAGGAGGTGTAATATCGGAGTCTCCAAATAGTCTTTGAGATCCACACGTTTGGAAGGACACACAGGCAAAAATACCTTCCTTCCTTCTTTTGTTTGTGGCCAATTGATTTGGCCTAGCAAATTTTTTAGGGATCGGCCGACTATATGTAACTGCCATATAACTCAACGATTGGAAATTACCCAACTCTATTGTTTTTGAAGATAGGATGTTGGAGCTCTATATAATGTTAAAAAAAACTCGTTGATTTAGATCAGAGGTCGGCACTCAATACATTGATATTTTAATTTAAATGCATTAGTATTAGTGATAAATAGCAGAGAGTAGGCTGAGAGTGTGACGTTTCATACGTTTATACTGTGTGTCTGCGGCCTAGCCCAGGCGGAGAAATGTGCTCTGCCCGTGGAATAGAACTCTGCCCACCACTAATTTAAATTAACGATTTACGTCGGTATTATAAAAAAGCTTTTTTTATCATTTATCGCACATTGTCCATAAACGGTCCAGTTGGTGATGTAGATGAAGAATGTACATATATTCTTTTACGATCGCTGATGATTTATTTTCACTGTAAAATACATCTGCATAAATACGGAAGCAGCCGCTATCCGGAAATGCAAATATGGAAGATGCGATTATATTCTTTACAAACTAATATATCTATCTTCGCGTTTTATATTTTTTTACGCAAGAAAAGAAAGGAAAGCTAACTTCGGGCGGAGTCGAAGTTTATACATATACCCTTGCAGTATACCCCATCGCAAACATCGAATATAGTTGGCCGATCATAATATCATAATATAACCCATTTATTTAAAAAAGAAAGTCCCAATCTTCTATCTCCAAAAATGCCAAGCTTGGTATTTTTACCAAATACCATTTCCAATCGTTCAGTTATATGGCAGCTATAAGATATAGTCGGCCGATCGTTATAGAATTTGGTAGGTCGGATCAACTGATCAACTGAGATCAAAAATAGGATCTGTACGAAGTTCCAACTTTCTATCTTCAAAAACACGAAAGTTGTGCATTTGTGCGATTGTTCAGTTGTATGGCAGCTATAAGATATAGTCTATATGACAGCTATAGGATATAGTCGGCCGATTCTTATGAAATTTGGCATATCGTAATATTTTACCAAAAATAGCAATGCAAAATCTCCCAAACTCTTAAAAAAGTTACAGCTCCAAAGTTACAGCTTTTCCGATCAATCAGTTATATGGCAGCTATAGGATATAGTCGGCCGACCCCGGACGTTCCAAATTATATTTATACTGCGTGCAAAAGAAATGGAGGGTGTGTGCAAAGATTCAGGTCGATAGCTTGAAAACTGAGAGACTAGTTTGCGTAGAAACAAACAGAAAGACAGTCGAACATGTTTATATCAACTCAGGAGGTGATCCTGATAAAGAATATAAAAAAGAACTTTATAGGGTCGAAGATGTCTCCTTCACTGCGTCGCACACTTTTGACCAAAATTACAATACTCTCTGCAAGGGTATAAAAATATCTCCTATAATAGGTTTTTCTTGTTTTTTTTTTAAGTATACACAATAGTATAATTGTTTTAATGTATACACCAGCTTTAGCCTTCGACGCAAACTACACTCAACTGTCTTTATTAGAAAATGAGTCAATAACCTCGGGCATGGCGCAAGAAAACATTACTTCAACGGAATCTTCCGACGCAGATAAACTAAGCCGCATAAATTCCTCTAGAATTATGTACGCCCCTCCTGAAAGAAATGCTAATCGTGAAATTCTTACAAGAGAATCAAATGTAGAAGTGGATGAATCAAATGGACGAAATAAAAGGACACAATCTGAAAAGCGCAGTACCAAGACAAACTTACAGGAAAGTAACCCCATAAACTTTACGCATGTTCAAGAGTGTACAGAAGATATTTTAAGGGAAAGCAGTCCAATTGAAAATTGTACTACAAATGCCCCCTCTCTTATTCTTCTTCAACCGAGCGGAGGAACGTCATCTTTATGTGTTAATGCGCCTGATAACCCTTTAGAAATTGAAACTGGCCTAAATAATAATGTAGGCATTTATTCATCAGCAACACCAATGCTACCGAGTTTTAATAACTACACCTCAGGCAAGTTGGTTATTTTCGTTCACGTCTCACGTATCCACGGAAAATCTTATGAATTGTTTCTTTGCACTCACACATTACCGGTGATGGTAAAATTATTTAAATTTTATTCTTTTTATATATTGTTTATAACAAGTATGCCTCTTATATTTAATATCTAACTATTTTTTATCTCATTTTTACGATAAAGTAACGAATATTTCTTTCCTTTTAGTTTTAAGTTATCGAGCTTCACATAACTAAATACTATTTGGGATATTTAAAAAAATTTTAGAAAGATTGAATCACTGAAAAACAAGAACGAAAAGCTAACTTCGGGCGGAGCCGAAGTTATATACCCAGATTCCAGATTTCTATCTTCAAAAACACGAAAGTTGGGTTATTTCTGATCGTACAGTTATATCGTACAGTCTCAGCTAAAGAATATAGTCGGTCGATCCTTATGAAATTTGGCATGTCGTATTATTTTTCCAAAAATAGCTCTCACGTAAAATTAAACTCTCTAACTCTAAAAACACAAAAGTTATACCATTTCCGATCAATCAGTTATATGGCAGTTATATGGCCGTTCCGACTTAGGTAATGCGTGCAAAGGAAAGAAGGGTGTGTGCAGAGTTTCAAGACGATAGCTTAAAACTAGTTCGCGTAGAAACAGACAGACGGACAGACGGACATGCAAGAGGTGATCCTGATCAAAAATATATATACCTTATAGGGTCGGAGATGACTCCTTCACTGCGTTGCACACTTTTGACCAAAATTATAATACCCTCTAAAAGGCTATAAATATACTTTTGTCCTTTGCCAGCTGTATGTATATCTTGACACAACTTTTTTAAATATTATTTTGGATATTTGAACAAATTTAAGAAAGATGGAATGCAAATTCACTTAAATAATATCTCGTTTTCCTTTGACAGTCATTCAGCTTTTCCTAAAAAATTTGTTACATCTGTTTTGTATTATATACTAGAACTTACCGATTCTGTTCTACTGTGGTACTCTATTTTTTTCTCATCTACTCCCCAAAGATATTTCATTAACATCTAAGGGTAATTTGTTTAAATACATAGTTCGTGTTTTCGTGGCATCAACAAATTTTGTTTTTATATTTTCTTTGTAATATCTTAGTAAAATCATCCTACATGATGTAAAAAGAAGCTTAGCTCTTTAGTCTAGATCCATTGTCACAT
Organism: Drosophila malerkotliana malerkotliana; assembly: GCA_018153235.1. Taxonomy (NCBI): domain Eukaryota; kingdom Metazoa; phylum Arthropoda; class Insecta; order Diptera; family Drosophilidae; genus Drosophila; species Drosophila malerkotliana. The sequence continues at coordinate 1,042,145 of JAECXV010000202.1, read as the reverse complement.
AAAACTTTAGCTTTTACTTTAAACTTAAATTTAACACATAACAAGGCCGACAATAAAAAATCTCCATCCATAATTTCATCTACTTCATAACCTTTAGGGTCCCCTGAACCAAAGTCCAGAACATACATAGGTTTCCGAGGTACACCTACGAAAATAAATTGATCAAATTTTACTATATTTATTATGTTTGCCATGTAATGGCATTTTTTTTAATGTATGTACATATACCAACTCAAATAAAAACGGCATCTAGCATCTATATCTTTGGAATACTCATCAAAAGTTGAAATCTCCGATTTTATACATTAAATGATTTATGTGGGCCTTTTTCGTAGAGTAATAGCTCGAAATAATTGTAACAATAAAGTGTCACTTAATTGCAAGAGGTTCGCAGCCACTACATTCACCTTGACCTTAAACCATTTAAGGCGTTAAGTCGTTTCATGAAATTTGTGAGAACCAAACTAAAGGGTAGTATGCTTTTCTTGAACTCTCTGATATGTGGAAAACAAACATTACCCTCTTGGCGATACGGGGATATTTCGAGGCTGAGATCAAATTTTGTTTTCTTTTCAAACATTTTTATACCCTTGCAGAGGGTATTATAATTTTGTCCAAAAGTGTGCAACGCAGTGAAGGAGACATCTCCGACCCTATAAACTTTATATATTCTTGATCAGAATCACCTCCTGAGTTGATATGAGCATGTCCGTCTGTCCGTCTGTCTGTCTGTCCGTCTGTCTGTTTCTACGCAAACTAGTCTCTCAGTTTTAAAGCTATCGTCTTGAAACTTTGCACACACCCTTCTTTCCTTTGCACGCAGTATATAAGTCGGAACGGCCGGGATCGGCCGACTATATCCTATAGCTGCCATATATCTGATTGATCGTAAATGGTAGTTAGAGAGTTCAAATTTAATATGAGCGCTATTTTTGGCAAAATAATACGACATGCCAAATTTCATAAGGATCGGCCGACTATATCCTATAGTTGCCATATAACTGAACGATCGGAAATGACCCAACTTTTGTGTTTTTGAAGATAGAAAGCTGGAACTTGGTACAGATTCTATTTTTGGTCAGTTGATCCAACCTACCAAATTTCATAAGGATCGGCTAACTATATCCGATGTTTGCGATATATATCCGGTTTTAGCTGCAAGGGTATATAAACTTCGGCTCCGCCCGAAGTTAGCTTTATTTCTTGTTTTAATTAAAATAAGAAGGACGGCCATAGTCCTGTTTCCCGACTATATTATACTCGGTACTCATCTCTTCCACCCACAATTTAACGAACCTTTAAAGTTTAAACCTTAACGGTATAGATTCTTGCCAACAAATTTGTGTAACATACTCTTGCGCTTGGGCAAAAGAACCACAAGAAACCTACGGACATACTACCGATCCAGTAGGGAAGCAGACTAAAATAACTACAACTCCTCTAGTGGAGTGGGCAAAATTTTGAACCTAACTCGATCTGCGCAAATAATATATGAGTCCAAATCGCTCGGATCGGATCGCTCTATCTCTTATAGTCTTCGAGATCCACGCATTCAAACTTTTATCCCGTTTGTATGGAAAAAGGAATATAGATATGTATATGGGTATATCTCCTCTATAAATATGCTGATTTGAAATTTTTTTTTTTTATACCCTTGCAGAGGGTATTATAATTTTGTCCAAAAGTTTGCAACGCAGTGAAGGAGACATCTCCGACCCTTTAAAGTATATATATTCTTGATCAGGATCACCTTCTGAGTTGATATGAGCATGTCCGTCTGTCCGTCCGTCCGTCTGTCCGTCTGTCTGTTTCTACGCAAACTAGTCTCTCAGTTTTAAAGCTATCAACTTGAACCTTTGCACACACCCTTCTTTCCTTTGCACGCAGTATATAAGTCGGAACGACCGGGATCGGCCGACTATATCCCATAGCTGCCAAATAGCTGATTGAACGGAAATGGTATAACTTTGGTGTTTTAAGAGTTAGAGATTTCAAATTTTTCGAAATATTTTTGGCAAAATTTTTTTAACTTGTCAACTTTCATAAGGATTGGCCGACTATATCTTATAGCTGCCATATAACTGAACGATCGGAAATGACCCAACTTTTGTGTTTTTGAAGATAGAAATCTGGAACTTGGTACAGATTATATTTTTGGTGAGTTAATCCGACCTACCAAATTTAATAACGACCGGCTGACTATATCTTATAGCTGTAATATAACTGAACGATCGGAAATGGTTTTTGGTAGAAATACCAACTTTGGTATTGTTAAAGATAGAAGTTTGGGACTTTTTTTAGATTTTATATTTAGCTTTCCTTTCTTGTTGATGTATAATATTATTTAACTATTGAAATAGTTTGGCATCAATCGTTTTTCACAAAGCCTTTCTGTACTGGCGCTACAGAAACTCGCCATTTGTGTGTGCGGGATGGGGCGTGCCAAAATTTTAAAACAAACTTTTACAACTTGGTGGGCATTAAAGAAGTCTACATGTCAAATCCTATAGCTCTATCTCTTGTAAACTCAGATCTTTTCATTTATACGGACATGGCTATATTGACCTGGCTGTTGATTCTGATAAAGAATATCCCTTTATATGGCCGTGTTGCATATCTGCAACATACCGTTTAAATTCAATTATTTTTCAACCTGCGTTACAAAACTGTCTAAAACAGTGGTCGGCACCCCAATACATTGATATGATTTTACCGCATTAGTGTTAGTAACGAATAGCAGAAAGTTGGCTGTGAGCATGACGTTTCACACATTTATACTGTGTGTGTGTGGCAGAGCTCGGGCAGAGAAATTTCCTATGCCCCCGAGATAGGGCCGTGCCGACCTCTGGTCTAAAATCTTTTTGATGCAGTTCACCAACTTTCGTTTTTTATATAACAAGTGTTGGTCACTCAGAATTCTGTCCAATACTCAACAGGTGATTACTTTTCTCGCCAATTTGGTGAATGTGGTAATCTGAATTGATTCAATTAATGTTTAAAAACAGGTAAATATTATATTTAGTTGTATATTGTTGAGTTTTTGTGTTTGTTGCATTAATATTAAATAAATCAACAATTTCGCTTAGTTTAAAAAAATCGCTTTTTTTCGCTTATTGTAAAAAAAAAATTAAGAAAAACACACCTTAAAAAAAAAAATAAAAAGAAGTGTATTTTTTATTTTTACTTATCTACCAAACAAAAAAAAAAATCAAGAAAATCGGAGTTATTGCCATATAAAGGGATATATATACTTTATGGGGTCGGAGATGATTCCTCATCTATGTTACATATGTTACACGACTAAAATATACCTTTGCACTCTACGAGTAATGGGTATCAAAAAAAAAAAAAACACAAAAATGAAACTCGTCGGACGTGCAGTAAAAAGATGTCAGCGGCAACTTATCGGCCGGCGAATTAGAATTATACATCATAGTATGACCGTTTTAAAATGACGATGCTCGATTGAGCGTTTGTAGACGTTGGTAGGCTCAACCTCGGGTTTTGGCTGAGCATTGACAGCATTCTATGTGATGTTTTTCAGATTATGAACTTCAAATTTCTTGTCTGGGGGACTGAGGAAAATCGGTTATTTTTGATTAATTGTAAGGGAGTCATTAGTATCTGTTTCCATTTTATTATTATTAACGTTGGTTTTTATACCCTTGCAGAGGGTATTATAATTTTGTCCAAAAGTGTGCAACGCAGTGAAGGAGACATCTCCAACCCTATAAAATTTATATATTCTTGATCAGAATCACCTCCTGAGTTGATATGAGCATGTCCGTCTGTCCGTCCGTCCGTCTGTCTGTCCGTCTGTCCGTCCGTCTGTCCTTCTGTCTGTTTCTACGCAAACTAGTCTCTCAGTATTAAAGCTATCAACTTGAACCTTTGCACACACCCTTCTTTCCTTTGCACGCAGTATATAAGTCGGAACGGCCGGGATCGGAAATGGTATTTGGTAAAAATATTAACTTTCGTATTTTTGAAGATAGAAGTTTGGGACTTTTTTTAGATTTTGTATTGTAATAAATTGGTATATATATTCCTATTCCCATAAGGATCCGCCAACTATATCCGATGTTTGCGATATATATCCGGTTTTAACTGCAAGGGTATATAAACTTCGGCTCCGCCCGAAGTTAGCTTTCCTTTCTTGTTTTTTATTAGAAAAACTTTAGCTTGTGTTCATTTTTACGTTTTGATATAAAACAGTATAAAACAGTAAAACAAACTCTCATTTTCCATAGCACGCGGGTAGGAAATTCTGCCGCTGCGCTGCCGCCACACTCACAGTGTGAGCACTTTCAAATTTTTTTAGAAGCTCTCTCAATTGCTCCATTTTGACACATTTGACAGCCCAAACTTAAAAATCAAAATGTTTCCACTGAGAAAATTTTTCTCAGAAATTGGGTGGGAAAAAGTTTTTTTATATTAAATATAAATAGGGAAGCGTAGTTTTTAATTTGTTTAAGAACGTTTGCTAGCAAAGCTCTCTTTAAAATAAAATACACTATTTTATTGCGCATCCAACTTTTGAATTAACGAAAAATAAAATAAAAAAATGTTACTGAAATTTTACAAAAAATAAAATAAAAAATTTTACTGAGCGTTTTTTTCGCTCAGTAAACGCTCTGCTCTCATTGTTTTTCTCTGCTACGCATACATAAATTGACCAAATTCTAACTCAAAATCTAAGCAAGATGTTTTGATTTGGTTTTTTAGGGTTTTATAAAGCCATAGTCTTCTTTTGGAAAAGTAGGTGTGTTTTTTTTTTTTAATTAAAAATCTTTTAATTATTTCCAATTTAAATCGGATTTGCACTAATTTTACAGCTAACAGATTCACATTAAAGGTTTTGAGGATGCCTCCTTAACATATGAATTTCTTCAAAAGTGCATAAAAGCGCAATTTCTTATTTCACTCATTTAAGGAGAATTAAACAATCTACAACATTGAATAAGTTTCATTGATTGACTTAGCTTTAAAAATGAGATTTAATTCTAAAAAAATCGTTTGCTAAACTGCTTAAATTTTTGCTCTATTAAAAAGACAACACAAGTTTTTGGGACATTTAACATACACAAACTCTAATAAATAACTAATAATAAATAAATTGTTCACTTTTTTCGTTTTTAAAATAGCACTTAAATTCTTAAATTAAAGCTCATGTAAGCGTTAACATAAACAGCTGTTTTTTTTGGAAATTTCTGGTATGGAACATAAAAAATTGATGTATTGTGAATTATATGTAGTTAAAGTTATTCTTCCTAAACTTTCAAAAAATGATTTTTGGCCAGAAATTTTCTATAGTGCACTGGTCTAGTTAGAAGCATTTTTAATTGCATACCTTCAGTGATATAAGTACTTGGAAGAGGCTTTAAATTAGAAGGGGTAGAGCATGTCCGTCTGTCCGTCCGTCCGTCTGTCTGTCCGTCTGTCCGTCCGTCTGTCCTTCTGTCTGTTTCTACGCAAACTAGTCTCTCAGTATTAAAGCTATCAACTTGAACCTTTGCACACACCCTTCTTTCCTTTGCACGCAGTATATAAGTCGGAACGGCCGGGATCGGAAATGGTATTTGGTAAAAATATTAACTTTCGTATTTTTGAAGATAGAAGTTTGGGACTTTTTTTTAGATTTTGTATTGTAATAAATTGGTATATATATTCCTATTCCCATAAGGATCCGCCAACTATATCCGATGTTTGCGATATATATCCGGTTTTAACTGCAAGGGTATATAAACTTCGGCTCCGCCCGAAGTTAGCTTTCCTTTCTTGTTTTTTATTAGAAAAACTTTAGCTTGTGTTCATTTTTACGTTTTGATATAAAACAGTATAAAACAGTAAAACAAACTCTCATTTTCCATAGCACGCGGGTAGGAAATTCTGCCGCTGCGCTGCCGCCACACTCACAGTGTGAGCACTTTCAAATTTTTTTAGAAGCTCTCTCAATTGCTCCATTTTGACACATTTGACAGCCCAAACTTAAAAATCAAAATGTTTCCACTGAGAAAATTTTTCTCAGAAATTGGGTGGGAAAAAGTTTTTTTATATTAAATATAAATAGGGAAGCGTAGTTTTTAATTTGTTTAAGAACGTTTGCTAGCAAAGCTCTCTTTAAAATAAAATACACTATTTTATTGCGCATCCAACTTTTGAATTAACGAAAAATAAAATAAAAAAATGTTACTGAAATTTTACAAAAAATAAAATAAAAAAATTTTACTGAGCGTTTTTTTCGCTCAGTAAACGCTCTGCTCTCATTGTTTTTCTCTGCTACGCATACATAAATTGACCAAATTCTAACTCAAAATCTAAGCAAGATGTTTTGATTTGGTTTTTTAGGGTTTTATAAAGCCATAGTCTTCTTTTGGAAAAGTAGGTGTGTTTTTTTTTTTAATTAAAAATCTTTTAATTATTTCCAATTTAAATCGGATTTGCACTAATTTTACAGCTAACAGATTCACATTAAAGGTTTTGAGGATGCCTCCTTAACATATGAATTTCTTCAAAAGTGCATAAAAGCGCAATTTCTTATTTCACTCATTTAAGGAGAATTAAACAATCTACAACATTGAATAAGTTTCATTGATTGACTTAGCTTTAAAAATGAGATTTAATTCTAAAAAAATCGTTTGCTAAACTGCTTAAATTTTTGCTCTATTAAAAAGACAACACAAGTTTTTGGGACATTTAACATACACAAACTCTAATAAATAACTAATAATAAATAAATTGTTCACTTTTTTCGTTTTTAAAATAGCACTTAAATTCTTAAATTAAAGCTCATGTAAGCGTTAACATAAACAGCTGTTTTTTTTGGAAATTTCTGGTATGGAACATAAAAAATTGATGTATTGTGAATTATATGTAGTTAAAGTTATTCTTCCTAAACTTTCAAAAAATGATTTTTGGCCAGAAATTTTCTATAGTGCACTGGTCTAGTTAGAAGCATTTTTAATTGCATACCTTCAGTGATATAAGTACTTGGAAGAGGCTTTAAATTAGAAGGGGTAGAGTCCTTGCAGTTTACAATGGTTTCACCAATAATTCACTAATAAATCAATTAATATATTACAACTATCAAGACACTCCAAAAGTTGATTAAAAAAAAGGACGTTATATATATATTAATATGTAAGATATATAATATATAAAATATATATAGTATTATATACATATAACGGCCTTTTTATACCCTCGAGAGGGTATTATAATTTTGGTCAAAAGTGCGCAACGCAGTGAAGGAGACATCTCCGACCCTATAAAGTATATATATTCTTGATCAGGATCACCTCTTCAGTTGATATAAGCATGTCTGTCTTCCTGTCTGTCTGTTTTTACGCGAAGTAGTCTCTCATTTTTAGAGCTATCGACTTGAAACTTTGCACACAAACTTCTTTGTTTTGCACGAAGTATATAAATCGGAACGGGATCGGCTGACTATATCCTATAGCTGCCAATTAACTGATTGATCGGAAATGCTGTAACTTTGATGTTTTTAGAGCAGTGGTCGGCACGGCCCTATCCCGAGGGCATAGGAAATTTCTCTGCTCGAGCTTTGCTCCACATACACACTATAAATGTGTGAAACGTCATTTTCACAGCCTACTTTCTGCTATTCGTTACTAATACTAATGCATTAAAATCCTATTAATGTATTGGGGTGCCGAACACTGTTTTAGAGTTAGAGAGTTCAGTATTTGGTAAAAAAAAAATCTTTGGTTTTTTCAAGATGGAAACTTGGGAATTTTTTTTGTTATACCCTTGCAGAGGGTATTATAATTTTGGTCAAAAGTGTGCAACGCAGTGAAGGAAACATCTCCGACCCTATAAAGTATATATATTCTTGATCAGGATCACCTCCTGAGTTGATATGAGCATGTCCGTCTGTCCGTCTGTCTGTCTGTTTCTACGCGAACTAGTCTCTCAGTTTTAAAGTTATCCACTTGAACCTTTGCACACACCCTTCTTTTCTTTGCACGCAGTATATAAGTCGGAACGGCCCGGATCAGCCGACTATATCCTATAGCTGCCATATAACTGATTGATCGGAAATGGTATAACTTTGGTGTTTTTATACCCTTGCAGAGGGTATTATTATTTTTTGGTCAAAAGTGTGCAACGCAGTGAAGGAAACATCTCCGAGCCTATAAAGTATATATATTCTTGATCAGGATCACCTCCTGAGTTGATATGAGCATGTCCGTCTGTCCGTCGGTCCGTCTGTCTGTCTGTTTCTACGCGAACTAGTCTCTTAGTTTTAAAGCTATCGACTTAAAACTTTGCACACACCCTTCTTTCCTTTGCACGCAGTATATAAGTCGGAACGACCGGAATCGGCCGACTATATCCTATAGCTGCCGTATTTTTGACAAACTAATATAACATGCAAAATTTCGTAAGGATCGGCCGACTATATCCTATAGCTGCCATATAACTGAACGATCGGAAATGACCCAACTTTCGTGTTTTTGAAGATAGAAAGCTGGAACTTGGTACAGATTATATTCTTGGTCAGTTAATCCGACCTACCAAATTTACCAAATACCGTAAGGATCGGCCGACTATATCCTATAGCTGCCATATAACTGAACGATCGGAAATGACCCAACTCGTGTTTTTGAAGATAGAAAGCTGGAACTTGGTACAGATTATATATTTGGTCAGTTGATCCGACCTACCAAATTTCATTAGGATCGGCCGACTATATCCTATAGCTACCATATAACTGAACGATCGGAAATGGTACTTGGTAGAAATATCAACTTTCGTATTTTTGAAGATAGAAGTTTGGGACTTTTTTTAGATTTTGTATTGTAAAAAATTGGATTATATATTCCTATTCCCATAAGGATCGGCCAACTATATCCGATGTTTGCGATATATATCCGGTTTTAACTGCAAGGGTATATAAACTTTGGCTCCGCCCGAAGTTAGCTTTCCTTTCTTGTTTTGTATTGAAATAAACTGGTTATATTATGATATTCTCATAAGAATTGGGCAGCTATATCCCATTCTTGCGATATACCATACATTAGCTCTTAACTGCAAGGGTATATCAACTTCGGCTCCACCCAAAGTTAGCTTTCCTTTCTTGTTTTTTTTTTTTTTTTTTTTTTTTAAATTTTGAAGTGTTTTGATAGTTGTTATTTTCTTTTGCTTGATGAAATTAGGACATAACATTCATGCCGATTTAGGAGTTGCTCTTGCCGAGTTTTTTTTTTCCCAATGTCATGTAAATCGTTGGAGCAATTAACGACTTTTGATCAGTTTGTCGTTTTACGATCTTTTACACGTACAAAAAAGTCAAAGAGTTTTTGCCAATTTCTTTAACTTATGTAATTTTTGACCCTAATAAGTCATGTCCCTGATAGGTTTCGCATGTAATCGCATGTAAAATTGATAAAATTTATAATTTACAAACGCGAAACAGCTTTGAAGTTTGAGTTGTCTGTTCTATGTATTATAATATATTAAATTGTTTTTGATTTAGATAAAAAGCCTCTTATTAAAAATTAATCGGGAGGGCGAGACATGGTGGTTGTTAATGTGCTTGCGCCAAGGAAAGGAGTCACCTCTCACTGATTTTTATTTAATGTTTATTAAATTATTATTTTTATAGAAAACTCGTCTCTTCTAAGGATTTTTAAAGAGTTCGGTCGGATATTTCTTTATGCAGACTCTGAGGATAGGATTTGAAACTTAAATAGAGGCCTAAAAGTGCATTTAAAGAAACTAACAAAAAATTTGAAATAACCAATTCACAAAGTTATCTTATCTTATCTTTTTATTTGTTTTGGAACATAAATAACTTTGTTGATATTTCATTATATGTTGAAAATAAAACTCATACGATTTTTCGTTTAATTCGACAATTTTAGGCTGTACTTCTGTTGTACCCAGTTCAGATTACGCGTATAATCCAACGTATACGCAATATGGTGGCGCATATGGATCATATGGATATGGGGCCAGTGGAGGCCTAATAAGTAAGTAACTATTAAAGTCAAGTTTTCGGCTATACTTTAAAAAAGATATCGTAATTTAAGTTATCATCAGATAAGTTTCCATAAAATATCCAATTTTTACACACGGTACTCGTAGTAAGGTATTCTCCGCCTGTATAAATAAACGCGTGGTCGACCCCTCCCGCCAGTACAGAAGGAAATGTTGAAAAAGTTTGAAACTCAAACTGTTTTTGTGGCTAATTAATATCTGCAAAATAAAATTCAGCCAAATCGGACGATTTTTCGAGAAGTTACAGACATTAATATTCCGATACTATAATTCCATACTGACATCAACATTGTGAATATATGGAGCTCGGAGTTTCTATAAGGTAAAACAGTGTAAGAGATAAAATCCTTTAAGAGATCCTAAAAAAATCCGCGCAGATTAAGTTTGTGTCAAAAGTTTTCCTCCAAATCCGAAAAGCGCCAAATAAAAATAGGTTTTGGAAAACTTTTTGATCCTAAACTATTTTTTAATAGATAATCTATACCTAAAATTCTAAATTAGTAGAGAATAAACAAATTTAGAGGAGTTATGAGCACAATATTCTGCTTCCCAAACACATTTTTTTCAGTTGTTATATGCAAAGCATACAAAAGTGTACAAAAATAGTTTTTGTTGAGCATTTATATTTTAAGGTTATTATACCCTTGCAGAGGGTAATATAATTTTGCCCAAAAGTGTGCAACGCAGTGAAGGAGACATCTCCGACCCTATAAAGTATATATATTCTTGATCAGAATCACCTCCTGAGTTGATATGAGCATGTCCGTCTGTCCGTCCGTCCGTCTGTCCGTCCGTCCGTCTGTCCTTCTATCTGTTTCTACGCAAACTAGTCTCTCAGTATTAAAGCTATCCACTTGAACCTTTGCACACACCCTTCTTTCCTTTGCGCGCAGTATATAAGTCGGAACGGCCGGGATGGGCCGACTATATCTTATAGCTGCCATATAACCGAACGATCGGAAATGGTTTTTGGTAGAAATACCAACTTTGGTATTTTTGAAGATAGAAGTTTGGGACTTTTTTTAGATTTTTATTATAATAAATTGGGATATATTATCATATTCTTATAAGGATCGGCCAACTACATCCCATGTTTGCGATATTTATCCGGTTTTAACTGCAAGGGTATATCAACTTCGGTTCCGCCCGAAGTTAGCTTTCCTTTCTTGTTTATATTAGGTTTCTATAGCATAAGTCAACATAATTCAACAACATAGCTTAATTGTAATATTTAATGCCAGAAAAATTGGTCATTTACCTCATAGTGCAGTGGTGCGGAAAATAGTGAGTTTAAGTGCAGAAAAAAAAAAAAATAATATCCCCTGCAAGGGTATACAAATTTTTCTACCGCTTTTTCTATCCCGTAGCAATAACAACTACTCTAGAGGGTTTACCCTGGTAATGGGTGTAATTTCGACTTAAATTAAGTTTTTGACCTTGAAATAGTACAAAGCTGGATCGGTACATCTTGGATAATCAGTGTTGTTATATAATTGCAACACCTGTTACTCCTCATACAAAGATTAAAGTGACAACGTCAACTGTTAATTTATTTTATTCCCCGGCCGAGAAGCCAAGGGAATGCCAACACACTCTTTGTGTGTCTAGAATCTAGCAATACTAGCAATTTACCTTCATGACACCGAGTCAACTCCTTTTAGGTTCTTAAGACCCTCAATAATTCTTCTTTCTTATTTCACTCATATGAAGAAAATTAAACAATCCACAACATGGACTAAATTACATTGATAGACTCGGCTAGACTTAGTTTAAATCTCTTTTTTTAAATGAGATTTAATTCTAAAACTTTCTTTGCTGGACTACTTACATTTTTACTTTATTAAAATGACAACTCTAGTGTTTTGGACACTTCACATACAGAAACACATAATACAAACCACATTAAAATTATTCATTTCAAAACGTTTGATTTTGTCTATAAAATTTTGTCTATTCGCGTTTTTAAAATCGCACCCAAAATCGTAAATTGTAAGCTCATGTAAATGTCAACATGAACAGCTTTTTTCAACAGCTGATTTCTTCGCAGTGGTGCCATCTATTGAAATTTCTGGTACGCAACATTAAAAATAAATCTGTTGTGATGGATATGCAGTTAAATTTATTTAAGTCCTTTAATTTTCAAAAAATGTTTCTTGGCCAGAAAGAAGAGTCATATTTCCTGTAGTGCAATGGTTTCCATACAAATACATTTACATGTTAGACCCGCAATGTAATACTTGCGTTTGTGTACGAATACGAAGATTTCTGCCGTGTTTTATGGTCAGTAGAAGAAATCGTATAGACTGTCGGTAAGCGAGCAAAGACCAGGCAAAGAAATTTCTGTGCTCATGTCATAGGGTTTTGAGCATCGCTTAAGTTAAGGCTCGGAAATGTTATAATATTCACAATTAGCCAAATAAAAACATTATAATTTTTAGTATATAAGCTTCGGTGTCGCCCGAAGATAAAGGTTTTGTCATTTTTTTATTGAATTACAATTTTATTTCGAACAGATTCATCATACTACTATGAAAGTGGACAAACACAATCGGCATTAACTCAAGAACTCCGATCACCATTAGCCGCAACACGAGCCAACTCATTAGTATCGGCTGCATCGCCTGGAAGCGGTAGCGCCTGCACCAAATCGGAAGCCTCAGACATATTTCTTGTTTAATTATTGCTTCAAGAATTCAACTTCAAACTTTTATTAATGCTTTTTAGCTAATATTTTTTTAAGTAGAGTAAGCAGACTCATTACCATTTTCTTGCAGCATTATAAATTTTTCTGAGGCATATTTTGAAGATTAAATCAAAAATATACTAAGGGATTTACCATTTGTAAAAAGGTATTATTTAAGAAAATAAAACTTATATGAGAATTATTTTTTCTTTCAATTGTTTAACCCATTTAAACAGATACCTTAAAATCATACTCAATATCTGAATTTGCATTTATTTGTTTAAGTTACATGTTATAATGTTTGCAATATTGTAAAGAAAATGAAAGGACTGCCCAAAAGTTAGAATATAATTTTCTTCTCACGCTATGACAAAAAAAAAACCAAACATCCACTACGGAGAAACCAACCAAAAATCGTAGGAGTTTTATAAAAACTTATTATGTTTATTATAATTTTTATACCTAATGATATTACTGTAAAAGTGTACAGTTATATAAGTACATTATAAGTTTATAATTTGAAAGTGAACTTAAATTATAATACATTAAATTACTTAAATTATACACATACACCCAAAAAATGATCATGACTTGAAAACTATTATTACATAAATGAAAAATTTTCGAGTGTGAAAAAATGATAACACGAAAAGTGTTGAGTTTTGTTATTTTAAAATAATATGGGCGGTTAATAACATAATTTAAATTATTTCATTATCAGAATGAAACTTTCTGTCACCAAAGTTATAGTTAAGATATCTGTATAAAGCTTAACACTAAAAATTTTGACGGGGTTTCGATCGTTTGTAAAATAAATTTTAATGGATTAAATTTTTTATGAAAAATTAGGTACAACCATTCCTCCAACTATATAAGATACTGTTCATTGACTACATGCACCTATGGACTTATAATAGTGGTGCGCATACCAGGGGCATGGAATTTCTCTGCCGTAGCTCTGTCACGTAACGCACAGAGCGTTAAAAAATACATAAACCACATAGCCAACCAGTGAAGTGAACGTGGGGGAGTGAAGTGAAGGTAGAACGAGACGGACGTGGTCGTGCCGGGTCCCACTGATGGCCCTGTTTTACGGCCTCGTGGGGCGTAAAAAATAAGTCGATGAACTTCTAACCATGTTACGCGGATCACCTGGGATGCAGGAACCCGTAGCTTCGTTTTCTCAGCTTGCTGGCTCCGGAGCACCCATCGGACGTCGCTGGACAGGGAGGGCAGGGGTAAGCTTTTTCCCTCTCTTTCGGCGGCATCTTTTTTCCCGCGTTGCAAATTCGCCCAATTTTGGCTGTGTTGCTTAGTGATGCAGGTCGCAGAACCAGCTGATCGCAGCTGACCGGCAGTGTGACCAGCCCCGCCAAAATCGGTAGTACCTGAAGAGGGCGCCACTTGGGCGCCCTATCGTCGCAGCTAATGCCACTCGCAGAGGGCGGCACCAGAAGAAATTTCTATAGCGCTCATCGTAGCTCAAATGGACGACGCCCTCCCCTCTTTCCCCAAATTCTCGTAGCGTCTGTCCCATAATGGGCGGTATAAAAAGCAAAACCTGAAGGATGATGTTCAATAACTTCTATACTCCAGGTGGCAACCACGGATTCTGGAGGCCCCAAATGACATCCAACACACGACTGACGAGGCGGTGGCTAGCAGTCCTCGGCGTTTCTGAGCAGCTCTAAGATCCTGCTGTCCTGCGCTGTCCGAGGACACCAAGATGAAGTACCTGGAGATTAGGGACCTCGACCCGCTAGCGACCGATGTGGACATTCGGCTTGCTCTCGCCGAGCAGCTTGAAGTGGATGGGAAGTCGGTCACGTTAAGGAGCCTTTGCGCAAAATCCAGGGACTGAATCCAGGATTCGGATTGTCGGATTCGGGAGAGGCAGAGTCAACCAAGGTGCTGATAGGTGCGGATGCTGCATCCGCTGTGGCAAGTCGCCAATTGCCCCAACGAGAGGAGCTGCTACTTTTGCGCGTTAAAAGGCGAGAAGGAGGCAAAACACCTAGCTGGAAATTGACGGTGTCCGCACTCCAAAGGAGCAGTAAAAGAATAGGTGGGATGCAAGTGATCCAGCTCAATCTGAATCATTGCAGAGCGGCGCAGGACCTTCTGCGACACCTCCTTAGGAGAGATGAATGCCGACATAGCTATTCTCAGCGTCGGTCCAGGCGAGGAGTGGGCGATCAACAACCAGGGCAAGGCGGCAATGTGGATCTGTAACAGTTCCGCGGAAAGGCCAAGTCAAGTGGGGAGAGGCGAAGGGTTCGTGAGAATCCAGTAGGGAGGTACATGGGTGTATAGCTGCTACCTAGCCCCAAGCCTCTCCCCGATGCTAACTGCAAGGCTCTAGAGGAGCAGCGGTAGATGCCAGTGGCAAACATCCAGTGCTAATAGCGGGTGATTTTAACGCGTGGGCACAGGAGTGGGGGAGTACCACCACGAATGCTAGAGGCAGAGCCTTGCTGGAGATCCTAGCACGCCTGGACCTGGCCCTTCTCAACGAGGGCAACCAGGAAACTTACAATAGAGCAGGCGCCGGTTCCATTATCGACCTGACTTTCGTCAGCGGTAGTTTGGCACAGACCTCAAAATGGAGAATCGCCTACATCTACACGACCAGTGATTACAAGGCCATACTTGGCTCGCTCGGAACCAGCCGAGCGATCTCGAGCATTCCCCACTGCGGAAAGGCGTATCGGCAAGACACGTTAGACATCCAAAAATTGGCAAACCATGTGCGGAGGGCGCAGCTCGATCTCCACGCTACAGCAAACGACTCGGCGGCGGCGCTTGCTACGCCCCATGATGCGGCCTGTTAGGCAAGCATGAAGGCGCGCACAACCTTTACTCGGCATCACAAAACAAAAAATCCAAGGCACTAGATGGGAGGGGGGAACCAAACAATACTGTTTGGTTACCAGCCTGGACGTGAAGAATGCATTTAACACGGCGAACTGGTCGCGGACTCTCAAAGCCCTCAAGGAGCTAGGATCCCGGAGTACCTGCTGAAGTTGGTGGACAGCTACCTGTGTGACGTGTACGACACGCGGGAAGGTCAGAAAGCACTAGTCGTCTCCGCTGGAGTGCCGCAGGGCTCTGTGCTAGGCCCGCTCTTGTGGAACACCATGTACGATGGAGTCCTCCGATTACCCATGGAGGAGGGAACTACCATCGTAGGATTCGCCGACGATATAGCCATAGTGGTGGTGGCGAAGACTGTTCGCGGGGTGGAAACCCAAACAAACTCCGCGGTGGCGAACGTGGAGGCATGGCTGTCTAGGGCCGGCCTTCACCTCACCCCACAAAGGACGGAAGCCGTGCTGATTTCGAGCCGGAAGAAGGTCGAAACAGCGACGGTACACGTAGGAGGAGTGCCCGTTACTTCGAGGAGAGCAATAAAATACCTTGCGGTTATGCTGAATATGAGGCTTTCGTTCCGGGAAAACCTTGGATACGCCCATAGAAGGGCGAGTGAGACGACAAGAGCGCTCTCGCGGATGCTCCTTAACATCAGAGGCCCGAGGCAGGAAAGGCGCAAGCTCATCCCCAGCGTGGTGAGCTCCCAAATGTTGTACGCCGCCCCAGTGTGGGACGAGGTGATGGGAGTAAGATCCTACGCACAAAGAATCGAGGCAGACCACCGCCTCTGCACGCTACGGACGTCCTGCCCCTTTCAAGACGGTGTCGGAAGACGCGGCTCTCGTGATCGCAGGGCTGATACCCATCCAAGAGCTGGTCCGAGAGAGGAAGGAGCTGGCCAAAATGGCTCAAGATCGCCAATCGATCAATCGATCGCCTCGGCGTTCAGGAAGAGGGAAGAGAGACACAAGTTTGTCAAACTGGCAACGGCAATGGGAGGTGTCATCCAAGGGACGCTGGACGTTTCGTCTCATTCTGGACGTGGGATAGTGGACCGGAAGGAAGCATGGTCAGATAGACTTTTACCTCACGCAGGTCCTTAGTGGGCATGGGTGCTTCCGAAGTTACCTAAAGCACTTTGGTCATGAAAGCGAGGACTCGTGCGGCAGTGGAGTCACAGAGGACCCTTTCCACGTCCTCTTCGATTGCAGGCAATTTGTGGAGAATCGCCTAATCCTGAAGGAGATCTTGGAAGAGGCCTTTACACCCCGCAGCATTGTGCATCAAATGCTCCAGACGCCTGTAAAATGGGAAGCCATAGCCGTATTTGTGGCCAAGATAATGACGGATCTGAGAGCCCTGGAGAGGGCGCGCAATGGGCGGGAGAAGAAGGGCGCCAGAGTTGTGCGATGCATTGCTTCACGGCCGTACCGCACAACTTAGGTCCAAGCTCCTACAGCCCGGTCGGGGAACTAAAATGTTCAGTAGGCATATAAAATAGTTTTAAGGAGTATATAAACACGAGTATAACAAAAAAAAAAATAGCCAACCCATTATAGAAAAGAAAAGAAAACGTCTGATTTGGGATCCGAGAGCGATCAAATGATTTATCAGACGCTCAGTTTGATGCAGCAGAGCTATTCAGAGACGAGAGCCTGGTTTTCTGTGCCTGTGAATTGGTTTTCAGAACACAAGTGAATTAAATTCATTACTACTTTAACATCCAACTCACAGAAAATTAAAAAAATGTTCGCCAATAGTCCGACATCTGGTTCAAAATGAACTTACCATACGCCTATGGTCCGACATCAGACAATGATTTCAGATAATGTTTACCAATGGTCCGACATTTTAATCACAGTGAATTTATCAAAGTTTCGCCAACTGTCTGACTTTGGACTGCCAGCAAATGATCAATGCTCAGTTTCAAATGTATGTATATTTTATGAAATGTAAAAAATATATTATTTATTTTTTAGAACAATTTAAATTACCTTAAACCTAAGTAACTAAAATAAATGTTGATCTTAGACTTAATATTATAATTATAATCTAATTTTTGGAGTTTTGCCTTGGCAATCCGGTCTTGTGAGATTTGGAGAAACTGCTTAGCAATGCGGTCGAATCCATTATCCTCTAATTTTAGTTGGGGGAAAAACTGCTTCGCAACATGGTCAAAATCATTATCCTCTGATTGTAGTTGAAACGCACCTGGGAAAATGTGTACCGTAAAATATCACAAATCAAATTACTACCTCCACCTCATCCGTCATCTGCAAAAATGTTGAAAGGAATTATTCAAACGATTTCTTGCCGCTCAATCTTTGTCCAACAAAATTAATAAAATTTCTTTATGTACCTATATTATTTTTATCATACAAAATTTTCATTACATATTATGACTTTTTCAAAGAACATAATTGTTCCAAAGGCGTCAAGTGGCTCTGTTGGCAATATTTTTTTTGGAATTCGTTTCAATGGCACAAATTTTGGCCTTGATGCCGGTAAAGAGAAATTATTACCTTCGATCCTTTATTTGGTCCAGCATTGCTGGTGTCCTTGTTTCAAGAATCGGCGTAGCTCTTCGTAGTTTCATAAATTAAACACACAAACATACAAAAAGGGAAACCAGATAGACAAATCCAATTTTATTTTCCCAGAAAAAAACAATTTTTTTCATTAATTCAAAGAAAATGTCGAGCTTGGACTGTATTAATTAAAATGTGAATTTTATTAATTTTTAAAATGTATAATTTTATTTAGTGATTGAGAAATAATTTTCCTAAATTCTCTTTCTAATCTTTCGTCAGTTTTACTTTTGTACGCCACAGTCACGATGATTTTAAGCAAGCATTAATTAGCGTTGAACGTGGAGTAACGGGAAGAGTTTGTCTGAAATCACCTGAAAAGAGTAACAAAGAGCCGCCAAAAAGTTTATCATTGTTTTGTATATCCCTAAATATCCAATCAAATGCCTGAAGCCAATGTTTACGTGCCGCAGTGCATTCATCCCAAATAATTATTTTATATTATTTCAGCACTGTGCCCATAGACGAGTGTTTTTTATGTTGCACACTGCATTGGATTATTTTTAATGTTCAATGGTAGCTTAAGTGCTGAATGATCTATTCTGCCTCCATCTAATAAAGTTTCTGCAATGCCAGAAGATGCAATGGCCAATGCGATGCCATTTTTTAATCATAAGTCGGAAAGAAGTAGGAATAATAAAGGAATGTAAGGAATAAGGAAATAAGGAATGTTTTGCCAATTCCACCAGGTGCATAAAAAAAATACTCCTTGTCCTGTCAAATCTGCGAGAATAATGCGGTCGTAAATAATTTTTTTTTCGGCATTAAGTAGTGGAACATTGCGACTGTGGAACGGTGAACTGTGTGCATTATCTTCATCCGCGGCTCTAAAATTGACCGTTATACTACTCAAATTGGCCCAATTGCGTTTTCTTGGCATTGCTGATTGTACATGCAGGGCCCTATTTCAGGGGCATATGACACACACATAAATGTAGGATACGTTACGCTTACTAATTGTTATTCATTACTATAAGTGCTGCCATTTCGGAGGAGTATAATTCCTATCGAACGGGATAAAAAGTAGCCTATGTCCCTCTCCTGGCACTAAGCTACCCCACTAATTTTCACTCAAATCTGTTCTGCCGTTCTTGATTAATAGGTGGTGTAACATAACACGACTTTCTTGTATGTATATAGATCAGTGGGGGGCAAGACGGACACATGTTTAAAATTTGAGAGTATGTGTAGCAGAGAAAAACAATAAGAGCGAAAAAGTAGTTTTTTTTTTCATTTTTCGTTATTCAAAAGTTGGAATGGGCACTAAAATAGTGTATTTTATTTTAAAGAAAGCTTTGCTAGCAACATTTCTTAAACAAATTGTGTAGAGGTTGGTTCCGCAAAAAGATTCCAGAATGGGGGTTGAAAAATTAGAAGTCGGGGGCGTCTTCAGTTTCAGTATAAAGAACGCGTTCAGCTTTATTGGCTGCGTACATCGAATTGATCTTAAAAACTAGTGAAAAAAAAGAGATCGCCGACAGCCAACGAGCGAGAAGAGAGGGCACAGAGGGGCGAGTGTGGACGCGCTCTTCAGCGCGGGTGCGCTCTTTAGCGTGGGTGCGCTCTTTAGCGCGGATGCGCTCTTCAGGTGAGTGGCACCACGGCCCCTCACCTAAACATTCCGCCCCCCTTGCAATCGCTCGGGTTGCAATAGCTCCCTCGGTGTTATGGCTGGTGGCAGGCTCCGGACACGACCCATCCAAACACGGTGCTTTGGGCCACTGGCAGTCCGTCCTGGATCTTCAGGAAGCCCGGTTGAATAATCCGTGGGTACATATCTGCGCCCAGGACGACGGAGATTGTCGCTGGCAGATGGAATCGCTCATCCGCCAGGGTCACGCCTCGGAAGTGGGCACGCACCGCCTCGCTCAGCTCCCGGGACGGCGTACGAACTCGCACGTGAGGCTCGATCTTAAACATGACCTCCAGCCGAACGCTATCATCGGTCGTTGACCCCACGGTGGCGGAACACACCTGTTCGTCCCCCACGCTGGTAGTGGCCAGCCGGAAACACGCTGCGAGCGAGGCGTCGATGCAGCTAGAGGGCGTGCATGGGTCGATAAGGGCCCCCGTGTCGAAGCTCCGGGTCCCGGTGTCGATCCGCACTAGTGCAGTCGGCAGCACGTTGACGCTGTTCCGTTGCAGCAGTGATGAGAGGGTAGGCGCAGCGACCGCATCCAGCGGGGGCCCTCGACGAGAGGCGGAACTTTGCCTAGGTGCGGATGACGCGGGCGGATGAGCGGTGGTTGGCAACCGAGGAGTGGCGGAAGAAGGCCGAGGATGTAACGACGAGTGCCGGGACGTCGGTGGCCGTGGATCGGGTTGGGATTGCCGGAAAGTGGCGGACCCAGGCCGAGGAGCACCCGAACCGCGCCGGGAGTTGGCGGATGACGGCCGGGCGCCAGACGAGACACTCTGTGTCCTGACTCCCGCGCTCCGTGACCGGTGCTCCTCTTGGCGTGCCTTGCGCCTAGCCCGCGGCTTCTCCACAAGATGCAGCAGCGTGTGGTGATACTGTCCACACGTCTTACAACCGTCACCCCGACGACAGGATCCGTCGGAGTGCTCGTGGGCCAGGCAGCTCGAGCAATAACGGTTCACAAGAAACGCTCGGAGCCGCTTCTCGGCGCTAAGGCGTACATCTGCTCTCCAGCGATGCGTGGGTGTTGCGTGGACGTGGCGACATCGTGTTGGCTATGGCTGACGGAAATATGATAAAGGAAGAAATAACATGATCAGAATCGGTGTAAATGAATGTTCGGAACTACAGGCAGAGCTACGGGACAGCACAATGGACAGGAGCATTGGAGCGGAAGAAATGTTGATTACTGTGGGTAGTCGGACGCGTCCAACGGAAGAAGCACGACCTTAACAACGGGCCGCTTTACGAGCCCTCGCGCGGTGCGGATGTCGATCACGCGGACATGGCCATCAGAGCCGGGATACACCGCGTCAACCCTGCCTAAACGCCACTCATTGGACGGAAGGTTGTCTTCCTTGATGACGACCATATCCCCAACGCGGAGGTCCCTCGTAGGGGCTCGCCACTTGTTTCTCTTATGGAGCTCCTTGAGGTACTCCTCCTTCTACCGGAGCTGAAATTGCTGCTGAAGCGCCTTGAGGTGTTGCCAACGATTGATGATGGAATTGGTGTCCCCCTTTATCTCGGGCTCGACCGTGGCGAGAAGTGGTCCTCCCACAAGAAAGTGCCCGGGTGTAAGAGCTAGCAGGTCAGCAGGGTCTTCGGACATTGGCGCGAGTGGCCGCGAATTCAGGCCAGCCTCGATCTTCGCCAGGAGAGTAGCCAGCTCCTCAAAGGTGTATTTTCGCGTGGCGGCGGACTTGTAGAACAAGGTCTTGAAGCTCTTGACCCCTGCTTCCCAAAGGCCCCCCATGTGGGGAGCTCCCGGAGGAATGAAATGCCAGAGAAGCTGCTGGATACTATAGGCACCGGTCACAGCCCCCTTTAGGCTCAGGAGAAAATCGCGGGATAGTAGAGCAGCTGCTCCCACAAAGGTCTTCCCGTTGTCGCACTGCACTTGGCGGGGGCATCCTCTCCGGGACACGAACCGTGCGAAAGCCGCCAGAAATTTCTCGGTCGTAAGGTCCGACGTAGGCTCTAAATGGATGGCCTTAGTGGAGAAACACACAAACACCAACACATAACCCTTTGTGATAAGACAGGCCCTCCCCGTATAGTTTTTTATCTCGAAGGGACCGGCATAATCCACACCGGTGTGCGTGAACGGGCGCGAGAAGGACGTCCGTTCCTTGGGTAGCTCTCCCATGAGTTGCGTCTGCAACTTCTTCTTGTGGATGACACATACCTTACAAGAATGGACAACGGACTTGACCAAATTCCTCACCCTTGGAATCCAGAACTTGGCCCGGATCAGACGGATCATCAGCTGACTGCCACCGTGCAGCGTGATGCGATGTGTAAAATGAACCAGGAGTCGAGACAGCTGACAGTCGTACGGAAGGATAATAGGGTGCCGTTCGTCATATTGGAGAAACTCAGAGGACGTGACCCGGCCGCAGGCTCTCATAAGGCCTTGCAAATCCACGAAGGGGTTCAGATTCTGAATCGGACTGGATGCCGATATTGGACGCTCATTAAGACGTTCAGCAAACGTACGATATTAAGACGTTCAGCCGACGTAACCTCATTAGCGGTCAGGTGCTCTTCAAACGAGGGTCGAATCTTCCGCGCGCGCTGGATGAAGCGATTAACATAGGCAAGGACTCGTAATGCCTTGTCGAGTGTGGAAAAACGCTCAAGGAGATCTTCGGGGGGTACTTTCGCGACATGGACCTTGACTGCTCGCTTCTCGAGTTCAGTCACGGGGGCATCATAGCCTTGAGTGGGCCAGTCGCTGCGAGGCCTCTGCAGCCAGTCAGGACCGTGCCACCACAACTGGTTATCTGCAAGATCTTGGAGAGCTACGCCCCGGCTAGCGAGATCCGCAGGGTTATGCTTGGAGCGGACATGTGCCCATTTCTGCACGTCGGTGAACTGGGTGATCTTGGTCACCCGGTTGGCCACGAACGTTGTCCACTGGCACGCTGGCTTATGCAGCCACGCGAGGACAATAGTCGAGTCGGTCCAACAGTATAGGGCAGAAGCGGCCCCTGGCATTTGTGGCAGAACGGCGGTGGCCATCTCGGACAACAACAAGGCACCGCATAGTTCTAGTCGAGGGAGCGACACCGTCTTAACTGGGGCCACTCGAGTCTTTGCAGTCAGCAGGGTCACTATTACCGTGGACCCAATTTCGACACGAACGTAAATTGCTGCGCCGTACACCTTCTGTGAAGCGTCGCAGAACCCGTGGTGTTCGACCTTTAGGTGTGGTCGGAACGCGACCCATCGAGGAACACGAATCTGATCGAGCACCGAGTAATTCTTTAGGAAGTCAACCCATCGCTGACAGAAATCTTGAGGGAGGGCGTCATCCCACCCTAGATCCAGAAGCCAAATGTCTTGCATGAACATTTTTGCCCGAACAATGAAAGGAGCGAGCCAACCTGCTGGATCGAACAATTTGGCAATTTGGGAGAGGACTTGGCGCTTTGTGAAAACCGAGCCGGAAGTCAATTCTGGCGGGACAAAAAAGAATTCATCAGTCGTCGCTTTCCACCGCACGCCGAGTGTCTTGGCCGTGCTCTCTGCATCGATGTCGAGAAAGTCAGCACGGAGACGGTGATCGATCGGAATGTCGGCCAGGATTGCCTTGTTATTCGACGTCCATTTCCTAAGTGGGAACCCTGCTGACTCTAGGGCCCCTTTCCGCTCCCGAATCGAAGCTTGGGCTTCAGTTTTGGAGTCTGCCCCCGCGAGAACGTCATCAACGTACATAAACTGCCGGATAATTTGGCTTGCCTGCGGATACTTCGACTCTTCGTCGTCAGCGAGCTGTCGCAGCACACGGATCGCCAGGAACGGGGCACAATTGACACCGAAGGTGACCGTTTTCAACTCGTAGTCGCGGATATCCCCATCGGGATTGCGAAACAAAATACGTTGGAGCGGAGTATGCTTGGGGTCTACCCAAATTTTCCGATACATCTTCTCGATGTCGGCGTTGAAGACAAACCTAAAGTACCGCCACTTTAGGATTTGAATCGTCAGGTCGGATTGTAAGACCGGGCCCGCGTAAAGAATGTCGTTCAGACTGGTCCCGTTTGCGGACGGGCTCGAAGCATTGAAGACCACTCGCACCTTGGTGGTCGTGCTTTCGGGCTTGAAGACTGCATGAGGTGGAAGATAGTAGGTAGCGGAATTGCTCGCGGGAGAGACCTCGGTCATGTGGCCTAAGTCGATGTACTCCTGAATTACCGAGTCATAGCGGGCCTTAAGGGGCGGGTCCCTCTTCAGGCGCTGCTCGTTACGCAGAAACTGAGCAAGGGCAAAGGACCGTGAAGCCGCTAGCTCGGAACCCTTCTGCCTGGGGTCGCGTAAGGGGAGCGTCACAACGTACTTGCCACACTCGTCTCTTTTCGTCGTCTGAACAAAATGGTGCTCGCAAACGGAATCCGGTTCCGAACTTATCGGTGTGGGCACATCTTCCACCTCCCAGAATTTGGTGAGGAGCTGATCCAGTGAGTCACCGAGGCTGGGGGCCACTCGTGTGGAAAAAACAGACACGCTGCGGGGATTGGCTGGAGATAATGGGCCTGTCAGCACCCATCCAAAAATGGTCTCCTGACCGAGAAGCGACCCGCATATGTTAGCCTTGGCATTACCGAGGAGAATGGACGGAAGAATGTCAGCTCCTATTAGTACATCGACTTGGGAGCTCTCAAAGAAGTTGGGGTCCGCCAGGGGAATGTCGGGCAGCCCCTTGAGACGATCTCGCGGAATCGGGTATGATGGCAGATTTCCTGCCAACTGCGGCAGAACGTAGGCCGCAGTCTCTAATTGTAGCCCGGGTCTAGACGGCGACCGAATGGAGAAATGGCACAATTTTGTAGACTGCGCGGAAATGGTCTGATTAAGGCCGGAAACTTGGGCTTGAATCGTCTTGAAGGGTGGTTTGACGAGGTTGAACAGTCGTTCCGTTATGAAGGTCGCTTCGGGCCCTGAGTCTATCAGAGCTCGTGCCTGGAAGCTGCACCCCAAATGGCGCACGTTGATAAGGGCCGTGCCTAGTAGGACGGCTCCTGACCCGGAAGCGAAACACACCTGCACATCCGACTGATCCTCTGAGCCGTTTGTGCTTCTGGCAGTCTGTGCGGGTCGAGCCCTTGCTGTCGTAGGCGGACTTGGAGCGGTGGCGAACGGATTGCCGCGGTGCAGAAGGGTGTGGTGTCGGCTGTGACATGTGAAGCAGGTATGGGCGCTCGTGCAGTCTCGCTGCTGGTGCCCTCGGGCAAAACAGTTCAAACATAGCTGCTTCCTTTTAATGTAGTCCGAGCGCCCATTTACGTCCATTTCCAAGAACCGCGGACAGAAGCGAATGGGGTGGTTCTCCCTCGAACAGAGATCGCAACCCTTGGGGCCCGGAACCACTCGAGTCTCGTATGAATGGAGCCTTCGAGCAGGGGCAGTAGGAGTTCCCGACCTTGGCGGAAGTTGCCCGGAGCCACTAGGTCTGACATCGTCGATCGCTTCCAGAGTGCGATGGCGCTTTGTCAGGAAGTTGTCTAATTCCTTCCATGTTGGAATTTCGGCCTTGTTATGAACGGATTGCTCCCACATGGAAAGTGTGACTTTGGGGAGCTTTGACGAAATCATAAACACCAGGAGGCAGTCCCAAGCCTCAACATTGATGGCGGACATTGCTACGGCTGTCAGACAACTCTGAATGGTGGCTTGGAGCTCCTTCAGCGCGACCCCGGACTCTTGAGAAATAGCCTGGAGGTTGAAAAGGATTTTCAACTGGCTATTGACCAGTAGCCGCCGGTTCTCAAAGCGGTCTGTGAGGCTTTGCCAAGCGACGACAAACCCCTCATGGGTAAGCGGAGCCTTAGAGACAATGGCGTGGGCGTCTCCACTTGTTTTGGACAGTAAGTGGAACAACCTCTCTACCGGGGTGAGCCGCGAGTTTTGGATGTAAATGGTCGTAAACAAGTCTCTGAAGGTGGGCCACCGAAGATAATCACCCGCGAAGACCTCGGTATCCACCGGAGGTAACCGGCAGCCTGTAGGCGTGGGCGTGTGGACATTGACGGAAGCCTGAGTGGATTGGGAAGCAATTTTCTCCCGAAGCTGGGCAATACATCTCGAATAGACGGAGTAGCAGTAGTTGTACTTCAATTCCAGCTGTCGAGGTGGCCACATTGTCGTCTGACACGGCTAGTAAATCGGAGCAGCTCTCATAGCTTTTCTCCATCTTCTCCCACAGTGCCCGAATTTGGTCCCGATGGACCTCGCAAATGTATTGGGAGCCTCCTTCCGTTTCTCTGGCGCCCGGAGTATTTATGTTAGCCTCAAATTGGCTAATTCGATCCGTTGTGGCGATGAACTTTTTCAGCGCCACGTCGACCGCACTTTGAGCCATTTTTGCAACGGAACGAGTCTGCCTCTGTGAAGGACCGGGGATTGTATTGACGGATTCGTCACTCTTTGCCCTTGGAATGGCACTGTACGCCTTAGGCTTTAAAAGAGGCGTCCGCGGAGAAGCGGATTGAGATCTGTGCAGACGGATGGTTGGGATCGGACGTGGCTTTTTGTCGTCTCCCGTGGGCATTCTCAGACACCAATTCGCTGGTCAGAACTTGTCGACTGACGCGCGCACTGGGTGCCTCGTACGAAGCGGTAGCCGGTCACTAATGTGATGAGACCGGTAAGATCTCGGACGAATTGCGATTGCAAGGCCAAGTGGGAATTAGAAGCGCCGATGTCGAGAGGAACGTCGGATGCGGCACAATTCGGATGTGGGAGAAACTTCAGGAAGCCAAAAAAAAACCCAGAAGGGCCAAGGTTCGTTGAGATTCTAGGCGGATTTTGCCAGATGCGGAGTAGAAGCAGCGTTAGGAAAATGACGGAACGGAAAATGGACAAGGCCCGGAAAATTCGTGATCGTTCGGAAAAATAATTGATGACTGTCTATATATGTCTGTATATTTCGACCAGTATGGCTCGTACGTAAATATTAAATTCCTGACTATTTTTTTTTCCTGACCTTGGCTTGGATTGAACACAGAGAAAGAAAAAAAAAATAATTAATTTTTGCCTAATTGGCGGATTTAATTATTATGGAAACAGACGGGTGGAGTTGAAAATTTCAATTCTTAATCAATGGAGGTTAAGTAACCCGAAGCTGGAACGGTGGAATTAAACCGCGGCTAGGTTCAGAAAGAAGATCGACAATTAAATATTTTAATTATAATTTCTTTTTCGATAATTAAATTTTCGATTTAATTATAGAGTGGCCGGAAAGGTGAATTAAAAACCCTGGCCCTTTGCTCGGACGGAAAAAACGAATTAAATAAATTTTTGTAGTTGTAAATATAAATAAATAAATTTATAATTAATTGATTTTTTTAATTTTTTTTTTGTTATTATTTTCCTGAAATTGGAGGCAGAAAATATTGAGAAATATATGGGCATACATGCAAGTAGGGCAAGGACATGTGGGACATGTGATGGCACAGTGGAACGTCGATAAGTGGACTGTATGGTTAAATTTTATCGGTTATATATTTCCCGAAATCGGAGGCAGAAAATATTTGGAGATATGTGGACATGCATGCAGGTACGGATATATGTAAGGGCATGTGGGCATATGTTGGCACAGTGGAGCGTCGATAATGTGTAACTGCGGAAACGGAAAAGTTATGTGGTGTAAAAAATTGGGGATGAAAAACCAATATTACGACAGCGGCGGACTGTTCGGTGAACTTGGAGATTCCCGGAACACACTTTCACTGTTTACTTGCCGATTTTTTTTTTTTTTGCGGATTAATTGCATTAAACACAATGTATGTGTGTATGCATGTACATATGCCTCGACCGTTGGCGAGCGAACGGATAACGGAAAAGCCAGTTTCAGTATAAAGAACGCGTTCAGCTTTATTGGCTGCGTACATCGAATTGATCTTAAAAACTAGTGAAAAAAAAGAGATCGCCGACAGCCAACGAGCGAGAAGAGAGGGCACAGAGGGGCGAGTGTGGACGCGCTCTTCAGCGCGGGTGCGCTCTTTAGCGTGGGTGCGCTCTTTAGCGCGGGTGAGCTCTTCAGCGCGGATGCGCTCTTCAGGTGAGTGGCACCACGGCCCCTCACCTAAACACAAATGAAAAACTACGCTTCACTGTCTATATTTTAGAGAGATTCTAAAAAAATTGAAAGTGCTCACACTGTCAGTGTGCCGGCAGCGCTGCGGCAGAATTTCCTACCCAATGCAAGCGTGCTATGGAAAATGCGAGTTTGCCCCCCACTTATATAGATTTAAACAATCTATGAAGTAATGAAGCAATGCAATGTGACTTCAAAAAATTTTGCGAACCTTGCTCCAAGTTGGCAGAACTAGAAATGGCTGCATGAACCGCGATCTTTCCCCTCTCGGAAATACACAACGGATTTTCAATATATTCTCGAGGGGGAAGCTGACAGGCTTGGCGGCAAATTCTTCAACTCCAACGATTGATGTTCGGAGGGACACCTGAGCTGATCACCGCTGTCACAAACAATCCTGTAACACCGGCTCTGTAACACCGGCATGCCAGAGCCCATGTGTATTTTTCCGTCGCACAGCAGCTCATAGAATAAGCTCGCGCCGATCAACAAATCATTCCTTTGAGGCAGATCGAACTTATGATCCGTAAGCTTTAAAGCCTCCTGAAAGTTCCAACTGGCGACATCTACGCTGACTCTGAGCTGAAAGTCGGTGACTGCCAAGAGTCCATTCATTGTTATTCCAGCATCACCTATGCCAGATACGACCACTGGTGACTTAAACTATCGAAGCTGCAGCTGAGCTGCTAATCTCAAGTTAATTAAGTTCACCTGAGAGCCGGAATCGAGAAGCGGTCAGCACGGCACAAACTTCCCGTAACGGTTAATCTCCAGGATTTTGGCGCTGGCTTGAAGAGGAGGAGCATCAGTAATACGCATTGTCGCAACAAGGGACATCACTGTTGGAGATGCAGAAACTGTAACAGCACAAGTGTTGGAGGGAACCTCAAAAGCTTGAGGTTGCCCATCAATAACGGGAGGAACATAACGACATAATCCAAGGCTTGGAATCTCGTTTAAGCGGTCCCATGGGGATGCTAGAACTTTTTCGAGAACTGTTTCCGATGCAGATTCTACAGGTATTTTGAACAATGATCGCAAAACAAATTTCAGGAACGCAGAGCCAACGTACAACGAAGATTTAAATTAAAAGTTTTTCTGGAGACTACAAGGCATGAACAGCATTTCGAGATAGAAGATGTATCGAAGATCGAAGATGTATTCGAGATGTAAAAGATAGATACAATTTTAAAATTGTAAAGCGGGTTAAATGTTTATTCCTGCATGCAGATGAAGCCGGCATTAGCAGTAGATAGACCAGCTTATGGTGCATGCAGGGACTCAAGTAATGTACAGAGAGGGCGGCCAGACTAGTCATACGCGAAGCTAAAGCTCTCGATAATGAAGAGGGCGGCCCGACCTAGACATTGCGTAGCTAAAACTCTCTAAAGAAAGGCCAGTTGAGTCGAGCTGTCCAGAGAGAGTCGGCTTGCGACCAACTAAGCGCTTTGTACAAACTTAAGTCTAAATAAATAAACATTACACTAAACATTACATTAACATTATTTAAAAATTAACATAAAGCCGCTGTCGTGCTGCCTGGCCCAACAACACCTGTTACCGGATTCGTCGTGGCTTGTTGTATTTGATATTAATTTGAATTTTTTGTTAAATTGAATTGTATTTTTTAGTTGAATTGTTTTTTGTCATTATCGTTTTTTAAACGCGTGTTACATATGTAACCGAAGTTCTTGTTCTCCCTTTCTTCATCTACGTTTAGCAGTGAGTGATTACGAGATTACAAGATTATAGCTGCCATATAACTAAACGATCGGAAATTACCCAACTTTCGTGTGGGGAAACGGGGGAAACGTCATGGTGTCACGAATGGACCAAATTTTAAGAGGAGCCCCAAATAATAGATCTTACTCCAATGAGTTTTGTTTTGAAACTATTTTTATTTTGTACAATTCTCTTACAAGAAAGATACATAATAATCTTAAATCTATTTAAAACTACTTAACGTACTTCACGCTGACCTGCTATGCGACCCTTTCTTAAGTGCGATACGCGCATCACTTATGTATTTGTGTTAGGTTGCAGGGTATCGGTTTTAACCTATGCCGTTTATCTCGTATTTCCATGGGTCCGATCCCTTGAAATTCAATCAGGAACAATCAGGACAATCCCAGGAAAGCCAAGGATCATCACCGACAGGATCACCAGCGAGCTCCATGTCCTGTACCTACATCGACTGGACGAGGAAAGTGCCAGCGGGATTGAAGGATCCTGAGGCAGAACCGCAGTTCTGCAAAAATGCAAAAAATTGAAAGTCGAGAAAATACAAATTTTATACAATACAAACAAATTTTGTGCTGAATATTGCACCCTCCTTTCATTTTTTGTCGCATACATGAACAAACTGCCTGTGGATAAAATTAATAAACATCAAAATACATCAATCCACATCATTTAATCAAAAAAAATAAAAAACTTTAATTTAATAATAATAATTTTAATTTTTTAATTTTATTATTTTTATCGTTGTTGTCTGTTTATTAAACAAGAAAGGAAAGCTAACTTCGGGCGGACCGATGTTGATATAGCCTTCCAGCTAAAGCCGGATGTATATCGCAAACATCGGATATAGTTGGCCGATCCTTATGAGAATATTATAATATCTAAATAAAAGTCCCAAACTTCTATCTTCAAAAATACCAAAGTTGGTATTTCTACCAAAAACCATTTCCGATCGTTCAGTTATATGACAGCTATAGGATATAGTCGATCCTTATGAAATTTGACACGGCGTATTATTTTGACAAAAATAGCGCTCATGCAAAATTGGAACTCTCTAACTCAAAAAACAACTAAGTTAGAGCATTTCCGATCAATCAGTTATATGGCAGCTAAAGAATACAGTCGGCCGATCCCGGTCGTTCCGTGCAATACTGCGTGCAAAGGAAAGAACATAATTATAATACCCTCTGCAAAGGTACAAGTAAATAAAATTAGAAAATGGATAATAATAAACAGAAATTAAAATCCACGACTCTTGATGACTTAAGAAGAAGATTAAATGTCAGAGTAAAAAGCCAGTGCAGGCTTCAGGTTTTCAATAAGACAATTTTTAAGGCAAATGAGTTTCCAGATCGAGCAATTAGATGGGGAAGATGAATTTGGAGCCGAGTTAAAAGAATTCGAAATAACAACTAAGGAAAGGGTGATGTCATTATTAAATGCCTTCACTACAGCTGAAGAGTCCCCACCAGCTATAGCAATTTTTGCAGCCACAACTCGAGCTCGACTTCCCAGTTTGGCATTGCCAAAATTCAGTGGAAACTATTCAGAGTTTCAAAATTTTATGAGTCTCTTTGAGACATTAGTAGACAAGGATGTGAACATTCCTGTTATCGAGAAATGTAACCATTTAATTTCTTGCCTCTCTGGTAAAGCCTTAGGAAGTATCAAGGCATTCCAAGCACCGAGACTAATTATAACAAAGCTAATGCTAGTCTGAAAAGAGTTTATGATAACGAATGTCTCATCTTGGCGAACCAAATAAGCATTATATATTATCCATAGGTGATGACAATAAAATTGCAAACTCAATGATCATTCACTTAGTTTTGAGTACAGTAGATCCAGTGACCAGAGAAAAATGGGAAGAGTCACTGGATTATGAGGAATTGCCGCTGTGGTCCGATTTCGAAAAAATATTAAGTCGTAGGTACCAGCACCTGTCCACTAAAGAGACTGGCTAGCCAAAACAGGAGAAAATTGGGTTCGGGAAGCAGCACAATAGGAGATCGTTGGCTTGCTCCGCTTCCAACAAACAAGCTTGCAGTTATTGCAACGCACAAGACCATTGTCTTGCCCAGTGTAGTCCGTTCGCTCGCCTTGCTGTAATGCAACGGTTTGAGTTTGTAAAGTCAGCCTCATTGTATTTAAATTGTCTGCGAATAAGTCACACGGCTGCGAAGTGTACATTGACTAGGTGTCAAATTTGTGCAAGATCGCACCACAAACTTCTGCACCGATTTACTGTGACCGAAAACACCTTGGCGTTACCACCACCAAATTTACATCCTCCTCCAGCGTTACCCTTATCTTGATGGCCCTTTTTCGTCACATGCAAAGCATGTCCCTAGAAAGGGTTTTGTTAGTGACGTCACCGAGAGTAATTATAACAAAGCTAATGCTAGTCTGAAAAGAATTTACGATAACGAATGTCTCATCTTGGCGAACCAAATAAGCATTATATATGCTTATTTATTGTGCTGTAAGCGTTAGAACTAAAAATGGCGAGCACATATTGGTCCGAGCATTACTTGACTCTGGGTCACAAATGAACTTCATTACTGAAGATCTTGCTCAACGCTTACAGATTAATAGGGAGGAATCGTGTATCAACTTGCTTAGAGTTGGTCAAGCTAATTCCCAGGTTAAGAAAAAGATACACACTTCAACGGTGAAGTCAACGATTAATGGGAGTGAGTTTCCGTTCGACTTTTGGAGTTTGAGAACTATCTCGGGTTGTCACTTTGACCAGTCAGTGAACGTGAAAGATTTGGACCTAACAAAGAGCAGACCCATTTTTTATAAACCTCAGCGGATAGACATGTTAATTGGAGCTGAGTCATTTTTCAAACTGTTGTCCGTTGGTCAAATAAAACTAGTTCCGAACCATCCCATCCTCCAAAAAATTCTCCTTGGATGGACAGTATCGGGAAAGTGTAAGGCTAATACCTTAACTTTCCAAAAGCCTGTCTCTAGTCTGAATTGCCAAGAAGAAGAACTCGTGTCGATAGATGGCAATTTGAAAAAATTCTGATCGTTGGATGAAGTGCCAACTTCTAAAAAGCTGTTGTCACTTAAACAAGAGTTATGTGAGAAACACTATCAGAAAAATACTGTTGTACTGCTTTCAGGTCGATTCGAAGTCAGGCTTTCATTTAAATCGGTTCCAATCATTTTGGGAGACTCGTTCGAGGTAGCCAAACGCCGTTTTTTGTCGCTCGAGAGAAAATTATCTCGAGATCCGAATTTAAAGAAAATGTATTTGGAATTTATGGAAGAATACGATTCCTTAGGTCATTTGTGCCCTAGAAGCGATGATGTTATTGCTACTCCACACTACGCCATACCGCATCAGTGTGTTTTACGGCCTCAAAGCACATCGACCAAATTACGAGTCGTGTTTGATGCGTCTTTTAAGACATTAACACAGAAGTGGCTAAATGATCTATTGATGGTTGGTCCTACAATTTAGAAAGAGTTGTATTTAACTCTTCTTGGGTGCCGGCTAAACAGATTCGCTCAAATAGCCGACATAAAAAAGTTGTATCACCAAGTAATGGTTAATGAAGCCGATAGGCGATTCCAGTCTATAGTGTGGAGGAAAGACCCATCAGGGTGTGTGAAACTGTGCAAGCTAAACACCGTTAAATATGGCGTGTATGGCAAATATTCCTGGCCAAAAGGTGTTTGAAGAGGTTGAGTGAATCCGTGAAAAATACATTCCCTCAAGCTGCCGAAGATATTGGGCTTTTACGCCGACGACTTGTTAACGGGTGCTGGCTGCATTGAGGAGCTAAAGTTAAGTTAACAATTAAGTTAAGTTAAGGACAATTAAGTTTGAAGTAACTCAGGTTCTTCAAAACGCTGGGTTTGAATTGAGCAAGTGGTTTTCAAACTCGCCTGAAGTTACTGCATCCGAGAGCACGGTTAAGCCAATAATACTTTCGGACTCAGAACTGACTAAAGCATTAGGAATCGCTCATGAATCAAAGGGCGACCAAGCCGAACATTCTTTCGGTGACATCAAAAGTCTTTGACCCCCTTGGCTTATTAAGCCCTATACTTATAAAAGGAAAGATCCTATTGCAGGAACTTTGGCTAAATAAGCTAGATTGGGATGAGTCCATTCCACTGATCTTAGAAACAGCGTGGATAAAATACAAATTGCCTTGTCGCAAATAGGGGACATCTCAATTCCGAGATGCGTGTTTACCGAGCCGATGTCACCGATTCAAATTCATGATTTTTTTGACGCATCGATGAGAGCCTATGGAGCCTGCGTCTACATTCGTTGCGAATCTGCAGAAGGTATTGAAGTTTCGTTATTGACTGCAAAGTCTAAAGTAGCGCCGCTCAAGACAAACACGCTCCCCTTGTCTTGAGTGGCGTGCCGCTCACTTTCTCACAGATCTCTGCCGCATGATAAAGCCTTTAATAAAAGTTCCGAAGGAATGAATGGTTTTTTGGACGAATTCAGAAGTAACTCTTCATTGGATTCGTTCCCATCCATCGTCGTTGTCAACGTTCGTATCGAATAGAGTTGCTGAAATTCAAGAGTGGTCAGATGATAGGACGTGGCGGCATGTACCAACTAAACAGAATCCGGGAGATATAATCTGATCCGATCTGGTTTACAGGTCCATCATTTTTAAAGGAGCCGAAAGATAAGTGGCCGACGAGCCCCCAGCTTTATCTGTCACAAAAAATTCTACAGATGGAAGCAAAATAGTCTCTACCTCACATTTATTGGAGGTGATAAAAAGCAATATTCCTCACCATTTTTTCAATTCTTAGCATATACGACTTCCGAGGCTTACAAAAAAAGTTTTCTAGCGTGACGAAGGCTCCATGCAAACAAAAAATTGATTTAAAACACGTCGAAATCACTGGAAACAAAAACAATCATTTTTGTGTTGAAGACATACAATAACTTCAGAATGCACACTGCTTGGGCTTATAGAGTACATGCTTGTACATGCCATTGGTCTTAAAAATGAAACCCAAACATTCCAACGCTTAATGGTTCGCTGGGTAATCAGCAAACTACCGAACTGAGCGGACTCGCTTTGCCCGAGCTCCGGGAAAACTGAAGTATAATCGCAGTTAACAAAACAAAAAATCTGGGGTATTCCAATATTAGCGAGAAGATGCTGCAATAGACAATAAAAGAAATAAACTAGCTTTATATAACAGTTATGATGTGCTCTGGAACCCACACCCACAAGCCAACATACACCCTAAAGCTACTGGAATCATACTATTGTAACGAACTGTTATTTCTGCTTCCGCTCGCCACAATTTGCCGCGGCTAGCTCACAGAGTTTCGCGGATCCGTTCCACCGAATTTATAGATTCGACGTGATTGCCCAAGCCCAGAAAATAATACAAGTAGCTTTACGTTGCGTAGTCTCTTTATTTTCTGCTCTCTCTGTTTACAACTGTGATTCATGCGGGTTCCCGGGAATGACCCTTGGTGTGTCCTTGGTGACCCTTGGTGTGTCCGTCCTGGATATCTCCTCCGTTGCTGGTGTTTCCGCTGTTGCTCTCGTTGCCGGGGCTCCTCCTCGTTGATCCGTCGTCACCTTCCACCTCTTCGGTTCGGTCTGGCCTTCGGCTATGAACTGAAAAGCCTCCACTACGCCGTCGGGGATACGCGCATACGCGCCGTACCGCCGGGGCTCGGGAGTTGGCGGGCTGTAGCCTCCGCTACACCAGGATGAACGCCGTGCTCTGCGCACCGGCGACGCTGGTTCGGGAGATAGCTACTGACTGTCGCCTCTGCACCACCAGGGAGATGCGCCGTGCATGCGCACCGGCGGACCTGGTTCGGGGTGTGCGGCCTGTAGGCTCCGCTACGCCAGGAGCACGCCGTGCTTTTCGCACCGGCGAGTCTGGTTTGGGAGGTGGCTACTGGTGGTCGTCCCCGCAACCCGCTGTGCATGCGCACCAGCGGCCCTGGTTCAGAGTTTGCTGTCTACAGCCGGCTCCGCTACGCCAGGAGACGCCGTGCCTTTTCGCACCGGCGGGCCTGGATTGGGAGTTGCCGAAGTCTTGTCAGTCGCCTGTCCAGGACCGTACGTCACTCTTTCGGCCGGGTGACCACCGCGCGTACGCGCCAATGGGCCCGGGTCAAGAGCTGCTTGGTGGGTGATCGGGGCCTCCCCGATCGCGTTCCAAAGCGGGCGTGAGTTCCCGAGTTGGCTTATCCGCGTCCTGCAGGACCACGCCTGTTGGTTGCGAGTCAAGAACCCGCGTGGCGTACGCCAGACTTGTTCTTTCCTCACTTCCTTGCAAGGCTACCTGCTTTGACTTGGAATAGCCCACGCTCGACTCTGTTGCCCTGTAGCTTTCGAGGAAACCAACCGACGCCGATCCTCTCTCGTCTTGTCCTTCTCGTCCTCCGGAGCGAAACCGGGCTCGGGATCTTGAGTCGGCCTGTCCTTTCCGGTGCAGGACCACGCCTGTTGGTTTTGAGTCAGGAGTCCGAATGGCGTACGCCAGACTTATCCTTTCTGCACTTCCTAGCAAGGCTACCTGCCGTGGCCAGGAACTGGTCCAACTCGTCTCCTGTCGCCTAGGTCGTTCCCCGTAACTGTCCTCGTACCGTTCTTTCCTTGTCTCGTTCGTGCTCCTTACGTTTGGCTGTCGGACTCTCCAAAGGCGGTCTTTCAACTCAAACAACCGAATCCTTTTTAGAAACGCTCTAACACTTGATTGGCGGACTCTCCAAAGGCGGTCCCCAACTCAACGCTACAAGCTTCCTAAAAAGACTCGTCCCGAGCCGCTCCAGTGGGCCTCCTTTTATACTGACTGGAGCGCCCGTTAATCCTCCTGGACTCTGCTCCTGCCGTTAATCCTGCTTCCAGAATCACGCCACTTTCCCGTTGGCGAGCTGCCGTTACTCCTGTTTCCAAGATCACGCCACTTTCCCGTTGGCGGGCTGCCGTTACTCCTTTTTCCTGCTGGCAGGTGGCCATCCGTGCGGCCGCTGCCCTTTTCCGTTCGGCCACTGACCCCTGCTGTTGCTATGCGACGTGACGCTGGCCTCCTCCGCCTCCCCCTGTTGCTCCTTGCTCCTTTGCTGCTCCCAGTCATGTCGCCCCTCCTGAACTCCGCTGCGCGGCGGGCTCATGTGCCCACCGTCGCCTCGGGAGCCGTTACGTTCCACGTTGACCCGTCTTCCACTCGATGATGGAGCTCTGCCTCTCACTGCCCTCTCTGCCTTCCCATTCGTCCACTGGTGCTCCGGGGACCGTTACGTTCCACGTTGATTCCGTCTTCCCACTGGGCGCTGTAACCCTGTCCTTCCATTCGTCTACTGCTGCTCCGGGAACCGTTACGTTCCACCTCGATTCTGTCTTCGCCCTTGATGGTGAACCCTACCCCTCCCCGTTCGTATTGGTCATCAGCCTATCTCCCGCGGCCCCCTAAACTGATTGGCTATTGCTGTCTTAGCGTGTGAGGAGGCGAATTCTCCTCACACTTCCCCCCCTTCTTCGGGAACGACAGAGACACTTGCCAATGTAACGAAAACTTCGCCACTCTCAGCTCACCGAAAAAAAACTGTGCCTGATCGCTCTTCTCTTTGGTGTTGATGCCCATCCACTTGTGTGGTGTGGATGCCCATCCACTTCCCCCCTCCTTCGGAAGACGGCCGATGGCTTCCCCCTATCGCTGGCGTTGTTCGGTCGTTTTTGGTTTTTTTTTTCTTTTCCTTTTCCCCCTCCTTTTTTTTGTTTTCTTCTCTCTTTTTTTTTTGTTTAGATTTTTACTACTAACCCTATATTTATATATACTTTAATTTTTTTTTAATTTTTTTTTTTTTTTTTTTTTTTTTTTTTTTATAATTATGCTAAACCTATTATTCATTTTTTTTTCCCAATACTAACTATGCTAACCCTATTATTACTCTTTTTTTTTTTTCCTTAAAACCCTTTATTCCTACCCTATATTTATTATTATTTTTTTTTCCTTTTTTATCTTGAATTTATTTTTTTTTCTTTTTTTGTTAAATTAATTTTCTTTTTTATTTTTATTATTATTATTATTTTTTTTTTTTTTTTTTTTTTCCCTTAAAACCCTTTATTCCTACCCTATATTTCTTATTATTTTTTTTTTTTTTTTTTTTATTTATTTTTTTTTTTTTATTTATTTTTTTAAGACTAACCTTTTTTTTTTTTTTTTTTTAATACTAACTTTTGTCCCCCCCCTTTTTTTTTTTAAATCCGATATATTTCATTTTTTTTATTATTTATTTATTATTTAATTATTTTTCCTTTTTTTTTTTTTTTTTTTTTTTTTTTTTTTTTTTTTTTTTTTTTTTTTACTTCCATTTTTTTTCATTCAACTTCTCCTCACCACCCTTACTCCTCTACCGCCTCCTCGCACCCGCAAGCACGTGGCTCCAACCTGTACCAAGATGCACCATCTTCCGGGTTTGCCTCGCCGCGTGGTCATCTCCGCCTTCACCCTTGCGGCAAGCTCCGGCGGCCAATTGTCTTCCGGCACATCTCGCCCGCCTCCGACCGATGCCTGCCGCTCCAGCACCGGCCTTGCCGGCCGCTTCTCTGGGCAAGATGTCTGCCGGCCCAGCGCAGGCCTCCGCGGCTCCGGCCACACCCACGGCCCCTTCTCTAACGGCTGCTCCTCCTTTTTCTCCCGTGGACACGGTGTCGGGGGCACCGCGGGCCACGGCGTCGACGCCCGGACCCTCCTCCAGCTCGAGGTCGCCCTGCACGGCTTCTCCTCCGGCCTCTCCGGTCTGGGGCGTGGCGTCGGCGGTATCTTCCTCTTCCATTTTCTGGCCTGTCGCACCCTTCCGGCGGCGGCCCTTCTCTTCGCAGTCTCCACTATCTTCCGGATCCGCCGCTGCCGTGCCGTTTTCGCCCTCGCCCTGACCATGGCCCTCTGGCGTCCGTCGGTGCGCCGCTGCCTGGCCTCCTTCGCGTTCCTCCTTCGCATTTGGGCAATCACTTTGACGCGGGCCCTCGCCATGTTCTCCGTCGCCTCCATCAGGGACAGCCGCCGATTGTCCCACTCCGCTCGCAGGCGCAGGACCAGCTCCTCGCTCCTGCGCCGCCGCTCCACCTCGAAAGACCCGACCGGGATGCAGTCTCCTCCTCCTGCTGCCCGCCGGACCATCCACTCCGACCTTGTCTTCTTTGCGTTCCACGAAGGATCGCCGACTACCTCGATGTCGCTGTCGTCGGACGACACAATTATGGATGCGCTTGATGGCATTGTTGCGGCTGCGTGTTGATTTCGAATAGGCCGACCATCTCCCACGTATCCACTTATATAGCGCATTCATTTCCCGTTGCTGGAAATGTCCCGCTAATGCTCCCGTTGCTCGCTCTCCTCCTCTTTGCGGGGTTTCTGTTGTTGTTGTTTTTTTTTTTTTTTTTTTTTTTTTTTTTTTTTGTGCCCGTTATGCGGACACGATGTATTTGTCCGCTTTCGTTATTCCTTTGCTGTTTCTTCCGTGTCTTGAGCCTTTCGCTCGCTCACATGGGCTCTCTTTTCCCTCCTTGTCCTGCCGTGTCGTAACGTGACAATTACTGGAGAAATGAAATCCACCACCGTATATGGCCCGTCATACCGAGGGGCCAGTTTCGCCGCGAATCCTTCAGCCGCCTTTGATAGGTGGTGCTCCTTTGCCCACACTGTTTCACCGACCTTTGGGCTCCACTTCCGCCTTCTCAAGTTGTAATGTCGCGCCTGGTCCTGGGCAGCTCGCTCCATGTTCCTTCTTACTACCTCGAATGTCTCC
This sequence comes from Drosophila malerkotliana malerkotliana, assembly GCA_018153235.1. Taxonomy (NCBI): domain Eukaryota; kingdom Metazoa; phylum Arthropoda; class Insecta; order Diptera; family Drosophilidae; genus Drosophila; species Drosophila malerkotliana. The sequence continues at coordinate 1,002,731 of JAECXV010000202.1, read as the reverse complement.
TTGAGTCTCGCCGCGTTTTCCATGGGTGTTCCTTGTTCGGCTCCCGTGCCCAACACATTCTCGTCGAACAGGGCTCGCGGCATTCTTGGCTCCCTGCCCTGCGTTATAAAACACGGCGAGTACCCCGTGGACTCCGAGACTGCGGAATTTACCGCCAACATTAGCTCCGGCCAGTGTTCGTCCCACTTCCTTTGCTCTTCCCCAGCGAACTGGGCGATCATTGTCTTTACCGTCCTGTTCGCTCTTTCCGTGGGGTTCTCCTGCGGCGTATATGGCGCGGTGAACTGATGGCGTACGCCGAGTTCTCCGAGGAATTTCTTGAAGCTGCGACTGGTGAACTGCACCCCGTTGTCCGTTATTATTATTTTCGGTACTCCATATCGAGCGACAATTCTCTCCCTGAATGCCTTCTGCAGCGCCTCTGTTGTTGCTTTCCGCAGCGGCACTATCTCCGTCCATTTCGAAAACCGATCGATTATCACCAGGATCATCGTATTGCCGTGTTTCGACCTGGGCAGTGGGCCTACGAAATCTGCGCATACCGTCGCCCATGGCTCCTCCGGAACCTGTGTCAGCATTTGCCCGGCCATCTGCATCTGACTCGGCTTGTACTTCAGGCACGTCTCGCATCTTCTGACGTATTTCCGGATGTCCCTCTGCATCCCTGGCCAGAAATACCGCGCGGCCACTCTGGCTATGGTTTTCCTTACGCCCAAGTGTCCCGCCGTTGGTGCGTCATGATTTTCCTTAAGGACCTGCTGCCTCATCTCCAGCGGCACGCACAGCTTCCATGACGCCACTTCCTCGCTTCCGGCTCTATGCGGGACGTGGCGGTAGATCAACCCGCCCTCTTCCACGTAATCCGGGAATTTTTGTGGGCTTGTTGTCATCTTTTTCCTCAATGCGCTTATCCACCCGCATTGTTTGGCGACCACCTCCATGGCTTTCCTAAATTTTTCCATTACCGGCTGGCGGGACAGGGCGTCGGCCACCACATTGAGCTTTCCTTTCCGGTAGCTGATGACGTAGTCATACTGCTGTAGTTCGAATACCCACCTCGCTATTCTGCCGAGTGGGCTCTCGATGTTATTCAGCCACTTCAACGCCATGTGGTCCGTGATTACGTCGAACTGGTACCCCTCCAGGTAGGGCCTCATTTGCCTTATCGCCCATACTATGGCCAGGCACTCCTTTTCCGTTGCGGAATAGTTTTTCTCGGCTCCAATCAACGTTCGACTGGCGTACGCGATCACTCGTTCGCCCTCCTCGGTGTCCTGGGTTAGGACCGCCCCGACGCCGTAGTCGCTGGCGTCCGTTTGCAGCACGAATTTTCTTTCGAAGTCTGGGCACGCTAGCACTGGATCCTCTGCCAGCCGTGACTTTAAAGTCTCAAAGGCCTCTTGGTGTTTGGTTGTCCACTCCCATTTTGTTCCTTTCCGCAGAAGATCGTTCAAGGGCTTCGCTATCCCCGCGAAGTCTGGGACGAAACGCCGATACCACGATGCCATCCCTATGAACTGGCGCACTCCCTTGACGTTCGTCGGGGGTTGTAGCTCTGTAATCGCGGCCACCTTTCCCGGATCCATTCCGATCCCTTGGCTTGTTATCCGGTGGCCCAGGTAGAGCAGCTCCTGCCTGAAAAAATGACACTTTTCCGTATTTATCCGCAGGTTTGCCGCTCTCAACCTCCTGAACACCTCTTGTAGATTCCGCATATGCTCCTCCTTGGTGCGTCCGATCACTATAATGTCATCCTGATACGCGAATGCGTGTGGAGCCATATCCGGGCCTATGACCTGGTCCAGGGCCCTTTGAAACGTTGCCGAGGCTGAGTGCAACCCAAAAGGCATGACTTTCCATTGGTATAGACCCTTCCCTGGAACGGTGAAGGCGGTGAATTTCCTGCTGCTTTCCTCTAGGGGGATCTGCCAGTACCCATCCTTCAAATCGAGACTGCTGAAGAACCTTGCTTCTCTCAGCTGTTCCAAAATGAAATTTATGCGAGGCATCGGGTACGCATCTTTTATCGATTTCGCATTAATTTGTCGGAAATCCACGCACATCCTCCATTGCCCCGTTTTCTTCTTCACCATCACGATGGGTGAACTGTACGCGCTATTTGAGGGCTCGATGCATCCCTTCTCCAGCAATTCCTCCACCTTTGAGTTTATCTCCCCCTGAATTTTTGGATTCTTGGGGTAATACCGTTGTTTTATGGGAATGTCGTCCTTCATCGTGATCCTGTGCTGCGTTATGTTCGAACAACCCTTCTGGCCTGCGAACGCCTCCAGTTCTCTATCGATGAATCTTTTGACACGTTCCTCTTCCCATTTTTCTGGGCATCCGGCTACCGCTACGGATAGTCTATCCTCCAGGCAGCCGGCCCATCTTTTCCTTTTGGGTATTGAAATTCGGTGGCCTGCGCACGTCAAGGTTGTGCCGAACTCGCTGAGGAAATCCCACCCTAGCACCAGATCGTCCTCCATGCCTGGCATCACCAGCAGGTTTAGTGTTTTTGTGCGATCGCCGAAACTTATCCTGGCTTGGAGCACGACGCGTGTCTCCGTATGGCTTCCATTAGCCAGCTTCACCAGCTTCCTTGTTGCGATTCGTTGCCCGGTGACCTCCGGCCTTTCCGCTAGCTCTTCGGAGATGAAACTCGCCGTTGCTCCTGTGTCCAGCATGGCCTTTATTTCTGTGCCCTCGACCTCGATGGTTGCCGTCAGCTGCTGCTCCTCCTCGGATAGTCCTCCTATTAATTTTGAGAGGCAGCACCGTGCGATCCCGGCTCTCCTCCCTGTTGCTGAGACCGCTGCGCGTTTCCCGCCCTCTGGCAGCATTCCGTGCTCCTTACCCCTATTGCGCCGCACATCTTGCAGAACAAAATTCGTGGGTTCCTGCACCCGCTGGCCCAATGGCCCATGCCACCGCACCTGTTGCATGCTTGAGCCGGGTTTTCCACAGAACCCTGCCTTGGCCCTGCTGCCCACTGCTGACTATGCTGTTGCGGAGCCGGCCTATGCTGGGTCTCAGGCTGCCATCTTGGCATCCAACTTTGGTTCATGTGGTTCTGTCGCTCCGGTGGGCCTTGGCGCGGTTCCTCTCTTTGCCACCTCGGTGCCCATTGTGTGTTTTGGACAGCCTGGTGGTGGAACTCGTCCCGTTGTCCTTTCTGGGTCCATTGGTCCCTCTGGTACCTTGCCGCTTCGCTATGCTGCGGTTCTTCTTTCCTCCATCTCTCGTTTACGGGCGGTTGACTGTGGCTCCACCTTTGTTCTGTGGCCACTTGCCTGTTAAAGGCCTCTTCCTCCTGCGCTAGTTCCTCGAACTCCTCTGCTAGGCCCATCACCTCCTCTAACGACGCGCAGGCGTATGGCCTTATGAACATCTTCATCCTCGGCATGCAGTTCTCGACGAGCCTCTCTATCACTTCTTTCGTTGTTTTGCCCAATGGTTTCATTAGTGACTGGAGGTCCACCATGTATTCTTTGAACGGCTCTCCACGACGCTGCTTCCGTTGGCGAACTTGGTCCGCCAACTTCTCGAAGTATCCTTTCGGCAGGAAGAAATTCTCAAAGCTTGCCTTGAACCTCGCCCATGTTGGCCATTCTTCGTCGTTCATGATGAACCATCTTTGGGCCCTGCCCTGCAGTAGTTCTGGCATGGCTCTGGGGATCGTGTTTATGTCCAATCCGTATGTCTTTGCGGACCACGTTACTCGGTCCAGGAACTCCAACGGGTCCCCTGTACCGTCGAAACGAAACGACCAGTCCCGCACTTGTCTGGCTACTTTGGCGTAATCCACCGGGGCCGGAACATACTTCCTTGACTGCGGCTCCATGCTCCTTCCCATTCTTGGGTCTGGTACCGCCAGGCTCTCTATGAACTTCTCGGTTTCGCTGGCTGCTCTCTGCCTGGGGGTTGATCTCTGTCCAAATCTTTCCTCTAGGCCGTGTGTTAGCGCCAGTACCTCCTCTTCCTTGGACTCGTCGACCCACCTTGCCACTGAGGATCTCATTGCTTCCACAGTCCCGTCTGCTGGTTGACCGAGCTCTCTACACACCTCACTCAGCTCCTCCTTTCTTAATGTGTATATCCAGTTCTTTCTTCCCATCTTTCTGCTACGTTATTTTCTAGGCTAAATGCAATCACGAAGTTTGGGCGCCAGGTGTAACGAACTGTTATTTCTGCTTCCGCTCGCCACAATTTGCCGCGGCTAGCTCACAGAGTTTCGCGGATCCATTCCACCGAATTTATAGATTCGACGTGATTGCCCAAGCCCAGAAAATAATACAAGTAGCTTTACGTTGCGTAGTCTCTTTATTTTCTGCTCTCTCTGTTTACAACTGTGATTCATGCGGGTTCCCGGGAATGACCCTTGGTGTGTCCTTGGTGACCCTTGGTGTGTCCGTCCTGGATATCTCCTCCGTTGCTGGTGTTTCCGCTGTTGCTCTCGTTGCCGGGGCTCCTCCTCGTTGATCCGTCGTCACCTTCCACCTCTTCGGTTCGGTCTGGCCTTCGGCTATGAACTGAAAAGCCTCCACTACGCCGTCGGGGATACGCGCATACGCGCCGTACCGCCGGGGCTCGGGAGTTGGCGGGCTGTAGCCTCCGCTACACCAGGATGAACGCCGTGCTCTGCGCACCGGCGACGCTGGTTCGGGAGATAGCTACTGACTGTCGCCTCTGCACCACCAGGGAGATGCGCCGTGCATGCGCACCGGCGGACCTGGTTCGGGGTGTGCGGCCTGTAGGTTCCGCTACGCCAGGAGCACGCCGTGCTTTTCGCACCGGCGAGTCTGGTTTGGGAGGTGGCTACTGGTGGTCGTCCGCGCAACCCGCTGTGCATGCGCACCAGCGGCCCTGGTTCAGAGTTTGCTGTCTACAGCCGGCTCCGCTACGCCAGGAGACGCCGTGCCTTTTCGCACCGGCGGGCCTGGATTGGGAGTTGCCGAAGTCTTGTCAGTCGCCTGTCCAGGACCGTACGTCACTCTTTCGGCCGGGTGACCACCGCGCGTACGCGCCAATGGGCCCGGGTCAAGAGCTGCTTGGTGGGTGATCGGGGCCTCCCCGATCGCGTTCCAAAGCGGGCGTGAGTTCCCGAGTTGGCTTATCCGCGTCCTGCAGGACCACGCCTGTTGGTTGCGAGTCAAGAACCCGCGTGGCGTACGCCAGACTTGTTCTTTCCTCACTTCCTTGCAAGGCTACCTGCTTTGACTTGGAATAGCCCACGCTCGACTCTGTTGCCCTGTAGCTTTCGAGGAAACCAACCGACGCCGATCCTCTCTCGTCTTGTCCTTCTCGTCCTCCGGAGCGAAACCGGGCTCGGGATCTTGAGTCGGCCTGTCCTTTCCGGTGCAGGACCACGCCTGTTGGTTGTGAGTCAGGAGTCCGAATGGCGTACGCCAGACTTATCCTTTCTGCACTTCCTAGCAAGGCTACCTGCCGTGGCCAGGAACTGGTCCAACTCGTCTCCTGTCGCCTAGGTCGTTCCCCGTAACTGTCCTCGTACCGTTCTTTCCTTGTCTCGTTCGTGCTCCTTACGTTTGGCTGTCGGACTCTCCAAAGGCGGTCTTTCAACTCAAACAACCGAATCCTTTTTAGAAACGCTCTAACACTTGATTGGCGGACTCTCCAAAGGCGGTCCCCAACTCAACGCTACACGTCCCACGTTGGGCGCCAGGTGTAACGAACTGTTATTTCTGCTTCCGCTCGCCACAATTTGCCGCGGCTAGCTCACAGAGTTTCGCGGATCCGTTCCACCGAATTTATAGATTCGACGTGATTGCCCAAGCCCAGAAAATAATACAAGTAGCTTTACGTTGCGTAGTCTCTTTATTTTCTGCTCTCTCTGTTTACAACTGTGATTCATGCGGGTTCCCGGGAATGACCCTTGGTGTGTCCTTGGTGACCCTTGGTGTGTCCGTCCTGGATATCTCCTCCGTTGCTGGTGTTTCCGCTGTTGCTCTCGTTGCCGGGGCTCCTCCTCGTTGATCCGTCGTCACCTTCCACCTCTTCGGTTCGGTCTGGCCTTCGGCTATGAACTGAAAAGCCTCCACTACGCCGTCGGGGATACGCGCATACGCGCCGTACCGCCGGGGCTCGGGAGTTGGCGGGCTGTAGCCTCCGCTACACCAGGATGAACGCCGTGCTCTGCGCACCGGCGACGCTGGTTCGGGAGATAGCTACTGACTGTCGCCTCTGCACCACCAGGGAGATGCGCCGTGCATGCGCACCGGCGGACCTGGTTCGGGGTGTGCGGCCTGTAGGCTCCGCTACGCCAGGAGCACGCCGTGCTTTTCGCACCGGCGAGTCTGGTTTGGGAGGTGGCTACTGGTGGTCGTCCCCGCAACCCGCTGTGCATGCGCACCAGCGGCCCTGGTTCAGAGTTTGCTGTCTACAGCCGGCTCCGCTACGCCAGGAGACGCCGTGCCTTTTCGCACCGGCGGGCCTGGATTGGGAGTTGCCGAAGTCTTGTCAGTCGCCTGTCCAGGACCGTACGTCACTCTTTCGGCCGGGTGACCACCGCGCGTACGCGCCAATGGGCCCGGGTCAAGAGCTGCTTGGTGGGTGATCGGGGCCTCCCCGATCGCGTTCCAAAGCGGGCGTGAGTTCCCGAGTTGGCTTATCCGCGTCCTGCAGGACCACGCCTGTTGGTTGCGAGTCAAGAACCCGCGTGGCGTACGCCAGACTTGTTCTTTCCTCACTTCCTTGCAAGGCTACCTGCTTTGACTTGGAATAGCCCACGCTCGACTCTGTTGCCCTGTAGCTTTCGAGGAAACCAACCGACGCCGATCCTCTCTCGTCTTGTCCTTCTCGTCCTCCGGAGCGAAACCGGGCTCGGGATCTTGAGTCGGCCTGTCCTTTCCGGTGCAGGACCACGCCTGTTGGTTGTGAGTCAGGAGTCCGAATGGCGTACGCCAGACTTATCCTTTCTGCACTTCCTAGCAAGGCTACCTGCCGTGGCCAGGAACTGGTCCAACTCGTCTCCTGTCGCCTAGGTCGTTCCCCGTAACTGTCCTCGTACCGTTCTTTCCTTGTCTCGTTCGTGCTCCTTACGTTTGGCTGTCGGACTCTCCAAAGGCGGTCTTTCAACTCAAACAACCGAATCCTTTTTAGAAACGCTCTAACACTTGATTGGCGGACTCTCCAAAGGCGGTCCCCAACTCAACGCTACAAGCTTCCTAAAAAGACTCGTCCCGAGCCGCTCCAGTGGGCCTCCTTTTATACTGACTGGAGCGCCCGTTAATCCTCCTGGACTCTGCTCCTGCCGTTAATCCTGCTTCCAGAATCACGCCACTTTCCCGTTGGCGAGCTGCCGTTACTCCTGTTTCCAAGATCACGCCACTTTCCCGTTGGCGGGCTGCCGTTACTCCTTTTTCCTGCTGGCAGGTGGCCATCCGTGCGGCCGTTGCCCTTTTCCGTTCGGCCACTGACCCCTGCTGTTGCTATGCGACGTGACGCTGGCCTCCTCCGCCTCCCCTGTTGCTCCTTGCTCCTTTGCTGCTCCCAGTCATGTCGCCCCTCCTGAACTCCGCTGCGCGGCGGGCTCATGTGCCCACCGTCGCCTCGGGAGCCGTTACGTTCCACGTTGACCCGTCTTCCACTCGATGATGGAGCTCTGCCTCTCACTGCCCTCTCTGCCTTCCCATTCGTCCACTGGTGCTCCGGGGACCGTTACGTTCCACGTTGATTCCGTCTTCCCACTGGGCGATGTAACCTTGCATTTCC